>CM054060.1:69148990-71548990 GCA_028641055.1 Alopecurus myosuroides
CTTGAAGCTGATGATTCAAGTGATGCAGCAAGCAAATATGATAGCTTTAGGCTTTTATTTTTGCGTTGTTGTCCTATGATTTGTTTACCTGCTGGTCAACCCTTGTTAGAGATGTTGTGCACTGTTAACTATCTATTAAGTCCATGTCATGAAACCTTAATGCGATGGATTTCTATGCGCATCTCTCGAGATCATCTAAGTTTGTTTGTTACCTAGTTTTTTAATTGACCAGATAACAGTTAGAACTACTTGCGGTAACACAAATACCTCGAGACCATCTCTTCTTCAGAGGAACACTCTCTTCAGTTCAGTTTAGCTTCAGTTTGGTTACACCGAGTTCTAGGAAAAATCCACAAACACGCAATGCTCTGATATTTTTTGTTTCAACGATTCAAAGAGATTTCATTTATTTTAGGTTTTTATTTCCCACCCTATTCTATTTGCTAGGGGTGATAGTAAAATACAAAGTGTTCACAAAATGCAAAGGGTTTTAAGAATGCCAAAAAAACAAGGGAAAGAATATTATTTTTCTTTTTTTCCACAAGTTAGTTGTCATGCACGTGCAAAAAAATGAGTTATTTTTTTGACTAGTTTGATATCTAACCTTATTTAGTTCACAAATATGTTTTGATTTTCTGTCCTTATCTCAGCCTACATATAACTAGTTCATAATTTTTTCTTTCTTACTTTGTAGTTTGGGTTATTTTCCTTTTTTCACAAACTGTTGTAACTACTAGTTCATAAATTTGCTTCGCCGTGTACAACGCTAGCCTCTTGTAGACATGCATAGGAAAGATAAGATCTTAGCGCCTCGGATTCGGACTCGAAATTGTGTAACTGGCCAAATTTTAATCCTAGCGTCTAATATAAAAGGCCTAAACTTGGGGCAAACCACTTGGAAATAATACGAATACAAATAAAAAAGAACTCATCACACACCAATCATAAATAACTTAGATATGGGATTCTTAGATCCCTACATAGTACGGTACATAGTACGGGGAACACATGATATACATATGAGGATGACACACATGATATACATAGTACGGTACATAATAGGGATCCCTACATAATATGGGATTCTTAGATCCTTGTCGCCGTACTCGTCGTCTTCGCTGCTCCTCGAGGCCGTCATCACCGAGATAGCAGGGGAGGGAGTGCATGTGGTTTTCCTCGGGGAAGATGCTCTCGAAGTCGGTGTACATGTTGTAGGTGGTGAATGCGATGAACTCGCATCCACACCAGAACACGCGGCCGAGTAGGTAGTACACATCAAACCTGTTTGTGAAGTAGGCGACGATGCCTATCACCGGACCATTGGAGTGAGCGAGGTGTTCCTCTAGACGGAACATTACTTGCTACCCACCCGGGAGGTGGTTAAAGCAGGCACGGAGGAAGCCACGGGAAAACACCGCATCGTCCCTCCAGCGCGAGAACGCCCAGACGAGCAACACTGTCTCAACGACCCTGCTGGGGGGGTAGCAGACTTCCAGCACGGTGCATGGGAGGCGGAAGGTGGGCGCGTTGAACTTCATCTTCACGTACGTAGACTCGTCGGTTGTGCTTTGGCTCTGGTTGGGGAGAATAGAATGGGGAGGAGGCGGAGATTGAAGATGTGGAGGAGGAGGTTACGAGACATAGTTTAAGTATCCAAGGGAGAGGACGAGGTGGATGTAAAGGGAATATGCCCGAGAGGCAAGAATAAAGTGGTTATTATCTTATTCCTTGTTTATGATAAATGTTTATTTCTCATGCTAGAATTGTATTAACTGGAAACGTTGATACATGTGTGTCTAATAATCAAACAAGAATTCCTAGTAACGCCTCTTCCTTGACTAGCTCGTTGATTAACCGATGATCAAGGTTTCCTGATCATGAACATCGGATGTTGTTAATAACGGGGTCATATCATTGGTAGAATGATGCGATGAACATAGACCCAAAGTGAATATAGCAATGCGATCAAGTCATTAAGTTTACATTGTTATATCAAACATACGAAGTAACTCTAATCCTTAGACTATGAGATCATGTCAATCACTAACACCGAAAGAGTGCTTTGATGTCATCAAAAGTCACACCGTAACAGGGTGACTATAAAGGTGTCGTTGGGTATTCGGAAGTATTAGTTGAGGCTCATGGATCAAGAGTGGGATTTGCCCATCCAAATGATGGAGAGATATACTCTGGGCTCTCTCGGTGATATCACATCGACACCGCTTGCAAGCACGTAACTAGGTCAGAGGGATGTCATATCACAGAACGAGTAAAAGAGTACTTGTCGGTAACGAGATCGAACTAGGTGGTTGATACCAATGATCGGATCTCGAACAAGTAAAATATCGCTTGACAAAAGGGAATTGGTTACGACATTTATGGTTCACACGGTCACTAGATTCATCGTTGAATGTGTAGGAGTCATTACGGATCTCCAGGTCCCGCTGTTGACTATTGATCGTAGAGGTGTCTCGATCATGTCTACATTATTCACGAACCGTAGGGTGACACACTTAAGGTTTGATGCCACGATTGAGTGGATACGAAATATCGGAGAAAAGTTTGGACAACACCTAAATTGTTTCGGGGAATATTGATATAGTCACCAGAATTGTTTTGGGGAATATTGAAATAGTTCAAGTGTGCCATCTTCGCCCCACCACGGGCAGCTGAATGCGGGAGGCTGTCTTGCGCCTCAATGGCCACGTCCAGAGCATCAGGAAGCTCTGTGACATGCTCCCGCTGTTTGCCGGGGAGGAACTTGCACACCAACCTCCTCCCAGCTGCATGGATGCCTACAAGGTACTCGGCGAACGCTCGGATGTTTTCAACCCGAGACTTCATCTTGTCCCCCTCCTTCAGGAAAAAACTTGCTGATTAGGAAAAAGACAAAAAAAAGCAAAAGAGTGAAACGACAAAAAATATTCAAGCAAGAAACATAGCGAGCAGCTCAGTGTTCAAGACCTTGACCAGGGCATCCCCCAGCTTCTTCTGGAGATCCTGGATGGCTTCAGCGTCCTTGGCAGCCTGGGACGCCTGCTCCGCCACTTTGCATTCCGCCTCGCGAAGAGATTTCTTGCAAAGTGCAAGGTCCCTGCAGGATTTTTTCCAAATCCTTCGCAAGGAGAAGGTTCTCATCGCGCAGTCCTTGTGCATTTCTAGCACTGGCGAGAGCCTCCTTTGCCGAGCCAATAATGGCTGAAGACAGAGGGAAGATAATAAAAAACTTGGAAGTCAGAATAAAACCCGAATGACAAACTCAGATTTTCGATAAAAAAGCTGAAAAACAAAAAAGCAAAACTCGGAAAAGAAGAAATAGAAGACTAACCTATGTTATTATCCATCTCCTTCCGAAGAGCAGAATGTTCCTGGTTCTTGTTCTTCACCAGTTAGACCATCTTCCGCATCTTCTTATTGCTTTCCGTCAAAGCGGAAAACACTTCTGAATTCGCTTGCTCCGTCGTCTTCTAGGACACAAAAAAACAAAGAAAAGTTAACACGCTTAAGCTATTGTGAGTAAGTATTGGACAAAGTGTTTGAAGCATTACTCGGGGTCTAGGGGATAAGAGTGTTACCGTGTTCATATGACGAACGCGTCCCAGCACTTCAAGGAAATCCTTGTTGTAGTGCTGGAACTAGCTTTCCAGGAAGCCAAATCCCTCGTCCATCACCTCCTTTGGGCGGAAAGTGAAGCCGTCCCGATAGATGTAGGAGCTCGTTGGTGCTTTGCTGGATGATGGAAGCGGGGCATGCACGAGCAGGTTCTCATACCATGTCATGACGCGATCATCCTAATAAAAAATCTCCTCCTTGACCCTAGGACGTGGAAGAGTCCAAGAAGTCGGACGACCCGTTGTCCTTGCGCTCTGACAAGCAGGGCTCGTCCCGGATGCCCCCGCCCTTTCCAAGTCCTCCTCGATGGAGGCCTCCGGCTGGCTGGGCTCTACCAGGGTCCATGTTCCAGGATGACATGAACATGCTCTGTGGCCTTCTTCTTCCATCAAGAAACCTTCTTCAACCTTTTCAGAGAAGTAGGCTGAAGCCTAGAAAAGAGGAAAAGAAGAGATAAGGCAAAGGGGGAAGAAAGAACAAAAGAGAGAAAACCGAAAGGCAAGAGTCAAAGTTCGAGGCAAAAACGATTTAGAACTTACTTGGAAGAACCAATATTGGCCCCTTCCAGGTTTATGACCTGGACGCCTTCCGGAATGGTGCGCGATCGTTTGCACGTATCTCTGGAGGGCTCCTGGACGTCGGAAGACGCCTTTTCTTTCCGTTTCTTCTTTGCCACCAAATCCCCTGGAGAGGAGAGATGTTCATCCACTAGTTCGGCAAACTGCAACAAAAAATATCGACAAACGCATGTTAAAATCATGATTAAAGCCTAAACAAAAAGGAAAAGGTGGAAGAGAAGGAGAACTTACGACGGGTGGCAGATTCCTCGCTGTATACATGGGCACCAGCTCGTTGTGCTGGCCCCGGACGCTGATGAGGAGGTTGACGGATGACTTGAGATCCGACAACTCCATCGGGAATGGTGTGCACCGCAGGGGATCCGACGCCCCCGCGTACTTGCACATGAGCTTGCCTTCCCGATGCGTGAGAGGCTGAATCCTTCGAACAAACCAGCACAGAACCGTATCTGCGCAGGTAAGTTCAGGCTCCACTGTTCTGAGCCTGGTTATCCGTCGTTTTATCTTCTCCAAATTTGTCGAAAGCGTCCGAACGACGTCCTCCTTCCATCTTTCCTTGGGGGCTGCAGCGCCATTGACGAATGGTGGAAGCCCCGTGGTTTTCTTTGGAAAGGACACGTCTTGCACGTAAAAGAACGTTGGCGGCCAATGTTTCATAGATTCGGATTTGGGAACTTTGAGAAACCAAAGTTCCTTCTTCCGGCGAAGGTTAAGGTTGCTGGTACCACAAACCTTCAACCCACCTTCGCCATCTGGCTCTCTCCTCACATAAAAGCAGTACTTGAAGAAATCTAGATTGCGGTCTATTCCTAGATAACCCTCAAAAGGGGCATTAAAGGCAGAAACGTGCAATATGTCGTTTGACATCAAATTATGACGTTGAACGCCATAGTACTCAAGGAGAGAAAGAAAAAATGCGGAAGGGGGAAAACCTAACCCGCGCTGGACGTGGGAGAGCAGAACCACACGTTCACCTTCTCGTGGACGCGGCTCCGAATCACCTTCCGCGCTCCGCCACTTCTTCCGCGGAATGAATCCAGTATCCTCATAGCGCTGGAGGTCCGCTGTTGTCACGGAACAAGGGAGCCAGTACCCGGGGGCACTTTCTTCCCCGGCTCTTTCGTCGTCCTTGCCTCCGGCCGGCTCTGTCGTCGTCCTCGCCGCCGGCCGGCTCTGTCGTCGTCCTCGCCGCCGGCGTCAATACCCGTCGGAGCGGCGTCATTGGCTTCCTTGGCCTTCCCCTTTGCGGCTGTGGAAACGGAACCAGAGGCGCGGCCGGGCATTGGGAACGTCGTAGGAGATGCCGGAGGCGAGGTATGAACCTCGCCTGAAGCCTCCACGGCCGCCGCGACCGCCAGAGAGATAATGTCCTCCACCGTGCTCCTGTCGCCACCGGAATGAGCATCTCCGGGATCATTGTGCTCGAAGGAGTGTTCTTTTTTCTCTCGGGAGTTTTGACCGCTGTATGTCCGTAGTGCGTGGAAAAAAAAGCTCAAGCTCGAAGGAGAACAAATGGAAGGAAGCAAGTGAGGAAGAAGGGGAAAAAGGGGGGCGGCCGTGAGGGTTTATATAGCCCCGGACATCTACCGTTGGCCCAAACGGTCGTGTGCCTAGATGCGCGCCGCGTGGCATGATTTGGCCGCATGTCATGTTTATGACCGTTGCGGCCAGAAACCCCCTCGATTAATGCGCCTAAATGGTTGGAGCCATCATGAGTTTTCGTTTCTGCAACGTTAAAGTGCCCGCTATTTTCGCTTTGGACGTTTCTCTTCATTGGGAACGGGAACACCACCACAAAGGGAAACTTCATAATGAAGATTCATCTTTATTCGGGACGCCGGATTTTGTTCAAACTCCACAATAAAAAAGGGGATACTCGGGATTCAATTTCCGTCGTTCAAGCCTTGCTGGAAACTCAACATCGAAAATAAGTCTCTTCCTGGGGGCTACTGTCGGAGATATCCGGAAAGGGGTATCTACCGGCATCCCGGAGCCGGATCTGAAGGGCAGGCCCAAAGACTGAGTCCCATAAGGCACGAAGCACGAGATTGCATCCGGATTAGCGGCCTTGAAGCCCATCTGCACCCTGAAGGGTTGGATGATCGTAGATTGTTAGGGTTTAGCTGATAGTTTGTTTGTGTTCCTGTATGCCTCGGTCTGGCTGCCTATATAAAGCCGGACGGGATAAACCCTAAGGAAGATTGGAGGAATACACCTAACCTGCCCTAGATAATTGTAATCTCTATTCCGCATCGCCGTGATAGTTGATTTTGCAGGAAGTAGAGAGCCTCTCCGGCTAACCTGGACCTGGGTAAACTCCGTGTACTCGCTCCAAAGCGCTCCCCCACGTTTGCCTTCCCCGCGGTTAACCCTAGAGAGATGGCTACGTTTCCGGAAAACCTGATCCTAGAACACGTTAGGCCGTGAGCGGAAAAACAAGATATAGGGGAGCGGATTGCATGGGTGGTGACCGAAAATTCTTCCGCCGTGTTTTTTTCCCACGAGGAGCTTGCGCCATCTCCAAAGTCGCACGGGCAAAAACGCGAGAGGGAAAGATTCCCCGTTTCTTCACGCCAAGCGGGGTGGCTGTGGATGAAAAGACGTTACTATCGGACCTGCGTGAGACATGTTTTAAGATCCGCGCGGGCCAAAATCCCAAGACAAACCCGTGCGACCAAGCGAGCCAAAATCAGACATGGCCTAAGATTTTTTTGTTTTGTTTTCTGTTCGGCTGCGCGCCGCGTGCACGACGAACGTGTAGTCGAAAAGGTGCAGACGACGACGTGGATTGATACGAGCAATTGTAAGTCGCAACGCTAAGAAGCTGTCGAACGGCGCGCCGGCGTTGGTGGCCGCGCTCGCGCATACGTGCCGCCGCCGGTGCGGATGTCAATCCCGATACGCACCATGCCCTTCGACTTTGAGGCGAGTAGAGGAGGCGTGCGCTCCATCGTCGCGCGGCCAGAGGCTCTTCTCGCCGTGGCCGCCAGGCACGAGTAGTTCTTGCGCGGGTGGTACGCTGTTGTAAGGAGGCATGGTTCACAGGCTCTTCGGCACTGTCCTGGCGCTGGCACACCCCACCGGAGATGGCGGTCGGTAACGCCACCAAGGCAGCACCTCGCGGCCCCGCTCATCAGCAGGTGCTCGAGCGCCGCGTCCGACCTGCATTCGCCGCTGGGCTTGTAGTCCATGTACTCGCTCCAGCTCATTCTGGAAGCGGCCGCACACGTGGCCCAGAGCCGCCTTGACGTCCCGCATCTCAGGCTCAACACAGAGAGCCGCAAGGTAAGTTCTGGTTCCAGAATCGCCACTTGATGAAGGTTCGTTCGTTCAGATCAACCCATGAACATGTGTTTGCTTCCACCTGTTGAACTCGCAAGCTAATTATGGTATCGTGTGTCCAGGCAATGCAGACGAAGAACGTGCCGATATGGAAGGCCTTTGTATTTTGTAAGCAAAAAATGGAGGATGTAAGTGTAAGCACATGCATGCACAACACATAGTACATGTTAGATTGTTGCCCTTGCCCGATCTGCATGCTTGGTAGAATGCATTGGGAATAATAATGTTAGAAAAGCACATTAGCATATCAAAGAAGTCCACATCGACCAGCACTGATGGAGAAATACAGAGGCGATATCGAACCACATTCTTAGACTGCATATCGTCACATTATACACCATATTTAGTAGGAGTATTTTGTAACTGAACTTTTGGTAATGAGTAGGAGTAATAAAATTGCATCAATTAGGTTAATTCAATGAGGCCTCTGAAATAAAAGCACACCAAGCTTTTGTAGACAAACACCTATGCAGCTATGCTCCAACAATAAAACAAGAGGTTCAGCTTCCCGGAAAAAAAATCAAACATATATCCATCTGGTAAAAACAGAGTAAAGAATGAACAAAGAGTTTGGTGGATGCTGCCATGATGGATGGAGTACGTGAGGCACCGGTGTAAGTATGTCAGAGAAAACAAGATAAATTTGTAGTGGAGAAAGGAGTTCGTGAGCAACCACTTATATGTACTCCCTCCATCTCAAATTGAGTGTCACAAAGATAAACAAAAGTGAATGTATCTAATACTAATTTTTGTCTAGATAAATTCCTTTTTGTCCATCTTTGTGACGCTTAATTTGAGACGGAGGGAGTACTAAATGGCACACAGATCTCAAATAAGTCAAGGTGGGGATTACGTTGTTGAGTGGACCCGAGAGTGTGCTGGTATTTCCAGTTGCATCCACCAATATCTATCGGAAAAAGAGAGGACCCAAATCAACGATAGCACATAGTATCAAAACATTCTTTCCCTTAGAAAAACAACTGCCCGAAGCATTCAAGCGGGAACCAAGCCGGCGTTGTTTGCATTTGGCTGTACATTGTTGCAATGAATCCCTTTCTAGTACCTTGCTCCTGTGTGAAACGAATCGTCAAGTTAGCAAGATGCACAAGTGCATAAGATGAAAAAAAATCCTGTTATATTTGCTCCCCTGCTATATTATGTTCACCGTCTAAGTTTTAAAAGCTCACAACTATTTGACATTTAATTTGGCCCATGTGGTGAAAGGAAGCATAAGTGCATCAAGTCATAAAGTCACTTGATAAAAAAGTTAAGTTGGCATCTAAAATAAGAAATTTTAAAAAATTATCTTCGCAACGGTTACTGTCGCACAACATTGTCAAAACATTAGGACCAGCGCATGGTCAACATTATGCATTTATACATAAAGACATGATCAATTGATCATGACCACATGGCTTGGCTAGCCGGTTCCCATTCATCGTCACAACTCACGTGGTCATTATGAACTGAAAAAATCCAAATGTAGATAAGTGACAAATATAGAACTACAATGTTCTAGGCACAGGTGGAAAGCCAAATGGATTTCTGTTGCTTGCTTTCCCTGCTCCTCTTGTGATGCCAATCCACCGTATAGTCAAGAACCATCAATAATTGGATTTTCATACCTCCTCGTGGCTTGATTTTCTCAAGAAACCATCAGTCGGTGAGCTGCTTAGTCGGAGCCTCGGGGGTGCCTGGACTTGAAATTTCGGGATAACCCAGTGGTGCCATCACAGGCCAAGGCAGCAATATCCTCACCCGCCTCTCCTCTGATGTGCCCAAATCGTCCCCAACTGCCTCGCGGTCTTGGTCAGCAGCATCCGTTGGCAGCTCGAATCGACAGAGGGGGCAGGAGCTGTGCAGCTTGAGCCAGGGGATTATGCACTCCGTGTGGAAGACGTGGTTGCAGGGTAGTTGTTTGGCAACATCCCCCTTGTAGAAACAATCCGTGCAGACGACGCACTGGGACCCTCCGTCGTCGGTCGTCGTGTCCACCGAGACGGCGACGTCGGGCAGGGAAGCGACCGCGGACTCCGCTGCGGGCAGGGTGCCGTACCGTTGGGGGTCGTTCTCCGCGAGCTGCTCCATGAGCTGCTCGAGGCCGGCCCCCCTGTAGTCGTCGAGGATGTTCATCCTGGGGGAGAAGCCTTCCAGGAGGATGGTGGCGCCGCCCGCGAGTATGCCACTTAGGTGACCATGGAGAAAATTGTTGGCGTCGAATTGGCCAGTTGGCGAGGCGGCGGCGGGGGGAGCAGTCGGGGAGGGGGTACCGAGGATGATTGCGAGATCCCGCGGATGTCGGATCTCGAAGGATTCAAGGAGAGAGAACGTATGTGGCGTCGCGGGGCTAGGGATGGCGTCGAGGAGCTCCTCCACGAAGCTCCCGGTGTCGAGGGCGTGGTAGACACCGGCGTCGCTGGAGGCGGCAGCGGGCAAAGAGGCCGCGTCTCGGCGTTGCTGGAGGTAGTAAGGTCTTGCCGGCGGTGGAGTCGACGCCGTCATGGCTGTCCACGGAGAACAGTTGGTAGCAGGCGGTGGATTTGGTTTTATCTCTTCTATTTTTCACACGCTGCGCTTTCTTTGCTCGTTCTGAGGATTTAACCTGGAGAGGAAATTGACCCTGTGAGAATGCATTTCGGAGGAGCATGTAATGTGCGAGAAAATAACTTAAACTGCAAGAAAATAAGTTAAACCGGGGAAGAGTAGTGGAAGCAGCAAGATCGATTTGAGGGGATTATCTTGTATCTCACAAAATGCCTAATTGTACGTTGACTAGTTTTTGAGGGGATAATCCCTAAATATCACCTACCAACCATCTTACTTTAGCCTAAATAAAAAACTCTACCATATACTTATGTATTTGAAGGGAAGAGTATTTATGAAGATTTATAGGGATAGGGTGAAATAAAAAAATTCACCAAAATCCCTCCATCCTCCGATCCCCTCGGGGCCTGTTTACTTGTGGGCTAGTCTCATGCCTAAACCCTTGTTCGGTTACACCCCTACATAGGTGGATTGGAGGCGAATTTGGTTTAGGCGGGACTTAATCCACCCTAATCTCCACCAATCCCCTCCAAAATTTTGGAAACCGAACAAACCCTAAGGCCTCGTTCGTTTCATCCACTACCCAAGTGGATTGCAGTGGATTGGGGTGGATTGGAGGGGAAATGACTTGTTAGGGATTTAATCCACCCCAATACCTCTCAATCCCCTTCAAACTAAAGTTAACCGAACAAAGCCTAAGGGGATCGCGGACGAGAGGGGATTTTGGTGAATTTGTTTTCTTTTTTACCAAATCATCACCCCACAAATACTCTTCTCCTCTCTCAAATACACTAGCATATAGTAACCAAAAGGGAGGTGGTTGGAGGGGATATTTAGGGATTACCCTCTCCACAATCATAGTAGTAACAGACTAGTGTGATTTTTTGGGGATCCGACATAATTATCTCCAATCCCCTAGAAGTAAACAAGCTCTTGCGGCACATGAGAGTCTCAAAATGAGAATGTATGTTTTATACAAGCATGAAATGTCTTCTATTAGGGAAAAACCAAAGGGCTCCCTAAATTAGACACAATTTGGTCCGGTTTACAATGGTCCCTGGACCAAAAAAGAACGGACATTGTTTTTAAGATGGATTCATCCCAACTGCTCACCCTATATTTTTGCCCAAAAAAACTTGACTCAAATAGGATCACGCCGCGGCCAACACCGGCGAGATGGCAGCGACACTCACGCTACCGGTGGTCCTCTCTTCCGCCTCGGTACCGTAGAGGAGGCCCAGACCGTCGTCCTCTCCACCCGAGGCCTGGTTTCGGCAGCTCGCACGAATCAAATCGATCCATTGGCCACAACAAGCTAGATACTCCCTCCGTCCACTTGTATATGGCACACTACTTGCTATATTAATTTTGACCACATACTACATCGTAAAATCAGTGAATCTAGTTACAAAATGAATCTAGATGCAATTATTTCAAAATGTATGTGGACATAGTTAAATTGGCTTATAAAAATGAACAGAGGGAGTAGCTTATTTGACACGGCTCAAATCGATCATTAGGTCGATCGGTTAGCCTCAGCTAGCTCACACATGCAGAGGACCACAAGCCGCTCGCAGCCCGCGCCTCGCGTCCTACGTCACCACCCTCCCCCGAATCAAACTGTAGAAGGATAGAGAAGGATTGGTGGAATCGTTGTTGTATTGCTTGAGCCTCATGGGCATATATATGGAGTACAATGATCTACTTGGAGTACAAGATAAGGTAGAATAGAGTCCTACGCTATCTATGTTTCCTAATAGAATCATGATACTCAACATCCCCCCGCAGTCACAACGTAGCGACGCGGACGATGAGACTGGAGAAGAATCTGAAGACGGAGCCGATGGACATCCCTACCACAGTCGTAACGGTCGACGCATCACGGGTGTTGTGGCTGGAGTTGAAGGCGACGAGGTTGCTCAAGCAAGGCGGTAGCCCTTTGTGCCGATGTCGAGGTAGCCGAGAGCGTAGGGTGGTGAAGCCGTAACCGAGGTAGCCGTGCGAGAGATTCCATGGTCGATGTCGAGTCGGGGTAGCCGGTGTCGAGGAGCCGAGTAGCGGCATGGGGCAAGGAGCGCGAGGGGCGCCAGGTAGTAAAGGGGCGTAACGCGGCTCAAATAGAGCGGCACTGGCGGGCGGTCGTCAGTCGAAGCGCGAGACATCAGGAAGAAGACGGTGGTGACGTCGGGAAGAAGATGATGTTGACGAGGCGTCGCGCCGGGTATGCCAAGCCCGGGAACACATCGTGGACGAAGGCACGCGTCGGTGGTGTCAGCACTGGGCATGCGTAGACAGACGAAGACGATGTTGACGAAGCGTCGCATCGAGCTTGCCAGGCCCGGGGACACGTCGTAGATGAAGGCGCGCATCAGTGTTGCCAGCACCGGGCATGCGTAGACGGGGACTAGTACGAGTTGTACGCCAGGTCGAGGGGGCTAGCAAAGAAGGACTCGACGACGGTTGCGGCGCCGATCGTCGTAGCGTCGATGTCGCTCGCGGTTGTCGGAGTAGATGAAGTGGCCGGGGAAGATGACGGAGACGCTGGCGATGAGCTGGTGCTGCACGAAGATGAAGAGGTGGACGACGATGTAGTCGGCGAAAGCATAGGTAGCCCATGGAGGGCCACGTTGATCGCCGGCAGAGGCGGCGCGGCTCGGATGAGCAGCAACGACGCGGGTGGCACGGCGGCGGCAATGCTCGAAGTAGGCAAAGAACCCAACAAATCGATGAAGACCGGGCACGGACGATGGCGTTCCCGCACCTAGAGAGGCGGTGCGGCGCATACCATGTAGAAGTCAACGCGCGGGGACGGCACAGTGTACCGCGTGCCGTGGAGCTACGGCTCGAAGGAGCGACGCAGCGGCGACACACGTGTCGGGGCGACGGCGGGGAAGACCTCGGGGCGGCTGTGTGGACCGCGTGCCTCGGCGCTACGGCCCCAAGGGGCGACGCAGCGGCAGCGCGCTGTCAGGGCAGCCGCGGGGACGGCCTCGGGACAGCGGCGTGGACCGCATGCCGCGCCGCTACGGCCCGAGGGGCGACGCGCGGGTTGATGCAGCCGCAGTGCGAACCACAGGGCGGCGGTGCGGCAGCCCGTTGCTCGGTCGGTGGATGTGCGCTCATACTCGGGGATGCTCTTCATGGAATCCTGTGGAGGCGCACGCAGGCGGCTGCAAGGGTCGGCTGCGCGGCATGGATGGGACCGATTGCGGGCGGGTGATCAATATGATTGCTCGCGAGGTGGAGAAGGCTTCGCTCGGCGTGACGAGGATGACGAGAGGCGGAGTTGCGGAGAGGCCGAGCGGCCAGCGGCCAGCACGGGCGACGTCGACGGGACGCGGACGTCGCTTATGCGGGCGCCATGCGTGAGGGTGTCCTGGCTGGAGGCGGATTGGCGGAGGGATCCAGATCGAAGGGGGGCGATTACGGACGGCGTACAGCGACGGGCGGCAGATGCGCGGAAGGCGGCACAGAGGGCCGCCGCATCGCGCGAGCGCCGAGGCGGCGAAGAGGCCGCGCGGACAACGACCGTTGCAGGCCTGCGCGTGGCGCGTGGGTCGCTGTGTCGATGAAGAGGCCGGCAGTCACGCCGGAGTTAGAGTAGAGGCACGTGAGAGATGACGGCTGTGGGCGACTCAAACCGATCTTAGATCGGAAAACCAAAAAACAAAATGCCGGCCAAGTGACTGGCGGAGAGAAAGACTCTCTAGGGCAGCCGATCCACGGGACCGGCGGACGAACCCTAGGTACGGGCGGCGCGGCCCCCGGTGGCGATCATGGAGATCGACCGTCCCGGGGGCGGCGCGGTGCGGAAGCGGTCGGCGTCTAGGGTTTAGATCGAGATTAGGCTGATACCATGTAGAAGGATAGAGAAGGATTGGTGGAATGTTGTTGTATTGCTTGAGCCTCATGGGCATATATATGGAGTACAATGATCTACTTGGAGTACAAGGCAAGGTAGAATAGAGTCCTACACTATCTATGTTTCCTAATAGAATCAAGATACTCAACACTAACCAGCACCAACAACCATTGACGGGCGTAGCACGCGCACATTGCGGAATGCCACGACGCGGCTAGACTAGACTTACGGCGTCCCTTCTTGGGGCAGTTGAGGCTATCTCCCATCGTCCAAGCAGCGCTGGCACGTGCAGTGGTCGACCTCAAGCAGCAGGGCTCGATGAACACACACTGGACCAGCTCGACATGGCGGCTAGGAACTGACCTGTGGAGGAGTCCGTCGTTGGTGTGCTGCATCTGGAATGGCTCGGTTGAAATGTATGTGTACCTAGATTGGGGTGAATGGGTGCTACTTACAAATTTTAATACGTTTTCGATTTAGTCTTGACACATGTAAATTCTCTAATATGCAGCTAAGGTGAATTTACTACATTACAAGGATAACACTAAGCAAGAAGCAAGCACAAATTAAAAGCTAAAGGAAAGAAGGAACCGAAGTGAAAGCATGTGGAGATAAGGATGTATTTCTGAGTTCCTCCTTTTTAGTGGAGTACGTCTCGTTGGAGGGGTGCAAACTTCTCCACAAAGGCCTCACCCTATTCCCCGATGAACTTCGCCACAAAGGGCTATTTCACCATCCACTATTAGAATCCTTCAAGGCGGAATCCAGAGCCTTTACAATGAACTTGGGGCACACCTCCACAACTGAATTGGAGGCTCCCCAAATCACCATGAATTTGTTACAAGAAACACAAGTGAGTAACAAGATGCCAAGGGTTTCCACAAGGGAACCCTAGACTCAAATCTCTCAAGTGAATGAGGGGGAAGATAAAGAACGACTTGGTGAAGATGTATATATTGGCCTTCTCCTTCAATCCTCTGAAGATCAACAAGTTTGGGTGGAGGAATTGGGAGAAATCTTCCTTTTGGTGAGATCAACAATGTTGGACTTGCTATTCTGTACGAGCTGCTTGGAGGTGGAAGAAGGAGATGTGTATGTATACCCTCTCCCAAAATGGAGCCATTTGGAGTCGTTGGGGCCTTGTCACACAGGATACTCTGGTCTAAAGTCTAGAGACTGCAGCAACTTTCCAGACCAATGTCAGTATGTGGCATAGATTGGACATGGCGCTGGGAAAATCCTGAGGCTAGAGACTCCAGCCCTGGCAGACCGGATACGCTGGCCTGGTCGGAGACTCCGCCAAGTCTCCGTATGGGCTCTAGTGAAATATACGACTTGGCCTTCTTTGAATGAAATCCTAAGTCCAGAGACTCTGGCCTAGGAACACCGGAGATACTCCGGCCTAGATTTCCTGCAACAACCTCTATGTTGATTCTTTGATTTTTTTTTTCTCCCTTTCTGGGAAACAACCACCATCAATAAAAATAGCAATATGGCCTACCAACATTAGCACACAGTTAAATCATAAAAATGTTGTGATCAAACACACAAAACATATTTAGGCAAGATGTGCTCGTTCAATATCCCCCTTTTGGTATTTGATGACAACATATGTATTTGCAATAATTATCGAACTAATGAAACTAACTTTGAGTTCAGAAAATATAGATGGGTTCCCCCCTTGATGTGTGCACCAAATAAAATTATTGCATTTGAATACAATGGTACACATCAACAAGGATCAACACCCCCCTAAAATTTTCAAACCCATAACAAGTGCAACAACAAATATTTCTTTAATAAACGTAAGTTCACAAGAAAGGTAAGACAAAGAAAGGATTAGCACAGTAGCACAAATATAATCTCACAAGCATGTATTACCACACACAAACAACATATTTCACACACGAGAAGATCGAATAAACATAAAAAGAGACACAAGTTTATAAGAGGCAAATAGAGTTCGCAACGCTTATGCTCCGAGCAAACCCATGCAAATCCCCGGGGATACTCATAAATAGAGAAACTCCCCCCCCCCTCCCCCGATTATGCTACACGTAACCCAAAGGATCACTCGGACTTCCCGAGGAAATCTTCATCTTCCTCAGAATCAAACTCATCCTCATGATTTTCAATCATTGGAGACTTGCCAGTGTTGTGTCACGAAGAAGGTGCAGAGGTAACCTTGCTGAAATCACCCCAAGGAAAAGATGAGTTGTTCCAATCATTGTATGAGATGGTGTGGGATGGTTCAGCTGGTTCAACTTGTGCAGCAGTGGGAGGAGGAACAATGTCTGCCTTGTCTTGAAGACCTTTGAGCAACTTCTTCATATCCCTAATTTCATTATAAGCCTCATGGTTCTCCTTATGGATGGCAAGTGCCTGATGTCTATGCACGCTTCTATTCTTGTAGACAGTGTTGGGCCTCCAAGTGCAGAGGTTTATAAAGCAACATCAAGTTTCTCTTAAGTGGATCACCCAAGTTTTATCGAACTTAGGAAGGTAGAGGTCAAAGATATGCCTCTCACGCAACCCTGAAATTAAGATATGCCTTGTCACATGAGGAAATTACTTCCACTTTTAAACAAAGGAATGATGAGAGTTTGAAAAAATCTTGGTCTAGAGTTTTTGATTCCTACTGCAAAATTGAACCTAAAATGACTCTAAGCATGTTTCTGCGTAGCTTTTATTTAGGTATTGTTCTTTACTATAGATGTGCTTTGGATACTGTGGTAGAAGGAGATTTCCTTCATTGTGATGAAGATCAAGCTTTTGTTACTATAAAAAAAATTAATTGTCACCTACAACTCACCTAGTAGCTCTGATAAATCCTTTGCAAGTATTTTCGCTAGATTGAATACCCTTGAGACACATGTTTCTTGCTTAAGTGAGGATCATAATCGGATTCGTGAACACTTTGATCATGTCCCAATAAACTCTGAAGCCTCAAATATAATCCCTACTGTGAAGGTTACTATTAATGGTGAAACTTTTCTTGCTCGTTGTGATATTATGTATGAATTTTGTCTTGTGCCTAAAGAAATTTATGAATCTTTGAATACTTGGAGACTTTCTGAGGGAGGAGAAGAAATACGCCTCAGTAATAATGCTCCTATATTTCCCATTGGGATAGCTGAGGGAATATTTACAAAAATAGTAGGGAGAATGGTATCCACTGATTATCTTGTTACTCAATGTGTAGGAGAAGAGAAAATTACCCTTGGAAGATCTCTGCAGACATCCGGTTCCCTAAAAGGCACTATTGACCTTTTCTCTGAAACTATGTGCAGACATCCGGTTCCCTAAAAGCAAGAATATGTGTAAGAAAGGTAAACGTAAGCCTCGTAACAATTTGGATTCTTCTTCACTTGAAAATACTTGATTCCATTTTTCTGGGCCTAACTAAAAGGCGTTAAAGAAAAGCACTTCTTGGGAGATAACCCATGGTTTTATTTTTGCTTTGTTTTTCTATGTTTTCTTTGAGTCAAGGGGTTGTATACTTATGTAGAAACTCCTTTGTATCTTTCTTTTCATGTATTAGTAGTGTCAAGTAAAGTTTCTGACGAGAGTTGGAGTTGGTTTTCGGATTTCTGCGCAGAAAACAGATTTCTTCTGTCCACCGTAAAAAATCGTGAAAATCTAGAACGATCAGAATGACCTGGAATTTTTTGTTCTTATTCCTCGGATAATTCCACAACTTTTTTGCTCTGTAAGTTTTTCGATTTGAGCAACTTAAGTGCCTCGAAAAAATTCATATTTACAGGATGTTCTGGTTTTGACATATTCTGCCATTTTTCTTGCATTAGCTCTTTTGCGATGTCGAGTGGATTTATTTACTTCACGAAACATCAGTGGCTTTATATAATGATTAAAAGTATCAATAGCACTTGTTCCATATAGAACCCATGAGTTATATATTTTTTCACTAACCATCTAATGTGAATTACTGTTTGAGTATGGTGTGAAGGAAGTTTTCAAGGGTCAAGAGAAGAGGTGGTATATATGATCAAGAATAGTGCAAGGTCAAAGCTTGGGGGTGCCCCCGCGGTTAATCCAAGCATATGTTTAGAAGACTCAAGCATCTAACCTTGGGGGTGCCCAAGGATCCCCTTCTTCATCAACTATTTATCGGTTCACTTCTCGTGAAACTATATTTTTATTCGGTCACATCATATGAAGTTTACTTGGAGCGTCTATTTGTTTTTATTTTGTTTTCTTTTTTTTCCTTTCTGCAATAATATCATTGGACCTAGCATCCTTTTTTGGGAGAGAGACACACTCCTATTTTTTCATTTGAATACTTGCTATGCTAGTATTCGTAGTTTTTCTTCTAGTTACTGCAAAAAAAAAAATCCTGTTGAGCTCTTGCTTTTATTGCATGTCTTATTCAGAGTTGTTATTTTTAGTAGTGTTATGTGAGTACTCTCATGTTTTCTTGCTGTAGCATGTCGAGAATTTTTGTTAAAGCATGTTTTGTATGGTGCTTGTTGGGAAAAGAAACTGCTGCTTGACGTAGAATTTGTAACGGTGCAAGTAGAATCTTGTATAGACTGTGGCTAGAAATTTTTCATATCATGCTAGATGTTATTTTAGTTTCAAGGCCTTGTGTTTATAGAGTATCATGATTAGCCTCAAATAACTGAGAGTGTTTAATGTTCCTTTGAAAGAATCATGTGTTGTTCTTGTCATATTGAAGCATAAATTTGCGGTATTCTACTTTGAATGTTTTTTCGGTTAACTTGGCGCATGCTCACACCATGTTTATGACTATGAACCAGTAACTAATAGCATATATGATCATTTAGTTTTAGAATTTGTGGTACCACTTATGCTTTTATTAATGATGTTTATGTCTCTATGCATGATTATGGATTTTATGGTCTCTTGATATGTCGCTCCCAATCATTTGCTAGCCTCCAGCTGTACTAAGTATGAAATTCTACTCGTGCAATCCAACTCCCTAAAACCAAAGTTTTCACATTTTTTCCACCATACCTACCTATATGTGGCAATTAACCGCCACTCCAAGTAAATTTCTCATGTGCTACCTTTAAAACCTTCAAAATTACTCCTGCTTTGTGTTCCTGTTTTTGCTCATGAGGACGTAAATAGAGAATCTTTATCTCTTGTTGATTGGATTTCATACCTTGGACTAGTGGCTTCATCCGCTTATCCAATTGGTAGAAGAGCTGGCAGTGGGGTGCCCAGCCCCAAATTAATACACACAAAATCTCTTCACTATTTTTTCCTCTGATTTATCAGTCGAAGCATAAATGTGTAAAAAAGAGAGAAAGAGGGATGAGCTTCTACACCAATTGCGTCCTTCATATGGGAACCGCTCTTGTGAAATCTAGTTGGCTTGTGACGTACTGTATTTTCTGTTTACCATTCATTGACATTAGCATACATCTCCCAAAATATAGACACTCCTCCATGGTATGTGATTGTTGGCAGGCACCCGAGGATTCAGTTAGCCATGGTTTGTGTAAGATAGATGGGAGGAGCGTCAAACATTTTAATACCTATATTAATAAAATAAAATCTCTAGCACAGGAGTGATCCATGCTTCCCTCTGCGAAGGGCCTTTCTTTTAATTTTATGTTGAGTCTTCATCTTCTAACTTTATGCACAGTTGAGAGAGCATATTTGCCATTCTGAGTTTTATGTGCATTTTTTCCAGAAAAATTACTAATTAATTCATGATGTGTTATTGCTTGTTCTCTAACTATTTGTTCTAGTCTTCCTCATGAAACTTTGAAGGTGTCCTCGCATTTATGTTTTTCCCCACTATTAAGGACTTGCGAAATATCCCTGTCCCATGCTTCCTCTATACTTGAAACAAACGTATATCTTTCTTTGCATTGTTATTCATGATCTTTTATTTGTGTTACTTCTCATAATGCAAGGTGATTTATATTCTTTATTATTAAAGTTCTATTTGTCATGCTTGTGTTAAAGTTCTATTATCTCAGTTTACATATGCTTTTACATTATGATGGTCAAGTTTATGTTGGTAGCATGTCACCTCGGAAATTATGTGTTTTTATCGTTTACCTACTCGAGGACGAGTAGGAACTAAGCTTGGGGATGTTGATACGTCATAAACGTATCCCTAATTTCTGATGTTCCATGTTTTTTCTTATTGTTTCCCACATGTTTGATATACACTTTATGTCATTTTTATCGATTTTCCGGACTGACCTATTGACAAGATGCCACAGAGCCAGTTCCCTGTTTTCTGCTGTTTTTATTTTCAGAAACGTTGTTATGGAAATATTCTTGGAATTAGAAAATTCGAATCCCGGAAGTCTTAGAATTCCCAAAGGTTCCAAAGAGTCCCGGAGAGACCCAGAGAGGGGCCTCAGGGCGCCCACACCATAGGGAGGCGCGCCCCCTGGCCGTGCCATGGGGTGGTGTGGGCCCCCGGGACTCCACCGCCTCTGCCCTTTCGCCTATTTATTCCCCCTGAGATGTAAGACCTAAATATATTCCACTTCGTCCCAAAAAAACATATGAGGCTGCAGTCATCGTCATCCCTTGATCGGGAGGGTTCTGGAGCTCTCCCCGGCACCGTGCCGGGATGGAAATTCATCACTGGAGGGGTCTACACCACCATGCCCTCTTCCGAAGTGATGCGTGAGTAGTTCATCCCTGGACTACGGGTCCATAGCAGTAGCTAGATGGTTGTTCTCTCCACTTTGTACCTCATGTTTAGATCTTGTGAGATGCCTAACATGATCAAGATCATCTTTATGTAATGATACATGTTGTGTTTGCTGGGATCTGATGAATGTTAAATTCTATGTCTTATGATTATCAATCTATCATGTTATCTTCATGCATACGTTATTTATGATCTTGCATGCTCTCCATTGTTAGTAGATGCTCTAGCCAAGTAGACGCTAGTAACTCCAAGAGGGAGTATTAATGCTTGATAGGTGGGTTCATGCCTCGTTTGCATCTGTGCTCGAGTGACAGAAACGTGACAGATGGAGGATGTGTTGTTGCCTTTAGGGAGAAAACAACAATGCTTTGTCTAAGGATGATTTTGTTGTTTACATTACTCACTTTTCTTAATGCAATTATTTGTTACTTGCAGCTTAATACCCAACTTTTGTTCGGATGATATTCGGAGGGTGGATTATTAGTCATAGATGAAGTTGGATAACGGTCTATGTATTTGGTTGTAATGCCCACATGAATCACATAGTAAATCTTTATGTCTTGCATATGCACTACGGTGCAAACTTCATTTCTGTCAATTGCACAGTTGTAATTTGTTCACCACACATGTTATTTATCTTTCACGGAGAGACACCACTAGTGAACTGTGGACCCCGGTCCATTTTCCTCATACTGATAATACAACCACTGTTTCCACTTCTCTCATACCGCTGCTACTGTTTTCCACACCATACGTTTAACCTCTTTGGGTTCAGCAAAACCGATGAGATTGACAATCTCACTGCTTTGTTGGGGCAAAGTGATTTGATTGTGTTGTGTAGGTTCCGCGTTGCTTCTGAACTGGTAGTGTGCCCTTCCATCTCAGCTGCTTCAACCTTCTGAAGTTACTCCTTCTTCCTATTGGTCGATTAAACCTTGGTTTCTTTGTGAGGGAAAACTATTGTTGTGCTCATCATACCTTCCTATTGGGGTTTCCCAACGAGTGCAAGACATGCACCATCAAGAGCCCTCGGCCTCGGGTGAGAACTACTCCCTCCTCATCATGGGAGTCAGCAACGGCGATGAAGATGGAGCTGGAGTCGGCGGAGACGGCTCCGGGGGAAATTCCCCGTCCCGGCAGGGTGCCGGAAAATAGAGATTTTTTTCTCCCAAAACTTGTCTTCGATGGCGGTGGAGCTACGAGACTTTTCATGGATGGAGGCTGATTCCTTTGGGGTATTTGCGTCGGGGGCAATATATAGGTGAAAGGGCGATGTTAGTGGGCTCCTGAGGGGCCCACACCATGTGGTGGCGCGGCGAGAGGTGGGCCTGCACCATGGCATGGTGTGGCCACCTCGATGTCCTCCTCTGTCTCTGCTTTGGACTCCGTTTACGTGTCGGAAAAAATAGGAGGTTGGGTCTTTGTTTCGTCCGATTCCGAGAATATTTCCTTAAATAATTATCTAGAATAGAAAAACTTCGGAAAATAGGAACTGGCACTGTGGTATCTTGTTAATAGGTTAGTCCTAGAAAATGCATAAAAATGCTGTGAAGTGTAAACAAAACATGTGAAAATTGGTAGAAAACAAGCACAGAGCATGAAAAATTATAGATACGTTTGAGACGTATCAAGCATCCCCAAGCTTAACTCTTGCTCGTCCTCGAGTAGGTAAGTGCTAACAAAATAATTTTTGAGGTGACATGCATCCAACACAATCTTGATCAACGTTATGTAAAAGCATTGCAAGCTGAGGCCAAAGTACGCTAAACATAGGCATGATAGATATAATTCCAACAATGTAACTTAGCAACTATGTTGCAACATGGAAAGTAACACAAAAAAGACCATGAATAATAATGTATTGAAATTGATACGTTTGTTTCGAGCATAAAGAAAACATAGCAAAGTGGTATTCAACTTGTCCGTCATGGAATATCAAAACATAAATGCTAGGACACCTTCAAAGTTCAAATGGTGACTAGATACAAATAATTTGAGAAGTAATAACATAATCATGAATCAATCAATAATAAATTTTGGGACTATGCACATTATACTCAGAATGACAACTATGATCTCTTAACTGGTGCATAAAGTTAGAAGATGAAGACTCAACATAAAAGTAAAATAAAGGCCCTTCATAGAGGGGAGCTCGGATTACTCAAGTGCTAGAGCTTTTTATTTAAATAAAACAGAGGTATTGGAAATATAATTTTGAGAGAGGTGTATGTCTATGTCAACGAATGGTAATGAAAAACTTATCATAACTCATGTAAAGCTAGGTTTCTATACTTTTGAGAGTGGTTTCCATTAGCACTTTCCTCTTTTCCTTATTGCTGGAACTTCCCCCACCTTTTGTTACACAAATCATGGCTAACCGAATCCTCGGGTGCCAACCAACAATCATCAATCAATGGGGAAATGCCTATTATTTATTATTTGGACCGAGCTCTCGGCAATATTAAGTTGAGCACATATTCCATACTCATCGGGTGAAATAGGGGGAAGAACTTTGCTTGACATAAGACACAATAAACTTTAAACTACATCCTCATGAGCTAAAACAGGAGCACAAAACATGTAATAGCTTTAGAAGGTTTTAAAGGTAGCACACAAGCAATTTACTTTGGAGTGGTGGTGAAATACCACATATAGGTAGGTATGGTGGACACATTTGTAAAACTTTGGTTTTTGGGAGGTTGATGCACAAGTAGAGCTCATACTCACTACAGGTGAAGGCTAGCAAGAGACTGGGAGCGACCAACTAAGACAGCAATAACGGCCATAATCATGCATAGCGACAAAACATTATTAATCAAAGCATAAATTGATATTAAAATTCAAAAACAAAATGGTCATGGATGCTATAGGTGACTGGTTTGTAGTCATAACATGGTGTTAGCATGCGCCAAATAAAGCATCAAAGGAGTATACCATGATACTATGCTTATATATGATAAAAAAAACACATGCTTTCTTTCAGTGGCACATTAAGCACTCTCAGCTATTTGAGACAATTCATGCTAAACCATAAAATAGTAAGCATATAATTAAAATAACATCTAACTTGACATGCTAAAGTCTAAGCCATAGTCTAGACGAGCTTCCTATTGCACCACTATAAGCATGAAATATTTTACTCTTCTCCAACACCAATCAACTTGTTTAAAATAACTCTAATAAATAATAATCATCAAAGATCAAAGAGCTAATAATATATAACTAAAGCAAACCAACAAGATCTAAACAAAATACGAGTGGAAAACAAGACCTAGGCACTAGCAAAAAGTGAACACTCATGGAACAATAAGAGTGAAAACTAGAGTGTCGTAAACAATGAAAACGGAGCGTGTCTCTCTCCAAAACAAATATGCTATAAAACAAAATAAATTGAAAGCAAAAATTGACGCTCTATGAATTACACATATCATATGAAGCAATAAAAATATAGTGTCTTGAAAGATGACCTGATATTTTTGTTGATGAAGAAGGGGATGCCTTGGGAATCCCCAAGATTTGACGCTTGTACTTCTTGGATATAATTGGGGTAAAATGGGAATCCCCAATCTTGAGCTTCTGTCCATTATTCATCTTCTCGTATCATTCTTCTCTCCCTACAATTGAAAACTACTTCATACAAAACTTCAAACAATCTTCATTAGCCACATTAGTCTAATCAAAATAATAAATCCACTTTGGTTCAGTTTCAACACAAGTATAACACCCACTAAAACATTAGTTACTGTCACAAATTATTTTATAGCTCTTCCCCTCAAAAGAACACCAAAAGAAAAAGATTAATAGGCAAATGCAAATATTGCCAGAAATCTGACAAAAAGAACAACACATAAAGATCGTTTTTTCTGAAAATCTTCTATTGCTCAAATCAAAAAATGCAATAATAATGAAAGTTAAATAATAACTTGGGGCATGTTCTCAAAACATTTCAGATCAATTCGACGTTCTAGCTGAGAGATTTAACTTTTTTGGTGGCAGCACAAAATCTATTTTAGGATAGCAACTTCCCCAAATCTTACTTCCTCGCAATTAGAGGCTACTATTGGCACAAAAACGAAATAAAAATGATAAGGAGAGGTTTATAAAGAGGTAATAACTTCCAAGACTCAAAAATCAAAGAAAAGTTTCAGAAATAAAACATTGGGTTGTCTCCCAAAAGCTCTTTTCTTTAACTCCTTTTAGCTATGCAAAATGATTTTTTGAAGATGCTCACATAATATTACGAATTGAAGCACGACAAGAGAGCATCAATAAGAAACTATAAAACACATTTAAGTCTAACCCACTTCCTACGCAAAATAATCTCGTAGAAAAACAAGTCAATAAAGCACAAAATGGCTAGCATAGGAAGACAAAATAAGTGCAATTTCAAAATTTTCAACATAAAGAGGGGAAACTTAATATTATTGAGATACATAAAATAATGTTTCCCTCTCTCATAATAGCTTTCAGTAGAATCATGTGTAAACTTAACAATATAACTATCACATAAAACATTCTTATCATGAGCCACATGCATAAAAGAATTAATACTCTCCACATAAGCATAGTCATTCTCATTAATACTAGTGGGAGCAAATTCAACAAAATAGCTATCATTACTATTCTCATCGCCATAATCATCAAATATAGGAGGCATATTGTAATCATAATTAATTTTCTCCTCAATAGTAGGTGGACTGAAAATATCATATTCATCATTGTAATCATCATAATTGGAGGCATATTATCATCAAAGTAAATTTGTTCCTCCGTTCTTGGGGGACTAAAAAGATCATTTCCATAAAAACTAGCTTCCCCAAGCTTAGAATTTTCCATAGCATTAGGAATAATGTTGTTCAAAGAATTCATACTAATAACATAGCTACTAGCACGCAAATATATTTCCATAATTTTTTGAATTTTCTCCTCAAGCACTTCATGTCCTAACTCGAGATAAGTATTATAAATCTCTCTCATATTTTTGTTGTTTTCCATTAAGCCTAACTAGTAGTGAAAATAAAAACAAGAAAGAAACAGATATAATTGCAGAATCTAAAGGAAATAACTTCGAGCACTCACACACCAGCAACAGTATTAGAAGATAACTTAGTAGCCAGAGGATGTGAGGTCCTTTTACCTTACCTCCCCGGCAACAGTGCCAGAAAAGAGCTTGATGTCTACACATGTTCTATTCTTGTAGACAGTGTTGAGCCTCCTAGTGCAGAGCTTTGTAGTACAACAACACATTTCCCTTCAGTGGATCACCCAAGGTTTATCGAACTCAGTGAGGTAGAGGTCAAAGATATCCCTCTCAAGCAACCCTGCAATTAATATACAGTAAGTCTCATGTGTCCCCAACATACCCAATACACTTGTCAGGTATATAGGTGCACTAGTTCGGTGAAGAGATAGTGAAATGCAAGTAATATGGATGATTATAAGTGGTAATTGCAATCTGAAATAAAAATGGAAGCAAGCAAACATGTAGCAAAACTGGTTGTAAACGGTGTTTCAATGCTAATAAACAACGCCTAGGGATCATGCTTTCACTAGTGGACACTCTAAAAAATGATAGCATACTTGAATACATAAATATCCTCTCTTCACTATGCTATAAACTACTCTCTGGTTGGATAATGAACACAAATTCACCGCGTAGAGCTGCAAAAGCACACCTTAAAGTCGCATTCCCCATCTAGGTAACCCCACACTGTCACCTTGAGAACCCTAGATGGTTCCAGACAAACGCTACAATTTCATAGAGACATCCAACACAAATTATAACTCATGAGAAGTATTTCTATAAACTTTAGCCTAGGAGTCACACACGGTGCGCAGACTGTCTCCCTTGAGACCGTGGGACAAGGTTACTCCGGAGTTCACATTAATAAAATTAATTAAGTAGCATAATATATGAATAGTAACATCTACTTATTCAACTAGATTAGAAATCTCATGATCACATAAAGATCACACCATGGGAGAGAGAGATAAACCACATAGCTGCCGGTAGAGCCCTCAGCCTCGGGGGAGAACTACTCCCTCCTCATCATGGGATTCGGCAACGGTGATGAAGATGGCAGTGGAGTCGATGGAGATGGCTCCGAAGGCAATTCCCCATCCCGGCAGGGTGGCGTAACATAAATTTCTATCCCCCAAAATTTGTCTTCGATGGCGACGGAGCTACGGAACTATTCGTGGATGGAGGCTGATTCCTTTACGGTTTTCGCGTCGGGGGCAATATATAGGCGAAAGGGCGATGTCGGTGGGCGCCCGAGTGGTGGCGCGGCCAGAGGTGGGCCCACGCCATGGCATGGTGTGGCCACCTTGGTGCCCCCCTCCATCTCTGCTTTGGACTCCGTTGACGTGTCGAGAAAAATAGGAGGTTGGGTCCTTGTTTCGTCCGATTCCGAGAATATTTCCTTAAATAATTATGTGGAATAGAAAAACAGCAGAAAATAGGAACTGGCACTATGGCATCTTGTTAATAGGTTAGTCCTAGAAAATGCATAAAAATTATATGAAGTGTAAACAAAAACATGTGGCAATTGGTAGAAAACAAGCATGGATCGTCAAAAAATATATATAGGTTTGAGACATATCAGTGTCATGCACTGAATATTCCGATGGAACCATGTGAGGTTCTTCTCCTCTTCTTGCACCACTTGCCTCCCACGAAGACAAAATGGAGGATCAGCATTCTTGCTTCTCCTAGGCATTGGTGCCTCAGCCTCTTATACCTCATCCTTATCACTGGCCCGATAAGAAGCACGCTACTTGATGTGACTCTGCAAGATTTGGAGAAAACCGAGGTTATGATGGGATGAGCTTCATCACATAAGGTGCATACACAGGTTCCTTCTTCTTATTGGTCATGGTGTGATAGATCTCACACTTGATGAAGTCCATGACATCCATCTCAGATCCTTAACGATCTTCCCCACCACGATGACACTTGTAAGCATTATGGAGTAGGTTGACAAGCCCACCTCGGATAGCATCCACATTACCAGCCCAAGGAGCAATGTTGCACCTGAATATGTGAAGAATGATGTTGTAGACACGCTTGAGGTCCTTTTTGGTGCCAACACTTGCTTCTTTATCATAAAGAGGATCCAACCGGCGCTTTTTTATGCCACACCTTCCACATGCATCATCTTCCCAGCAACTGTAGTAGCACTATGGAACTCATAGTCTAAGAGCTCGCGTAACCTCCTTAGAGAAGACTCACACTTAACAGGACCTGACATCCATGTCAAAGAAACATCCTCGTTGAAGGGAATATGCCCGAGAGGCAATAGTAAAATGGTTATTATCTTATTCCTTGTTTATGATGAATGTTTATTTCTCATGCTAGAATTGTATTAACCGGAAACATTGATACATGTGTGCTTAATAAACAAACAATGGTTCCTAGTAAAGCCTCTCTTTTAACTAGCTCGTTGATTAATAGATGATCAAGGTTTCCTGATCATGAACATTGGATGTTGTTAATAATGGGGTCATATCATTAGAAGAATGATGTGATGAACATAGACCCGAACTAAGTATAACAATACGATCAAGTCATTTAGTTTACAATGTTATATCAAACATACGAAGTAACTTATTCCTTAGACCATGAGATCATCTCAATCACTGATACCGGAAGGATGCTTTGATGTCATCAAACGTCACACCGTAACAGGGTGACTATAAAGGTGACGTTAGGTATTCGGAAAGTATTAGTTGAGGATCATGGATCAAGAGTGGGATTTGTCCATCCAAAATGACGGAGAGATATACTCTGGGCCCTCTCGGTGATATCACATCGACACCGCTTGCAAGCACGTGATATGATCACAAGGATGTTATATCATGGGAACGAGAAAAGAGTAATTGTCGGTAACGAGATTGAACAAGGTATGTTTGATACGAATGATGGAATCTCGGACAAGTAAAATATCGCGAGACAATGGGAATAGTTCACGACGTTGATGGTTCACACGATCACGAGAGTCATCGTTGAATATATAGGAGTCATCACGGATCTCCAGATACCGCCGTTGATTATTGATCGGAGAGGAGTCTCGATCATGTCTATCTTATTCGCCAACCGTAGGGTGACACACTTAAGGTTCGATGACGCGTTTGAGAGGATACGGAATATCGAAGAATATTTTGGGCATCACCAAATTTGTTTCGGAGAAAATTGAAATAGTTCAAGGGGTTTTTTGTCGAATGGTTGTTAATAGAATTAAAAAATTATTCGAGGTGCTATATGCAAATGTTTGTTAATGGAATTAACAAATATAAATAAAGAAATAAAAATATTTATTTATTTATTAAAGGAAAACCTTTGGATTTTCCAAGTGGGAAATAATGGGAAAATGAGTGGGGTGTGAGTGGAGTGTCCACTCACATGATGAGGGAAGAGGTGGGGGCACCACCATGGGCTGTCCGCATCCACCCCTTGGCTGCCTCCCTTTCCCCTATTAAAGGAGGGTGAGAGATCTCCCTCCTCCACACACTTGCCCACCTCAATTCCTCCCCACCCGCTGCTCAATTCCATGGTCTCCGGCTTGGCGAAGCCCTGACCGTGGGATTCTTCTTCACCACCACGCCGTCGCGCTGCTGGAGTTCCGAGGGATCCTCTACTTCCGCCTCCCCGCTGTATTGACGGAACGGAGGTCATCATCAACCGTACATGTGACCGATCACGGAGGCACCGCCCGATTGCGGTGCACATGTTCTCGCTATCGGGATCGGTGTGAGTACAACTACGCCAACAACGAGATTTGATCTCGTAACTCTTTGTGTGTTCGAGGGTATGTGTTCTTCTTAACCCTCTCTTTTCCCGTTGCACTTCGTCTCCTAGATTAGATCTTGGCCTTTCGGGTGTCTCTCACGTAGGAATTTTTTCGTTTTCTATGCAACGACCCCTTCAGTGGTATCAGAGCCGGATGTATGCGTAGATGTTTTTTACGGGTAGAACACATAGATGTATGTGGCGGTTGATGATCATGTTATTGCCTCCTTGAGTATTTTATGATCTTAGTGGCACAGTTAGATGAAGCTTCCCTATACTAAGTTTACATGTACTATGTACACGAGAATTGTCTCACTTGTGGCTGAGGGGGTGTCCGTTTCTCCAACTATAGTTAATATCTAATCTACGAAGGGTTGGTAAAAATATGTTTATCAATGTTGTGGTTGATGTTCGTAGGTATGAACGGTTCTATCCTCGAAAGCCCTAAGCCACGTAAAAGATGCAAAAATAAATTAGAGGCGTCTAACTAGTTTTTGTTGGGCATATGATGTGACATGATCAATGTTACAAATTTGATTATGAGATGATCTCTTTTGTAAATTATTGATATACCGGAAGGTATCCATATGGTTGTCTTATTGTTGATGGACAATCAAAATTGGGGTGCCATGGTACTTGGTACCACGCCGGTGGAATGATGGAGATCATACCATGATGCACATGATGGAGATCAAGTGCAAGGAGGACCATATCATATCACGTTATCCTTACATGTGATGTATGTGATGTTAATCCTTTTATGCATCTTGTTTTGCTTAGATAGCACCGGTAGCATTATAAGATGACCCCTCTCACTTAATATCAAGATAATAATGTGTTCTTCCTTAAGTATGCGCCGTTAAGAAAGTTCGTCGTTTCGAGACACCACGTGATGATCAGGTGTGAAAGACTCAATGTTCGCATACAACGGGTGTTTTCAAACCTAGCATGTACATACATGACCTTGAAACACACGCAATACTACGTTTCTACTTGGCGAGCCTAGCACGTACAGACATGGCCACGGAACACGTAACCGAAAGGTAAAGGATGAGTCATATGGATGATATGATCAACATGTCGATGTTCGCCTTTGAAGCTACATCATCTCACGTGATGATCGGTTTTTGGTGTAGTGAATTTAGTTTGTGTAATCACTAAAGACGACTAAGGGGGGTGTTGTTTTTGAGTGGGAGTTCATGGTATAATTTTTGAATTAACTCGAACTTATTTATCATAAACAACCAATCAAAGTGAATTTGCACAAATTGTGGTATTCATTGGCATCCACACAACTACCTTACACTTAGATTGTTAATTGAGATATAACTGTTATGATCTGGTAAAAATCATTTAAGATTGATACCGTATTAGTGAAATTTAAAATTGAGTCCTATTGTAGATTTTTGGTATTTCCTACCTAGCTCCATATGGTTAATGATTGATTGATATAGAGAGAAAATAGTTCCTACTTAGAATCCAGAGTCATGGTTGCTTTCATATTACTTTATCTTCAAAAGAAGGTTTTGTTGATCAAGGTGATTTAGGAACTGAAAAGAGTTGTTTTCAGAAACAATCAAGTGAAAGATGTATTGATATCTAGAAACTTATTTGTAGCAACATGATTGAGTATAATTTAGCGTGACAATGTATGCTTATGTTATTTGAATATATGCAATGATTGAAGACGCTAGGCGTTTGAATATTCAAAGAAATTGGGCGCTAAAAATTATCCTCTAAATTCCTTCCTTTGAGCTACAGTAGCTTAATCATAAAATTGTTATGATGGGATGGATTAAAAGTATGGGTAAAGTCGTTTACCTTACTTGGAGATTGCTAAGAGTGGAATCTATAAGAATACTATTAATATGGTGATATTAGTAGAACAATCAAACTCAAAGTATGACTCAATGAGTGATAGTATATGACTAACACGCCAAAGAAAATGAGCTAGTATGACTAGCATTGTTTGATGTTGAATGATTCTTATATAAAGGAAAGGGAATATTGAAAATAGAATTACAAAAAGATATATGGCAGAAAAAGAAGATAACTAGAAAAGTCTAGCTCAGGAGTATATGTTTTATATACATGTTATAGATGTATTACTAGTTAACAAAGTATTTTTTTGGGGTATTTTGATACCACATTGGTTGGTATGAGTTGTCATACAAAGCAACGCAATGCAATAAATACAAGGGCCTAAAAGGAACTAGTAATAGATGTGGAATCGATTATGACAAGAACATAAATAAATTGTTAATGTGTTCATTGTCGTATCAAACCAAACATTCAAGATTTATTTTAAGAACTTAATAATTTGTTATTTTGTTCTAGTCTTTTGTGAGAACAAATGAGATTGTTCAAACTATGACCATATTCCATAATTTATGGATATGTTAATACAAATCATGTTAGTAAAGTAAACATCTATAAGACTAAATGCTAAACGTTACAAGACGTAAAAGAGTTTCACTTAAATTATGACACCACCATTTTAGTTCATATCGGAAAGGAAAACATGAAGGAAATCCATATTGATGGACTTCCAGAGTCATTTTGTTTTGGATAAATTGACGCTTGTGAGACCTCTTCCAAAAGATTACTAAAATTCTGTTCATAGGCCAAAGTAGAATGGACGAATAATTTAGTGGAGATTATACATATTGATGTATATAGTCCATTATGTGTAGTCATGTATGGTGGATTAATTTTTCCTTCATTAAATTCCGTCGATGATTTGAGTAGATATGTGAGTATATATGTTTAAAGAGAACGGAGTTTGACATTTTTAATTGGTTCAAATGGTTGTTAATATGAAGTAAAATCATTGTAACAAGATAATCAAGTATTTATGATTGGATCATAAAGGATAAAGTTTGAGTTACAAGTTAAGCAAAACATCTGAGAAGTTGCAGAACTGTTCTACAACTTATACTTCTCGAATACCCCACATTAGTTTGGAGTATTCAAGAAACAAAATCAAACCTTGTTGGACATGGTAAGATTAATAAAATTGACATTATAATTTTGTAGTTTATACATTAAGTACAACCGCTTTTACACTGAAAAAAGCACCACCATGATCCTATGAAATTGACAACATATAAGATATGGTTTGGGTAGTGACCCGAATTGTCATTTTCTTAAGTTTTGGTATGCATAGCATGTGTAAAATGTTTACAACCAAAATGGGATAAATATATGTTTATAAGGTTATCCTAAAGAATACATTGGGTATTTCTCCTATCACCAAACCAAAAGACCAATGTTGTTTGTCAGAAAGGATTGATTTCTCGAGAAAGTAGCGACTCGTTCAGATCATGAATTCAAACAAATAAAAAAAATGGAAGTATTAATATTCTTCTATAACCATTCTTGCACGGGGTCTTACTAACAGGACTTCGCTGCACGGGACGGGTCTTTGTCGAAAAACTCACTCCACCCGCTCAACATTTTTATACCCTTTTGAGTGGTATATCGACCGGCTTGAAAAGTCTAAGAGGGTATTATGGGATCTGTATTAGGTAAGATAATTTTCCCTTTGAGTTTGATTGAATATACTCTTTTTCCGCCTTTACCACGCATTATTGTATGCGCTTCTAGAGCCATAAATTTTTATTTTCTCTATATTATTCGTCAGAGCCATATCAACTTGAAAATATCTGAAATCCAGTTCAATTATAGAAATTGGAATCAATTCTATTCTATAATAGAAAAATGCATTTGCGAATTAGAGAAATAAAAAGAAAGTTCAATAAATTCTATAATTTTTTTAAAGATGTCTTCTAGTTAAGCATATCAAGCTAACTTTATCTGTAAGAAGTTTTAGTATTTTTTTATAAGTATTAAGTAGAACTTAAAATTTTGAAGCGAAACAAGTGAGTGGGAGGACAGTACAAACTCAACGAGATTAGAGAATCTTTGTTATCATGTCAAGAGTAGCGCAACACTGGAAGTTGTTCCGGGGTTTCCTATTTTGACTAAGTAGAAGACACTACAAATGTTGTAGATACTTCGAATGAGTTTGCGAACTGAACCACAAAAGTCCTAAAACTTTATACTTAGACCAACTTATGGTTTAAGAGTAAAGTGTTGTTTTGACAACAAAATGATCTGGACCATATAAAGGAAGCAAATGATGGGCCCTGACTTCGTAAAATTGACTATGAGTCATTATATCCGCCATAATATCCTTGTATGAATATCAAGTATGTGACTTGGTAGTCCTTTCGATAGGCATGATGCCTAACGATAGCAAAAGGGTCTATATAGCGGCAAAGACATGGATTTTTACATCCTTTGAAAGTTGTACTTATCGAAAAGTTGTTTTCGACGAAGTTCAAAGAGTTGACTACTACAAGATTTTGATCTTCCGTAGTGATGCTACAACAAAGGCTAAAGTATATCGTTGTGTTGACAACTGATAATAAGCGTATTTTTTGTCAAGGAGTTCTTTATTGAACTTGGTGACTTTCCAAGAATGCTAACACTATGAAGCTACATTTTCACAATGTTAGTGACATCGGTTTAAGCTGAGGAATCAAGGTTTCACCGAATGACCATATATATACAAAGCCATCTCATTAGAGAATGAGTGATGCGTGTAGACGCAAAGAACATGCAAATACAATAGGAACTGAATAGTTCAGATCTTTTTGATGATGTTTACCACATGCGAAGGATGGTAATAACACTGGAATGCCATATGTGTTAAGTGTTTACAGACTAGATTATTGACTCAAGTGCAAGTGGGAGACAGAAGGGAATATGCCCGAGAGGCAATAATAATTTTTTTATTATCTTATTCCTTGTTTATGATGAATGTTTATTTCTCATGCTAGAATTGTATTAACCGGAAACGTTGATACATGTGTGCTTAATAAACAAACAATGGTTCCTAGTAATGCCTCTCTTTCAACTAGCTTGTTGATTAATAGATGGTCAAGGTTTCCTGATCATGGACATTGGATGTTGTTAATAACGAGGTCATATCATTAGAAGAATGATGTGATGAACATAGACCCTAACTAAGTATAACAATACGATCAAGTCATTTAGTTTACATTGTTATATCAAACATACGAAGTAACTTATTCCTTAGACCATGAGATCATGTCAAATCACTGATACCGGAAAGATGCTTTGATGTCATCAAACGTCACACCGTAACAGGGTGACTATAAAGGTGATGTTAGGTATTCGGAAAGTATTAGTTGAGGATCATGGATCAAGAGTGGGATTTTTCAATCCAAAATGATGGAGATATATACTCTGGGCCCTCTCGGTGATATCACATCGACACCGCTTGCAAGCACGTGATATGATCACAAGGATGTTATATCATGGGAACAAGAAAAGAGTACTTGTCGGTAACGAGATTGAACAAGGTATGGTTGATACCAATGATCGAATCTCAGACAAGTAAAATATCGCGAGACAAAGGGAATAGTTCACGACGTTGATGGTTCACACGATCACGAGAGTCATCGTTGAATATATATATATATATATAGGAGTCATCACGGATCTCCAGATCCCGCTGTTGGTTATTGATCAGAGAGGAGTCTCGATCATGTCTATCTTATTCGAGAACCGTAGGGTGACACACTTAAGGTTCGATGACGTGTTTGAGAGGATACGGAATATCGAAGAATATTTTGGGCAGCACCGAAATTGTTTCAGGGAAAATTGAAATAGTTCAAGGGTTTTTTTGTCGAATGGTTGTTAATAGAATTAAAAAATTATTCGAGGTGCTATATGCAAATGTTTGTTAATGGAATTAACAAATATAAATAAAGAAATAAAAATGTTCTATTTATTTATTAAAGGAAAACCTTTGGATTTTCCGAGTGGGACATAATGGGAAAATGAGTGGGTGTGAGTGGAGTGTATACTCACATGATGAGGGAAGAGGTGGGGGCACCTCCATGGGCAATCCACACCCACCCCTTGGCTGCCTCCCCTTCCCCTATAAAAGGAGGGTGAGAGCTCTCCCTCCTCCACACACTTGCGGACTTGCCCACCTCAATTCCTCTCCACCCGTTGCTCAATTCCATGGTCTCCCGCTTGGCGAAGCCCTGACCGTGGGATTCTTCTTCACCACCACGCCGTCGTTCTGCTGTAGTTCCGAGGGATCCTCTACTTCCACCTCCCCGCTGGATCGAGGGAACAGAGGTCGTCATCAACCGTACGTGTGACCGATCACAGAGGCACCGCCGGATTGCGGTGCACATCTTCTCGCTATCGGGATCGGTGTGAGTACGACTACGCCAACAACAAGATTTGATCTCGTAACGCTTTGTGTCTTCGAGGGTATGTGTTCTCCTTAACCCTCTCTTTGACCGTTGCACTTCGTCTCCTAGATTAGATCTTGGCCTTTTGGGTGTCTCTCGCGTAGGAAATTTTTTGTTTTCTATGCAACGACCCCTTCACTCGTCTTCACCAAATACAATTGTGCCAAAGAATTGTTGGACAACTAAGATGTTGTAGTCCTGTTGTGTGCCAGTGATCTTCCCGAGATCAAGCTTCCTCATCACCCAAATTGCCTCCTTGAAGTAGTTCTTTCTACCCAAAGCATCTAGGTTGAGGAATTTCTGCTCACACGCTTTATTGCCCAAATCAGCATACAACTCTGTCATGATCAATTCTTGCTCTATCCTCCGGTAGTGGGGATTCTGGGTAGTTAGTGGCATGGAGAAGAAAGGCTGGGATACGTCATAAACGTATCCTTAACTTCTGATATTCCATGTTGTTTTGATGTTATTTCCTGCATGTTTGCTATACACTTTATGTCATTTTTATCGATTTTTGGGACTGAGCTATTGACAAGATGCCACAAAGCCAGATCCCTGTTTTCTACTGTTTTTATTTTCAGAAAAGTTGTTCTTGAAATATTCTTTAGAATTGGAAAATTCGAAGCTCAGAAGTCTTAGAATTCCCAAAGGTTCCATGGAGTCCCGAAGAGGCCCGGAGAGGGGCCATAGGGGGCACACCATAGGGCAACGCGCCCCCTGGCCGCGCCTGGGGGTGGTGTGGGCCCCTCGGGCGTCCACCGCCATCTCCCTTTCGCATATTTATTCCCCCAGATACGTGAACCCTAAAAAGATCCCACTTTTTCCCGATAAACACCCGAGGCCACCGTCATCGTCATCCCGAGATCGAGAGGGTTCTCGAGCTCTACCCGGCACCCTGCCGGGAGGGAAATTCATCACTCGAGGGGTCTACACCACCATGCCCTCCTCCGAAATGATGCGTGAGTAGTTCATCCCTGGACTATGAGTCCATAGCAGTAGTTAGATGCTTGTCTTCTCCACTTTATGCCTCATGTTTAGATCTCGTGAGCTGCCCAACATAATCGAGATCATCTTTATGTAATGCTACATGTTGTGTTTGCCGGGATCTGATGAATGTTGAATGCCATGTCTTCTGATTATCAGTCTATCATGTTATCTTCATTCATATGTTATTTATGATCTTGCATGCTCTCCGTTATTAGTAGATACTCTTGCCAAGTAAATTCTAGTAACTCCAAGAGGGAGTATTTATGCTCGATAGTGGTTTTATGCCTCCTTTGCATCTGTTCTCGAGTGACAGAAACATGACATATGGAGGATGTGTTGTTTCCTTTAGGGATAAAACAACAATGTTTACTTTGTTTACATTGTTTACATTACACACTTTGCTTACTACGATTATCTGTTGCTTGCAACTTAATACCCAATGTTTGTTCGGATTATATTCGGAGGGTGGATTATTAGTCATAGATGCAGTTGGATAACAGTCTATGTATCTTGTTGTAATGCCCGCATGAATCACATAGTAATATTTATGTCTTGCATATGCACTATAGTGCAGCCTTCATTTTTGTCAATTGCCAAGTTGTAATTTGTTCACCACGCATGTTATTTATCTTTTATGGAGAGACGCCACTAGTGAACTGTGGACCCCGGTCCATTTTCTCATACTGATAATACACATACTGTTTCCATTGTTTTCACACTGCTGCTACTACTTTCATACTGTTCTCGTATTGTTTTTCATACCATACATTTAACCTCTTTGTGTTAAGCAAAACCGGTAAGATTGACAACCTCACTGCTTCGTTGGGGCAAAGTGATTTGATTGTTTTTGGTAGGTTGCATGTTGCTGTTGAACCGGTAGTGCGTCCTTCCACCTCAGCTGCATCAACCTTCAGAGATTTCTTGTCCTCCTACTAGTCGATTCAACCTTGGTTTCTTTTCTGAGGGAAAACTTGCCGCTACACTCTTCACAACCTTTCCCTTGGGATTTACCAATGTCAGCCATCAACAAGTTTTCTGGTGCCGTTGCCGAGCAGGAAGAGAATTTCTTCAAGGGGAGTCTCTCACTTCCAATCTCTTTACTTTGTTTTAGTTTTGCTTAGTTTATTTTATTTTATCTTGCTTGCTTCTCTTTATCAAATACACAAAAAATTAGTTCTTGTTCTAGTTTTAGTTTTTTTATCCTATTTTTAGTCTTGCTAAAATGAGTATTCCTGAAGTTGAGGTTCGTTCTTTTAAGCAACAGGGTGGAGAAAGTTTGAAAGATGCTTGGTATAGGATAAGTGATAAGTGATGCCCATCATAGATGCAAAAAAAAATCCACTTTGATCCTTCTTAGGAATTTTTATGTTGGCATTACTAGCTAGTATAGGCATGTTCTACACACTCTTAGAGGTGGTAATTTTCTGGGAACAACTGCTTTGGAAGCCTGTAATTTAATTGAATGTTTAGTTGGAACACCACCTACTAAGGTTGTTAAAACTGAGATCACTTTAGATGATGTTATTAAAAAACTAAACGCTATGGAGAAAATTTTGCCAAATTTCCCATATAATGCTAGCAAAGTTAATGAATCAATAGTAAGTATCAACAAGAGAATTACTGTTCTAGAAGCTAGATATATCCATGATAGTCAAAATATGAGGATTGGTAAATTAGAGAAAGCTATGGAAACTTTAAGTGCAACTTTTTATTCTCTTAAGTTTAAGAAAGATAAAACTTCTATGGGAAACAAAAAAAATCCATATATGTCCCCAAGATGTCTAAACCAAAATCCCATAATATTCCTAAAACTGATAAGACCTTTAGTGCAACTACAAGTATAGCCTACCTATTACACTATATAAGCATACTTGCAATTTGGTAAGTTACATGATGGATGTATTGCTGAGTACATTCAAATGTACTCATATTGGTTTTGTCCCTAGTAACAACTTGCCAGACATCGAGAAGGAGCCTCAGAAGGAGATTTATGAAGAGGGGTACAGAGTTGATGGCTTGTTGAACTAGGATCGTATCCTGGTCAGCAGCCTATAGGTTAAGGCGTGACTTGGGCTATACTACGTTGTGTGTTTAGTCTTCCGATGTGTGTGTCGTGTGTTGCCTTGCGTGGCAGTTGTGTTGGAATTGGTCATGTGACCATGTCTCTTTGTAAGTGTTTATGCAACCGTGTAATGGATATTGTATCTGTGTACCAACCTGATATGTTGTTCACGACTGGTGTGATCTGGGATCGTGAATGTATGCATATAGAAGGTGTCCTTGAACAGTGGTTCGGGGGCGGACCTTACAGAGTTGGTATCAGAGCTATCCTGACCTTAGGAGACCTTAGTTAGCATGGACGTTAGATAGTACTCTAACAGTAAAAGTTAATAAAACCAGGTCACTAAGATGACTATTTACTAAAATATTCTATATGTTTCATCCCCTCTGTGTTTTAAAAACTCCATTTACACTAAGTTATTATGGAGCATCTTAAAAAAATTGCACACTGTTACCTAGCTAAATCTACTTTAAAATCTTGTGTAGATGGCAGTTGTCTTCACTAAATCCTTCCTGCTAGGATTGCATGCACCTCGATACCGCCGCTTTGAGGAGGATTTGATCAAGATGACTCGCCTTATCGGTCGTCCCCTACCTGAGTTGAAGGGAGCCCAGATTCACCATGATGGACGAGAATTGTTCTGGTTGGTGGTTTGTACCATCCGTGCACCATTGCTAGCATCGTCAACCCCAGAGATCACTTGGGAAGTGGTGGAGAACAGTTGGGAAGATGGTATCCTTAGAGTGATGCAGCTGACCATTGCCAAGCTCGCGAACTTCTTTCACCGCAAGTTTGAAGGCACCCCCTATAGATACTTTGGAAGACACGACGAGGATGACAAGCCGTTAGAAGTCACCGGAGACTTCGTGTTTGCTCGTCACTTCCAGCACTTGGAGGGACAGATGTACAACACCCAACTCTCCCTCGACAAGCTTAGAGAAGATTACGACCTCAGAGGCAGAGAGATAGACTAGCTGGAGAAAGGCCTAAATGTTTCTTCTGCTACCGAGCGTCGTCTCAAGGTACTGAAGAAAACCATGAAGTACACTGACTCCCAGCACCGCACACGAGTGAGAGACCTTCAGCTTCAGCTTGCAGCTAGCAAGACTAGAGTTGAAGAGTTGGAGGAACAGCTACGCGCTTCCTCAAGCACTTAGGATTGCCGCAGGATGTTAGGAGTTATGATGTTTCCACCCGAGACGCTTGTTGTGTTGTGAAATCTGCTAAGAGCTATGTGTGTGCTAGTTATGTTGTAAGCCGTATGCTATTTGCCTTGTGAACCTTAAAGGTTTAGGTTATGCTTGTCAAGACTCTGTTTCATGTGTATGTTAGTCCCTTCTTGTGTCTATGATTGCCTCTTAGATGCTTGTTAGTTGTTGTTTTATCTACCGTTCTCATCTTTATGGGTCGGTATGGTTCACAATTTTTCAAAACAAAAACCCTTTTAGTTTTCTCTCGTCTTATACCGTCCTTTTTCTTCAGCATGGCTAGCGATTTACCTCCACTGCCGCAGCCGACAGTTGCCCAACTGTTTGCTCTGATCATGGAAGAGCGTGAAGCTTCTCATGCTGAACACGTTGCCACACATGCTGCCCTGGAGCATTTGACTCAGCTTGTCACCATCAATGCTGAGAATAATGCTATCCTTGTGAGAGAGTACCAGCACCTGCTTGCTGGAGAGATTCGCAAATGGAAGGTAGTGACGCCAGGAGAACCTAGTTCATGTGTGACTCACAGTACCTTACCTGCGATGCCACAATCTTCAAGGAAGCATGTGAATGTCAAGCCTAGAACCAGGTTGCTTTACCTGTGGGAAGGAAGGACATTTTGCTCGATATTGTTCCAAGAAGAACCGTGTTCTAGTTCATCCTGATGAAAACCAAGAAACCCAAGGTCCATCCCAGAAGAAACGTAAGAATCTGATGAGTGGACCTCGAGACCAAGATGATGTTGCAGAAGCCCCTGCGACTCATGCCGTAGTTAACGGTACGTTTTCAGATCAAACCTGTGTTCCCCGTAGTTCTATTTGTTGTCGTACCCTGAGAAATCCGACGTAAATGGAACACTAGAAGTGTCACGTCGGACTAGAAAACGTATCTTTAAAATTAACAATACTAACATAACCTCATCTAATTTTAGGTTAATACCTTACAGAGTAACTTACAGAGTTGGTATCACCTAACATCAGTTTGAAATTTCTAACCAACTTTTCCAAATCCAAAGAGAAAGGTGCCTTAGGATGTATTATAGCGGTTTGAAAGAAAGTTAAAGGTTCGAAAAAAATATTGGATTGATGAACTATGATTGTTACTGCACCATAGAAATCTCTCGTGTATCTTTCGGGAGAAATGGATTTTAGAATATGAGATGGTAGAGAGCTCATTTGAGGTTTAGAAAGATTTGTGGAAACTAATGGATTTTTAGGAAGTACCTGTTATATAAGGAGATTGGGTCAATAAGAAGAATATGATGAGAATAATTTGTGATATTGGGATGATGATGATCATGTTTTGCCTAGGTGATTCTTATCCTGGATTTTAGAAGAAAGACTGAGTGTAGTAAAAAGATCATGTTGGATTGGGATATGTATTCGATTTTCATTATAGATGTATTGGAGGAATATTGGATTTGATATCGGAAGAGAAATGTGGATATAAAAGGATGATTTTGGATTTTAGGAAAAATCAATATGACTTGGATTTAGTAGATGATTACTCTTGGTGATATATTCTCGGAGCTTGTCACCCTCAACCAGATTGTTTGGGGAAAGTGATTTTAATCATGAGATAGGAGTTTGGATAATTTGAAAGGATTTATAGAACTAGTACAGAGCTGATATATGATTGTTGGATTTGATGGTTTAGCTTTAGCAATATGATCTTGATAAAATACTTTTGAGGGAGACCAATGATTTGAGACTAGGAGTATATTAGATTAAGAGGAAGATAGTGGATTTTCCTGGATTTTTGGAGCTGAGCAATGGAAAGATCATGCTTAATAAATATGGGTGGATATCCATTTAATTGATCTATATAGTGAAGAGAGAGTTCATGCCCCAAAGGAGAAATAGTGGTATAATAATCATATGAGTTTGGAAACAAGTATATTTTTGTCTGAAGAATAACCCCCGGTTTGATATGATGGTTTTTTAGGAACAATAAGTTCGAGGTTTAGAACATGGCACCCAAGCCTTTGGAAAATTAACCTGCCGGTGGATTTTGGTAAGAGTAACCAAAGGGGGGAAGCACCCGTGCTTAATGTTACCAACCACCAGCACTTGTTTTTGTAAACAAATGATCTAACCCTGTTGTTTTGACCATACCCTCTTTACGCTTGCCTGCGAATCTCGGGACGAGATTCTTTTAAGGGGGGAAGGTCTGTCACACCCGAGTTTTTGGATTCTTGTACTGTGCTTAAGAAGACAAAAATTAGGGCCAACAATTTTTTTCTAACAACATGGTTTTTTGAACTAACATGTGTTTATTATCTTAATCATATTTTCAACGCAATTTTTGTTTCTTGATAAAACCAATACCAAATTTTTCCTGAAAACCATTCTATTATTTTTCCTGATATTTTCCCTGATGTTGTGTGAGTGGTTTTATTCCAAGGCTTGGATTATTCTTGGTTGCATCTTAAAACAAACTTTTAACTTTTTTGGATCCAAGAAAACAAGTTTTCAAAATGATTTATGAAAGTTTTCTTTTAAGATTTCTGTAAAAAACTATCCCTGAAAATATAGCCAAGTACCTGATTTCTACCTTTGTTTTCACTAGGCCATAAAATGTTATTTTATGTTTTCCTGACTTTTATTTGATCCTTGATATATGTACTAAGAATCCATACGCTTAGTTTTATTTTTGGATTAATAAAAGTTATCTTTTGCTTGTCGTTTTTGTGGTATAAAATTAAGACAGAAAAGGGTATTTTTGGAAAATAGAGAAAAACAGAAAGTACACCTTTTTCCATATTGTTTTCATGGCCTTAAACTATTTAAAATTTGTTTTCAAAATATGTTTCTGAAATTTTATAACATTGTTAACAAGTTCAAACTTTGAAAACAAATTTTGGAAACCATTTGACCCTTGAAAACAAACCCAACCTTTTGATCATTCCATCTGTTTTCAACACTTAGAAATTCTCTAAGTCTTAGACTGAATTTCTGAATTTTTGAACAGTGTGAGATACACTTTTGATCAGGTGTTTTCTTTGATTTTGTTTGCGGGTTTTGAGGTGTAACCTATCCAAATGTGTTGACTAACTATTTGACTCGAGCCAGGATGTATGGTCTTACTTCTAGAAGCCTTGAGGATGAAGAAAACATGAGAGAGAAAGAGGATGGTGTGGCAAGGTATGGGAGCCCATACCTTGACCAATTGACCTTGCCTTTGCCTCACCTTGCCCCCCAAGAGCCACGCATTGACCTTCCCCCATGTGGTCTTGGCCTTGGACAACAAGAGCACGAAGTGGAGTGACCGATAACACCCCTGGACGCCCTCATGCCATCCAATGGCATCCACCCGAGCCCACCTCTTTCCTTTTTTTCCCTTGCCTTTGGGTACAAGCCCCCACTGGCCTGCTCCTTGCGCCACTGCCCTCCTCACACTCACACCACTCCCCCTTGTCGAGATCTAGCTGAGCCATAGCCCCTGGGAGCGTGCTCGAGCCGTGAACCCCGACAATCACCGCTGGGAGCTCGAGGTAGCGCCCACCTTCCCCGTGCCCTCCCACCGCTCCTCACTGCCCTGGATCGAATCCCCACCCTCCCCTGAACCTCCCTGACATGTTTCCTTGGTTTCTGCCCGTAGGAGACGCCGCCGCCGTCCGTGGACGCCGCCACGGGCACCAGCTGTGCGCCACCGCCTGGATCCGCTCCCGTCGCCACCGACTGCTCCCCTCGACGCCTCGTGACCCCTGCATCTTCCCCAACCCCGCACCACCACTCGCCGTCGCCCCACGGTGTGCCCCTGGCCGTCGTCGTGTTCCCGTCGAGTCGGGTGAGAGAGAGAAGGTAGAGAGAAGGACGACGACCCGTGCGCTGTTGGATCTCCGATCCACGGCCACGCTTGAACCTGGCCGTTCCCGCGCCTGCTCGCGCGCACTGAGTGGAGCTGGGCCGCCCGACCGCTTAGCTGGGCCGCGCCCACACAAATCCACCCCGCCCTGCCTGTTTATTTTCTTTTTATGTTTTTTGCAGAAACTTGCTTGTTTACTTTAGGCTTGGGAAAATACCAAAGCTTCAAAATTAAATCTACCAAAAATCAAGGCACTACTAATATGTTTCCTAAACCACCTAAAAATTGTAGATCTAAGTTTTGGCTTATAGATTTCTCACATTGTCTGTTTTGCCACAGAGTGTCTGTGAGTTTGTTTTGAACATAACTTTTCGTATCTGTAACCTTAATGGTCAAACTAAAATGTTTTCGATAGATATTGAGTAGATCTACCACTAGGATTTGGCCTCACATCAAGGTGAGTTACCAAATGGAAATGCCATTCATTTTGGTAAAAGGCCAGAAGGCTTTTCTAGGATTTTTAGAGTGAGTTTAGAAATGAATTTTGAGATGAATCCTATTGTATGAGTTTGATATTGACTAGATCTATCTAATCCTAGCTTGGATTAGTTTTTGGAGCTCTATATTAATTTTGGTGAACAGATCTAGGAAACAACACTTTTCTGTTTTTGTTTGTAAGTGTGTAATTGTTTGAAATAAAATGTGTGATTGTTGAATCTTGTTTCCTAGCATGTGTAGAGTTGCTATCACTTGTTATTAGTTTGTTTCCTTGCAGTACCTCTACCTTATAAAGTGTGTGCATGTTTGGAAAGTCAAAGGAAAGTAGGAATAGCATTTTGTTATTTCCTAGTTTTATTATTTAGATTATTGTGTGAGCTAAATCTTTGTGTGCTTGATTGACTAAGTTTGTGCTATGTTTGCTATGAGTCCAATACCATTTTGGTACTGTTATTTTGATGTTATTGTATCTGTTAGCTTGCATGTTATTTTATAGCAAAGCATGTGTAAGTTTTGTTATTTGCTTTCACTAGTATTGTTTCACTAGAATGAATAGCCCCGTGTTAATTATTTTCTCATTCAAATTTTGTCATGAGTAACCAGAGGCTTTGTTACCTCTTTTGCCTTGGTATTAGTGGGCCCATAACCGACTGATCCCATTGCAATTAGGTTAGTGATGCAAATTCCCAACTTTACACTTGTGTGAAAATAGCATGTAGTACTATATGTTTTAGTTTTATTTTCCACCAAGGAAAAATAGATGGTTTGTTTTCACTTATGAAAGTGAAAAGTTTATTTATTCTTTGTGAATACTAGTATGTTTGGGTGTGATTCATTTGTTAGCATAATATTCCTTAGGGGTATCATGTTAAGAAATTCTTCACTATTGTGTGCTAAATTAAATTGTTTGCAAATAAAATGATTCCTTGTGATTGATAGATTGTTTGTGAATGATTTTTAATTGAGTGTTTGGATTTTTGAAAAGGTTTAGTTAACCTTTCCTTGAGTGCATAGCTACTGGTGGTGTAGTTTATACCTTGGTTGCTTGCTATTTAATTAATTAGAAAATCATGTATTACTAGAATTGGTTTACGCTTGCTTAATAGATGTTCTCATAGAAGTATTTTATGGTATTGCTTACTAGCATGTGTAAAGTTTGTGTGCTGTTAGTAGGTATATTTATATTCATGACTTGCTTGTTTAGAGTTAAGCACCCTTGTAGCATTGTTTGCTTCTCTAGTGTTGAACTAGTGTCACCACTAGAAATTATGTCTTTGCTCTAGTATTGTTGCCTTTTATTTTATGAGTGTATGATTTATTCTACAATATTTAGGAAGTTATTAATTCTGTTATTAAGCCATGACATCTTGATTTTCTTGTTGCTATAGTTGTAGAATACAATTATTTCTTATAGCATGTTTGTGTAGAATTTCCATACTAGTATGCTATAAATGCAGTCCTGTTTTAATGCTATTTGTTAGGAGTATTATCTTGTGTGATGATTGTGTTTTAGATTATGTTTTATGACTTGTTACCATTGATTTTAGCTACCGGTTTGTTTGATTATTTTCATGATTGATGGATTCCATAACTTGAGTAGACATAAGCATAGTCTATAACTAGCCCATTCATTTGTGTTGTGATTGCTTGCTGATTGGAGACTGTCTGAGTGATTGCCTTAGCATGAGTATTGTATGTATTTTATTTTTGTGTTAGTTTTATGGTTGTGCTTAGTAGTATATTTTTACCTATGCATTAGTTTAATCATGAACTTGTTTGGTGATGATTGCTTGTGTGTTGTTAATACCCACTGCCATGGGTATTACTTTGATTGATTGTTATTATTTTAGTAGCCTCACCTTTTGCACCCACAAGATATATTTTTAGCTTCTTGGATATCTTACTATGATAGTGGTACACTCACTCCATATATGGTATGTAAGATGTGGGGTATGGTTTTTCAACCATATGTTTGTCTGACGACAGTTTTGTGCCATGGGAGTTTTGTGAGATAGATTCTCGATAACGTTTGAGTGATTGCGCTAATATAAGTTTTCTTGATGTATGTGATGTTTAGTTTAGTTGGTTGGTCTTTAGTTATGAGTGTGTGTCTTTTATTCTTTTACAACGCTAGAAAACGAAGAAGAAGAAGAAGAAGAAGAAGCAGTTGTGGAGTTGTGCGTCAAGCTCAAGTTACTTCAAGGCCAGGGACATTAAGAGTTTTAAGGCAAGCCATCATGATGCTTGCTCTTACTACACTTATCTTTATCTATCATGCATGTTTTTACTTCTGAAAAATTTTACAAAACGTTGATTACAAAAAATATTTTGGAGTGACTATTACTACTGTTAATATTATATATATCATTATTACGCCAGTAGTTGATACTTGGTGTTACCAAGCCAATAGCCACCATATGGTATTTATTACCATCACAAATATTAGTCCCTAAGTGGACACCCTAAAAATATGTTTTTGCAAAACAAAGGCTTTATGGAAAACCCGGATAAAAGGCTGAGCCTTATTCACAGGAGGGATGTTGGTGTGGTCATTTTTGGGAACAAGATGTTTTACAAAAATGACACATAACCTAGTCTTCGCAAGACAACCTTTACCATACTACCACTTTACCCCAACATGGGCACGGGGCTTAACTTGAAGTTTGTTCTTGTTAGTGTGTGTTCTATCTCAATTTTCTTTAAGGGTCGTCGAGCTCTCGAACCGATTGTCGCTAGGTGGAAGATACGGGGCATCCAAAGTGAGGGATTAAGTTACCCCCTGGTCGCAGCAGTTGAGTCTCCTGTCTAGGCAAGGTGGGACCTGGTGCCGGGGATATTACACTCAACTGAAGAGATAGACATATTCTAGCTTGAACATAGTGGATGGTTAGGATCAGTTGTCTGATGTCTACATACTGTTGTTACAGTCCATGGTTGTTCACGGCGGATGTACTGGATCTGGTTGTCGCACCCTGGCTTCTAAGGGATACTCATCGTACGAACTGGATAGCAGGTGCTTGGATTATGGGGCATAACTGCTCCCACGTCCCAGCTTCCTGGTAGGCCTGCGCTTATGCGCGACAACACAAGCCCTGCTATTCCACCGTCGATGTAAACTATCCACTAGAAGTCATAGGCACTACTGCTGACGTACTTCATATCAATCACGCACTGTACGTCAACAGCGTTGAACGAATGATGATCACAACATATCTCTAAGACACAAAAGATTGAAATAAGGTTGCAAATGGCCTTCACTAAGGCAGAGATAGCAAATACAATCATCCAGAGGACACATGTCCCAACATAGCATTCATTACATCAGCGGAAGCAATCAAAGGTGTCTGGGTACAGACAAATCCAACAGGCTTAGGAAGCCGGAGAAAATAAAGAAGACGAAGCCCATCCACGTAGGTCCTGGATCCAGCCCTGGTCCAGCTAACTACTCGTCTGCAGTCTCGTCAAACTCCACGAAGTAGCCATCCTGGTGGTCATCGTAGCCGTAGTCGTAGTCTGCGTAAACCACAGCCCCAACGGGGTCAGTACATCCAAGTACTGGCAAGCAAGACTCACAATTCACCAAAGTATAGCCCGTCAACACAAGCACAGATGACTTGGGTTCAACGGAAAGAAGGGGTTATATAAGATGCTGCAACTGGCTGCGCTAACCAACTACAGAGATTCTATCATATCCAACTATTAGAAAGGGGATAAGATCGAGGTTTGTAACCAACTGAAAGATAACGTCAAACAAACCCATCCTGGATCTCGCCCCTTATCCGAAGAAGCGATCCGAGGATAACTCACACAGTTGTGATAAGGTGAAATCAAGTTATTGTGTGAATAACCTATTACTAGTCAAGTTATTAATCATTGGGTGAAACATGATTGATCGTTATGTTGAAGTTGTCCTGAGTACTTGTTAGCCAGTACTTTCACCAAGTAATCCATAACCGCGGAAAACACGGCTTCTCGAGAAGATTATCCCTGCAGGGTTGCACCAATTTGGCCGTACACGTATGAATAACCCGCCAGATGGGATGCCTCCCACCAAGCGGGGCACTCAACACAATTCAACTCTTCTCCGCATCAAGCCCAAAGCACCTTGGGCGCACGGCTAATCAAGCCCCGAAGAAAAGGGACCCTCATAGCACTCTAAGACCGTGTCCCCCTATATGTCGACTACAAAAGTTCCACCCTGCGCTGGGCTCGCAAAAACATGCATGCGGCAAATAGAAAGCACGAACTAAATGAGATGATTTGGACGAGATGCGAATCGAATCAAATTGAGGGGGGCGCCCATACTCGCTTCCCACATGCGGGTAGTGCGCTCATCATGGATCAGTAGACAAGACCCTTTTCCTATTAGGGTCGACACTAGCAGGCCTCAAAACCTCTCATGGGCCTCCTGCCGGTGCCTTATCATCAAATTATTATTAACAGTAATAACTTTAGCATGATTGATTGATTGATTGATTAAACATCGAGCCCCCAGAACATAATAAAGATATAGTAACTGAAAGTAACGGGTAACAGACTCGAGCAAAACAACCTAAGCATGCTAGTAAGACACTGGCTCAATCAATGGGTTGTAGGAGGGGTGATGAGGCAATATCATGGGTTACAGGATTCATGTGATAGGTTCGTAACAGAAACATCTACCACTAAGGCTAGCAAGATTTAGACAACGGAAAGTATCGGTAACCAGGGCTGAAAGGAACACAATGGTTCATGTGAGTGATAACTTGCCTGCAAACTGATCAGCCGGGTACTGAGCTAGATCCTCAGAAGGGGTGCTGTAAAGGTCGTCTGCCTCAACGTCGTCGTCTATTCGAGAAGAAGCAAACAGACAAAACAGGAATGTAAACAATCATGTTCATGGCATTGTGCACAGTCAATATGATGCATGACAATTTAATGGGTGCATCAAAATGAATTGACTAACAAGATAGCACAAATTAAATGGACCCATATGCAAGGGTTGCATATGGAAAAGGATCCATTGAAATAAGTGGAACAAATGATTTACAATTATTTATTAGGTGATAGTTGTTATCATGATGCATGCATGATGATGATGACAAGATAACAACAAATAACAATAATAGGTGCAAAGGAAAAGGAAAAAAACAAGTTTAGAAATTACTTATTAAGTTTGGAAAATTTTGGTTACTTAAACATGCCACACATACAACTATTGTTTTCACCAATTTAAAGTGTGCAAAACAATTAACAAAATTTATATTTGAAAAGAACATCAATTTTTTGTTGGATTGCATGTTTCACATTTTGAAATTTGAATTAGGATGAATTTATTATGAACTAAACAATATTAAACAAGTTTTTAATTGAATTTAAAACAAGTTTGAATATTATTTGAATTTTATGTGTTCAAAACAGAAATTCAAATTCACATTTGAAAAGTTCACACTTTGGTGGTTTGAAAACATACTTTGCATGTTCAAAAATATTTTATATTAAGCAAATTATGATTTTATCAAATTTAATTGAATTAAACAAGATTTAAATTGTTTAGGCAATTTAAATTATTCAAACAATGAAAAAAAAATTATATTTGAATAGAACATTCAAAAAGGTGTGAAAAACATATTTTATTTGTATTATTTGGAAATAGTATGAATTATTTATGATTTATTGTAAATTACATTTGAATTATTCAAATTTGAAATTTAAATATATTTTGATAACTCAAAACAGAACACAAATTGGATATTTGGAAAGTTTAGTAAATTTGGATCAGAATTCATATAAAGTTTGTATTTATTGGAATTATAAAACAAAAGATATTGAATTTCAAAGTTTTGTTTTAATTCTGTTATTTAAAAAAGAAATTTGGAATTTTGGAAATACGCAGAAATCCTTTTGTTACTCAGGTTCACGCTACCCACTGCCACTGCGCAGTGGGCCAGTGGCCAGAGTGGCACCGCGCACGCACGCGTGGCCGTGCAGGTCTATGACAGTGGGCCTGCTGCTGTGGAAGAAAACCACAAAAAAAGTTTTGTGCTCTGCGGGATTCGAACCCGAGAGCAACCGCGAGATTCAGAAAGCGTCTACCAGCTGCGCTGCGTTCAGTTGGTTGACAGTAGAGGAGATGGATACAGGTTAACATTCAGTTCGAACAAAGACTGAATTTTCTGACGAAACTGACGGGCGTCCGTTTGATCGACTGACAGAGATGAACGCCGGCGTGGATATGCACGGTGGTGATCGGACTTGGATGTATGGATGCGTGCAGATCATGCGCAAGCATGAGGGATAGGGAGGAGATGGAGGTAGAGGCTCACAGCAGGGTGTCGAGGACGCAGTGGTCGACGGCGAGCTGGTGACCGCGGCGGAGACGATGACGGCGTCGCTGATCCAGTGCTCCTCCGTGCTCGATCGAGTGTCCAACGCGAAGGAGGGATGGAGGCGGTGTCGTTCCCGTACTCACACGTCGTCGAGAGGCCCTGTAACGGCGACGAGGTCCTCGGGTTCAGCAATGGAGGCACGGTGGCCGGAGGGGAAACGGATCGCGGCGGCGAATTAGGGCTTACCGTGGTGGTTGCTGGTGTCCAAAGAGTAGCTGGTAAGGTGGCGGATTCGTTCCAGGGGTTAGGTGGCTACGAGAGGGTAGGAGGCGGCGGCGCCATGGCTGGATTCAGAAGCGGTCGCCGGCGATTGAGTTGCAGAGGATGAAATCGACGGGGAAGAAGGCAGTCGACGGCGGCGGAGAGGGGATAGGCGAAACCCTAGGAGCTAGGGTTGCTTCCAGGGGCTAGGGGGCCTCTTATAGGGTTCTGGGCGATGGGATGGCCGCCGGCGTCGCGCGCGGTGCCGCGGTGGCACCGGCCGATTTCGTGCCATACCGCGAGACGAAGGAGATTAGAAGGGCGGTACGAATCTTGAAGCAAGCGAAGCGGTAAGTGGGGTTTGAGCGGGCTGGGTCGCTGCGCGCGTTAGATAGGGTGGGCTGGGCTAGGTAGGTGTCGCGCGCGCGCTGGTTTTCTCTCCTTTTTCTTTTTCTGTTTTTTTTTTTTGTAGCATTTGCTTTTGGAAGAAAAATATGGCTTTTTGTTTATAGAAAATTCTGGAAAAATTTGGATAACTTCCCTAGGTTAGAAGCAAACATTTGGTGGCTTTGGTTTCCAAAAAGTTGAATGTTTGCTTGCTGTTTCAAAAATGAACCAATTTAATTGAAAATTGCAATATTAGTTATTATTGGAAAAACAAGGCAATATCAATAGGGTTTCCCCTAGAGTTTTAAAAGTGATTTAAAGAATTCCAAATAGTGGTGAACTTTATGGATTCAAGAATGAGAAGGTTTGAGAAATGGTTTGAGTTTGGAAATGATTTGGAGATAAGTGTTTAAATTGAATAATTGATTTAAGCAACAATTTAATAGATGAATTATAAAGGAATCAGTTGGCAGCAATTGATGTTTTGATTTTCAATTCTTTATTTGAAATATTGTAACAGGCAAGTGTGAAAACAACTGTTGATTTCAGATTGAATTTCCTTAAGAAAACAATGCAACAGAAAATAAAATGAGTATGATGCCATGATGCATTGCATAAATAAAACAAAGAACAGAAACACTAGGGTGTTTTCATACTTGGATGTTACAAAACGCCCCCCCTTGAAGGAATCGCGCCCCGAGATTCCCTACTGAGAAATGAACAGGTCCGGATACTTCTTGCGAAGATCCTCTTCGGTCTCCCACGTTGCCTCTTTATCGGAATGATGCAACCATTGGACTTTCAAGAACTTGGTGCTCTTGTTGCGAGTCTTACGCTCGGTCTCATCGAGAATACGAATAGGGTGCTCCTCATAAGATAGATCATCTTGCAGCTCAATGGAATCATGATCAACTGCACGATCTGGATCTTTGAAACACTTCTTGAGTTGTGACACGTGGAACACATCGTGCACTTTTGATAGTTTTTCTGGAAGTTCAAGACGATAAGCATTCTCTGCATGTCTTGAGAGGATGTTGAAAGGGCCAATGTATCTTGGTGCAAGCTTTCCTTTCACACCAAAACGATGAGTGCCTCTGAGGGGAGTTACACGGAGATATGCCTTATCACCAGGTGCATAGATCATATCTATCATAATAGCTCTTCTGACGAGACTGAGCAATCCTGAGATTGTCACGAATGATACGAACTTTCTCCTCGGCTTCCTTAACAATGTCAGGGCCCAAGAGTGAACGTTCACCAGCTCCAGACCAATTGATTGGACTCCTGCATCTGCGACCATACAGTGCCTCAAATGGTGCCATGCCTAGGCTTGCCTGGTAGCTGTTGTTGTAGGAGAATTCAGCATATGGAAGGCAATCCTCCCATTTCATGCCAAAGGAGAGACCACATGCTCTGAGCATATCCTCGAGAATCTGATTGACTCTTTCGACTTGCCCCTGAGACTGAGGGTGGTAAGTTGTGCTGAACAGAAGTTTGGTGCACAATGCTTCTTGAAAACTCTTCCAGAAATGAGAAGTGAAGATACTTCCACGGTCTGAGCTTATTTCCAATGGAACACCATGAAGGGGAACAACCTTTGCTGTGTAGAGCTCTGCTAACTGGCTAGCTGAGATAGTTTCCTTTACAGCATAGAAGTGAGCAACCTTAGTGAGACGATCAATAACAACGAAGATTGCATCGTTGCCCTTTTTGGACTTTGGAAACCCAGTAACGAAGTCCATTTCAATCATGTCCCACTTCCACTCAGGAATTTTCAGAGGTTGTAGTAGACCTGTTGTCTTCTGATGGACTGCCTTAACACGTTGACAAACGTCGCATTCAGAAACGTATTGAGCAATTTCACGTTTCATGCCAGGCCACCAATACAGAGTCTTGAGATCCTGGTACATCTTTGTACTTCCAGGGTGAATGGATAGAGGAGTTTCATGAGCCTCCTTGAGAATGATATCCTTGAGACTTTGAATCTGAGGAACTGCAATGCGTCCTTCGAAGAACACAGTTCCCTTGTCATCAATTGAGAAGGACTTGAATTTATCATTGCCTTCCTTGATGTGCTCTACAATCTTCTTGATTTCATTATCACGAAGTTGTTCAGAACGAATCTTGTCCTCGAGAGTTGGGCTGGCTGTCAAGCTAGCCAGGTATCCTTCAGGGACAAGACCAAGGTTCAGCTTCTGGAATTCTTCATGAAGTGGAGGTTGGCTTTCCATGATCATGAGATTATTGCAATAGGATTTGCGACTGAGAGCATCGGCCATAACATTAGCCTTGCCTGGAGTGTAAGAAATGGTGAGATCAAAGTCTTTAATCTTCTCAATCCATCTCCTTTGCCTGAGGTTCAGATCTGGCTGAGTGAAGATGTATTTCAGACTCTTATGATCGGAAAAGATTTCAGTTTTGTTACCCAACAAGTATTGTCTCCATTTCTTGAGGGCAAACACAACTGCTGCAAGTTCAAGATCATGAGTGGGATAGTTTTGCTCATGTGGGTTCAACTGACGTGAAGCATAAGCCACAACTTGACGTTCTTGCATAAGAACTGCTCCTAGGCCTTGGAGAGATGCGTCACAGAATATCTGGAAAGGTTTGGTAGTGTCGGGTCCAACTAAAACAGGTGTGGAAGTGAGTTTAGTCTTCAGGAGGTTGAAACTCTCATCACATTGTGGAGTCCAAACGAACTTTTTGTCCTTCTTTGTGAGATCAGTGAGAGGTTTAGCAATCTTGGAAAAGTTTTGGACGAAACGACGGCAATAGCTAGCCAAGCCAAGAAAACTTCTGACTTGCTTCACCGTCTTAGGGGGTTTCCAATCAACAATTGCCTTAACCTTTTCAGGATCAATGGCAATGCCTTTGGCAGAGATGATATGACCAAGATATGCAACTTCTGGAATCCAGAACTCACATTTGGAAAACTTGGCATACAGCCGATGTTCGCGAAGTTTCATGAGAGTGAGACGAAGGTGTTCTCCATGCTCTTCCTCAGATTTTGAGTAGACTAGAATGTCATCAAGATATACAACAACGAACTTGTCGAGGTATTCATGGAAGACAGAATTCATGAGTCTTGAGAACGTTGCCGGTGCATTGGTGAGACCAAAGGACATGACGGTGTATTCATATAGACCGTACCGAGTGGTGAAAGCTGTCTTAGGAATATCTTCCTTTCTGATCTTTATCTGATGGTACCCCATCCTCAAGTCCAACTTTGAGAATATTGAGGCTCCAGCAAGTTGATCAAAAAGATCATCGATACGAGGAAGTGGATACTTGTTCTTGATTGTTTTCTCGTTGAGAGGACGATAGTCAACCACGAGTCTTTTTGTTTGATCCTTCTTGGCAACAAACAGAGTTGGGCAACCCCAAGCGGAGGAACTAGGCTGAATGTAACCTTTGTCCATGTACATATCGATTTGCTCCTTCAACAATTTCAGTTCAGGAGGAGCTATCTTGTATGGATGCTTAGAGATTGGAGCAGTACCTGGCTCAAGCTCGATCACGAACTCAACTGCTCTGTCCGGGGGCATCCCTGGCAACTCTTCTGGAAAGACGTCAGGGAATTCACAAACCACCGGAACATTTTCAATTGCAGGAAGGGGTTTGGCATCGAGGTTGAACAGCTGAACAGAACTTGATCCATATGGAGAATAGACTATCTGGCCTGAAGTGTGGGAGAGAGTTATTGACTTTTGAGCACAGTCAATTTTAGCTTTGTGGGTCTTCAACCAATCCATACCCAGAATGACATCAATGTCAGAATTTCCCAGCAACATGAGTGAAGCAAGGAATATGCGACCTCCAATTAGGATCTGATTGTCCATGCTTATCTTGGAAGTAATCATTTTAGTTCCCGGAGAGTGCACATAGATTTGATTGCTTAGCGGAACCAGAGCTAAATTGTACGTTGTAGCAAAGATCTTTGACACAAACGAATGCAATGCTCCAGTATCAAACAACACTTTAGCTGGAATAGAGTTTACGGGTAATATACCGAGAACGACGTCAGCAGCTTCCTCAGCTTTGTCGGCCTTGATATGGTTCACCCTCGCGTTCCTCCCGACAGGCCTGTTGTTGGAGTTGAAGGCTTTAGCCGGGGGAGCACGAACCATAGCCTGGTTGGTGTTGGGGCGAGGAGGTAGGGGTAGCTGCTTCTGAGTGCACTTATCAGCGTAGTGTCCAGTCTCCTTGCACTTGAAGCAAGTGACGACACGAGGAGGACCTGGCCTTGGCTGCCCCATTGGAATCCTCTGACCCTGCATCTGAGATGGGTTGGGTGGGCGGGGACCAAAGCCTGGAGAAGCTTGGGCATTTGGAGCCCGAGTGACAGCACCATTTGGCACCCAGATGCGGCGCTTCTGCGGAGGGGTGGTCATGTTGGAGGAGGAACCACCCTCACGCGAGTGCTTGCGCGACTCTTCGAACGCCTTGCGCCCATTCTCCTCATTGAGCGCGGTGTTCACGAGCTCCACGAAGTCCTTGCACTTGATGTTGGTGAGAGCGTACTTCAGTTCCGGGTTAAAACCTCGGCGGAACCTTGCCATCTTTTTGGCTTCAGTGGACACTTCGTCACCAGCGTACCGAGCGAGACGATTGAACTCGTTCTGGTAGCCGAGGACGTCCAGCTTGCCCTGTCTGAGAGAGCAGAATTCCTCACGCATCCTTTCCATGAGACCATCCGGGATGTGGTGCTTCAGGAAGGCATCCTTGAAACATCCCCAGGTGATAGGAAAGCCAGCTCTCATGGTCTGGTAGTTCTCCCACCAAGTAGCTGCCTGACCCTTCAGTAGGTAGGTGGCATACTTGACCTTATCCTCTTCCGCAACATGAGCAATCTCCAGAGCTCTTGCTACGTCACGGATCCAGTCATCAGCATCCAGGGGCTCACGTGTTGCCACGAAAGCTTTTGGTCCCAAGCTGAGGAAGTCCTTGATGGTGACCCTTGGAGCATTCTGGTTGTGGTGCTGGTTAGCCTGGATCTGGGCCATCTGTGTCACCACTTGGGTCATCTGAGCTAACAGTTCCCCCATTGGTGGTGGCGGAGGCGGGTTGTTCCTGGTTGGAGGCATCCTGAACAGAAATTCATTTTAGCACAACAATAGAATAGGATAGACTTGGTAACCGAAAGATAGATTATTCCGACGCATGAATAGATAACCAACAGGTACATCATCACATGTTCAAATACATCAGAATATCCAACAGACCAATACATGGTTCGAAAGGCAAAGGATAACTAAACATAGCTAGGAATGGATACATCGGTACTCCCGTGCTCATCACGCAGGACGGCGGTGAGTAGTACGACGAGAGATACGGTGCGGAGGAATCCCACGGAAGTAGGTATGACGACGATCCCTGTAGATAGGAACTGCTCTGAGAGCAACTCTCGGTGTGGTGAAGTAGAAAGCGTCGTGTCCCTGTGCTCCATAGCGGGGAATCCCTGTGTAACCAGCTCCGAGGTTGAGAAGTGGGCCTCTGATCGGCTCGTAACCTCCAGCATCTGGCAGAGGAAAACCCAGTGTCTGCTGGAAACGCGCAAAGCGCTCGTCTCCAACGAAGTCTGTGGTGTACGTCGCCAGACGCGTCAACGCGAGGTAGAGCTGCTCCCTGACTGAGGCCAACTCCTGAGCAAGTGTGGAAGCAACGGCGTCACTGTGCCTCACGAACTGGGCAGTGGTGTGCAGCCTGGAGCTATCATCCTCGTAGGTATCCAGGTTGCGGTGGAGAGTGAAGTGAACTCCCGCTGCCGTGATGTAACCACGGGGGATGTGACGATAGATGGAATCATCAAACCCCCAGTAGTCAGCACGGAGAACGGTGAGACTCACGCACGCTGCCTGCTGCACGGCCATATCCACTGTGGAACCTACTGCCTCGTAGCGGTGGGCAATGCTCCTGCCATCATCCGACAGAATGTAGACGATAGCCCAGTAGCAGGTCTGGTCAAACTCTCGCTGCTGCTCGTAGACCTGGTACTCTGGTGCCCAACGGAACCCCAGATAGGTAACCATGTCTCTCAGCATCTCCGGATAACCGGCGGTGCTCTCACAGCGAGTCATCCGAACCACCTGCGGGTAGAACCTGAGATCCATCTGCAGATGATTGGGGAAGGTTTTGATTAGACTCCGGTAGATGAAAAAGGATGTGGAAAACAACAACAAGGTTCAACGGACGAAAAGGATGTTGAAAAGAACATGATATCGAAGCAACATCGGGAAAACGAGACCAAAAGTCCTGAGGTACTACAGAGAACCCAAAACACGTGAAATCCTAACTTGAAAGTTTAGGTGAGAACAGAAAATAACGTTGCACTTCCTTACCAGAAAAGGGTGGGTTGGTGGGGAAACAAGAAAAATGGCAGAATTCCTACTCTCACGTTTCATTTTTCCTGTATAGCTACAAAATAGTTTCTAGACTCAACTGCGACCAGTAAAAAGGGATCCTACAGGCAGACAGGCTCTGATACCATTTGTCGCACCCTGGCTTCTAAGGGATACTCATCGTACGAACTGGATAGCAGGTGCTTGGATTATGGGGCATAACTGCTCCCACGTCCCAGCTTCCTGGTAGGCCTGCGCTTATGCGCGACAACACAAGCCCTGCTATTCCACCGTCGATGTAAACTATCCACTAGAAGTCATAGGCACTACTGCTGACGTACTTCATATCAATCACGCACTGTACGTCAACAGCGTTGAACGAATGATGATCACAACATATCTCTAAGACACAAAAGATTGAAATAAGGTTGCAAATGGCCTTCACTAAGGCAGAGATAGCAAATACAATCATCCAGAGGACACATGTCCCAACATAGCATTCATTACATCAGCGGAAGCAATCAAAGGTGTCTGGGTACAGACAAATCCAACAGGCTTAGGAAGCCGGAGAAAATAAAGAAGACGAAGCCCATCCACGTAGGTCCTGGATCCAGCCCTGGTCCAGCTAACTACTCGTCTGCAGTCTCGTCAAACTCCACGAAGTAGCCATCCTGGTGGTCATCGTAGCCGTAGTCGTAGTCTGCGTAAACCACAGCCCCAACGGGGTCAGTACATCCAAGTACTGGCAAGCAAGACTCACAATTCACCAAAGTATAGCCCGTCAACACAAGCACAGATGACTTGGGTTCAACGGAAAGAAGGGGTTATATAAGATGCTGCAACTGGCTGCGCTAACCAACTACAGAGATTCTATCATATCCAACTATTAGAAAGGGGATAAGATCGAGGTTTGTAACCAACTGAAAGATAACGTCAAACAAACCCATCCTGGATCTCGCCCCTTATCCGAAGAAGCGATCCGAGGATAACTCACACAGTTGTGATAAGGTGAAATCAAGTTATTGTGTGAATAACCTATTACTAGTCAAGTTATTAATCATTGGGTGAAACATGATTGATCGTTATGTTGAAGTTGTCCTGAGTACTTGTTAGCCAGTACTTTCACCAAGTAATCCATAACCGCGGAAAACACGGCTTCTCGAGAAGATTATCCCTGCAGGGTTGCACCAATTTGGCCGTACACGTATGAATAACCCGCCAGATGGGATGCCTCCCACCAAGCGGGGCACTCAACACAATTCAACTCTTCTCCGCATCAAGCCCAAAGCACCTTGGGCGCACGGCTAATCAAGCCCCGAAGAAAAGGGACCCTCATAGCACTCTAAGACCGTGTCCCCCTATATGGCGACTACAAAAGTTCCACCCTGCGCTGGGCTCGCAAAAACATGCATGCGGCAAATAGAAAGCACGAACTAAATGAGATGATTTGGACGAGATGCGAATCGAATCAAATTGAGGGGGGTGCCCATACTCGCTTCCCACATGCGGGTAGTGCGCTCATCATGGATCAGTAGACAAGACCCTTTTCCTATTAGGGTCGACACTAGCAGGCCTCAAAACCTCTCATGGGCCTCCTGCCGGTGCCTTATCATCAAATTATTATTAACAGTAATAACTTTAGCATGATTGATTGATTGATTAAACATCGAGCCCCCAGAACATAATAAAGATATAGTAACTGAAAGTAACGGGTAACAGACTCGAGCAAAACAACCTAAGCATGCTAGTAAGACACTGGCTCAATCAATGGGTTGTAGGAGGGGTGATGAGGCAATATCATGAGTTACAGGATTCATGTGATAGGTTCGTAACAGAAACATCTACCACTAAGGCTAGCAAGATTTAGACAACGGAAAGTATCGGTAACCAGGGCTGAAAGGAACACAATGGTTCATGTGAGTGATAACTTGCCTGCAAACTGATCAGCCGGGTACTGAGCTAGATCCTCAGAAGGGGTGCTGTAAAGGTCGTCTGCCTCAACGTCGTCGTCTATTCGAGAAGAAGCAAACAGACAAAACAGGAATGTAAACAATCATGTTCATGGCATTGTGCACAATCAATATGATGCATGACAATTTAATGGGTGCATCAAAATGAATTGACTAACAAGATAGCACAAATTAAATGGACCCATATGCAAGGGTTGCATATGGAAAAGGATCCATTGAAATAAGTGAAACAAATGATTTACAATTATTTATTAGGTGATAGTTGTTATCATGATGCATGCATGATGATGATGACAAGATAACAACAAATAACAATAATAGGTGCAAAGGAAAAGGAAAAAAACAAGTTTAGAAATTACTTATTAAGTTTGGAAAATTTTGGTTACTTAAACATGCCACACATACAACTATTGTTTTCACCAATTTAAAGTGTGCAAAACAATTAACAAAATTTATATCTGAAAAGAACATCAAATTTTTGTTGGATTGCATGTTTCACATTTTGAAATTTGAATTAGGATGAATTTATTATGAACTAAACAATATTAAACAATTTTTAATTGAATTTAAAACAAGTTTGAATATTATTTGAATTTTATGTGTTCAAAACAGAAATTCAAATTCACATTTGAAAAGTTCACACTTTGGTGGTTTGAAAACATACTTTGCATGTTCAAAAATATTTTATATTAAGCAAATTATGATTTCATCAAATTTAATTGAATTAAACAAGATTTAAATTGTTTAGGCAATTTAAATTATTCAAACAATGAAACAAATTTTATATTTGAATAGAACATTCAAAAAGGTGTGAAAAACATATTTTATTTGTATTATTTGGAAATAGTATGAATTATTTATGATTTATTGTAAATTACATTTGAATTATTCAAATTTGAAATTTAAATATATTTTGATAACTCAAAACAGAACACAAATTGGATATTTGGAAAGTTTAGGAAATAGGATCAGAATTCATATAAAGTTTGTATTTATTGGATTTATAAAACAAAAGATATTGAATTTCAAAGTTTTGTTTTAATTCTGTTATTTAAAAAAGAAATTTGGAATTTTGGAAATACGCAGAAATCCTTTTGTTACTCAGGTTCACGCTACCCACTGCCACTGCGCAGTGGGCCAGTGGCCAGAGTGGCACCGCGCACGCACGCGTGGCCGTGCAGGTCTATGACAGTGGGCCTGCTGCTGTGGAAGAAAACCACAAAAAAAGTTTTGTGCTCTGCAGGATTCGAACCCGAGAGCAACCGCGAGATTCAGAAAGCGTCTACCAGCTGCGCTGCGTTCAGTTGGTTGACAGTAGAGGAGATGGATACAGGTTAACATTCAGTTCGAACAAAGACTGAATTTTCTGACGAAACTGACGGGCGTCCGTTTGATCGACTGACAGAGATGAACGCCGGCGTGGATATGCACGGTGGTGATCGGACTTGGATGTATGGATGCGTGCAGATCATGCGCAAGCATGAGGGAGAGGGAGGAGATGGAGGTAGAGGCTCACAGCAGGGTGTCGAGGACGCAGTGGTCGACGGCGAGCTGGTGACCGCGGCGGAGACGATGACGGCGTCGCTGATCCAGTGCTCCTCCGTGCTCGATCGAGTGTCCAACGCGAAGGAGGGATGGAGGCGGTGTCGTTCCCGTACTCACACGTCGTCGAGAGGCCCTGTAACGGCGACGAGGTCCTCGGGTTCAGCAATGGAGGCACGGTGGCCGGAGGGGAAACGGATCGCGGCGGCGAATTAGGGCTTACCGTGGTGGTTGCTGGTGTCCAAAGAGTAGCTGGTAAGGTGGCGGATTCGTTCCAGGGGTTAGGTGGCTACGAGAGGGTAGGAGGCGGCGGCGCCATGGCTGGATTCAGAAGCGGTCGCCGGCGATTGAGTTGCAGAGGATGAAATCGACGGGGAAGAAGGCAGTCGACGGCGGCGGAGAGGGGATAGGCGAAACCCTAGGAGCTAGGGTTGCTTCCAGGGGCTAGGGGGCCTCTTATAGGGTTCTGGGCGATGGGATGGCCGCCGGCGTCGCGCGCGGTGCCGCGGTGGCACCGGCCGATTTCGTGCCGTACCGCGAGACGAAGGAGATTAGAAGGGCGGCACGAATCTTGAAGCAAGCGAAGCGGTAAGTGGGGTTTGAGCGGGCTGGGTCGCTGCGCGCGTTAGATAGGGTGGGCTGGGCTAGGTAGGTGTCGCGCGCGCGCTGGTTTTCTCTCCTTTTTCTTTTTCTGATTTTTTTTTTTTGTAGCATTTGCTTTTGGAAGAAAAATATGGCTTTTTGTTTATAGAAAATTCTGGAAAAATTTGGATAACTTCCCTAGGTTAGAAGCAAACATTTGGTGGCTTTGGTTTCCAAAAAGTTGAATGTTTGCTTGCTGTTTCAAAAATGAACCAATTTAATTGAAAATTGCAATATTAGTTATTATTGGAAAAACAAGGCAATATCAATAGGGTTTCCCCTAGAGTTTTAAAAGTGATTTAAAGAATTCCAAATAGTGGTGAACTTTATGGATTCAAGAATGAGAAGGTTTGAGAAATGGTTTGAGTTTGGAAATGATTTGGAGATAAGTGTTTAAATTGAATAATTGATTTAAGCAACAATTTAATAGATGAATTATAAAGGAATCAGTTGGCAGCAATTGATGTTTTGATTTGCAATTCTTTATTTGAAATATTGTAACAGGCAAGTGTGAAAACAACTGTTGATTTCAGATTGAATTTCCTTAAGAAAACAATGCAACAGAAAATAAAATGAGTATGATGCCATGATGCATTGCATAAATAAAACAAAGAACAGAAACACTAGGGTGTTTTCATACTTGGATGTTACACTGGTGGATTGTGTACACCTCTGCAGAGTCAAACTATTCGGAATAGCCGCGTCCTCGGATATGGACAGTTGAATGGCCATGTAGCTAGCATTGTGTCAATGTTTTCAAAAGGGAATTTTCAAAAAGGAGTTGGACTTGTGAAGTTCGGAAAGGAGGAAATCGTGTACCGCGGAGGTACCGTTGATGAAAAGCCAGAAGTTGTTTTTACAAAAAGTTTTGCAAAGAGAAAACCTTTTTTTACAAAATGAGTTTATAAAACCTCTTGTACATGTGATATCTACAAGAGAAAGAAAACTATACAATTTCTTTTGAAGTATCTTCTTCAACGAAGATACAGAGATTTTCAAAATCAACTATGATATATCTTTCATATATCATGGGTAGTGAACCCTATGTATAGCCTACCTATTACACTATATAAGCATACTTGCAATTTGGTAAGTTACATGATGGATGTCTTGCTGAGTACATTCAAATGTACTCATATTGGTTTCGTCCCTGGTATCAACTTTCCAGACATCGAGAAGGAGCCTCAGAAGGAGATTTATGAAGAGGAGTACGGAGGTGATGGCTTGTCGAACTAGGATCGTATCCCGGTCAGCAGCCTATAGGTTAAGGCGTGACTTGGGATATACTACGTTGTGTGTTTAGTCTTCCGTTGTGTGTATTTGTGTTGCCCTGCGTGGCAGTTGTGTTGGACTTGGTCATGTGACCATGTATCTTTGTAAGTGTTTATGCAACCGTGTAATGGATATTGTATCTGTGTACCAACCTGATATGTTGTTCATGACTGGTGTGATCTGGGATCGTGAATGTATGCATACCGAAGGTGTCCTTGAATAGTGGTTCTCGGGCGGACATTACACATGGTGTGGGCCCCCAGCTTCCCCTCTTCGACTCCTCTTTGGTCTTCTGGATGCTTCTGGGGAAAATAGGACTTCCGGGCTTCGAATTTTCCAATTCCGAGAATATTTTGAGAACAACTTTTCTGAAACTAAAAACAGCAGAAAACAGGGAACTGGCTCTGGGCATCTTGTTAATAGGTTAGTCCCGGAAAACGTATGAAAATGCTATAAATAAGGGAGAAAACATGTAGCAATTGGCATAATATGATCATGGAGCATCAAAAATTAGGGATACATTTATGACGTATCAGGCACTTCCCCGTCCCGGCAGGGTGCCAGAACAGAGATCTGTCCTCCGAAACTTGTCGGTGGCGGCTGCAGAGCTACGGATGTATTTTGTGGAAAAGGTCGATATATTTAGGGTTTTCCCTCGGGGGAGTATAAATAGGCGAAAGGGCAAAGGCGGTGGAGCTCTGGGGCCCCACACCACTAGGTGGCGCGGCCAGGGGGACCCGCGCCACCCCATGGTGTGCCCACCCTGTGGCCCCCCTCCGGGGCTCTTCGGGACTTCTGAAAGCTTCCAGGACTTCTAAGACTTCCGGCTTTCGAATTTTCCAATTCTGAGAATACTTCCAGAACAACTTTTCTGAAACTAAAAACAACAGAAAACAGGGAACTGGCTCTATGGCATCTTGTTAATAGGTTAGTCCCGGAAAACGTGTAGAAATTCTATAAAGAAGGGAGAAAACATGTAGCAATTTGCATAATATCATCATGGTGTATCATAAATTATAGATACGTTGGAGACGTATCAGCTAACTCTGCTGTCTGATGCAGATGAGCATAATTTTTTTGCCGAGAAGCATCAGGACTTCACCATACTCGTTGAGTCTGCACAGAGCAAAATCTCGTCCCTAGAGAGTAAGTCTTTTTTCCTTTCTCCTTACTCTGTTTCCATGTTCCTGTTATTTTGCTAACCGGACTGTTTTTCGTACAGATGAATACAAACTCTTTGCTGAAAAGCATCAAGACTGTCTCACTTTGGCCAAGACGCAGCTGCAGCTCACTGATTGCGAGGCCAGGTTCAAGGACGAGCTCCAAACCAAGAAGGCCGAGGTTACTCGGATGAAGCTGGAACTGGCCGAGATGCAGATGCAGAAAGCTGAGGCCGAGAAGGCCAAGGTCGAGCTAGAGCAGGATGTTGCTGCCGAGAAGGCCCGCCACGAGCTGGATACTAAGAACCTCAAGGACAGAAACACCAAGCTCGAGTCTGTGGCGAGCTCCTCTTGAACCCTACTGTACAAGTATCACTTGGACGCCGATAGGTGGCTAACCAAGCTCACTGCACTCAAATCCGAGTTGAAAAGTAAGTCTCATCCTTTCTCTATTTTATCTAACTCTTGCTTTGATCTACCGAACTGATCTTGACTTAACTCGGACGGCCTATCTCACAGGAGCATTCCCTGACCTGGAAGCCAGAGCCCTACAGGCCATTGATAAATCCAGGAAGAGAAGAGCAGATGCTGGATTTGACGTCACGGAGACCATCACCATTGAAGATCTCGTCGAAGCCATCAAAGCCCGAGTTATGCCTCTTAGGTCGGTCGGAGCTAGCCTCCTTTCAAGTGCACTCCGGCTCTACCGAAACTTCTGGCAGGACAGAGAGCTTCCCAAGACAATTGATGAGCTGGCCCAGACCATGGACCAGGTCAAGGATCGCCTCAAGGAGTGGCGCGCTTCTGCAGCTCAGGCTGGTGCAGACGAAACGATGCAGTTCGTCCTCTCCTGGTACGAGACAATTGATCTCAACGCTTTCAAGACCATGCGGAACAAGTCCAAATGGTCCATAGAAGAAGATCTTGTCCGGGCTCGCCAGACAACCGCGTACCAGCTTGCCTCCTATGCCGATACCAAGCAGTTCAACGCAGGCCGCAACGAGCCCGAGACCGAGGACGAGGAGGAAGACGAGGGCGAGGAGGGCAATGACGTTGAAGAAGGAGCCGAGGAGGACGAGGACTCCGAGGAGATCGACGAGGTGATTGAGGTAGAGGTCGACCCGGCTAGGGTTACCTAGACGGCTACCATCCCAACTGGCGAGAGTGCCGCCACCGAGACGGTCACCTCCGAGCCTGCAAACGAGACGGCTGTCTTCGAGACCGCTATCGAAGCGGTTGTCTCCGAGCCCGCCCCCGAGACGGTTGTTTCCGAGTCCGACCCCGAGTCCGCTAACCCGGAAGGGACTGACGCAGACTCCACCCCTTTGGCCACGGCCTGAATTTCTAGCAGATATTCTCAAAACTTTATCAGATCCCCGGTATGCGGGGTGTTGTAAGAAATATGTTTATCTTTTTTCACTATGCTTTTAATAAAATTTGCGCAACACTAGCTGAATGTCGGATTGCTTTGATTCTAGTCCTCGAGTCCGTTTTCTTATCCACTCGACTTTTTTCTTCTCTGCTCTTGTCTGCCACTTGTGGCTTTTTGACAGTCGAGTCACAAGATTTCGAAAACCAAGTTTATAATATTCACAACTCTAAGATAAAAATTAAAACTTCCCAACACCTATAAAAAAACAGAAGAAACAACAACTTATGTCGGGGTATTAACTCTTTCTTTCCTAAGTAGTTTTTCACGTGATCATTGACCCTTAGCTTGTTCTATTGTTTGCCATGAAGCCAGGTTTCGGACATCAGCAAAGTCGAAGACTTGGCCCTTAGGTTTAAGCACATTACTAAACCTACGCACTAAATTCCGAGATGATTAACCGACATATAAAGGTAAAAAGAAAGTACACATAACAAGTTAGGCACAGGCAGTCCCCGAGTTCCTTCTCGGAGTACCGACATAAAGTCAACTCGGTACGGAGATACGTACAATGCATTTTCAGGAATGAAAACGATGGAGTAGAGCTACAATCCAGGGGCGCTTAGTTTCCTCTCCGGACTTGTCCATCCTGTTCTTCTCCTATTCCCGGGCATCAATGAGATAATAGGCATCATTGTGCAAGACTTTGCTCACGATGAACGACCCTTCCCACGGAGGGGAAAGTTTATGCATTCCGGTTGTGCGTTGCACAAGGCTAAGCACCATATCTCCTTCTCGGAACACCCGTGGGCTTATTTTCCGGTTGTGATAGCGTCTCAGATTCTGTTGATATACAACGGATCTCAACAGAGTTAACTCTCTTGCTTCTTCTAGCAAATCAACATCATCTTCTCGGGCTTCTCTTTCCCCTGCCTCTGTATAGAGGGTCACTCTCGGTGAGTCATGCTCAAAGTCAGTGGGCAACACGGCCTCTGATCCATATTCCAGGAAGAATGGTATGTATCCGGTAGATCGGTTAGGGGTAGTCCTTAGAGTCTTAGACTCCACAACACCGCTGGTAGCTCATCCGGCCAACAACCTGGGGTTCGCTGTAATGGCTCAATCAATCTAGGCTTTATTACGAATAGGACCATTCCATTAGCGCTCTCAACCCGTCCATTTGATTCGGGATGCACGACTCCCGCATTGTCTAGTCAGATCCTCTCTCCTTGCAGAACCGAGCGAAAGCTCCCTCAACGAAATTTGTTCCATTATCTGAGATGATTCCATGTGGGTAGCCGTATCTCAGGATAATATCCTTCAGGAATGTCACAGTTGTGTGACCATCACATTTTCAGATTAGCTTCACCTCAATCCACTTGGTAAATTTGTCAACCATGACCAACATGTGAGTCATGTTGCCCCGAGATGGCTTGAAGGGCCCCACCATGTCCAAGCACCACACCGCAAATGGCCAAGTGATAGGAATAGTCTTGAGCTCGGAAGCTGGCATATGGATCTTGGTAGCATATCTCTAGCGCCCGTTGCATTTTCTTACTAGATCTTCTACTTGCTGCAAGGCAATGACCCAATAGAAACCGTGCCAAAAATCTTTCTTCACTAGAGCCCGGGAAGAGGCAATGTGTCCACATTCCCCCTGATGTATCTCTCGGGGAATATCTTCTCCCTCTTCTGGTTCAACACATCGCTGGAGCACGCCTGTGGTACTTCTCTTGTGCGACTCTTTGTTGACGATGGTGTAACCTTCGGATCTTCTCTGTATCTGCCTGGCCGAGATCTCATCACTTGGCAAAGTACCATCCACCAGGTAAGACATTATGGGCTAAGCCCAACTCGGTATTGGCCGAATAGGAATATTGGCTCATCAATCTCCATGGGTTCAGCCGACATGATAAGCTCCGACATGGGAACGAGTCCCGGGGTCCTGCGAGGCAGTCCTGGAAATGAGGGAGACAATCCCGAAGATGAGGGAGGCAGTCCCTGAGATGAGGGAGGCAGTCCCCGAGTTCTCCATGATGCACCCCACACCTATCTCCATTGGAACAACTTCTGCTTCCCGTTGGGACGGTACGAAGATTGAATCCGACTCGGGCGAAGGTTTGATGGACGGCTTCCTGAGATGCTCCTGAGCGATTTCCGCCGGGATGGACTGCCGAGATGAACCCAACTTGGACAGAGTATTTGCAACATCATTTTTCAGGTTGGTGGATATGGTGGAACTCACATCCGTCAAAGAATCTGGAGATGTTTTGGACGAGGAACCGTTAGGAAGCCATGTTGGCATCCAACGCGTCCCAAGTCCCCGAGGCTGCTGAACCACCAAGTCCGAATCACCATAGCATATTATTCGGCAGATACCGATCTCTTTGGCCACTATCAGTCCATGTACTAAGGCTTCATACTCGGCCACATTGTTGGATGCTGCAAAACGGATATACATGACATATTTGAGCTGATCCAGCTTGGGTGAAGTGAGCACAACACCAACACCGAGACCTTCTTTCACCTTGGAGCCATCGAAATGCATTCTCCAATAATTTGTTTCTGGCAAGGGAGGCTCATATTGCATCTCGGCCCAATCAACAAAGAAATCTGCCAATGCTTGGGATTTGAATGCTTCTCTTCTCGCATACAGCAGGGTGTAAGCAGTCAACTCAATTGCCCATTTGGCTACTCGTCCACTTGCATCCTTGTTGCCTAGGATCTCCGAGATGGGGCAGTACTCACCACTATAATCGGATGCTCTTGGAAATAGTGTTTGAGCTTCTTGGCAGCCATATATACTCCATACGTCATCTTCTGATAATGAGGGTAATTTTGCTTCGAGTTGGATATCACCTCACTAAGATAGTAAAATGGCCTCTGCACAGATTTTCCTTCCTCTTCTCGCTCCACTACCACCACGACACTAACAACTCGGTTGGTAGCTGCAATATAGAGCAACATGGGCTCCTTAGGCAGAGGAGATGTCAGTACTGGAGCAGTACCCAACATGGCCTTGGGATCTCGGAAAGCCACATTGGCTTGTGGAGTCCAGACAAACTTGTCACTTTTCTTCATCAGCCGGTATAGAGGTAGGGCCTTCTCACCCATTCTCCCAGTGAACCGACTAAGGGATGCCAAGCACCCAGTGAACTTCTGCACATCCTTCAATGATCTCGGTAGAGACATGCTCTCAATCTATTTTATCTTGGAGAAGTTGGACTCGATACCTCGGCTGGACACGAGGAAACCGAGTAACTTTCCTGCCGGGACACCAAAGGTGCACTTGGCCGGGTTCAACTTCATCTGGTACTTTCGCAGATTTGCGAATGTTTCTCGGATATCTTCTACGAGTTTGTGTTTCTCCTTGGTCTTTATGACTACATCATCCACATATACCTGCACATTCTTACCTATTTGCTCATGCAAGCATTTCTGCATGCATCTCTGGTATGTGGCCCCAGCATTTCTCAACCCAAAACACATGACACAATAGCAATAGGCCCCATATGTGGTAAAAAAGACAGTCTTTATTTGATCAGATGGGTCCAGAGGGATCTGGTGAAAACCAGAATAAACATCTATGAACGATAACAGCTCACACCCGGCGATGGAATCGATCACTTGATCTATCCGGGGCAACGGAAATGGATCTTTCGGACATGCCTTGTTCAGGTCGGTGTAGTCCACACACATACGCCACACCACAACGACCATAGTGTCATCTTTCTTCTTCTCGACATGACCGGATTGGCCAACCAGTCCGGGTGCAGTACCTCCATGATAAATTCAATTGCTAGAAGCCTTGTGATCTCGTCACCTATGGATTTCCTCCTTTCAGCAGCAAAACGATGCAAATCGTGTTTCACCGGCTTGGCATCTGGTCTCACATGCAGAGAATGCTCAACCAACTCCCTCGGCACACCCAGCCAATCCTGATTGGACCATGCAAAGACATCTCGATTCTCACGGAGGAAGTGGATGAGCTCGCTTTCCTATTTCTCCTCCAGCCCAGCACCAATGATGGCCACACGCTCGGGGAACTCAGGGTCAATCTGCACCTTCTTGGTCTCCTGAGAGGCTTGGAAGGTGGCATTGTGCTGAGAGTTGGGCATCCCGGGCATGCCGAGTTGAGTTGCTTGTTCCATGGCCACCACCTCGTGCATCTTCTTCTTCTCGGCTGCAATGATCATTGACTCGGCCAGCCGAGATCCAGCTGATACACACTCCAGAGAGTGCCAGTAATCACTCGAGATGGTGATGATGCCATTGGGACCGGGAAACTTCATCTTCAGATAGGCCTCATGGGTTGAGGCCATGAACTTGGACATAGCTGGCCTGCCGAGAAGAGCATGATAAGGGCTCTGCAGATCCACCACCTAGAATTGCAAACATTCAGTTCGGCAGTTATCTCGGGTGCCGAAAAGCACTTCGATCCACACCATGCCCATGGGAGCGCAGGATACTCCCAGCCCAATACCATGAAAGGTAGTCCGGCTCGGCTGCATCATGTTCTCGGTAATATCGAGCTTCCCCATGGTATCTCGGTAGAGAATGTTGATGCTGCTCCCATTGTCAATCAACACCTTAGTGAACTTCACATTGATCTCAGGACCAATGAATGTTGGGTCCAGCACCAGAGCATAGCAACCCGGGTTAGGCATGATCTTAGGATGATCCGTCTGAGACCAGACGATCTCTTGATCGCACCAGTACATGTATTCTGGCACTGCCCGCATCACTGCATTGACCTCCATCTCGCGCCTTCGCATGCTATGCTTATCATCAGGCTCAATGATGAACACCATGTAGCTCTGGTGGTGCTCCTTGTACTCATTTTGGCCTCTGCCGCCAGCATTGTTGCTGTAGTAGTAGTAGTAGTTGTTGTTGTTTCGTTTGTAGTTGTTGTTGCGGGTGTTGTTGTTGTTGGCCCCTTGAGCCATTTGATTCACGTTCTCCCTTCTCTGGTTCTCTGCGGGCCTTGGGGCTGCTGCCCGAATTGGCTGAATGTTTGAACCCAGAGCTGGCAGAGGTGGAGAAGTGGTTATCCGGCCTACTCGGATGCCGAGTGTGGTAGCTGCACGACCCATCTCTCATCATTTCAAAGGCAAACCTTTGATGTTCATCTCCCGGTTTCTTCTGGTCAGTCCACTGCTTCTTGTAGTTCTGGTTCTGCCCATACTGGGGCCCAGTGTTCTTTTTTCCTTTGGCTGCTTCCTGCATCAGGTTGATTCGGATGAACCGCGACTACATGGTTTGCGCCATAGAGGATATCCGGCCTGTCATCTCGCCTCTTGTTCCGGAAGTTCGGGTGGTTATTCCGCCTGGAGGGTCTGGAAACATCATTGCCTTGATGCCTTCTTCTCAGCTCAGCCGAGTCCAGTAAAGGTTGTGTCGGATCACCCAGAGCATACATGTCGATGATCTTGGTGGCCTTGGCCAATGTACTCGGCATCTCTCTTTGCAGCTTCTGCCACAGCATGCTGCCATGTCGGCACCCTTGCGCAAACCAAGAAATGGCCTGTGATTCATTCACACCTTCACATGTGTTCCTCAATGTGCTCCACCGAATGAGATACTCCCGGTCAGTCTCCTCTTCTCTCTGCTTGCACGCAGATAGTTGTTATGGTTGGTTTGGCCTCCGATGGGTGCTAGTGAAGTTGTTGATGAAAGCATCCGAGAAGTCGAGCCAGTAATTGATATTGTTTCTTGGAAAGTTGTTCAACCAGATCCTAGTTGGGCCCTCCAACATTTGTGGCACATATATCACCGCCCTGCTGCGGTTACCACCGGCAATGTGCACGGCAGTCACTCAACCAATCTTCCGGCTTGGTGCTGCTGTCATAAGTTTTTGTCCCTCTAGCCAGCTGGAACTTGGACACAGCCGACTCATTCATGATCCGGACACCAAAAATAGTGGTCCTAGAGGGCCTTGCTCCTCCATCTCCTCTGACAGATAGATCCTATCATGCTTGTATCTTGCATCAGTCGATTGCAGCACTCGGGGCCCCAATCGAGCACCGAGCCCTCCAGCATCTGCATAGTGACCATTTCTCTGGTACCCGACTTGCTCCATTTCCGAGTAGCCATCATTGTACCGGTCTTGGCGTCCAACACCGGGTTGGGGAACTGGGTTAATCACAGGGGCATTTCGCTGTGGCTGAACAACAGGTCCAGCACCAGGTTGAGGATGAACCGCGTTATCTACCGGGTGCCGAGATGGATTATCTCAGTTGCGTCCTTGTCCTCCTTGTTGAACTTGGGAAGCATCATGACCATCTTGATCACTTAATTGTTTTTGCCCGGGCTGCCGTTGTATAGCTAACTGTTTGTCGGCGACAGCCGGGTCGTACACTTTGATCTGCTTATGTCTCCCGGAGTTCACACTCCGAGATCATCCACCACCGAGATGAGGGGAGGAGGCCTGGCCTCCGGATCTCCCCATGCGAATGAACCACATGAGATGCACCGGCCCTCGGATTCGCCTTCCGGAAAGCCTCGTTTTCCCTGCCATCCTCAAGAACAAGATCATTAAGCCGGTCTGCTGCCTAGTGCGAGCTTTACAGGTTAGATGTGGCAACTAGGCAACAACTGCCTTTGCCACCCTAAGGTTCTTAGCAGGATAACTATATTTAGGCCTACCAGCAGAAGTAACACTAGCAGATTTACTAGCAGTTCTACCATCTCTATCTATCTCGGCATCGAGGTCACGACCTCGGTTCCGCATAGCACCTAGCCGACTAGGATTGTTCCCAACAGGAGTAATACCATGAGCTACGGTGTACTCATTCATGTCAAGATCGAACTCTTGTCTGGTTTTGGACATCTCCATGTCCTCTAGCAGAATGGTTTGGCGCTGCTCGTTGAGTTGCTGCCGCACCACAGCCGGGTCCGCATCCGCGGCTATGGGTATGCTCAGCTTCTCGATGACCTCGGCAAAGGGGGCTGGTCTTGGGGTCGATGTAGCAGGAGCCTTGTAGCCCGGTTGATTCTCAGCTTTCTCCAATGTCTTGTGACCCGGCCGAGTCGACTTGCCAGCAGCATCAGCGGCACCGGTCGCGCTCTTCTCGGCTGCAGGAGCCGGACCAGTCATCATCACCTCCACGCTGCCCGCGGACGGTGAGAACTGTGGGAGGATATTCAGCAACGAGCACCACCTCGGGGTACTCGTGGATGACCATAGTGGCGACGTACACCGAGTGCACGCTGAAACCGATGACAGAGCCGCCTGCGAGCATGGGCCTGCCGCCGAAATCACCGGTGTTGTCGGTGACGAAGTCGAAGGAGCCGAATCTGTGGACAAGGCCACATACCACACGCTCGCCCGAATGAAGAAGAGGTCCCATCCGGATAGAAACCCCAGCCAGCGCCGCGGCTGGCCCCACGGTGGGCGCCAACTGTCGTGGTGGTGAACTGACAAATGCCATGGGATGGATAAATGTTGGGGCCGATGGACATTGTGGGTATCCAAGGAGGGATCGCACTCCTAGCCGGCGAGCTCACAATAACGCAAACACGAGGATCTACCCAGGTTTGGGGCCCTCGTGAGGAGGTAAGACCCCTACTCCTGCGTGTCTGTCTATATTTGTGGTAACCGAGTACAAAGTGTTGCTCAAGCTCAAGGAGCTAGAGGAAGAAGAAGATCTCTACTGCTCTCTCTCTCTCTAAGGAAACTAGGAGCAATTCTCTCTCTCGTGTGTTGACCCTCGCGCAGGATGGGTGTGGCCACCTTATATACTGGTGGCCACCAACCGGAAGTACATGGTTAGGTGTAGAATACTATGCCATAGCGCACGCTCGCTGACAGTAGCCGAAAGTCGTCTCTGTCGTGGCCACTGCCATGTCCTGCCCCCTTGTCAGAGACAGGACGTGGCCTCGCCCATACTATGCACTACTCCAATGTACGTATACACATGATCATGCCTAGTAAGTTGAACCGCAAGCGCGTACTATCCCTTGATCTGCGGGATTCCAACAGCTCCATTGACCTCCCTCTGGGATGAGTAGATCTTTGTCTACCCAGATTCTCCAAGTGCATCTCGGATAACCCGTATGACACTCGTATCTTCATTATTGCTCTTCACTCTTATTACTGAGATAGATCCATCTTGGTACCCCAACTCGGTACCCATCTGGATCTCGGACAAGGGCATCTCGGTAGTCCGTATCTTGGTAAACAGTACCTCAGATACCATTTTATACCAATCTTGCCCATACTCGGGGGTAGCCCCCTCACATATCAAGAAACATTGTGGAATTCCAATGTTGGAGTCATATAGAAGTAGTTTGGTAACAAGTTTGCAACATTGTTAACAAATCACTTTTATGGTCTTTAACAATTGAGTGTCATATACAAATAAGTAGAGGGTTTGATAACCTTGTACTTATCAGCCATTTGGATATGAAAAGTAATTTGGGGGCAAGCCCTGAAACCTTGTCAACAAATTCTTCTTATATGCTTAGGGCAAATCGATGTTATAACATACACCTACATTATGTTATATATACAACCATGATCCACACAAGGAGAAGAATAACAAGGAGGAAACAATAAACCACATTATAACTTGAGTAACACATGCAAGTTCTAAGTAAGAAAGAAACCAAGATAAGGAAGAGAACAAGCAACATGTTGAAATCCAAGTGTTTGGTGTTATATAAGAATAATTTGGCTACAAGGTCAGATCAACCTTGTGAACATAATATTCCCGTAAGCATTAAAACAATTGAGTTTCAGTAAGACAATATTAATTATAACGGAATCCAACATAAGAATGAAATTGTTTCTGAATCAACTGAATGCATTTCATAAGAATATGCAACTTGCACCGAAGCTAGTATCTGGGAACCAGTCCAAGATATGAACCTACTGGAAAGGGACCAAGGAGATAACATAACAAAATTAGCAACTAGAGACAAGGATATTGTAGGCAACATAAGACCACAAGAAGAAATATTGTCTCATCAAGGGAGCATAAGAAAATATCCAGTGAATCATTAGGTAATATTAGAGAACCTATAACCTCTATGCCTTGTCAAGCTCATCAGAGATGAGGAGATCATAATAATATGTGTAATGGAATCAAGTATAAAGTAATAAACCATAACAGGCCATTGCATCCAAATATCTTGTGTTATATTGAGGTTAATGGTCACAAGCTTAATACCTTATTTTCCCAATCCTTCTCATACATAAGACAAATAGACTATAAAAAAATTAATCTACACATAACCATGAAAATGATTACATGTGATAAAACCAATATGGGAGAAAATCCATACTTGGACCCTGAGTGGAAAACAAACAAATAAGATCCCAGAGCCGCTAATGTTTTCCACTTGATCAAGTACTTAAAATAGCAAAGATGGCTTATACACACCTAATTGAAATGTCAAACAAAATTAATAAGATTTATAACTATGAAATAACAAAGCCACATAAAGAGAAAACAAGTCCATTTATTACCCAACAACATTTGGTATGACATGGAATAAAATTCCCTATTGGTTGATTTTCATTACAATGCATAGAAACACTACTAAGTTTTTTTACAAATTATTTTCTAAAAGATTTGTATCTAAAATTGTCCAACTAAAACACACCACTTTGTTAAACACATGATTGTGGTGTGTGTGCTCATGTCAATCATGCCTAAAATAATTTTAAAGCCATTTTAAAAAAATTAAATGGAGAGAAAATAACAAAAATCACTTAATTGAGCACCCCAAGTTTAAAATTAAAATCTTGCTTGAAGTTGAAAAACCAAAACATGGTGAGCTTGGAAATTTTATAAGGTTTCCAAATATGATTTTTAATAATTTGTATGTTCACAAAAAAGCCCTAAAAATGTTTTACTCTCTGATTCTTTAAAAAGAGGGACTTCATTGTAAATATCAGAAAATTTAGGGGGTTATAGAAAACTGCCATATCATTTCCCTTTTCTTCTTCCTCTCCCAAAAGGTAGAGGAGATCGAAGTCGTGGCATGGCTGCTGCCACGTCCTGCTTGCCGCTCCCTCTCGCGGATAAGGAGCCGAGAGGTTGTGCCTATCTTTGTCTCTACTTCCTCTCGCACACAATCTCTCTCCCGTGACTCTCTCTCTCTCTCTACACTGAACCAGAAACCTAACCCTAGTCATCGGGCCACCGTTCATCACCGTCTACTCCGTCCATCTCGGGGGTGTTTGGATGATACTGGAAGATGCGACATCGTCTCTTATACTCCCTCGAGCACGCACGAAAGCTGGGAGGCCCGGGAGCAGCCAGATTTTGCTTTTCCATTCTCTTCGGCCGCCGTCCACCGCGGCCGATTACTGTCGTTTCCGGGCTCCGCTTGCCTCATCGACCTCTCCCTCGAGCTCCTCGTGTTCTGGTGAGAATCGTCGTTTCCTCTATTCACTCTCCCGTGCATCCTACTTCGCTGCCAAGCCGCTGTCACCACCGCCGCGCAAGCTCGCTGCCAGTGATGCTCCGGCAACCATTTGGTCCAAACTCTGACACCTAAACACTCGTGACGATCCCCTCTAGATCTAGGAATAAGTTAACTGAATCAATTCGGGATAAATCGCCGGATTTTAGATCAATAGAGGAGATCCCCTCCACTGAAGATGCGACCATGACGTCACCATGAAATCATATTTTTTTCCTTTTCTTTTTATTTAAATCAAATATGACACGTGGGTCCCACCTGTTAATTTAAAATAGGAAGAAAAATCATTAAACTTAGAAATTTCATATGTTTGAAAATAATTATCAGAAAAATACAAATAAAACATATAAATGATTAGAAAAATAAAATCTAAAAGTTTATAAACTTTTAAAAAATGTTTGATAAATTTTAAAATTAAATATTTTTTAATTTAAATTAATTCATTTAAAATTGAGAAAAATAATAAATAATTAAAAAAATCAGAAAAATACAAGTTATATACCAAAATGCTTAGGAAGACAAACCTAACTCAATTATGGTATTTTAAAAGTCATTTGAATAAGTTTTCATGTGTGCAACATTTTTCCTAGTCATTTAATTCATTTAAAATTAAGAAATTAATAACTTATTCAAATATTTTCAGAAAGCTTCAAATGTTATACCAAATTAAAGAGAATTTTTTTTCAAACGAAATATGGGAAACATAAAATATTTTTTTAACTTATGAGCTTGTTTATAAAAGTATATTGGAATTCTATCATGTTCCATTATAACAAATAACTACCACAACATTATTTGACTTATCAATAAAGCCCTAAAGTTTTCAACCTATTAAATATATAATCACAAGTCATTAGAAAATTATGTGATGATATAGTTGGTTATATTAGTTGCTCATATTTAATTAAACTCTTTATCGTTAGCTCTACATTTTTAACATAAAATAAACGGTGTTTGTTATTTTTTCAATAGTTGTTTTTCATGTGGTATTGTCGTATTACCTAACCAAGTAATAAACACTTCTACTTAAACATAATAACAATTGTTTGTTAAATAAAAGTGAACGCATGCAAGTCTAAAAGAAGTAACAACCTTATCACCACAAGTAATGAAACAACTCCAAGTCGCCTAAAATCTGTGTGATTAAGTTATCGTATCAAACGTAGCTTACACTTGTAAGATGTGGTATTCTTCAGGGTATTTCACGATGCATCTCATTACTATGCACTACATCATATTGACAGTGTTTTATGTAGTCCTTACCGGGACTACTTTTCTATCTTTCAGATCTCGAGATTTTCACGCAACCCTCGAACCCCGAAGACATGGATTATTCTTATTTATATCTCAGGCAAGTTCATCACTTGCTCATAGCCTTTGTAGTATTTTCGAAAGAACCATTTGCAAAAACCCTGTCGTATTACCACCTACTCTCAAAAGAATGTATGGTCCTATTTTTATAATAATGTGACTAATTGAATGACTACCAGAGTGATAGAGTTCTGTTTGGTAGGCGGATGGAACCATGGTAAGATGAATAGGTCAAAGGAAGGTTTCATATACATGGGAAAGTATTATCTAGGAATTAATAACAAATACCGTCAAGATTCTTGCGCCGTAAATACCGCGTTAACCATGGGTCTTGTATGGGGAGAGTAAGCCAGCTATGATCTTTTTGTGTTCGCATGTCAACGGACTGGCAGAGACGTACGTTGTAGGTATTGCGGGAATACATGCACATGTGTGGGAGCCCTTACGTCCCATAGACTCTGGGGTCTATGAGTGTCTGCCCGAGGCGCCTAGATCTCTATCGTGAGGGGTAGAATCAGGGGTTCAAACCGCGTGGCAAAAATGGGTGCGCATGCGTTGTGCAGAGAAGCATGGTTTGGTTTGGATCAACAACCGGGCCCCACACCTGAGTGGGAGTGGACAGGAATGTACACCTGGTTCTGCAACATGGTCTTGATCGACTATGGGTAAAGTAACGCACCTCTACAGAGTGTAAAAGGATGTGACATGTTACCCCCTGTTCCGGGAAGGAGCTGTGAACGCCGCAGGAAAGGAAACTCCATGAAGTTCTAGCCCTATGAAGATTCGGTGGGCATAGTTTTCCAAATTAAAAGCAACCTCTTGAAGAAAGATTTCCAAAACCCTTGCATTAGCTTATGACTCTTTCGAGTCTAAAGCTGTAGTTAGTGCATCAAACTACCGACTTTATATAATGAACTTGTTGAGTAACACTCGTTACTCATTCATTCCCGTTTGACCCCGCTTAGAGTTGAAGTCTAAAGGGAGATCTTCATCGAGAAGCCATCCTTAACTACTGAAGCTAGGAGGATTCATATATTACTTGGCCAGTGAAGCATCGTCATCAACAATGCCAGTGGAGGACAAGCTATCAAGGTGTAGGTGGATTCCATTCTTGGACTTAGTAGTTTACAAGCCATAGATGTAACATTCTAGATTTTTGGGAAAGTTCGAAAATCACTAAAATTTGAAACCCTTTGTTCTGTTAATGCAAGCCACCCAAAATCAAATAAATTTCAAACCTAAAATAACTAATACGACTTTTCCAAGGTATTTGGAATTGCTAATCCAAATAAGGCTCTATTTTCTAAACACTCAGAATTGTTTCTAATAAATATTTTTGCAAAATAATTCATGTTATTTAAAAGAAAGATCTATTCGATAGAATGATTCCAAATCAAAATTTGTTTTGAAAATGTTTATATGATATTTAAAACTAGAGGACCATAAACCTTAATGATATTTTGGCCTTCTTAAATATTTTAAAAGCACAAACATAAGCATGTGCATATGTTAATGTTTATCAAGGTTTAAACAAGATTATTTTGTATAAAGATAATAATAATGTGTTTTAAAATCAATATGATAATGTATAGTATCTTCCAAAATTTTGTTAAAACCAAATTGAAACTATTTTGGAAATTAACATAAATGCCTACTTGTAGTTAAAGTATTATTTGAATATGTTAAATTTTAATTGATTAAAATGTTAGTAAAAATGTCGTGGTTTAATAGATATTGTTTTTACAAAACTAGTGCAATTGGTTTGATATCATTTGGATGTTTAATCAAAAGATATAAATAAAATAGGAAAATCAGGGAAAAGAAAAAGAATCGTTGACATCAGCGATGATGTCATGTTTGAAAAAAACATACGAAACATACAATGTATTTTTTTTTGCAAGGACCGTACAATGTATTGGTCGGCCAGCACTTTTCCGCACGCGCGTATCGTGTGCAAGGTGTATGTACAATTTATTCTTTTAGTCACGTATTGCTAGTTTAGCAAATCCCGCACCCCACCTCCCGTCTATATAATGAGACCATTGGTTTAGAAAAAACATAAAAATAAATTAAAACATTTATTTTGATTTGATTAGAATAAAAATATTATTTTTGGAGGGATTTATTATTTTCTTTTTAGCGGCGCTTCTCACACGACAAAGGTACCACGTAAACTATATTTTGGTCGCATAGTTGTAGAATATATGTTTTAATATATTTGAGGCCACAAAATTAGTTGTCGTAGTAATTCTGTACCGTAGACTTATTTTCTCAATGTATTTTGTTTTAATTTTTAGACTAGCGTATTATTTTTCGTACGTACACTACGCGACATAAATTAGACTAAGACGCGCTGTAGTAGTAGCAACACGATTTTGATCTACGACCACAACTAATTTTACTAGCCAATTATGTGTAGTCTACCTATTTTTCCGCACTAACCTCAAATAGAAATTCGTGTGCTAGTTTACATAAAAACCCCTACAACTTATAATATTCATAACTTTTAAACATATAATGCCAAATTTAGCAAACTTGGACTTTTTGAAAAGCCATTAACCTGTAGAATCTTATAGCATTGTTTGTTTTAAAATTTGACTATTTAAAATTTATCCAAAGTCAAATGATCCATTTTGAGTAATTTTGGCGTTTAAATTCAGTAAATAATCTTAATACGATTACTTCTACAATACTGTTCCATTTAGTAAACTTGGACCAGAGAGACCAATACCTAAACCATATGGGCACTAGTGAACCTATTCTATGTAATCTTGGCCTAAAACCCTCACTAGTGTTCAATACCAATTGAACATGATATGATAGTTGTTAATCACTAATACCCAATTATGGTGTGATCATTTGGATCAATACCAACATCAAGTATGTGTCAATCACATGCTATTTAAACAAGTAAACATATAACCCATATGCAAAAAACCATATTCAAATTTACAAGTCATGTTGTAAATTTAGTAGAGCCCTGGTACTCAAATCACTATGTGAATCTTGTTCATCATGGTTTGCATCTAGAACCCATGGACCAAAATCTTGTATGATCATTGTGAGAAAAGACCAACCAATTAGACCCTTGGAACAACCCCTCTACCTATTCAAGTTGAATTGTTTCAAATTTTAATTTGACCAACCATTGACCCGAATGGAAAACTCAAAACCATGTCAAAATAATTCTTTTACATGTAATTGTGTGATGCGTCTAGACCAATCTTAACCAAAATGAGAAGCCTAACCCAAACACATTAATTCTTTTGTTAATTGAATAAATTGTTCAAGCTTAAACCTTATTACTGCATAACTCCTATTGCAATATTAAGTGATGTGATAGCGCTTTACTAATCTAAGTGAACTCTTGGAACTTCCTTGCCAAATCAGAACCACTAAATTTTGAATCCTTAAAGCCCAAACCTTGTCCATAAAAGACTACCCATCAACCTAATCATCATAATTCTCTTTTCATATTGAATAATGTGAAAAGCACTGGCATGTCAATAAATAACCTAAAGCAATCTTGCTTTGAACACACTTCTATGTTTGTTTACCTTTGTTTGCATTGTGTTTGTGATTTACTTGTTTATTGTTATTTATTTGTATTGTTTAGATGGTACGGAGGGGAACGTTCTAATTGTGAAGAGAGTGTGATTCTACACCAAACTTCAAAAAGGCAAGTGACACATATGATCCTACTATTTTAATATATGCATTAGAGTTTTATTGTAGCTATGCATTAGTAGGAGTTGTGTGTTATCGCTATGCTAGATTTCTTCACTAACACCCAAGTGGAGCAATCATATGTTATCCCTATACTGTAGCAATCCATATGTTAGGAAAACACCGTAATGCTAGATTGCTTAGCCATGCTTGTAGTATTCGTGGTTGGGAATTATTATAATATTGTTACAAAAGATTATTATTTTAATTTCTTATGGAGAACAACATGATAATTTAATCAACCACTAGGCGGATTGCTAGCATGTCATCATAGTACAAATTTTTGTGGGGACCGCCGCCCAGTATCTTGAGATTATGTTTAGTTTCTGTATGTAGTTGTTTCTTGTGTGCAGCTGTGTTTCATATTAGTATGGGCTAGACATAATTTGTAGGTTGTGGTGACTCGAACCCAACGTGTCCAGATATGTAGAATAGTAGTAGGATGGTCCGGCTCGTGGAGGGTTTGGGGATCTACTTCTTATGAATTCTGGATTTATCTTCTTTCCTTCCATGTTACTAATGGTGTATCATGGTGTTTGGGGTCGATTCGGCAACACGGGTAAAGGGCACAAACCTCGAGAGGGTTAAAACTAAAATCTTAGTTGTGTTCCATTAGTTATGGACAATTCAACAACTAGATGGGAAACATGACATAACTCGTTCATCTTGATTTACTAATTATTACAAATTTGATTATGGGTAATATTGGTGAAGTTCCTGATGGTGTTTCAGTGTGCTAATCCAATGGGTAGGAGCACTTTGCTGTCAACCAAAGTGTCCAATTATGTGCAAATTTACTTTCTATTAAAAGATAGGACAACTGCCTTTTTTTTTTGCAAAGTAGCCTTTAAACCCCACCAGCCAAATATGCATGTAGTATAGTCTTTCCATTTATATCCACTATAGTGTCACTTGCCAATACATTAAATTGTATTGACTCCCTTGTGGCCGCATATTTCAGCATGCAGATGGTTCTGATGACGAGTGAGAATTTTGTTTAGGTTCTCGAGTCTACAACCAACATGTTTTTCCTGTGACACATGAAGAGGATGAGGCTCATTGACGTACTATGTTTTCCGCTGCAGAACTTTGTATTTACGCTAGCCTTGAGCTATGCAAGTTGTAAAACCATTTTGTAAAGTCTAGATCGTGCGATATAATAAAGATGTTGACGCACTTGCATGATATTTCATCTTGTACTCTGGTGCTAGCAATTGATTTAGGGACTAGCATAGTAACACAAGGGTTCTTACCTTTATTAAAAGGTGGGAGCGCTACAATATATTAGGGCTGACATCGGCCGTAGTGGATTAGGTTCTAAGCTAGAGTTCTTCTCCAACTTGGAGCTTTGAATTGCTTCTTCTAATGTTTCATTTGCATGAGATCTTCTTTGATTCATCAAAGTGATTCTCAAGATTTTATAATGAAAGTTACTATCCTATAGCTTTGCTTGGACCTCCTATGTTTCTGTTGTACCACTCTGAGGGATGTAATATTCACAGATAAGTCATTCCGTGAGTATTATGTCAATGACTTGCGCACTACACATGCAGTGGTGTGCTGGGTCACCGCAGGTGCCCACACTCCTCCTACGCGAGGGATGAAACTAGACGATCCACACGGTGAACACTTAGACTCATTTCTACAAGTGCAGTGTAGTAGCTTCTTCTTCTTCCTCTAGCTAGGAGAGCTTGAGGAACACCTCTGTAACTCGATTACCCACATATAGAGAGACAGACAGGTAGGAGTAGGGGGTTTACCTCCTGACGAGTGCCCTGAACCTGGGTATACCATTGTGTTTGTAGTTTCCTGAGCGCGCTTCTTAATTAGCGTGCAATCCCTCCCCGGATACCTACAGTGTCCATCGGCCTCTTCTTTAAGTCATCCCATGGTATCTTCTGTGACACCACCACGACATATTTCATAGAGAACCCAAGTCTAAGAGCATAAGCATTATAGTGCTCTTTAGCAGCAAAAAGAGTATCGAACCTCATCCCCAAATAAGGCTGATGCGGACTGGACACAACCTCCTCATTTGCACCACCATTGACACCACCCTCGTCCGCCAAGTCAGCCCGACTTGCCAATGTTGTAGGCACAGTACCACTAGACACACTGGGATTAGAATCGGTGTGCGGGGCAGAATTGCGCTGTTGTCCTCTTGCACTGCCTTCATCCTCAAAATCTCCCCCACCGGCAACGGGATATGGTGATCCATAGACTGTCTCCGCACCTTCTTGTTGTGTGCAAAAAGATGGTCCAATATCTTCATCGTCGACAGGTAAGTTGAGGTCCAAGTCCATAATCTGTAACAAAAGGGGAGTCGATATAGTGCATTTTTGGTTGATGTTATACTACATATACAAGTTGCTGCCATTAATTATAAGAGTTGCGGCCACTAGATATACAAGTTGCTGACAGTGATTATACAAGTTGAATGAGCCTAAAAAAGCCCAAGATGTTGTTTTCCAGTTTTTTTAGAGTGCCAAGTTGTTGTGTTCTTTGTTTCCTTCACCAGACTGACAAAAAATTCACAAGCAAAATATACAACACACCATCCCACGTAGAAAACTCATCCTTTCCGTTTGTGCTATTTTGTGCATTTTCAGTTTTTTTTCCAGTTTTTTTGTGTGACAACTACAAGTGGAGGGTACAGTTCAAACACATGACTTTATTTATCCCTTGTACGTACATAGCACAAGCAACCGTGGACTGCAGCAGAAGATCTCAAGGAAAATGCAACTACAGGGGGTGGATGTTTTTGTACCTGTGGTTAATTATTCCAGTGCCAGCAGAACTATATCTCAACAATGAGTTGTTTTCACAGATTTCCAAAACTACCAACATCTAATATGTGTTTCCTTTTCCATGCCCTCAATCATAAGTAGTTTTTCATGGTTTGTGTTTGCTTATATTTCTTCCCGGCTTGTAAGTTGGTGGTACTCCAAATTGTATCAGTGGAAGGTTGAACACAACTAATACACATAACTACCAAGTTCCTGGAGCATAAGCCTCTTACCACCAAGTTGCATGTTTGCAACAGTAGCAGGTTTGAACACATCAAGTTGCAGGTGCAATAACACCAAGTTGCTGGCCAACAAAAGCAAGTTGCTGATCTAGCATGCTCCTCTAAGTTGCAGGTTCATTTTTGTAACGGTACCATGTTTTAAACACTTCAAGTTGCAGGTTTAATAACACCAAGTTGCTGACCAACACAACCAAGTTGGTGATCTAACATGCTGATCTAAGTTGCAGGTTCAGTTTTCTAACAACAGCAGGTTTAAACACTTCAAGTTGCAAGCTCAATAACACCAAGTTGCTCATCTAACATGCTGATCTAAGTAGCAGATTCAGTTTTAACAGTAGAGTTATTTTTCGTGGTTCATCACAAACAAATTGCTGATGTAAGATGCTTCTTAAGCAATCTGGAGTTTTTTTACTGCCCAAATCTTACCAGATTATGTGGAAAAGAAAGCCACAAGGGAGGGGGGAATGTATCTTCATAGCAACAAGAAGAACCCACCTGGAAGTTTTTTCTGATCCCACAGCAGCTGAGACGCAGGCCTGAGGTGCTACTCAGCAGCAAGTGAGATGCAAAAGCAGCAAATACACTATTAAGGTAAGCAGATCTAGAGGTTTTAGAGGAGAAGCATCAATGACAGATCTGGAGGTTTAGAGGAGAAGAAATAGATGTACCGGCGGTTTAGTTTAGGGAATAGAGCAGTGGATGGCAGGTACAGACGAGTGCGGTTTAAGTAGTCCAAGGAGGCGGTGGTAGGTAGGTAGGTTTCTGGGATACCGGGGCCTGGGGCAGCTGGTCATTTTCTCCATTCGTGGGCCGTCCGGGTGCCGCTCGCGCCAAACCAACACGCGGATGCTACGGGATGCTTCCTGGCACGCGGGGGGCGGCGCGTGACAAACCAGCACGGTGCTGCGTAGTCAGTATGCAAGTGGACGTGGGCTACCCGCGGCGCCCACATCAAAGCCCACATAATTCACATTCGTGGACACCCACGGGTAGGCCTCAAAATTATGCGGGATTCCCACAAGTCTCACTTCTACCCACATCAGTACTGCCTATGGGCAATGACTCGGATTTGAACACATCAAAATGGCTTTGCTTTGCTTCACTTCGGCCCTGGCTTTTGATACATGTCAAAACGCTCGCTTAGACAAGCGATGCTCATCGATTTTCTATACCAGTGTAGTGTACATGATATGTATGTCGTGTTCAGTATACTGTATAATACGCTACATGAAAATAGAGAAAAAAGAATCAAGTACTAAGTACAGTTTCGTTAAAACCGGTCAACAATAACAATAGTGATATATGTATATGTGGGCATATATGGACATACGTGGGTAGACGGACACCCGCATATTATTAGCGGGCTACCGCGGAAAACGGCCACTTAACAAACGCGGGGATAAGCGGGCCTCCCGCAAACAGTCCCACTTGCATCCTGATGCGTAGACCATGCCAAAACGAATTTAGCAGGTCTCATGATAAAAAAGAAGAAGACTGATTTCCGTTCAAAGTACAGGGGTATAGTCGTTCCGTTTTCCCCGAGTGTGTCCCACGCTTTGTCTTCCGTCTTCCAAGTCCACCCCATTGCAGGTAAAATAACAAATTCCAACCCTTTCCTTGTCGAAAAAATTCGAAGCTCGCCGCCGCAGCCCCACAGCAAACCTTTCCTCCCCCTTCGCCCAAACCCTAGGTCCCCAAGGACCCCCAACCTGCAATCAGCGGCCACCGCCGCCCTCTCCTATTTTGCGGCATTTCCACGCCCTCCCCCCCCCCCCGCGCCGCGCCCACCTTCTCCCCGCGCCCTTGCGATGGCTCGCGGTATCCGAGCCCAGGCCCGGGAGGATCTAGAGCTCCACAAAGGAGGCCAGAGCCAGGAGGCGCTGGCCCGTGGCATGGAGCTCGCCCGCGCGAACCCGGGCTCCGAACTGTCAGTCATCCTCCTCGGCTCCCTCCACCGCCACTCCGGAAGCTTGGCTTGGAACAGCAGGGCCTCCGATATCGACGAGGCTGCGTCCGCGTTGGAGCATGATAATCACCGCCTCTCCCTCGATGCCTTCTCCGCAGCTGCCCAGATCGCGCCCGACTCCCTCATGACCGCCGTCGCGCCCGCCGCCCGCAGTCGGCTCGCCGGAGCGCCGGTGGAACTATTCCGCATATGCTCGATGGCCGAGGCAAACCACGCCGACCCGGCAGTGCACCACGTGGGGTACGACCTGGTGGTCAGCGGCTCCACCGCCAAAACGAGTAAGCGCGACACTGTGTGCAAGGCCAACTTCCAGGCCATAGTCAACAACGAGATTCTGCCCACAGAGGCCACCAAGTCGCTCGGCGGGGATCAAGTCAGTCATCGAGGGCACGGACATACCGAGGCCCGCATTCTCGCCCTGATTTCTGACGCGGCCGTTACCTTTGACTGCTCGGCCCTGATTGCGCTGTTCCACGCCAAGGTCTTGTTCGTCCTGGATGAGTTTGATGAATCGGAGAGAGAGTGTCGCCGAGCACTTCGCATCGAGACGCCGACCGTCCCCAATTTGAGTGGCATACCTCCTGCTGTCTCTGTTCCTGGCGCAGGTTATGTTTCAAGAGTATCTTATGTCCAGAAGCAGCTCCGTGTCTTCCTCAAGCATATCATAGCCGTGTCCTGCTCACAGCACCATGAGAGGATCATATCAGTGAAGGTGGACACGCTGCAGGCGCACTATGATAGAAGCGGCCAGTCGGCAGCAAAGACCATATCAGATGCGCATCGCTATCTCAAGAAGCATAATTCACGGAGTTTCTTGATTTGCGCCTGTTCGCATTGTGATGGCAAGAAGTTCATGGACACTGAATCGCTCTGTCTACACATGTGCAGCAAGCACCGAGATGAGCCCTGGAAGAAGCTGGAGTCGATTCTCGGTCCAGATGTTAATGAAAATACATCAAAGAATGATCACTTCTTGGATGAGATAACTCTCTGTCAAGTTTCAGGCCAGCATGACATCTTCAGTTTACCAAGGGTACAAGACATGTTTGAATCGTTGCTCCTTTCACCATCTATTGGAATACAAGCAGAGCCTCTCTCTCAAATGCGACAAAGGAAATGCGAAGAAGGATCTGAGATCCTTGAGGACATTAAGGAGAAGCTGAAGATGTTGCCTGAAGATGTACTTAGCACTGAGGTATAGCACTCTCACATGACATGGTTTCAGTTTAGCATTCTTACTTGTTTCACTATTCTACCGATAATAATGTTTATCAGTAATGCTTGCTTTGGTGGTAAATTGCAGTTTGTAGAGTTGCATTTTCGAATGAAGAACTTGTGTCTTAAATTCCTAAAAAATTCTCTTCTGCATAGTCTATAATCTGGTCTGATGCTATGGTACCTTCAATTTTTATCTGCATGCACTCATTTCTGTAGTTTGTGGTGATTTTTAGCTTTGTGACTGTTTGTGTTAATTGGTCTTTTTTTTGTGGTTAATGATTAGCACTTAGCGACTGTTCCTAGTTGTAACTTATGAATCCGTGATTAATGAATGTGCGTTGTTGCCTTGTACTCTGTGCTAACCGGACCCTTTGCTGGGCCTGAGTTATTTATGGATATTCTCTGCACTTGGTCCCTGACTGAGATATTGCTTTCATTATTCATTAAAACTATGAGTTAGAATGTTTTGCGTTTGTGACCTTGTTATTTTCGTCAAGAATAATTTTCTTCATGGCACTAAAAAGTTTCTTCTGAATTACAAAAATGAATGCCTGATATATACATTGTTATATTTTCTATCCAATGACAGCATTTCTCAGCGATCACTGCGCCTCATTCATGTAATGCTAGTGATGTTGAGCCTTTGGACCGCGCTGATGGTGTCCCTTCATCTAGAAGAGATAGACATGGAGGAAGGTTCCAGATTACGGTTCCCAATCTCATTGACACACTTTTTAGTGGAGATATCGAAGACCTGGGCTGGATGAATATGAGTGAAATTTTAGGGCCAGAGGTATCGTTCCTGCTAATACATGCTTTTATTCTTAGCAAGTAAAAGAGTCCAAAGGGGGGAGGGGGAGGAATTATATTTATGGTAGAAACAACTCTAGGCGCAAACCTGTGGATCTGTGGGCTAGAACGCCTGGTTGCGTGCGGGCTTTGCACGCAGACAGCCGCGTGCTGATAGCCAACTCGGCGACCTGTTGGCTATCAGCGCAAGAAGCCCATAACCATTGTTCGAGCCCCCTTCTGCCTTAATTGCACAGGGGCTCCTCCCTCTGTTACACTTGTTTCACTACTATACTTAGTAAGTAACTTCTTAATGTTTGTTTGTGTTTAAATAGGTCGAATGGGACTCGTTGACACTGACTGGTGGTAGACATCATTTGGAACCATGTCTGCTAGTGGACAACTCTGTAAGACGTCGAACAAGGCTGTTCTTTCCTTACGATGACTACTTCAGCGAATATGGATCTAGCATTGAAACACAGAATATAATATCTGTTTGGGGCCCCCTATTGCTCATAAAAAGAGATGGTGGGATCTTTGTTTTGAATATTCAGACACTGGGTTTCAAGAAAGTGTGGGAGCCTATATTGGATACCAGCCAGATTACAGCCGGCTGCATTGACTACGGCCGCATCGTCTTGGCAGGAATGCGGAACCGAGCTCACAGCACTTCAAGCGAGATGGATCTCTGGATTGCTGAGAAGAAGATAGGGGAGGGAAGCCAGGACTGGGATGCTCTGCGATTTGAGCATGGGGATTCAGTGAGAAGTTTCCTGGCTGTCAATGATAACATCTATTGGATATCTGGAAACCACGAGCTATACCATGTGCTAAGGGACGATTCTGGTAATCTTCAGGTAAACGTGCATGAACTCGGTGAGGATTTCACCGTGTCCCCACTTAACATGTCCCTCATATGGTGTGGCGATAATCTGCTGATTATCGAAGTGAAACAACAGCCAGCGAGCACACCGGTAATTCTGTGGAAGGTTGAATGGGATGTAGAAGGCAATGTCTCCTACAACAGGTGCTTCAGCCTACTAGGCTTTAATGCCTTCATCATACCAGGTTTCAGCGGTTTTGTTTTGCCCCCCGATGAGGATGAAATAGGTGACAAAGTTTATGTTGGGGATGGCTGTGTAACCGACTGCCACATGTACAGTTTGAGTGAAAGTGCAGCGCAAGACTTGATGCTATGTGAAAACATGTCTGCACATTTTTCCTGCTGTGGACGCTGGCTTGCTTTACGGGGGGAATCAAGCGTGGTTGAGTGAAGAGTCTTTGGCCCGTCGGTCTGTATTTTTGTAGGAAGAAGCTAAGTTAGTTCTGTGGGTACCTCACTGAAACATGTACTTTGTGAGTCATGTGTTCTGTGGAACGGATTTGTTAGCAGTTTTCTGGATGTATCATATTATGTTGCCAACTTCTTAATTTTATTTACCTGTGCAAAATGTTGCCCAGAATATTCAGCATTTGGCAAGTTTTCAAGATAGAAGGTTTACTTGGAAGTTCACTTCCTCTCGCTTATGTTTCTCTCAAATATTGAGTTAATAACAGTTTTGGTACCACAACTTGTGTGCTGAGAACGTTTTAGTCCCATATCTTGCGAAGTGGACGCGCGTGGTACCACAAGTTGCCATGCAGATTGGTTTTGGTCCCGATTAGCTCTGCTGCGGACACGTTTGCTTGCAATGTTTGATGCAAATCCCCTTACCTTCATTAGTATTTGCATTTTGGTCCCCATCCGGCGGCGACGGTGACCGTCGAGGGCGTCAAGCGGACGGCGAAGGCTGGGCGCATCCTCCTGGTGAAGAGGAACGGAGGAGGCGTCCTGGCGTACAACGCCGACGGCACGCTCGTCAGGGGGCGCAAAGGTTGAGGCACCGAGCTGCGTGACGCAGCAAAGGTTGAGGCACCGACTGGAGGTGTTCCGCTCCATGAAGACGGACTGGGGAGTACGTCCGGACTCTGTACCTGATCCAGCCGGCCGGAAGGAGCGACACCGGCGACTTCCCCTGCTCCCATTTGGACCTCGTCTGCTCCAATTGAAGGTTCCCTGTTGCAAGGTGAATGACACTAAAAAATGATGTGTATTGATCTTCGCATTTGGCTCAAAAACTGCTGCAGATTGATTGTGTTTCCCAAATAACGGAACTGAATGTGCAAGCATGGCAAGCCAAGCCATTTCACCGAAAAAATAGCATTGGCTAAAAGATTGCTGCACATTGACTTGTTGTGTTTCCCTGCGCTAGTTGCATAACCAGTCAGTTCATGTTGATTGTACTAATTTCACAGAAATGCACTTGGTATTTTTTACTTCTTATGCCTGAAGCAAGACATGGGAGCACTGAAATATAGAGGAGGAACCATATTTGTCATCTTGTTTTGAAAACAAGGAATACTGTAAGACAGTTCTTACTTTTGCTTGACCCAGGAGTAGGATTGTAGATGCATGGTTTGTGAGTTAGTACTGATGGAGGACTAAAAATTCCGAAAATGCTTTGTGTCTTTGCACTAATATCAGGTGAATTCTTGCAAATCCGACAGTTGGCGTGGATGGTGGCCGTGAAATCCTACAGCGGAATCGCAGGCCATCGAGGTCGTGGAGGCTTGGATGGCAGTGGCGGAATCCTACGGCGTAGTCACAGGTGGCATGGACGGCGGCGGCCACGACGACGGCTCCACAGGTTGGTACTGAACCTTGACGTTCCGACGTCCTACCGTGGCGATCTGTAGCTCGTAATTGCCCTTCCCTGCAGCATTTGTGCTTGTACTTGGCATGGTCATTCAGTTTGGATGGTCCAGCTTCGCAGGCAAAGATGCAATACTAGGTAGCACCACTGAAATTTCTGTTAAGACATCTCAAGAACACAAACAATAAGAGTTGTGGAGTTCACATCCGCTAATCATTAGCTAGAAACAGAATGGCTTAGCACACAAAGTGAAGAAGTTGGTTATAAGAATATTCCATCCGTTAATGATCAGCTAAAAACAAAAGGTTTTGGCAGACAAAGTGAACAGGATGGTTATCAGGTGTAAGGGACTGCTTCATCCCAGAGGTGATTCAATCATCACAACCAATAGGGCAGACAATCCACAGAGTTCGTAAAAAAAAAAGTTAACTAGGAAACTTTATCACAGCCAATGGGGCAGACAAGAAGTCCCATCCAATTCTGCATTTTGTGTTGTTTGTTATCGATACCTGAACTTTGGTCGGCAGCTTATACATTGTCAGGATTTATCCATGATGACCACTTGCAAGCATATATCACAATGCGTTTGATTCTTTCAGGTGATTGCTGGGTGAGATGATGCCGCTTTCATCTTACCTACGTATATCTCACACAATACAAGCATACATAAGTGCACAAGCATCTACTACAAACAGGATCTTCATTTCCTACCTATATCTCTCATCTTACCTATGATTCTTCTGTGTTTTCTTCTACTCTTCCTTCAATTTCTTTAGCTCCAGTTCCAGTTCAGCTACCGTCCTAACCAGCTTCACGCTGTCTCCTACAATTTCTCTAAACCTTGTTCTCCTATGCAAGTTCTTGTTCTGAAATTGAAGCCAAAGCACACAAGAATACACTGTTAGTACAAAAGTTCAGAGTACACGCTATGAGTGAAGAAGTTGCAGGAGCGGCAGGGCCAGCCACAGTCTACCGCCGCACTGTCGTGCGGGAGGCCATAGCCAGCATTGGCCGACATCAGCAGACAACATCACACCACGAGCAACATACTGACACCATCTGGACGAGCTCGCCGTCCGCTGCCGTCCCCCACGCCGACCTGTGATTGGAGGCGCCCCAATGGATCCCAAGCCTCCACGACCACCGTCTCTTTAGAAGGACCTGTGCACACGTCCACCGTCGCCCTCACGCCTCCACGAGCTCCGCCTGCGGCTGCACGCCCTCGGCAGTCACCGTCGCCACCAGGAGCGCTAGGCTAGTGTTGGGAGAGCTAGCGGGACTGGGGATTCTCCTTTGGATATGATTGGGGACATAATTGCAAATACTATTAAAAGTTTAGGGGGATTTTTCAGACGACGTGGCGGCAGCACAGCTGATCGGGACCAAAATGAACCCGCAACGCAAGTTCAGGTACCACGCACGTCAGATTTGCAAGCTGTCGGACTAAATAGTTCGCCCCGTGCAAGATAGAAGGTTTACTTGGAAGTTCACTTCCTCTCGCTTATGTTTCTCTCAAATATTAGGGTCCTCAATACCATGTGTTATATTCTTTCTTCGTAATTTTTAATTCTCTACTGACCTCATTCTAACATACAGCATACAGCGCATACAGGAAGCTGCGTTGTGACCGAATCAAGTCGCTCTGAGTTAATCCCCATTTCTCAAGCCCCAGCTAGCCCGCCGCCATCTCCTTTGCGAGCCCGCCATCCCGTGCCGCCCCTCGACCTGCTGCTCTCCCGGATGAGGCGACGGACATGGAGGCCCTCTGCCTCCTCTCCAGAAACCTCGCCGTCTCCTTCCGTTTTTAGAGGGCTTTCTCTGTCTTGACGAGGCACGCGACCTGGGCGTCCACCTCGGCGTGCACTCCGCCTAGAGCCTCATCCTATACGCCGTCTTGGGGAGCCGCGCCGCCGCCAGTTAGCCCCGGAGTGGAGGGCGTCCGGCTGGTGCTCCGGGATGCTCTCGGAGAGGAGGTGCAGGTTAGGCGCTGCATCTTCCGAGGTTTGCACATTGACCGAACAAAGCATATGTGTTTCTTTCTGTAGCTCAGTGAATTCAATTGATTAGTGCAGTTCATTGATCTATGCCCATGTGCTTCGTTGCGTCCCGCTGCTCCGGCCGCCAAGGCGACGGTTGTCATCCCGCCGTTGCTACATCATCGCCCACAAGGTGCTTCCCCCCTCTCCCTTCCCTCTCGTCCCCGCAGCTTTGGTACTGCTCGATCTGTTCTTGACATCCCTAGTTTCTTTCGACAACAAAACTGTCTCCCCTTTTGCATATAGATGCGTCAATGCTGAAACTTTGTAGATACACACTGAACAGCTTGTCCTCTACGCAAATCAACCCCTACCTATTTCTTTTTTGCTCTGAAGGGCTCACTTGTTTACTAAAATGTGTAGGTACTGGATATCTTGCCAAAGGAGTAAGAGTGGGGATTCATGCACCCTGGATCTCGCACTTATTGTTTGCAGATAACTGCATTATATTTACTGAGGCCAGTTCGGCAGGGGCAAGGAGGATTAACGATATTTTTGATAGGTATCACAGGGGCTCGGGTCAGTTGGTGAATAAAGATAAATCGGCAGTTTTTTCAGCTCTAACTGCACATCCGACATGAAGACTATTGTACACGCTGAATTGGAAATCTCGACGGAGGCACTGGAGGAAAAGTATCTTGGGCTTCCCACGGCCATTGGTGCTCAAGTGACTCACAATTTGAAGGTATCTTGGAGAAAATTAAGAAGTTGATCAATGGATGGGTTCCCCAACATCTGAATAGTGCTGGAAGGGAAATTCTTATTAAGGCAATATGCCAAGCTATACCCACATATTCGATGAGTTATTTCAGACTTTCTAAAAAGCTGTGTAAGAAGATCACTAGTATCATTGCTAGGTTTTGGTGGGGAGGCGATGAAAACAAGAGGAAGATGCACTGGAAAAAGTGGAAAGACCTGGCTATCCCCAAATGTGAAGGAGGGATGGGGTTCAGAGATATTGAGTATTTCAATCAAGCTATGTTGGCTAAACAGGGTTGGCGCTTAGTTACTAACCCAAACTCTCTATGTGCCAGGGTCCTCAAAGGCAAGTATTACCACGCGTGTGATTTCATGTCAGCCTCTAGAAAGAAGGGTGCGTCCCACACCTGGCGTGCAATTCTGTTTGGGAGAGACGCTCTTAAGTTGGGACTAATCAAGAGAGTTGGTGACGGAAGCACTATTAATGCATGGGATGATCCATGGATTCCTGACAACCCCTCTAGGAAACCAATGTGGAGGGATCCAGAGAGCACTATTTCGGTGGTCCAAGAACTGCTACATCCTATTACTCATGAGTGGATTGAAGAGAAGGTTCGTACGAATTTCTTACATACCGATGCGGAGGCTATATTAAGAATTCCTACTGGACACTTCATGGATGACACATGAGCTTGGCAACCAGAGAAGCTGGGTTTCTTTTCGGTGAGGTCTGCGTACAAAACATTGATTCGGTACTACTTCATCCCTCCTGCTAGTTCATCAGGCATGGAGGACAACTCGGTTTGGAAGAGGATATGGAAGTTACCAATTCCTCCAAAGGTAAGGAACTTCTCGTGGAGGGTGATTAAAGGTTTTGTTCCTACGAAGGAAAGACTAGTTAACAGGAATATGGAACTGATAAGTGCTTGTGAGGACTGCGATATTTCCGAGACTATATTTCATGCTCTCTTCCAATGCACATGGGCTAGACTGTTTTGGGGTTCGGTTCGTGAGGTGACTGGGATCAAAATCCCCAATCTTCACCCATATTCATGGGCATCAGACTTGATTGATCCAAATATTGTGGATTTGGCGACCACCACCACTGTTCTCTGCGGTGCTTGGGCAGTATGGTCGGAAAGGAACTCGAGGAGGCATGGTAAAGCTTCGAGGAATATAGCCCAATCAGTAAGCTGGGCTGTCGACGTGTCGACGGATTTGGCCCTATCTGGTAAAGCAAAAAGCCAAGGAAGGTATCTGTTGCGACGGGCTGGAAACCACCTGAGGACGGTTATCTAAAAATTAACGTCGACGCTGCAAATGGTGCCAATCATCATGGAGGTACGGGGGTCTGCGTTCGTGACCATACAGGGAAGCTTATAAGGGGGCAGTCTTTATGGTACAGCATGGCCAATGATGCTCTTACTATGGAGGCAACGGCGATTCGTGATGGTGTCAAAGTAGCTATGGACCTGGGCCTTCGTCATTTTATCATCAAAACGGATGCCCAACAAGTTGTTACTATGTGGTTGGATTCTTCCTTCCACAGGTCTGAGGTGGCTCCTTTTCTCCTTGAGGTGAATGATCTTATTGGCAACTTTGATGAGTTTAAGCTTTCCTATATTCCTCGGAAAGCAAATGAGCTGACTCATCTCTGCGCTAGTTACTGTAATATTGATAGGAGAAGATGTCTCTGGATTAATTATACCCCCGCCTTTCTCGATGCCTGTATCAGAAAGGAGTGTAAGCCTGATTGAACTGTCCAGCAGCAAGTTTGTTGACACACTCTTTTCCTTACCAGGGTACCTACGGGGACTAGAAGGTTTTTAATGAGGCGGGATTGCTTGCTTAATATATTGAGTCCTTAAATTTCAAAAAAAAAAAGATAGAAGGTTTACTTGGAAGTTCACTTCCTCTCGCTTATGTTTCTCTCAAATATTAGGGTCCTCAATACCATGTGTTCTATTCTTTCTTCGTAATTTTTAATTCTCTACCGACCTCATTCTAACATAAATCGCATACAGGAAGCTACGTTGTGACCAAATCAAGTCGCTCTGAGTCAATCCCCATTTCTCAAGCCCTAGCCAGCCCACCGCCATCTCCTTCGCGAGCTCGCCATCCCGTGCCTCCCCTCGACCTGCTGCTCTCCCGGATGAGGCGACGGACATGGAGGCCCTCTGCCTCCTCTCCAGAAACCTCGTCGTCTCCTTCTGTTTTCAGAGGGCTTTCTCTGTCTTGACGAGGCACGCGACCTAGGCGTCCACCTCGGCGTGCACTCCGCCTAGAGCCTCATCCTATACGCCGTCTTGGGGAGCCGCGCCGCCGCCAGTTAGCCCCGGAGTGGAGGGCGTCCGGCTGGTGCTCCGGGATGCTCTCGGAGAGGAGGTGCAGGTTAGGCGCTGCATCTTCTGAGGTTTGCACATTGACCGAACAATGCATATGTGTTTCTTTCTGTAGCTCAGTGAATTCAATTGATTAGTGCAGTTCATTGATCTATGCCCATGTGCTTCGTCGCGTCCGCTGCTCCGGCCGCCAAGGCGACGGTTGTCATCACGCCGTTGCTACATCATCGCCCACAAGGTGCTTCCCCCCTCTCCCTTCCCTCTCGTCCCCGCAGGTTTGGTACTGCTCGATCTGTTCTTGACATCCCTAGTTTCTTTCGACAAGAAAACAGTCTCCCCTTTTGCATATAGATGTGCCAATGCTGAAACTTTGTAGATACACACTGAACAGCTTGTCCTCTACGCAAATCAGCCCCTACCTATTTCTTTTGTGCTCTGAAGGGCTCACTTGTTTACTAAAATGTGTAGGTACTGGATATCTTGCCAAAGGAGTAAGAGTGGGGATTCATGCACCCTGGATCTCGCACTTATTGTTTGAAGATGACTGCATTATATTTACTGAGGCCAGTTCGGCAGGGGTAAGGAGGATTAACGATATTTTTGATAGGTATCACAGGTGCTCGGGTCAGTTGGTGAATAAAGATAAATCGGCATTTTTTTCAGCTCTAACTGCACATCCGACATGAAGACTATTGTGCATGCTGAATCGGAAATCTCGACGGAGGCACTGGTGGAAAAGTATCTTGGGCTTCCCACGGCCATTGGGCGCTCAAGTGACTCGCAATTTGAAGGTATCTTGGAGAAAATTAAGAAGTTGATCAATGGATGGGTTTCCCAACATCTGAATAGTGCTGGAAGGAAAATTCTTATTAAGGCAATATGCCAAGCTATACCCACATATTCGATGAGTTGTTTCAGACTTTCTAAAAAGCGGTGTAAGAAGATCACTAGTATCATTGCTAGGTTTTGGTGGGGAGGCGATGAAAACAAGAGGAAGATGCACTGGAGAAAGTGGAAAGACCTGGCTATCCCCAAATGTGAAGGAGGGATGGGGTTCAGAGATATTGAGTATTTCAATCAAGCTATGTTGGCTAAACAGGGTTGGCGCTTAGTTACTAACCCAAACTCTCTATGTGCCAGGGTCCTCAAAGGCAAGCATTACCACGCGTGTGATTTCATGTCAGCCTCTAGAAAGAAGGGTGCGTCCCACACCTGGCGTGCAATTCTGTTTGGGAGATACGCTCTTAAGTTGGGACTAATCAAGAGAGTTGGTGACGGAAGCACTATTAATGCATGGGATGATCCATGGATTCCTGACAACCCCTCTAGGAAGCCAATGTGGAGGGATCCAGAGAGCACTATTTCGGTGGTCCAAGAACTGCTACATCCTATTACTCATGAGTGGATTGAAGAGAAGGTTCGTACGAATTTCTTACATACCGATGCGGAGGCTATATTAAGAATTCCTACTGGACACTTCATGGATGACACATGAGCTTGGCAACCAGAGAAGCTGGGTTTCTTTTCGGTGAGGTCTGCGTACAAAACATTGATTCGGTACTACTTCATCCCTCCTGCTAGTTCATCAGGCATGGAGGACAACTCGGTTTGGAAGAGGATATGGAAGTTACCAATTCCTCCAAAGGTAAGGAACTTCTCGTGGAGGGTGATTAAAGGTTTTGTTCCTACGAAGGAAAGACTAGTTAACAGGAATATGTAACTGATAAGTGCTTGTGAGGACTGCGATATTTCCGAGACTATATTTCATGCTCTCTTCCAATGCACATGGGCTAGACTGTTTTGGGGTTCGGTTCGTGAGGTGACTGGGATCAAAATCCCCAATCTTCACCCATATTCATGGGCATCAGACTTGATTGATCCAAATATTGTGGATTTGGCGACCACCACCACTGTTCTCTGCGGTGCTTGGGCAGTATGGTCGGAAAGGAACTCGAGGAGGCATGGTAAAGCGTCGAGGAATATAGCCCAATCAGTAAGCTGGGCTGTCGACGTGTCGACAAATTTGGCCCTATCTGGTAAAGCAAATAAGCCAAGGAAGGTATCTGTTGCGACGGGCTGGAAACCACCTGAGGACGGTTATCTAAAAATTAACGTCGACGCTGCAAATGGTGCCAATCATCATGGAGGTACGGGGGTCTGCGTTCGTGACCATACAGGGAAGCTTATAAGGGGATAGTCTTTATGGTACAGCATGGCCAATGATGCTCTTACTATGGAGGCAACGGCGATTCGTGATGGTGTCAAAGTAGCTATGGAGCTGGGCCTTCGTCATTTTATCATCAAAACGGATGCCCAACAAGTTGTTACTATGTGGTCGGATTCTTCCTTCCATAGGTCTGAGGTGGCTCCTTTTCTCCTTGAGGTGAATGATCTTATTGGCAACTTTGATGAGTTTAAGCTTTCCTATATTCCTCGGAAAGCAAATGAGCTGGCTCATCTCTGCGCTAGTTACTGTAATATTGATAGGAGAAGATGTCTCTGGATTAATTATACCCCCGCCTTTCTCGATGCCTGTATCAGAAAGGAGTGTAAGCCTGATTGAACTGTCTAGCAGCAAGTTTGTTGACGCACTCTTTTCCTTACCAGGATACCTACGGGGACTGGAAGGTTTTTAATGAGGCGGGCTTGCTTGCTTAATATATTGAGTCTTTAAATTTCAAAAAAAAAAGATAGAAGGTTTACTTGGAAGTTCACTTCCTCTCGCTTATGTTTCTCTCAAATATTAGGGTCCTCAATACTAGGTGTTATATTCTTTCTTCGTAATTTTTAATTCTCTACCGACCTCATTCTAACATACAGCGCATACAGGAAGCTGCGTTGTGACCGAATCAAGTCGCTCTGAGTCAATCCCCATTTCTCAAGCCCCAGCCAGCCCGCCGCCATCTCCTTCGCGAGCTCGCCATCCCGTGCCGCCCCTCGACCTGCTGCTCTCCCGGATGAGGCGACGGACATGGAGGCCCTCTGCCTCCTCTCCAGAAACCTCGCCGTATCCTTCCGTTTTTAGAGGGCTTTCTCTGTCTTGACGAGGCACGCGACCTGCGCGTCCACCTCGGCGTGCACTCCGCCTAGAGCCTCATCCTATACGCCGTCTTGGGGAGCCGCGCCGCCGCCAGTTAGCCCCAGAGTGGAGGGCGTCCGGCTGGTGCTCTGGGATGCTCTCGGAGAGGAGGTGCAGGTTAGGCGCTGCATCTTCTGAGGTTTGCACATTGACCGAACAAAGCATATGTGTTTCTTTCTGTAGCTCAGTGAATTCAATTGATTAGTGCAGTTTATTGATCCATGCCCATGTGCTTCGTTGCGTCCCGCTGCTCCGGCGCCAAGGCGACGGTTGTCATCCCGCCGTTGCTACATCATCGCCCACAAGGTGCTTCCCCCCTCTCCCTTCCCTCTCGTCCCCGCAGTTTTGGTACTGCTCGATCTGTTCTTGACATCCCTAGTTTATTTCGACAAGAAAACCGTCTCCCCTTTTGCATATAGATGCGCCAATGCTGAAACTTTGTAGATACACACTGAACAGCTTGTCCTCTACGCAAATTAGTTAACCAAAGATATCCTATGCCATGCTATTTTGTTGTCAAATGCTTGTTCACGGAAGTTTTTTACTGAGGAACTGGGATGTAATGTTTTGATGATTACAGAGAGATGTAAGTTTTTAAGGTTAGATCATCATGGGTAGATGGTATTTCTCATGAACATTGAAAGTTCATATCCAAAAGCACGATGCTAGATGTAAATTTCCAGAGATATACCAGGATGTAACTACCCAATCACCACTTTATGATTTTATAACCTGTGCCGGTCTATCATAGTTTGTCTGAGGAGCTATATCTTGTTATCTTGGAAGAAAAAGTAACCGTGCAAATAACCAAATCTTTGCTTTAGGCTGAGCAGTTTGAACATGAATTATCTGAATAAGCAGATGCTATCAGACAGGAAGGAACATGAACAAGTGATGTTTCAGGTACAACCGTCAGTCGGTATATCTTCACCAAATGTATCTTTCTAGTTTCTACTACGACATATTCACTAACAAGGAATCACATTGAAGGTACTGATGCGTGTGGGACAAGACTGAAATTTGCAGAAGAAGCACACATTTCCGCTGAGCAGGATGCTGCTGCTGACAGATACGCTGCTAATGTGCTGCAGGTTAATTAGCCAACATGATACATTGTCTATTCAGACCAAGCCTGGTTTTTAAGCCTCACCTTATTTTCCCTTACAACTAACTGAAATCCCAGTCATGTGCAATGTAGCATCAGGCCATCGGCTTCTAGTAATTAATATGGACCCAATTATGTAATTAGAGATTTTTGCACAATTTTTTAACAATGCAGAACACCTAAATAGTTGCAATATTACACTCTGAAGATGTCTAAGCAACTTGGTTAGTATCCTTCCTAATATACCAGACTAGTAGAGAAAAGCTGGTCCGTTTCTACAGCCAACTTGCTTAGTATCCTACTTTTGTGCTGAGTTTACTAATTTGATTACAGAATTTTGTGGGGTTCTAATTGATTTTTTCATCAACTCTAGTCTCCTGTTTTTTATTAAAGAATATCGACTGTGGTAAAGTGGCAAGTAACATAACACATGACAATATCATTTTAGAAAAAAAAGTGTCTAAGAAGTTAAGATGTTTTTCTTTCGTGCCTAATCAAAATCATTTCCTATTGGGGAAATAATTATAGATAGTATATTTGCTGTATCATGAGTTGAACCGATGTATTGGATTTTGGTAAATATCTACCGTGGAATCTCAGAGGACAAGTGGCCATGATGGCCCAGGCACACTTCAGCTCTATGTTTACCATATTCGGCGTTACAATATTATACACTCACCGTTTAATATTTTGTTTCTGAAAAAATCCTACTACTGAAAGCAACTTTCTAAGACTATATGAAACATCTTCAGAATTTATGATGGTCTTTCATTAACATGGGGTGATTTTTACTAAATTATAAAAACGTTGTCCAACGGGGGAAGGATCCCTCCCTTGGCTCTATGTTGTTAGGTAGATGAGACACCCGGTTTATTCGATTAAGCCTCAGGTAGGACTCGATTTTTCGAGTATGCCGCAGCTGGGATTCGAACCCGGGCGGGTTGGCTCCACACCCGGAGCACTAACCACTAGGCCAGCTCCTAGTTCTCATTTTTTTTACTAAATTATATTCTCCTCATATTACTAACTCCTGTCCTACAGAAGTGCAATGAAAAAGCAGATCAAAGACGAACCATTCAATTTTCACGAAATAAAGAAGGGTCGTCGCGGTTGCCTGTGATGCCAGACCAGTTCGGATGAAGCACTTTGGTGACTGGATCAAGGTCGACCTAGATTCTTCTTGATACTTATGTACCACCTAATCTACGTTATCCATTTCCCCAACACCTTATCCACCAAGGGGACTATGTTGTCTGTACATCTAAATTCAAGGGGACTAGGTTGGATAGATGCAACTTCTAGTAGCTCTGTTCAATTCTTTGTCCATTTTGTTTCCTGTGCAATTATGTTTTACCTAGATGTAATTCAAGGTTAACTGTTACCTGCAAGCTAATGGCATCTGAGTTTTAGATGTATCTTTTTGTTGGGTTGGGGTGTACCCCGTACCGAGAAAACTAGATGTGAATTTTTTAGATGTAAAAGTTACATCTAACTAGATGGCACTTTGGAGAATGCACCCACTTGGATGTGTTTTTCAACAGCAACCTCAAGAAAAAGGTACATGTAACCATATGGTATTAAGGAGAACCTAACTTCTTTTTTCTTTGGTTTCACATCTACATGGAACTTAATAGATGTTGCTGATGAAGCTAGCTTATTTTCCTTCCCCTTTTTTTATATGCTAATAGATCAACTAGCCGTAAATGACAAAAAAAAATAGTGTGCTAGTGAACTTGTTTTGCTACTGGCACGATGGACGTCACAACATAGCATTTTCGTACTTACAGAAACTAAGAGGAAACTTTATTTTATGTTTTGAAACTCGAGGATGTGTGTTTCCTCTTCACCTGATACACTAGTTGTATAGATGATGCTAGTGGATGCAACTAACTAGTAGTTCATGACAAGAAGGACAGGAATAAGGGCAACTAATAATTAACATTTTGGTTAGTGGGTCATATGCCATCCCCTTTTTTTTCGTTGGGTGTTTTATTATGTACCGTGAGATGTTTAGATGTAATTTTTAGCCTGGGAATTGTCTGTAGAAGGTGTTGGCTGTATAACCCTCATCTGTCATTGTAAGTTTTAGATGTAATTCTAGTGTCACTATTTGCGAATTAGCGGTATCAGATGCGAATTAGCTGTATCAGATGTAATTTTCTACCATTGTAATAATCATATGGGAGTTCTGTATTTTTTTTGGTTCCGTCCAATGTGCATGTAAATGTGTAAGGATGTGATTTTATCACTCAAAAAACAAGGAATACTTTGTGCAACCCCTGATCTAGATGTAATTGTGAATTATATGGCAGTTTCTTGTGGTGCAACCCCACGTTGATGTAATTTTCTACGATAGGATTTTGCACCCAAAAGCGAGGAATGATCAGTGCATTGCATACATGATCTAGATGTAACTGTAACTAGATAGAAGTTTAATTAGTATTGTACTGTACTGGATGTAACTACATCAGATGATAGCACCGTGCACAGGGGGTCTATCTCATGCACCACCGACCAGCAGATTTGGTGTGATTTTTTTACATAAATAACCATTTGGCGCACAAAATTCACACTTTAACCCCTCGAAACAGAAAATTCGAAAAATAACCCTTTTGCTTAACGCCCTCCACGAGGGTGTTATGCTCTGTTGGTCAACGTCCCAGGTGCGCGGCGTTATTGACCGTGCCACCGTGGACATGGCCGCCTACGTGGCAACACGCATAACGCCCCTAGCCAAGGCATTCACGACCTGCTCGGGGCCGCCTGAATAAGTCAAACGACTCATCCCGCGCACCTCCCACTTTCAAAACGGTTCCTCTCCACACTACTCTTTCCCCCTCTTCTCTTCTCCCTATCCCTCTCCAATCCACCCCCAAATCGAGTAGATCGGAGGAGTTTGACTAGGGATTTGGAGTTCTAAAGGTATTTCCCCCTCTTCTATCTTCTTTCTTTTTTTGGTTGAAATCATGGATTTTGTTCATTCTAGTTGATTCCCTCTTGTTGTTCATCCTAGTTCATCTTCTCTATTGTATTTCATTCCAATCCCTTTGCATTACATCGCAATCCCTAGTTCATTACACCCTAGTTCATCAAACCCTAGTTAGCAAATCTAGGAAATCCTCATCCTAGTTCATGTCTAGGGTTTAATTTTGGTCAATTTAAGATGTAAATAGTTTTAGGTTGTGTTTGGTGATTATGTTTGTTGAAACCCTATTCATCTAGCAATAGTGTATTTGAAACCCTAGTTCAACTTTGGTGTGGTTTAATTTTGTTGTAGGTTGATTTCTTAGTTTAGTTGAAACCTTAGTGTATTTGAGTAGTGATATGAACTAGTTATATGTTCTTAGTGTAGCTGAAATCTTTGTTGTAGGTTCATCTACCAATGTTGGTTTATATCAAATTTTGAGTAGTGGTATGAACTAGTGCATTTGAAACTTAGTGTATTTGAAACCTTGATTTCTTAGTGTATTTGAAAGCTTAGTGTATTTGAAACTAGTTATATTAAATTTTGAATAGTGATATGAACTAGCTATATTAAATTTGGACTGGTGCATTTTAAAATCTTAGTGCATTTTCTTATTGATTATTGACTAGTGCATCTAGAAACCCTAGTTCATATTGATTTTTGTTATAGGTTGTATATCTTAAATACTTTGTACTAGTTATATTAAATTTTGTTAAGATGTTTCCATTTTTGTATAGTAGTACTAGTAGTTGCAACTTTGTAATCTAGATTAACTAGTTAGTAAGATGTAATACACTAACAACCCCATTATCGAAGGAATTTGTTATCAAAAATAAATCGACGGCTCTCTTTTATCAAAAATAAATAAATAATGCGATCGCTATCTTCTTGTCCCTGATATAAACTAAATAATATCACTAACAACCCCATTATCGAAGGAATTTGTTGTTGAAAATAAAGCATATTTTTTTGACCTTTTTTTGTAGAACTTCTGACTCAAGCTTACTCGAACTATCTATGTCCAACTTTTTTTGTAGCTCGGCTCAAAAACCTTTTTGTACCTCGCCTTAAAACAAATTGTTATTGAACTATTTTGGCTTTATCTCGAGTGAGGATTTGCGGCACCTAAGTACCAGGTAGTGATCTCGGGTTTTTATTAAAAATTGTAATTTGAAGTTTAAAAAGTCCGAAATAGAATCGTTGAATATGTATACATGTGCAAAGTTTATTTTAAATGACATTCTATTTTAAGTTACAGAAAAATACTATGGCTGTATAAATAAATAAAAAAGTCTTATAAATCCAAAATATGTCTTTTTGTATATACCAAAATACAACTTAATTTTAACGAAATTTGTGGCGTGTGAGTACTCTATGGGTATATGTGGTTATATAATTTTTCGAGTAGTTTTAGATATACTCTCTCCGTCTCAAAATAAGTGTCATTGGGTGGATGTATCTAGATATATTCTAGTGTCAAAATATAAGATGCTTTAGCGTTTTCTATACAGGTTTAGTGGGTAGATTCATATGCATATTACACTAAAATATATCTATGTACGTGTTGTCAAGGAAACATCTTACACATCTAATTTAGATATGGAGGGAGTATTTTCTATTTTTCTAAAAGAGCACTAGTGCACACGTGCAACTCACACTTTCCGTTTTTCCTCCTTTTTCTGTATTTTCTGTTCTTCCAAGGAGCAGGCGTATTACAGGGATACACTTTCCGGTGTGCATTACGGGCGGCTCCGCACCTTATCCTCGGACCGAGGGCAAGCACGTAATTCTCAGCACCAATCCCCTCGTCCCTCCATCTGGGGTTTTTCAGTGCAGTCAGTGAGGATTCTTCTTCACCGAGGAGGGCCATAAGCGGCGAAGAGAAGGAGCGCGACAGCGGCGGCGCTGGTAACCCCTTCAGTCCATTATCTTTCTCGTCCCCATGTGCAGCGTCTCCTCTTGCAGGGCCTGTCCTCTCCCCCCCCCCCCCCCCCCCCCTTCCCTTCCCTTCCCTAGTACATCAGCAAGGTCTCACATTCTAGTCCTTTCTCTCCTTTCCCAGGTTGATTCGATTTCGGTGCAGCAGTCAGGCCAACAACAGGTAACTCCAAATACCAAGTATTTCTGATTTTTTCTGTTTTCTTGGTCATGAATATTGTGTCTGTACATGACAGCCCAAGTACCACTATATTATGTGCGTTTACTGTGTAGCACTTGATGCATATAGTTTACTGTCTATAGCACTTTGCGTTTCATTCTCATGTTTTGTGTCGAATGCAAGGCGAGATATATGTTAACTGTTGCTTTCTTGAACAATGGCGCCTGTTTGTGGTCAGCTGAAACAGTTCTTCTACCTGCTAGCATCTCACTTGTATAGTTGTATTATGAGCGTGCTGCAGTTTTGTTTTGTTTTGTCAAGTGAACTACGACTAATACATTTCTCATAATTTTATCAATAACCTCCGCACAGCTTGCTATTGTTTATTTAATAGTTTCCACTGTGGTTTTTCGGTGCAGTGGGGATTCTTTGCTCAAAGAGAGTGTTGGCCATCCATGGCGTCTCTTCTTCTCCCTCCTCAGTTCGCCTGCTCCCTGCCTTATTACCGCATCAGGTAATCCCTCGCTTTCTCGCTAGCTCTCCCTCCCTCACCCCGGTAAGTTTCCTCAGCAGCATACTCCGTCAGGGAGGAAGATGTTTTTCCTTCTGACGAACCTGAATATTAGGTGATGTCCCTTGCATTGTGTCACCATGGAAGTGGAGAGTTGGGGAAACATGAATGTTGCAGATTTCTCTATAACCTTGATTTGCTTCGATATTATATATTTTTTACTTCGGAAGCATTCCTTGCATATATAATGTGGTGCTTCACTGGGAGCCTGGGATTACTGCCAACTTGTCTGTTGCATTTTTCGGTTTATATTTTCTTCATTCTCATGGTCAGAAAAAATCAACAAGCCAAAATTATCCCAAGCTTGGTTTGTCATTCACCAACTATATCTTACCAATGCTGCCTAGTCTGAGAAGTGAACTAATCCTCAATTGTGTCCATGTGACAACATTAATTTAATACCTTACCAATACTTTCTTTAGTTTTAGCTGATAACTGCTTAATCACTTTAGCCATTTACTTTTCTAATTTGGTCACTTATCACAGGGGTCAATCACATTATAAGTCCACCATATTGGGAAATTATATGACCAGGACTAAAATGGGGCCGCTCAACCGAATTGTGACTTTCGTGTCAAAAAAGAGTTCTCAAGATGTAGAAGAAGGCTCAAGCGATGAAGAGAGTGATGTCAAAATCTCAAAGACCAAGAAAAAAACTGTGAAACTTGGAAGGAAGAAAGCCACCACAGATACACAAGAAGGCCAAAAGGACACTGAAGATGCATCCCCTGAAGAGACTAAGACAGTTAAAAAGAGAGGCCGCAAGAAAGGTAATGTGCATATTTTGCATTCAATAGTACCCTTCTTATTTTATATTGGTCAATGGACTTAATGATTTTCCTAGATCATCAAATCCCTTAGCAATTCAACTTTTCTCCTATGTTGCAGCTGCCACTACTACATCCTCCACAGAAGAGAAGGACAAGGCAAAGGAACCAAAGAAGAGGGGCAGAAGAAAAGTTAAGATGGCTGAACAATTGAGTGACGATGAAGGAGAAGATCAGAGCAAATATCTGATGCCCTCTAATGAAAGACAAGATATCAGTTCAGTGATTGATCTTGAAAGTAAAGTAGAGTCACTATTATCAGAAGATATTGTAGAGGTTGACAAGTTAATCCCCCTTGTCTGCTGCTTTGGACCAGCTAAATACTCATTTATTCCTTCTGGAAGACCTGCTAGTAGGCTGGTGGATCATGAGATTCATAGTAGAATGAAGGATATGTTTTGGTCTCCGGATAAATTTGTCAGGGCACCTGGAGGGTCATCATCCAATGTTGCCCTTGCTCTAGCAGCTCTTGGTGGCCGAGTTGAGTTCATGGGAAAATTAGGTGAAGACGAGTATGGTCAAAGTATGCTGTATCACTTAAATGTCAACGGAGTTCAAACTCGAGCAGTTAGTTTGGATCCTTCAGCGCCAACTTCCATGTCCTTGATGAAGGTGACCGCCAAAGGTAGCTTGAACACAAACTGTGTTAAACCATGTGCTGAGGATTGTTTTCGGCAATCTGATATCAACCCAGATGTTCTAAAGGAGGTAAAGCAAGCCCATCAAAATAGAGTCACCATGGCACCATATCCTACATGTTTGTTATTGTTTAACATGTTGATTCCTGATCGATGCTTAGTGAATGTCTTCAAAATAGTTTACATGTCTCTTGGAACAACTTTCCATCTGGGTTCTTCATCTTACATTATGCAAATATGAATTCTCTAAGACAGTATTGGTATTTCTAATTTGCATGTTAGTGAATTTTTGTATTGTTACTTAACCTTTACATAGTAGCTATTTTTAACATGCCCCATCATGTTACAGCTTCCCATGCCCTATGTACAGTTAAGTGCTGATGGTTGCCCCATACTAAAGACATGTAGGATAGTATCTTTGCGCAGCTGAGCACCTAATTGTTTTTGCCCTCGACTAAAAAGGAGCATATCAATAGTGTTTTTAAGTGGATGGATGCATTATGTTTTAAAAGAGATATGACCTTCCTATGCTTGTTAATGCAGGCTAAGATGTTTTACTACAACTCGTCAGCTTTGCTAGAGCCGACTACACGGTCATCATTGTTAAAAGCAATCGAGGTCTTCAAGAGATTTGGCGGGACAATATTCTTTGATCTCAATCTTCCATTGCCACTATGGGCGTCCAGTAAGGAGACCAGATCACTCATCAAGGAAGTATGGGAAGCTGCTGATATTATCGAGGTTACGAAACAGGAACTTGAGTTCCTCTGTGGCATTGAACCATCTGGGCAATCTGACACGAAAGATAATAGATCCGAATTCACGCACTACGGCCCAGAAGTTGTTATGAAATTATGGCACGACAAACTCAAGGCCCTCTTTGTGACCAACGGGACCTCGAAGATACACTATTACACAGAGAAACACAATGGCTCGGTTCGCGGGACGGAAGATGCACCGATCACTCCTTTCACCGGTGACATGTCACAGTCAGGCGATGCCATTGTTGCAGGTACCACATATGCTATATTTTCTCTCTTTACTTCTGCAGAATATGCCCATTAATTTCACAACAATGAAAAGATGAATTGTTTTGAAATTACTGCTCCGGGTCTTCAATATCTGGAGATCAGCAAGTGCTGGCATGATTAATGACGCTTCATCTTCTCTTTGTTTTCTTAAATACTTCAAATCGTCGTGTGAACTAAATCCATTTCAGGTGACAGTTGTGTGCGTTCTTATTTTGTTTTGCAGCCATGATGAGCATGCTGTCGGTCAACCCTCATCTGGCGACGGACAAGGTTTACCTGCACAAGGTGGCGAAACACGCTATTAAATGCGGTGTCATCGACCAGTGGCTGATCGCTCGGGAGCGGGGGTTCCTCCCCAGAGAAAGAGCGGATCCAACTGGTGAGCGGGAAGAAGCGAGGTTCATCACGGAGAGGGAATACCTTACGATCCCTGACGCCACGCCGCAACCAGCAGGAGTGGACTCGGCGCTCGCACATTTGGGGTGAACAGAAAATTTTCTTAGGAGGTCAACATTTCTATGTAGTTAGTATCAGGACAGGAGTAGCGCGCAGCTTCTAGGTTTTTGTTGATTGGGCATATGGTAGGAAAAATCCTCAGGAGTTAGTAGGAGCAGCACACTGGCATGTTGGCCGACGGAGTCAAATTTCGCATCGAGTTTTTTTTTTTGGCTGTAAATGTGGCCTCTCCGATGTTTACTTGTCACATGATAATATGTATCTACTTTTAGATACATAGATGAGCACTATTATGCAGAACGCCGCAGTAATCGTGAATGTGTCGTGAGTTTTGAGGTTTCCAATCAGTTGACCCTGTGGGCTGTGGTTCAAAACCCTGTGGGTATTTACTGCCTTATCTATCGCAGTACCTGTGCTCACTCTGTTCTGTCTACGATGTTTCAGCACATTGTTTACTACTCTTTGAGGTATCATACTCGTCTTACAGATCGTTATATGCTTCTGTCTGTTTCATCTGTCGATGTTACCTGATCTGCCGAACACTTGAGATCTTATTCATTTAGTTGAGGATTCTTATTGCTTAAGCTATTCAAAAGTTTCTGTGAAACTTCAGTGATTATCTCTATTCTGATATGCTCCATTAACTCAGAAGCATTAGCTTGATCTTATCTGCTAGTTCTGCAGTTAGTTCAAGTTCTATTCTCCCCTGCAAAAAACGTTCTGTTTGCTCTAAGCTTTAAGTTATTCTGCTAGCCTTGAAGCATCTTGTCAGCTCAAGAACACCTATTAATTTCCTGCTGTTTCCTATATTTGTGCTAAGTTACATACCCTTAGATTCTATCAGAGCAAAAATTTATAAACTCCTATAATGCCCGTAGAAAAACCACTTTGCCAAATACTCGGCTTATATGATGGAAGCCCTGACGCGCAACGTCTCCACCAAGCCAGACCGCCGCCGCCCTCTGCGTGGGGCTGGGCTACACCAGCGTCTGTTATCATGGCCGCGTCTGCTTATCCGAAAGTCTGAGCAAAAGTGCAACTGCTAGTACATCAGTACCACGGAGGAAATGACGCGGCGTTTTGCAGCCGCACTGGAAAAATCCACTTCTTCGTTTTTCCTTGGGATATCAACCAATTTGGGTGCACCATCGTTTCCTGCCACACACACTCTTATCCAAATTAAATGCTCATCGAACGAATGAATTTTATTGATCGGTTGGGACGGAAAAAGTTCCAACACAGCTTGATCCAGTTTTACCTGCCTCGAGAGACGCATCACATCCGGTTATTTGCAGGCCCGGATTTCCTTCTGTTGACCAGAAAAGAAGCTCGGTTTCTTGCCATCAGGCCTTTGCCGCCATCTGTCGAATGCTGAAACCTTTTGACAAGATGTAGTACAGTCAAGTTTAGACCGGTTCTTTGCCTTGTTTGTATAGCTAGTCAATCTCTGATCGTGGATTGATTCTTGATTATTTTGGTTGTTGTAACCATAAGTCCATCGTACATTCGTACTTCTCTGTATACAAAATGTAAAGCCGGCTAGGGCATGTTGACCAGTTTGCATCTCTCTCTCTTTAAAACCTTTACCGTTGATAAGCTACAGGAACTTCATTTTTCGTGTCCTCGCGATAGAGAGTAGAATTCACAAGTTTCGGAGTAACTGACAGTCGTTGTGTTGGCCGGTGCCTTCTTATCCAAGGCTCGCTCCATCTCCCGGCCATTAAGATCGCCTTTTGAGCTCACCGCACCGGCCGATAACAAACTCCGGCCGACATACATCGGCCCACTGGATCGAAAAAGATTTCCATGTTGCCCGTCTTCAATTCGGGCACGCTGCACACTATAAATACCTGACCAGACACACCAGCTGAATCCATCAGTCTCCATCGTCCTCTTCCAAAGCACAGCTAGAGCTGCACGCATTGCAGACAAACATGGCGAACAAGCACTTGTCTCTGTGCGTGTTCCTCGTCCTCCTCGGCCTCTCGTCCAGCTTGGCCTCGGGGCAAGTCCTGTTTCAGGTAAGATCTTGTCTGTCAGAAATTATCTGCATTTCTTAACCTGTGATCATGTGACTGAGTTCTGAGTGTTCTGGCGGCGTCTCTCGATGGCAGGGTTTCAACTGGGAGTCGTGGAAGCAGAACGGCGGGTGGTACAACCTCCTGCTGAGCAAGGTGGACGACATCGCCGCCGCCGGCATCACGCACGTCTGGCTCCCGCCGGCGTCGCAGTCCGTCGCCGAGCAAGGGTACATGCCGGGCCGGCTCTACGACCTGGACGCCTGCAAGTATGGCAACGAGGCGCAGCTCAAGGCCCTGATCGAGGCGCTCCACGGCAAGGGCGTCAAGGCCATGGCCGACATCGTCATCAACCACCGCACCGCGGAGCACAAGGACGGGCGCGGCATCTACTGCCTCTTCGAGGGTGGCACCTCCGACTCCCGCCTCGACTGGGGCCCCCACATGATCTGCCGTGACGACAGGCCCTACGCCGACGGCACGGGCAACCCGGACACCGGAGGCGACTTCGGCGGCGCCCCGGACATCGACCACCTCAACCCGACCGTCCAGAAGGAGCTCGTCCAGTGGCTCAACTGGCTCAAGACCGACATCGGCTTCGACGCCTGGCGCCTCGACTTCGCCAAGGGATACTCCGCAGACTGTGCCAAGGTGTACATTGACGGCACGGAGCCTGACTTCGCCGTAGCCGAGATATGGACGTCGCTGGCGTACGGCGGGGACGGCAAGCCGAACCTGAACCAGGACGACCACAGGCAGGAGCTGGTGAACTGGGTGAACCGCGTCGGCGCCTCCGGCCCGGCCACCACGTTCGACTTCACCACCAAGGGAATCCTCAACGTCGCCGTGGAGGGCGAGCTGTGGCGGCTGCGGGGCACCGACGGCAAGGCTCCCGGCATGATCGGGCGCTTGCCCGCCAAGGCCGTCACCTTCATAGACAACCACGACACCGGCTCCACGCAGCACATGTGGCCATTCCCTTCCGACAGGGTGATGCAGGGATACGCCTACATCCTCACGCACCCAGGGACACCATGCATCGTGAGTCATTTTGATCAATTCTTCACTTCCAAACCGTCTTTCGTTCAAACCAAAATAATCAAACTGATGGGAAATGTGATCTTTTTTTCAGTTCTACGACCATTTCTTTGACTGGGGCCTGAAGGAAGAGATCGAACACCTGGTGTCCATTAGGACCCAGCAGGGGATCCACAACGAGAGCGAGCTGCGGATCATGGAGGCCGATGCCGACCTCTACCTCGCCGAGATCGACGGCAAGACCATCGTCAAGCTCGGTCCGAGGTACGATGTGGATCACCTCATACCAGAAGGTTTCGAGGTGGCCGCGCACGGCGATGGCTATGCCGTTTGGGAGAAAAAATAAGCAAAAATGCAGGAACAGCTCTGCAATTTTTTCCCTATACATGTATGAGATACACATATTATTGTCTGAGCTCATGTTGTCCACATAGTACGGTTCAGTACTTCCTCCGTGTAAAAAGTGAGGATGAGGGACATCCAATGTAATTTTGACAAAATAATGATCAACAACTAAACAATGTTTTCGCTGCAATCGCGGAGGGCACGACTTGTGTCTTGGCCAATTTGATCAGAGATTACAATAGTACAAATTTGCTGGAAACATGAGAGGATCAGCTAGCTAGCTAGCCTAAAACGAATTTAGCCGGATGGTTTGAGAAAGAAACCCCATCCATAATCTGCTCCAGCGTAGCATACTTCTCCTCATCGGTCCACGAGTGATGCTCACTCACCATCTCCCAGTCCCAGAGCCCCTTCTCCTCAGCATGCCCTTCCTTGAACAACGCTACGCGGCGTAGCCTCGACACTCCGATGACAAACCGAACAAGGCAAACCTGCCTCTCCGTCCCCTCAAAGCCAGCCACCACAAACTCCTTGAGGCAATGGTGCCGCCGAAGCCCGGCGGCGGTGCGCTTCCAGGGTATCTTGTCTCCGGGCTTCTCCTTGCACGGGGCAATGTGGACGTGAAGGGTCTCCAGGGACGGCGCCGTCTCGAGGAGGAGACGCGGCCACGAGGCATCCCACGACGAAGGCACGTCCGCGACAAGCAGCTTCCTCAGTCTGGGCAGCAATGGCGGCGAAAATGACGCCGCCGGAGTACTAGACGGCATGATCCAGCGTAAAGGACCGGTGAACCGGACGACAAGGTTGGTTATAGTTAGAAGTGACTCATTGTCACGTATATGACCCGTGCTACAAGTGCTACGAACCTTAGCTGTTAGCGTGTGTATCAAGTATTGTAACCGGTTCGTTCTTATCAATCTATAAGATGAGAACAACCGTGATCTCTCTATCTCCCTCCTGTAACAAACTCTGATGTATCTTGTTGGTCTTTGACCCTATATAACACGGAACCGATCCCGAGACAAAGGGCATCGTTAACCCATCGAGGTATCGCACATGGTATCAGAGCCTCTCTTCCATCAAACGCATCTATGAGCTATCCATCCTCTTCCTCCTCCACAGCCATGACCCCATCGCCACTCCCTCCTCAAGGCATTCCCGAGAAGCTTACGAGGGAGAACTTCCTCCTATGGGAAACCCAGGTGCTGCCTGCAGTGCGAGGTGCACGCCTGATGGGCTTCCTGGACGGCTCGTGCGCTGCACCTGCCAAACGGATCTCCGTCGACAAAGGCGGCGACAAGGGGCGCGCGGAGGAAGACAACCCCGCCTACGACGCGTGGGTTCAGACGGACCAATTGGTACTGTCGTACCTGGTGAACTCTCTGTCGAGGGAAATAATGATCTCCTGCATCGGCATGAAGACGGCGGCAGAGGTGTGGGCTGCAATCACGGCTATGTTTGCGGCCCAATCTCGGACTCGCATCGCCAACCTCCGAATCCGGTTAGCAAACACCCGGAAGGAAGGTAAAACCACTACTGAATATTTTGCGCAGATGAAGGCTGTCGCAGATGAACTCGCTGCCGCCGGCAGAAAAATCGAAGAAGATGAGCTCGTTGAGTACCTGCTGGCTGGACTCGACGATCCGTACAACCCCCTCTTCGCCGCCATCGGGGCTAACCCCTCTGCAAGCCTCACCGTCAGCGAACTCTATGCGCAAGTCATGGCATATGACAATCGCATGGAGATTCTCCTAGCCGGTGTAGGCTCAAGCTCATCCGCCAATGCTGCTGCGCGAGGACGCGGTGGCCGTCGAGGTGGCCGAGGAGCACCTCGCGGTGGACGTGGTGGCGGCCGTGGCTACAGCCGTGGCCAAGGACGAGGCAACCAGCAAGGAGGGGGCGGCGGCTCCGGTCGTCGTGGCGGTGGCAACTCCGCCAAGGGCAACAACGACAGAGTTGTATGCCAAATCTGCGAGAAGCCAGGCCATCCTGCCTGGAAGTGCTGGCATCGCTACTCCGACGATGAAGAAGAAGAGGAGAAGGTGAGCCCAATAAACAACAGATTGGGCCTAGATCTAAGGGAAGAATCAGAACAGGGGTTGTACGTATGAGCTGCTGCCAAAGAAGGAAGAAGTTGACGGCCTCGTCGGTGCTCTAGCTCGATGCGAGGGCACGGCGGCCAGCGTAGCTCGAGGAAGCAGGCGCCTAGAGCCTTAGACGGCGGAGCTCCGGGCCAAGGGTAGGGAAGACGACGCCCGCCAGAGGTCGGGAAGGATGGGTCCAGGACCAGGAGGAGCTTCGGGTCGAGGAAAGGGAAGTAGCGGCTTAGACTAGTCACCGGTAGATGTCCGTGAACCAGGGTCGGTGGAATGGATCGGGAGCAAGACGGCGGCGTTGAAGTAGCGGGGGCTGCTGCCCTAGGGTTCATCACGGGTATATCGGGCAGAAACAGAGAGATGCCAGGGAATGGGAGAGAGACAACGCCATGTGAAAAATAGAACAAAACGGTTCGCCACATCACTTGGCGGTGGCATGAGTCCGTAAATAATAGGAAACACCAGCTTCTCCAAATTGGAAGCGAACCGAAATGTCAGCTCCGCATTTTGTACATGGTTTTGGCCCAGATCTCCAGAATTAACTTCTCGGATTCCATGCGTTCGGGACAGCTTCTTGCTCGGTTTTTGGGAAACTGGCTGCTAGAGAGTTACCGAACACGTCCTTATAAAGCACATTTCTTAACATTTAAAGTGGACGGAGGGAGTAGTTTCTTTTTTTAAATTTGACGGAGTGAGTAGTTAATTTTCCACATAGAGATAGAACATGACACAAGGGCCCTTTTTAAATATAAACCCCCGAGCAATTGGCAAGTTTTTCTTTTCATGTACCCAAACCATTTGCAATTTTGCCATGTCTTCATTCACACGCGGAAAGCTACATACAAACCAACACAGATTTCGGTACTTAACTACTCCCTCTATATCATACTAGCAGAGTGCCCGTGCGTTGCCACGGATCTTCAATTTTTACCCTCATCACACGTGCAAACACTATGATTCATGTATAAGGATAAGATGGGTACATAGCGAAAATTTTCTTTGACATCCAAGCGGAGGTGCTCTTGTTATTACAATCTTCCCTCTCTACTACATGATCTTCGATGAAATCTTGTCAGCGCATACTTAAGTTTATCGAGGCCTGGTGCATAAATTTAATTAGCAATGCCTGATATGGATTTCTGGAGTACATGTGCCCATGAGCCAAAGTGTATTCATTTCTTCCTTCCATCCCTGCTTTATTTCTTTATTTATTTTTCATTTTCTTCATAGCACTATTTCCTCCATTTCAAAGTGCAGGGATTCCGTCCAAATATACATGCATGCATAGACTAAAACATGTAACATACATACATAGTTGGATAAATAGAATTCATGTATTTTGGAACGGAGGAAGTATCTATACGCAGACCGTACTCTTCATATACGAAAAGCCTACCACTTTAACCTTGTTTTCCTAGCTATATCGTTGCCTGTGACAAATCGTCAAATACTACGCAACATGGTTCCTTAGTTCTCCACATCAAGCATTCAAAATAATATCTTAAAATAACACATCTAGCCAAAAAAAGCAACCATACGCTAACTTGGTCGCACCTACCAATCCCCCACTCTAAATTAAAATTATAACACACTACAGATTATTTGCATTGTCTCTATGCTAGCACTACAGACAAATAGAACAAAAAGAAGTCCCGTGGACAGGATATTTCTTAAGGTCCATTTTCACAACTTGCACTTGGTACCCCAGTGTGACGCCCCGAGATCGGGCACTATGCAGATTTCAGCATTCCCGCCAAATCCGCATAATAACCGATTCCAGGTTGCCATTTATGATAACATTACAATAGTTCACGAATAATCCACAATTACAACAGAAACAGACAGATACAAGATGACTCAAACGAGCCGGGGTTACAACTGATACAATACAAAAGATCCAAATAACAGCGGAAGAAACAAACGTCCGTCTACGGACAAGATCCAAATTGGACTAAGAGTCCTGAAGATAACCGAAGGCGTCCAATCCCTGCCCAGGCCAAGCCGTACTGGATGAGGTAGTCGACTCCTTCCACTCCACCGGAGAGGTCCGGTTCTTCGTAGAAGATATCTTCCTGGCCTCTGAGGATATTGAAGGATGCTTCTTCTAAGTTCTCGTAGCCTAAGCAGGGGTCAAACGGGATTGAATGAGTAACGAGCGTTACTCAGCAAGTTCTTTTAAGTATAGAGGTAATGGATGCACTAACTACGGTCCTCGACTCTAAGGAGTCTAGACAGATGCAAGTTTATAGGCAGCGGCGGCGGTGATCCAGGTGGTTCTCTTAGAAGGGCAGCGGCGGTGGCCCTGATGCTACAGCGTGGCGGTGGGGATTTATAGGCCTGATCTGGGCCCAGTCAGGCCTGACTAGCCCTGATCTGCCCCTGATGGTGTGTCCGGTTTGCAGCCGATTGACGGTGGAGGACAAACTCCTTTGGTGGGTGTGGAAGCGGACGTAGTCGGGGACATCTAGATGGTGGCCGAAGATTTCACCCAACATGTTCCGTGTGAGAATGATCGTATGTCCCGGAGACGAGAAGGTTCTGGACTTGCCTTGCAAAACATCTCATTCGCGGCAACCGACCCCTCTTGCTATAATATGGAACTTTTGGGTTAGGTAATGTTTCAATGACCTAATTTATCAGAAATAAAAATGGAAATACACACGAGGAAGTTTCGAAAAACCTATATTTTGGGGTTGTGATTCTCGTATGGGCTATTAAGTGTGGTGTAAATGATGAAAATTTAATGCCCAACTAAATTTGAAGTTGCACCCCCTTAAAAACATCACTATGCCACAAGAATGTTCTAGAACCATGGTATCAAATCCCCGGTTCAGGGTGACCGACCCAACTCTCGTGAGAAGTTGGCTTGGTTCATGTTCCCATAACCTAATATAACACAAAAATTTGGAGGCGACGCAGGTCGGCTGGCCGTACGGTGGGGAGCTGATGTGGACGTGCGGGGGCTGGGCGGGCCCGATCTGGGTCGCGTCCGGGCCGGGCGGGCTACGGCCGATGCAGACGCCAGGTTCGTCTGCAGGGCAGCGGTGCGGGGCTCAGCACGCTGGAGGCTGCGCGGTGGGGATCGGCGTGGCCGGATCTACAACAACGTGGTCGTGTTCGGCAAGGCGTGTGCCCGTGGCGGGAGGTGTCGTGGGTGCGGTGGGTGCGGCGGCTTGCGGTGTTGGTGGTCTGGCCGGTCCCCGTCGGGCGGTCGGCGGGTATGCTACACATTGCCGGGCGAAAGCCCTGCCCCGGCGGTCGTCACATTTTTTACATACACACCGGCAAAGTCTACCACATATGCCATGCAGTGGAAATCGTTTAAGTTATCAAATGATATAAGTCATTATGAAATTGCCTTTTGTACAATCCATCTCGCTTGTTCCGTGAGCCGGCCTGGCCCAGCGTCAACCTCAGCTCCGTCGCTAAGTAGAAAACAACGTTTCAGCTCCGACGAAGCCCATCCCAGCGCATCTACTTGCTAGGCCCATGGAGCACCCAGGCACGCCCGCGACTTCGGCCGGAAGCGAGAGGCACGCCTAAAGAAAAACCGGAAACTAGCCCAGATTTAGGTAGAAAACTGTCGATTTGCGTCAGGTGTTAGCGAATTTTCAGATTTTGCCGGTTCAGCCCACAAATAGGCCGGTTTTCCCGGTCCGCCGGCTGACTTAGGCAACTTTCTCCGGTTTTCCAGTGCGAGGCAAGTTTGTAGGCGGGTTTTTTTATTATCTCGCTGGTGGCGGCCACACACGAGAGGCTCACCGCCAGCAAGCCAGCGTTGCGGCGGCGGAGGCCCAGCTTGAGGACACTGCTCCCGCTCGTTCAGCCAGCCTCACTTGGGACATGAGCGCCGCTGCCTAGGGAGAGGAGAAAAAGACTGAGTGCTAGAGATTGACCGCCGTCTAGGCGTCTGTTGTCGTCGTTAGCACGACATAGCCTCGATCCGCCGCCTGCAAACTAATTTCATGCCGACAGCCTTTGCCAGCAAAAGACACTGGGCACGCATGGCTCTGTCCGTTTTGTGAAGGAGCACCTGAGTGCGCTATCGAGCTGCCTCGTGATTATTAGCACGTCAGCGTCAAGCAAAAAAATTCCCGACTAGCTAGCCAACTTTGTTGATGGTGCGCATTTATCTAGTTAGACGGCTGCCGGCGAGTTGGAACTACACCAACAAACAATAGGATGGCTCGTGTGTGCGCGGCTCACAATATTAAAAAACTTACTAATCAGTATTTCGGTGCCAATTAAGACATTAGAAGAGCACCTACTGCGTACCTAGAAATATATCCTATGAGCGCAGCACACTACAAAAATCATATACAAGATCAATACGTTACAAGTCAAGGTGTCCGGGGAGGTTTCTACCGTAATTATTAAATACGGAACCTTTACTTAGTTTAATCAATATACTCATATTTTTCCTCGTTGGGTAGTAGCCTATTAGGGTCTATTCCCATGAATGTGGCCAAATTGCTCGATGCCGGCTCACCCATGGATGTTTTTACACTACGCTCCGCTAGTTATGATCCCATCTAGCTAGGATCTTTGTTTGTCGCATCGATCACCACTGGCTTGGCACCCCGGATGTACCAAGGAATGTAGGCCTCGTCAGGTTGTTGATGGTGCATTTCTGTTGTTTCCGTGTCTCAACTTGTCATGGTCCGTGATGATAGATTGGACCCTCGCAATAGTCAGGACGTGCAATGGCTCCGTAGCGGAGTAGTTGTGATGATTCCGCATCGTGGTTCGGCACGTTGTCATGCCCATGTTGGATCTCTAGGGTTGGTGTTGTGATCTTCTACACTGGCGCTAGGGGGTATCTGTATTTTTCCTTTGAGAACTAGCTCTATTTTTTTGGGAAATATAACATGCACAAAGTGGAAAACAACAAGAAACCCCATACTTTGGATGAAAAGCTAGGTATCAGGTAGACATTGCTGGGTCTGCCGAACACGTAGGCGCATGAAATTACACAAGGGAGGGTAAAAAAACTCCATATTTTGGTGCATGGAGTTTAAGTGAGGGTAAATTAGTGTGGTGGGAATGATAAAAAACCATTGCACAGCTTCAAAGTTACGCCTCCTTTCACAAACATGACTACGTCGTAGAAAGGTTTTGAACTCGTGGAGTAATATTTCGTCTTCGGGCCGACCGTTCCAACTCTTGTAAGAACATTGACTTTTTAGGAAAGGTAATGTCCCTATGACATAATATAACACAAACAAAGCAAAAATTATCATGAAATCCCCCCCCCCCCCCCACACACACACGAAATTGGGAGTGCGATGCTATGGCGCCTACCGGACAGGGGACACATGGAATCACGCAAGGAAGGACCGAAAACTCAATATTCTAGGGCATCGGTTCCTCGGATGTGTATATAAGAGTTGTGGTGTAGAATTTCCACTTCGGGGTGACCGGTACAAAATTTGTTAGAACATGGACTTTTGGGTTAGGTCATTTTCCTACGACCTAATAAAACATAAAAAAGTGAAAATCACATGAACCCCCCCCCCCCCCCCATTTTCGATGGAAAAATGGGGGTGGGCGTTACAAGGAGCGCCAGATAGGGGGGCACATGAAATCATGGCATGATGGTTCAAAACCCCTGGATTTTTAAAGATGAAGTCTCTTGTGAGTATACTAGTGTAGTGGAGCCAATAAAAATCCATCACACAACTCTGAAGTTGCACCGCCTTCACAAACACTACAATCGTAGCAAGGTTCTAGACTCGTGGTACCATGGACAACATGAAAAGTACCATGAATACCACACTTTGCATGAAAAATTTAGGGGTAGACATTATGGAACCGTTGGACAAATCACTAGAGGAAGAGTAGTAAACCGTAGATATATATATATGAGCATGAGACTCTCTTATGGGTAAATAAGTGTGGTGTAAATGATGAAAATCTAATATGAAAATCTATAATGGGTCCCAACGATAGTCGACACATTAAGTCACAATAAGAAGGGTAAACCGATTATTTTTTCGGCATGTCATACTCACATAGATATATTTGTGTGTCTCAAATGATGAAAATACATTACACGACTTTGAAGTTACACGAATTTGAAGTTAAACCACCTTCAATGATGTAATTCTCAGTTTTCGCCGGTACAGCTCAGAGAAAGGCCTGCACAGCTCGGCAGTTCTCGCCGGTTTTACTTCCCGAGGCAACTTTTTTTGGGACATTTCTATTTTATGACCAACCTCGTTCCTTTTTTGATCGGTATACCCGTTCCAATATCCCCGGTGGCGTCCGGCGGGGCGGCGGCCCAAGCAGCTCGACCCCTGCGGGAGCAACAATGGGAGCGATATCTAGTTGATTTAAGATTTGTCGCGCGCTTGGGAATTGATCTACACTCGATCAAAAACAATAGGCGGAAGAATGCTAGGACAACATTTTTCTGCATGGCAATGGGGTGGCGCATGAAATGGTAGTTAATATCTATAATTTAATGAAAAAAATAAGGACCAGCAAAAACGATATGTCGATATTTGAAGGACCTTCGGACATGAGGATAAGAGGCGAGATGTCTTGTGCCCTCGAAGAAATACTTGTGGCGAGTACACAGGGAATACAATTTATGGTCACTAAGGATGACTTTGAGTAGATGGTCATTGCGCCACGCGGAGCATTGACTGACTTGGCGATTTTTAGGACCCACCATAAGCCGTGGGACTTTCTAGGGCCTCTTTCCCCTCCCGGTCCTACGTTCACCAAATCCCCTTGTCGGTCCTACAAAGTCGAAAACAACAAGAAACCCCTTACTTTGGATAAAAAGCTAGGGGGTAGACATTGCGGGGACTGCCAAACAGGTGGGCACATGAAATAACACAAGGGAGGGTAAAAAGTCTAGATTTTTGGGGCATGGAGTTTAAGTGGGGGTAAATTAGTGTGGTGGGAATGATAAAAAACCATTGCATAACTTCAAAGTTACACCTCATTCACAAACATGACTATGTTGTAGAAAGGTTTTGAACTTGTGGAGTAATATTTCGTCTTCGGGCCGACCGTTTCCACTCTTGTAAGAACATTGACATTTTTTATGAAAACTAATGTTCCTATGACATAATATAACAGAAACAAAGCGAAAACTCTCATGAACCCCCCCCCTCCCCCAACACACACACACTAAATAAAATTGGGGTGAGGGTGTTGTGGGGCCTGCTGGACAGGGGACACATGAAATCACGCAAGGAAGGGCCGAAAACTCAATATTCTAGGGTATCGGTTCCTCGTATGTGTATATAAGAGTCGTGGTGTAGAATTTCCACTTCGGGGTGACCGATACCAAATTTGTTAGAACGTGGACTTTTGGGTTAGGTCATTTTCCTATGACCAAATAAAAGATAAAAAAGTGGAAATCACATGACCCCCTCCCCCCCAATTTTCGATGGAAAAATAGTGGTGGCGGTTACGTGGACCGCTACATAGGGGGGCGCACGAAATCACGGCAAGATGGTTTCAAAGATGAAGTCTCTTGTGAGCATACTAGCGTAGCGGAACCGATCAAAATCCATCACACAACTCTGAAGTTACACCGCCTTCGAGAACACGACAATCGTAGCAAGGTTCTAGACTCATGATACCATGGACAACATGAAAAGTACCATGAATACCACACTTTGAATGAAAAATTTAGGGTCAGAAGATTATTGGCCCGCTGTACTTGTGAAGCATGAATAACTATAGGAAGTGTAGTAAACCGTAGATATATGAGCATGAGGCTCTCTTATAGGTAAATAAGTGTGGTGTATATGATAAAAATCTTATATAAAACTCAGGTAAACTTGTGCCTACTTCGTAAATACGGCTTGTGGCCTGGAAGAAACACTTGTGGTGAGTACACAGGGAATACAATTTATGGTCGCTAAAGATGACTTGGAGTAGATGGTCATTGCACTAGACGGAGCATTGACCGACTTGGCGATTTGTAGGACCCACCATCATCTGTGGGACCTGCTTGTCATGGCCCCAACTCTAAAATTTTGCTACAAATTCCATTCTTATATCCTACAATTGTGTTGCCTCTTTCCCCTCCCCGTCCTACGTTCACCAAGTCCCCTCGTCGGTCATGTCGCCGCTCGTCCTCCTTCTCGGGTCGAGACAAACCCCGTTGCGCCCGATGCTACAAGTTGACAGCGATCGAGGAGGCTGCGCGCTTTTGCCAATCGCTGACGCATCATCCTTGCCCGATGTTGGCAAGTCCATGTTCATTGTCCCCCCCGCCATGGTCCACTGTCGCCGTCTTTCTGCCTGGCAGTCAGGAGCTACATGACTCCTCCGACGAGGAGGGAAACTAAGCGCGGTGTTGGTATAGCCAGGAGTTGCACGGAGGATACTACTCATAGCCCCGTGAGGTCATGTATTGCATCTCAACGAAGTGCATATTTACTTTTTAAATGTTCATTTGCTAATTTTTTATATAATAGCTAATTGATGTTCTTTCTCAGCTCATCCCATGTAGGACGAGACATGATTTCAGTAGCACGTCACAGTCCCCATTATTAGCCACCGGACATTTCAGTTCATCTTGGTCAAACCGTTAGGGACGGACCCGAACTACAAAGTTCTTGTCACCAATAACATAGTCCGAACATACTCCTTTGAGATGCTAAAAGTTTTATCTCGGCGAAGAGGAGGCCTTCATCTACTTTGACCGCCAGTATCCTGATCTTTGCGCCCGCCTTGGACTGGAGAAAATTTACACAAATCTTTGAGATGCAATACATGACGAAGTGCAAGTTTTATCTCGGCGAAGAGGAGGCCCTCATCTACTTTGACCGCCAGTATCCTGATCTTTGCGCCCGCCTTGGAAATGTTAGAATCGAATCTCGTAGTATCGCAACTTTATAGCAAACAACTTAATCATACTGTGACGATTTGACTTGAAATTTCCTCTCTTTTGACAATTTATTTATCATGATAGGCACTCAATTTAATTTCAATTTTTCCTCATGATGGTTTACTAATTTTTTTGTTTCTATGGTAAATTAATAAAAATGAATATGGGTATTCTAACTAAAATATGATATTAGTGCACTTTATAAATGCTAAATAAAACCAGCAATTTATCTTGGACACATCCTCGGAAATTTATGAATTGATGGAGGAAACGGGTTGACTCTAAAGGCAATTTCGAACTTAAAAAAGAATTCAGAAGTTATTTTAAAATCGAATGAAGATTTCAAAATTTTATGAGGGGTTCTATTCCAATAACGAGGATTTATAATACGAGAAATGAAGTGCTTCCATCAGCTCGGAGACTTTTCGATATTTAAAATCGCTCTCTTAGCTTAAATCCCGCTACACATGTTCTATAAGAGCATCCACAACACGGTGACGCTAAAACTGGCGCTTATTTAGTTGGTTACTCCATGTACTAAGCGTCTGCCGCTTAGTAGCACTATTTTTTACTACTCTTTTGAGCGTTGGACTCTTATTTATGCGCCGGACTCTTATTTATCACGGGGATTTAGGCAAAACGGCCGGGATTTAATCCCTAGCGCATGTGAATAAGCGCCCCACTGTGGATGCTCTGACGAGGCTTAAAATATATTCAAATGTTTTATGACGAGGCTTAAAATATATACCGGCTATTTTCCATTTGGTATCGTCTAGACAGTTAAGTACATTGGCTAAATACTATATATTTTCTGGATGACTTGGGAAGCGATAGGTCCAATTTAAAGCCACAGTTTTCCTCAAACCAGATCTGAGTAAATACTTTATAAGATTTACAGAAATTAGTACATATGCTTGCTTCTTCTTGTTTGGAACATCTAGTCTTTCTCAAAATTTTGTTGAGTAAGTCTGTTTAACAATGCATTAGCTTGGATGAACCCACTCAAATATGATTCATCCGATTAATTAGTGTGTGTTGTCCCCTTGAAATAAGTGTCTCGGAGCTTGCGGGGAGTTTTTCTTTAAAAACAGTGAAAGGAATTGGCCGATAATATGTTAGTTCAGAATATGATAGAAAAAACCAAAAATAAAAAGTGAATACCCAGTGGAGAAAAACCAGCCTTATATGTATACAGCTGGTAACAACGACAAAACAGGGTAGAAAAGTGACACTTTCTGCTTGGGCATGTTAGGATAGCCCCTAGGAATATCCAAAACATATATATACACTAACTCTTGCAAAGATCCCCTCTAATTCATCCTAAGTGGGAGTTTCCACCTATAAGTAGTGAAACACACTAGAGAGAAAGTGATGCCGGTGAAACCGGTCACACCCCCGAACTGGTATCTTGGACATCTAAGACAAAAAACACACTTGTACATATGTGATATGAGCCACCTAGCTATTGGTTGGATTCAGACGCTTCAAACCCCCTCTCCGGGGGAAACCCTAGCCCCACTGGAGATAAGGTAGGCTTATACATCTACAGTCATTAACATCGTCTAAAATGGGGTAGAAAACTGAAACCTTTTAGCTTGTGTGTGTTAGGATAGTTCCTACGAACACTCAAAACACATATATATAGCCTAACTCTTGCAAAGACCCCCTATGGTTTGTCCGAAATGTGAGTTTCCACCTATAATTAGTGAAACGCACTAGAGAGAAAGTCATGCAGGTGAAGCCGGCCAGACTCCAAAGTGGTATCTTGGACATCTAAGATAAAAAACACACGCGTACACATGTGATATGACACCACCTAACGTTTGGTTAAATTTAGACACTCTGGGGCCCCTCTCTGGAGTCACCCTAGCCCCGCTGGAGAAAATCCAGAGTTATACGTCTAGAGCCGGTAACAACGACAAAATAGCAAAGTGATACTTTTTTTTGGATGTGTTAGGATAGTCATAGGAACATCTAAAACAAAGTTATACCACAATTGTTCACAAGATACCCTCTGGTTCATCCGAAATGGGAGTTTCTGGCTATAAGTCCAGAAACCTCCAAACCTTGATTGGAGTATGTCCAAACCTTACATTTGACCCTATAATATGCATACAAGTGTGGTGGGATGTCAAACGATCCAAAAACTAGTTTCACAATATGACCCCCTTCATAGAGATGCACTGTCACCTAACTACGAAGGTTCCATACTTTTTAATTATTAGGGTGGGCTCCCCGTTTTAGTGGAATTGGGTAGCATCTTGTGAAAAGTTGAAAGGTTTGGCAATGATCCTATAACCTAACCAAAATGTGTGAGAAATAATATTCACACACATGTTGTAACACTTGCCATGATCATATAGTATCATCCGGGTCGAGTAGACGCCCATGCACAGATTAATACAGTGCGTCGTGTCAGCGTCGTAGGTCTCCAGGTTGTCCGAGTACTCATTCCACCACGCTCTACCGATCACATGACGAGCGTTCAAAATTTTAGGGCTTCTCGCGCCCCTCTTCATCTTTTGGCGCCCAAATCGTGCTTCCGGAGCTTTCCCGCCCAAAAGTCTGCGCAGACGTACACACTGCGTGTTCCCGCCCAAACTTTTGGTCCCGATGATTTCATCTGCCGATGCCGTTTTGGGGAAGCCGTAGATATCGCATACGGGCTCCGATCGAGGCAAATAAGGTGTCGTTTCGAAGCCCTCGAGAAGTTGGGGTTTCCAACACTTGTGATTTTTTTTGTACTAAGAGCTTTTAGCACTACAGAAAAAAAATCGGACTGAGAGCTTTTAGCACTCCGGCCCGTAAAAAAGAATTTACTACCTTGTACATGACGGACCAAGGCGTGCGTGTCTTTGTCCATTTTGGGGAGGAGCGCGTGTCTTGCGCTATAGGCTGCTTGGTGATTATTTAGTAAGTGCGTGCACGTCTAAACAGAACGTTTCTGCGGGTAAGCTTTGCTAAGACTATCTACCTAGTCGGACAACCGTCGGCAAGTTGGAACTATGCCAACAAGGGAATGATCCGTGTGTGGCGTTTCATAATATCCACCTGCTGTCTACCTAGAAATATATTCTAACAGCAGAGCACAATATAAAAATCAATAGATTACTCCCTTTATTCCAATGAATAAGGTGTGCACACTTTTCGAGATTTGACTTTGACCAAGAATTGATCCATATATATAATAGTATTTAGTATAAAATCAATATCATTAGAAAGTGTTTTTCACTACGAATCTAACAATGTCAAAATTGCACTATATAGTCAAGATATTGTTACACAAATCTTTCGGTCAAAGTTTATCTTTAAATGCGTGTGCGCCTTATCCATCCGAACGGAGGTAGTATAAGTTTATCTTTCAGCGGATTTTACCGTAATTATTATTAATGGAACCTTACTTAGTTTACTCAATATAGTCATATTCTTCCCCGTTGGGTGGTACCTACAAAAGTACCAAAATCTGGGTACTGTGACTCCCAAAATTTGGGCGGGAAGTTCTCCAAGCATCGATTTGGACCCCAAAAGTACCAAAATCTAGGTATTGTGACTCCCAAAATTTGACCCCGCGCGTCGCAGCCTCGCCACAACCGTCGCTTGATAGACTGCGGGATCCAACTTCACCACCGCAAAAATATGATTCCAAAAAATGTGATGCCAAGTAACCACCTCGTGCTTGAATTAACAACGTGCACCAAAACTACTTATGATGTTGTACTAGGTAAAAAAATCATAGCAACCTAGGTTAACGAGCTTGTCGGATCTCCTTTGCATCCTCGGTGTTGTTTGGTGCATCTCCCCCTTCACTTCGGCATCGCTGACCCCGGGTGTCGATTTGGCAGATGCTCCCGAAGAGAGAATCGACCCCCCCCCTCGACACTTCGGAGGCGAGCGATATCCTAGACAGCTAGCAACGCCTCCTCCCATCTCTTCTCGCTGTGGCACCATGGCGTGCCCATTCCAAGAAGCAAAGGAAGTGCCGCTTTGAGTGAAACGGTCAATTTGGTACATACACTAGGTGTATGCTCGATTTTGTTATGATCCTCTCTTGGTGCTTGTACTCATGTTCCTGGTGCGTCGTGCATACTTGATGCGTGGCGATTGTATGGTCATGATGTAGCTCATGAATGCCGCCGCTTCCGTGTGTTCATGTTTGCTCTGTATGGCGGTCACGACTTAGCTCACCGGTTCACTTTCACTGAGTCAGTTTGTTTACTTGCAGTTGGTGTCATGCATAAATAAGACACAAAGATAGAACATTATTGTCTTATTACAATACTGGAGACACTAAGAAGAGGCGTGCTTCCCCTTCCGCCGACTGATCAAACATGACTACAATACAAGAAGGTTCTAAACTCACTGTGTAAACTCCCACCTTCGGCCGACCGATCCAGCTCTCGTGAGAACATGGAATTTCTTGGGGTAGCCATGTTCCTATGACATAAACTTACACAAACAAAGTAGAAAGTCTCATGAAACCCCCACTACATATATAAGATGGGGAAGGCACTATTGGGCTATCTGGATAGGGGGCGCATAAAATCATGCCAAGATGGGTCGAAACCGTAGATTCTCGAGGATGGGGTCCTTGTATGGGTACATATGTCACCTGGTGTCACATACACCTCTCTCGGTCATTCCGGCACACATGCACCTTTACCGGTCAAATGTCACAACCTGCACTTCTCTTGGACATATTTTTATGCGTGCACCTCTCTTGTCTCTATGGACCCTCATACACCACTCTGGATGATCTAGTGGCTCATAAAATGTTACCTATATCACGTCGTAATGAAATGGCACATAAAATGATAGGTTATAGCTATCTCGTAGCGTAAAATAAGGGGCCTAGTAATGTAGGCAGCAGCATAATATATTGAATGATATCTCGTAGCATAAGTAATACCACACAACAACAAAATGACACTGGAAGTGATGTGCAATAACATATCCCTAGTAAGTTTCTAGACTTACTAGGAATTAACCATCCAGTGCAAACTCATCCATCCAACGATTGAATGATAAACCAAAACGAGCAGGACATGAGAGCGCTAGGATTTTTGTTTTGTAGCACACGGCGCCACAAAATTCCTTGACTTCGGCCCGCTTGCAGCAAAGGCCAATTCAGCATGTTTCTCTGGCCAGTCACGCTTGGAGCCGTGTGATCGACGGCCCAGTCGAAACCCTGACCACATTTCTCCTCCTGCCGCCCCACTGCTCCACCCGCTCACCACCATAGAAGTGGCGACGGCGCGGCTGGCTTTGCCTCTCCGTCGTTAATAGTTCTATTGCACGGGCTGGATACCTTCCAATACGGATAGCTAGGACTCGCAGAAGCATCGGTACGTGCATGATGTCGACTCAGGTCCCATTGCACAAATACTCAGGCGACATGCATGCGTATGAGAAACAAAAAGGAGCACCACAAAGTTTACTGAACCAAAATACCGACGTTGGTACAAAATGCTTGCTAATTAAAGAATTTTTTTAAAACAACTAGGAATTAATTTATACAACTAAATGTGTCCTCGGCTAATTACGCCGACTTGTGTTTGCCCGGTATAAACTGATTTTTTTGTTTGAAGATTGAAACCGCACGCCTTAATTTTATTCCAAATTATTTTTAGCTGACGTAGCCGCACTTCCGTCACATGCTGGATGATGCCGATCGTGCGCTCCAGTTTTACCATTCGTGGCCTTGAGCGCACCAAGTTGACCGTTCTCAAGCGCCGTGCGGTTGATGACGGCGAGGAAATGCAGTGTAGGAGGAGGAGGAGAAGGAAGAGGATGTGGAGGACGACAACAAAGGGAGAGGAGGAATCGGGCGACATCGAGGAGTTCCGCCTCAAGTGGCTAGACTGTGCCAGCCAGGCACACTGCATAAACGACTTCTGTTCGGCCTCACTGCCCTACGACCCCGCACTGCAAGTTCTTGTGGGGCGCTGCGGCGTAGTGTAACGACGATGTTCGACGACGCGCGGGCAGAAGAGTCGGCGGCTGGGCGCCCTCCCCTCCTCGAGACGTTTGTAGGTGGTGTGGGACTAGGCGGCCGGCAAAGAATATGCGCTTGTTGTAGGGCGATGTGGCATAGTCCGACGACGACGGCACGGTGGCGCGTAGGCAGCGACAATGACATGGGTTGTTGCGATGGTGGAGGTGCAGGCCCTAGGGATCTGATTCGTACTGGATCTAAGGGCTCCGGCCAGCGGCGCGGGGGTTTGGTAACAGCTCGGCTGGGTCGCTGCTATGGGAGTGGGTAGCAGCGACGCGAAGCGGTGATCTACATTGGCAGGATGAATCGGATGCGGCGACGGCTAGAGGCGATTCCGGCTTCAGATCATTTCTGGTTCGTGTAATGCGGTCCGACTCGAGATCTGATGTTGGTACCTCACAACGCACTTGACAGTGGCGGCGGCGGCGGTGATCCAGGTGGTTCTCGTAGAAAGGCAGCGGCTGTGGCCCTGATGTTACAGCGTGGCGGTGGGGATTTATAGGCCTGATCTGGGCCCAGTCAGGCCTGACTAGCCCTGGTCTGCCCCTGCTGGTGTGTCCGGTTTGCAAGATTGACGGTGGAGGACAGACTCCTTTGGTGGGTGTGGAAGCGGACGTAGTCGGGGACATCTAGATGGTGGCCGAAGATTTCACCAACATGTTCCGTGTGAGAATGATCGTACGTCCCGAGACAAGAAGGTTCTGGACTTGCCTTGCAAAACATCTGATTCGCGGCAACCGACCCCCTCTTGCTATAATATGGAACTTTTGGGTTAGGTAATGTTTCAATGACCTAATTTATCAGAAATAAAAATGGAAATACCATGAAGCCTCACTTGGGATGAAAATCTAGGGTTTAGATAATGTGGGGCCCGCTAGAGTACGCAGGCATGAAATCACACGAGGAAGTTCGAAAAACCTATATTTTGGGGTTGTGATTCTCTTATGGGAAATTAAGTGTGGTGTAAATGATGAAAATTTAATGCCCAGCTAAATTTGATGTTGCACCCCCTTAAAAAACATCACTATGCCACAAGAATATTCTAGAACCATGGTGTCAAACCCCCGGTTCAGGGTGACCGACCCAATTCTCGTGAGAAGTTAGGGGGGCTACAAATAAACGACGCATGAAATCACAACTAGAAGTGTGAGAAATCATATATTTTGGGGCATGGCTTCCTCTGTGATATATAAGTGTGGTTGAAATGATTAAAATCAACTACACACCTTTGAAGTCACACCTCATTAAAAACATTACTACACCGTAGAGAGGACCTTGACTTGTGTGTAAATCTCCACTTCGGGGCGACCAGTCCAACATTTTTAAAAACGTGATGTTTTGGGTTAGGTCATTTCCTTATGACCTAATATAACAGAAACAAAGTGAAAAGTCACATAAACCCCCAATATGGGCGTAGAGAGAAGGATACGCTCTAGGAGAACTACTAGATAGGTGGCACATGAAATCACGCCATGATTGGTAAAAAACCATATATCTTCGAAGATGGGACCCCTCTATGGATATATAAGTGCGTTGAAAATGATAAAAATCCATCACACAGCCATGAATTTACACCTTTACAACCGCAACAATCGGAGCAAGGTTCTAGGCTCAAGGTGCAATCACAAGTTTGGGGAGACTGACCTCGGTTTTGTGAGAGAACATGAGACTTTTTGTTCCGATAACGTAGTCTTTCACGAACACAATTTAAAGTCACATAAGTCGCTACTTTGGACGAAAATATAGGGTTAGACGCCATGGAGAATAATGTACTAGGAGACACATGAAGTCATGTCACGAAGGGTCAGAAAACTAGATGTTTTGGCATGTGGTCCTCATATCAGTTTGAAGTCACACAAAATCCCCACTTTGTACGGAAATATATGGTGTATATATCGTGGGGCCTGTCGGATAGGGGGACGCATGAAATCACTCTAGAAAGGGCCAGAAACCTAGATATTTGAGCTTGTGTGGTATCATATGGCTACGGGTGTATATGTGTGGTTGGAATATTTAAAATACCATACATAAAATTAATTTAAATTTGCACCTCTTTCACAAACATGGCTGTATCGAGAAAGGTTCTTGAATCATGGTGTTACCACCCCCCCCCCCTACTTCGGGGCTACCGAACCAACTCTTGTGATAAGATGGACCTTTTTGGGCTAGATCCTATGGCCTAATATAACACAAAAAAGTGTAAAGAAATTTGAAACCGTACTTTGGGTCCGCCCGGACAGGGCGACGCATGAAATCAGGCAACGGAGAGTTAGGAAGTCTATATTTTTTTGCATGGGTGTTCACATATAAGTATTGTTTAAATGATGAAATTCAATACACAACTTCTAAGCTGCACCACTTCCACGAATAGGATTACATCACAAGAATGTTCTCGACTCATGGTTTAAATCCCAACTTCGAGCCGACCAATGCAACTATTGTGAGAACATGTTCCTTTGGGGGAAAGTTCATGTTCCGAAAAGTGAGAAGTCTCATCAAACCTTCACTATGGATGAAAATAGGGGGATGGACGCTACGGGGGCCACTAGATAGATGGCACATGAAATAATGTGAAGGAGGGTCCAAATCCTAGCTAATTCGGCATTGGGTCCTTGTAGGGGTATGTAAGTCACATACACCTCTCTTGGTGATCCGGACCCACATGCACCTTTATCAGTAGTTGGCACCACATGCATTTCTCACGGTCACCTTGTTGTTTGTGCACTTTTCTCGTCTGTATCGTCCCGCATAAACCTCTCTGGATTATCTAGTCACTAATTCACACCTCTATCGGTAGTTTGGATCCACATACACCTCTCCTATGGTCGTGACATGGACCTATCTCGTTATTTCAAACCCCCATACACTTATCTCATTCATCCGGGCCCATGTATACCTCTCCTCGATATCTTTCCATCGCCCCGAAAAATTGTATCAATTAAATATCGTATGAAGGAGTTATCACTCATAGATAGAGACATCGACGGTGAAATCTTTAGTCACCTAGGTATCCTAGCCTCCACCACGGTTGATGAAATAACACATGAAAGGAAAGGTAATGATATCTCATAGAATAAGATAACAACACACGACAATGAGATGACCCATAAAATTATGGGTAGTAGTAGCGGTCTCTTAGCATGTTATACCGAAATCGCACATTAAATGATAGATTGTATTTATCTTGTAGCATAAAATAGTAATGCGCAACAAAACGACGCAGTAAATGATAGGAAATAACACATTTGTAGCATAAACCACCCTAGCCCGGTCATCTTTGATTCCAGTGTGCTAGAACACTACCCATAAGTTTTATCCTCGCCTTGGTAAACATAACCACCTCCGACCTTGTCTAGGATTTCTTCTTTCATCGACGGGGTCGTCGGCCATGTTGTTGATTGGTTATAGGAGATATAATTTTTATTGATGTCATGCTTTGCATGTTGTCGCTCGGTTGCATGGGTATCAATGACTTATTTTGATGCCGTTGAGATCGAGACGTCCTAGAGATCCGATCTTCCTGTGGTAGACCTAGTCTCTTCGTCTCTCATAGCGACTCGTCTCAGTGACTTGTTTTCTTGTACCCCAGGTGGCGCACTCTAGTTGAGCGCGCGGGGGGGGGGGGGGGGGGGGGGGTTGTTGAGTTGTCGTTTTTTCCTGGTGAGGGAGGATGAGTGCACGAGCTCACGTATAAATTTGATCAGTGCTGACGGCGTGCCGAACATATGATGTAGGATGTAAGGTGATGACCATAGACAACGGAGGTGCATTACTCTCGGCAACGACAATGTAAGAACTGAAGCCTTGCGCCAAGCAGCTCGGCAGAGGATACTTAATTAATATTGTGATATGAACAACCATGCCGCCGTGCCGTACCATGCCGTGGTAAGTGCTTAGCTTGCTCGTCGTTGTCATTTTAGGGCGGTAGTTATTTTCGCGGTCTCATGACCCTCGACAGAGATGAAATTCCGAGACTTGATTTTTACGCATACATGATATGCAACTTGCCGTATGCGTATATGTAACTACAAGTGGTGCAAGAATTTGTGAAAGAATAAGAAGAATTACGTATCCATATAGCTGCAAGCAAGCACATCCGTTTTGACATGGTACACACCTAGTCGAATAATGGATGACCCGTCTCCAGCCAATGGGAGGATATCACGCGAATCGCCACTCAAAAATTCCATCCGAGTCGTCCACATTGCACCGACAAATCCATCGCATCCGCTCGACGCCTTGCGCGCCAGAGTCACCGTGAAATTTGGGAACGAGGGCGCCAGAAAGATTCGACTTTGGGCTCCGAAGTCGTTTTTTTTTTTGAGGTTTGGGCTCCGAAATCGTTGTTTCAGCATGAAGTCCACTTGCCCCAAAAGCCCGTCAGCAAGTTCAGCCCATCCTTTCTGTGGACGGTCGCGTTCGAACCGTCGGATGTAGATCGACGGCTGCCACTGCTCCCGGCCGGAACAGAACAATGCGCGAACCCAGCCCTAATCTCATTATCCTGCTCGCTCTGTACGAGACAGGCCGTGACGGCGCGCCAGGCTTGCTCGCCGGCACCGGCGTGCATCGGATTGACGGTGCGCTCGGCTCCGTCGAGCTCGCCGTCCACCGGTACGTGCCGGCGGCAGGGCGCATTTATCTTCCGTGCTGGCCGTCTTCTCCGACCTCCTCGCCGGGGCTGGCTTGCTCGCCGGCGCCGGCGTACACCGGGTTGGCGGTGTGCGCGGTTCTGTCGATCTCGCCGGCCGGTGCCGCGGAGTGAGTTGGGCCACGGTGCTGCGCGCCGCCATCACGCCACGCCTGCGGCGAGACGCATCCGTCCTCTTCGCCACGCTTAGCTCGGGGTCCGTCCTGGCCATCTCCTCCGACGTCCTTGCCGAGAACATGCCCGCGGATCCGGTGAGACACCTCCCGTACGTACAAAATAAAAAAAATCGATTTTTACTGATTTAACTGTCTTACCATTAGAGCCACCGTTTGTGTTTGTAAGAACGAGTCAATATTGCAGGTCACTGTTCAAGATTTACTGCAGCATTTAGTTCTGATTGGTTTGAGTAGAAGCATTTTTTGACTTCAATGTTGCTCACCCATGCTAATCATACAAAATGTACTGCATATCCACGGTGAGACAGTCTAGTTTCTTGCCTCTACTCCTTTGTCAACATTATTGCTCTCTGACTTGCAAAATTATTTTTCCTCTACATCTTGATCACAATCAAGTGGTATCAATTTGTACCATTAATCTCTGATTGTGCTAGTGGGCATGTCTCTAGTCTGCAATACCAACTCGTAGATTTTGTACCCTGAATTGTGAGCTAGTGTACTACCCTGTCCTATGGACCGCATTATCCTATTTTGTTTTAATTATAATGCATCTCATACATGCACTGTTTGGACATGTGAAAGCCTGAGCTTGAACGTACTAGTACTGAACGAGTATTTATCACTTTGGTGCATGGTAGTGCTTTTGTTCAGCCATACATGCTTCTAATTTTTTGAGAATGCTTTTGGCTAAGGAAATTCGATCACGTTTAAAAGTGACCTAATTCGCCAGTTTTTTCTTGTGCTCCATTTAACCTTGTTGCTTCTAATTACTAGGTTTTTTTTTTAATCCCATTTAACTTTTTAGTCCTCTTCCAGAATCTGTATCTTATCCGAGTGTACATGAGAACTTGGGGATCAACAACGAAACACTTGTCTAAATTGTAATGAAGTCACTGCAATAAGCCAGTGTTGATTGTATTTAGATTTTCAGAACTTGGCATGCTTTGTATATGAAAAGGTGGAGAACTTTAGGCTCTCAAGTGTTGAATTTGCATTTTCTAATAATAGAAAGTGTCTCGCTGTATGCAGGCAGCAGTGACGCGAGTGGAGGCGTTGGAGTTGTACGCCGATAGATATTCTTTTGGCTGTAATTTCGATACCGTTTTAGGGGTCACTCACTTACTGGAGTCTGGTAAGATTACCTTGCTGGTGGTAGCGCTACTTGCTCATTACTGTGGGAAACTGTAGAGATGGGAAATGCATGGGACAGCATATTTTAATCATGATGTCAATTTCCAGTCATCGAACTGATTGTAACAGTATGGTCTCTCTCTGAGAGCCATCAAGATTTTTCAATTCACCAAAGGACTCCAGCTTTCTTTGTTCAAGCTGAAGCTCTCTTGTTTCCTAGCATTTGAAACCATGGATAGAAACTGGAAGAGTGAATAGACAATTCTCCAAAGGAGTCCATGCCTAATCAGCTACGTGACGTTTTGAGTGTATTCCTATTTAATTGACGGAAAGTAGGAAGCTATGTTCCAATTAATAATGGTCCGCTGTAATTTATGTTGGAGAAGATGGTCAGATGGAATTAGTCAGATGTTTGTGCAGTATGTTTAGGCATGTGAAGGTTGTAATTGTGCCCATATACTAGCTCTGTAGCTGGGACCCAGCGGCCAGCTTGGACCTGGATGGCTTGATTGATCCAGGTTTCCTAGCAGCACGTAACGAACAATGCTAGTAGAGCGAAGAAAAAGGAGCCGGTGGAAGAAAAAAAAACCGTTCGTGCAGCTAGGTAGGTGTACGTACACCTGATAAAAGGAAGAGACGTGTACGATTTTGGTACCGTAGGGCGAAATTAACTCTGGGATAACGCAGGAGTGCGGTCCAGGCCGGGAAAGCACGTTAGGTTAATTCCTTCTTTACCTGGAAAAAAACGCGAGAAGAAGGAATCAAGGGGCTCGGGAGGAAAATTAAGACGCGTACTTAGTAAAAAAGGAAAAAGGATGGATAGTGAGGAAAAAGGGGACCGATGGATCGAGGACTTGGCTGCGCGTGCAGAGCCTCGCGTCCTGTCCGTGAATTGCTGATTAGGTGACTTGGGCATGACTCGTGGTCCGAGAAGAGGTTAATTCGGATGGATCGATCAGTTGTCTGCGCGTGCACGCGTACTTACTAAACAAGGAAAAGTCCTACTTACTGAAAAAGGAAACGACGTACGCAGGTAGGGCGTCCTGTCCATGCGGCGGTGCGCAGCTCTACAACTTGATGGAAACAGGAGAGAGACGATCAGCTAGCTACCCTAAAACAAATTTGACCGGATGGTTTGAGAAAGAAACCCCATCCATTTCTTCGACTGGGGCCTCAAGGAAGAGATCGAGCACCTGGTGTCCATTAGGACCCAGCAGGGGATCCACAACGAGAGCGAGCTGCGGATCATAGAGGCCGATGCCGACCTCTACCTCGCCGAGATCGACGGCAAGACCATCGTCAAGCTCGGTCCGAGGTACGATGTGGATCACCTCATACCAGAAGGTTTCGAGGTGGCCGCGCACGGCGATGGCTATGCCGTTTGGGAGAAAAAATAAGCAAAAATGCAGGAACAGCTCTGCAATTTTTTCCCTATACATGTATGAGATACACATATTATTGTCTGAGCTCATGTTGTCCACATAGTACGGTTCAGTACTTCCTCCGTGTAAAAAGTGAGGATGAGGGACATCCAATGTAATTTTGACAAAATAATGATCAACAACTAAACAATGTTTTCGCTGCAATCGCGGAGGGCACGACTTGTGTCTTGGCCAATTTGATCAGAGATTACAATAGTACAAATTTGCTGGAAACATGAGAGGATCAGCTAGCTAGCTAGCCTAAAACGAATTTAGCCGGATGGTTTGAGAAAGAAACCCCATCCATAATCTGCTCCAGCGTAGCATACTTCTCCTCATCGGTCCACGAGTGATGCTCACTCACCATCTCCCAGTCCCAGAGCCCCTTCTCCTCAGCATGCCCTTCCTTGAACAACGCTACGCGGCGTAGCCTCGACACTCCGATGACAAACCGAACAAGGCAAACCTGCCTCTCCGTCCCCTCAAAGCCAGCCACCACAAACTCCTTGAGGCAATGGTGCCGCCGAAGCCCGGCGGCGGTGCGCTTCCAGGGTATCTTGTCTCCGGGCTTCTCCTTGCACGGGGCAATGTGGACGTGAAGGGTCTCCAGGGACGGCGCCGTCTCGAGGAGGAGACGCGGCCACGAGGCATCCCACGACGAAGGCACGTCCGCGACAAGCAGCTTCCTCAGTCTGGGCAGCAATGGCGGCGAAAATGACGCCGCCGGAGTACTAGACGGCATGATCCAGCGTAAAGGACCGGTGAACCGGACGACAAGGTTGGTTATAGTTAGAAGTGACTCATTGTCACGTATATGACCCGTGCTACAAGTGCTACGAACCTTAGCTGTTAGCGTGTGTATCAAGTATTGTAACCGGTTCGTTCTTATCAATCTATAAGATGAGAACAACCGTGATCTCTCTATCTCCCTCCTGTAACAAACTCTGATGTATCTTGTTGGTCTTTGACCCTATATAACACGGAACCGATCCCGAGACAAAGGGCATCGTTAACCCATCGAGGTATCGCACATGGTATCAGAGCCTCTCTTCCATCAAACGCATCTATGAGCTATCCATCCTCTTCCTCCTCCACAGCCATGACCCCATCGCCACTCCCTCCTCAAGGCATTCCCGAGAAGCTTACGAGGGAGAACTTCCTCCTATGGGAAACCCAGGTGCTGCCTGCAGTGCGAGGTGCACGCCTGATGGGCTTCCTGGACGGCTCGTGCGCTGCACCTGCCAAACGGATCTCCGTCGACAAAGGCGGCGACAAGGGGCGCGCGGAGGAAGACAACCCCGCCTACGACGCGTGGGTTCAGACGGACCAATTGGTACTGTCGTACCTGGTGAACTCTCTGTCGAGGGAAATAATGATCTCCTGCATCGGCATGAAGACGGCGGCAGAGGTGTGGGCTGCAATCACGGCTATGTTTGCGGCCCAATCTCGGACTCGCATCGCCAACCTCCGAATCCGGTTAGCAAACACCCGGAAGGAAGGTAAAACCACTACTGAATATTTTGCGCAGATGAAGGCTGTCGCAGATGAACTCGCTGCCGCCGGCAGAAAAATCGAAGAAGATGAGCTCGTTGAGTACCTGCTGGCTGGACTCGACGATCCGTACAACCCCCTCTTCGCCGCCATCGGGGCTAACCCCTCTGCAAGCCTCACCGTCAGCGAACTCTATGCGCAAGTCATGGCATATGACAATCGCATGGAGATTCTCCTAGCCGGTGTAGGCTCAAGCTCATCCGCCAATGCTGCTGCGCGAGGACGCGGTGGCCGTCGAGGTGGCCGAGGAGCACCTCGCGGTGGACGTGGTGGCGGCCGTGGCTACAGCCGTGGCCAAGGACGAGGCAACCAGCAAGGAGGGGGCGGCGGCTCCGGTCGTCGTGGCGGTGGCAACTCCGCCAAGGGCAACAACGACAGAGTTGTATGCCAAATCTGCGAGAAGCCAGGCCATCCTGCCTGGAAGTGCTGGCATCGCTACTCCGACGATGAAGAAGAAGAGGAGAAGGGTGCCAATGGTGCCTATGGAGTCGATCCCACGTGGTACTCCGACACGGGCGCCACCGACCACATCACTGGTGAACTTGACAAGCTCACCATGAAGGAAAAATACCATGGCCGTGAGAAAATTCATGCAGCCAATGGGACAGGTATGAACATTAGTCATGTTGGTCATGCATTTGTTGAATCCCCTGTCAAATCATTACATCTTCGTAACATTCTCCATGTCCCACAAGCCACAAAAAATCTTGTTTCCATACATCGTCTCACTAGAGACAACAATGTTTTTGTTGAATTTCACCCGTGGCATTTTTATGTGAAGGACCAGGAAACGAAGAGAATTCTTCTTAGAGGTAGATGCAAAGGAGGCCTCTACCCATTGGTGTCTTCAACATCAAGTCCAAATAAACAAGCTTTTAGTGTCACCAAGCCTTCAGCTATAAGGTGGCATGATCGATTAGGTCATCCTTCATTTAAAGTCGTTCAACGAGTTCTTAGAAATTTCAATCTACCTTTTTCCAATAAGCCTAGTGTTGATTTTGTGTGTGATTCATGTCAACGTGCAAAAAGTCATCAACTACCCTATACAAGATCTACAAGTGTGTCCACTATGCCATTAGAACTAGTCTTTTCTGATGTATGGGGGCCAGCACCCACGTCTGTTGGGCGTTTTTCATACTATGTAAGCTTCATTGATGACTTTAGTAAATTTTCATGGATCTATCTTCTTAAACATAAGTCTGAAGTCTTTCAAGTATTTCGGAATTTTCAAAATCTCGTTGAACGCAAATTTGAGAGAAAAATTATTGCCATGCAAACCGATTGGGGAGGTGAATATGAAAAATTAAACCCTTTCTTTCGACGCATAGGCATATCTCATCATGTTTCCTGTCCATATGCCCATCAACAGAATGGATCTGCTGAACGCAAGCATCGTCACATCGTAGAAGTTGGTCTTGCTCTTTTAGCCAATGCGTCCATGCCCCTAAAGTTTTGGGATGAAGCATTTTTAACTGCCACATATCTCATTAATATGCTACCATCTCCAGTTATTAACAATGACACACCCATCCAACGTCTCCTCCATGAAATCCCAGACTATTCATCTCTCCGTGTTTTTGGTTGTGCTTGCTGGCCCAACCTACGCCCATACAATAAACGCAAACTTGCATTTCGTTCCAAGCAATGCGTCTTTCTTGGCTATAGTCACATGCACAAAGGAGTGAAATGTTTAGATGTTTCTACGGGTCGCATCTACATATCTCGAGACGTTGTTTTTGATGAGTCTATATTTCCATTCTCTAAACTTCATCCAAATGCAGGGGCTCTCCTCCGCAAAGAAATCCTGCTTCTACCCGAATCACTTCAATCTTTACCGGTTTTAGCTCAAGGGGGGCAACAATGTATTGATCTAACATCTAATGGTTCTACCAGTTTTGTTCCCTCTAATGCTACTCAGGTACAGCAGCAAACCTCAGGAGAAAATTCGGCGCCATTTGATGTTGAAACGAGCCAAAACGGAGGTGATAATGATGCTTCACAAGAAGACAGTGGCGCGGAACACAATGCTGATTCAGGTGAAGAATCAGCCTCGGCATCACCCGAACCCGCCTCGGGATCGAGGCAAACCTCGGACCAGGCCCCTTCCGCGTCGCAGAACTGCAGCGCGCCAGGCAGCGCGTCAGGGACGTCCTCGAGCCAAGGAGCCGACGCCACCTCGCACTCCTCGCAGCGATCCCCGCAAGCGCACCACTCAGGCGACGCCACGTCGGGTGCGACAGGCGCATCACGCCAAACGTGTGAACCGGTGCGTGCTCCCACGCGCGGTCGCCCGACCAGATGGAGGAGCGCTGACGCGGAAGATCGCTCCGCACCAATCGGAGGAGGCCACGTGCCGGCGCGGTCGGCCGCATCGCGCCAGGCTGCAGGATCGTCTGCGGCCACTGGATCTGCAGCAGAACCTGTGCATCGCACCAGGGCACAAACCGGAAGGAACAAGCCCAAGAACTTTGATGATGGTACGGTCAGGTATGAAGTCAAGGGCAGAAAAATTAAATATGGTTTGTCTACATTGTCACATGAAACAGAAAACTTGCAAATAGCACTAGCTAATGAGAATTGGAAAAATGCTATGGATGATGAGTACAAGGCCTTAGTAGAAAATAAAACTTGGCACCTAGTACCACATAAAAATGGCATTAATCTCATAGATTGCAAGTGGGTTTATAGAATCAAAAGAAAGGCAGATGGCACAATTGATAGATACAAGGCTAGGCTAGTAGCAAAGGGATTTAAACAAAGATATGGCATAGACTATGAAGATACTTTTAGTCCTGTTGTTAAATCTGCTACTATTAGACTTGTTCTAGCCATTTCAGTTTCCAGAGGATGGAGTATGAGACAACTAGATGTGAAGAACGCGTTTCTTCATGGTGTTCTGGAAGAGGAAGTTTATATGAAGCAGCCACCTGGGTATGAGGATCCTAAGGCACCCCATCATGTGTGCAAATTGGACAAATCACTTTATGGTCTCAAGCAAGCACCAAGAGCATGGTTTGCCAAACTAAGTTCAAAACTTCAAGAACTTGGTTTTCAATCATCCAAGGTTGATACTTCATTATTTATTTACAACAAGTCAGGTATCACCATTTTTGTGCTAGTATATGTTGATGACATTATTGTTACTAGTTCATCAAGCAAAGCTGTCACAGCACTACTTCAAGACTTGGGTACATCCTTTGCACTCAAGGACTTAGGTGATCTGCATTACTTCCTTGGGATTGAAGTAAATAAATATAAAGATGGTATTATTCTAACCCAAGAGAAATATGCTTCTGATTTGTTAGCCAGAGTGGGGATGAAGGACTCCAAAATAGCTCCAACACCACTATCACCTTCAGAAAAACTCTCAGTTACACAAGGAGAGCAACTTGATCCTGATGATAGTACAAGGTATAGGAGCATTGTTGGTGCTCTCCAATATTTAACCTTGACAAGACCTGATATTGCCTTTTCAGTTAACAAAGTGTGTCAATACTTGCATGCACCTACCACTGTTCATTGGACAGCAGTTAAGAGAATATTGAGATATGTTAGGGGAACCACAAATCTTGGGTTAACCTTTAGACAATCTCCCTCTACTTTAGTAAGTGCTTTTTCTGATGCTGATTGGGCAGGATGTGTGGATGATAGAAAATCCACAGGAGGTTTTGCAGTTTATTTTGGGCCTAACTTAATTTCTTGGAGTGCTAGAAAACAGGCAACAGTCTCCAGGTCCAGTACAGAAGCTGAATACAAAGCTTTGGCAAATGCTACAGCTGAGATCATTTGGGTTGAGTCTCTATTGGGAGAACTTGGTGTTAAAAGGAAGAAAATATCTTGCTTGTGGTGTGATAACATGGGAGCAACATATCTTTCAGCTAACCCTGTTTTTCATGCAAGAACAAAACATATTGAGATAGACTTTCACTTTGTAAGAGAAAGAGTTGCAAATAAACTGCTTGATATCAGATTCATATCCTCACAAGATCAAGTGGCAGATGGCTTCACGAAAGCATTACCTACTAGACAGCTTGAAGACTTCAAATACAATCTCAACCTTGGAAAGGCTGTGATTGAGGAGGGGTGTTAGAAGTGACTCATTGTCACGTATATGACCCGTGCTACAAGTGCTACGAACCTTAGCTGTTAGCGTGTGTATCAAGTATTGTAACCGGTTCGTTCTTATCAATCTATAAGATGAGAACAACCGTGATCTCTCTATCTCCCTCCTGTAACAAACTATGATGTATCTTGTTGGTCTTTGACCCTATATAACACGGAACCGATCCCGAGACAAAGGGCATCGTTAACCCATCGAGGTATCGCACAGTTATGTCTGGAGTGCGCCCAAAGAACCACCCAAGATCATGGCGATTCCCGATGTATAGCAACTTCAATCCTTCAGCTGATCTGAGGAAGACGCCGCCGCTTTGGGAGAGGTTCCATCGCCTGAGGCGGGGAAACGAGGGAGAGTCGAAGACCACCGTGGTGCCCAGGGAGGCGAGGCTCTCGAGCTTGGGAAGAGCCCTCAGCCACATGTGCGAGAATGCACACTTGTCCACGACGAGCTCCTTCATCTCGGAGCTGGGCGCGTCCACGAACACTTCCGAGGTCCCGCTGCACGCATACGACTTGAGGTGCAGCACCTGCAGCTGCCGGCACGACGCGAAGACGCCCTCGTAGGCTGCCGCCGGCGTCGAACGCGGCAGGTCTTGCAGGACGAGCGTCGTGAGCGCGCTGAACTCGTGCAGCTGCGGGAGCACGCAGCGCCCGAGCGTCAGGCTTCGCAGGCACGACGCGCGTGGATCCCGGCAGAGGCCCTGGCTTGGGAAGCTGTGGACGACGGATTGCTCATGGTGGTAGATCGGCTTGGCAACAGCCTCAAGCTCGCTCACCCCCCAGTCATCGATGGACTTGGCGATCAGCCTGTTGATAGAGCTGGTGTTGTGGGTCAGGAAGAACTCGAGCCGCAGCCTGCTGACGCTCCGGGGTTGAGAACCTCGAACGCCTACGCCGCCGCCATCCAGGAGTCTCTCGATAGAGCCGGTCAGGGCGCGCATGGCGCAGCGCTCGTACCTCCTGATGTTTGGCACGAGCACCCGCTGCATGGCATGGCGTCTGTACAAAGCATGAGACGCGGTGTCGCGGTGAAGGAGGACACATCGGTGGTAGCGCGGCGGGAGCATGTTGCCCACACGGAAGTCGAGGACGGGGAGCTCGCAGCGCAGGCGGGCCCAGCGCCTAGACACCAGCGCGGTGCTGACCGCCGTGCGGGTGTCGAGGCGGCGCAGGACGAGGAGGAGCAGATCGTCAGGGAGGATGCTCGTTAGGTCCTGACCGCGGGCCAGATGCGCCCGCCGGCGCGGGGATCGGTCCGTCCTGCTCCTGGCCATGAGTGAATGAGCCTCCACACCGGCGCGACGAGTCGAATAGGGAGTAGATGTGGCTGGCTCGCGACCGCGGTTGCGATGAAATAGAGCCGTCGGCAACGAGACGAAACCACTTCGGATTCAAGTTGGTAACGCCCAAAGAACTCGACGCGGAATCGGAGTAGGAACACTAATCCGAAATAATTCGGCACCGACGGACTCGGCGAACAAAGCGCCGTTGGCGAGTACGTAGATACTGAATTTCGTTTTTTTTTTTTGAGAATAGATACTGAATTTCGTGGGTCACCCAAACTCTCAGGGACAACTTTTCCAACTTTCAGCCTGTGCAAATGAATAACTTTCGGCCCTGCTGTAAATGTCTCGAATGGGCTCAACTCAGGTGCAAATGAATAACTTTCGGCCCAGCCTGAAATTTCTCGAAATAACATTCAGGCAGGCTTGTTATGATTTTGTTTTCTCGAGAACCGTAATCTGATGAGTATTTCACCATCAATTTTTTTAGTGTCCCTAAAAAAAATCATTTTTTCAGCACAAATAATACACAATTTTATTACTCAGAACAAACAGGTATTTTATTTTTGAGATAGTTTACCGCATATGCCATGTGATGGAAACCGTTTAAGTTATCAAATTATATAAGGCATTATGACCATGCCTTTCGCGTAAGAAAAAAATCATACCATCTTGGAAATCACGACATCATGAATTCATGATACCATGATACCACCAGTGTTACAAATCTTCATTGTCCAAACAATCTTCTAAACTACACAAACTGTAATCAAGTGATACGTGAGACGGATTTTTTGAAAAAAAAAAATTACCATCACATACTCTGCGTTTTCTTGGAGTAATTTGTGTGAAAATATGCTATTATTCAATGTCTTAGTTAGCATAAAAGTAGTTCTAAATTTGTAAGACTAAAGAGAAAGGTTAAAAAAGAAACAATTTGCAAGGGTTGAAGAAATTCATGAGCCACTGGATTAGAGTTAGATGGCCAACTTAGATTATTTGGACTTCATAAACTTGTAATTTTCATATGGGCATGCGTCAATCGGGCTGGACAAGCTTCCGTTAACCCCCTCCATGGGCATATATGTCCTACTCCCTCTGTTCATTTTTATAAGGCACACTTCTTACCATTGGAGAAGCGTGCCTTATAAAAGTGGACGGAGTGAGTACTTAAAATTGGATTCCAGATCATCTAATCTTGCAATAGAAGAAACCCGCATGCACAGCTTTTTCCTACATACACATCGCTAAAGCTTCTCATGGTTGGTCAATAAACATGTGAGAAAGTTTCAATATTTCAAACACACATGCATCATCTTTTGTACTATAAAACATTCCCCTATCCCCAAAGGTTGCAGAAAATCGCCGAGAAAAATATGCAACATAAAAGAACAAAGCACAAAAACAGGTTGCAACCTTAAGAACATATTTAGACAAACATAAAAAATAATCACAAATCGTTACGTGCGTGTATACAATGACTCGGCAATGAGATTATAAGATTTCTAAAAAGCGTACATAACATCTAAAATCGGAAATCGCTAACCGTTCATCACCAACATTTATTCATTGACTTTGTTGCCTTGGATACATTAGCGGCCAATCCGGCTAGCCATGGCCCAACGGTCATTGCATCTTACGAGCAACGAATCATTCTGTGGGCCCATGTCTTCTCATACCTCTTGTAGGCATGGACGGAGCCAGGTATATACATGGGTGTACGGATGTACTCCCATTATTTTTGGAGGAAGAGATTTGGCTCTACATAATATGCATATATTTAATGGTACATCTATTATAAATCATATTGTTTGACTATCTTTTGAAGCATGTACACCTTTTTTTAATCTGACTCGGACAATGCTTGTAGGGTAGTGGGCCTCGTTTCGAGATGAACCTCGATATCTTCCACGATGTCCACCATAGCAATTGTGACCTCCATTTAGAGTTGCAGAGTAGGACAACAAGCAATATAGAGGAGTGATTGTGACCGTATGGTGGAGAGAGATAGAGCGTCAATTGCGTCCCTCGAGTGTCCAACCAAACCACGGGTCGTTTCGCAAGTTTGAAAAAGGAAATCTCATAGTTAATTTACCACATAGAGAGGGAGAACATGACACAAGGGCGCTTTTAAATATAAACCCCCAAGCTATTGCAAGTTTTCTTTTCATGTACCCAAACCATTTGCAAATTTTCCATGTCTTCATTCACACGCGAAAAGCTACATACAAACCAACACTGAGTTATTTGTACAGATTTTGGTACTTAACTACTCCCTCCGTCTCATATTAATTGTCTCAAAGTTGGATAAAAATAGATGTATCTAACACTACAATATGTGTAGATAAATTATTTTTTGTCTAATTTTAAGACAATTAATATGAGACGGAGAGTACCTATGCATGTAAATCGTCGACCTGTTGGCTAGCTCAGTGAGTGCACTGGCTGCTCACCCGGGTTCGAGCCTTGCGCTCGACCGGTGTGCTCAGTGGATTTCTTCTATCAAAAAATACCATCAGGTGCTAGTGCCTGGGATGGTCTAGTTTTTTTAGATGGTCTCATGTTTTAGGTTATGAGATTACTTTGCTAGAGTGGGAAGTCGAAAGGTGCAAATCCAGTTTTTTTTTCATCTTAATAACAAGGACTAAGCTATCGAGTCGGCTTGACGTGAGAAAGTCGGCCCTTGCCTACAAAAATGACAGTCGACTCTTAGGCCGGTGCCAACGCAGGAGATAGCGCGGGCGATAGCGGGCCTTATCGCCCCGCGCGGGGCGAGAGGAGCGGGCTAGGCGGTAGCAGGCTCGCCCGGCGAGAGCGGGCGAGAGGGCGCGCTACCGCCCGCGTTGGCGGGGCGATAGGAGGGGTGCGGGGCGAGAGGGCGGGCGATAGCGGGGCGACGCGGTGCCAATGGGGGCGATAGGCGTCGGGCGATAGTAGGGAGAGGAGTGTGATAGTGTGGGCTATAGCCTGTGCATTGGCACCGTGCTGTGAGAGTGGCGTGAGAGTGACGTGAGAGTGAGGAAAAAAAGTGACGTGGCGGGGCTATAGCCCGTGAGAAGCTGTGATGCATTGGCACCAGCCTTACGCTTTTCGACGAACAGGAGCCGGCCTGAAAGCAACAGAGCATCCGCTCGAATCCAAAAACCAAACCGACTTTGGATTTCGGAAACGTGCCGACTGCCGCGCTATGTACGCCGACATCACGACGGATAGGACGCGAGGAGCACGTCTCAGGATCAATCTCGCTTGTTTTTTCTTTTAAGTCCATCTGGCGTGTTTGGTGAGCCGACCTGGCCCAGCGTCGACCTCAGCTAGCTCAGCCGGCCGTGCCACTTCTAAATTTCACACCCCTGCCGGTGGGAGCGCTGACTATTCTAAATTTCTAAATCCATCCCTCTTCGGCAACTGGTCAAAGTCAACTACCTCGCTTCAGCAAAAAAGGTCAACTACTATTCTAAAAAAAAGGTCAACTAGTACGTCTGTGCCAGCGTTCAGTTCGAAAGGGAGCTCGAGATCACACTGCTTGCAGGTTGCAGCCACTTCTCTCTGACCAAGCTTAGAAAAAGGCGGGTTCAGCTAATGCCGTTTCAATCTTTTTTTTTTGTTGCACCGTCACGTCACGGGAGTATTATTTATTTCGGGACTTTGTCTTGTGCGCGTTGATTCTGATCATTTTTTACGGAAGAGATTGTGAGGAGGAAACAAAAATAAGAGTATGATGTTACTCCATCTAGTGATTTTTTCAATCTTACAAGTTGGGGCCACCTTTCTACCTGGTTTTAGCCGTACTAAAGGCCATATCAGCATGTCATCACATTTCTCGAAATAAGTTTGCGCCCCGCTATATCAATATAGCAACCAAATCATACAAGACCACTGCTGGGGTAAAACAACACAATAAAGATCAAGAAAAAAAACAAGAGAAAAAAAACTAATACCAACAACGCCACATGAACGAAAGCGACAATGACTAGCAAACGTTGCGCACTCAGGGAGAATTCCACCACACTATTAAACCTCCGAATTGTGGTGTAGCAAGCAACACCTTCAAAAGGGAATGCGACGACGACGACGCTGTTGCCCAGACTAACCGTAGGATTTCTCATGGTACACGTGGGAGTGAGAGAAATAGGTATACAAGACGCCCTTAAAGAAGGATGAGGGTGCCCGCAAACATCACCACGCCGGTGTCGGCAAGAGCCGACATAGATTTCTCCCGACCCCAAAAAAACCACAACCCCGGACAATCCGTCGGCTCCACCGAGTTCGCCGCCCACCAACATGTGCCAACGGTCTTGAAGCCCTTCATCGTCGACTCACCATGGCAAACGCAACGAGGCTGGCTAGACCGAGAAGAGATAACCGTAGACCAAGGATGGCAGTACCGCAACCACGTGGGAGGGCACATCCGCCACCGTCAATGGTAGTAGCAGACCGGGCGCATCAGCAGGAGAACACCATGCCAATATGCCTGGCGGAGTCCAGATCAGACCCTTGAACCCTCTCGCCGTCGCGCTGCAGCAGACACAGCGCCATATCCGCCATCCCATCATGATCTAGTCTCCCGGCTAATCGAAGGCGTCACATTAAGGCCCGCCCTGACCCACATTAGACCCAAAGGGACCAAATATGGGCCTATAGGGCGCCCCGGCCAAGCCCCGTACCACACCGCCCTCGCTGCCAAAGTGTGGCGCCGTCGCCCCGTCGCCATCCCTGTCTGCGCCGGAGCGCCGTTGGCTGAGCTGCATACTACTAAAAATCAACTAATGCATATATAAAAAAATGGGTAGTTGAATGATGTGTTACTTGCCTTGTTGAAGTTGGTGAAGATATCACACTCTCTTCACAAAAGATCGTTGCTCTCCGTACAATCTATTCATTGAAAACACAATAACAAAATAAACAAACATTCTACCAAACAATCATACAAGTGTAGAAAACATACATAGCAACTAACATATCAAAAGGGGCTTAACCAAGTTGGTTAGGACAAGGTTTGGGTTTGAAATATTTATTCTTTCCTGGTTCCATACTTGTTAAGGGATTTCCAAGAGTTTACTTGGGATGGACTAGGTTGATCTTGATGTGATCTAACTTTATTATAACCATACTTGTCGAGGAAGTTCCAAGAGTTCACTAAGAATAAACATATTACTTCTTCAACTAAAGTAATATATTGTAAACACTTGGTCATATTCACCTTCAAAATATTAAAGTGACTATGTTAGTATTTTCCATTGTGGTTAGGGTAGGTCTACTAACTTCATCATCAAAGGGAAAATATTACTAAGTCTTGGGTTTTCCATTTGGGTCAATGGTTGGACAAAAACAACTTGTTATTCTTCAACTTGTATGGATTTCTCCTAGACCTCATGTGATTGCCTTCTTGAAGATCATCATCATGCCATCTAAATTGTTTCCTTCCTTGGTGTGGTGCTTCTCTTGGTCTTGCTAAATTCTTCAGGGCTTTAATTCACTAATTGGTTTGGGTATGGGATGGGCACATATACCACTAAGTCAATTTGGAAAGAAAAAAAAAAGAAGAAAGATAGAAAGAGAGAGGGAGATGTTTTCTTCTGGATTTCTTCACACTTGTACTTCCTTGAGTTGCTTCTAGTGGTGGAGTCTTTTCTTCAGAATTTCTTCATTGATCCTCCTTGTATTCTCTTCATGTTGCCACCAAGTTGAAAGTGAAGAGCCTTCTATTGCTTGAGTCTTGTTTTTCATTTGCTAACTTGATGGATTCTTGAAGCAAGAATAGGGGGATGGAGAAGTAGATAGAATACTAGGGTGCTAGTGTTTGAGGTTCACTACTTGGTAATTTTAGGGACTTGGTCTTGGGTCCAAAAATGGCCACAACAAACATTGGTAGAAAGAAATAGAAACAAAATCTAAGACATAATAACTAGATGGACTACTATGATGGATTTTTGGCTAAAATACATGGTCATGGTCCAAGGGTGTCCAAAATGGTTGGGCAAGGTTTTTCTGGTCCAAAGTTGTCAAATGGAACAATTTTGCAAAAGGAACTATATTGAAAATATTTATAGAAATTAATCTATGTCAAAAATACTCAAATAGACAACTTAATTCTAAATTCAATTTTAATTTGTTCAAATATTATTTTGGGACATAGGATATGAAAGCACATATTCTAAGGTTTCCAAATATATTTTATTTACAATTTTTGGATTTGTAGAATTTGAATTATGCCAAATTTCATCAAACAAGCATATTTGAATTTGAACAAATTTAAGTTTGTCAAATTTGAATTTGGCTAGTGCCAAAAGTTTCTAATTGTCAAGGGCTTTTCAAAAAGTCCAAGATCATTAAATTTGGCCATGTGGTTTAAAAGTTATGAGGTATTGAAATTGCAGGGACTAATCTGTAAAATTTACTATTTAATTTCTATTCCGGAAGAAAAACAGAAAATGGGCCGCTATTTGCTGCGCTGGGCGACAGATAAGTGGTGGGCCTGGGTCGGTTACGCGCTGCGTGGGCGACAAATAACCAATTCGGCGCTGCTCACTGCTGCACACGTGGCGCTACGCTATTCGCCGATACCCCTTCGGTAAGTGATTCTATTAGGGCCGCACGATCAAGATCTAACGGTGATGATTTGAAGAGAGGGAGCTAGGGTTACCTCCCGCCGGATTTCTTCGCCGGAAATGGAGTGGGCGGTGGCGCTGGCCTCGGGCGTCCACGACGGCGACGTTCCAGGGGGTTCCGGGCACCACGAAGGGGTCCAGGAGGGGCAGTTCGACACGGCGAACTCGACAACGTCCTCGGCGACGTCTGTGGTGGCCTCCCGCGGTGGCGCGGCGCAGACCTGAGGCGGACGTGCGGGTTTCGGCTCCGGCGAGCGTGTCCTCGTCGCCACCCTGCACCAAAACGATGAGAGGAGGCATGAAGACGTGCGCACGGACGAGGGGAAGGAGAGGGGCAGGGTTTCGTGCTCGGGAACCAATTGGACTCACCGGAAATCGAAGAAAACGGCGGCGGCCAGTACGAACTCCGGCGAGCTATTCCGGTGGACTCGGGGCACGATCCAGAGAGAAAAGAGAGGGGAAAAGACGAGCAGGAGGAGGGGATTTAAGGGGAGCAATCGTCTCGGAGATTGAATGCTCGAAACGCCAGGAATCAAGAGGATTAAACCCTCCTTTATTCGGAAGAAACGGTTGCAGGAGGTTGATGACGATGATGACATCATCATGACATCATCCATTTTTTTTTCTTTTATTTCCTGTTTAATCATTTCTTTAATAACTTATGCATAAAAACTCCAATTGGCATGAAATAAATTTCTAAATTCTTAAAATTTAATTTCCTTTCCAGAAAACTCATTTTCACAAACATTTGAACACATTACATTTTTCAATTATGAAAATTGATTAAATCATTAAAAGTGACTTAATAGCATTTTTAATGGAAAATCAAATTTAATTTTGAGAAAAGGGTTTTATAAAACAAAGAGACATTATATAAGTCAATTATCATTTTTGAAAATCATTTACACTTGTTTTTCTATTTTATATTTTGAATTAGAAATGATTTCACTAATAGCATATTAATGCCATTTTAAACATATCAATTATATAAATGAAAATGATTGGTTGAATAAAATATCAGAGACATCAATGTGATAAAATAACATTTTCCAAAATCATATTTAATGGTTTTCATATTTTATGATTTTAAAAGATGAAGAAACAATGATAGTCACTTTAATAGAAATCATTAATTTTTATATGATTAAAACAATTTTTAGAAATATTTTCTATGATTCAATTATTGTTTCCTAAGACCCCTTTTAGGAACTTTTATATTGTATATTTTCAACATATTAGTGAAACTACAATTAGTATCCTTTTGTTATATTCCAAACATAGAGAATTATTTAATAAATTTGGAAAATGGGGTTTAGTAAAAGCAGAAAGGTTTTCCCAAATGAAAACATTGTTTTCTCAAAGTATCTTACTTGTTTTTAATAAACACTTTATTTCATTTTAAAATTTAGAAAATAATAAATTGATGTTATTGTCTAAATAAAATCTCAGAGACGTTTTACAAATCATATATCATTTTTAAACCACTTTCACATTTTATATTTTTAGGAGTTGAAGGATTTACTAATAGTAACTTAATGCTATTTAATTAGTTCATTTCAATTAATTATTATTGTTGATCAATAAAATTTAGAATAAAACCATAAGTCATAATATTGTTTTCAAAACCTTTTGTTATGTTATTTTCAAAGCAATGCATTTTATTTTCACACCTTTATATTTAAAACTTGGAATAACAACTAAAGGTTATTATTAATAATTTTATTCTCCTCAAATACTTTTAAGGCCTAGAACTTTATTAAGGGTTATAAATAATTGAGTAATGTTGCCATAAACTATTTTCAAAGTAATATTTGAATTGAAAACCTTTTATGTAATAAAGTTGCTAAAGATAAAATGGTTTTCTTTATGTGAGAAAAATCATTTGAGAGGGTTTTAGGGTTTATGGAATAGAGATATAATGGATTCTTAATTTAAATTTTCATTGAGTTATGTATGGTTTCCTTTTGTTTCTTGCATCTTATTTGGTTTTTGGTGACTTGCATAACATGAAAACAAAAAGTTTCAAATTTTTGCGATTTTTGAGTTTTTCCAAAAATCAGGGATGTTACAGACTACCACCCTTAAAAGAAATCTCGTCCCGAGATTTGGGAAGGTTAGAAAGAAAGATTAGGATTGGGTAACTGGGTTACTGAACAACTTGGTGGGCTACCACCCTTAAAAGAACTTTTGTGGGTAGTCTATTTTCATTAGATTGGTGTGTAGATGGATTCTAAATTAGCTTGGGTAGAACTTTCCTTCGTGGTAGAACTGTAGACCAACATAGGTATGTTGGACTACCTTTGACACTGAGGGGTCACTCTTTGGGTCAATCAAAAGCCTTTGGTTCACTCTCAACTTGGTCTTTTGATGTCCTTGGCAATCTTCCATCTTGTTGGTTGTCATCCTTGAAGGCAAACATCATGCTATTTATAAACAAACTCTCATGATAGGAAAACTCACATTGCTTGATAGCTCCAAGGTTAGCTTGATCCTTATTAGGCAGTTGGCATTGATCATGGATGTGATTGTTCCTTCACACAGAAGAAAGCAATTTGATACTAGCATTCCTCAAATGGGATGGCTTGTGTATCAATATGGTTAAGGTTGTATGATTCCAAATGGTTCTCACTATGGTTGGTGAATGAGTATGGTGTTGGGTTTGGTCTAGTAGGAATGAGTAGAGATTTAGAAAGATGGCTAAGGGAGGTTCTTATCCAAAATAGCAAATCAAGGAAACTCATCTTACAAACAACACATAACAAACATATAGCAACACATTCACCACACCAAACAACATGGTTTTAGAAACAACTAATATTGTCATACCACACTCATTGGTATGATCAATACACTAACACGTTAACGTTGTTCTAACAAGGTAACTAGATTGGTGGTCTCATCTATATCTTCTTGAGATTTTATTCATATTCTTCTCTCCATGTCTTGAGGTGTTCTTGATTGTTTGGAAAGTCTATGTTTTTCTTCAAATTCTTCAAAAATCTTGAGTGTAGGTCTTCATGTGGTGAAAATACTTCTTGCACTTCTTGGTATGGTCATCAACAATCTTGCCTTGAGGGTATTCAAGAAGTAGGTCATCTAGAAAATTTTGAAGGTGAATAGTAGATGAGAGGATATGAGAAAGATTAAGATGATTGTTTTGTTTCTAGAAAGTTTGAACATAGAAAGTCTTCAATCCTAGGGTGATCAATGGGTTATTAACAACTTGTTGCAAATTGGATATTCACTATAGTGAGAGATACTGGCACCCGCAAGCCAATCAGGGAACGGTCTCGTGTCCGTGGACACGTAAAGTTGTCCGGGCCGCTTCATCTCACTATGCCGCTAGGATCCAAAATACTTTAAGGAGATAATAACATGATCAAAAAGGGCTTCCAAACCTAAGGGTCTCGAATTCTACAGGCAACACAATGCTCTGATACCATTTTGTAGCATCCCAACTTTTAATAAAGATGGAATACCTGTGTTATTGTGCTAGTCCCTGGATCAATTGCTAGCACCACAGTACAAAATGAAATATCATGCAAATGCATCAAATTCTATTACATCGCATGATCCAGTCTTTACAAAATAGGATTACAACTTGCATAGTCTTAGAAGACTAGCAGAAAACAAGGAAATACAGCGGAAAAACATAGTACAACATTGAGCCCATCTTCTTCATGTGCCACAGGCAAAACATGTTGGCGATAGTCTCGAGATCCTAAACGAAATCCTCACTCGTCTTCAGAAATATCTGCAATATGGAATATGCAGCCACAAGGGAGTCAATACAATTTAATGTATTGGCAAGTAACACTATGGTGGATATAAATGGCAAGACTAATACTACATGCTTATTTGGCTGAGTGGAGTTTTGGCTAAGTTTGCATAAAGCTAGTTTTCTCCTATCACTTTTGTAAAACCAACTTTTCTTTTCAAAAGGGTGGCAACATTGGATTAAGATCCAATCGCCACAATACTGTTCACTTGGTCAAATTTTACTTATTGAAAATGGTGATGTGATTCTTCCGTCCTTCCTTGTCCAGCTGCTCATAGTTGTCCATAACCGGGGACACGGCTAAGATCTTAGTTTGTTGACTCTGCAGAGCTTGTGCACTTTCACCTTCAGACTCAACTCAACCCAAACATCCTATACACCCTGAGTGCATTAAGGAAAGGGGAAGAATCAAGACGAGATCTTTCAGAAGCAAGAATCCAACCCAATGGCAAGACCCGTTCCACCTATAATTATGCTACATCTGCTTGTCAAGCCCAGGCTGAACCCTCACAACTTAGTTGATCAAGACAGAGCCCATATGACTAAAGGCTGCACTGGAAGCAATCTAAACTTGGGGAACATCATAATCACTTTGTTCCTGGGTGGCATTCCTCAAGTGAACAACCCCTCGGGGAGACACTCAACTCTCATCAGCCAAACAACCAAATCCACCCAGGTGGTTCATTGAAGTTGTTACTTAGAATTTTTCCACAACATCAAGTAAAACTCATTTGTCACATTGCATAGCATCTATCAAGTTCTAAGGCTATAAATAACAAGGATAAAAGGGATGGCTACACTCTACTAGGATATAGCATAGCATAATATAACTTAGTAAAACTTCCTATCATGCATACTACTAAAAATCAACTAATGCATATATAAAATAATGGGTAGTTGAATGATGTGTTACTTGCCTTGTTGAAGTTGGTGAAGATATCACACTCTCTTCACAAAAGATCGTTGCTCTCCGTACAATCTATTCATTGAAAACACAATAACAAAATAAACAAACATTCTACCAAACAATCATACAAGTGTAGAAAACATACATAGCAACTAACATATCAAAAGGGGCTTAACCAAGTTGGTTAGGACAAGGTTTGGGTTTGAAATATTTATTCTTTCCTGGTTCCATACTTGTTAAGGGATTTCCAAGAGTTTACTTGGGATGGACTAGGTTGATCTTGATGTGATCTAACTTTATTATAACCATACTTGTCGAGGAAGTTCCAAGAGTTCACTAAGAATAAACATATTACTTCTTCAACTAAAGTAATATATTGTAAACACTTGGTCATATTCACCTTCAAAATATTAAAGTGACTATGTTAGTATTTTCCATTGTGGTTAGGGTAGGTCTACTAACTTCATCATCAAAGGGAAAATATTACTAAGTCTTGGGTTTTCCATTTGGGTCAATGGTTGGACAAAAACAACTTGTTATTCTTCAACTTGTATGGATTTCTCCTAGACCTCATGTGATTGCCTTCTTGAAGATCATCATCATGCCATCTAAATTGTTTCCTTCCTTGGTGTGGTGCTTCTCTTGGTCTTGCTAAATTCTTCAGGGCTTTAATTCACTAATTGGTTTGGGTATGGGATGGGCACATATACCACTAAGTCAATTTGGAAAAAAAAAAAAGAAGAAAGATAGAAAGAGAGAGGGAGATGTTTTCTTCTGGATTTCTTCACACTTGTACTTCCTTGAGTTGCTTCTAGTGGTGGAGTCTTTTCTTCAGAATTTCTTCATTGATCCTCCTTGTATTCTCTTCATGTTGCCACCAAGTTGAAAGTGAAGAGCCTTCTATTGCTTGAGTCTTGTTTTTCATTTGCTAACTTGATGGATTCTTGAAGCAAGAATAGGGGGATGGAGAAGTAGATAGAATACTAGGGTGCTAGTGTTTGAGGTTCACTACTTGGTAATTTTAGGGACTTGGTCTTGGGTCCAAAAATGGCCACAACAAACATTGGTAGAAAGAAATAGAAACAAAATCTAAGACATAATAACTAGATGGACTACTATGATGGATTTTTGGCTAAAATACATGGTCATGGTCCAAGGGTGTCCAAAATGGTTGGGCAAGGTTTTTCTGGTCCAAAGTTGTCAAATGGAACAATTTTGCAAAAGGAACTATATTGAAAATATTTATAGAAATTAATCTATGTCAAAAATACTCAAATAGACAACTTAATTCTAAATTCAATTTTAATTTGTTCAAATATTATTTTGGGACATAGGATATGAAAGCACATATTCTAAGGTTTCCAAATATATTTTATTTACAATTTTTGGATTTGTAGAATTTGAATTATGCCAAATTTCATCAAACAAGCATATTTGAATTTGAACAAATTTAAGTTTGTCAAATTTGAATTTGGCTAGTGCCAAAAGTTTCTAATTGTCAAGGGCTTTTCAAAAAGTCCAAGATCATTAAATTTGGCCATGTGGTTTAAAAGTTATGAGGTATTGAAATTGCAGGGACTAATCTGTAAAATTTACTATTTAATTTCTATTCCGGAAGAAAAACAGAAAATGGGCCGCTATTTGCTGCGCTGGGCGACAGATAAGTGGTGGGCCTGGGTCGGTTACGCGCTGCGTGGGCGACAAATAACCAATTCGGCGCTGCTCACTGCTGCACACGTGGCGCTACGCTATTCGCCGATACCCCTTCGGTAAGTGATTCTATTAGGGCCGCACGATCAAGATCTAACGGTGATGATTTGAAGAGAGGGAGCTAGGGTTACCTCCCGCCGGATTTCTTCGCCGGAAATGGAGTGGGCGGTGGCGCTGGCCTCGGGCGTCCACGACGGCGACGTTCCAGGGGGTTCCGGGCACCACGAAGGGGTCCAGGAGGGGCAGTTCGACACGGCGAACTCGACAACGTCCTCGGCGACGTCTGTGGTGGCCTCCCGCGGTGGCGCGGCGCAGACCTGAGGCGGACGTGCGGGTTTCGGCTCCGGCGAGCGTGTCCTCGTCGCCACCCTGCACCAAAACGATGAGAGGAGGCATGAAGACGTGCGCACGGACGAGGGGAAGGAGAGGGGCAGGGTTTCGTGCTCGGGAACCAATTGGACTCACCGGAAATCGAAGAAAACGGCGGCGGCCAGTACGAACTCCGGCGAGCTATTCCGGTGGACTCGGGGCACGATCCAGAGAGAAAAGAGAGGGGAAAAGACGAGCAGGAGGAGGGGATTTAAGGGGAGCAATCGTCTCGGAGATTGAATGCTCGAAACGCCAGGAATCAAGAGGATTAAACCCTCCTTTATTCGGAAGAAACGGTTGCAGGAGGTTGATGACGATGATGACATCATCATGACATCATCCATTTTTTTTCTTTTATTTCCTGTTTAATCATTTCTTTAATAACTTATGCATAAAAACTCCAATTGGCATGAAATAAATTTCTAAATTCTTAAAATTTAATTTCCTTTCCAGAAAACTCATTTTCACAAACATTTGAACACATTACATTTTTCAATTATGAAAATTGATTAAATCATTAAAAGTGACTTAATAGCATTTTTAATGGAAAATCAAATTTAATTTTGAGAAAAGGGTTTTATAAAACAAAGAGACATTATATAAGTCAATTATCATTTTTGAAAATCATTTACACTTGTTTTTCTATTTTATATTTTGAATTAGAAATGATTTCACTAATAGCATATTAATGCCATTTTAAACATATCAATTATATAAATGAAAATGATTGGTTGAATAAAATATCAGAGACATCAATGTGATAAAATAACATTTTCCAAAATCATATTTAATGGTTTTCATATTTTATGATTTTAAAAGATGAAGAAACAATGATAGTCACTTTAATAGAAATCATTAATTTTTATATGATTAAAACAATTTTTAGAAATATTTTCTATGATTCAATTATTGTTTCCTAAGACCCCTTTTAGGAACTTTTATATTGTATATTTTCAACATATTAGTGAAACTACAATTAGTATCCTTTTGTTATATTCCAAACATAGAGAATTATTTAATAAATTTGGAAAATGGGGTTTAGTAAAAGCAGAAAGGTTTTCCCAAATGAAAACATTGTTTTCTCAAAGTATCTTACTTGTTTTTAATAAACACTTTATTTCATTTTAAAATTTAGAAAATAATAAATTGATGTTATTGTCTAAATAAAATCTCAGAGACGTTTTACAAATCATATATCATTTTTAAACCACTTTCACATTTTATATTTTTAGGAGTTGAAGGATTTACTAATAGTAACTTAATGCTATTTAATTAGTTCATTTCAATTAATTATTATTGTTGATCAATAAAATTTAGAATAAAACCATAAGTCATAATATTGTTTTCAAAACCTTTTGTTATGTTATTTTCAAAGCAATGCATTTTATTTTCACACCTTTATATTTAAAACTTGGAATAACAACTAAAGGTTATTATTAATAATTTTATTCTCCTCAAATACTTTTAAGGCCTAGAACTTTATTAAGGGTTATAAATAATTGAGTAATGTTGCCATAAACTATTTTCAAAGTAATATTTGAATTGAAAACCTTTTATGTAATAAAGTTGCTAAAGATAAAATGGTTTTCTTTATGTGAGAAAAATCATTTGAGAGGGTTTTAGGGTTTATGGAATAGAGATATAATGGATTCTTAATTTAAATTTTCATTGAGTTATGTATGGTTTCCTTTTGTTTCTTGCATCTTATTTGGTTTTTGGTGACTTGCATAACATGAAAACAAAAAGTTTCAAATTTTTGCGATTTTTGAGTTTTTCCAAAAATCAGGGATGTTACAGTCGGGGCCCGAAAGACTGGTCGCCGCCAACAGCACACGGGCCTAGCCCAGCATGCGCTGGCGGTGGCCAGGAGGGAGAGAAGGCATGTGGGACAGAGGAGTCAGGGGAGATAGGAGCGTTTGTGTCGCCCGCCCGGGGGCGACGCGAGACGCGGGACGTGAAGCGGTCTTTCTGACGACCTTATTATTTCTCGTTTTCACCCATGTCATCACATTTTTCACCATTTACTCTCTTTATCCCATATATGGAATAGATAGTTTTCATCTGGAAATGGCAAAATATCAAAAGACACGTTTCAAAAAGAGATTGATGACGCACTTGGTGGCCATGCCAACCAAATAATGAGCATGGCCGACCATTTAAGTTTTTGGGAAAACTGACAAATTCTAATTTTTCAGTCAAAAATACTTCTTAGATATTTATAGGGTGGTGAAAATCACTTACTACACTTGCATATTTCCTAGATATTTATTGAGTGGTCAAAATCACTCCGATGTTGCCAAGAAGATTTTGGCTAGGCCAGCCAAATTACACAAGATAACGTGTGTGAACAGCTCAAATACGGTCATAACCAGCCGTCAGGGGGCTACGTGGATCTGCCTTATCATCCATCCAGCAATTCTCCACTCCCTCTCCGGTTCTCACGACAACAACGTGTTCTAATTGCGCGTGGACATACCCGATCCATCCAGTATAAAAGCCGCGGCGCCAAACAACCTGAAACATCACTGCGAATCACCACAACTCACTCAGCTCAGCTAAGCTTTCTCGCGACGCCGACCTCGCGACGTCACAGCTGAGCTACACGAGCTCCCGTCATGGTGCCGAAGCTGGAGCGCGGCTTCTTCCAGTTCCAGCTCCCCAACTCCGAGCAGGAGAACTCCCTCTTCCTCCGCGCCCTCATCTCCGTCGTGTCCGGGGACACCGTCGTCCCCGCCGTGCTGCAACTCGAGCCGTCGACGCCGCCCTTTGCCGCCGCCGCCGCGGTGGCTGCAGCAGTTCCCGCGTGCGCTAGGTGCGGCGTCGACGGATGCCTCGGCTGCGAATCAGCCGCCGCGGCGGTAGCGACCACCGGTTCGAGTAGCGAGGGCGAAGCAGAGTACTCTGCCGCAAGCTTCGTGAAGAATGGCGGCGTGGGCAAGCGGCGTGCGAGGAGGGCGGCCGGGAGCAAGTTCCGGGGCGTGCGGCAGCGGCCGTGGGGGAAGTGGGCGGCGGAGATCCGCGACCCGCACCGCGCCGTGCGCAAGTGGCTCGGCACCTTCGACACCGCCGTCGAGGCCGCGCGCGCCTACGACGTCGCCGCGCTCGGGTTCCGCGGCCACCGCGCCAAGCTCAACTTCCCTTTCGCCGACGTGTCTTCGACAGCACCGGCCTCCTCTTCTTGGGCAGCTGCGCCGCACTTGTCGGAGAACTGCAGTTCAAATGCGCCGTCGCCGGCGCAGGTACCGCGGCTGCCGGAGCAAGGAAGGCAGGTGGCGAGGGAGCAGGACATCTGGGACGGGTTAGACGAGATCATGATGATGGACGGTTGCAAATTCTGAGTTGTCAGACCTCCATTAATCAACACGGCTTGCCACCGTCACCGTGCTACGAGCAGGGAGCCAAGGACAGGAGGTTCAGTGTGACTGGGAGTGGCATGGAGTTTGACAACAAGAATGACGGAAGGTTCGGTAACAAGAAGGAAGGAGCCGCCGCTCCGTTCTGATCCGTCTAGATGGTCCTATCTGTTGATTTCCGTTTGGTTTTCACTATGATTGAACACATTGGAACATCTAAGAATAAAATAACTGACGGAACTGCAAATTTACATCAAGACCTCTCCACCACCGGGCTCCATTTTTTCCCTACATTTTGACGATCTTTTGCAAATGGTGTACTGATGTTATGCTATAAAGTTTTTAAAATCCATCGATGAAAAACATGAGAGCTGCCGTGACCATCTCCAATCGAAGTGGCCAAAATCGGACACTTAAGCGTCCGTGAGGACGTGTTCAAAATTGGTCTCCTCCGGTGGTCATCCTAAAACGCCACCATAAATCCATGCAACCCAGGAACGTAGATATACGGAAACGTACATCATAAAGACATAGTTCAGGTATTCAAAAGGGGTTAAGTCAGACACCCGCGTCTCTCTCGCCCCCCCGCGTGGGCGACGGAGGCGCCAACCGCCAGTCTCCACCTCCCTCCCGTCCTTCCTCCCCGCCGTCGTCGGCGAGCGCCGAAAGGGGTTAAGTCAGACACCCGCGTCTCTCTCGCCCCCCGCGTGGGCGACGGAGGCGCCAACCCTAGCGCCGCCAGTCTCCACCTCCCTCCCGTCCTTCCTCCCCGCCGTCGTCGGCGAGCGCCGAAAGGGGTTAAGTCAGACACCCGCGTCTCTCTCGCCCCCCGCGTGGGCGACGGAGGCGCCAACCCTAGCGCCGCCAGTCTCCACCTCCCTCCCGTCCTTCCTCCCCGCCATCGTCGGCGAGCGCCGCCGGGCTCTGCCCACGGGGGCCGGTGGCGGGCCCTTCTTCCCCCCCCCCCCCCGGTGGCGAGGCGCGGGTCTCGGTGGTCTTGGCGGGCAACGTTCTTCGCGAGGGGAGCGTCGGCGTGGCCCTCCGGCGGCGTGGCGGCTTCGCAGTGTGGTGGCGCGTCCGGCGCGGCGTGCTCTGCCTCCATGGCAGAGGTGGTTTCCTTGGACGGCGCGACAGCCTCGGACTGGTGGTCCTCCGGCGGCGACCCATGGCGACAGGGCTCGACGGGGGTGGTACGGCGGGGGTGATGCGGGTCTGCAGGTGCAGGGGGATGGCGTCGGTGGCCATGACGCTGCAGCGCGGCGGCGAGATCTATCAGGCCTGATCTGGGCCTAGATCTGGGTTGTCATGGGCCTGATCTGGGGCCTGATGGGACCTACTGCCACGTCCGGTCGGCGACCGTCACGGTGGAGGGTGGCTGATCCCCTCCTGATGGTTGCGGTTGTCCACCAAGTACATGGATCTGTCGTCGTCCCTTCTCGCCCGACACGCGGTCTTGCGGTGGTAACTAAGACACGACATGGGCTTGAGGTCGTGGATGCCGGGGCGGCGGCCCTGGAAGGAGAGGTTGCACGTGTGTCTCTACGGCGGTCGACGGGGCGGTGGTGATGGCCTCGCTTTTTGGCCGTGCAGATGGCGAGAAGCGGGCGGCGGGGCTCCTGGCGTTGGTGGCGGCAACGTCCAGATCGTGGTTCGGAGACCATTCTCGAGGGTGGTGGGCGGTCTATCTTTGCGAACGTTGCGCGGAGATTTTTTCGAGCGAAAGCTCTGCGCTCCGGCGCCAATGGCGGTGATGCCCGTGGGTATCATTACCCTCTTAAAGGCATTGTTGTGGTTATCTTCGCAATGTTAGGGCTCCGGGTGAAAACCCTAGACCATCTTGGTCTCGATGGTGGCGTCGTGCTACGTCGTTACCCTCTTGGGGGCGCTGTCGTGGAGTCTCGTAACTCGGGTTCGTTCCGGTGGTCTCGGTGGCAAGTTTGGTTGTTCGTGGTTTCTTTTTTTTCTTTCTTTTAATGTGCTTTGTAAGAGGTGCCCTCATCACTTTGTATCGATTCGGCCGTTGTGCTTTATTTATAAAGCGGGGTGAAAGCATGTTTCGTAAAAAAAGACATAGTTCAAAGTTCATCGTACAAACATACTACAACTTGTAAAATACAAAATACTCCATATGTTCCATAATATAAGATGTTTTAGGTGTTCTACATGTTGTCTAGATTCAAACTAAAATGAGTTAACAAATACAATAAAACATGTCTAGATACATGTATGAGTTGTGAATGTGAAAAATGTCTAAAACATCTTATATTGTGGAACAGAGGAAGTATATAACTAGAGGGCATCACAATTTTACTACTACAGTCTTTCCCTTCCTATTGTTGTCTCTGCCGGGAAGGCGGAGCAGCTCGAATACGGTGTATGGGTCGCCGTTGGAGAATCCTGGGGTGGCGTCGCTGCTTCTGATGCCCCGAGCAGCAATGAGCCGGACGTGGCGAGGTGGGCCGCGCAGATGTTCATCATCGTCTCCCTTTTTGACTCCTCAATGACGACCTTCAGCGCCATGGTGTTCTTGTGCCGACGGCGTCAGGCGTCCGCCTCCGCCGAGGTCAGTGACTGCTCCAGGACCGCCAGCGGGAGAGGATCTTCCGCCCCACCCATAGCTAATGTCCACGCCACCGCTTACCAGTCCACATTGCGTAGGCGGCAATATGCCGTGTCTCCGGTTTCGCCAGCAGCTACCAGCTCCATCCAGCAGCATCCTCCATTGGGAGGAAGGGGGCTGAGCGGTGATACGTCATAAACGTATACTTAATTTCTGATGTTCCATGTTGTTTCCTACATGTTTGATATACACTTTATATCATTTTTATCGATTTTCCGGACTAACCTATCGACAAGATGCCACAGAGCCAGTTCCCTGTTTTCCGTTGTTTTTAGTTTCAGAAAAGTTGTTCTAGAAATATTCTCGGAATTGAAAAATTCAAAGCCCGGAAGTCTTAGAATTCCCGAAGATTCCACGGAGTCCCGAAGAGGCCCGGAGGGGGGGGGCACAAGGGGTCCATACCATAGGGCAGCGCCCCCCTGGCCGCGCCTCGGGGTGGTGTGGGCCCCTCGGGCATCCACCGCCATCGCCCTTTCGCCTATTTATACCCCCGGTATGTCAACCCTAAAAATAAACAACTTCCTCCCAAGAAACACCCGAGGCCACCGTCATCGTCATCCCGAGATTGGGAGGGTTCTCGAGCTCTCCCCGGAACCCTGCCGGGAGGGGAATTCATCATAGGAGGGGTCTACGCCACCATGCCCTCCTCCGCAGTGATGCGTGAGTAGTTCATCCCTGGACTACGAGTCCATAGCAGTAGCTAGATGATTGTCTTCTCCACTTTGTACCTCATGTTTAGATCTCGTGAGCTTTCCTACATGATCGAGATCATCTTTATGTAATGCTACTTGTTGTGTTTGCTGGGATCCGATGAATGTTGAATGCTATGTCTTCTGATTACCAATCTATCAAGTTATCTTCATGCATATGTTCTTTATGATCTTGCATGCTGATACGTCATAAACGTATCCTTAATTTCTGATGTTCCATGTTGTTTTCATGCCATATACTACATGTTTTCCTTACACTTTATGTCATTTTTATCGATTTCCGGGGACTAACCTATTGACAAGATGTCATAGAGCCAGTTCCTGTTTTCAGCTGTTTTTAGTTTCAAAAAACTTGTTCTGGAAATATTCTCAGAACTGGACGATTCAAAAGCCAGAAGTCTTAGAATTCCCAGAGAGTCAAGGAAGTCCAAAGGAGACCCGGAGGGGGGCCTAGAGCCCCCACACCATGCCTGGGCACGGGTGGGCCTCTAGACGCGCCTGGGGTGGTGTGGGCCCCTCGGGAGCCCACCGCCATCACCCTTTAGCCTATATATGCCCCCCGAGGCATAAACCCTAAGGATATCAGCCTTTTCCACGAAAAGTTCCGTAGCTCCGTCGACAAGTTTCGGGGGACAAAAATCTCTGTTCTGGCACCCTGCCGGGATGGGGAGGTGCAAACGGAGCCATCTCCATCGACTTCGCCGCCAAGTTCATTGTCGTTGTTGTCTCCTATGACGAGGAGGGAGTAGTTCTCCCCCGGGGCTGAGGGCTCTACCGGTAGCTATGTGTTTCATCTCTCTCTTCCATGGTGTGATCTTTATGTGATCGTGAGCCTTGTAATCTAGTTGAATAAGTAGATGTCACTCTTCATCTGTTATTCTACTCGAGTGGTTTTGTTATGAGATCTCCATAAACACTTTGATCATGGTGTAAAGGTGACAATGTGTGCACCGTGTGGTTTAGCATGATATATATATCTTGTGTTGGATGACCCTATGAAATTGTGGTGTTTGTCTAGTACCTTCTAGTACGGATGGCAATGGGTACCCGATACCCGCAAACCCGATGGGTACCCTCCTTAAATGGGGAGGGTTTGGTAAGAAAAAAAAACCATGGGTCTGCTTAGTGGGTGAGAACCATACCCATCGGGTCTAGCGGAGGCGGGTATGGGGATGCCAAACCCATACCCACCAACCCGCATACCCACCTTGTCGAATCTGTGACTCTACAAATCCCTTATATGAACCTATCGGGTTTCGACTAGGAGAACTCATGAGCCCTGGTGGAATCGTTGGCTAGATAGGGGGCGAGATTTACCCAGGTTCGGGGCCCTCGTAGAGGTAAAACCCTTACTCCTGCCTCTGTCGATCTGTATTAATGAGTAGATCGGTTACAATGGTGGTTGCTCGAATCGAGAGTATGATCTCGAGTTCAAGGCTTTGGTGTTGCGATGTTGCTTGGTCCTCTTCCGGTGGCTCTCCTGGCCTTATATAGGTGGCCAGGGTTCAAACCCTACCCGGAGAGGACTCGAACTCTAACCTTAGGTCGGTTACATATTTCCAAACTTAACCCGCAAGTTTAGTGCGGGTGGGCTTCACGTGGGCCTTCTGGAATACTCTTAAGGGCTCCTCTTCTTGGGCCTTAACCTTGGGCCTGAGATGGGGTGTCCTTACCCGCAGGGTCCAGGATCCATGTCTTCGTCAGTAGCCCTCGAGTGTTTGCTCGAATGGGATTTTTCCAGTCGAGTAGACGGTCAAATCTTTCTTGGTCTTTCTTTCCTGTGGATAACCAGTTTGGTTGTTTCTTGTTTAGAGGGCGCGTACCCTGTATGATGAGTTTTCATACTCGAGTATCGAGCAATGCAAGTGCCTATTTTTATGGCTTTTTGTCGCAGAAGGATGTGGCGCAGTAGCTTGGCTCTCCCGAGAGATCAGGGCCAATTAATTGCGACTAGGGCAAAAACATTTCTGGCCTACACAGATTTGAGACCTCCGACTCGAACCCGATAAGGTGATTGTTGCGACTGGGCTGTTGTGGTCTTATCGAGTCGAACTTAACCTATGGGGGTACCCGGCGCGTCCGCTAGGATTTTTCTTCGTGTTGTTGACACGGAATCATACCGGAGGACGCAGCTTTGAGTGTGATTCCAGGCCCTCAAGAGAGATCTTTCGGGTCTTACCTTCATATTCGAAGAATATGGCATCCAGATGTGCCTAGTCGGCCGAACAATCCAGGTTTTTATGATGTAAAGATATCATGCGAGTGAGAAAAGGATAGGTTCTGCCTACTCGTGTAATTTTTGAATGAGTAGTTCTTTTATCCATACGAAAGAGTTTTCGTGTTTAGGAGTTTTTATGCCCATATGAAAGAGTTTTCATGTTTGGGAGATCGTGCCCATACGAAAGAGTTTTCGTGTGCAGGGTATTTTTGTCCTTTTTAAAGGAGTCTTGCCTCATGACTTGTTCATGAAAAAGTTGCTTCTATTCGAAGGAGTTTTGTTCATACGAAGTTATTTTCGCGTTTGAACTTTCCATTCGAAGCTTTCTTCAATTTCATGATGCACGCTATGACGTCATGGCGCACTTTTCTCCTCCCGATGGGACGTGACGGAGTGAGAACAGAGAGCCTGGCCCACATAGTCAGCTTTTTGACCGGGAAACGAGACGTCGTTCCCGGTTTTTACGCAAACTGTGCAGTAAATGCGCACGATCTTCTGTTAAGATCGTGGCAGGAAACAGCGCTCACCGCCTCCTCGTTTCGTCTTCACACATGGTGGCGGCGATGGGCGCCACGTGGAGCATCGAATGGCCAGTATCGATTCGTTCCGTGTATAAGTACGGGTCTTTGCGGTGCGGTAAAACTTTCCCAGCCTTCGTCTTCCAATCCATCTTCTTCCTCGCGCTCATCTTCTTTCTTCCTCCAAGCTCGTGCTTAACAGCGATGGCGGGAGGCAAAAGACGCGGTGCTGCCATTTCCGCATCCGGGGAAGCTTCCGTGCAACCTGCGCCGCGCTCGGGCGACTGGCGTTCGCCCAACACCACCGCGAAGAGCGTCAAGGAGATGCAGCGGGAGGGGCTGCTGCCTGCGGAGTCCGAGAAGCGGGTGCGACTCGGAAAGAAGGAAGAGGTACCCAACCCGCAAGCGAATGAGCGCGTGGTCTTCGCGGACCACGTGTCTCGCGGTCTTTCCTTTCCCCTCCATCCGTTTCTTATCGGGTTGCTGTATGTCTATGGCATACAGCTTCTCGATCTTCCTCCGAACGCGGTGCAGCACATATCGTGCTTCATTGTGTTCTGCGAATGCTTCCTTGGCATTCGCCCACATTGGGCGCTCTGGAAGGCCCTTTTCAAAGTTCGGATCTTCCGCGAGAAATCGCGGGTAGACTCCGAGCCCGGCGAGCCGCTATGCACGGGTGGCTTTGGGATCCAAGCGAAATCGGAGACCAGCTACTTCAGCATGTACTTCATCGACTCAGCGCAGGGCTGACGGAAAAAGTGGTTCTACGTCATTGACAACAGCTCGGGTGGGATCGTAGAATTCCATCCGTTCGCTGTTTTGAAGAGGCGGAAATCCTGGGCGCACAAGTTGTCGGCTGAAGAAACCCAGTTCGTCGCGCCACTACTCGCAAGGGTGACAGCTCTCCGTGGTCAAACTGCTGGAGTTGTACTCAACGGGCTGCGCCTGGCGGGTATCTTTCTCAAGCGCAGGATCCAACCTCTGCAGCACAGACCTTCCACGATGTGGGAGTACCAAGGCTCTGAGGATCCTAGCCGAGTGAGTCGCGAGGAGCTTTCGAACGTCGAGTTCGAGAAGAAGATCGCGGCTATCACTAGCTTGAAGGTGGGAGAGAAATTCCCCGACTGCACAGTCGCAGCCTTTGACGCGTCGAAGCCTCCGCCAGCCGAGGTGAGTTTATTCTTCTTCTCCTCTTTATTTTCTTGCTTGTTCTGAGTTTCAGTCGATTGAATTTTTCCTTGTTTTCTTCTGTCTTCTTCCATAGAGTTTATCCATGGCCACCTGCTACCCTCCTGTATCTGGGGCGAAGACCTCAGAATTATTAGCGAGTAACCTGGATGCTCCAGCCGACACCAGTGTTGCTGACGCTTCTTCGAGCTCCGACCAAGATTCTTCGGATGATGTCGGGGACTCGGGTGGCGATCATCATAAACGCCGTCGGGTGGAAGGTGATGAGGCCACCTCTAAGGACAACACCTTGGAAGAATCACCCGGGAAGGAGCCCATCAACGCTACCCCTCTGCGTACGCGCGCCCCTTCCTCCTCATTCCCAGTTATCCAGACCGCCTGGAATGCGGATATGCTGGACGAGGAGGACGACGAAGATGAGTAAGTTTCTTTCTCCTCGTTCTTAGTCGAACGTCTTCCTTTGCATCTATGTTGACGCTTTGTCTTTTGTTGCAGCCTGCAAACCATTAGTCCTCGCAGGTATGCCTCTTCCCTTCCTCCCGAAAGGAAGAATAAAGCAGGAGCTGCGGATGAGATTCCTACAGGTGGCACTGTCCAGAATTCGCCCAGCGTAGCCCCCGAAGTGGCGACTACGGAACATGGAGTTCCTAGTTCTGCTGCCGGAGCTTCAGCTTCAAAAGAGGCGACGGGTAGCTCAGCAGATCACCTTTCCCGTGCCAAGGGCCAGGTAAATTCCGTTACTTGCCTTTAATTTGTTATCGGGTGCACGACAGTGCTCCCGATGGGAGTAGCCCCCTAGGCTGTAGTTGATCGCATGTGATCGGCTACAGGCTCAAAGTCTATCTTTTCCTTCTTCTTGGTTTTATCGGGTGCACGACAGTGCTCCCGATGGGAGTAGCCCCCGAGGCTATACTCGAATGTTTACAATCGAGTATAGGCTCAAATTTTACTCTTCTGATTTCCACTTTCGTGTTGCTTGCAGACACTTATTGACTCCCTCGCGGCGATTGGGCGCCGTGTTGTTCTTGCTGAGTCCGACTGTGCATTCCTTCGAGCGGTCCGCAGTCGACTCACCTCTGAGAACGAGCTTCTTCGAGGTAAGCTCAGCCCTCTTCTTCTGTTTGTATTTTTTCCATTCGTTCTTCGATTCTGATAAATGTTGTCGTGCAGCTCAACTTGAGTTTTCGAAGACCGAGAAAGACAATGCTTCTACTCGGGTAACAGCTCTAGAGGCTGAGTTGGCGGCCGTTCGCCAGGATCTGGAATCTTCCCGCATGTCTTCGGCTGATCTTGAAGGGAAGCTTGCTTCTGCCCAAGAGGCTTTGAAGAAGTTGGAGAAAGCCAGCACCAAGGCGGATGCCGATATTGTCGGCTTTATTCGTCCCCTTGCCGGGCGCTTTGCGGGTAAGTTACCTTTGGCTTATAATTTGTCTTCTGCTGTCTTGAGTTTTTGACATTCTTTCCTTTGTAGATCTTCTGGGTGTTCCTCTGGAAGTTCCCGGGGTCCAGCGGGTGGACGCGCTGACGGACTCCCTCGCCCAGCTTAGGAGGCATGCCGAAGGAGTTTGCTCCTTGATCGGCAGTGCCACTCAAGTGTTGACGCAGCTGCATGGTCGCCTGCTTGTCAATGCTTCATCTCCACCCGCGCTGGGTGACCTATTGAAGATCTTCTCGGAGAGCAATCTCTTTGATGCCTACGCGGTCGCTCAGTCGGAGTCTGGGGCGAAGACGGCCATCCAGTTCGCGCTGGCGCATGGAGTTAGCGGCTTGGAGGAGGCCTACTCGGATCTCCCAGTCGATCCTTCCACGGGCAAAAAGGTAGGGCTTCGTCGTTTTGGCGATCCAGCCGCCGTCCTTGCTTGGAAGTTATCTGAGCTGTTTGCTCGACTTAAGGGAGGGACGACTGCCACGAGTGGGAGTACCACTGTAGCTTCTTAGTTTAGTTCGTTTGTATCTTGCAACTTCGATTGTAATGAACCCTGGGATGTGCTCCCGTTTCTTCAGTATTTTAATCGAGATGCTTTTGCTGAAATGTTTCCTGCGATTGTTCGTGTGCTCCCGATGGGAGTAGCCCCCGAGCACCTGTTGAATAGGTGGTGAATATATCTCGAGTAGGGCACCTTATTCTTTTAATCTTCTTTGTACTTTTCAGGTATCTGAGGTGGCCACAGAATCTTCAGGTGGACCTGCTGCCCCGACTGATCCGCTTGTCGCCGCCGTGGGGACTTTGGCAGGTCTTCGTGATCGTGTAGCTGATGGTGAGCGCAGGCTGAAAGCGTTGCGCGGAGTAGCCGATGTGGCGAAGTCCAAGCAAAAACTGGCGACTGAACGCGAACAATTTCTGATGGACGAGTTGGCTTCCGTCGCTAGGGACTTGCTGTGTAAGTAATACAGCCCCCGAGTCTTCTTTGTCTTGTTTCCTTGCCTAATCGTGCATATTTGCTCTTCAGTTGTTAAACCGGATGATAGAGAGGAAAAACAGTGGGTAGAAAACCACATTCTTCAAGAATCTAGCAGCTCGAGGCCTCATGCGAGTAACTTTTGGTCTGATCGCAGTCGAGGCTTTGTGCTGGCTACTTTGAAGTTCCATATCACCCAGTAAAAGTTCTCGTGAGTTCTTTTCACGAGGTCTTGATCGCGATGAACGATGCGTTCTATCCGCTGGAAAGGGGTCCTGAAGACTGGAGCCATCTCCTCAGGCTGTTCGGGCAAGAGGGAGAGATTCACGAGTGCGTGCGCAATCAGATGACTTGTGGCGCGGTGGTGGCCCTCTCCTTTGTCCGGATATGGCATCCTGAGATAAATTTTAACTCCGTAGCTAGGCTTCCAGACGGTCCAATCGATGATATTTCGCCGCACTATGATGCTGTTCGTCCAGCAGCGGAGAAAATCATTCGACTAACCTCTGAGGAAGTAGATAGAGTGTTGGCGACTGAGAATGCTTTTCGCCATGATTGATTGTTGGATGTGTACATCCTGTGATGTTGTATGGTTTGTAAAAACTGTTGTAAGGTGTGTGACCCTGTATGTTTAAATTTTCCTATGATGCCTAGTTGTAGGCGTAACCCCCGTGTGTTTATGGGGTGTGTACCTGTAACTACTTAGCATATAGGAATAAATAATCTTCGAGTAAATATGGTTGAGAAACCATGTATATTATTGCGATGACTAAGAAGTCATGTATTCGAGCTACAAGAGTGGCTAGTATAGCCTTATTTGTTGTGAGAACATGTAAATCTAGGGATAAAATTTTCGGAGGTGTGCGATATTCCAAGGATTGGAATAGATTCCTCCAGTCGATGGGTTCTTCAGCCTGTAGGCTCCACCTGGGATAACTTCGTGTATGACGAAGGGTCCTTCCCATGGTGGCTCGAGCTTGTGTCCCTCCTTCTGCTCGAGCCGCAACACTAGATCTCCTACCGCGAATGCTCTGTGGCGTATGCGGCGACTATGATAGTTTCGCAGTGATTGTTGATATACTGCGGATCTTGCGAGCGCTATATCGCGCATCTCATCGAGTGCATCCATATCTTCCGCGAGTGCCCTGTTGGAGGTTTCTTCGCTGTAAGCCACGACTCGTGGGGCGCTGAACCTAACAGCCTCGGGAAGGACCGCTTCTGCCCCGTATACCATGAAAAATGGCGTGTAGTTTGTGGATCGATTTGGAGTTGTGCGGAGGCTCCATAGTACGGAGGGTAGCTCTTCGGCCCAATGTCCTGCTGCTGGTTGTAGACGATCGAGTAGACGTTTCTTGATGCCAGCTGAAACTAAGCCGTTGGATCTTTCAACTTGTCCGTTCGTTTGCGGGTGGGCAACTGAAGCAAACTTGAAGTTGATGCCCTTTTCCTCGCAGAACTGTTGTGTTTCCTTTGCCGTGAAGTTTATGCCATTGTCTGTAATGATATCGTGTGGTACCCCAAATCTGCATACGATGGAATCAAGGAACTTGACGGCGCATTGGGCGCTAGCCGAAGTTACTGGCAAGTGTGTATATCCACCCGGGGTGGACTTGCGTAGCGGTCCTACCATGTCTAGCCCCCACTGTGCGAAAGGCCAGGCGATGGGTATCATGTGCAATTTCGTAGCAGGTGCATGTGGTCTTGGTGCAAATCGCTGGCAAGCGTTGCATCGTTCGACTAGCTCCTTTGCATCCTTGGCTGCCGTGAGCCAATAGAATCCTGCTCGGAAGGCTTTTCCCATGATTGTCTTCCAACTAGCGTGATGCCCACAGTCTCCTTGGTGGATGTCCTGGACCAATTCTTTGCCATCTTCGGGTGCGATGCAGCGCTGAAGTATACCCGAGATGCTTTGCTTGTATAATTCTCCGTTGATTACCCGAAAGGATTTACTGCGTCTGATTATCTGTCGAGCCTCGCGAGGATCGGCCGGGAGCTGTCTGGAGGACAGGTAGTCGAGGTATTTCTGCGTCCAGACTGGCTCGACCAGAAAAACCTGTCGTGAAATGTTATGAATAAGCTCGATGATGGCAACTTGCGGGCTGACCTCTGTTTCTGGTGCTGCGGGTGCGCGTGCAGCTTTTTTGACTTTGACTGAGCGCTTGACCATCCGTTCGAAATATATTCCTGGCGGTATGGGTGTGTTTGTGGAACCCATGTTTTCCAGTCTATCTGCTTCTTCGTTGCTGGATCTCGCAATGTGCTTCAGCTCGCATCCTTTGAAGCTCCCTTCGAGTAGGTTGTACATGTCGCGATATGCGATCATGTTTTCAGCAATTGCGTCACATTCTTTCATTGTTTGCTGCACGATGAGGTTGGAGTCGCCGTAGATCATTAATCGGGTAGCTCCACAGGCAACTGCCATCTTCATCCCATGCAACAGAGCTTCATATTCTGCGTCGTTGTTCGATGCCGGATCATCGGGTGGAAAATCCAAGCGTAGGACGTATTGCAGCTTGTCTCCCCTAGGCGATATGAGTACGATTCCAGCTCCTGCTCCTTCGTTTCTTTTGTACCCGTCAAAGTACATTATCCAGTTGCTCGTGTATTCAGGCGGTTCGGGTGTTTGTAGCTCTGTCCACTCACTTAGGAATTCCACGAGTACCTGGGATTTGACTGCATTTCGCCCTGCATAAGTGATGTCCCAAGCGCCCAGCTCGATGCTCCATTTGGCTATTCTTCCTGATGCCATAGGGTTGTTCATGATTGTCCCGAGTGACGCATCATTAACCACAGTGATGGCGTGTTCCTGGAAGTAATGCTTAAGCTTTCGGGCTGTAAGAACAACTCCATATGCGAGCTTCTGGTAATGAGGATATCGTTGCTTGCATGGCGAGAGCACTTCACTGATGTAATAGATCGGTCGTTGGACTCCGTACGCCTTGCCCTCCTCAGGTCGTTCGACTACGATTGCTGTGCTGATGACCTGGTTTGTGGCGGCTAGGTACAAGTAAAGTGGCTCCCTTTCTTGTGGTGTTGCAAGGACGCGCCTGCTTTGCAACGATCGCTTCAAGTCCGCGAACGCTTGTTTAGCTTCTGGTGTCCACTCGAATTTGTCCGTCTTCTTCAACAGCTTGTAGAAGGGTAACGCTTGCTCTCCCAATCGGGCGATGAACCGGCTCAGAGCGGCTAGTCGCCCTGCGAGCTGCTGGACTCCGCGTAGATTGGTTGGCTCCTTCATAGTCAAGATTGCTTGTATTTTCTCTGGATTGGCTTTGATGCCTCTGGCGGATACCAGGTACCCGAGAAGTTTTCCTGCTGGAACGCCAAAGACACATTTTGTCGGATTGAGCTTGATTCTGTATGCGTTGAGGGCGTCGAATGTTTCTCTAATGTCCTCGAGGAGTGTGTCCTCAACTCGAGTCTTGATGACAATGTCGTCAACGTACACTTGTACGTTCTTGCCAATGAGCTTGGCGAGGCATTTTTGCATGTAGCGCTGGTATGTTGCGCCTGCGTTCTTGAGCCCGAAGGGCATTGTCGTGTAGCAATATACACCGTGTGGTGTGATGAATGTTGTCTTTTCTTCGTCTTCTCGTTTCATCCGGATCTGATTGTAGCCCGAATAGGCGTCCAAGAAGGAGAGGCGTTGACATCCTGCCGTAGAGTCCACGATCTGGTCGATTCGCGGGAGGGGGAAGTTATCCTTGGGGCAGTGCTTGTTTAACGACGTGTAGTCGATGCATACCCGAAGGATGTCCGTATTTTTCTTGGGGACCAGCACTGGATTTGCTAACCAGGTGGATATCTTGATCTCCCTGATGAAATTCGATGCTAGAAATCTGTTTACTTCTTCTCCGAGCGCCTTCTGCTTGGGTTCTGAAAATCGTCGAGTAGTCTGTTTGATGGTTAGAGTTCGAGTGAGTGCTCGGCAAACTCCATGGGTATTCCTGGCATATCTGAGGGTTGCCAGGCAAAAATTTCCCAGTACTCACGGAGGAGTTTGACGAGCGCGCTTTCCTATGCTTGCGAGAGGGTGGTTGAGACCATCGCTGTCTTCGCAGAATCTGTCGGGTGCACTTGATGCTTTCGGGTATCACTGTTGGCGCTGAACTCTAGCTCATGCGCGTTTTTCTTCGTGAGGGGCATCACGGAGTGATCCGTGGTTTTAGCCAGCTCTTGAAGTTCTTCTTGCATCCCGAAAGATTTTGCGATCTCATTGAATTCAATGTCGCACTTGTTAGATTTCTGAAAGTCTCTGTCGATGGTGATCACACCATATTCTCCAGGTAATTTGAGCTTCAGGTATGCGTAGTGTGGTACTGCCATGAATCTGGCGAACGCTGTTCGGCCAAGAATGGCGTGGTACTGTGAAGGCCAGTCGACGACTTCGAAGTCGAGGAATTCTCTTCTGTAGTTGCTTTTAGTGCCCAGCACAACTTCTAAGTTGATTGTTCCGAGTGGACGGATTGTCTTTCCCGGAACTATCCCGTGGAAGGATGTTTCTGATTCCGCAAGGTCGTCCAGGTTCCTGTTCATCCGACGGAGTGTATCCGCGTAAATAATATTGATGCCACTGCCACCATCCATGAATACGCGGGCCAAGTCGTAGTTGCCAATCTGTGCTTGGATGACGAGGGCGGCGTGTCCTGGTCGATGGACTCGTGGTGGGTGGTCTTTCATCGAGAATGTGGTCGGTTGATCCGCCATCTTCAAGTACTCGGGCTTTGTTGGCGGAGTCTGCACAACCATGCACAACTGCCTTGTGTTAGTATTTTGATCTCTGCGGGATGGACATACCTTCTGGATCATCGCGAGTTGCCCTGCTGGATTCGGGTATGCATTGGCCTCGGAGTTTTGTGCAGGTGGTGCTGGCAGTGCAGCCAATGCCATGTTTGGATTTGCTAGTGGAGGTAGGGGTTGTGGCGGCTGGAATCCTTGGTGGCCTCCTCCTGGAAGCGGTGGGTAATTTTGAGTGGATGCGGATCTTTTTCTTGCGAGGGCTTCCGAGATGTCAATAAATTTTCGGCAATCCTTAAGAAGGTGTGTTGCCTTAGTTTTGCCCGTGCGCTTATCTGTAAATAGATGTAGCGAGAAGTATGCGTCGAGGTCTTCCTCGGGAGACTTTTCTTCAGCCTTCGGTCTCCACTCGCGATTCCCACAGCGACCGGAGTCGCGGCTTCGCGTGAATTCCGCCGCTACCAGCTCCTCTCGATCCTTGTGATCGTAATATTTCCTCCTTTTCCTTCGGCCATGGCGGTCTTCATCGTGCGCAGGTGATGATGCTCTCTCGTTGCGCATTGCGTTTTCTCCGTTAGCCCACTTTTCGGCTATGATCATTAGCTCTCCAATAGTTTTGGGTGCAGTCCTGCCTAGCTCTTCTCTGAAAGCAGTTCTTCGGGCGCCTTTCGCAAAGGCTTCAATCGCCACTTCTTCCGAGATGGTTCCCGCAGTGTTCCTAAGCGTGGTCCACCGCTGGATATATTCGCGGGTAGACTCACCGCTTTTCTGCTTGCACGCTCGCAGTTCTTCGATGGTGGCCAGCCTCTTGTAAGTCGACTGGAAATTTTTGCAAAAGTCGCGGTGCAAGTCATCCCACGATGCGTAACAAGATCTTGGTCTTCTTTCTAGCCAGCTGCGGGCCGCGCCAACGAGATGCAAATTGAGATATTGCATAGCTGTGTTCTTGTTCCCACGTTGGCATTTTACTGCCGTGAGGTAATCGCTTAGCCATTGAGAGGGCTCGAGTGAGCCGTCGTACTTTGTCACTTCCGTGCTGAGCTTGAATCTTCTGGGTAGAGGCGCTTCCCGGATGCTGCGGGCAAAGCAGAGCGCACCGCAGGTTTGTTCATCCGAGGAGCTGGACGAAGAGCGCCCACGATATCGCGAAGCCCTTGCCTTATCTACCTTATTTTGTGCGATGTCAGATCGCGCGTCATGTCCTGGCCGGTCGCGGTCGACGTCCTTCCTTGGCTCCTTGCTTCGCTTTCGCGAGCGGCTGCTGTGATGTCGCGAGCTTTTGTCTCTCAGACTGCCTTCGCTGCTGCTTCAACTGTCATCACGGCGTCGGGCTTCTTTTTCTCGGCCACGACGTGGCGACCTGTCCCTTCTTGGCGAAGAGCTCCTATGTTTGCGGGTCGCCTCTTTCTCCTTCTCTTTCTCTTTCTCCTGTTCCTTTTCCAGCTGCTCTGCGGCTTTCTTGCGGTCATAGGCGGCGAGCCTTGCGGCTGCCAGTCCTAGTCCCTTGCGCACTTGTTTATACTGCTCCGCCCGAGGGTCACTTTCTGTCAGTTGATTCATCTGCATGTAAGTTGCTGCGGCTAGAACCGCGGCAGCGGGAGTTTGCGGGTAGACATTGCCGTCATCATCGACTCGCATGAGAGAGGGAGTGATCGATCTGTTGGTCCCGGCTAGGGATTCATTGTTCCTGGATGTAGATGCGTGCCCCTTCCTCGTCGGTCGGGTTCCGACCGAGGGTGTTAGGGACAGCCCGGCTCGTCTTTGACTTGACTCATCCGCCGCTCTTCTTCGGCGGGCCAGATCTATCCGAGCGTCTTTGATGGTCGTGGCTGCTCTCACTAGGTGATAGTGGTAGGCAACCATGTCTTCGTGTGAAGCTCCGGCTGCGGGTGGCTTGCTTGTTCGCATAGCCTCCTTCGCTCGGTTCCAAGATTCCCGTGAGACGCCGATTATGTTGCGCTCTGCCGCGCTATGTTCCGTTTCCGGGGTTTGTTCCGATCCTGCCATGCAGACTTGAGCCAGTCGAGGCTCGTGTGTCCTAGGCGCAGATCGAAAGTTCCTTTGAACTCTTGAAGGTTCCTCTGTCGAGAGGGTATGGTAGTCGTTGGTGTTGAAGCGGACGGACTCGCCACTTTTCTCTAGATGACGGCGCGAGTCGACGGCTTCGAATTCAGATTCTGATTCTTCCGAGAAGTGGAGGATTCCGTCTCTGTTGGTCACGAACTTCAGGCTCCCGAACGTCAAGGTGACGCTCTTCTCCAGATCCTCGAATACTGGGCGTGATTCCGGCGAGTGAGGTGTGACCACAACAGATCCGATCCGTATAGGATTGTTCGGAACTGTAGTCGATGGTTTCCAACAGGAATTGGTCGTCGATGAAGCCGAAGATGCCGGTGATCCAGCGCCCGCCGTTCCCACAGACGGCGCCAATTGTCGAATCTGTGACTCTACAAATCCCTTAGATGAACCTATCGGGTTTCGACTAGGAGAACTCATGAGCGCTGGTGGAATTGTCGGCTAGACAGGGGGCGAGATTTACCCAGGTTCGTGGCCCTCGTAGAGGTAAAACCCTTACTCCTGCCTTTGTCGATCTGTATTAATGAGTAGATCGGTTACAATGGTGGTTGCTCGAATCGAGAGTATGATCTCGAGTTCAAGGCTTTGGTGTTGCGATGTTGCTTGGTCCTCTTCCGGTGGCTCTCCTGGCCTTATATAGGTGGCCAGGTCTCAAACCCTACCCGGAGAGGACTCGAACTCTAACCTTAGGTCGGTTACATATTTCCAAACTTAACCCGCAAGTTTAGTGCGGGTGGGCTTCACGTGGGCCTTCTGGAATACTCCTAAGGGCTCCTCTTCTTGGGCCTTAACCTTGGGCCTGAGATGGGGTGTCCTTACCCGCAGTGTCCAGGATCCATGTCTTCGTCACACCTAGCCCCACCTGTCGGTGAGATGCAACAGCAAGACCCACCTGTCATAGGAGTGGAAAGTGGAAACCCTAACCCTAATATAAAAGCCACGATCCAGCCCCAACCCCCAAACCCTAGTCCCACTCAGCCGCCACCCCCCACGCGCCACGCCCCACTCCCACCCCACGCGACCGATTCGGCCAGGCCCTCCTCACTGCCTCTCCGGCCACCGGCCCTCCCTCCCTCCTGCGCCAGCTTCTCCGGCCACCGGCCCTCCTCCCTCCTGCTCCAACCGTCCTGTGCCGCCACTCCCGGGAGCCATGGACTCCTTAGATGTGGAGGGGAGCGAGGGAGACTCCGGCGCCAATAGCCAGCCCGCCAGACCTCGGCGCTCCCCGTCGCGCCGCCCCCTGCACCCCGCGCCGCCGCTCCCCCTCTGTTCCCCGAGCAGCCAACCCCGAGATCCCCGACCCCGAGCACCCCTTCGGGCCGCCACCTGAGCCATGCACCTCCGCTCCTCGGTTGAGCTCGAGTAGCAAAAGGAGGAGCCAGCACCCAACCCCACACCTCCGCTGCCTGGAGATACGCTGGCTACAATTCCGCCAGCGAGAAGCGGAGAGAGGCTGACGTTCTTACTGGATGTGCAAGGGGCACCGTCGAGCTCCAAGGGAGGCGGCGCATGGGGGCGTTTCCCGTGGGGCTGGCCGCCGGTTTCTGCGACTGAGAGTGGCCGGAAGCGGGGTGGGACGCCTGTGGCTTCTTCCTCCGACGGCGACCCGGTGCAGAATAAGGGGAAGAAGAGGGCTGCCGACAACAAGAAGTTGCAGATGGCCAAGTATCGTGGACAATCCTAGATTTAGGAGGCGCAGATGTCCAAGTATCGTGAATTTGTTGCTGAATATGTTCTTGTCAATTTTTTGCTGAAAATTGATGCTAATTTGTTGCTGAAAATGACCGTGAATTTGTTGCGGAAAATGTGCAAAATATGTCTTTGTTGTTCAGCACGAATTTGACGGGTACCCGTCGGGTGGCGGGTACCCGGTGGGTGGAGCGTATGGGGAAATTCTGTACCCGCCGACGGGTATGGGGGCGGGTGGCGGGGGCAGGTAGAAGGGGCGGGTGCGTGTATGGGGGTGTCAAACCCGCACCCGAACCCGGCGGGTGCCATCCGTACCTTCTAGGGCGCTCAAGTTGACAGTGTGGGGTTAACTAGACATTGGAATGCGACTTTAAGGTGTGCTTTGTAGCCCTACGCAATGAATTGGTGTTTGTTATTCGACCGGAGAGTGGTTCGGAGTAGCGCAGTGAAGAGAGATATTTATGCCTTCAATTATGTTATCATTGTTGAGAGTGTCCACTAGTGAAAGTATGATCCCTAGGCCTCGTTTCTCAGCATTGAAACGTCGTTTACAGTTTTGCTAGATGTTTGCTTGCTGCCATTTTTATTTCAGATTTCTATTGTTACTTATAATCATCCATATTACTTGTAGTTCACTATATCTTCGCCGAACTAGTGCATCTATACAACTGACAATTGTATTAGGTGTGTTGGGGACACAAGAGACTTCTTGTATCGTAATTGCAGGGTTGCTTGAGAGGGATACCTTTGACCTCTTCCTCCCTGAGTTCGATAAACCTTGGGTAATCCACTTGATAGAAACTTGCTGATGTTCTACAAACCTCTGCACTTGGAGGCCCAACACTGTCAACAAGAATAAAAGCGTGCGTAGACATCAAACTCTTTTCTGGCGCCGTTGCCGGGGAGGTAAGGTAAAAGGTTCTCACATCCTCGGGTGTGAGGGCTCAAAGTTATTTCCTTTAGATTCTTCAATTATATCTTTTTGTTTCTTGTTTTTATTTTCACTAGTTAGGCTTTTTACTTGTTTCTTGTTTTTATTTTTACTAGTAGAAACGTTATTAGTATGAATTCTTTGAACACCATTATTGCTAATGCCATGGAAAAATCTAAGCTTGGGGAAGTTGGTTTTGATGAATATCATATTTTTAGTCCCCCAAGCACGGAGGAACAAATTTTCTTTGATGATACTTTGCCTCCAATATATGATGATTACAATGATGAAAATGCTATTTTTAGTCCACCTACTATTGAGGATAAAATTAGTTATGATCACAATATACCTCCTATATTTGATGATTATGGTGATGAGAATGATAATGATAGCTATTTTGTTGAATTTGCTCCTACTACTATTAATGAGAATGACTATGCTTATGTGGAGAGTATTAATTCTTTTATGCATGTGGCTCATGATAAGAATGTTTTATGTGATAGTTATATTGTTAATTTTATTCATGATGCTACTGAAAGTTATTATGAGAGAGGGAAACATGGTTTTATGCATCTCAACAATATTAAGTTTCCACTCTTTATGTCGAAAATTTTGAAGTTGCAATTGTTTTGTTTTCCTATGCATGCTACTTTGTGCTTTATTGACTTGTTCTTCTACAAGATTATTTTTCATAGGAAGTGGGTTAGACTTAAATTTGTTTTATATATATTTTATTTTTTAACTCTTATCTTTATGTGAGCATCATAAGAATTACTATGCCTAGCTAAAAGGCTTTAAAGAAAAACACTTCTTGGGAGATAACCCATGTTTTTCATTTTTGCAATATTTTCTTTTGTTTCCTTTGAGTCAAGGGGTTGTATACTTCTCTAGCAACTCCTTTGTATCTTTATTTTCATTTTTTAGTTGTGCCAAGTGAAGTTTCTAACGAAAGTTGGAGTTGGTTTTGGATTTCTGTGCAGGAAATAGATTTCTTATGTCCACTGTAAAAAATTGTATAAAATCCAGAAATATCAGAATGAGCTGAAACCTTTTGTGCTTATTTCTCAGCTAATTCCAATTTTTTTTCTTATTTATGTTTTTCGATCTGACCAGCTTAAGTGCCCCAAAAAAATTCTTCATTACAGACTGTTCTGGTTTTGGCAGATTCTGTCATTTTTCTTGCATTTGCTCTTTACTATGTCAAGTGGATTTCTTTGCTTCACGAAACATCAGTGGTTGTAGATAATGTTTAAAAGTATCAATAGCACTTGTGCCCTTGCAGAACATATGGATTTTTTTTATTGTTTCACTAACCCTCTAATGTGAATTACATTGAGTGTGGTGTGAAGGAAGTTTTCAAGGGTCAAGAGAACAAGGTGATATAATGTGATCAAGAAGAGTGCAAAGTCAAAACTTGGGGATGCCCCCGTGGTTCATCCAGCAAATCCTAAGAAGACTCAAGCGTCTAAGGTTGGGGATGCCTTGGGCATCCCCTTCTTCATCGACAATTTATCAGGACACTCCTAGTGAAACTATATTTTTACTCGGTCACATCATATGAAGTTTACTTGGAGCGTCTGTTTGTTTTTATTTTATTTTCCTTTGTTTTATTTTGTTTTCCTTGCTGAAATAATATAGTTGGAACCTAGCATTCTTTGTGTCGGAGAGAGACACGCTCCGCAAATACTCGTTCTGCTCGTATTCTTAGTTTTTCTTCTAACTGCTGCAAAATTCCTTTTAGCTCCTGTTTTTCATGCATATCTTATTTAGAGCTGTTAGTTTTAGTAGAGTTGTGTTAGTACTCTCTTTTTTCATTTATGCATCTCTTGGAGAGTTTTTTTTATTATGAAATGCTTGGTGTTGGAAAGCAGTAATACAATTTTCGTGCTTATAACAGTGCAAATAGAAGCTTGTATAGATTGTGGCTAGACTTTTTCATGTCATTCTAAATGTTATTTCAATTGTAAATCCTAGTGGTTATTTTTGTAGCATGATTTGTCTCAAATACCTGAGAGTGTTTAATGTGCCTTAGAAATAATCATGAGTTGTTCTTGTCATATTGAAGCATAAATTTGTGGTGTTCTCCTTTGAATACTTTATTTGGTTGACTTGGCGCATGCTCACATCATGTTTATGAGTATGAACCAGTCACTTATAGCCTCCATAATCATTTAGTTTTTGAACCTGTAGTACCACTTATGCTCTGATTAATTTTGTTTTTGTCGCTATGCATGATTATAGCCATTATTGCTCTCTTGATTTGTCGCTTCCAGTCTTTTGCTACCCTCCACTTGTACTGAGTATGATCTCTACTTGTGCATCCAACTCCCAAAAACTAAAGTTTGCCAAATATGTCCACCATACCTACCTACATGTGGTATTTAACTGCCACTCCAAAGTAAATTGCTCATGTGTTACCTTTAAAACCTTCAAAATTACTCCTATTTTGTGCTCCTGTTTTAGGTCATGAGAACGTAAATAGAGAATCTTTATCTCACTTGTTGATTGGACTTTCACACCCTGTACTAGTGGCTTCATCCGCTTATCCAATTGATAGAAGAGCTGGCAGCGGGGTGCCCGGCCCCAAATTAATAAAACAAATTCCCTTCACTATTTTTGCCCCTGATTTATCAGTCAAAGCATAATTGTGTAAACAAAAGAGAAAGATGGATGACCTTCTACCCAGATGCGTCCTTCTATGGGAGCCTCTCTTGTGAAGTCTAGTTGGCTTGTGACATACTGTATTTTCTGTTTACCATTTGTTGACATAAGCATACACCTCTCTAAAAATTAGGGACTCCTCCATGGTATGTGCTTGTTGGCAGGCACCGGAGAATTCGATTAGCCATGGTTTGTGTAAGAAAGGTTGGGAGGAGTGTCAACCATTTTATACCCATGTTTAACAAAATAAAAGCTCTAGCACATGAGTGATCCCTGCTTCCCTCTACGAAGGGCCTTTTTTTTACTTTTATGTTGAGTCTCCATCTTCTAACTTTATGCATAGTTGAGAGAGCATGGTTGCCATTCTGAGTTTAATGTGCACTTGTCCCAGAAACATTATTAATTGATTCATGATGTGTTATTGTTTGTTCTCAAATTATTTGTTCTAGTCGCATGAGCTTTGAAGGTGTTCTGGCATTTATGTTTTGCCCCACTCTTAAGGACAAGCGAAATATCACTTTGCTATGTTATCTCTATGCTTGAAACAAAGGTATAGCTTTCGAGTGCATTATTATTCATGATCTTTTGTTTGTGTTACTTTTCATGATGCAAGGTGATTGCTATGCTTTATTGTTAGAATTATATTTATCATGCTTGTGTTAAAATTCTATGATCCCAGCTATGCTTATGCTTTTACAATTTAGTTGGTCAAGTTTATGTTGATAGCTTGTCACCTCAGAAATTATTTGTTTTGTCGTTTACCTACTCGAGGACGAGTAGGAACTAAGCTTGGGGATGTTGATACGTCATAAACGTATCCTTAATTTATGATGTTCCATATTGTTTTCATGCCATATGCTACATGTTTTACTTACACTTTATGTGATTTTTATCGATTTCCCGGGACTAACCTATTGACAAGATGCCACAGAGTCAGTTCCTGTTTTCTGGTGTTTTTGGTTTCGGAAAAGTTGTTCTGAAAATATTCTCAGAATTGGACGATTCAAAAGCCAGAAGTCTTAGAATTCTTGGAGGGTCAAGGAAGTCCAAAGGAGACCCGGAGGGGGGGCCCGGAGCTCCCACACCATGCCTGGTCGCGGGTGGGCCTCTAGACGCGCCTGGGGTGGTGTGGGCCCCTTGGGCGCCCACCGACATCACCCTTTCGCCTATATATGACCCCCGAGGCATAAACCCTAAGGATATCAGCCTTTTCCACGAAAAGTTCCCTAGATCCTCCGCCTCCGCCGACAAGTTTCGCGGGACAAAAATCTCTGTTCCGGCACCCTGCCAGGACAGGGAAGTGCTCCCGGAGCCATCTCCATCGACTCCACCGCCATCTTCATCGCCGTTGCTGTCTCCTATGATGAGGAGGGAGTAGTTCTCCCCCGGGGATGAGGGCTCTACCGGTAGCTATGTGTTTCATCTCTCTCCCCCATGTTGTGATCTTTATGTGATCGTGAGCATTGTAATCTAGTTGAATAAGTAGATATTACTCTTCATCTATTATGCTACTCGAGTGGTTTTGTTATGAGATCTCCGTAAACACTTTGATCACGGTGTAAAGGTGACAGTGTGCGCATCGTGTGGTTTAGCATGATATTTATATATTGTGTTGGATGACCCTATGAAATTGTGGTGTTTGTCTAGTACCTTCTAGGACGCTCAAGTTGACAGTGCGGGGTTAACTAGACATGGAAATGCGACTTTAAGGTGTGCTTTGTAGCCCTACGCAATGAATTGGTGTTTGTTATTCGACCGGAGAGTGGTTCGGAGTAGTGTAGTGAAGAGAGATATTTATGCATTCAATTATGTTATCATTATTGAGAGTGTCCACTAGTGAAAGTATGATCCCCAGGCTTTGTTTCTAAGCATTGAAACGCCATTTACAATCAGTTTTGCTACATGTTTTCTTAATGCCATTTTTATTTCAGATTTCTATTATTACTTATAATCATCCATATTACTTGTATTTCCCTATCTCTTCGCCGAACAAGTGCATCTATACAGCTGACAATTGTATTAGGTGTGTTGGGGACACAAGAGATTTCTTGTATCGTAATTGCAGGGTTGCTTGAGAGGGATACCTTTGACCTCTTACTCCTTGAGTTCGATAAATCTTGGGTAATCCACTTAAGGGAAACTTGTTGTTGTTCTACAAACCTCTGCACTTGGAGCCCCAACACTGTCTACAAGAATAGAAGCATGCGTAGACATCACATGCTCTCCCTTATTAGTAGATGCTCTGGCCAAGTAGATGCTAGTAACTCGAAGAGGGAGTATTTATGCTCGATAGTGGGTTCATGCCTCCTTTGCATCTGTGCTCGAGTGACAGAAACATGACGGATGGAGGATGTGTTGTTTCTATTAGGGAGAAAACAACGGTGTTTACTTAGTTTACATTGTTTACATTACACATTTTTCTTACTTCGATAATCTGTTGCTTGCAACTTAGTACCCAACATTTGCTCGGATGATATTCAGAGGGTGGTTATTAGTCATAGATGCAGTTGGATGACGGTCTATGTATTTTGTTGTAATACCCGCATGAATCACATAGTAATCTTTATGTCTTGCATATGCACTACGGTGTAGTCTTCATTAATGTCAATTGCCCAGCTGCAATTTGTTCACCACACGTGTTATTTATCTTATATGGAGAGACACCTCTAATGAACTGTGGGCCTCGGTCCATTTTCTCATTCTGATAATACACACACTCCATCCACTGCTTTCACACTGCTTCCACTGTTTTCTCACAGCTGCTACTATTTTGATATTGTTCTCATATTCCACACCATACATTTAACCTCTTTGTTACCAGCAAAACCGGTGAGATTGACAACCTCACTACTTCGTTGGGAGCAAAGTGAATTGTTTGTGTTGTGTACGTTCCACGTTGCTGCTGAATCGGTAGTGCGCCCTGCCATCTCAGCTGCATCAACCTTCTGAAGTTACTCCTTCCTCTTACTGGTCGATTAAACCTTGGTTTTTTTCTGAGGAAAAACTATTGATGTGCTCATCATACCTTCCTCTTGGGGTTTCCCAACGAGTGCAAGACCTGCACCATCAAGCGGTGTGGCTGCATTGCCAGCAAGCTGTCGGGGCTATCGTCGCCATATCCTTCAGCAACTTCTCCATGCCGAGACGGGAGACGAGCTCGTCCTCGTCGATGGGGGAGCCGGAGGCCGCCGCATCGGACAACTCTTCCGAGTCGATCTCATGAGACGTCGACATCTCGAAAGTGGGGAGTGGAGGGAACGGACGAGAGGAGTGGAGTGGACCGGAGGGACGAGGAGGGAAAGTTATGGTTTGCTAGGGATGGTAGGGAGTCGAGCAGAGCAGGGACATATAGCCGGGGTGTGTCGCCTCCGGCGCCGCACCGACGAGTCCGTGACGTGTGGACGGTGCTAGTAAATCTCCCTCCGCGTAGGTCCGCGTTGTTAGTGCATGGAGAACAACAACACCCCCCCCCCCCCCAAACCACACACACACGTATGGGCTGGTTTTGGGGTTTGTCGGACATATAAGATATATTTGGGATGGCCGGTTGGGTGGGAGTTTTTTTTTGTTTGGGCCGTGTCTGTCTTGTCCAGCCGAATGTTTGGGGGAGGGGATTTTCCCACCCCGGTTGTAGATTCTCTAAGGGAGGGTACATTGGAGGCATCCTGGTGGATTAACGGTTGCAAGGTCGAAACACGGTCTCAACTTTGTCGCCGACTCAAAAATATGCTCGTGATCCTGTGTGTAAACTCTAGGCTTTAGTAAAGCAAGCGTCTCAAACTAGAGCATGTTGGAAGCACGCCTCCTTAGCTAAAATTCGGTTTTGTTATATTTCTCTAAGCGCCCTTCGAAGCGCAAGCCGCCGAACATGCCTAAAAACACCAAACTTCGCACCACGGTCATAGCCACCACCAACAAGACGTGCCAAAGGCAGAAACAATAAGCCGTTAGATCTAGATCTATCGGAGCTCCATGGTAGAAGCACCACATGATCTCTTGTGTCGATTGCGCACAAGTTTCACATCTGGACGATATGTAATCCAGTTAAGGATGGCAATGGGTAGGGTATGGGGCGGGTAGAGCAATACCATGCCCATACCCGTACAATCAACGGGTGGAAAATTCTACCCATACCCGTACCCACGGGTATGAAACTTTACCCCATACCCGACGGGTACCCATATCCATTGGATACACAGTGGGTAGATCAAATATTATACAAAGTTTTCATAATTTTACATTACCTGTTGCACATTTGATAAAAATATCACAATTTCATACTCGCAAGATGACGAATTGACAATTGATCAGAAGATAGGTTTCCATCCACAGGCCACCACAACTCTTCGATGCTTTGACGGTTTGACCGACCCTTGGCTAGCTGCGGCACTTCAAGACACGTGAAGTCATGGTCTGCTAGACTGTTGGTCCACTATAAATGGGTTATGGGTAGGGTATGGGTATACCCACAGGTAGAGCATGATATCTATGCCCTACTCACGACTTGACGGGTAGGTTATGGGTATTACCCATGGGTATAAAAAGGTGTCCATACCCTACCCATACGGGGCGGATACTCGCGAATACCCGTACCCATGGTTAAAATTTCCATCCTTAAATCCAGTTTTGACGGTGGTTTAATTGAACCGAGGCCTGAGTGAGCTTAGTGGTCAGACCCTGACGATAGGGGTCTTTCGCTTTTCCATATCTATAGAGATATTACGAGTCCTCCGTCCCAGATTCCCTCATCGCGAACATCTGGTTCATCGGTACTACCAAAAAGTCTCATTCAATCGTTTACTCATGGAATGAGTCCGTTGGTCGGAGGAAGAGAGTTCAATTTCGTTCGAAGGTGGTCCGTGAGCTCACTCTGGTTAGAATGAATCCCGACAAACAACATAAGATGGCTATCAATACTCCTTTTTTTGCTTACTTTGGAGACCCCGATCGGCCGGCTTGCTTGGATGAAAAAATGTCATAAGGGAGACTCGTTTCACTTGATACGTTCCGTCGCACCCGCACTATTCCTAAATAGGTTTTATATTTCTATTTTCAAAAAAAAAGGGGTCGAACTCATTTCGTATTTCTGCTAAGAACCAGATTTGAACTGGTGACACGAGGATTTTCAGTCCCTCTACCAACCGAGCTATCCTGACATTTTCTTGTGCATAATCCTTGTAGAGTATTTGTATCTATGTCAATTAAAGGGAAATGTGTTGGGTAAGCGCAGAGAAGTCGTCTGAAGGGGAGTTCCATAGGAGTGTTCAACTTCGATCAACCTTGCTTTGGTCCCATGCATAAAAAATAATGATGGTAAAAAATGTAGCTCGATAAGCTAGATACCAAAACTTTGCTAAAGATTGAGGCAACCCATTTTATGAGGGGTGTAAGGGTCCTTTTCCTCTCAATAGCATATTGAGGAAATATAATTCTCGCGATTTGTACCCAAAGACTAATGAAAATTGCATACAAAATACAAATTGAATTATGAGTTAATTGCTGCTGGATTGGCTGTAGGCTTGCTTCTATTGGGTCTAGAGTTGGTCAAGGTACTGTTGCAGGACAAGCCGTAGAAGGTATTTACCTTGCCTGCCTCCCAGTGACAAATCCTTTGTCTACCTGGAGCCATTTATTTCTCTCTCTGATAATAATTCCCATCTCATGAAATTTTGATTCCATTTTGATTAATAAACCCCAGTGATGGCCTTTAAGTACTCATTTCATCTCATATTAATTGTCTGAAAGTTAAAAGAAAATATGTAGACATATTTCAGTATTAGATACTCGCTCCGTCTCAAATTAATTGTCACAAAGTTTGACAAACGTGGATATATCTAGACATAGTTTAGTGTTAGATACATCCAATTATGTTAAACTTTGAGGCAATTAATTTGGACGGAGGGAGTACATTTATTTTTGTCCAATTTTGAGACAATTAATATAAGACGGCCGGAGTATCAAAGTCTCACGGTGGCTTTGCGCATGTGAAAACCATCGTATCAAGATTCAACGGACATAGTTGATAAAAAAATTGAACTCGAAATCCAAACTTTCCGAAAAACAAAATGTTTTTTTTTTTGAGCAAGCCATACATAGCAAGGCAGGCTCTGAACAAAGACAAAATGCTAAATCGTCGAACCTCTCTAATTTATAACAGCAAAATCGTCGAACTTGAGCCGGTCTGAAAGCAACTTCTGCTCCAATCCAAAAAAAAAAAAAAAAACCCTCTTTTTAAAACGCCTGGCGACTGATACGCCGACGTCCACGACGGCGGGGACGCGAGGAGCACATCGCCATGTTAGGTGGGCCGACCTGGTCGAGCCGCAAGTATTAAACAAAACAAGGGTCCAAATCTGTGCGTGCTTTCGCTTTCACACACCGCGCCGGTGGGAGCTCCCACCCGGGGCTAGCCTGCGACTTTTCTCATGATCGATCCTTCTTCAACAAGCGGTCAAAGTCTTCGTCGCCTGGTGTCAGCGTGAAGTTCGATAGACAGCGCCAGTTCAGTTCAGTTCGCGTAGGCGTTGCTTCACCGATTAAGCTGCTTCCAGCTAGTGATGTAATGCACCGCCGCGCAATAATTAACTTGTTCCAGGTGTTGGTGTGGTCTCGGCTGAGCAGGTGCTTGTGCAGCACCTAAACCTTGTGTCCCATTTGTATTCTCTCCTTCAAGTCGGCCTATGTTCTTACACACCCTGCTTTAAAGAAAAAAGCAGCATCACGCAAATTTTATTAGCATCATCGGACTAATGTTGAGCTAATGACTTACCGACATATATTCCTTTTTCATCTAGCAACCTTTGACTAGAATTAGTTTCCCACGATACATTTTGGTAGGGCCCCTTCAGCCAATTCTTGGATTAGGCTGGTGCCAATGCATCACAGCTTCTCACGGGCTATAGCCCCGCCACGTCACCTTTTTTCCTCACTCTCACGCCACTCTCACGGCACGGTGCCATTGCACGGGCTATACCCCGGGCTATAGCTTCTCTCTCTGCCACATCAGCTTTTCTCTCTCCTCCACGTCAACACATATTTTTGAGACGAAAACATTAAAAATAATGCAAGAAAATAATTTTATTGAACTAAAATGGTTACCGATTACATACTAATTAATAAAATTGCATATTAAATTGTAAAAATTACATAAAAAATAAAAAATTCTAATCCTCATCCTCCTCCTCGTCGTCGTCATCCTCTTCCAGCCCTAGCTCTTTTTCCACTATCTGGATGGCCTTGGCATGTTTGCGCTTTTCTGCTTCGTTCATGTCGGCGGTTGATCGGTCTTGCAATTTGTTATATTGCTTCAGTAGCTTAGCCTTCAATAAACCTTTCCACATTTTCTTCATTCCGAAGGTTGCACTTGATGCCTCACTGGACGCTTCCTTCTCCTTCTTCTTTCCCTTGCGAAACGCTGCCTTGGCCCTATCGCGGCCCATTGGACGCTGCTCCTCCTCAGTCGCGTCGCTAGAGCTGTACTCACCTCCGACCCCCAGACGGGATCTCTTCGAACTGGAATCAGTCCCACTACCATGACCATGCTGTGCTTTCCACTTCGCTTCCTTGCGAACAACTTCCCACCACTTGAAGCGTTTGAAAGGCTGAGTCACTCTACTGTCATTTGCGTACCTCGCCTGTGCCGCCTCCATGACCATTGCATCGTCTGCTCCACTCTGACGTACCGCTTCTTCTTGGATGTGGTATGAATTGAACAAGGACACCTCACGGTTGTAGACGTTCCAGTGATCCTTCAGTTGCTTCCCGGTCCTTTGGCGGGCAGGATCAGAGGTAGAGTTAAAGGTCCTCGCAATCTGACCCCAAAAACTTTTGCCGGTCTTGCAATTGCCGGCGCGAGAGTCCTTGGAGTGAAAAATCCAAGCATTGACCTACAACGAAATAGATATTGTCTTAGTGAAAAATCCAAGCAAAAACCAACTCCGAAATAAATATGTGACGGGTAAGAAAAATACCAGTTTTTCCTCGTCCGCACATTTTCACTCGAGCCTCTTTGGACGCTTTGGTACCATTGTTTCCGCGGCATCGGACCCGTCGCTTGGAGCACTGGCTTCTGGAGCAGACGATGGATGTGGTTGCTGGTACGGAGGAGGTGGAGGTGGAGGTGGAGCGTATGAACCGTATGGATAAAGAGGTGGAGCGTACGAACCGTATGAAGGTGGTGGGTACTGAGGAAGCGGACTCCCGCTACCTGTAGGTGGAGGTGGTGGGGGGTAATCATACGGAGGATGCTGGTACGAACCATATCCCCCAGGAAGCGGACCATATGGACCCGGAGCTGGACCATATGGCCCCGGAGCTGGTGTGTTGGATGGGTACAACACTCGGGGATGCGGCGAAGAACCGGCATTCGAGCGACGATGTGTGGGAGAGACATCTTCTATGTGAGAAGGTTGTGACCCGTCGGACTGCAAGAGTTCCGTGAACGAGGTGATATCTGGAGTCCAACCCGACATGGCGGAGATGGTTTGAGAGAAAAGGGAAAGAAAAGAGGGAAATGGTGTGAAGAGAATGGATGGATATGGGGGGGTATTTATAGGATTGGAGATGAAAAAATTGGTGATTTTTTTTTAGCTTTTTTCCAGCCAGCAACGGCTCCCCCCAACGGCTAGCTGACGTGGACCAATCGGGGGGCGCCACGTCAGCTAGCCGTTGCCCAACGGCCCCCCCAACGGCTCTCCCGCTCTCGCCCGGCCCTCTCGCCCCGCGCTGCCAGCGCGTCGCCCGGCCCTCTTGCCTCTCGCCCCGCGCTCTCGCCCGGCCCACCCCTTATCGCCCCGCCAGCGCGGGCTGGAAGCCCCCCTGTCGCCCTCTCTCGCCGGGCGAGCCGGCTGCCGCCCGACCCGGCCCTCTCGCCTCTCCTCTCGCCCGTTGTCGCCCCGAGCGGGGCGATAAGGCCCCCTAACGCCCCGCCAGTCGCCCGCGTTGGCACCGGCCTTAGGGATTAGAGTCGTTGGATATACTCGATTTCATGATTTGGCAAATCCTACAAGTTGGGGTCAACTTTCAGCTGGCTAGTTCACCACTTACTGGTTACTAAGACCCCACATCAGCTCTACGACGTTTTTTTATGATGGGCTGACGCATTTCGTGTCCGCGCGTGGCCTGTTTTTATCCGTTTGGGTCGCCAAACCGATTGGTAAATCTGTCCCCATCCATGCCCCGGACGAGTGTACCCAACGCGCATGACTCATTTCGTCTTTTACATAATAAAAATAAAAAGAAAAAACTACTGGAGACACAAACGGTGGCCAAGATCTAGAGTCTGGCCGTCGAGCCTAATCGAGCTCGATGTACTCCGGCGCCTTCTAGAGGTGCGCCGGTGGGAGTCGCGTCGCCTGCTCTGGCTACAGCGCTTGGGCCTCCTCTGAGCCACACCAGACCCGGTGCTCCCAATAGAGCTAGGCGGGGAGGCGTTGCGCCGGCTCCGACTCCTCCGGCATAAACTTGTACCAGGGACGACGCACCTCCTCCACGGCCCACTAGGCCATGATGACGGAATCGTGCAACTACGAGCCGCTGCCTCCCACTGATCCTCCTCGAAGAGGAGGGACAGCTCGACGTCGGCCTGGAAGGCGCGCTCGTCTCGCCGTCCTCCTCCTCCTCCTCCTCGGTCTTAAAATTACTCTTATAGAAAGGGTTGACTGAGAAAGTATTGATCTTACAAGGATTATCATCAAAATTAATTGTAAATATATGCTTGGAGTTGCCGAAATTTCCACACATTATCAAACTAGATTTCCTTAAGTAAGGCAATTTGACTACATGATGAGTGTGAACAGGAGCTGAAGGCCAGGTGTCAGGCTGTCAGCAGTGTGGATCTCCCTCTCGCGTTCCCACGGCATGCAAGAACGTGTCAAAAAACTAGTCGTTTAAAAAATGCGCGTGCCACTGCTCGTTCTACTATAAAAGGCTCGGCACCAAACAACATCCTGAAACTTCAGTGCGAATCCGATCACGAGAACTCAGCAACCTTTCTTCCGACACCGACCGACCTGAATCACCTGATCAGGCAGCTAGGTACGTCACAGCTTTGCTACACGAGCTCACGTCATGGTGCCGAGGCTGGAGCGCGGCGCCGGCGGGTTCCAGCTCCCCAACTCCGAGCAGGAGAACTCCCTCTTCCTCCGCGCCCTCATCTCCGTCGTCTCCGGTGACACCGCGGCCGTCGTCCCCACGCTGCACCTCGAGCCAGCCACGCCGCCCTTTCCTCCCGCGATGCCAGCAGCTGCTGCTCCGTGCGCTAGGTGCGGCGCGGACGGGTGCCCCGGCTGCGATCTCGCCACCGCGGTGGCGGCAACGACCGGCTCGAGCAGCGAGGGCGAGGAGTGCTCCTCTGCGAGCTTTGTGAAGGATGGCGGCGTGCGCAAGCGGCGCGCGAGCAGGGGGAGCAAGTTCAGGGGCGTGCGGCAGCGGCCCTGGGGAAAGTGGGCGGCCGAGATCCGCGACCCGCACCGCGCCGTGCGCAAATGGCTGGGCACCTTCGACACCGCAGTGGAGGCCGCGCACGCGTACGACGTTGCCGCGCTCGAGTTCCGCGGCCACCGCGCCAAGCTCAACTTCCCGGCCGATGCAGCGTCGTCGTCACAGTCGGCATCAGCGTCCGCTTCCTCTTGGACGGCCGCGCAGCCTCAGCTGCAGCACCCGCCGGACAGCCCTCGCGAGAAGTGCGTGTCGTCTGCGCACGTGCCGCGGCTGCCGGAGCAAGGAAGGCTCGTGGCGAGGGAGCAGGAGATCTGGGACGGGTTGCAGGAGATCATGATGCAGGACGATGGCAGCTTCTGGTCTAAGGCTCCATGATCTAGCTCGTAGCAGTGGCGGATCTAGGATTTTGTTAATGGGTATGCCGCACCAAAAATTTATTGGCCCTTTTGATAAAATCTATTTACCCGTTCAACAAAATTTATAAAATTGTACTATAATATATTGTATAAATTAGTAAATAATATGTAACTCGAAAAATAAGTATGTAAGTTGCATAAATTATCATAGAAATAGTTTAAAACCTATACTGATAGGTTTTGTAGTGGGATCCCAACGTTGGCCTTATAATTACTAACTACTATTTGTGCCCACACAGTTGAAAACCCATACTAATAGTCGTGGGATCCCAATCAACCTTGCTGGACGATGATTTGGGGCAATCGGCCTGGCGTCGACTACAATTACAAGGAAGCAATTTAGCACTCTATCCGTCTAGAAAGAACGTACCTTCAGACTATATCTGACAGAGTAACACTAACAGCTAGGCACATGGACCAAAGGATGCAACTCACTAAATTTAGTACTTAGTCATCCCGTCAGGGCGCAAGTCAGCAACGGACAGCGGTAGAGTGCACCTGTCAGCGACGTCATGTTGTGGAGGGCTGGCGGCGTGGCAAAGATCGCTTCCATGATCAATCACGGGTAGTCGCTAGAGGCTTCAGATCGATCGATTGATCTATTCCATCAACGGAACAGGAGAGACAAAGACCTGGGCGTCGCGTACTAGGCACTGGAGGCTGGGTAAATAGGCTGTTTTTCTTCTCCGCATCGCAGGCCTGGCCAGTATTACTTTTAGTCTAATACGCATGTGTAGATGGGCTGGGCTGCAGGGTATGCCACGGCATACCGGGCATACCCTGTAGATCCGCCCCTGTCTCGTAGCCCCTCTAGCTCGTCGTTTCCATGCTTCATTTTAACACGTGATACTGTAGAATTTACAAATTTTCTTTACCAAAATGATTCGAAAAAATAGCTCCTACAGTTCCTGCATGTGTGTAGCAGTGTTGGCCACCCAAGATTGTTTGGCAATCGGCAGTGCTTCGTTTTCAACTGCTCTTTTGACCATTTAGCAAAGCGCTGTTCACGACCACGACTGATCGAAGCTGATAAGATTGGATCGCATGACGTGTTCCATGCATCTTTGTGGCGTAAAAGCGTGTGTTTGTCTTGTCATATTTAATATACCGTTTGTCTACGCTTTTTCTTCTGGTTGGAAAACAGTTTTTAGTCCACTTTTGACTACCTGTATTTTGTTATGGACCCGATCGTCCAATCGATGGGAAATGAAACGATATACAGTCGGTTTTGACCTGGCATTATTTATACTTCTTCTGAGACGAAGGAACATAGTAATTACTCTGGATACCAGAACCAGAGGACGGGCAAAGCCGATCTTTTATGCTTCCTCCTGTAAACTACGACCACAGCTCTAGGGCATAAGTCCTCTTTACAATTGTATCAAACCTTTAAAATTTGAAAGTGGATTTCATTTTTTACTTCTAGTTATATATTTGTGGCACTTATTACCCCGTCTAGTCACAATACGTATAGATTCTCGATTTTAATAACTTTTGATTTTTTTTTCTGATGTACTCCCTCCGTTCAACAATAGATGACTTTCATTTGTCTAGATATGGATGTATCTAGACATGTTTCGGTGTTTAGATGCATACATATATAGACAAATGCAAGTCATCTATTGTTGAACGGAGGGAGTATGTCCGTTGGGTAAAGTGTCAGGCGATGATTAAGATTCGAAAATGTGAGGACAATGATGAGGAATGAAACATACTGACACAAAAAGTATGGATATGATGATCGCCGATGTTGCCTGGCTAGCTATTAAGCTATACATAATTTTTCTTCCCACACCGGCCTAACACGTTGGTCTTAACTAACAATACATTCAAAATGCTAAAATAGGGTAAAAGTCATGTTCACATTTCTTAGATGGGGTATTTTGATAGAATTCTCACTAGATGGGACAGTCACAGGTGCACAACTATATACGGGTTAAAAAGTGGAATCTACTCCTAAATTTGATTCTATATAAAATCTTGGTAACATCCAAACCACCAAACTGCTGCTACTGGATTCATACAGATGTACCTCAATAATGCATGATTTACTTTTATTTGAGGTAACATATTTTCACATTAATTGATCATCAAAATACCTTATTAAAATTTCTAAGTGATTATTTCTTAGGAACACTAGGTGTATACATATTGAAAGACGTATTCTCACGACTAGAGTCTTGGACTTTAAGTTTGACGAGTCATAAAAAAACAACTTGTTTCACAAATGTTGCCTTCTACCAAAAAAAATCCATTTTAATAAGACACGCAGCCGACGAAATGTCGCATCCATGAAAAATAAATTACATTACAAGACACGAAGAAATAGTGTTAGATCCCTAGGAGGATGAGGGTGGGACTACTCCGCTAGTCACCAAACCAATGATTAGCTTTGTAACGACTTTTTTCTAGGATACACCAAGTATATTGAAGGAGAAAAATCTGTTGGGACAGCTAGGCCGATTTAACAGTTGAGCTTGATACACCAAAATTTACACCAACTAGTAGCATCCCTACATGCTTGTCAAAATATCCAAAGACCTTGTTCTTAAAGAACCCAACGTCCTCCTAGGTCACTCTGGTCTTATCAATTGCCTCGACGATGAGCGAAGCCACATATGCAACTCCTTTGAAGATGACATAATTAGTTAATTACTATGCCTCCAAGTGCACCATGAACAGATGATGCACACCATGAGCAGTTATTTCTCACTCGATATAAAATTACGAATAATGTTCGGATCAAGATTTTCTTGTTTCGTTTGATAGTTGAGTGATTTTTGTCTTTAGAACCGACGATTCTTAGTGGTTATTTAGAACTAGATTTTTTTGGTTGCTTGTTGAGACAAAAAAATTAAGGTGCACCCGAAACAATGTGGACCATTAATTCTCTGCGATCCAATGGCTAGTAATTCCGTTATCTCTTAATCAGTAACAGGCCTTCAATGACCATATAGGAGGTGAACATGGACTTTACACATGATGCAGATAAGGAAGTATAGTACTAGTAATAAACTTATAAACATAGTATCAATAAAGCACAGTCACATATAAGGAAAGATATAAGCAAGCTAGTTGTAATGGATGGACTTCAACCTCCCAATTTTGTCATTCCTACCATAACCGGCACACGGCAAAAACTTAAAATACACACTTTTTTGTTAAAGAGTTCATACTAGTGGAGCTAAACTACAATTAATGTGTATTTTTTTCTGGGATGAAGCTTACGATATGTACGGAGTACAAAATGGTTTAAATCAGTGCACATGTTCTGTCCCGTGTGAGGCAGACACTGAGCAAAATAGGTCTCTCGGAGGTGCTCATAGGGGTAGGGTGTGCGTTCATAAGGGTGAGTGTATGCGCGTGTATATGAACGCTTGCGTTTGTACTGTGTTTCTCAAAAAAAAAAAAAAAAAAAAAAACGTCACCCCACGATACGCCGACGTAAGTCCACGACGGCGCGGACGCGAGGATCACGTCTCATGATCCATCTCGCCATGTTACTAGGTCGGCTGACCCGGCGTAGACCTGAGCCGCCCGTAGTAAACAAACAACGTTCCAGATCGTGCATGCTTTCGCTTTCACACACGTCGTGCCGGCGGTGGGACCGGCGACTTTTCTAATCATCCTTGTGGACGAACGGTCAAAGTCTTGGAATGCTTTTGTCAGCGTTCTGTCCGATAGACAGCGCCAGGTCGCGTAGCTTCACGAATTCGCTTCACCGATGCAAAGCGGCTTTTATATTCCGCTTCCAGCTTCCTCTACCCGTCACGTGATGACATTTTTGTTCTAATCGAGTTTGCACGGATCGCTGGGAAAACGTGTTTAGCGTGTATCTTCTCTGAGCTAAGAGAATCTCACGTTTCTGGCTGAGCGAGCGAGGCTTAATGTCAGTCCTTCTTTTTCTGAGGCCGGGGGCTTAATGTAAGTCCTTTTTTTTTTGACGGGGCTTAATGTCAGTCCTTATGTAACTTCTTCCCACAAAAAGTCCCCTGTACCAAAAGATAACAATTGCAAACGCGCACGCTATAAAACAGTTTGAACTGATTTTTCTTAAGCCCTTTTAAACAAGAAATAAATGGACTTGCGACAGGAGAAATTGCCCACGACTGGTTTTGCAGAAATGCCGACTATGACATCGACGCACGTGCGGACACGCGCGCTTGCACAACACCTGGTAAGTCGCAAAATTTATATATTAAGCCATGTTTTGCTTCTAGACTTTTGTAGTCGATTAGTGGGGATTATCCCAATTAAAATCCCCACCTATTTCTAACATCTCGTTTACCTAAAATACTACCCCTACCTGGTGGATTGGGGATACATGAGGATTTGATCCCTGTGGAGATGATCCCTACTAATCACCACAAAACTCTAGATACAAACAGCGCCTAACAAGGTGTGCGGGGATGGGCAACTTTCTCTTTCCCGCGTTTTGTATGTATTGAGGTGCTTAGGGTGGTGTTGTTTAGGTTTTCGCCCGATTTCCCTCTAATAAAAGGCCTCTTGACCAATAAATTTAGCAGCTCTTTTGCTAATATTAAAAAAAAAGATTAACAAAATCTCTACGAGCGAAGCAAAAAAACAAAAGTACCTACTATTTTGCTAATGTATTGTAGCGGTAAGATGATGCACGATGGCATATATTTTTATTAGTCCAACAACTAACTAATGTAGTGACTTGTGAGATAGGTACTTATAGCGTCATACTCTTCGTCAAATATCAAATTTTAACTAGGTTTAATTTGCGTGATACATTTTGTTAGGTTTATTTACCTAATTATGCTAACGTAAACTGATGTAGTTAATAAAAACATTTTAAAAAATCTCTTAAATAATATGTTATCATAGAAAACTGGCCGTATAGCCAAGAAAGTAAAGATATCATAGCCGGGTACCCGCTTCATTCGTCCCAGTATGACATTTGAAGGCTCTCCGCGCCTCCTCTTCTTGCCGCTCCGATGGCAAGAGGAGGTGGGGACCTCGAACTTGCAGTTATCATTGTGGTTAGGTCCCCGAAGTTAGAATTTAGGCATCCGACAACGACGTTATAGTGGTTGTGGTGCCGTTGTGCGAAACATAAGTAATTTAACTTATCTCCTTGTCCACCTATCAGCGGCGAACTCACATGTGGCTTTGAGGTGGAGAATCGTCTTCTTGCTGCACTCTTAAGTGGCTGATCTCTTTTTATCTGCGTGTGTTACAAGTTTCATGTGAGTACATTAATATGCTTCAAGGGTTTAATGGCGGCGACTTCAGCTCTGAGGCGCCGACCCTTATGGGCAGGTGCACGACGACTGACATAGTGTTATCAACAAACTCAGACCGACTCCGATATGGAAGCGATGACAGTGGCGCGTATGAGACCTCGCTGGCAGTGGTCGTTAGGGGGTCATAGGTTCACGATGTAATTTTTATTATGTTTGGCATGCTTTGTAGTTCCGATTAATTTTAATAATAGATCAGGTTTTTCTTGCCAAAAAATATATACAAAACCGGTCGAAAATGACCACAGAAGCTTGGCCGATCTAGTCAAACGGGACCGAGAGAAGAACACCAATTTTAGCACAAGCTACCTTTCAGCTGGTTGGTTCTCAACACATCTCAACCCAAATAATTTGGCATATTGATTTACCCTAATTAATTTGCAAAATATAAAAACAGGAGTATTTTTTTTCATAAATCTCATGACACAAACGGTGGATATTTATCGAATATATGATTCTCTGTATCTGTTAAAACTAAAGAATAGGAATACTCTCAAAAGATGGGTTGCCTAAATATGTACGGAGAGACAAATTCTTACCTGAAGTATGGTATTCTCAAATTCCTCACATAATGTTATACTCCAGTCGTTCCTTTATTGGGGCATCATCCCTTCTTCCCAAAGTTTGGCGGTGTAGGAAGTACTTAATTAATTAGTATCCTTCTTCAAAAGATCTTCTTGATTAGTTTTTATTGGTTGCGTGATTTTTAGGTAAAAGTCATTTTATTGTTTTGCTTTAACTTCATGAAGCAAAGAGGTTCCAAACAAAGTCATAGAACTTGTTGAGGCCTACAGCTTCGCCACAAACGTACACCTCGGGGATAACGGGGCCGGTCTCCCGCAAAAATAAGAACAAACCGAACAACACATTCCACTCATGACTGAAGCCTAGGGGTTAACGAGGTGTAAAATTAGTCTAAGCCCACTTGCCGCCTGAAGAAGGAGTTCGTTGTCTTGATCTTTTGAGAGGTTTGTCCACATTTGCAGAAAAAGGTGCATTTTGAAGATAATGTCAGCAACATGTTTTGGAGGAATATCATCAATAGCAAGTTTATTACGAGTCAGCCAGCCAGAGCGCCCAACAAAGCGCATCAAACAACACCTAGTTAGTTCTGTGTTGCTGACCAAGGAGCAATTGTTGGGTTGCGAAAATTCTAGAAAATTTGTAGGAGCCCAATCACATCCAAAACTGATCTCACGGCGCTCCAGCCTAGTTTCGCAAAGATACAACTGAAGAAGTAGATATGGGAAGTGTCTTCATGATCGCCACATAAGGCGCAAGTTCCATTCGAATGACCATGACACTTGGCCAATTCCTTGCCTGAAGGTAGCCAATCGAGGGCCAACTGCCAGGTAAGATCTTTATTTTTAGCGGGAGCTTAGCGGTCCACAGATCACGGCTAAAAACCACCGGCGCCCCTTGCGCAAGTTTTTACATCGAAGCCACGATGAATCCCTCGATGGGTTTACATCCATCGCACATCGTCTTTGCCCGGGGAAAAGGTGAAGTCTCCAAGCTCCACAGACAGCTCAGCCCACTGGCAACCCCTTTTGTATCAAGAGATCGACGGAACCCACTCCCACCCCCTAGATAAAATGCCTCCAGCACCCAAAGGTTAGGGTTGTCACAAATCGCAAAGAGCCGCCGGAACCGGCCTTCTAGGACCCCTCATGCGTCCACCAGTCTTGCCAAAACAGTGTACGCACACCATTCTTAACCACATAACGAGTCCCCAACTTGAAGAGGTTTTTAGTTTTATGTAGACTTCGCCAAAACTACTAGCCCACATGGTTCGTAGTGGCAAAGATATTGGATACTTTCGAATACTTCGCAAGGACCAAGGCACGCCAGATCAGATCGTTCTCCTGCTAAGCTTCCACATTTATTTTAGAGCAAGTAAAATAAGATGACGTAGGTGGGCTATCAAGATTTATATATAATGTTTGTACTGACTTGGAAGGGAGAGAAGAGGAGAGAGAAGTGAGGTGAGTTGCAGGATAAGAGTTAACTCTAGCACGTGCTCCTAGTCATTTTGTGAAACTGAATAGTGGACCATACATAAATTAAGTAACACAACTTTATATCTATCTATTATACATATTAACTATAGAGATGGCTATAAATAAGGTGGCAATGTCTTAGTCAACCCTTGGCTCTGCTATTAAACTTGCTCTTAACATCAAGGCCTTATCTATTGTCTTGGTATTTGTGAGACTCGGACCCCCACAGTCTTTAGGATGGTCATAGTGGATAGTAACTAAGAATAGTAACATCATAATGTTATTAGTCCATGTTACTACTTCCATAGTGGGGAGCAACATCTAAGTAGTGTCATGCAAATGCTCATTAATTATGTTATAGACTAATGATGTATTGGAATGTTATCACTACTCCCTCTGTCCTGATGTATAAGGCACAATTCCAAAATCTCTACCACCTAAGTACTAGTTGATTGGGGCTACAACTTTGCATGTATTGGTGGGAGAGGGAACTGACCACTAATTGAGGTGAAATTAAATGCTAATGTGCCTAGAGGGAGGGGTGTTTTGGGACAAAATGGTTTTGAGATTATGCCTTATACACTGGGACGGAGGAAGCACCATCTCTCCATTAATTACATGTCACATAATTATTTTTTTTGCATACGTGGATATTACTACTATCGTTACTTCCATTATGACTAGCCTTAGGGCGACACAAAGATATTGGTTGCATGCGGTGTTACTCCATGCTTAATTAATTTTTATTAGTGGCGCTCTATTAGTTTTTGGTGGTTGCATGTGGTGGTACTCTTGAGGTTTTTTTTTAACAGGTGAGGCACCGAAGTGCCGATTTCATTAAGCTCATAGACAGTATACACCTTGAATCAGCGTGCCCTGTAAAAGAAAGTCCTGGACCTGAGTGATAATCAGGCACAAGGAGCTGGTATGAGCTACTTTCCTACAAGAACAGATAGGCTCAGATGCAAGAGATCTGATTGCCTGATGAGCACACAGCACACAGGAGTGGCGACTATATTGTAATCTCTGCACAGATGGAGGATCGAGGAGATGAGGCATTCTTTAAAGGTCTTGATGTCTGCAACATTTTGCCTGATCTCCCACGGGATCGAATCATGAGATACTGCAGGAGCCTCGGTAGCTCGAGCCAGCACGAGGTTGTCTGTAAAGAAAATCACATTCGTAAGCCGTAGGTGCATTGCCAGGTTTGCCACTGAAAGGAGTCCCGATGGTATTGGGTTTTTCCTAAATTGTACTCCCTCCATATCAAAATACTCCCTCCGTCTCGTATTAATTGTCTCAAAGTTGCACAAAAGTGGATGTATCTAACACTAAAATATGTCTAGATACATCCACTTTTGTCAAAATTTGAGACAATTATTTTGAGACGGAGGAAGTATAAGATGTTTTAGCATTTTGTAGATATAATGTATCTAGACATGTTTTAGTGTGTAGATTCATATGCATGTTACACTAAAACATGTCTAGATACATATTGTCTAGGAAATGCTAAAACATCTTATATTTTGATACGGAGGGAGTAGTATCTTGCTATATTATATGACGAATATAAGCGACGCGTATTTTCTTCAACCGTTTGCGCGCACATCCCTTATCTCTGCCCGTCCAACTCGCCTCGTGATCCGCGCGTTTTGTTGACCGGATGAGCCTCTCATCCCCGTAGCATACACCTTTTAGTACTCCCTCCGTCTCAAAATAATTGTCTCAATTTTATCTATATATGTATGCATCTATACACTAAAACATGTCTAGATACATCCACATTGAGACAAAGTTGAGACAATTATTTTGAGACGGAGGGAGTATATTCTACCGTGCATTCATACTGGTAGGCCTCACACGGGCTTGTACGATACATGGTGGAGCACGTAGCATACGGATTAGATTTATTATTGAGGTACACACTGGGTACAACTTGTTAGACTACCGTACTCACCTTCACACATGCGTGTACTGCGCCCCTAAAGTTCCGGTAGCCTATATAAGCTATAGTTTTCTCATCTTTAGACCCTAGTTCCACTTGTTATTATAAGCCCATGTCTCGCTGGATTTGAAATAAAATACGTATGAACGAATAAATCTATTTCTGTGACTTAACACAAATATTTCGAGTAAATGCATCTTAGAAAACCCTGTTCTCGTATAAAGTTCTTTGTCTCTAAGTTATGTGTAACCATACTCGGATATATTGAGTCCAGTATCTAAATGAAATTCTGAACTATGTCATTCATTCCAGACAACATTATTTCATTATCTCTTCCTGAACTTCTTCTATATATTCCAATATTCGTAGAAAGTTAATTAACATTGAGATCTAGATGGTTAGTACATCTCTTCCATCATCATCATGATGTATTTTCGCCATTCAACTTGTTGCGCAGGTGTTACACTATTTTTCCACTATATCTCAGAACACCTTATATCGCTTTGAAGTATGTACATTTGTTATATGATTTTGCCACTCCATATGTAATCAACATTTTGCTCTATCTTCTTGTTTATGTATCCGTTGAACATTGAAGTTAAGGCTCGTTGTCCGTATGTGCACACTCGGTTTAAATTGAACTAGAATACACAAATGCGGAAGAGGTCGACGAAACAAGCCATACCAAAAAAGAATCCATTCACTAGATAATGCAGAATAGAGTGTCGTCATTACAGTACTTAGCGTTTAACCGTATATTCTAAACCGAACATCTGGTATCAAAAACTTCTGACAACAACTTGACAGAAATCGTTTGATCATCGCATTCTTCTTCATTCTTCTTGATCCTGGACCATGCAAGTCCTGTATCTTTCTGAGATAATCCCTACATTCTCCTCCAGGCCTAGCACGTCGATCAACATATTCATCCTTGCGTGTGTAATTCCGTCGGTGTGCTTCATATCAGATCAAATAATCAAAACCGATTCTCATGATAATAACACATTGGTACCACAAAAAGGTAACAGTGTATAAATTTCAATTGCCTCGTCTTACCTGAGACAGCAACCTCTTCAACTTGTTCCCCATCCAGTTCCTCCCAAAATGCGCCGCATATATCCCGCTGTCCTCACTGAAAGGATAATCACAAAATCATTCTCCACCGTTCGATGGCCTAATTATGAATTTCTTTAATTTAGGAAACAACTTTTTGTCATTTCCCGGCATACCTTCTTGATATAGTTGTGTTAAGACCCTTTGGGAATACTGTGGACCATTTCTTCATGCATGGCTCCCATCCGTTGAAAAAAGCCTTGATGCACTTACCAATCTCTTTATGGAGCTTGTCAGCAACCTTCCTGTGGTGGTTCCGCATCACTTTGTCGGACTCGTCTCCGTTGTTCATTGTTGGATCAAGAACAATTTTTTTTCTTTGTGAAGTCCCATATGTAAGTAGACCATTTGAAATTGAACCTTATTGGAATGACAAACTGCACACCAAAACCAAATTGGTATTAACCTGATGTCGCCTTAAACAAAAAATGTCAACACTACAACTCAAAAAAATAATTGATGTTTGTACTTATACTGTTCTATTATCTACCAGACATTTACCTCTGTACACTCGTGTACGTTGAATTTTATGTGATCGCCAATGAACATGTCCCTAATATGCTTCAGGGATGTGAGATCGTCGCTTCTGCTCACATGGTTCTTAAATGTGGTACCATATTCGTCGTATATACTGATAATATTGTATCAGGTTGATCAAATCACTATGAAAAATAAGAGACGAACGCTGCAGATTTACCATATTAAAAAACTTTTAAATTGTTTACCGCAAAGTCTGGATCCATGAAAAAACGCCAGCATCCTTCGCCAACAGATTTATCAAAGGCAACATCCATTTGATGGTACCTTCTCATTACAATCGCCATCATCTCTGTCGCCACTACCCCGTCTCTGTCAAGCATTCGGCGTATGTCCCCGGCACTCAACTCGACATATTTAGGAGCTGCGCTTATGATCCATAAGCTGCAATTACGATGAGATATGGTATGTTAGTGCATAGCTAACAATCTTACAAATTGAGACGATTTCGTTGTTATCAAAACTTACTCTGTCAACACATTATCTTTCTCCTTAAAGAAAATTTTGTATATTTTCACTGCATCTGTAGGAGCTCTTTCAGGTGGGTCGTATCCTAAAACAAAAGGGGACTTTGCATATTTCCCTGGCTTTACCCTCCTCCTTGCTTGTGGCTGAGAAATAAAACTGTCCTTCGTACCCAATACGTTTAAGTTTATAGACTCTTGCTCAATCTGCTCTCTTGCGTCAAGTTCCGCAGCTGCCAGGTCTCTATTTCTGCTTACTGGTGAAGGTCCGTCTTCAAGCACTCTTATGATTGGAGTTTTGAAAGGAGAGCTATTCAATTTTTGTGTGTGTCCAGCTGCAGGTAATGATGTAGTTGTTTTGGTTTTGATGCGTTATCTACCGGAACTTTACATGATTTATATTCACAAACCATTGTAATCTGAATGAAAGACTGGCTATTAATTAACGAACATGGAGGTGTTGCCGCAGCTAAGAAGTCAGACATTAGGCTTGTTTTCCTCAAACCAATGGTTCCGAAATTGAATCTTTCGTTCTGAACAGAGCACAAGCCACCCAAATTAGTCGACCTCCTTTTATCTGCCTCTATCGCTAAAAATGATGATGCTTTAGCGTTCATCTTTGCTTGTACTGACTGTACCCCGAAGCAACATTCATCATCTAATCCAAGATTGAACAGGTCTAAGTTACCACTTTCATTGCCACTAGTAGAAACTCTGTCGTTTCTATTTACCATATTTTCGGGTTGTGCCCTTCCTGTTGACAACACAAATCTGCATGTTCTTTTCCTTTTCTATTGCGTCTATTAGATCATCCAGGTTTGATTCTGCAGGATCTACTCCATCTTTTGTTCTAACTTTGCTTGGTAACAGAGGTGTTGCTGCCATCGAAACATTTGTAGCTTTATTTATCCTACCGATCGATGGTGACTTGATTATAGACAAGTTTGGAATATTCCGAACCAATCCTTGTGCCGTTTCCTCCCTTGCTTGCTCGTTAGATCTAGCCTCAACACCACCTGCATCACATATCAATTATTAATAACATTGATATATCTTCTGACATCTGGTTTAGTGCTAATACGTAAGGAGAATTGTGTCCTACTGCATAAAATGGTTTATACCTTTGTTGTACTCGGTCCTCGATCTTTTCTTCCCTTTCCTTGCTGTTTCTGTAACTTCTCTTATGTCTTCTATGAGCCTATTCTTCTGTATCAATATGCCCTCGTTTGTTCCAGTTGCAATCTCGTGCCAAACATCTGAATGTCTCCTGTTCTCCTGAGCACCGTCGTCTGAAGCTTTCTGCAGCATGAACTGGCAAGCAATAGCATATTTTTCGACCTTGTCAACCAGAATTCCTACAATCTGATTTCGTTGTTTCAAACGATAATATAGTATCAGTCACGATGATGCATTCCTTTCCAAGTAAGCATGAATGTTATGTAGGCAGAATTGATATACCTTTGTCAGTAGATCATCGTCTTCTTTTCCGATTGGTCCTAGACCTCTTCCTATCAACGTCAATCCTGCATTTGCTACACTCGAAAGAATGTTTCTGCTGTAACATACAGTGGATGCATCCCTCAGCTTCGAGAAAACATTTGAAAACAAATATAAACAATAGATATTACCGATGATAACTAACCATTACTAAAATATCGTTATCATCTATATGACCATTTCAGTGTACATCAAAAAAATGATCAAGCATGTTACTTAATATATTGTTGTAATTACCAGCAAATGCCCGCATACGAGCTTGGATGCGTTTCTTGGTGTTTTTGAGTCTTTCCTAATAACCTCCCCTAATAGTCTCTGAGAGTACACCTTCCATCTTGGGAATACAACATGTGGGATGTTGTCTTCTCCTATGTCAAGATTGTCGACATAGTAAATCTGTATGTCCAAAAACTTAGTTGTTAATTCCCCATATATTACATAGTAACATACTATACAGCGTTGGTTTTACATCTGAACGCATTGATTTTACATACCTGAAGGGCATGTGTGCATCCGTTAAGATTGGCCTTCTTCCTTCCTCCCTGCAACTCTCCATTTACTCTGCTTCCGGTGGTAAGTATTTCCTCTCTAGCAAAATTTGACCAGTCATAATTCTGAATCGTCTCTGGTATGTGCAGGGCACCCCAATAATCAGTCATAAAGTAGTCATTCTTCAGTGGCGGAGCTATCATGTATGTAAGAGAGCATATTGCAAATGCAACTTTGAACCTGTTTTGTTCTTGAGCAGTCATAGCACGGCCATAATCCTGACCAACAATTTCAAATACTACCTTTATCCTTGTTTCAGAAATACTTATACCAAGAATTCCCCTTACTGCTTCCTCTTTATGCTTCTGACAATTCCTTCTTATTCGCTCTCCGCCGACTGGAACACCCATGACCTTGTGCATATCCGCGTCGTCGAACTGCAAGTCTCTCCTTGGATCAATAAGAATTGCTGACGCAATTTCATCCACATGATCAAACAACCATAGAGAGAACTTCCTGTTAGACCTAGGTATGTAAGGCAGTTCGAGCAATCCACTGAACCCCATTTGGCATACCGGTGCTTTCTTCTCAGAGTTAAAACTGTCCATTATGTTCCTCATCGCTTTAACACTGCACCTTGAGTTTATCTGTTTAGATTTTGGTGTCCTTTTTCCCTTCATGTTCCTTGGGGACCCGTTGCTCTTAGTATATGAATCTTCAATCTCATCTTCTTCCCTTTCTTCGTGCTCCTCTTCCACCTGAAAATCATTCACACCTTGTTGCTCGCATTGCACATCCTCATCTACCTCATCCCCACAGCTATTTTTTTCACCGTTCTGTCCGTCCTGTTCTTCTTCGTCGTCAGCAGTTGGATAGCACTGGTAATTTCCTTCCCAGTCTGTATTGGAATCTTCGTATACCGAAATGGCATTCACATGGCCACTCATATTCAGCCAATAATTCCCTTTCCCCTATTTGCGAGACAAAAAACAACAATAAAAATGGTCAGCAAGTATTTTTGTTCCCTCGAACCAATGTTCAGTAAGATTGTGAGTCTAGCACTCCGTCAGAAACAAAAAATCAGTGCTCCTCCGGAAAAGCAGGGAGGACGAAGAGTTCGTCTAAACACGATGTCGCTAGTTTACGAATCTATCAAATTGTTGGCGACTATAGCAATCAAACGGATCTCAATACTTGCTCTTAATGAAGATGTTGATTTCAGTGTTACCTTGGAGATTTCTCGAGGGGCAGTTGTTGTTCTTCTCCAAGACTAATCCTTGCCGGCGACGAACTGGACTGCTCTTCTCGCTTCGGCCAGATTCTTCCTTCTTTCGTTGTAGTTATTCTCTGTAGCAGAGGAGAAAGTTTCGGCGGTGGGGGAGAGGGTTGGGATATGTAATATGCTGGACATGCTCTAGAGGTCAACCATACTAAAGCCAAAGACGGAGGCGCCACACGCCACTCCGCACGGTCGAGGCACGTGGACAAGGCATCGAAGGTCTTTATTAAATCACGTGCGTGCTAGCCCATTTATTGGTATTATTAACTTGCTCCATTATGTTATTACAACATAGAATCGGCATTACGGTATTCCTAAAACAAAATTTATTTATATATTCATAATCTTTTATTAAGTTGTTTTTTTCTCTTTTTATTGTTATATGCAATAATAGTTATTGACTTATCGAGCTCAAGGATGTTTCCTGCTTGTTAAATTGACAGGTGCGACCTAAACTTCGGGGTTGTTCTGAATAAATAATTAACAAAAAACAATATCCCTCTCATCAGATGACGTCATCAGCGGAGGTAATCTCCCCTGGACTATTTCAACCGACCGAGCTAGACCAAATTTTGGATTTCTAGTTTGTCCCATTATCTAGACGAGATCAAGGAGATCCTTTGGTTGTGCGCTATGTTTCCGGCGAAAACAAAAGACGGCGACCTACGGTCCTCAATGATGGTGAAATACAGTTGGCTATATGCTCGACGTAAACCATCAAGAGTTGCGTCAACTGACTAGGAGCGTGCTGAACTGGTCGGTGAAGCATGTAGAAGTGAAGTCCGTCGGTTATGTCGATTACCGTCCTATTGAATCCTTGTCAAGATTTACAACAGCTTAAAGTCCTCGGCTCGCTGGTTTTTTTATATTTTTATTTTAATATTTGTATGTATTATTTTCGTGATCATTGTTATTATCACACTCAAACACCATGTTGTTTTTTATTTTACAACATGTCTTATAAGAGATTGGAAATTCAGATTAGAATGTTCCATGTAAGTTAGCAAATATATATTAAGAGCAATGTCATGCTTTTTATCTTTTTTTATATTATTATTCTATTTCACGGAAAGCTATGCAATTGATTATTACGATTGGTATTACTTAGCTTTCAATTCAATTACTCTAACTATGTTATAACTTCTTGTTATAATAACATGTATCCACATATGCTATAGTTATCTGAGTTTTTAATAACATTTGTAGTGTTATTAAACCGAGGATTTAAGCTCATGAGTTTGTCTTATTTTTCGCTAATACGTCGATTTCCATATTCTCACTTGTATAAGATAACAATACAATCAGGATGTGAATCTTTTTGTGTTTAAAACATACCCCATCGTGTTTTTTTATTTAACTCTTGATTTGTAATCTTGATGCATGCTTAGATTTTCGACAATATCATATTCGATCACCAATTGTTATATATAGTTTAAGAATAATTTTTTGTTCTGTTAGCTGATGCATTTATGATTGTTGAGATACGTACATATTCGATACAATTTGTTAACAATATTTATTATATCATTTTCAACCGGTGGCTTTGAGCTGACACTTGTTTCTGTTAATTGTATTCCACTGAAAGTTTTAGAAATATCAGAAGTCACATAAAGAACTGTTTTTTAATTGTGTTGTGAGTTTGTTGTTGTTCATACCCAACGCCGATTTTCTTTATCATGTGGCTTTCTTTCTTAAGAAAATTGGTATAAATATCAATCCAAATGAAATATTGGTCAACTGAAACATTGGTCGTTTTGATTCGTTTAAACTTTCCCGCCAGAATGTACGTTATTGTTATATTCGTTGTTTGAAAATCCACGTATTATATTTTGATTCTTATAACCTCACAAACACTGGGATTATCGGTTTCTCCCCCTTAACAAGAATTCCGTCCTGAGTTTCAACCTCTGTCACCTAAATAATATTTGGTAGAACCTCAGTAGACATTTTTTTAATCGTTGTTTCCCTGCGTTGACCTTATCATTTTGTAGCCTTCAATCTTTATTGTTTACCTTCCGCTATCTTGCACTTTTAGGTAATAACTTTAATGTTATCATGATATTGTTTATAATTTTATATGGCTCATTTAGAATAGCGCGTGTAAACTATTGAGAGAGAAGTGTATGTCCGTGAAGCGGTCTACTCCTCGGAGTGCAATGTTTTAAATCGAAAGCACACAACACACATATACTAACATGGTATGGCACCCCTAGCTTATGTTAGGATCCATACGCTCCATAGCCCCTCCTCCGGTGAAACCCTACGTCCGCTCGAGAAATATTGGACTTATACGGAAACATGCGGTAACGACGTCGAAAGGTGGTAGCAATGTGGAACAAGTTGCTCGATTGTGTTATGTTAGGCCATAGGAAACCCAAGACACATTGTTAGAACACAACTCTTCGGAAGATTCATAATGTTTCTTCCGATACGAGAGTTTCACCCTATAAGTCCGTTTAAACTCATGAGAGAGCAGTGGATATCAGTTGACTTTGTTTCTTAAGAAACTTGTTGTAAAGATCAATCCAAATGAAATGTTTGTCAAGTGAAACATTGGTCGCTTTGATTCGTTTATCTTGATGCATTTTTAGTTGTTGCGTGGAAAATATTAAGCTTACGAAGTAAACTTATCGTGATGCATTTTTACAAGTACGATTTAATGTTCACGACCCCGGCTGGTCGTACTTGCTGTTAACTTGCTGGTCGTACTTGCTGTTAACTTTTTCGAGTTGGATACTCCTTCTAGGGGGGACATTAGGCATCGTTTAATCCTAATAGCTTGTTGCATCGTCTAAAACTTGTATTTGGTCTAATTCCGGTTAAATGTAAAATAAGTCTTAATTCTACATTAGTATCGAACTGAATTTCCATTCCGACTAACCGTTGCCGTTCATTCCGGTCTATAATAACACCATACAACTCTATGTGACTAACCGAAACACAAGAACATTTCAGATGTACCATAATATTTCAGCCTAATGTCACCAGTCTGATGATTATATCTATACAGATATAAAAAAGAAGTTGTTTTATGTTTGTGTCCTTCACGTCCAAGTTCGTCTGAATATTTGAAACACTAGAATTTATAAATCATACTAGTTGGAAAATGCTCACTAATGGTAACTCTTTTATTACGCGGGGTAGTGCGGTCCACTACTCCTTACATTGCTGAACTTATTAGGAAATTTTAAATTGCTAAACGGTCATCTAATTTAGATACACCATAGTCTTTATGACCATGTCGCATAAATTCATCATGACCATCTAATTGCAGCTACAAGACCCCCACCGAATGGGGCCAACTAGGACATCTCGGCTAAATTAATTTCTTGTTCTCAAGCAGTTCTTGCAAGACGTTGATCTTCGCTTTGAGCTTTGCAATGGTTTCCTTTGCAACAGCTATCTCTACGTCCTTGTTCATCGACTCCACCTGGAAAACAGTGAGCTCGTGGTAGTGGTGTGCAGCTAAGTTGATTGCCCCATGATACCTGGCCATGACATAGTCATCGAGGTCACTCTGCCACACGTACAGTCCGCACGGCTTGGTGTTCTTGAGCTAATCTGAAGAAATCCAAAGTTAAATTCCGTATGAGATTTAGTGAATAAATTATGTTACCAAAAACAGGAAGCCTACACTTACATTGATGCTTGCGCAGGTGTGCACGAAGTTACCCTGCCTCGCCACAGACGTTCCTCTGCGCATCTCGCGAGGAAAGCCACACGCACAGTTGAGCACCGCCTTGTCGTCGCCCATCGCTGACGAGGACATGCTTGAGTATCTTCTCTCGGTGAATTAACGTTCTGCGGTGGATGCGCTGTGGAACTCACAAGCTACTAACATCTATCTATAGGCCTGGGTAGTGCTGTGACGTACGGTTTCACCTCTTTATTCGATGGATCAAACGAAGCACCCCTCCGTAGATTATGTTTGCACGATCTTCGTCTCTTTCTTCTGTTGGCTGAATTCGAGGGTCTTCAGAAGGTACGCGCGTGCAAGCGTTGATGCCTATGTATCATCGAAGGACATTAACTTTTCTCACCGCCCTCTGCGAACACGATGCCAGTGCACCTCACAAGATGTATTATGACTAGCTAGAATACACCGAAGTACATGTACTGCACTTAATCTGAGCCCATACCACGCGGTACCTGCTAGTCAAAAAAAATGGCGTGACAAGCGGCTTTGAGGTTCTGCAGAAGATCTCTGATCATATCCTACCCGTGACTACATAGTGGCATCAAATATGACATGCACATGCCAGATACGGATTGTTAGATAAGAGTTCTTTTGCAATGCATAGTCGAGATCGCACCTCTCCGGTTAAAACCTCCCCTAGTCGAGGCCCTCTGCAGTACATGATTCCTATATTCATATCTTTCGTGGCTACACTTTACAGCCCTGCTGAACTCTAACCTTTGCTGCTATATACTGTTGTTTCATCTCCCTCGGTGACAACACCTATTGCATTGAGGCTATGGACTACTCCGACCAGACGCTATCTCTCACGGACCAAGAGTACACGATTGGAGGTGCTCCGCTGCCAACATCTCGTTCTTCAATCGTGGTATGACAGATTGTTCCGTTTTTTTCCTCCCATTCCATCTTATCGTGTTTTATATACAAATTCTAGATACACCCTTCAACACGGAGGCCAATGACAGTTCTCATGATAACTAAAGGATTTAGCAATGATCCTAGTTCCGACACAATAATGGTGGCCAATAAACCACTCGACGAGGTAGCATACTTATAGTCAAATTATTTATGTCACCCGATGACTCATAATTATATATCGTTTAGGCTACTAAAATAGTTTTTATATTAGGTTGAGCTTGTTGGTCGTGTTTCATCAAAAAACCATCGCATGGAGGGTTGTCTTTTCAATTTGCATGATGGAACGGGGTCGATGAATATTAAATTCTGGTTAGTACACCATTGTTAATCGCACTGCTGCTTATACTATGCTAGTAATTTCTTAACTTTTTTATTGACTTAAGGTTTGGCGGATCATCTGACTCTACACTTGCGTGGTCTTTTAGGTATGTCTAATAGTGGTTTTGCTGATGCGGTGAACACATATCATATCATTTGTTTATAATGTTTTGCAATATACACACTGTTTGCAGCAACGGCGACTACGTCGTAGTGACGGGCCGCCCATTGGTCAACGGCAATGCAGTTGAGATTAAGGCATACCATGTGAAGTAATTTTAATTATCAATTTTGGCATAATACTCCGCGCGTGTAAACCTAGCTATTGACATTATCGTTACGACAGGCTTGTGGTCAACTTTAATGACATCACCCACCACATGCTTCGGTGCATATATACGCATCTCACCCTAATGCGAGACAATGAAATAAATGTACCTCCCCCACCTCAACTTAAATTGTTACATTCAAAATACAACCATGCATTTTTTTTCATTCTTTTCTATCATATTATAACTTAACCTCTCGCTGATATAGAATGCAAAAGATGACGATAGTACTGCATCTACTATCATCCCATCATCACAAATTGAACCAATGCCGTTGGTTGTCGGTTCATCTACGGAAGAACAAATATTTGCAATACTCCGTGACCCGGCTTACATGTATTTTTTCGCTTAAATTTTCACGAAAATTTATTGTTTTGCTAATAGATTTTATAAAACATATGTCCTGATTATATCATAACAACATCTTAGGGACATTGATCACGGCATCAGTCTGAGGTTGTTACACAGAAGGATCGGTGTGCCTCGAAATGTTATCATGTATATACCGGCCTTTTATATTCTAGTTCTCATTTGAAGCCATTTCTTTATTTCAATGTTATATTTTCGTAATATTAATTGTTCATTATTATTTTGCAGGACAATCGTGAACAAGCAACTAGAGTTGGGTGAGAGTTTTACTACGGTTGACGATTTCCACTTCAAATCTTCTGGATGATGTTGGGGATACAAAACGTCGGTGTCTTAACCGTACGGTGGACAATTTTAAATTACCTTGACGGAGAATGGGATGGCAGCCTTGTTCTATCTATTACTTATTAGTGTTTACAACACCGGTTATATATCATCATTTGAATGGTGGGGGGCATTTAAGAGTTTGTCCGGATTTTAAACAAATTCAGCCTTGCGAGTTAGACTTTTAAATTTGCTGTATTACCCTTTAATACATGGTCATGTTATCCTCCTCGTTTTGACGAAATCAAAATTGTTCTTAATCATGCTTGTTGCTTGAAAAATAAATATCTTTTACCTTGTATGTGCTAGATGCACAGTGTGATTTGTATACCAGCTACGTCCCTTTAACATAACTGAATTGCACACTTGAAATTCATGTAGGCTTAATTCTACATTCGCTCGTTATGTATGTATCGATTATATTCGCTCGTTATGTATGTCTTGAATAGGAATATTGACCGCCTTAGTTTTATGTAACTTTGGTTCTTAACTCCATGTAGGCTTTATCTCGGCGGATGGCAGAATTATTATTGGTGGTCTAATTTAACAGAGGAACACCGAAATGAATGGAAGAAAATTTTAAATCATGTATAAGATCTATCATTCTTTGTAAACTTACGATACGTTTTCTCCGATGCTCACTCCATCGATCCACACAGAACAGTAATTCTATATAGCGTTAATAGTATCTAATATAATAATCTTGTCCATGCAACCATAGCTGTCATCGCAATTCCTCCCGTAGTAGTAAAAATTACAAAATTTCCAGATAGCCATATAAACATTGACCGAAATAATTTAAAAAAGCAGGTGGTCGGAATTCACCGTCTAGCAATTTTCACAATCTAAAATAGCAATATTGATAAAATAGTAATCATTATGATCCACATTATTACATTACATAACCAGACAATCATCACACACGATATTGCGTGCACTCTTAAATCTTAACAACTAGGACAAATTAAGTTCTGCATTACATGAAAACTAAACGATTTCCTCAACACTCTTCACCAAATAACTAAGATCATTGCATATTTTGCATTCCATCCCAAACATTTGGAGGCCAGCTCTCCCCAACAGAAAAAACACGGCCCATCATTGCATTGAGAGCAACATTTGGAACCTCCAAGCTTGTCTTCTTTTCCATATCAACTACGAAAATTGACTGATTCATTCCAAATGTTAGTATGACGAATCTGGCACCTTCTGATGCACCTCTTATCTGGACAGACCGGCAATCAGCAGCACCAAGTATCATCAACGACTGCATTGTAACGTTCAATGTGCCAACCGACGCTGCAACTAAGATGTAGCTTGACTCCAGTATCCAGTCCAGATGCTGCTGATGGCATGGAAGAATCCATCTATTGATCACACCATTGGTTAAGTGTACCAGTGCTAACCCTCCATCGGGACCTTAGGCCACAATGTAAGAACCATGAGGTCGATGTTGAACCAAGCCCATCTGGCAGATCAATCAAGCTGAAAGAGCTAGACTCCATATCGAAGCATACTATTAACCCAACTAGGTACATCATAAACATCCTATCTCCAACTAGGACACAGTATGGATTCCTATGGAAAGTCACTACTGACTCGAGCTCCATCGGATTGGAAACAAATCTAGCTAGTCCAACGTGCATCTTTGAAAACTGAAACATGCACATACACTGGTGTCTTAGATCCGAACCTTATCCCGTGGTATAGCTTGGCGAATGCCCCTGATGGTTCTTTGACGAAGAATCCCATAGGAGAATCAATTCTCTTCCCCGTGCGCATAAGCAAGCCGTATTGGCCGAATGTATTTGCACTGTAACTTCCTAGTTGTGTCGGAATTTTGGGGAGGATTGATCCCACGTACCGTAGGTAGTTTGGCCTTGAGAATGGGCAGGATACGTGGTATCCTAATGGGAGTTCTTCATTGTTCTCCACAGATTGAAGTGCCATCACTCCCATTGTGGCTATCACAGGCGGCTGGCCTAGAGCGCCGTGGTCGTAGCCTGCCCGCATAGCAAGCACAGTCTCATTGTGGCCACCTCCTCTAGGGTAGATCATGTGTAGCGATCTCCCAGTTGGGTCTTGAGTCTCGACGATGAAGCCGAGGAAGCTCTGCTTCTTGAGCTTCAAGAACAGATCCGGCACACAACTTCCAACCGCTAGCCAGAATCTGCTCACGCTGCTAGCCCTGATGAAGGATTTGCTAGAACACACTCGGTGGATCATCTCTCCTAGCAGGAACTCGTCCTCTAGCACCTCTTTTACTGGATCTATCTCCATGGCTTGACGTTGGAGTTTTCGTCTCAACGAGTGCGTTGCTGTGGTCTGACGGATAGAGGAGAAGTGTAGGCTGAATATGGCAGGGGTAGGCATCCGGGAGGGTTATTTTTTTTAAACCTTTATTTCTTCGCAGTAGCGCGTGCTGGCACGCCATACGGTCACGGGCAAACATTTAGTGCGGTGTCACCATCTCAACTATATTGGCAGGCGAAACTACTACGCGTACGATGTTTGCTGGTACGATTTCGGTACGACACTAATCGAACGATGGCGCTGCATGCAGAGACCAAGACGAACGCTCCTCCTGGCTTGTCGTACAAAAATCGTACGAAAATTGTCGTACGTATAGCATCACTGATTGGCAGGACTAGACTTATTCGAAAGATAATACATAGTCGTTACACATCTTTTCAACACTGCTAATCGTTACAACGTAATATCCATAATAAACAGGCTACCCAAACAGGATTACAAAAATTACTGACAACATAAAGTCGTAATAAGAAAAATTCAGAAACAGGCCTCTTGCTTAGATCCTCCGATCTTCTCGAATCCAACAGCAGCACGTCGATAAAATTGCTCATCACAGATCTAGAAAAAGAAAATATAGTTATGTAACATTTCGATATCCAGAGTTGGTTACTTTTTTTTTGCTTCTTTTATACCTTGTCGACAACACGTTGATGGGACTTAATTTATTCCCTCTTCGGTGTTACTATATTCCACGCTGACGAGGAGCTGCCAACCAAATTAGGTCCTTTCGTCTGGAAAACATGTTTCCCGCAGAGTCGTAAAATACAGAAAAGGTTTACTTTAACTTGCATTGGATAGTCAGTAGAATGTCTTAATTTTTATTAACCTCTGTGGCTGTTTCACCGGACGTATGGATATGAGTCTGTATGCAAGACAAGAAGTGGCATGTGATCTCATTGAAGTCTTCGATTTTCCTGTAAACACATTGATATTTAATACTCTTGTAGAAATGCTCGATCATCGATTCCTACTCTATTATGCATCTATGTAGATTACCTTATTGAAAATGCCTCTATACGAAGGGATTCCTCCCTCCTTGTTATCTTCCCAAGCACCTTAGCATACTCTCCATTCCTATTATTTTTTCGGTTGTTATCCTCGCACTAACTCACCACATTTATTTTTCATAAAATTTCTGTAGGAAACCAACCTTATTTTTGAAATTCTGTAGTCTTCTTCCGTGTCGTTGAACCTGTTATTTGAATCAGATATTAATTTGAATGGGATCAACTGATACACGTCTCTGGATGACTAAAAAATGATTTAAAATTGTCCGCTGACCAGTAGCAGAAGTCAACAGCACCAGTTCCGTCGAGTAAGATGAATGTCATGTGTGTGTCGTCCATATATTTATTTTCGATCTTTCCAACCATGCTTATCTGCAATCATAATGTGAATCATTTATTCTTGATAGTTTTAAAATAGTTAAATCAAAATGAAGAAAAAAAAACTATAAGCTATAGTTTAAAAACCCGGTCTAGGCATACCGAGCAGATAATTTTTCCATCCACATATATTCTCCATTTGTCTTTGGTGTTTTCAAACCCTCCAATTATCATCTTAGCGGTCATTGGCCTCAAAGTTTTCTTTTGGTTCTGCGTTTTCTATCCATTTGTTAGCGTAAAAAAAACAAAAAAAAATGGAAGAAGCATTAATGAGATGATTGTGATCACTCTAAAATAGAAAACCCTAATTTAGTCCATACCTCGTCCATTCCATCTTGCTGCCGTGTATATCGATAAGGGTTTTGTTGAACTTCCTCCGTGGGCTTCTCATCTTTTACCTCTCTCTTCATTGATTATTTTGGTTGTCTATATGGCAGATGTGTGATGGTCGTAAGCATTGGTTGCCTTATAGCTAGGCCAAAGGGTATGCGTGCTACTGTAAAGCACAGAGCCATATCTCTTTATCTCGCGATGCGACAACAGTACAAGCTTCTCAGATCACTGGTATCATTACGAATTCAGCAGTATATCTCGCCTAAGATCTCATGCTTTAGATGTGAGATCGAGACGTGTCGTCGACACCTTTTCAACGGTACTACGTACCCCCCTCCAACCAGCAAACCCCAGCACACCCCCCCCCCCGGAACCGTCTATTACACTCTGGTATAAACAGTGAGTCGTACGGGTCTTAGTTATTATATGCACCGTGATGGGTATAACAAAACAAATCAAACAAATGTTAAACCCCCCGCAAATCAGTTGCATAGTTGGTAAGCGGGTTAACGGTTTACGAGGTACTTTCTGATAACATGCAAAACAATAACACTAGTCATTCTTAGATTATTATCATTAAAAATCATTTTCACTAAGTAATTTTCCCCCCTTAGGTTCTACAAATCCTGTATTGGATTCACTTAATAACTGTATTTATCGCCGTCCTATATTACACGCCGTTAATCATACTAAGATTTGACTTCTTATACCTTTTCGGTAGCATTGATAATAGACAGTCACGATTTTATACACTGCTTTTCAATTTTATGACATTAAATCACCACGTTTAACCTACTCTTTATCTGCTTAGCTCATTTAGCAAAGAACGTTTGTCACTTTTTGACCGATTTAACGCTTCAAGATTGTTTTATCTAATGTGGGACTTATCCTCTTTTTTCTTCTTTAAGCATGTCACGTTGAAACCAAAGTATTCAAACGAAACTTCGGACTTCCTTGATACTGTTATCTCTGCTTGTTAACGATGAACAATAACATCATTGTTTCGAAAACAATTAGCCCTGATAGTGTCTCTCGAAGGAACTCCGATTTTGTAGCCTCGCCTCATAGCTGAAGGATTTGCTCGCTCCTTAGTTTAATTAATGCTTGTTTCAACATTTAGTATGGAGAGGTCAATTGCGAGTGTCATATTGTTGCCAGTGTCTACCATTAGAAGCGAATCACTTTCGGCCAACGTTGTCGCATGTTTCTTCACGCTACCACTGTGCGGCGCCTTGGTATAAATTAAGCTGGCATGTTATTCTGCGGCTTGCTTGTATTCTAAATGGTAGCTGGGGCCATCGCACTAGCCATGTACTAATTCTGACTGCTACCAAGGTATAACTTCTTATTCGTTAGGTAATTGGTGTAAAGGACCATATAATCCATTTTATCAATTAATAATTGTGGTAAAATTGTCATATTGGGACTTAATAAAAAAATAGATTCACTCTGCCTCGGACTCTAACGTCATAACTTCTTCCATCCGCTCTAATCCAACCCACTAACCAAAATTATCTTTGTAATGATCAGTGGACTTAGCTACTCATCTGAATTTTTACGGATCACGTTATTTCTCTCTTCAAAATAAACACATATTTTTTGACAGAATGCCATTCAGATGAAAGCGATTATCAATCACATAAAAACGCTAAGTGTAATAAACTGCATTAATAAAGATCCTGAATAAAAACCAAATTCATTACATAATATTTGGAATGGTTCTCGACACAACTAGGTTACATAAGGGGGGTACAAAATGAAGCTAACCATCTGATCACACCATCTGATCCAAAATTCATACAGGCTCGTTACACATCACCCGAACAACATATTTTTCATCGATCAAAGATTAGGAGGCCACGACTCTGATAAGGTGTAAATCTGAGCAACACGACCGACTGGTCTTATGTTCTCCATCTCAGTAAGCGATGCCTTTTCAGTGTCGAGTACAAACAATCCGTGATCAAATCCTAGTGTGAGCATTATAAACTTGCCATCGCTCCATACTCGCCTAATCTGAATGTTGTGGTAATCTGGCTCTGCTGATTCGTCCATGAGAAATCTTGTCCACATCTGATCACCGAATTTGTTATAGAATATACTGACAAGATCAATTGAAGAGACAAAAACCCACTCATAATCATCATCGCTACCTCCAAGCTTAAAGTTGTACATACAACTGTTTCGGTAGAAAACAAGAGTCAACTCTCCTTTTATGTTAGCAGAGATAGAGTACTGCATGTCTGAAACGACCTCTACATTCATAGGGTCAGGGAGATGGATGACAGAGAAAGTTTTATGCTCTAGATCAAACGATACTATCAAGCCCACGATGTAGATCATGAAGAGTTGTTTTTTGTGGAGAATAGAGTATGGATATTTGTGGAATGTTACACTCCCCTCGGGATGGATTGTGTCTGAGAAAAAGAGGTTCCACCGGCTATTAGAATAGACTGAAACGTGTATGTGGAACTCTACTTAAGAATCAAATGTTACTCCTCTACCGCTACTTCTGCTCTCTCCTGCAGAGTCTCTCGCGAAGAAAGACATACCTTCAGGTCCTACGTGAGGGATGACGCCGAACTGGCCCCAGGTGTTGTCAGTGTGCTGATTCGGCAGCCTTGGTATAGCAGGCAATGCTGCGGCGACTTGAGTGTAGATCTTTGGACTTATGCTCGGTCAGCTAACAGAGTAACCACTAGGGTGGTGTCTGTTAACCGTGAGCACAAGCCCTGCTGTTGATCCGACGATGATGTCGCTCTCCAGGTCGTCGCGGTCCACCAGCGCGAGTAGTTTGGCGACAGTCTCATTCGCCGGTTTCTCCTCTGCATCGAACATCTGGAAAGATTTCCCGTAGATGTTCTCAAACTGCACGAGGAAACCCATTAGACAAGGGGCATGGCGGTCGGTGTAACTCTGGAGGAAGTCACGGGCTTTGACTGCCGCCTTCCATTTCTTGTGGACGGTTGTGCTTCGAAGAACTGCCCTCTTGGATGAAACTCTCACTAATATTTCGTGTAGAAGATTTGGGTCCCTAATCACGCTCTCGCAGTGGGGGTCGGAGGAGATGTCCATGGCTTAGTATTCTCCTGTACTAGACTTTGACCTCAGTAGCGGGGAAGAAGAAGAAGCAGCATGAGGCAAAGAAGTGGTGTGGTGGAGATTTTGTGGGCCAACATCCCTTTTTGGCATTCGTGTGGCCCCACTTTCCTATTTTACACTTGTTGTGGTTTCCATTCTTCCTGTAACGATAGACATTTGTAAAACTCTATTAAGTTTTTTTTTGTGCCCCATATATAAATTTCTAATGCAATTATTGTCTAGCCAAAAATTTCCGTTACCGAACTGATCAAGACTTACAGTCCGGAATGAATTCGTTATTCTCGCAGTCGACCACTTCCATTTTTGTCGTACTGATATAGTAGTTTTTTATCTGTTATATTGATTCGAACAATCTGGCGTATACCACTTAGAAAATTGGCAAAAAACACCCGTTTAAACCGTTAATATTTATTAATGATCCTGTCCAACACAACATCTATCTATTGATTCAACCATTTATTATTTGCTTTAATTAGACAAATTTCTGAAAAAAAAATTAAATCAATCCTAGACTACTTGTGATTGCTTTTATGCGGGCAATTATGCATATGTACTAAGTGGTATTTTCAGATCGTTTAATCATCTAAAAGTTGGTGTTATTAACTAAATGTTTTATGGATGAGAATTATATGAATAGCAAGGTATTAATCATATTACCATTAGTTCTCACATATCACAGACACGTAGAAAACTGGGCTTTCTCAGACATTGTTTTTTCCCGTCGTCTTCAGCTGTTTGATGTATTCGTCTCTAGTATTCAGTTGGCTTAGAGTACTCCTGTTGTCACTCGCACAATTATAGCAGCTCCTGGATTCTAGCTTCAGCTATCTCATCCTCGTGGCGAATATTGCGGGTTAATCAAATAAAATGTTTTATTTTGGTTATTATAATAATATATAAGTTTGTTTTATGACATCAATTTGACGTACGCGTATATGACTATTTTGTCAACATGTGGGACAGAATTCCCTCCAAAATACCAATCTTATACAACATGTTCCAATATACTACATTGCTCGTTTAACAATTTATAGAATCTTGTTACCAATGTAATTCCATATAACACCGATACTGGGGTATCACACATATTAAAAAGAGCTACTGAAATCAGTGGTAATATTATATCTGTGTGTCAGGTTATCAGAACATCTGTATTCTCTTATAACTGATTGGGATAGAACTTGTAGAACAGAACGAAGAATCTTTTTCATATTTCTTCGCAGTAGTTCATCCTTACTTTTGATTGGTGAATCAAATGAGAATTGTCTAGAAACAAATAAGAAAATCTAGATTCAGAATTAGGTCATCATTTTCTTCTTCTTTTTTTGTACTCGTTATTTTATTTCCAAAAGATATGTTTTTGTTTCTCATGACTGTTTTTTCATATCTTTCAGTTTGATTATCCTAACAGAGGTTCCAGCTTCTTGTTGTTATTGCTTGTATCTAAGGAGTACTCGGTTTCCATTTGCTTTGTTTTAAATAGAAAAGATAATGAAAATGAATTTTGCAATCCTTGTCAAAAACTACAACATGAGCATGTTTCTGTTATTTTATTTTATTCTTCCTTAAATTTTATACTTGAAGACGTCATAACAGTGGGGTTTTAATATATTTATTTTATTACTCGTTTCTATCAGTTCTCTCGTCATGTTTATGATCATACGCTTCTATTACTGGCATGTTTTAATTGAACGGTTTCTGAATACAAATATTTGTTTGTAAAGTATTTGTAGTATAATTGGGAATGGTTTTGTATATTAAAGATGAAAAACCAACTATTGGATGTCATTTCAATTCATGCGGTACTCTATTCTATAAAACAGATATTGCTATTCTAAAAAATGAAACTCTTACTAATTTGGTTGACATTTTACTTGTGTGTGTGTGTGACCCATGTTTGTTATGTTTAGTACTTTATTATGCAGAAAATAATTAATGTCTTCGACTCACGTTGCTTTATTAAATAGCCATACGGTATCTGTTTGTTTTTCCAACCTTGTTTACATTTATGGACGAGAATGATAAGAACAAAATTCATGGATACATTCCGTTTGGACAATAAAACATATCGCGACATATAATATGACGGGATACTTTCAATGGGCTACGAAGCCCACTTGTACCCATCTGTAGGATATTTTGAACCAACTATAAGGTTCTTTGTTGAAATTCATACGCGAATGGTCGTGCCACACGTGTAATATAATTATACTCGGATATGTTGAATGAAACTGTCTCATAGATCTATATAGTTGTAATGACTATGTATATTTAGACATGAGAATTTTATTACTTGGAATGGAAACCATGAATAGGTTCCTTTTATCGTCAAAAAACACAACGATGGACTTGTGCGATACGTTATGCTTGGTCAAGAAAAAAATCCACACATACGAATGTACAGGATACTTTTATTGCCTTATAATGTCCTTGTATATACATCGGATAGGATAGTTAAATTCACCTATAATGTTCTTCGTTGGATTTCGCACACGAACATAGCGTATCATAACAGTATTATACTTATATCCGGATGGTACGAATATAACTCTACACATAATTCTATAGTTCAATAGGTGGTCTAACAAAACTATGTTATATAAATTAATAATATCACATGCCCGATATAAATTGTAATGAATGCAATCAGACACCCCCAAATTATCAACAATTTAGATTCACGTCGAATCAGAGATAATAACGGCAAAACACTGAACTACAACACGTCCGTGGCACAATACACAAAACATTTATGCATTGATCCATTTTTTGTCTCCACTTTGCTTTTTTCTGTTTTGTTCCCTTCCATATCTTCCATCCCTACTGTAACTATTACAACACAAACAATGAATTCCCCACACTTCATGGAATCCACTAGGATGCAAAAGCATACCAACGTGAAATCAACAGTGAATTCCCCTACTGTAAAAATAACAACACAAACAATAAAGATCATAAAAAAAATGACCAAATATTATTAGCCATGTAGCAGACCAACAATCAACAACAAAGAAACAAACACAACAACATCAGCATCGAAAAAAGAAAAACAAACGGTCTTAGTTAATCTAAAAACATCACACAAGAAAAATAAATACCAAACAGGAGCAAAGACGGAATACGATCAGCGCTTAACATAGACCAGTATAGTTGATAGCATCTAGGACAATATATAATGTAGTAATACAAATAAGTAGAATTATACATTAATCACATCAGCCCAAAAATTAAAACAACAATCAATGAAACGGAACCAGACAACATCACCATCGAAAAAAACAATATCGTAGGGAATGAAAACACACCGTATAATAAAATAAAATACTAAACAAAAGAATGGCAAATGGTCATCAGCCCATAACCCCGTCCAGTATAGTTTACAACAACTGTAACAATATAGAAATACTAAAAACAAGATATAACAATGTGCTTCAATCAAGAATGGAAAAACAAAACGTTCCACTTTCTTAACAACAAACAACACCGTCAACAATTGATAACAACCCACAACAATGAACAACAACGAACACAAAACCTAACAACATATGCATCGAAAACAAATTGAAATAAAAATGTTAGATGATGAAAACTCATGAAATAAAAAAAAGGCAGGGGGTAAGACAAAATCCAATCATCGCATAGCATAGTCCAATATAGTTGACAACAACTAAAGCAATGTAGAAATTATAAAAAACGAATAAGAACAAATACACGCTAATTACAATGTCCTTCAACCACTAATATAATAACAAAACGTTCCTCCTTGCTTAACAAAGCACAACATCGTCTGATCTAATGATAACAACAGGGACAAATGAACCACAACAGAAACATACAATAAAAAATAAAATATTATATAACGAAAACATCCCGCATAATAACAATAAACAAAAGGAATGTAAGACAAATGCGATCATCGTATAACATGTTAAAAACAAGTGAAAACAACTCCACGCTAGGTGCTTCAACCACGAATAAAATAACAAAATGTTCCTCCTTGCTTATTTTCATTTTCATCACTCTCTTAATTCCCATAGACTACTTTAGTTATACCAACAACATCAATGAAATCCTTACTGACATCTATTGTAATAAAACACAACCGTTCATGAAACCTTCTAGGATGCAGCCACTGAGCTATATAGGAATTTGTAATAAACAATTATAAAACGTCCCCAAAATTGCCATCAAGTTAACAAAACCGTCAACTGATGATAAAAAACCCACATCGATGAAAAGAAACGAAACAAAGGAAACAACATCGGCATCGAAAACAGTAAAAACACGATCTTAGGAAAGGACAACACATCACACAATACAACAAATGACTAAACAAAGTATAATTAACAATAAACAAACAACACCCTCAACCAATTATAACAACCCACAACAATGAACAACAAAGAACACAAAACCTAACAACATCAGCATCCAAACAAAGAAGAATTAAAATCTTAGATGATGAAAAATCATAGTAGAAGAAAAAACAGACAAGGTAAAGTAAGACAAAATCAAATCATCGAATAGACTGGTCCAGTATAGTTGACAACAACTAAAAGAATCTATAAATCATTAAGAACAAATAAGAACAAATACAAACTAGGTGCTTCGATCACGAATAGAATACCAGAACGTTACTCATTGCTTATTTTTGTTTCCATCAATCTCTTAGTTTCCATCGACTAGTATAACTGTAACAATAACATCAATGAAATCCCATACTGCCATCTATTGTAATCAACAAAACCCGTTCATGATATCGTGTAGTACTAATGTTCTATATAGTACTAATGACCATGTCTATTTAGACATGATAATTATATTATTTTGAATGGAAACAATGAATAGCTATCTTCTATCAACACAGAAAACGACAGTGGACTTGATCGAAATGTTCCGCTTGGGCAGGGAAAAATATCCGCACATATTAATTCAATGGATACTCATAGTACATTACAGTATCGATTTGTATCCATTGGGCTGGGGGGGATATTTAAATTCAACTATAAAGTTCTTTGTTCGAATTTCAACGCGCATGATCGTATCGCAAGTTTAATATAGTTAGACCATGATATTTTGAATAAAACTCTCTCACGGATATATACTGTTCTATGATCTATATAATTCCAATGACTATGTCTGTCTAGGCATTAGAAATGTATTATTCCGAAATGGAACCCATCAATGTTTGTCCTTTTTGAAAAAAAAACAGAGGAATTCATGGTTACGTTTCGTTTGGACAATAAAACATATCGCGACATATGATATGACGGGATACTTTCAATGGACTACGAAGCCCACTAGTATCCATCGTGTAGGATATTTTGAACCAACTATAAGGTTCCTTGTTGAAATTCATACGCGAACCATTAAAAGAATGTATAACATGTAAAAAACAAGTGAAAACAAATCGACACTAGGTGCTTCAACCACGAATAGAATAACAAAACGTTCCTACTTGCTTATTCTGAATGGAAACAATCAATAGTTGTCTTCTATCAACACAGAAAACGACAGTGGACTTGATCGGTATGTTCCGGTTGGTCAGGCAAAAATATCCACACGTATGAATTGAATGGATACTCTTCGTACATCACAGTGTCGACCTGTATCCATCGGCGGGGATATTTAACTTCAGTTGTAAAGTTCTTTGCTGAAATTTCAACGCGCATGATCGTATCGCAAGTTTAATTTGGTTAGATCATTATATTTTAATAAAACTCACTCATGGAATATATATTGTTCTATGATCTATATAATTCTAATGACTATGTATGTCTAATCATTAGAAATGTATTATTCCGAATGGAAACCATGAATATCTGTCCTTTTTACCAGAAAAAAATAGTGGCATTCTTTAAAAATGACCAGACCATATCAGGAATTGTAACAAACAGTTATGAAAGGACCATATCATGAATTGTGACAAACAGTTATAAAGGACCAACTAATTACCGGAAAATTAGCAAAACCCTATACTAATGAAAACAACCCACATCGATGAAAAGAAACGAAACACAAGAGACAACATTGGCTTTGAAAACAGTAAAAACACGTAAAAACAAAAAATAGCAGCTGGACACTAGGTTGTTCAACCACGACTAGAATAACAAAACGGTCCTCCTTGCTTATCTTAATTTTCATATGATTCTTATTTTGCATCAACTACTATAATTGTACCAACCACATCAATAAAATCCCTACTACCATATATTATAATCGACAACAACCGTTCGTCCAATCGTCTAGGATGCAACAAAATAACAATATCGGAAATTGTAATAACCAATTATACAAATTCCACAATATAAACATCAAGTTAACAAACCGTCAGCTAATTATAACAATCCACATCGATGAAAAGAAACGAAACAAACAAAACAACATTGCAAATCAAACGGAGTAAAAACGTGATCTTAGGTAAGTGAAAAACCATCACAAAAAAAAGATTAAACAAAGGTATGGCAAGTTATGAAGTTCTTTGTTCAGATTTCCACACTCATGATCGTATCGCAATTTAATATAGTTATATCCTAAATATTTTGAATAAAACTCTAGCACGGAAAGATATGGTTATATGATCTGTATAAATCTAATGACTATGTCTATCTAAACATGAGAATTGTATTATTCCCAACGGAAACCATGAATAGATGTCCTTTATGAAAAAAACAGGCAGTGTAATTAATGGATACGCTCCGTCTGGACAAGAAAACATATCCGACAGATAATATAACTGGATACTTTCGGTGAACTACAAAGCCCATTTGTATCCATCTGGTAGGATAGTTTTAACCAACCATAAGGTTCTTATTTGAAATTTCTGCGCGGATGATCGTATCACACGTGTAATATATACTTACAAACGGACATGTTGAATAATACAGTGGGGTAACACAAGATTGGCAGCAAATGAAACAATACCGTCACCTAATGATAACAACCCACGACAATGAACCACGACGAATAGAAAACCCAACAACATCATCATCGAAATAAGTAAGAACAAGAATTTACATGATGAAATCAAGCCAAACTACAATCATCGCATAACCTGGTCCAGTATAGTGGACAACATCTAACAGAATGCAGAAATTATAAAAACCAAATAAGAACAAATACACACTAATTACAAAGTCCTTCAACCAACAATGTAATAACAAAACGTTCCTGCTTGCTTAACAACCCACAACATCGTTTGAACTAATGATAACAAACCCACAACAAATGGACAACAACGGAAACAAAAAACGAACAACATCAGCATCGAAACAGGTAAAAATAAAATATTACATAACGAAAACACACCGCAGAATGACAATAAATAAAAGGAATGTACGACAAAATGCTATCATTGCATAACCTGGTAATGTATTGTTGACAACCATTAAAACAATGTATAACATGTTAAAAACAAGTGAAAACAACTAGACACTAGGTGCTTCAACCACGAATGTAATACAAAACGTTCCTCCTTGCTTATTCTGAATGGAAACAATGAATAGTTGTATTCTATCAACACAGAAAACGACAGTGGACTTGATCGATATGTTCCGCTTGGTCAGACAAAAATATCCGCACATATGAATTGAATGGATACTCTTAGTACACTACAGTGTCGATTTGTATCCATCTGCGGGGATATTTAACTTCAGATATAAATTTCTTTGTTGAAATTTCAACGCGCATGATCGTATCGCAAGTTTAATATAGTTAGATCATTATATTTTGAATAAAACTCTCACGGATATATACTGTTCTATGATGTATATAAGTCTAATGACTATGTCTGTCTAAGCATTAGAAATGTATTATTCCGAATGGAGACAACGAATATCTGTCCTTTATGAACAGAAAAATAACAGTGGAATTCATGGATACATTCCGTTTGGACAATAAAACATATCGCGACATATAATATGACGGGATACTTTCAATGGGCTACGAAGCCCACTTGTATCCATCGTGTAGGTTAGTTTGAACCAACTATGAGGTGCTTTGTTGAAATTCATACGCGAATGATCGTGCCACACGTGTAATATAATTATACTCGGATATGTTGAATAAAACCGTCTCATAGATCTAGTTGGTTCTATGATCTATATAGTTGTAATGACTATGTATATTTAGACATGAGAATTTTATTACTCGGAATTGAAACCATGAATAGGTTCCTTTTATCGACAAAAAACACAAACGATGGACTTGTGCAGTACGTTATGCTTGGTCAATAAAAAAATATCCACACATACGAATTTACAGGATACTTTTATTGCCTTATAATGTCCTTGTGTATCCATCGGATGGGATAGTTAAATTCACCTATAATGTTCTTCGTTGGAATTCGCACGCGAACATACCGTATCGTAACATTATTATGCTTATATCCGGATTGTACGAATACAACTCTATACATATTCCATAGTTCAATAGGTGGTCTAACAAAACTATGTTATATAAATTAATAATATCAGGTACCAATTGTAATGAATGCAATCAGACACCCCCAAATTATCAACAATTTAGATTCACGTTGAATCAGAGATAATAACGGAAAAACAGTGAACTACAACACGTTCGTGGCACAATACACAAAACATTTATGTATTGATCCATTTTTTGTCTCCACCGTGGAATATCAAAACGTTCGACTTGCTTAACAACCGACAACACCGTCAACCAATGATAACAACCCACAACAATGAACAACAACGAACACAAAACCTAACAACATAAGCATCGAAACAAATAAAAATAAAATCTTAGATGATGAAAACTCCTGGAAAAAAAAGGAAGTGGAGATTAAGGCAAACTACAATCTTCGCATAACCTGGTCCAGTATAGTGGACACCAACTAAAAGAATGCAGAAATTATAAAAACCAAATAAGAACAAATACACGCTAATTACAATGTCCTTCAACCACGAATGTAATAACGAAACGTTCCTGCTTGCTTAACAACCGACAACATCGTTTGAACTAATGATAACCACCCGCAACAAATGAACAACAACGAAAACAAGAACGAACAACATCAGCATCGAAACAGGTAAAAATAAAATATTAGATAACGAAAACACACCCCAGAATAACAATAAATAAAAGGAATGTGAGACAAAATGCTATCATGGCATAACCTGGTAAAGTATAGTTGACAACAATTAAAAGAATGTATAACATGTTAAAAACAAGTGAAAACAACTGGACACTAGGTGCTTCAACCACGAATAGAATAACAAAACGTTCCTCCTTGCTTATTCTGAATGGAATCAATGAATAGTTGTCTTCTATCAACACAGAAAACGACAGTGGACTTGATCGATATGTTCCGCTTGGTCAGGCAAAAAAATCGGCGGGGATATTTAACTTCACCTATAAAGTTCTTTGTTGAAATTTCAACGCGCATGATCGTATCGCAAGTTTAATATAGTTAGATCCTTATATTTTGAATAAAACTCTCTCACGGGTATATATTGGTCTATGATCTATATAATCCTAATGACTAAGTCTATCTAATCATTAGAAATGTATTATTCCGAACGAAAACCATGAATATCTGTCCTTTATGAACAACAAAAAAAAGTGGAATTCTTTAAAAGGACCAGACCATATCAGGAATTGTAACAAACAGTTACGAAAGGACCATATCATGAATTGTGACAAACAATTATAAATGGTCCAACTAATTACCGGTAAGTTAGCAAAACCATATACTAATGAAAACAACCCACATCGATGAAAAGAAAAGAAACACAAGAGACAACATTGGCTTTGAAAACATTAAAAACACTTAAAAACAAATAAGAACAGCTGGACACTAGGTTGTTCAGCCACGATTAGAATAACAAAACGGTCCTCCTTGCTTATCTTAATTTTCATATAATTCTTATTTTGCATCAACTATTGTAACTGTACCAACCACATCAATAAAATCCCTACTGCCATATATTGTAATCGACAACAACCGTTCGTCCAATCGTCTAGGATGCAACAAAATAACAATATCGGAAATTGTAATAAACAATTATACAGATTCCACAATATAAACATCAAGTTAACAAACCGTCAGCTAATTATAGCAATCCACATCGATGAAACAAAACGAAACAAAACAAAACAATATTGCAATCGAACGGATTAAAAACTTGATCTTAGTTAAGTGAAAAACAATCACAAAATAAAAAAAACAAGATTAAACAAAAGTATGGCAAATTATAAAGTTCTTTGTTCAGATTTCCACGCGCATGATCGTATCGCAATTTAATATAGTTATATCCTAAATATTTTGAATAAAACTCTCGCACGGAAAATTATGGTTCTATGATCTATATAATTCTAATGATTATGTCTATCTAAACATGAGAATTGTATTATTCCTAACGGAAACCATGAATAGATGTCCTTTATGAAAAAAAGGCAATGGAACTCATTGATACGCTCCGTCTGGACAAGAAAGCATATCCGACATATAATATTACTGGATACTTTCGGTGAACTACAAAGCCCATTTGTATCCATCCGGTAGGATAGTTTTAACCAACTATAAGGTTCTTTGTTGAAAATTCTACGCGAATGATTGTATCACACGTGTAATATACTTACAAATGGATATGTTGAATAAAACACAGTGGGGTAACACAAGATTGGTAGCAAATGAAACAATACCGTCACCTAATGATAACAACCCACGACAATGAACCACAACGAATAGAAAACCCAACAACATAAGCATCGAAACAAGTAAGAATAAGAATTTACATGATGAAAAGAAATCGCATGTAAAAAAAAGTAAGAAACAATGAACAACAACGAACACAAAACCTAACAACATAAGCATCAAAACAAATAAAAATAAAAATCTTAGATGCTGAAAACTCGTGAAAAAAAGGCAGTGGATATTAAGGCAAACTACAATCTTCGCATAACCTGGTCCAGTATAGTGGACAACAACTAAAAGAATGCAGAAATTATAAAAACCAAATAAGAACAAATACGCGCTAATTACAATGTCCTTCAATCACGAATGTAATAACAAAACGTTCCTGCTTGCTTAACAACCGACAACATCGTTTGAACTAATGATAACCACCCGCAACAAATGAACAACAAGGGAAAATAAAACGAACAACGTCAGCATTGAAAAAGGTAAAATTAAAATATTAGATAAGAAAAACACACCGCAGAATAAGAATAAATAAAAGGAATGTGAGACAAAATGCTATCCTGGCATAACCTGGTAAAGTATAGTTGACAACCATTAAAAGAACGTATAACATGTTAAAAACAAGTGAAAACAACTCGACACTAGGTGCTTCAACCACGAATAGAATAACAAAACGTTCCTCCTTGCTTATTCTGAATGGAATCAACGAATAGTTGTCTTCTATCAACACAGAAAACGACAGTGGACTTGATCGATATGTTCCGCTTGGTCAGGCAAAAAAATCGGCGGGGATATTTAACTTCAGGTATAAAGTTCTTTGTTGAAATTTCAACGTGCATGATCGTATCGCAAGTTTAATATAGTTAGTATTTTGAATAAAACTCTCTCACGGGTATATATTGTTCTATGATCTATATAATCCTAATGACTAAGTCTGTCTAATCATTAGAAATGTATTATTCCGAATGGAAACCATGAATATCTGTCCTTTATGAACAACAACAAAAAGTGGAATTCTTTAAAAGGACCAGACCATATCAGGAATTTTAACAAACAGTTATGAAAGGACCATATCATGAATTGTGACAAACAGTTATAAAATGTCCAACTAATTACCGGCAAGTTAGCAAAACCGTATACTAATGAAAACATCCCATATCGATGAAAAGAAATGAAACACAAGAGATAACATTGGATTTGAAAACAGTAAAAACACTTAAAAACAAATAAGAACAACTGGACACTAGGTTGTTCAGCCATGACTAGAATAACAAAACGGTCCTCCTTGCTTATCTTAATTTTCATATAATTCTTATTTTGCATCAACTACTGTAACTGTACCAACCACATCAATAAAATCCCTACTGCCACATATTGTAATCGACAACAACCGTTCGTCCAATCGTCTAGGATGCAACAAAATAACAATATCGGAATTGTAATAACAAATTATACAGATTCCACAATATAAACATCAAGTTAACAAACCGTCAGCTAATTATAACAATCCACATCGATGAAAAGAAACGAAACAAACAAAACAACATTGCAATCGAGCGGAGTAAAAACTTGATCTTAGTTAAGTGAAAAACAATCACAAAATAAAAAAAAACAAGATTAAACAAAAGTATTGCAAGTTATAAAGTTCTTTGTTCAGATTTCCACGCGCATGATCGTATCGCAATTTAATATAGTTATATCCTAAATATTTTGAATAAAACTCTCGCACGGAAAGATATGGTTCTATGATCTATATAATTCTAATGACTATGTCTATCTAAACATGAGAATTGTATTATTCCTAACGGAAACCATGAATAGATGTCCTTTATGAAAAAAAACTGCAGTGGAATTCATGGATACTCTCCGTCTGGACAAGAAAACATATCCGACATATAATATTACTGGATACTTTAGGTGAACTACAAAGCCCATTTGTATCCATCTGGTAGGATAGTTTTAACAACTATAAGGTTCTTTGATGAAATTTCTACGCGAATGATCGTATCACACGTGTAATATACTTACAAACGGATATGTTGAATAAAATACAGTGGGGTAACACAAGTAATGAAACAATACCGTCACCTAATGATAACAACCCACGACAATGAACCACAACGAATAGAAAACCCAACAACATCAGCATCGAAACAAATAAGAACAAGACTTTACATGATGAAAAGAAATCGCATATTAAAAAAAAAGTAAGAAAAAAATTGATGATCGCATAACCTATTCCAATATAGTTGACAACCACTAAAGCAATGTATCAAATTTAAAAAAGAAAAAAATTAATTCATTAGGTTGCAAATGACCACGACGAGACTTAAAAAACGTTCCTCTTTGCTTATTTTCAAATTCATAACTTAAATAATTTCCATCGCCTTCTTTAACGATACCAACAACATCAATGAAATCTCTAACGACATCTGTTCTAATCAACATCAACAGTTTCAGAAATCGTCTGTGATAAAACAAAGTAACTCTATCGGGAAATTCTAATAACCAAATATAAACACGCACCAAGATTACCATCAAGTTAACATCACCTTCACCTAATGATAACAACCCACGTCAATGGATGGCAACAAAACAAAACACATCAATATTTGCATCGAAAACAATAAAACACGAACTTAAGTAAGGAAAAAATATAACACGGTAAACCAAAAAGGTCTAAACAGGATAAATAATAGCGGTGATCCGCGCATAACATGGTCCAGTATAGTTGACAACGACTAAAACAATATAGAAAAAATTAAATACAAATAAGAACAATTCGACATTAGTACAATTGATCACAAAATAACAAAGCACAATTCACAATTAGTACCATCGATCACAAAAGGTATAATCGTGAAAGACTAACACACCACAGACACAAAAAGTACGGCGTGAAAAGGATAGAACGACCGAAATAGATGCGACAGAACACATTTTTATTCGTATCATCAACTAGATCAATATAATTGAAAAGGAAAAAAAATGGAATTAAGCATTTTAGACCGACGCGCACTCATTGAACAGAAACCACACTATCCACCTTTTGTTTATCGATTCAGTAAACCAAGCAATTAAACATGCAAATTTTCCTTTTGTAACTGATTAGCAGATCCAATTTCGAAAACCAATTCATATCACTTGCAGCTACATCGTGCCGGAGAAGCTACGTCATATTTTCATTCTAACTCCATGTTAATTGGTGACGAAATGGATAAATGGTGGGTTTTCTGATGGGCATCTTTGTATTGACCTAATTATGCAACTTCTACGACGGTTACTTGATTCTGTCTTCGTGTTATTTAATGTTATCATTTGTATGATTATGAATATTGCAAAATATAATGTGTCGTTATAATAAGACGTCATGTAATTCTGTCCCTCAAATGTGTTCACAATGGCTGTCTATAATAATTAGTTTGCCTCTACGAATCGCTCTCATGAGCACTTTTAAAATGTGGTGATTTTTTGGTCTCACTTAACGTGAAAAATGCAACTCGAATGCACAGTCTAAGCTAAGCACTACACCTATGGCGTGCTGCTTGGCTATCCCAACCCAATGCTCCAACTGGCCTCCTCTTTATCCTCTGCTATCTGTCGTGAGTTGGAAGTAATCAATCCTGGAACTTCATTTAAAAACAAATCTGTCAATTGGGCAGGTTTCAGTACACGAATCATATCGGTCCTTCTCTCCTATGTTAACGGCTTTAGAAATCGTGATGTTGTACGATGAGATCTCCTGCCCATTACACCAACAGTAGCTATAGCACCTATGCTTGTACCATTATGTGTTCTTATTTGCATCCTCCGGTTTCTGGATAGGACCGGTCAACAAGCTCCACGATCAAACCGACCATATCCCCCAAGAACAGCAACCTCTGCTTTCTCCTCTGCTGTCGCCACTTCCATTCTGAAAAGAAAAACCCAAAATATCACTCACCGAACCGAAAACCGCAAAGATGTCATACTCATCCGTGGCCAAAGTTCTTAGCTGCCCTGACATTCTGCCGCAAATTATTGTGAAGATTTGGCCAACATTGGACCTTGTACGCTGTCTGGCCGTTGGTCCTTCCTGGATCAATGCGGCGACCAACCAGCTCTTCATCCGCGAGTACTCCGAGCTCCATGCTCCTTTGCTCGTGGGGTTCTTTACTGAGTTCGACAGCCCGATCGATGCACTCTTCGAAATCATCGACGCCGAGGCCAGTGCAAGTGACACCGTGAGGCGTCTCCGAGCTAGTATATATTCCTTCGAGCTTGCCCAGACCTTGGGCTTGAGATCAAGGAACAGATTCATCCTCACCGCATCAAGGTTAGTGGAAATGGGGTACTTCACTACCTGTCCGTTTGACTCAAATCTAGTTTTCACCTTTGCCGCTACAACCATACCTCCGCTCCCTCACTATCTGAATGAGTTCTCTGTTAACACCTTAGGCCAGTTCGGTGTCATTTTAGACGCTGTCCCTGGCGCCATGGTATTCTTTGATCCAGACACACCAACAGACATAATGAGGACGAATGATAGAATCACTTTCAATTCCACTTCCATGTTCCACGTGCACGTTTGCTTATATTCCAATAATGTCTGGCATAGGTTTATTTCTCAGCCAATACCTCCACCAACGCCTCCTGTCTTTTTCCAAAAGAACCCATACTGTGTAATCAGCCGAGGTATACTCTTCATGATGTATGATGTGGGAGTTGTAGTGGCTTTTGATCTAAACATAAGAGTTTTTTCGGTGATTCCTCTACCAGTTGTGTTTGCCTCCGGTCTTGTGTCTGACACGTCATACTCTGTGTCAGAACACCGTGATGGTCTCCTTTTTCTGGCCCACTGGCGTGTAGGATCGATATACAGGTGGTTGCTTTCGACATACGGTATCGAGTTAGTGTGGGATCAGGTAGACGTAATCCTTATTATGGATATCTTCTTAAGTTGCTTTGGAGGGAAATTCTGGGAGGAGTTCTTCTGTGAAGGACCTCTGGCTGATGGCTTCCATATGTTCCACGGGATTCAGCTTCGGCGCGTGTCGCCCAATGTAGAATTTATTCTTCTAAGCGTCGGCTACGATCGTGCTATCTTCGTCCTGGACTGCAAGAACAAGGTCATAAGGCAAATCGATGCTGCTTATGGAGATGGTGATATTGGTTCTGTTTTCATGCTGACGGAGCCTTAGCCGCCACGCATCCTCCAAGCAAGGAATTGACTCATGGTGGAAAAGTGATGATAAGGATTATCTCGGTTTATGATTGTGTCCTAATATATCTTATGTAATGTGTTCGATGGACTCGAAGTTGTTCTTTATTTTCTACCTGTCTTAATTTTTATGTCAGGGGGCTTATCATGTCTTAGTTGTCCCCTCTGCTTGAATTCAGGTTCATGTTTGTTTGTACCTTGGATCTAAGTTGTATCTGAAGTCCTATTTGTGTTTGACTTAATATGGTATGCTTTCTATCTCTATTGGATGATGAGAATAATTTTATTACCTGATGAATATTCATACTATATATAGCTTGTACATTGAAAAGTGCAGTCCTCAAAATGTGTAACTGTTTCTTGTGATGGAAGTGATATTCACAATGTTATATTCATAAAAACATCTGTGTTATTAAAAGATAAACTAACACTCTGTCTTTTTGTTCTGGTTTACTTCGACGCATCACTAATTTGGAGATACATGGTTTGGTATAATAGTAATATATGTTTCAGAGACTCTGATACAAATTCATGTGGGTGGTCTGCAACATGGTGATTCTATAAAGCAATCACTTGGTCCTTAACATATGAACAAACAATGGACTACAAGATGACTTTTAATTCATCAAAACGAATAACAGGTGGATACTTGGGTATCTGAAACACATAATCAAAAGGTGTCCACGAGATGCGGACGAATTCCTTCTCAGAAATTGTAATGTATGCAAACAAGTAAAGCAAACTTTCTAAGATAGAGGTGTTACACAGTTTGTTCTCCTGTGACCAACCAGCCCGTAGTTGGAGCACTCGCGTCGTGCCTTCTTCCCCTTGTCCTTGTTCATCGGACAATCCGGAGCTCTGTGACCCCTGCTGCGACACATTGTGCAGAACCTGGTCCTCGTCTTGCTGACTTCATAGCCAGGCTTTGTGCGAGCGGTAGTTGGACGTCCCTTTTCTCGTCTTGTAGGTGGTGGTAGCATGTCTTTGTGAAGGCTGTTTGATATGCGTTCCCTATCAGCGGCGTTACAGAATGGACCGTCATTTTTAGCTGCACGGTCTACTCCAGCTCTGTCTTCTAAACCAAGTCCATCCTTCGGTTTGCTTTTCTCCGAAAATTGGCATGGCGTCTAACATGGTGTTCATTGCAACCTCATAACACTCTGGGTTTGAGTCTCCTAGCTGAACTAGATCGATTGCAGTCCTATAGAGAGCGGAGTGACGAAAACTGGTTGAGTTCATGGCGGGGCTTCCTTTCTCGTACATACTGAGATGAGCCGGGAGAAACCTGCATGCATCTCTGGTCCATCTTTTCATGATGTGACTAGCTGGGATCTCCAATACACCAGTGTGTATCATGATCTGTAATATGTTTAATTGTTGTGTCAGTGTAAAATGTTTTGGTTCAGCCTCAAGAATAAGAAAAATGTACTTAAGTGATACAGTAAGACATGAAATTTTAAAACAAAGTGTTGTTTGTAGAGTGTGTTACCCGTATCACATGACAACAAAGAACTCCCATGTGCTCATACATACCGCACTGGCAGTTGTATTTCTTCTCAGTTGGCTCGTATAATACCTGAAACTCTGTACGCGACCACTTTTCTCTCTTCTCTGCAAATACATGCCTGGCTATATTCCGTGTATTACCTCTTCGACGACGTACGATCCATACTGGAACAGTGCAACTGAGAATAATTCATACATTTTGTGAGTGTATATCTTGCTAGCATGAAGCTCTATTGGCACTTCTGTGTTCAGCACAACTCCACCCTGGATGTTTTGGACCAACATCAGATAAATATACAAGATAGTTATTCAGCAGAATAAACTTTTATTTAGCTAGAAAGTATTACCGTTCGGCAACGCTTCTCTTCAAAGTTCTCCTCTTCGTCCCTAGCCGACTGCAGTTTCATGTAATGTCTCGCAAACATATTCATTGATGATCCTGGGGGTACGAATCATTTAAGCATGTGATTTGCACTTTCCGATCTCTGAGTACTAGTCATTCTAGCGCAGAACTTGCCAGAAAAGTATGGTTTTGCCCACTTCTCCCTTACCTCAAAAATTTGAGTCAAGAAAGGGTTGTCCTGGAGCTTGTATTTCGTTATAAGCTCGGACCATGCATCCTCAAACTCATCAACCGTGAGCATGTACTCAAGAATCTTATGGAATTCATCGCGAAATCCTGAAGATCTGGAGTATACTGGTCCCAGCAACTCCCTTGCTTTACGAATACCGTGTCATTTGCACCATCTGTGTGTTACTCCAGGGAATAAAAAATTGAGGACTAACTCCATTGCACGGCACTGATCTGTTGTCTATTTAAAAAGGAGGTGTTAAAGTAAGTAACATAAATTACTGCATATATGAAACAACCAATTGTTGGAAATGCTTGTACCTGTTAGAATGGTCAAAGGTGGTATACCACCCATGAGAGATACAAACTCTTTGAAAACCCACCGAAAAGTTTCTTCCTTCTCGTCTGTTAACAGAACACCAGCAAAAATAATACTCTGGAAATGCTGGTTAACACCAACAAAAATCCCAAAAGGCATATCATACTGATTTGTTCGATATGTTGTATCGAATGTGATTGCGTTGCCGAAATGCTTGTACTGAAGACGGCTCTTTCCATTGGTCCACATTAGAGCCCTTATATTTCCGTGTTCATCTGACAAACAACTGTCTCTGAAGTTGGGGTCTTTCATCTTCAATTCTGAAAAGTAGGCAAAGGTTTTTTTAACATCATCGTGTGAATGATCCCTGCTGATGCCTGCGCAAAGTGATCTTAGGGATCTCTTGTTGAATGGAACATTTTCCATCAATCCGAAAAAACTGCCAATTACACAGTAGACCTGGGTGAGTGGCACGTTGTTGTCTCTCAGATTCTTTACAAGTTGCTTTGTATGGGTGTCAATGTTCCTGTGCGACGCCCAGTGCATCTTCTCTCCAGCATTCTCTGACATACCATGGTTGTGATCCTTTCTGAATTCTTGAATGTACCAGCCATGGTCTTCTGTTCGATGTAGCCTGATCATAGCTTGGCAACCGCAGCAAGCGGATCTTGAGTTTTGGTGCCTAGACTTTGCCGGCAAAAGGGAGATGGTGAGATGACATCGTATAGTAAAATAAGAGAGTACTGAACATATTTTGATTGTACAACAATAATTTTCCTTGTGTTAGTTTCTTTACCTGGCATCCACATACTATCTCCTGCTGAATTTTACAATTAGAATTATTCTTTCGGCTCTTGCCATATCTGATGCCGAATCCAGTCTCCCATGAATATAAACTGTAGAAGTCAAAAGCCTCAGTTAATGAATCAAACTCCAGCCCCAACTCAGGAGCTATCATGTATGATGTATCTCTGTCTTTAAATCTCCTCATAGCCAACTCTAGTGGCGATTTTATTGTAGAGCTTGGTTCTCTGCTTTCAGGGATATCTCCACGACGGCACCTAAATCGATTTTGCCGATGAGTACATATACACTTAATTTTGCATGTATGGTGCAGCTAGTGTAACTGAAGAACAATACGTCGTAGTACTGCTGGTAGCATAAGCGAGGGCACTAGTACAAATAATCTATACTTTGAGCAGTCCAGATGTGTATGCTTTTTATATAACAATGGAAAATACTACATTGCTAAACCAAGGTTCTAATATTAGGCATCTCTCGCAAACATGCCTTGCTGTCTGATAAGCAAGAGTTGCTGATAAACTGCCGATTCACAATTGCTGATTTTGTTGTCTGATAAGCGACAGTTTTATTGTTCTTAATCAACCACGCCTACATAGTACTTTTTTGCCTTGGTGTCTGATAAGCAATGATGGCTTACAAACTGACGTATAACAGATAATGTATATCTCTAGACTAAGAACAATCTTCAGTTAAAGGTTTACTGACTAGAAAATTCAGACAAGAATGGTCCTATGAAAACATCAACTCCTGCTTTGTTTTCTATAGAACACTTTTTTTTACATATATATGCAAAATGTTAACAGCAAAATCAACACAATCCTAGAGTGTACCTCCTCTTCCACGGTGGGGTGGGCGACTCGGCGTTGTCGATATCATGTGCTCTCGCTGTATTTCTGCATGGCTCCGAATCTTGACTTGACTGAATATCCTCGATGTGCTGATCCACTCCAAGGTTGAACCTAATTGAGACGGGGGAGACTTGTTGATTTCCAGATATCTGTACCTCATCTCCGGAGTGGTTTGTGTGGTCTCTGGCTTGGTACTCGAGCCCCGGATCGGGAATGATAGATAACTCGCTAGTGGGGCTTGATTCAGGGGAGCTTGAACCTGGCGGATTTACGCCAGAGGTTGATTCGGACCTCAAATCGACACTTGACAATGGCAGCGTCAAGCATGGGCTCCGGTCACCTTCGTCAGATAACGGCAACCGGATGGGATCAGTGCAGAAATCCGCCATGTCTTGTCGGATCGGTGCCGACATGTTGTTGACAGGAGAATAATGGATGAGGACCAAGAACGCTTATCTGAACTCGTTGCGATTCGGAATAATGAGTGCGCACCTGAGAAGCACCTCAGGGGAGCTTGAACCTGACGGATTTACGCCAGAGGTTGATTTAGATCTCAAATCGACACTTGAGAATGGCAGCGTCGAGCATGGGCTCCGGTCACCTTCTTCAGATAAAGGCAACCGGATGGGATCAGTGCAGAAATCCGCCATGTCTTGCCGGATCGGCGCCGACATGCTGTTGACACAATCAAACATGGATGAGGACCAAGAACGCTAATATGAACTCGTTGCGATTCGGAATAATGAGTACGCACCTGAGAAGCAAACTGAGATATCCATTCGGCTGGGAGTCCAACGAGAACATGTTTGAGCTTGGCCGCCGAGACGGCGTCGAGGTCGTCTTCTCCGGTGGATGTGAGATGAGAGCCTGGGCAGCGAGGTCGGGAGAGGGGGGAATGAGGTTCAAATTCGAAATGGGGCATGGGGTCCAGTACATGGCGTGGTGAGGCCATGGGGGGGTCCGGCAGGGACAAAGGACGGCGAGGTCTCTGGTCGAAAGGACGGTCAAGGACGGCGAGGTGGGGGGGTCTGACAGTTCTGTATTGTGTATCGGCGTATGTGTATCGTCGAGAGCCTGTCTGAAGTGTGGGATGTACATGTAAAGAACCGTAGTCAACTATCCTCTGTGTGGGCCCGCGGCACAAATCTCGACTTGGCTGAGAACGGCTAGGATTCTAGCTGCGCGCGCAAACGGTTGGAGATATGCTTATTCGGAATGTAAGGAGTAATATTTAGAGCAAGTACAATAATGCCTAGTCAGCTGGCTATAGCATTTGCCACGTCATAAGAATCCCATGTCGAAGAGAGAGAAATAAGGAGAGAGGGTGAAGCGGGCGCTTCACTAGTCGCCCGGCTACACGCAAGCTCGAAGGAAAAAGCACTTGCATGCAACATGCAGCCAGCACTTGGTCCACGCTCCTGCCAATCCTTTGGGTCAGCAACATGCAAGATGAGTATTTAAGGTCATCTCCGGCGGGGCTGCTCAAATGCGGACCAGTTTGGTCCGCATTTTGTCTGTTTGAGCAGCCGTCCGCTGTCCTCGGACACGGCCCGGACCAGGTGCCCCCAGTGGGGCTGCTCATATCAAAAGAGGACATTCGATAGATTTAGTAGGGCCCACAGGGGCCCATAGATTTACAACCTAAAAAAAAAAAAAAAAAACATAAAATAAACGTCTAGCTAGGGCTAGACGGCCACTGGCGTGGCATGGCGGCGCCGGAGTTGGCCCCGGAGCTCCTAGTCATCCAGGATGACGTAGTCGGGAGTCTCGGGGGCGAGGTGGGGTGGCAGCGGGGCGGCCCTGGCCGCCTGCGGCGTGGGGGGCTGGGTCCGCGGTGGCGGCGTGGCAGGCCGGGGCGGCGGCACGAGGTGCTCTGGTGGTGGCGCCTCCCACCTCCAGCGCATGCCCACAAGGGGCTCGAACCAGGCCGGCACCGGGGCGTTCTCATCGCGCCCGTCGTCGTCTACCTCCTCGTCGTAGGGGTAGTCGTCGACGCGTTGCGCGTGGATGGCCGCCACGGCCTCGTCCACAGCCCGCGCGCCGGCTGCGCGGGCCTCTGCCGCCTCCGCCGCCTGCTGCGCGGCCACCGCCGCGAGGGCGTCCTCCAGCGCGCGGGCCTCCGCCTCGGCCGCCGCTTCCGCCTCCCTCCTGGAGGCCTCGATGGCCATGGCCAGCTGGAGCTCCTCGTTGGGCTCGGGCTCGGCCATGTCGACGTCCTGGTCGTCCTCCTCCTCGAACCATTGAGGAGGTTCCTCCTCTGGTTCGTCCTTGACGACCGGGGCGCGGCCGCCAATGCGGAGGGGACGTTGGGGGGCGGCTCCATGCCTCGCCTGGCGTGGAGGTGACGGCGGCGGGAACTGGGGCTCCCCGCGGGCGCGGCGCGCACCGAAGTACGACCTGCGGCGCAGGTCGTGTTCGTCGGTGAACCAAGTGTCCCAGTGGGGACTGTTCACCGCGAACGCCGGGTGGGCGCGCAGGTCCGGTGGCAGCTCATCGCGCCGGCGGCGGATCTCCGCCTCCCGCGCCGCGCCGGACCGCGGCACCGGCGGCACAGGGATCCTGTCCCTGTTCAGATGCCACCCGTCGGAGAGGTGGACATCTGGCCATGGCACTGGGATCGCACGGTCCCAGTACCATTGGCACCGCCTCTTATTGAGGTAGGGCCGTTCGCGGACCCTGGCGGGCACCAGGCGGAACGGCGCCTGAGAAGAAGGAGGGGGAGAGGGCGGCGGCGAGCGCACCTGCTCGGATTGGGCGCGCTGGAGGCGGGTCATAGGCGGTGGAGGAGGGAGGGAAGGAGGGGGAGAGGGCTCGCGGCGGCGTCGTGAGCCGCCGGCCTCGTGGTCGTTCTTCCCACGGCCCCAGTTTAGCCAGTTGCGGCCCATGGCCGGCGGCGAGGAAGGCGAGGGGAGGAGGCGGTGGTGACTGCGAGGGCAGTGAAGTGGGCGGTGACTGCGAGGAGGCGGTGCGCGTGGGGAGGGACGCGTGGCCGCGGGTCCCATTTAAATAGGACCCCGTGGGTAGCCGAGCCGTCGCCGCGGTCACTGGCCGGCGGGCCACCCCTTTGACCGAAAAATGGACACGACCGAGCGCGCGCGTCCGTTTCGTGTCCGCGGGCTGCTCAAATCTGACCCAAATTTGGGTCGGATTTGAGCATCCGCGGACTGAAAAGGGACCAGGCCGTGGGTTGAGCAGCCCCGCTGGGGCCTGGTTTTGGGCCAGGCTGCTCAAAACGGACCAGTCCGGGGCAAATGAGCAGCCCCGCTGGAGATGACCTAAATACAACTGTACAGCCAACATAATAGCCAAGCTATTATACTTGATGGGCTTTACGGTGGCTACAGGTGAGGTGGCATAAGGATAGAGCCGGCAGCCGGCTGTATTGTTGCCATTGCTCTTACAAGATCACATGTGTGAACAGCTCAAATATGGCCATAAGCAGCCACCAGGGGACAATGTGGATCTTGCTAATCATCCGTCCACGATTTCCCGTTTCCGCCTCCTTTCCCACGACAAAAACGTGCCATACCTCGCGCTTTTAAAATGCCACGGACATTCACGTTTCCAGTACTGTATAAAAGCCACAGCGCCAAACACCCTGAAACATCAGTGCGGATCACGAACGCAAAACTTTTTCCGACACCGACCTCATCACGTAGGCACGTCACAGCTGAGGTAGACGAGCTCACGTCATGGTGCCGAGGCTAGAGCGCGGCGCCGGCGGGTTCCAGCTCCCCAACTCCGAGCAGGAGAACTCCCTCTTCCTCCGGGCCCTCATCTCCGTCGTGTCCGGGGACACCGTCCTCCCCACGCTGCACCTGGAGCCGTCGACGCCCAGCTTTCCTGCCGTGGTGCCAGCTGCTCCCGCGTGCGCCAGGTGCGGCGCGGACGGATGCCCCGGCTGCGAGCTCGCCACCGCCGTGGCGGCGACGACCGGCTCGAGCAGCGAGGGTGAAGAGTGCCCCGTCGCGAGATTCGCGAAGAATGGTGGCGTGGGCAAGCCGCGTGCGCTCAGGACGGGGAGCAAGTTCAGGGGCGTGCGGCAGCGGCCGTGGGGGAAGTGGGCGGCGGAGATCCGCGACCCGCACCGCGCCGTGCGCAAGTGGCTCGGCACCTTCGACACCGCCGTCGAGGCCGCGCGCGCCTACGACGTCGCAGCGCTCGAATTCCGTGGCCACCGCGCAAAGCTCAACTTCCCGGCCGCCGCCGCGTCGTCGTCAGCGCCGGCATCAGCGTCGCCTTTTTCTTGGGCGGTCGTGCAGACGCAACCGAAGCCGCAGCACTTGCCGGAGAGCCCTCGCGAGAACTGTGGGTCTTCATCGTCGGCGGCGCACGCGCCGCGGCTGCCGGAGCAGGGGAGGCGGGTGGAGAGGGAGCAGGAGATCTGGGACGGGTTGCAGGAGTTCATGATGCTGGAGGATGCCAACGTATGGTCTATGGCACCATGATCCCATAGCCACTTGGGTCTTAGCTCGTGTTTTCCATGCTTCATTTGAATTCATAGCGTTTATAACATTTTCTACAAAAGTGAGCTGAAGGATAGATCCTGCAGTTTCTACATGTGAGTAATAAGTAACAGTGTAAACCGAACAAGAATATTTGGCAATTGGCATACCGTAGAACTCTGGTGCAGTGCATCAGATCTCGTCTCTCCATGTTTTCCACTGCTCTTTTGGCCACTGAGAAAAGTGCTGTTCACGATCACGACTGATCAAAGCCCATAAGATTTTGGATGACATGACGGATTCCATGCATCTTGGGCGTAAAAGCGTGCGTTTGTCTTGTCTTAATTAATTCACCGTTTGTCTTCTCCTTTTTCTGGTTGAAAGTTGAAACAGTGGTTCTTACTACTCCCTCCGATCCATATTAATAGGTGCTGAAGTGGATTTATTTAGACATGTTTTATTGCTAGATACATCCACTTTAACACCTATTAATATGGATCGGAGGGAGTACCCTTTTTGACTGGCATTTCCGTCTGGATCGTGGCTTCCGATCAATGGAAGATGAAAGAACATAGTAGTTAGCTTTCAAAAAAAAAAACATAGTAGTTGTAGTACTTGTTTTTTGGCAAAGGAAGGAACACGGTACTTGCTTTTGAGACAAATGGATCTGGATGCCCCTGGTCTCTCCATTCTCCAGTGCAAAGTATTGGATCCCAGAATGCAAGCCGATCCGGAGGAATTTGTCCAAACTACCAACTATTGATGTTGTTCTTGACGTTGTTGTTGAAAGATTTAAATAGGTCTAAATCTAACTAAACGACATATATGACGACTAGGGCCCGTGAGACAGTGATGATGTGACATTAAATATCCATGTGGCATATGTGAGTTTAGCGTGTCAAATCTTTTTGAAAGATTTAAAAAAATTATAAGTTGACAAATCTCATAAAAAATGACGTCCTCTATTACGGAATTTTTAGCGTGGTTTAGTTCAAATATAAAGTGAAATCACGATAGGAAATATAGAACAAATGCTTACACCGAAATCATGACAAGAATTATGGAACAGGGGCACTAACTTTCAAACTTAGTATAAATTGTTTCAAATGTTTTCATATTAGTTATTAGTTTATATTGTTTTAATTAATGGGATTTCAATATTTTCATGAAATATTTGACAACTTCACATAAGTTTGGCCAAATGTCTCAAAAAAGGACGAATCTTCAAACAACTGATCCAGATTGTTCAAAATTTCCAAGATTAGTTATTGTACATCGCTAGATGATGACATGTGGGCCCCGACTGTCAGATTGATTTTGATCAGCTTAATATGAGATTTCGTCATATGTGCAACTTATTACAAGAATAGTTGGTGGCTTGTTCACTAAGCATGTAAATGGAGTAGTTTGCGCAGCGATAACAACAATTGTCGATGATTTGCAATTTCCTTAGTCGATATGGAAGTACTCCATCTACTCCAAAATATAAGGCGTTGTTAAATTTCGCCGGTCAACGACGTACAACTTTGACCATGATCTATACTCTTAATATGTCTATAAAATTATCTTAATGATATATAAAATGAAAAATTAGCAAGATGAATCCAACTATACCATGTATACATTCTCAATTTATATAGTTCAGTACTACCTTTGTTCCATAATGTAAGGTGTTTTAGGTATTTTACATGTTGTCTAAATTTGGACTAAAATGAGTGAACATATATACTAAAATATGTATAGATACATGTGTATATATAAATGTAAAACAGATCTAAAACATCAAAATTAAGTATCAAAGACCACATTAAAAGTAGCGCGTCTTATATTTTGAGATGGATGGGAGGGGGTAATAAATATATGAATAAAGGGCAATCAAAAGATATAGTCAGGCTAGTCATAATAGATGGGCTTGTATAGTGCATACCATGAAGCTTAGAATATGTGTACATAATGGTTTAAATTAGTGGATGTATGTTCTGTCCCATGTGAGACAGACACTGAACAAAAACAAATGCTAAATCGTCGAACGCGAGGCAGCCCGAAAACAATGTCACGCGACGATACGCCGACGTATTAAAGTGTCATGCATGCGTGTTAAAGAAAACGTCACGCGACGATACGCTGACGTCCACAAAACATAGCCCGAGATCCTGAGTTGTTTTGCTTTCACACCTTGTGCCGGTGGGACGAGTCGCTGACTTTTTTATATTTTCACGTACGCTGACTTCTCTGATCACGGCTCTAGGGGTCCTAGGGAACGGTCAAAGTCTTCTACGCCTTTGTCAGCGTTCCGTCCGATAGACAGGCTTTTAATTCCGCTTCCAGCAAGTTATATGCCCTCCATCCTCTTTTCTTTTTGCACCGTCTCGTAATAGCATGTTCCTGTATATTAAAAGTCGAGTTTGGACGGATCGCTGGGAAAACGTGTTTGGTGTGTTATGTGTGTCGTCTCTGAGCTAAAAACGTGCATTCTGTACCAATGATAAACAATGCAAACGTGCTCAACACAACGCATTTTGAACTGATTTTTTCCGATGGCACCTTTAAAAAAAGAAACAAATGGTCGTGCACAGTCTAGATTACGCACATCTTGTTTTGTAGACAATGTCGAGTATATAATACAAACGCACACTTACGAACACGCGATCTGTACATGAATTTTTGATGATATCTAGTTGGAACAACCTGCTTTTCTTGAATACCTTGATTCAAGAACAAATAATTTTCTCGTTCTATCATATGATATTTCATATCTATGTTGACAGATAAACCATCGGTCTCTTTCGTTTTCATTCTCAATAGATATTTAATAAATGGCTCTCTGTGGATCCCCATAAGTCACAACTCTCGCATGAGTTGCTGTAGAAAGGTTTGATACACCATATCTCTTCTTCTTTTCTGTATATTAGTGGCATTTAGGCATTGGTTAAATAGAACAAAAAGAAGACATTTGGGATGAAAATGGAATAACAGTACAGAATATATCTCACTTACACAAATAGATTAAAAACAATTTTATCTTATCCTCATTTATTCTTCCTATGAATTAAGTTATTTGATCTACTATATCAAAAAATGTGAGGCCTTCTTAGTTAGGAAATAATTGAATTAGATCGGACTACTTTGAAAGCAGATGGTATTTTTCACAGCGGTCCAAGGGGCTGATTTATTTTTGGTCATGCTACCTTTGCTTTGCCCCTCTTTTTCACACGTGTTTGGCATGGAGCTAGAACATTATTCAGATATGTTTTGCTGGTATTGATCTAGATTTTATGCCCAAGTGGAATTTAGAACATTCCAAAAAGTGGGAGATCCAACTACAAGAAAACATGTAGTGTGGTACACATCACCACGTTGTGACCATATTGCGCTATGTGTCACCATAAAAAGACCCGATAAATAATTCTTGCCAATAAAAATGTATCTATCCTTACCAACAAAAATGGAAAAAATAGAAGGGTATTCAGAAAAAATACAAATCTTGTCAATAAATTTTTATTTATTCACTAGTCGTTAAAGGGTATATTTATGCATTTGGCTTCAACCCCGAGGCCCAAGCCTTGTACACACCGCCCCTCACACTATAGGAGTTGGCCATATTTTTTCCTAAGTAATTAAACTTAACCGTAAGGAGGGGGTGCCTAAAGATATGCATGCGACTAGAAGAATTCTTGAGAAGGAAGGTGCGACTCGATAACCTCATTTTGAGGGAGAGCTAATGCTTATACTTATATGATAATTTGTAAAAACTTCTCCTATTAACTACCTCATTTTCATGTATGAATTTCATAATAGTATAAATCTATGTCTCACCAAGACAAAATTTAGAACTTGCTTTCCAACAACACATTTCTACAAGATGGTGATGTCTACGCATGCTTCTATTCTTGTAAACACTGTTGGGCCTCCAAGTGCAGAGGTTTGTAGAACAGCAGCAAATTTCCCTTAAGTGGATCACCCAAGGTTTATCAAACTCAAGGAGGTAGAGGTCAAAGATATCCCTCTCAAGCAACCCTACGATTAAGATACAAGAAGTCTCTTGTGTCCCCAACACACCTAATACAATTGTCAGTTGTATAGGTGCACTAGTTTGGCTAAGAGATAGTGAAATACAAGTAATATGGATGATTATAAGTGGTAACTGCAATCCGAAATAAAAATGGCAGAAAGCAAACATGTAGTAGAATTGGTTGAAAACGGTATTTCAATGCTTAGAAACAAGGCCTAGAGGTCATACTTTCACTTGTGGAAACTCTCAACAATGATAATGTAATTGAATAAATAAATATCTTCTCTTCACTATGATACTTTGAACCACTCTCCGGTTGGATAACGAACACCAATTCGTTGCGTAGGGCTACAAAAGCACACCTTAAAATCGCATTCCCCACCTAGGTAACCCACACTGTCACCTTGAGCACACTAGATGGTTCCAGACAAACACCACAATTTCATAGAGACACCCAACACAAAATTTATAAACCTTAGCCTAAGAGTCACACACGGTGCGCACACTATCACCTTCACACCTTAATAAAACCACTTGAGTAGCATAATAGATGAAGAGTAATGATACATCATAAACATATCCTTAATTTCTGATGTTCCATGTTGTTTTCATGCCATATGCTACATGTTTTTATTATACTTTATGCCTCTTTTTATCGATTTCCTAGGACTAACCTATTGAAAAGATGCCACAGAACTAGTTCCTATGTTCTGCTATTATTAGTTTCAGAAAAGTTGTTCTGGAAATATTCTCGGAATTGGAAAATTCGAAACCCAGAAGTATTAGAATTCCCGAAGGTTCCACAGAGTCCCGAAGAGACCCGGAGGGGGCCACAGGGGAGCCATACCATAGGGCGGCGTGCCCCTGGACACGCCATGGGGTGGTGTGGGCCCCCTGGCTGCCCACCAACATCGCCCTTTTGCCTATTTATTCCCCCGAGGCGTAAACCCTAAAAATACCCATCTTTTCCATGAAAAACACCCGAGGCCGCCGTCATCATCAACCCGAGATCAGGAGGGTTCTGGAGTTCTCCCCGGCACCCTGCCGGGAGGGGAAATCATCACCGGAGGGCTCTACACCGCCATGCCCGCCTTCGGAGTGATGCGCGAGTAGTTCATCCTTGGACTACGGGTCCATAGCACTAGCTAGATGATTGTTCTCTCCTCTTTATGCCTCATGTTTAGATCTTGTGAGCATCCCTACATGATCAAGATCATCTTATTGCAATTCTACATGTTGTGTTTGCTGGGATCCGATGAATATTAGATGTTATGTCTCTTGATTATCAATCTATCATGTTATCTTCATGTGTATGCTATTTATGATCTTGCATGCTCTCTGTTGTTAGTAGATGCTCTGGCCAAGTAGATACTAGTAACTCCAAGAGAGAGTATTTATGCTCGATAGTGGGTTCATGCCTCCTTTGCATCTGTGCTCGAGTGACAGAAACGTGACAGATGGAGGATGTGATGTTGCCACTAGGGAGAAAACAACGATGTTTACATTGCTTATATTACACACTTTGCTTACTACGATTATCTGTTGCTTGCAACTTAATACCCAAGGATTGCTCGGATGACATTCTGAGGGTGGATTATTAGTCATAGATGTAGTTGGATAACGATCTATGTATCTTGTTGTAATGCCCGCATGAATCACATAGTAATCATCATGTCATGCATATGCACTACGGTGCAACCTTTATATTTGTCAATTGCCCAGCTGTAATTTGTTCACCACACATGTTATTTATCTTCTATTGAGAGACACCTCTAGTGAAATGTGGACCTCGGTCCTTTTTCCTCATACTGATAGTACAACCACTGCAATATTTATTTTCATACTGCCCTGACTGTTTTACTACTGCCATCACTGTTCTCTTTCATCTACTGGAAAAAAATATTATTATCCACACGGTACGTTTAACCTCTTTGTGTTCAGCAAAACCAGTGAGATTGACAACCTCACTGCTTCGTTGGTGGCAAAGTGATTGTTTGTGTTGTGTAGGTTCCACGTTGCTTCTGAACCGGTAGTGCGCCCTGCCACCTCAGCTGCATCAACCTTCAGAAGTTGTTTCTTTCTCCTACCGGTCGATTAAACCTTGGTTTCTTACTAAGGGAAAACTTGTTGCTGTGCTCATCACACCTTCCTCTTGGGGTCTCCCAACGAGTGCAAGATCTGCACCATCAAGTAACATCTAGTTATTCAAATAGATTACAAAGCTCATGATCACATAAAGATCACACCATGGGAGAGAGAGATGAACCACATAGCTACCGGTAGAGCCCACAGCCCCGGGGAAGAACTACTCCCTCCTCGTCATGGGAGTCAGCAACGACGATGAAGATGGTGGCGGAGTCGATGGAGATGGCTCTCTGGGAAATTCCTTGTCCCTGCAGGGTGCTAGAACAGAGATTTTTGCCCCCCCCCCCCGAAACTTGTCTTCGATGGCAGCGGAGTGATACATCTCCAACGTATCTATAATTTCTGATGCTCCATGATAATATTATGTCAATTGCTACATGTTTTGTCCCTTCTTTATGTCATGTTTACACGTTTTCCGGGACTAACCTATTAACAAGATGTCAAGTGCCAGTTCCCTGTTTTCTGTTGTTTTTTATTTCAGAAAAGTTGTTCTGGAAATATTCTCGGAATTGGACCCCACAAAGCCCGAAGTTCCTATTTTCCACGGTAGCATCCAGAACACCGAAGAGGGGCACCAGGCGGCCCATGGGGTGGCGCGCCCCCCTGGCCGTGCAAGGGGGTGGTGTGGGGCCCCCAGGGCTCCACCGCCTCTGCCCTTTCGCCTATTTATTCCCCCCGGATGGAAAACCCTAGGCACCTGATCAATAATCCCCGAAAAGTTCCGCAGTCGCCGTCATCGTCAACCCTAGATCAATGGGGGGTCCGAAGCTGTCTCCCGGCACCCTGTCGGAGAGGAAATCATCACCGGAGGCCTCTTCATCACCATGCCTGCCTCCAGAGTGATGCGTGAGTAGTTCATCCTTGGACTACGGTTCCATAGTAGTAGCTAGATGGTTGTCTCCTCCTCATATTCCTCCATGTTTAGATCTCGTGAGCTGCCTAACATGATCTAGATTGATCTTATGTAATTCTATGTGTTGTGTTTGTTGGGATCCGATGAATATTGAACTTATGCCAAGTTGATTATAGTCTTTATTGCATATGTTATTTGTGATCTTGCATGCTTTCTGTTGCTAGTGGTTGATCTGGCCAAGTAGTTGCTAGTGAATCCAAGAGGGAGTATTTATGCTCGATAGTGGGTTCATGCCTCCTTTTCGCCTGTGCTCGATTGACATAAACGTGACGGGGGAGGATGTGATGTTGCCACTAGGGAGAAAATAGCGGTGTGAGTGCCCGCGTGTACAATCATTGCTTACATTACACACTTTGTTTAATGCAGTTATCTGTTGCTTGCAACTTAATACCTAACGGGGTTCGGATGATAACCTGAGGGTGGATTATTAGTCATAGATGCATTTGGATTGTGGTCTATGTATATTGTTGTAATGCCCGCACTAAATATCATAGTAGTCTTCATGTCATGAATATGCACTACGGTGCAACCTTTATTTGTCAATTTCCCAGCTGTAATTTGTTCACCCAGCATGCTATCTTTTATGGAGAGACACCACTAGTGAACCTATGAACCCCGGTCGATTTTTCTACACTGTTAAACAAACCACTACAATTTCCTGCTTTCTTTACTTACTGCAATCATATACCATTTTCCATACTATACGTGTAATCTTTGTTTTCAGCAAGACCGGTGAGATTGACAACCTCACTGTACCGTTGGGACAAAGTATTTTGGTTTTGTTGTGTGCAGGTTCCGCGTTGTTGCTGACACCGGTGAGGCGCCATCACCATTGTCAGTGGCATCAACCTTCCGAAGATCATCTTTCTCTTACTGGATTGATAACATTGGTTCTTAACTAAGGGGAAAACTCCTACCGCTGTGCTCATCATAGCCTCCTCTTGGGGTATCCCAACGAGTGCAAGATCTGCACCATCAAGGACTTTTTATGGCATCGTTGCTGGGGAGAAAGAAGTCTTCTGGAAAGAGGAGTCTCTCACTCTCAACCTCTTCATTTTGTTTATTGTCTTGTCTTTATGTTTTGTCTTGTTTTGTTTCTCTTTATCATAAACACAAAAAAATAGTTTACTTTATAGCTGTTATTTATTTGCTTGCTTTTATATCTAGTTTTGCTCCTGTCACTATGTCAGCAGAAGAAACAATCTTTACTTTCAAACAAGGGAATGATGAGAATTTAAAAGAAGCTTGGTCTAGAGTTTTTTATTCCTATTGCAAAATTGAACCTAAAAGTACTCTAAGCATGTTTATTCGTAGCTTTTACTTTGGTCTTGTTCTTTGTTATAGATATGCTTTGGATACTGTGGTAGGAGGTGATTTCCTTCATTGTGATAGAGATCAAGCGTTCAATGCTATAAGAAAATTAATTCCAACCTACAGTCTACCCAGTAGTTCTAATAAATCTTTTGCAAATATTTATGCTAGATTAAACACTCTTGAGTCACATATTTCTATCTTAAAAGAGGGATATAGCCAAATTCGTGAACATCTTGATCATGTCCCAATAAATTTTGAATCCTCAAATATGATTCCTTTGGTGAAAGTTGTTATAAATGGGATAAATATTTCATGCTCGTTGTGATATCATGTATGAATCTTGTCTTATGCCTAAGGAAATTTATGAATCTTTGAACCTTTGGGGGCTAGCTGAAGGAGGAGAAGAAATTCCTCTCATTAATAACAGCACTATATTTCCCATTGGGATAGCTGAGGGAGTGTTTACACAACTCCTAGGAAAAACAGTCTCCACTGATTATCTTGTTATTGAATGTGCAGAAGGAGAACAAATTACCCTTGGAAGATCTCTGCTGAAGCTCTTAGGAGCAACTATTGATATGGGAAAAGGTACCATGACTTTCACTCCCAAATCATGCTTGGACCATAAGTTCCCTAAAAAGAATAAGGGTAAGAAAGGTAAACGTAAGCTTCATAAGAATTTTGATGCTTCTTCACTTGAAAATAGTTGAGTTGCTTTCTATGCCTAGCTGAAAGGCGTTAAAGAAAAGCGCTACCGGGAGACAACCCGTTTTATTTCTCTGTTTGAATCCGTTTTCCTTCGTTTTCTTTTGTTTTCTTTGCACCTGGGTGTTGTCTATTTCCTTACCAACCCCGCTGTATCTTTTCTTTTGTGTTTTTGTTGAACCAAGTAAAGCCTATAGTGGAAAGTTGAGGCTATATTTCAGATTTCTGCGCAGGAAACAGATTTCTGTTGTCCACTGTTTATTCTGTATGAAATCATAGAAAATTCATAATGACCTAGGTTTTTTATGCGTAATCCTGGGCTGTATACGCAAATTTTCTTAGTTGACAACTTTTTGATTTGAGAAACAGAAGATTTTCGAAAAAAAAATCATCTTTACTTGTTGTCCTGTTTTGAGAGATTTCTGCCAATAATTGCATTTGCATCTTAATCGCTTTCTTTTGGTGTTCTTTTGAGAAAAAGAGTTATTAAAGAAGTTGTGACAGTAGCTAATGTGTTTTTGAGTGTTAGGCATGTGTTGAAACTGAACCATGTTAATTTATTATTTCGATTGCACTAACGTTGCTAATGAAGATTGTGAGTAGTTTGGTGTGAAGAAAGTTTTCAAGGGTCAAGAGAAGAGGATGATATGACGTGATCAAGAATAGTGAAAAGCCTAATATTGGGGATGCCCTGGTGGTACATCCTAGCAAATTCCAAGAAGACTCAAGCGTATAAGCTTGGGGATGCCCAAGGCATCCCCTTCTTCATCGACAAATTACCAGGTCACTTCTAGTGAAACTATATTTTTATTCGGTCACATCTTATGTGCTTTACTTGGAGCGTCTTTTATTTTTTCTTTCAGTTTGTTTTATTTTTGCAATAAGCTTGGCTGGACCCCAACATTCTTTTATTGGAGAGTGGCACGCTCCGCTTTTTCATGGGAATACTTTGTATTCTTAATCTTTGTCTGGCTGCTGCATTTATTTAGCTCTTGTTTTGCATGCATCTCTTATCAGAGCTGTTAGTTTTAGTAGTGTTATGTGAGCACTCTCATGTTTGCTTTCTGTATCATAAAGAGTATTTTTTTTAAACATATCTTGTATGGTGCTTGTTGGGATAAGAAACTGCTGCTTAAAGTAGAATTTATTACAGTGCAAGTAGAAGCTTGTATAGACTGTGACTAGAGGTTTTTCATGCCATGCTAAATGTTATTTTAGTTCTAAAGCCTTGTGAATATTGAGTAGCATGAATAGCCTCAAATAGCTGAGAGTGTTTAATATGCCGTTGAAAGATTCATGAGTTGTTCTTGTCATAAGGAAGCATAAATTTATGGTATTCTCTTTCGAATGTATTATTTGGTTGACTTGGTGCATGCTCACACCATGTTTATGACTATGAACCAGTCACGAATAGCCTCCATAACCACTTAGTTTTTGAACTTGTGATACCGCTTATACTTTAAATAATGATGTTTATATCGCTATGCATGATTATGGCTCTTATGCTCTCTTGATTTGTCGCTCCTAGTATTTCGCTAGCCTCGACCTATACCGAGTATGAGCTCTACTCCTGCATCCAACTCCCTTAAACAAAAGTTTTTCCTATTGTGTCCACCATACCTACCTACATGTGGTATTTAACTGCCACTCCAAAGTAAATTGCTCATGTGTTACCTTTAAAACTTTCAAAACTGCTCCTGCTTTATGTTCCTGTTTTTGCTCATGAGGACGTCAATGGAGAATCTTTATCTCACTTGTTGATTGGATTTCACACCCTGGACTAGTGGCTTCATCCGCTTATCCAAATGATAGAAGAGCTGGCAGCGGGGTGCCCAGCCCCAAATTAATACACGCAAAATCTCTTCACTATTTTTGTCCCTGATTTATCAGTCAAAACATAATTGTGTAAACAAAAGAGAAAGAGGGATGACCTTCTACCCAGATGCGTCCTTCGCATGGGAGCCGCTCTTGTGAATCCAGTTGGCTTGTGACATACTGTATTTTCTGTTTCCCATTCGTTGACATTAGCATACATCTCCCAAAATATAGACACTCCTCCATGGTATGTGATTGTTGGCAGACACCCGAGGATTCAGTTAGCCATGGTTTGTAAAAGATGAATGGGAGGAGTGTCAAATTCTTAATACCTCTGTTTAATAAAATAAAAAGCTCTAGCACATGAGTTATCCCTGCTTCCTTCCGCGAAGGGCATTTCTTTTACTTTTATGTTGAGTCTCCATCTTCTAACTTTATGCACAGTTGAGAGAGCATTTTTTCCATTCTGAGTTATATGTGCATTTGTCCCATAAAAATCAATAATTGCTTCATGATGTGATATTGTTTGTTCTTAAATTATTTGCTCTAGTCTTCCTCATGAATTTTGAAGGTGTCATGGCATTTATGTTTTTCCCCACTCTTAAGGACTAGCGAAATATAACTTTCCCATGCTTTCTCTATACCTAAAACAAACGTTTATCTTTCTTTGCATTATTATTCATGATCCTTTATTTGAGATACTCTTCATGATGAAAAGTGATTGCTTTGCTTTATTATTAAAGTTCTATTTATCATGTTTGTGTTTGAAGTTCTATGATCTCAGCTTACATATGATTTTACATTTTTATGATCAAGTTTATGTTAGTAGCATGTCACCTCAGAAATTATTGTTTTATCGTTTACCTCCTCGAGGACGAGTAGGAACTAAGCTTGGGGATGCTTGATATGTCTCCAACGTATCTATAATTTCTGATGCTCCATGATAATATTGTGCCAATTGCTACATGTTTTCCCCCTTCTTTATGTCATTTTTACACGTTTTCTGGGACTAACCTATTAACAAGATGCCAAGTGTCAGTTCCCTGTTTTTTGTTGTTTTTTATTTCAGAAAAGTTGTTCTGGAAATATTCTCGGAATTGGACCCCACAAAGCCCGAAGTGCCTATTTTCCCCGGAATCATCCAGAAGACCAAAGAGGAGTCGAAGAGGGGCACCAGGGGGCCCACACCATGGGGTAGCGCGCCCCCTTGGCCGCGCCAGGGGGTGGTGTGGGGCCCCCAGGGCTCCACCGCCTCTCCCCTTTCGCCTATTTATATCCCCCGAATAGAAAACCCTAGGCACCTGATAAAAAATCCCCGAAAAGTTCCACAGCCGCCGTCATCGTCAACCCTAGATCAGGGGGGTTCTGAAGCTGTCTCCCGGCACCCTGCCGGAGAGGAAATCATCACCGGAGGCCTCTTCATCACCATGCCTGCCTCCGGAGTGATGCGTGAGTAGTTCATCCTTGGACTACGGGTCCATAGTAGTAGCTAGATGGTTGTCTCCTCCTCATATGCCTCCATGTTTAGATCTCATGAGCTGCCTAACATGATCGAGATTGACCTTATGTAATTCTATGTGCTGTGTTTGCTGGGATCCGATGAATATTGAACTTATGCCAAGTTGATTATAGTCTTTATTGCATATGTTATTTGTGATCTTGCATTGTTTCCGTTGCTAGTGGTTGCTCTGGCCAAGTTGTTGCTAGTGACTCCAAGAGGGAGTATTTATGCTCGATAGTGGGTTCATGCCTCCTTTTCGCCTGTGCTCGAGTGACATAAACGTGACGGGGGAGGATGTGCTGTTACCACTAGGGAGACAACAGCAGTGTGAGTGCCCGCGTGTACAATCATTTCTTACATTACACACTTTGTTTAATGCGGTTATCTGTTTCTTGCAACTTAATACCTAAGGGGGTTCGGATGATAACTTGAGGGTGGATTATTAGCTATAGATGTAGTTGGATTACGGTCTATGTATATTGTTGTAATGCCCGCACTAAATATCGTAGTAGTCTTCATGTCATGAATGTGCACTAGGGTGAAACCTTTATTTGTCCATTGCCCAGTTGTAATTTGTTCACCCAACATGCTATCTTTTATGGAGAGACACCACTAGTAAACCTATGAACCCCGGTCCATTTTCCTACACTGTTAAACAAACCACTATAATTTCCTGCTTTCTTTACTTACTGCAAGCATACACCATTTTCCACACTATACGTCTAATCTTTGTTTTTAGCAAGACCGGTGAGATTGACAACCTCACTGTACCATTGGGACAAAGTATTTTTGGTTGTGTTGTGTGCAGGTTCCGCGTTGTTGCTGACACCGGTGAGGCGCCTTCACCACCGTCAGTGGCATCAACTTTCCAAAGATTCTCTTTCTCCTACTGGATTGATAACCTTGGTTCTTAACTAAGGGGAAAACTCCTACCTCTGTGCTCATCACACCCTCCTCTTGGGGTATCCCAACGAGTGCAAGATCTGCACCATCACGGAGCTACGGAACTTTTCGTGGATGGAGCATGATTGATTTAGGGTTTTTGCGTCGGGGGCAATATATAGGCAAAAGGGCTATGTCGGTGGGCACCCGAGGGGCACACACCACGTGGTGGCGCGACCAAGGGGGGCCGCGCCACCCTATGGCGTGGCTGCCTCGGTTTCCCCTCCGGATCTCCTCCGGACTCCGTGTACGTGATAGAAAAATAAGACCCTAGGATTTTGTTTCGTCCAATTCTGAGAATATTTCCATAACAATTTTTCTGAAACCAAAAACAGCAGAAAACGGGAACTGGCGTTGTGTCATGTTGTTAATAGGTTAGTCCGAGGAAATGCATAAAAATGCTATTAAGTGTATAGAAAACATGTAGCAATTGGCATAATAACAACATGGAACATCAGAAATTAAATATACGTTGGAGACGTATCAAGCATCCCCAAGCTTAGTTCTACTGTCCTCAAGTAGGTAAAACGATAAAAACAAAATAATTTCTGAGGTGACATGCTACCAACACAATCTTTATCATCATTATTGTAAAAGTATTGTAAGATGAGATCATAGTACTCTTAACATAGGCATGATATATATAATTCTAACAATGTAACTTAGCAACTATGTTGCAACATGAAAAGTAACATAAACAAAAGATCATGAATAATAATGCACTGAAAGTTATACATTTGTTTTGAGCATAGGGAAAACATAAGAAAGTGGTATTCAGCTTGTCCTTCGTGGAAAAGCAAAACCTAAATGTCATGACACCTTCAAAGTTCAAGTGGTGACTAGATACAAATAATTTGAGAACAAGTAATAACATAACCATGAATCAATCAATAATAAATTTTGGGACTATGCACATTATACGCAGAATGACAACTATGCTCTCTTAATTGGTGCATAAAGTTAGAAGATGAAGAGTCAACAACAAATTGGAAGAAAGGCCCTTCGGAGAGGTACTGAAAACAATTTTTAGAGAGGTGTATGTCTATGTCAACGAATGTTAAATAAACAATACATTAAGTCACAATTTAACTAGACTTTGCAAGAGCGGCTCCCATTGAAGGACGTCCTTTCTAATGGGGTCAGTAGATCATCCCTCTTATCTTTTGTTTACACACTTATGAACTTTGCTTAACTGATAAATCAGGGGCAAAAAGAGTGAAGAGAATTTTGTAGTAACCAAATTTGGGGCTGGGCTCCTCGTTGCCAGCTCTTCTAGCGAATTGGATAAGCGGATGTGCCACTAGTCCATGTGTGTAAAGTCTAAGCAACAAGTGAAATAAAGATCGTCTACATACGTCCTCATGAGCTAAAACAGAGCACAAAACATGTATAATTTTGAAGGTTTTAAAGGTAACACATGAGAAATTTACTTTGGAGTGTCGGTTAAATACCACATATAGGTAGGTATGGTGGACACATTTGGCGAACTTTGGGTTTCTGTGAGTTGGATGCACGAGTAGAGCTCATACTCAGTACAGGTGAAGGCTAGCAAGAGACTGGGAGCGACCAACTAAGAGAGCAATAATGGCCCATAATCATGCATAGCGACAAAACATTATTAATCAAAGCATAAATGATATTACAAGTCAAAAAAATTAAATGATCATAGAGGCTAGAGGTGACTGGTTTGTAGTCATAACATGGTGTGAGAATGCGCCAAGTCAACCAAATAAAGCATTCGAAGGAGAATACCACAATATTATGCTTCGATGTGATAAAACAACTCATGATTTCTTTCGATGGCACATTAAGCACTCTCAGATATTTGAGACAAATCAGACTACATCAACAAATACTAAGCGTAGAATTAAAATAATATCTAACATGACATGTTAAATTCTAAGCCACAGTCTACACAAGTTTTCCATTGCACCACTATAAGCATGAAATATTTTACTCTTCTCCAACATCCATCAACTTGTTTGAAACAACTCTCATAAATAATATTCATCAAAGACCAGAGGGATAATCATATAAAAATGAAGCAAACCATCAAGATCTAAATGAAATACGAGTGGAAAACAAGGGCTAAATGCAGTACTAGCAAAAAGTGAACACTCACATAACAATAAGAGTGAAAACTAGAGTGTTCTAAGCAATGAAAACGGAGTGTGTGTCTCTCCAAAAAAAATATGGTAGGATCCAATCATATACTACAGCAAAGAAAACAAAACAAACAGAAAGAAAGAAAAATTTACGCTCCAAGAATAACAAGTAATATATGGAGCAATAAAAATATAGTGTCTTGAAAGAGGACCTGATATTTTTGTTAGTGAAGAAGGGAATGCCTTGGGAATCCACAAGCTTTGACGCTTGTACTTCTTGGATATATCTTGGGGTGACATGGGAATCCCCAATCTTGTGCTTCTGTCCATTCTTCATCTTCTCATATTATTCTTCTCTCCCTACACTTGAAAACTCACTCCATACAAAACTTCACACAATCTTCACTAGCAACGTTAGTGTAATCAAAATAATAAATCCACTTTGGTTAAGTTTAAACACAAGTCTAACACACATTTAAACATTAGCTACTTTCACAACTTCTTCTAAAGCTCTTCCCCTCAAAATAACACCAAAAGGAAGAAATTAAGAGACAAATGCAAATATTGGCAGAAATCTGTCAAAACAGATAAACATGTAAACATCAATTTTTTCGAAAATCTTCTGTTGATCCAATCAAAAAGTGAAAAGCTAATAAAAGTTAGATAATAACCAGGGTCATGTGCACAAAACTTTCAGATCAATTTGACGTTCTGTCTGGGAGATTTAATTTTTTTGGTGGCAGCACAGAATCTGTTTCAAGATAACAACTTCCCCAAATCTTACTTCCTCCCATTAGAGGCTACTCTTGGCACAAAAACAAAATAAAAAGGATAAGAAGAGGTTGCTACAGAGGTAAAAACTTACAAGACTCAAAGAGAACAAAAATAAATTGAAAGCAAAAATATAATGGGTTGTCTCCCAAAAGCGCTTTTCTTAAAGTCTTTTAGCTAGGCAAAATTATTTTTGAAGATGCTCACATAATATTAAGAATTGAAGCACAATAAGAGAGCATAAAGAAGCAACATAAGAGAGCATAAAGAAGCAACTATAAAACACATTTAAGTCTAACCCACTTCCTATGAAACATAATCTTGTAAAGAAACAAGTCATGAAAGCACAAAGCAACAAGGACAGGAAAGCAAAACAAGTGCAACTTCAAAATTTTCAACATAAAGAGGGGAAACTTAATATTGTTGAAATGCATAAAACTATGTTTCCCTCTCTCATAATAACTTTCAGTAGCATCATGAATAAAATTAACAATATAACTATCACATAAAATATTCTTATCATGAGCCACATGCATACAAGAATTAATACTCTCCACATAAGCACAGTCATTCTCAGTAATAGTAGTGGGAGGAATTTCAAAAAAATAGCTATCATTATTATTTCATCACCATAATCATCAAATATAGGAGTCAAATTGTAATCTTAATTAATTTTCTCCTCAATAGTAGATGGACTTAAATATCATATTCATCATTGTAATCATCGTATATTGGAGGCATAGTATCATCATAAGCAATAGAATAGTTGAAAGTGCATGGTGCCCCATATGTGGTTTTGGTAATTAATGGCAATCCGTATGGACTAATGTTTGCATTGAGTTATCCTTGTAGATCTTGTCCATAGGAAATAATGGAGTTCATGTTTTGAACTCTATTAGCTTTCTTGATGGCTATTATTATATTCAAGACTTTATATGAAGACTGGCCATGTATAGATTTGTCTATATTGCTAGTGTGTCAAAGAAAAGTATTAGGTGATCTTTCATGATTATCTTCAAGACATCATCATTTGAAGTGAGAAGAAAAGATACAAGGTTTATCAAGCAAGTGATCATCACACAAAGCTACAAGATGTACCAAGTGGGACTGTGTATCTCGTGGTATGGTAAGAATTTGATCATATAGATTTGTGAACTAACCCATAATATGTGTGTGTGGCATCTCTATGTGTGGTTAGGTATCTTTCCATGGGAATGCATCAAAAGGAAGATTTCATATTGCCCATGGTCTATGTTGTCGTCAAGCGGTGTTCGTCGTCAAGCTTGAAGTGGAAGATCAAGTGAAGCATCTCGAAGATATCTTATGCTTGATGCTTGCCACCCATTTGGAAATTGTGTCCTTGTGAATATTTTCCGATAAGAGTCTCTCCCATAATGGTATATGGGGGAGCAACTTGCAAGTCTTCATCAGCGGAGCATGTGCTAGCAAGCACGATCAAGAAAGAGGATCCAACTTGAGAGAGTCAAGATCTTCATCATATTAGCTCAAGTGGAATGATCAAGGAAAACGTATGATCTTGATAGGTTTTATATTTTACTGGTCTCATGTCTTTGGGAGACTGGGTTATAGGATAGATAGTCGTACTATCAAGAGGGGGTCTCAAGTGAGTAATGTGATCGAATTGTTTTGGAGAGCTCAAAACTTTGCATACTTTCATATCATCTTTCTTGGTTCTTATTTGGTTTTTATCTCCATGGGTATTTGGTGCTTATCGTGATCTTCATGGCAAGCCAAGTTTATCGAAAACGGTTTTGGTAAGAAAAACTTGTTGCGTTTTCGGTGGTGAAAATATCCGGTTCAGATTTGAGAATGTTTCCACACCTTCCATATGTGGTAACTTATCCATTATTTTTTGTTTGGATAGTCCTTGTTGTTATCTTTCCAACCCAATTCGATTCACCTCATTCTGAATTCATTCGCAAAAGTTATGTGTGTTTTCGTGTTGGAGGTTTTACCGGTTGTTCCTATTTGAGAGGTAAAAATATTTACCCATTTGGTTTTATATTCCATTGCTGGACAATGATGTTTCTCTGCATATTCTTGTAGTGCTCGTCGTTGCGATCTCAACGAGCCCAAAAAACATAAAAAACGGAGTCCGTATGCAAAAGTTATAGCATTTCTCGTATCGGTGTTCAGTCTTTCTAGTGCAATCCGGAATTATTCCGGAATAATTCCGACTTGGCCGCGAAAACCTCTGTTAGAATTTGGAGTGCCTCCGAATATTCTGGTTGTCCGGAATAATTCCGACTTGGTCGTTTCTGGGCGAAAAACGGCTAGTTTTTTTAGCACCTATTTAAGGGGATTTCTTCCCCAAAGTCACTAAGTCTTTCCCAACCCGTTTTTCCTCTCTCTCTCCACCATTGTTGACTTTGGAAAGCTTGCCCCCCTCTCAATCCCTCCAATGATTCTTGCATATCTTTGAGGGAGAAGGTAGAGGAGATCTAGATCCACATTTCCACCAATCCATCTCTCCTCTTAGCGAGGGGAACCTAGTGAATCTAGATCTTGGAGTTCTTGGTGTTTCTCCTCCATTGTTCTTCCTCTCTTATTCCCCCATAAGCATTGTTGCTTTGTTAGAATTTTAGAGTGAAGGATTTTAGCACTTGTGCTCTTGCCATTTGCATCGGTTGCATCGGTTTGCTCTCTCCACGAGGATTCATGGAAGTGAATGTTTGTGAGCTTGTTACTCTTGGGTATTGGACCCTAGACGACTTGTGGTGTTCTTGGGAGCCTCCAATTGAGTTGTAGATGTGTGCCCCAAGATTATGGTGACATCGAGAGCCTCCAATTAAGTTGTGGATGCGTGCCTCGATCGAAGGTTGCCACTAGTGGAAGGTGAACTAGGCCTTTGTGGCGAGGTTCATCGGAGAATAGGGTGAGGCCTTTGTGGCGTTGAGTAGGCCTTTGTGGCGAGCTCACACCCCTCCAATGAGACGTACTCCCCTTGTGGGACGTACTCGGGAATACATCATCGTCTCTGTGTGCCTCGGTTATTTCTATACCCGAGCTTTTTACTTATGCAATTTATATTGTGATATCCTTCGAGCTTAAAGTTATATATCTTGCTATCACCTTGTTACTTGTATTGCTTAGCATAAGTTGTTGGTGCACCTATTGACCCTAGAATATTTAGGTTGTGTGCTTGTTAATTTAAACACCTAGTTTATTTCCGCATTTAGCAAAGCTTAACCGGAAATTTTTTAATCGCCTATTCACCCCCCTCTAGGTGACATCGTTGCACGTTCAATTGGTATCACAGGCTGGCCTCTCTTTATTAGGCTTTACATCCTAGAGATTACGATGTCGTTTAGGGAAATAGGGCACGATCCCACTTTTATATTCTATGGTAGAAATTATGTTGGTTGGAAAATTCACATTCTTAATTTTCTTACGGACATGGGTCTAAAGTACGTAAGGAGAATTGTAGATATGGATTTTCCTCCTCCAAAGGATTCTCAAGATTTATCTTTAGAGGATGAGGAAAACTCTTATCTCAATACTCTAGTATCTAATGGTCTCTTGTGCGTTTTGAGCGATGTAGTCATTGAACCAATCAAGCCTTTTCAGAACGTTCATGAGATATGGACAAAACTTCAAGAGATATATGATGTGTCCAACATTATTAAGGATGATTGTTCTCCATCCACTTCCGGCCGTGATGTGTTCACATCATTCTGCACTCCACCAACATGTGATTTGTCACAAGGTAATGATATGGTCAGTGGTGATAGAAATTGCATTATGGATAGTGAATTTACTATTTACTATAGTTGATCTCTATCCTATTGCAATGTTCTAGCTTTGGACTTAATATATTCTAGCACTCAAAATTCCATACATGCTAGTGTTGATAGTCCTTGCATATCATGTAATAGTTGTTTAACTAAATCTCATGATGATATGCTTCCTATGTCTTGTTTTCATAAAAACAATGCTTCCATTTCCTCTAGTACTTGTGTGGCTAACAATGTAGAGGAATCACATATTTTGGTGGAACAAGACATAGCCCTTATTGGTGCTTCAAGTCAATATTCATCATCGTTATCCATTTCTCATGTGTGCCTTATGGCTAAGGATTCAAAGGTATCTACACCTTTGGAACCCTCTACATCTTGTGATGACGAGGATGAGGATTTCTTTTATGGAGAGTATGAGGATGAGGTCTCTTTAATGGAGAGGGGTGAGTTGGTTCTTCTTGATCTCGCTAAAGGTAGTAAAGCTATCACTCCTTTGGGTGAAATTTTAGCTTTTGCTATTAATAGCGCTAAAATCATTGAGAAGAAAAGTGAGATTGAAAGAAGTGATGTCGATAAGAAGGCGTCCCTCACAATGTCTCTTGAGGAAGAGTATGAGCTCCGAGTTACTGTTGAGGAGAAACTTGAGTCTATTGAGGAGCTCCATAATGAACAAATAGCCTATCTCACTAAAGCACGTGACCATACTATTGCTAAATATAAAGTGCTTAAAAAGGAAAAGGTTGAATTTGTTGTTGGCAATGTTTTATTAATTGAGGAAAAGACTAGGTTAAATAATGAGCTTGCCAAGTTGTCTTCTTCCATTTCTAATGATGCTTGTGCTAATAACTCCACATCTTGCGAAGCATCTATTTTGAAGGAGAATGTTGAGCTAAGGGCTCAACTTGAGTTGATGACTAGCAAGTGTGGGAAATTGGAAGAAATCAATGAAAAGCTATCTAGCTCTCATGAGGATCTTCTAGCATCCCGTTCTAAGCTAAAATTAGCTCTTGGGTCTATCACTACAAAGGTAACATCTTGTGAGATGATTGCTGGCAGAGTTAAATCCTTTCTCTGCGTTGTTGGGAACTCCAAGAGGAAGGTGTGATGAGCACAGTGGTAGGAGTTTTCCCCTTAGTTAAGAACCAGGGTTATCAATCCAGTAGGAGAAAGAGAATCTTCGGAAGGTTGATGCCACTGACGATGGTGTTGGCGCTTCACCGGTGTCAGCAAAAACGTGGAACCTGCACACAACACAATCAAAATACTTTGCCCCAACGGTACAGTGACGTTGTCAATCTCACTGGTCTTGCTGAAAACAAAGATTAGAGGCATAGTGTGGAAAAACAGTTTATGCTTGCAGGAAGTAAAGAAAGAAGGAATTTGTTGTGGTTTGTTTAACAGTGTGGAAAAATGGACCGGGGTTCATAGTTTCACTAGTGGTGTCTCTCCATAAAAGTTAGAGTTCTGGGTGAATAAATTACAGCTAGGCAATTGACAAATAGAGATTGCACCATGGAGCACAATATTACATGAAGATTACTGTGCTATTTAGTGCGGGCATTACAACAAGATACATAGACCGACATCCATCTGCATCTATGACTAATAATCCACCCTCAGGTTATCATCCGAACCCCCTCACGTATTAAGTTGCAAGCAACAAATAATTGCATTAAACAAAGTGTGTAATGTAAGCAATGATTATGCACGCGGGCACTCTCACCGTTGTTTTCTCCCTAATGGCAACAACACAACCTCCCCCTTCACGTTTCTGTCACTCGAGCAAGGCAACAAGGAGGCATGAACCCACTATCGAGCATAAATACTCCCTCTTGGAGTCACTAGCAACTCCTTGGCCAGAATAACCACTAGCAACGGAGAGCATGCAAGATCACAAATAACATATGCAAATAAATACTATAATCAACTTGGCATAAGTTCAATATTCATCGGATCCCAGCAAACACAGTATAGAGAATTACATAAGATCAATCTCGATCATGATAGGAAGCTCACGGGATCTTAACATGGAGGCATATGAGGAGAAGACAACCATCTAGCTACAGCTACAAACCCGTAGTCCAAGGATGAACTACCCAGGCATCACTCCGGAGGCAGGCATGGTGATGAAGAAGCCTCCAGTGATGATCTCCTCTCCGACGGGGTGCCGGAAACAGCTTCAGAACCCCCCTGATCTGGGGTTGACGGTGACGGCGGCTGCGGAACTTTTTCGAGGATTTTGATCAGGTGTTTAGGGTTTTCCATCCGGGGGCGTAAATAGGCGAAAGGGAAAAGGCGGTGCCGCTTCAGGGGGGGCACACCTATAGCTGGCACGACCAGGGGGGCCGCGCTACCCTATGGTGTGCCCCCTACTGCCCCTCTTCGGCTCCTCTTTGGTCTTCTGGATGCTTCCGAGGAAAATAGGACTTCCGGTGTCGAATCCCTGACTCGACAAGTCCCTTAGGTGATCCTATCGGGTTTCGGTTAGGAGAACTCATGAGCGCTGGTGAGATCGTCGGCTAGACAGGGGGCGAGATTTACCCAGGTTCGGGGCCCTCGTAGAGGTAAAACCCTTACTCCTGCCTCTTGTCGATCTGTATTGGATGAATAGATCGGTTACAGGTTGCTCGAATCGAGAGTGGATCTCGAGTTCCGAGGCTTTTTGTTCGTGCGGTATTGCTTGGTCCTCTCCTCGAGGGCTCTCCTGGCCTTATATAGATGGCCAGGTCTCGAGTCCTACCCGGAGAGGATTCAAACCCTAGCTAGGTCGGTTACAAAACTACCTAACTTAACCCGCAAGTTTAGTGCGGGTGGGCTTCTGGTGGACCTTCTGGAGTCTTCCAAGGGCGCCTCTTCTTGGGCCTTGACCTTGGGCCTGAGAGGGGGTGTCCTTACCCGCAGGGTCCAAGATCTATGTCTTCGTCAGTAGCCCCCGAGCGTGTGCTCGACTGGGATTTATTTCCAGTCGGGTAGACGGTCAGACATTTTTTGATCTCCTCTTGGAGATTCAGCTCGACAGTTGTTGTCTTCGAAGGGTGTGTCCCCTGCATCGTAAGTTATAACGCTCGAGTATCGAGCAGCATAAGTGCCTGTTTTTGCGGCTTTTATTGTAGAAGGATGTGGCACAGTAGCTTGGCTCTCCCGAGAGATCAGGGCCAATTAATTGCGACTAGGGCAAAAACATTCCTGGCCTACACAGATTCGAGACCTCCGACTCGAACCCGATGAGGTGATTGTTGCGACTGGGCCGTTGTGGACTTATCGAGTCGAACTTAACCTATGAGGGTACCCGGCGCGTCCGCTAGGATTTTTCTTCGTGTTGTTGACACGGAACTATGCCGGAGGACGCAGCTTTCGAGTGCGATTCCAGGCCCAAAAAGAGAGATCTTTCTGGGTCTTACCTTCATATTCGAAGAATACGGCATCCAGATGTGCCTAGTCGGCTGAACAATCCAGGTTTTTATGATGTAGAATTATCATGTATAGAAGAAGCAGGTTTTTCCTACCCGATTTGAGTTGTTTGAGCTCCATACGAAAGAAATTTCGCGTTGGAGGAAAAAACTAAGCCCGTATGAAAGAGTTTTCATGCTCGGGATGCTGTGCCCATACGAAAGAGTTTTCGTGCATATCGAAGAGGTCTTGCTTTATGAACTGTTCATGGAGAAGTTGCTTTTATCCGAAGGAATTGATATTCACACGAAGATAATTTCGCGTTTGAACTTCCAGTCGAAAAGATTTTGGTTCTGAATGACGAATGCCATGACGTCATGGCGCACTCCTCTTCTCCCGATGGGACGTGACGGAGTGGCAGTAGATGGTGGCCCACCTTGTCAGCTTTTTGACCGGGAAACGAGACGTCGTTCCCGGTTTTTACGCGAGACGCGCAGTAAATGCGCACGATCTTCTGTTAAGATCGTGGCACGAAACAGCGCTGGGCCGCCGCTTCGTTTCATCCTCACGCGTGGCGGCCGTGATAGGCGCCACGTAGCGCATCGTACGGCTGAAATCGCTTCGCCCCGTGTATAAATACGGGTGTTAGCGCTGCGGTGAAACTTTCCCAGCTCTCTGTCTTCATCTTCTTCCTCGCGCCCATCTTCATCTTCCTTGCGCTCGAGCTCTTGCTGCGAACAATGGCTGGCGGAAAGAGACGCGGTGCTGCCGGTTCCGCATCCGGTGAACCTTCCGCGCAACCTGCGCCCCGCGCCGGCGACTGGCGGTCTCCCAACACCACTGCAAAAAGCATCAAGGAGATGCAGCGGGAGGGGTTGCTGCCGGCGGAGACGGAGAAGCGCGTCCGCCTCGGGAAAAAGGAAGAGGTACCCAATCCTCAATCGAACGAGCGCGTGGTTTTTGTGGACCACGTGACTCGGGGCCTTTCTTTTCCCCTTCATCCCTTCTTCCTCGGGTTGCTGTGTGCCTACGGCATACAGCTTCACGATCTCCCCCCGAACGCGGTGCAGCACATTACGTGTTTCATCGTGTTCTGCGAATGCTATCTTGGCATTCGCCCACACTGGGCGCTGTGGAAGGCGCTCTTCAAGGTCCGGATCTTCCGCGAGAAGTCGCGGGTGGAGTCGGAGCTTGGCGAACCGCTACGCACCGGCGGCTTCGGGATCCAAGCTCGACAAGAAGGCAGCTACTTCAACATGCATTTCGTCGACTCCGCCCAAAGCTGGCGGAAGAGGTGGTTGTACGTCGTCGACAACAGCTCGGGTGGGATCGTCGAATTCCACCCGTTCGCTGTTCTGACGAGGCGAAAGTCTTGGGGGCACAAGATGTCATCCGAGGAGACTCAGACCGTGGCGCCCTTACTCGCGAAAGTAGCTGCTCTCCGGGATAAAACCGCGGGAGTCGTGCTCAACGGGATGCATTTGGCGAGTATCTTCCTGAAGCGTAGGATCCAGACTCTGCAGCAAAGGCCTTCCACTATGTGGGAGTATCAAGGCGCAGAAGATCCCAGCCAAGTGAGCCGCGAAGAACTTTCGAATGTGGAATTCGAGAAGAAAATCGCGGCTATCACTCGACTGAAGGTAGGGGAGAAATTCCCCGATTGCTCAGTCGAAGCTTTTTCTGCTTCAAATCCTCCTCCAGCTGAGGTTAGCTTCTTGTCTTTAAGTTACTTTCATCTTCTGAATTCTTAGTCGATAAGATCTTTCTTGTCTTCTTGTCTTTGTAGAGTCTAGCCATGGCGGACTGCTACCCGCCAGCTACGAGGGAAGCTGCTTCGGAGCAAGTGTCGAGTTATCAGGACGGCGCGGTTGACACCAGCGTCGCCAACGCTTCCTCGAGCTCAGAACACGATTCTTCGGATGACGTCGAAGACTCGAGTGGCGTCCCCTCGAAACGTCGTCGGGTAGATGAAGACGAAGCTACTTCAAAGGACAAATCCTTGGAAGCATCGCCTAGTCAGGCTCCTATCCACGCGACTCCACTTCGCTCTCTTGCTCCCTCGCCTTTGTTCCCGGTGATGACAACCGCTTGGAACGCGGATCTGCTGGACGACGACGACGAGGATGACGAGTAAGCGTTTCTTCTTTATTCTTGGTCGAAGGTTTTTCGTGTTTCATCATTGGTGTTTTCTGTCTCTCGCTGCAGCCTTCAGACAATCAGCCCACGCAGGTACGCCGCCGCCGTTCCTCCCGAAAAGAGGAATAAGGCAAAGGACGCGGGTGAGACTCCCACCGCGGGCACCGTCCAGAATTCTCCCAGAGCAGCCCCTGAAGTTGCGACTGTGGAACGTAAAGCCCCCAGCTCTGCCGCCAGGACTTCTGCTTCGAAAGAAGTGACGGGCAGCTCTGCGGATCCTCTCTCCCGCGCCTCCGGGCAGGTAAACTTCAACTTCTTTATTCTTCAAAAAATTTATCGGGTGCACGACAGTGCTCCCGATGGGAGTAGCCCCCGAGCCTGTAGTCGATCGCGTGCGATCGGCTACAGGCTCAGAGTCTTGCTCATCTCTTCTCCATGGCTTTCACTTTCCTCGGGTGCACGGCAGTGCTCCCGATGGGAGTAGCCCCCGAGGCTGTAGTCGATTGTAATAATCGGGTACAGGCTCAAATCTAATTCCTTTAACTTTCTTCCTGTTTTTGCAGACGCTCATTGACTCTCTTGCGGCAATCGGTCGCCGCGTCGTTCTCGCTGAGTCAGATTGCGAGTCGCTTCGGTCAGACTGTAGCCGACTCAAAACTGAGAACGACCTTCTTAAAGGTAAGTTTCATTATCTCCTCGGCTTCAGTGTATCGTCCATTCTTGATTTTTGATTAACATCTTCTTTGTAGCTCGACTTGAATTCGCGGAGTCCGAAAAGATCAAACTTTCAGAGCAGGTAACTGCTCGGGAAGCTGACTTGGCGGCCACCCGACAAGAGCTAGAAGCTTCTCGTATGCAGTCGGAGGATTTCAGTCGGCAGCTTGCGGAAGCGCGGAAGTCCTTGAAGGACCTGGAGGATGCTGGCAGTAAGGCCGATAGCGACGTTGTCGCGTTCCTCCGTCCCCTTGCCGAGCGTTTCGCGAGTAAGTGTCTTGGATTCTTGCGACCTTTGATCTTTCATTCTGCTGTCTCTTTCTAAGTATTATCTTCTTCATTTATAGGTCTTCTGGACGTTCCTCTAGAGATTCCTGGGCTCCAGCGAGTGGACGTGCTAACCAACACACTTGCACAGCTTAAGAGGCATTCTGATGGGGTTCTCTCCCTGATCAACGATGCCTCTCAAGTGTTGGAGCGAGTACATGGTCGCCTCGTCGCCAGCGGCACTCCTGTACCTAAGCTGGATGATCTGCTGAAGGTATTCTCGGAAGGCGGTCTTCTGGATTCCTTCGCAGTCGCTCAATCTGAGGCTGGCGCGAAGACTGCGATCCAATTCGCGCTGGCGCACGGAGTCGAAGGCTTGGAGGAGGCTTACTCATCTATTCCAGTCGACCCCTCCACGGGCAAAAAGGTACGGCTCTCTCGTTTTGGCGAGCAAGCCGCCATTCTTGCTCGGAAGCTGTCTGAGATATTTGCTCGGCAGAAGGGAGGGTCGACTGTTGCTAGTGGGAGCACCAATGTAGCCTCGTAGCTTTTTAAGTTCTTTCCTCGAATGTAATGGAACTTGGGATGTATTCCCGTACCGTCGTTGTCCTTGATTGAAGTATTTATCTTTGGAATTTATTCCTTTTGTTTGTGCTTTGTCTCCCGATGGGAGTAGCCCCCAAGCGTTTAGTCAGATGTGCGACTAGAAACAACTCGAGTAGGGCGTCTCACTCCTTTCCTTGTACTTCTTCCAGGCGACTGTGTCTGCCGCGGAATCTTCGGGTGGACGTGGTAATCCCGTAAATCCTCTTGTAGCCGCCGTTGGCACTTTTGCTGGCCTTCGTGATAAGGTTCAGGAAGGTGAGCGTAGGCTGAAAGCGCTGCGCGGGGTGGCTGATGTGGCGATATCCAAGCAGAAATTGGCGGCTGAGCGCGAACAATTTCTGATGAATGAACTGTCTTCAGTCGCAAGGGAGTTGCTATGTAAGTAGTACAGCCCCCGTGCATTTTTCTTCTCTGTATTCCTTAGCTGACTAAGTGCGTCTGCTCTTCAGTTGTTAAACCGGATGACAGGGAGGAAAAGCAGTGGGTGGAAAACCACATTCATCAAGAAGCTAACAGCGCAAAACCTCATGCGAATAATTTCTGGTCTGATCGCAGTCGAGGATTTGTGATGGCCACCTTGAAATTCCGAGTTCTGCAGGCGAGAATTCTCGTGGGTTCTTTTCACGAGGTTTTGATCGCGATGAATGCAGCTTTTTATCCACTCGAAAGGGGTCCCGAAGACTGGAGCTATCTACTCAGGTTGTTTAGTCGGGGAGGGGAGTTTCGCGCGTGCGTACGCAACCAGATGACGTGCGGCGCGGTTGTGGCTCTCTCTTTTGTCCGACTATGGCATTCTGAGATAGATTTGAACTCCGTAGCTCGGCGCCCCGATTATGCAATCGAGGACATCACGCCGTTTTATGATGCTGTACGCCCTGCAGCCGAGAAGATTATCCGAATGACCTCTGAAGAGGTAGATAGGGTCTTAGCGACTGAGAACGCTCAGCGTTTTGACTGATTGTCGGATGTGAATATCCTGTAAACTGTTTATAGTTTGTAAAAACTGTTGTAAGGTGTGTAACCTTGTATTTGATGATATTTCTTTGAGATGCTAAGTTTTTAGGTGTAGCCCCCGCGTGTGCTGTGGGGTGTGTACCTGTAACTTTTAGCGTGTAGTAAACAAGAAGCTTCGGGTAAATATGATGAGGAAATCATGTATCTTTATTGCAATGACTGAGAAGTCATGTATTCGAGCTACAAAATTGGCTAGTATAGCCTTATTGTTGTAGAAACGAGAAAACCTAGGGGTAGAATTTGCGGAGTTGTGCAATATTCCATGGATTGGAATAGATTCCTCCGGTCTCTGGATTCTTGAGCCTGTAGGCTCCTCCTGGGATAACTTCGTGTACGATGAAGGGTCCTTCCCAAGGCGGTTCGAGTTTGTGTCCTTCCTTCTGCTTGAGCCGCAACACTAAGTCACCTACCACGAATGACCTGTGGCGTATGCGGCGACTGTGATAGTTGCGTAGTGATTGTTGATAAACTGCGGATCTTGCGAGTGCGATGTCCCGCATTTCGTCGAGTGCATCCATATCTTCTGCAAGTGCTTTGTTGGAGGTTTCTTCGCTGTAGGCCACAACCCGTGGGGCGCCGAATCGAAATTCCTCGGGAAGGACTGCTTCCGCCCCGTATACCATAAAAAATGGTGTGTATTTTGTAGACCTGTTTGGGGTTGTCCGGAGGCTCCAGAGTACGGAGGGTAGCTCATCTGCCCAATGCCCTGCTGCGGGGTGCAGACGGTCGAGAAGTCGTTTCTTGATCCCAGCCGAAACTAAGCCGTTGGATCTTTCGACTTGTCCGTTCGTTTGCGGGTGTGCGACTGAAGCAAATTTGAAATTGATGCCTTTCTCCTCGCAGAACTGCTGTGTTTCCTTTGCCGTAAAGTTTGTGCCGTTATCTGTAATGATGTCGTGTGGCACACCAAATCTGCATATGATGGAATCGAGGAACTCCACGGCGCATTGGGCGCTAGCCGAAGTTACTGGTCTTGCCTCTATCCATTTTGTGAATTTGTCGACTGCGACCAGCAGGTGTGTATATCCACCGGGTGTGGATCTGCGTAATGGTCCAACCATGTCTAGCCCCCACTGTGCAAAGGGCCAGGCGATGGGTATCATGTGCAGCTCCGTGGCGGGTGCGTGCGGCTTTGGTGCGAATCGCTGGCAGGCGTCGCATCTATCGACCAGGTTTTTTGCATCGGTGGCTGCTGTTAGCCAGTAGAATCCTGCTCGAAAGGCTTTTCCCAATATCGCTTTCCAGCTAGCATGATGTCCGCAATCACCCTGATGTATGTCCCGGAGTAATTCCTTGCCGTCTTCGGGTGCGATGCAACGCTGAAGTATTCCCGAGATGCTTTGTTTGTATAATTCTCCGTTAACCACCCGAAAGGATTTGCTACGCCTGATTAGCTGTCGAGCCTCACGTGGATCGGCTGGGAGCTGTTTGTTTAGCAGGTAGTCGAGATATTTCTGCGTCCAGACTGGCTCGACCAGAAAAACCTGCCTTGATATGTTATGAGTAAGCTCGAGAAGCGCGATTTGCGGGCTGACCTCTGTTTCCATTGCTGCGGGTGTTTCTGCGGCTTTCTTCAGTTTGACCGATCTCTTAATCATCCGCTCGAAATATATCCCTGGCGGTATGGGTGTGTTCGTGGAACCCATGTTGGCCAGTCTGTCCGCTTCTTCGTTGCTAGATCTTGCAATGTGTTTTAGCTCGCACCCTTTAAAGCTTCCTTCGAGTAGGTTATACATGTCGCGATATGCGACCATGTTTTCAGCAATGGCGTCGCATTCTTTCATCGTTTGCTGCACTATGAGGTTGGAATCGCCGTAGATCATTAATCGGGTAGCTCCACAGGCGATTGCCATCTTCATCCCGTGCAATAGTGCTTCATATTCTGCGTCATTGTTCGATGCTGGGTCATCGGGTGGAAAATCCAGTCGCAAGACGTACTGCAGTTTGTCTCCGCTAGGTGAGATGAGGACGATTCCTGCTCCTGCTCCTTCATTTCTCTTGGATCCATCGAAATACATTATCCAATTGCTCGTATACTCGGGTGGCCCGGGTGTTTGTAGCTCTGTCCATTCGCTGATGAATTCCACGAGAACTTGGGATTTGACTGCGTTGCGTCCAACATAGGTGATGTCCCAGGCGCCCAGCTCGATGCTCCATTTTGCTATTCTTCCGGATGCCATAGGGTTGTTCATGATTGTCCCGAGTGACGCATCATTAACCACTGTGATGGCGTGTTCCTGGAAATAATGTTTGAGCTTTCGAGCTGTGAGAACAACCCCGTATGCGAGCTTCTGATAGTGAGGGTAGCGTTGTTTGCATGGCGAAAGTACTTCGCTGATGTAATATATTGGTCTTTGAACTCCGTATGTCTTGCCGTCTTCAGGTCTTTCGACTACGATCGTTGTGCTGATGACCTGGTTTGTAGCGGCTAAGTATAGGAAAAGTGGCTCCCTTTCTTGCGGTGTCGCAAGGATGCGCCTGCTTTGCAAGGACCGCTTCAGATCTGCAAACGCTTTTTTAGCTTCGGGTGTCCATTCGAATTTGTCCGTCTTCTTCAGTAATTTGTAGAAGGGTAATGCCTGCTCTCCCAATCGTGCGATGAATCTGCTTAGGGCTGCTAGTCGTCCTGCGAGCTGCTGTACTCCGCGTAGATTGGTTGGCTCCTTCATAGTCAATATGGCTTGTATTTTCTCCGGGTTGGCTTCAATGCCTCTGGCGGATACCAGGTACCCGAGAAGTTTGCCTGCGGGGACACCGAAAACGCATTTGGTCGGATTGAGCTTGATCCGATATGCGTTAAGGGCGTCGAATGTTTCTCTGATGTCCTCGAGGAGTGTGTCCTCCACTCGAGTTTTGATGACGATGTCGTCGACGTACACTTGTACGTTTTTGCCAATGAGATTGGCGAGGCATCTTTGCATGCAGCGCTGATATGTTGCGCCTGTGTTCTTCAGCCCGAAGGGCATTGTCGTGTAGCAGTATACACCGTGGGGTGTGATGAAAGCCGTCTTCTCCTCGTCTTCCTTTTTCATTCTGATTTGATTATATCCCGAGTAGGCGTCTAGGAAGGAGAGACGCTGGCAACCTGCCGTAGAGTCCACTATCTGGTCGATTCATGGTAGAGGAAAGTTGTCCTTGGGGCAGTGTTTATTTAGCAACGTGTAGTCGATGCACACCCGAAGGATATCCGTGTTTTTCTTGGGGACCAACACCGGGTTTGCTAACCAGGTGGATATTTTGATCTCCCTGATGAAGTTTGCGGCTAGCAATCTGTTTACTTCTTCTCCAAGCGCTTTCTGCTTAGGTTCTGAAAATTGTCGAGTCGTCTGTTTGATGGGTTTGGCGTCAGGAAAGACTTCGAGTGAGTGCTCGGCAAACTCCCTGGGTATTCCTGGCATATCTGAGGGCTGCCAGGCGAAAATCTCCCAGTACTCACGGAGGAGTTTGACGAGCGCGCCTTCCTATGCTGGCGAGAGGGTTGTGGAAACCATCGCCGTCTTCGCGGAGTCTGTCGGGTGCACTTGGTGCTTGCGAGTGTCGCTGTTGGCGCTGAATTCCAGTTCGGGTGCGTTTTTCTTCGTGAGGGGCATAACGGAGTGGTCCGTGGTTTTTGCTAGCTCTTGAAGTTCTTCTTGCATCCCGAAGGATTTTGCGATCTCATTAAATTCTATGTCGCACTTGTCCGATTTCTGGAAGTCTCCGTCGATGGTGATCACACCGTATTTGCCAGGTAGCTTGAGCTTCAAGTATGCGTAATGTGGCACGGCCATGAATCTGGCGAACGCTGTTCGACCAAGAATGGCGTGGTACTGTGAGGGCCAGTCGACGACTTCGAAGTCCAGGAATTCCCTTCTGTAGTTGCGTGGGGAGCCCAGTACAACTTCTAGGTTGATTGTTCCGAGTGGACGGATTGCCTTACCCGGAACTATCCCGTGGAAGGATGTTTCTGATTCCGTTAGGCCGTCCAGATTTTTGTTCATTCGACGGAGTGTATCCGCGTAGATGATGTTGATGCCACTGCCACCGTCCATGAATACGCGGGCCAGGTCATAATTGCCAATTTGAGCTTGAATGACGAGGGCGGCGTGTCCCGGCCGATAGACTCGTGGCGGGTGGTCTTCTTTCGAGAACGTGATTGGCTGATCGGCCATCTTCAGGTACTCGGGCTTTGTTGGTGGCGTCTGCACTGCCATGCATATTTGTCTCGAGTTAGTCTTTTGAGCTCTGCGAGAGGGGCATACCTTTTGTATCATCCCGAAGAGTTGTCCATGCGGAGTCGGGTATGTATTTGCTCCCACGTTTTGTTGTGGTGGCGCTGGCAATGCGGCGAGCGCCATGTTTGGGTTGGTCGGTGGAGGTGGAGGCGGTGGTAGCTGGAATTGTTGTCCCCCTCCTGGCAGTGGTGGATAGTTTTGGGTGGAAGCAAATCTTTTCTTGGCGAGCGCGTCCGAGATTTCGATGAACTTTCGGCAATCCTTGAGAAGGTGTGTTGCCTTAGTCTTGCCCGTGCGCTTGTCTGTGAACAGATGTAGCGAGCAGTATGCATCGAGGTCTTCCTCGGGTGATTTTTCTTCTGCCTTTGGTTTCCACTCGCGACTTCCGCGACGACCGGGGTCGCGACTTCGCGTGAATTCTGTTGCCACTAGTTCTTCTCTGTCCTCGTGGTCGTAATATTTTCTTCTCTTCCTGCGTCCGTGGCGGTCGTCCTCGTGTGCAGGTGATGATCCTCTTTCGTTGCGTACTGCGTCTTCTCCATTGGCCCATTTTTCGGCTATGACCATGAGCTCCCCGATGGTTTTGGGCGCGGCTCTGCCGAGCTCTTCTCGAAACGCGGTTCTTCTTGCTCCTTTGGCGAATGCCTCAATCGCCACTTCTTCAGAGATTGTCCCTGCGGTGTTCCTGAGCGTGTTCCACCGCTGGATATATTCTCGGGTGGATTCACCGCTTTTCTGTTTGCAGGCTCGTAGTTCTTCGATTGTAGCCGGCCTCTTGTAGGTCGACTGGAAGTTCTTGCAGAAATCACGGTGTAAGTCATCCCACGATGCGTAGCAAGATCGTGGTCTCCTCTCCAGCCAGCTGCGGGCTGCTCCGGCTAGGTGCAAATTGAGGTATTGCATAGCCGTGTTCTTGTTACCACATTGGCATTTCACTGCCGTGAGGTAGTCGCTCAACCATTGAGAGGGCTCGAGTGAGCCGTCGTACTTCGTTACTTCCGTGCTGAGCTTGAATCGCTTAGGTAGGGGCGCTTCGCGGATACTACGGGCGAAACATAGCGCGCCGCAGGTTTCGTCGTCCGAGGAGCCGGATGATGATCGGTCGCGATACCTTGATGCCCTTGCTCTATCCACTTTTTTTTGCGCGATGTCCGATCGCGCGTCCCGTCCGGGTTGATCGCGATCGGTGTCCTTTCGTGGTTCCTTGCTTCGTTTGCGTGAACGGCTGCCGCGGTGTCGCGAGCTTTTTTCTCTCGAGCTGTCGTCGCCGCTGCTTCGACTGTCATCACGGCGGCGGGCTTCTTTCCCTCGGCCACGACGTGGCGACTTGTCTTTTCTTGGGGAAGAGCTTATGTGCCTGCGAGGCGTTTCTTTGTCCTTATCCTTCTCCAGTCGCTCCTTCTCCAATTGTTCTTTGCGATCGTGAGAGGCGAGCCTCGCGGCCGCCAACCCTAGACCTTTGCGAATATGCTTGTATTGTTCCATCCGGGGATCGCTATCCGTCGGCTGGTTCATCTGCATGTAGGTTGCGGCGGCTAGGATCGCGGCGGCTGGGGTTTGCGGGTAGACGTTGCCATCGTCGTCGACCCTCATGAAAGAAGACGTGGTAGACCTGTTGGTTCCAGCCATATATTCGTGGTCCCTCGTCGACGCTGCGGGTCCCTTCCCCCCAGGTCGGGTACCGACTGAAGGTGCATGGGATAGCTCGGCTCGACGTAGGCTTGATTCATCCGCCGCTCTCCTGCGACGGGCTAGATCTGCTCGGGCGTCCTTGATGTTTGAGGACGCCCTCACTAGGTGATAGTGGTAAGCGGTTAGGTCTTCATGCGTGGCATCCGCCGCAGGTGGCTGGCTCTTTCGCATGGATTCCTTGGCTCTTTTCCAGGCTTCCCGCAAAACGCCGATTATATCGCGCTCGGTTGCGCTATATTCAGTTTCCGAGGGCTGTTCCGATCCTGCCATGCAGACTTGGGCCAGTTGTGGTCCGTGCGTCCTAGGCGCAGATCGGAAAGCTTTCCGTACCCGAGAGGGTTCCTCTGTCGAGAGGGTGTGGTAGTCGAGTGCGTTATAGCGGATGGACTCGCCGCTTTACCCCGTAGGAAAGCGCGAGTTGACGGTTCCAGATTCGGTTTCAGATTCATCCGAGAAGTGGAGGATCCCGTCTCTGTTTGCCATGAAGTTGAAGCTCCCGAACGTCAGGGTGACGCTCTTCTCCAGTTCCTCGAACGCCGGGCGAGATTCCGGCGAGTGAGGCGTGACCACGACAGATCCGATCCGTATAGGATTGTTCGGAGCCGTAGCCGTTGGTTTCCAACGGGAGTTGGATGTCGATGAAGCCGAAGATGCCGGTGATCCAGCGCCCGCCTTTCCCACAGACGGCGCCAATTGTCGAATCCCTGACTCGACAAGTCCCTTAGGTGATCCTATCGGGTTTCGGTTAGGAGAACTCATGAGCGCTGGTGAGATCGTCGGCTAGACAGGGGGCGAGATTTACCCAGGTTCGGGGCCCTCGTAGAGGTAAAACCCTTACTCCTGCCTCTTGTCGATCTGTATTGGATGAATAGATCGGTTACAGGTTGCTCGAATCGAGAGTGGATCTCGAGTTCCGAGGCTTTTTGGTCGTGCGGTATTGCTTGGTCCTCTCCTCGAGGGCTCTCCTGGCCTTATATAGATGGCCAGGTCTCGAGTCCTACCCGGAGAGGATTCAAACCCTAGCTAGGTCGGTTACAAAACTACCTAACTTAACCCGCAAGTTTAGTGCGGGTGGGCTTCTGGTGGACCTTCTGGAGTCTTCCAAGGGCGCCTCTTCTTGGGCCTTGACCTTGGGCCTGAGAGGGGGTGTCCTTACCCGCAGGGTCCAAGATCTATGTCTTCGTCATCCGGGCTTCGAATTTTCCAATTCCGAGAATATTGCCAGAACAACTTTTCTGAAATATAAAACAACAGAAAAGAGGGAACTCACTCTGTGGCATCTTGTTAATAGGTTAGTCCGGAAAATCGATAAAAATGACATAAAGAAGGGAGAAAACATGTATCAACTGGCAAAATATGATCATGGAGCATCAGAAGTTAGGGATACGTTTATGATGAATAAAGCATCCCCAAGCTTAGTTCCTACTCGTCCTCGAGTAGGTAAACGATAAAACAATAATTTCTGAGGTGTCATGCTACTAACACAAACTTGATCAATCTAATGTAAAAGCATATGCACGCTGAGATCATAAAACTTTAAACATAGGCATGATAAATAAAACTTTAATAATAAAGCATAGCAATTACTTTGCATCACGAAAAGTAACTCAAATAAAGGATCATGAATAATAATGCAAAGAAAGGTAAACGTTTGTTTCAGGTATAGAGAAAGCATGGCAAAGTGATATTTCGATAGTCCTTAAGAGTGGGGCAAAACATAAATGCCAGGACACCTTCAAAGTTCATGAGGAAGACTAGAACAAATAATTTAAGAACAAATAATATCACATCATGAAGTAATTATTGATTCTTATGGTACAAATGCACATAGAACTCAGAATGGCAAAAATTCTCTGTCAACTATGCATAAAGTTAGAAGATGGAGACTCAACATAAAAGTAAAATAAAGGCCCTTCGCAGAGGGAAGCAGGGATCACTCATGTGCTAGAGCTTTTATTTTATTAAACAGAGGTATTAAAAGCTTGACATTTGTGGAGGAATGTCTATATTTTGTGATATGTATGCTAATGTCAATGAATGGTAAATACAAAATACAGTACGTCCGAAGTCAACTGGATTCACAAGAGCGGCTTCCATGGTGAAGGACACAACTGGTATAGAAGGCCATCCCTCTTTCTCTTTTGTTTACACAATTATGCTTTGACTGATAAATCAGGGGAAAAAATAGTGAAGAGAATTTTTATGCATTAATTTGGGGCTGGGCACCTCGCTGCCAGCTCTTCTATAATTTGTATAAGCGGGTGAAGCCACTAGTCCAGGGTGTGAAATCCAATCAACAAGTGAGATAAAGATTCTCTATTTACGTTCTCATGAGAAAAAACAGGAACATAAAGCAGGAGTAATTTTTGAAGCTTTTAAAGGTAACACATGAGCAATTTACTTTGGAATGGCAGTTAAATACCACATGTTGGTAGGTATGGTGGACACAATGGAAAAACTTTGGTTTAAGGGAGTTTGGATGCACGAGTAGAGCTCATACTCAGTACAGGTGGAGGCTAGCAAAAGACTGGGAGCGACAAATCAAGAGAGCATAAGAGCCATAATCATGCATAACTCATTAATTAAAACATAAGCAGTATCACAAGTTCAAAAAATATGTGGTTATGGAGGCTATTCGTGACTGGTTTGTAGTCATAAACATGGTGTGAACATGCGCCAAGTCAACCAAATAAAACATTCGAAAGAGAATACCATATATTGATGCTTTACTATGACAAGAACAACTCATGAATCTTTCAATACATATTAAACACTCTCAGCTATTTGAGGCTAAACATGTTACTCAATAACCACAAGTCTTTAAAACTAAAATAACATTTAGCGTGGCATAAAAAGTTCTAGCCACAGTCTATACAAGTTTCTACTAGTACTATCATAAATTCTACTTCAAGGAGCGGTTTTCTTTTGTTTCTCCCAACAAGCACCATACAAAACATGCTTTAACAAAAATACTCTTTATTATACAACAAGCAAACATGATAGTACTCACAAAATACTACTAAAACTAACAGCTCTAACAAGAGATGCATGCAAAACAGGAGCTGAATAAATGCAGCAGTCAAACAGAGACTAAGAATACAACGTATTCTCAAGAAAAAGCGGAGCGTGTCACTCTCCAATAAAAGAATGATGGGGTCTTATTATGAAAGTAAAAAAAACTGAAAGCAAAAGAAAAATCTAACTGAAAACAAAAATAAAATACGCTCCAAGTAAAACACATAAGATGCGACCGAATAAAAATATAGTTTCACTAGAAGTGACCTGATAATTTGTTGATGAAGAAGGGGATGCCTTGGGCATCCCCAAGCTTAGACGCTTGAGTCTTCTTGGAATTTTCTTGGATGTACCACCGGGGCATCCCCAAGTTTAGGCTTTTCACTCTTCTTGATCACATCATATCATCCTCTTCTCTTGACCCTTGAAAACTTCCTTCACATCAAAATTCTCACAATCTTCATTAGCAACGTTAGTGCAATTGAAATAATAAATCCACATGGTTCAGTTTCAACACAATTCTAAAACTCAAAAACACATTATCTACTTTCAAAACTTCTTTCAAAACTCCTTTTCTCAAAATAACACCAAAAGAAAGAGATTAAGATGCAAATGCGATAAATGGCAGAAATCTGTCAAAAACAGAACAGCAGGTAAAGATTGATTTTTTCAAAAATCTTATGTTGCTCAAATAAAAAAGTGTTCTTCCAAGGAAAGTTGAGTATATAACTCAAAATTAAGCACAAAAAAGATCAGATCATTTTGAATTTTCTGTGATTTTAACGGAATTTCTAGTGGACAACAGAAATATGTTTCCAGCGCAGAAATCCGAAATATATGCTCAACTTTCCACTAGTGGCTTTACTGGGCTCAACAAAAACTCAAAATAAAAGATACAGCAGGGTTTCTAAGGAAATATAAAACACCCAGCTGCAAGAACACCAAAGAAAACAAAGGAAAACTGAAAAAAAAAACAGAGAAATAAAACGGGTTGCCGGTAGCGCTTTTCTTTAACGCCTTTCAGCTAGGCACAATGAACTTTAAAAGGTGCTCACATAAGAATAAGAGTTGAAGCACAATAATAGATCATCAAGAAGCAAATAGAAAACACATTTAATTCTAACCCACTTCCTATTAAAAATAATCTTGTAGGAAAACAAGTCATGAAAGCACAAAGCAGCGAGCATAGGAAAGCAAAACAAGTGCAACTTCAAAATTTCCAACATAAAGAGGGGAAACTTAATATTATTGAGATACATAAAACGATGTTTCCCTCTCTCATAATAACTTTCAGTAGCATGATGAATAAAATTAACAATATAACTATCACAAGAAAAATTCTTATCATGAGCCACATGCATAAAAGAATTAATACTCTCCACATAAGCATAGTCATTCTTATTAATGGCAGTGGGAGAAAATTAAACAAAATAGCTATCATTATTATACTCATCACCATAATCATCAAATATAGGAGGCATATTGTAATCATAATTAATTTTTTCCTCAATAGTAGGTGGACTGAAAATATCATATTCATCATTGTAAACAGGTGGAACTAGAATACCACAATCATTATAATCGTCATATATTGGAGGCAAAGTATCATCAAAGAAAATTTACCCATCAAAACTTGGGGGACTAAAAATATCATATTCATCGAAACTAGCTTCCCCAAGCTTAGACTTTTCCATAGCATTAGCAATAATAGTGTTTAAAGAGTTCATACTAATATCATTCCCACTAGCATGAAAATAAAGCTCCATAGGTTTTTCAATTTTCTCTTCAAACACTTCATGTCCTAAATCAAGATAAATATTATAAAGCTCTCTCATATTTTTGTTGTTTTCCATTTAAGCATAAAGATAAAAACAAGTAACAAGTAAAAATAAGGCTAACTAGTGAAAATAAAAACAAGAAACAAAAAGATATAATTGCAGAATCTAAAGGAAATAACTTCGAGCACTCACACCCGAGGATGTGAGTACCTTTTAACTTACCTCCCTGGCAACGGCGCCAGAAAAATCCTTGATTGCTGGCAGAGTTAAATCCTTTCTCTGCATTGTTGGGAACTCCAAGAGGAAGGTGTGATGAGCATAGCGGTAGGAGTTTTCCCCTTAGTTAAGAACCAGGGTTATCAATCAAGTAGGAGAAAGAGAATCTTTGGAAGGTTGATGCCACTGACGGTGGTGCTGGCGCTTCACCGGTGTCAGCAACAACGTGGAACCTGCACACAACACAATCAAAATACTTTGCCCCAACGGTACAGTGAGGTTGTCAATCTCACAGGTCTTGCTGAAAACAAAGATTAGATGTATAGTGTGGAAAACAGTGTATGCTTGCAGAAAGTAAAGAAAGCAGGAAATTGCTGTGGTTTGTTTAACAGTGTGGAAAAATGGACCGGGGTTCGTAGTTTCACTAGTGGTGTCTCTCCATAAAAGTTAGAATTCTGGGTGAACAAATTACAGCTGGGCAATTGACAAATAGAGATTGCACCGTGGAGCACAATATTACATGAAGATTACTATGCTATTTAGTGCGGGCATTACAACAAGGTACATAGACCGACATCCATCTACATCTATGACTAATAATCCACCCTCATGTTATGATCCGAACCCCCTCAGCTATTAAGTTGTAAGCAACAGATAATTGCATTAAACAAAGTGTGTAATGTAAGTAATGATTATGCACACGGGCACTCTCACCGTAGTTTTCTACCTAATGGCAACAACACATCCTCCCCCTTCACGTTTCTGTCACTCGAGCAAGGCAACAAGGAGTCATGAACCCACTATCGAGCATAAATACTCCCTCTTGGAGTCACTAGCAACTACTTGGACAGAATAACCACTAGCAACGGAGAGCATGCAAGATCACAAATAACATATGCAAATAAAGACTATAATCAACTTGGCATAAGGTCAATATTCATCGGATCCCAGCAAACAAAGCACAAAGAATTACATAAGATCTATCTCGATCATGATAGGCAGCTCAAGAGATCTAAACATGGAGGCATATGAGGAGAACACAACCATCTAGCTACAGCTACGAACCCGTAGTCCAAGGATGAACTACTCACGCATCACTCCGGAGGCAGGCATGGTGATGAAGAAGCCTCCGGTGATGATCTCCTCTCCGGAAGGGTGCCGGAAACAGCTTCAGAACCCCCTGATCTGGGGTTGACGGTGACGGCGGCTGCGGAACTTTTTCGGGGATTTTGATCAGGTGTTTAGGTTTTTCCATCCGAGGGGCTTAAATAGGCGAAAGGGCGAAGGAGGTGGCGCTCCAGGGGGCCCACACCTATAGCTGGCGCGGCCAGGGGGCCGCGCCATCCTATGGTGTGCCCCTACTGCCCCTCCCCGGCTCCTCTTCGGTCTTCTAGATGCTTCCGAGGAAAATAGGACTTCCGGGCTTCGAATTTTCCAATTCCGAGAATATTTCCAGAACAAATTTTCTGAAACTAAAAAACAGCAGAAAACAGGGAACTGGCTTTGCGGCATCTTGTTAATAGGTTAGTCCGGAAATTCGATAAAAATGACATAAAGAAGGGGGAAAACATGTAGCAATTGGCAAAATATGATCATGGAGCATCAGAAATTAGGGATATGTTTATGTCGTATCATGAGCCTCATGTGGTTACTAGCACAATCTCTTGTAGTAATGCTATATTTTCTTGTGCTAGTATTAGTAATTCATCCTCTCATAATGTTTCTACATCTTGTGATTAATTGCTTTCCTTTCCTTGTCGCTCTAACAATAAAGCATCTACTTCCTCTACCTCTTGTGTTGATTCTAACCATGTAAAGTAAATAAAAGAGCTCTAGGCCCAAGTCACTTCTTTGAACAAAGAATTGGAAAAGAGTCATGAAGGGAGTTCCACCCTTGACAAGATGTTGAGAGTGCGAAGACTTCCCAATGACAAGAGTGGATTTGGATTCAACTCCAATATCAATAACAAGTCCAAGGTTGACAAGAAGAAGGGCCAAGAACGAGTAAAAGATCCGGCCAAGATTATTTGCTTCAAGTGAAAGATTGAAGGTCATCATGTTAGATCTTGCCCTTTGAAGAAGAAGCTTCTTAGTGAGAAGAAACTAGGGAAGCGACCTCTTGTTCAAACTCATGCTCAACCGTGGGTTGAACAAAGGCCGCCTCCTAAGAAGACTCAAGCCAATGCTCCTCAAAGTAAGGAGCCTTCTAAGAAGAAAGAAAAGATTCAATGTTGCTACCTTTGTCGTGAGAAGGGACAGTTTGCTTCTTCATGCACTAATGGTACACTATCCAACCCTATCCTTGTTGGTGATGTTTATTCCATTCGGAAGGATAATGTGGGCAATGTTTTTGCCAAGTACGTTGGTACTCCACGTGGTGTCAAGAAAAGAACCATTTGGGTTTCCAAACCTATTGTGACTAACCTCTTAGGACCCAACTTGGTTGGGGACCAACAAGCTCAACCTTGATCAATAGGTGTTGTTGGAGGGCATTGGAGACTTGGCTATCTCATGAAGAATTAAGGTATCTTCATCAATTATATTTCCTCAAGCCAAGTTACTTGGATTACATATATCTCTTATCCAATGTTCCTCCTTGCGGTAACTTGTATCTAATTCATATATTAATTGAAAGTTACTTGCCCCCTTGCATGTGTTGATTTTGTTGCTAGCATGTGTTTGTATATGTTGTGCTTACTACTTACCTATCTTGAGTAATCTAGTAATCTTTGTTGGTTTGCACTCCATGTACTTGTGTGTTTTGTATTGAGCCTTCCTTTCAAACTTTTGTTTGTTTTTAGTTGACTCTTTGGGAGATTAATGGACTATCCCATTTTTTGGGAGTAATATGCTCTTGGCACTTTACTATCCTAAAATGTATGTACATGAGGAGTACCACTTAGTGTTGATATATCAATATTATCTTGTCTCTATATGGTATGTATTTCTCATGAGAAATTCAAATTCTAATGTCCATTAACTTTCTCTTGTTGGATTTGTTTTCTTTGCCTCTTGTTAAAAAATGGATTATCACATTATGGGGGAGTAATAAGCTATGTGCATATTACAAGCCTATAAAATATGAGCATGCGAGGTGTTTCCCCCTATAGTTGATATTATTAGTTATCTTGTTCCTATGTGGCATGTTGCTCAAACAAGTTCCATATTTACTTAAATTATCTTTTGTCCCTTTTATTTTGGTATCTTGTTTGTGAGAGAGTTTCTTGGTGCTTTGCATATTCGATTTTTATTTGAAGCCTTCAAGAATCTCTATTTAAGCATGTTTTTCTATTCCTATCTTTTACCACATGCTTATGTTTTGTGAATATGTTTGTGAACAAATCTACCACCAGGAAATATCTCCATACATCTCTTGTCTTTGACAAGTGATAATAATTTGTGGTAAGCTTATTGATCATGTTTACTTTGTCCGTTGCTCTAAAATTGCCTTGTTCCTTGCCAAGGATTTGTGTGGTTCAAACTCCTTTGTGTCTTCCTTTTGCTCTACTCAAAATTTGTTTTATGCTTTCTTGAGTTACGAAAAGCAATGATCCCATTCGTGTGCACTTTAATTCAAAGTCATAATTATTTGTGTTGCACTTATTGGGTAAGCTATCCTACATTGAGTAGAACACGATTCTTTAATTGGTATTGCATCTTATTGATTTTATTTAACATGACTAGTGTTTGAATAATATATATGGAGAGTAATGATTCCATTGTGTGCATTTTGTATTCAAATTAAAGATCATAAATAAATGCACTATTCTTGGAAGAGCTCTCCTATATGCGTTTGGACACTTGTTGTCTTAAAATTGGTTTTCATCCCAATGACTAGTCTCTTTGGAAGACGAACATTTTTTTTCTTAGTACTTTGTGTGCCATAATGAAAAGCGTAGAGGGTTTGTTTAGTCTTTGTTGTTTTTCTATATATATCTTCTTCTTCTTTTGGTATCTTCAAATCATATGTTGATTTGGTTTTTGATATAATTTGGAAAATTCTCTTGCTTTTCACTCGTGTGAGTGCCTTCATGGTTTAATTGGTGTCTTTGTCCAATTTGTATCTTGAAAGTTTTGTGCATGTATATTTACTTTTTTATATCTCTTGACATGCTTATTTTCTTTGATCCAATATATGGTATAAACTCGATAAAATCCTAAATGGCTAAGATGTGCATGAAATTCAAATTCATATTGATATGCACATATTTATGTGGAGTTTGTCCTATGTATTGTAGTTGTTCTAACTACTTTGGACCCAATAAGTTTGGGAAACATTTTGTACTTGAATTTTGTTTTTAGGTACAATGGAGATACATTGGTTGCTTGCCTCATTCATAAGGAAGGTGTTCTCACCATGGATTTATAGGAGTCAAGCTACGATGATTAATGAATTCGCATCCTCTTCATTACCAATGTCTATCTCGGTAACAAGTATCTATCTCATGCATACATTTCTAGTTTTCAACCTTGTGTAGGTTTCATATTGGCATGAATTCCTTTTGTTGCATTTCATTTGGTTCTTGCAAATGTCTTTTCAAAAGCATCTTTATTGCAAATATGAGTAAGACGGGATGATTACATATCAAGGGGATATTTATAATAATTTTCATGATTCACCAATCCCAAGTATATTAATCTAGCAACTTCTACCCGAAGTCTCTCATATGCAATATTGATATTTTTCTCAAAACCATTTGCCTTTTTGTGATACACGTTACCTTTCTCGAAGCATTCCAACTATAACTTTTCCCTTGTGGTATTTGTGATGCTTTGATGAGTTTGTTGGTTGTTCATCTAAGCTTTGGTCTTTGCTTTCAAGCAAACATATTATTGGTATATTCATGAACCTCTTATGGATATCTTGTTCTTCACCTTTGTAACTATTTTGTGTGTGCATATTTCTTTGTGGACTTATATCTTTGTGATTGATGTCCACTTAGAAACTTATACACATAAGAATAGTTACATCTTTAATTGGTATTGTAATTCTTTAGCGACCACCTTTTATTTCTTTATATTCTTTGGTGGTTCTTAAAAGGAACAAGCTTTGTTTTCTATTTGGTATTCCTTTTGCATCTTAATAAGCTTGTGGACCTATGTGTTTTATCCTTGTTGGTTTGTGTGTATGGGAAAGACATGATATGCACTATGTTCCTCATATCTTGAAAGACTATGATGAAGCTTTTCTCATCCTATTAGTCTCATAATATTTTTCCTTGTCACACTCATCTCTTCGTTTGAGTAAGTCATTATTTTTCGCTTCTTGATATTAATTGCTCGACTTTTGTTTGTTTTCAAGTTGCTTTGCTTCATTTCCAATCTATTCTCTTGCGCTTGTTTTGTTCAAAATTGTCTAGAAGGGAGTGATGATTCCATGTTGTGCACACTATATAGTAATTCAAATCTAACATTGTGCATGTATCTTGGGGATCTCTCTCTTGATTTTCTAGAACACTTGGTTGATTTTTTCATAATATTGCTTTTGGTCAATCAGTTTTTTTGGATCCTTTGGTTTGTTGCTTCTTTGTGAAAGTATTCTTCAATTTTATATTCTTTGGAAATCTTTGGATCCTCAATATAGTTTTATCTCCCTCCATCTATTCATAGTTGGATATATGCACTTGATTTAACTCATATCATGAGGAATGCATACACTATGTAGGAGCTCTTATTATATTGGCCTTCTAATCTTTTTTTCCATTCCGGCAATGGATTCCAATGGGGTAGAAGTTTAGAGGGTTTGAGGGAATTTGGTTCTATGATTTAGTTTCGTTCTTAAGAATTTTTCTTCCATGCTATTGCATCCTTGCTCTTTGTTTTGCATGGTTGCTTAATTCATAATATAAACCCTCGTAAAAAGGGATTATCATCAATTACCAAAATAGGCGAGATTGAAAGTGCATGGTGCCCCCATATGTGGTTTTCGTAATTAATGACAATCCGTATGTACTAATGTTTGCATTGAGTTATCCTTGTAGATCTTGTCCATAGGAAATAATGGAGTTCATGTGTTGAACTTTATTAGCTTTCTTGATGGCCATTATTATATTCAAGGGTTTATATGAAGAATGGCCATGTATAGAGTTGTGCATATTTCTAGTGTGTCTTGAAGAAAAGGATTAGGTGATCTTTCATGATTATCTTCAATACATCATCAAGGTTGATCAAGCAAGTGATCAACACATAAAGTTACAAGATGTGCCAAGTGGGATTGTGTATCTCGTGGTATGGTAAGAATTTGATCATAAAGATTTGTGAACGAACCCATAATATGTCTGTGTGGCATCTCTATGTTTGGTTAGGTATCTTTCCATGGGAATGCATCAAAATGAAGATTTGATATTGCCCATGGTCTATGTTGTCGTCAAGCGGTGTTCGTCGTCAAGTTTGACGTGGAAGCTCAAGTGAAGCATCTCGAAGAAATCTTATGCTTGATGCTTGCCACCCATTTGGAGATTGTGGCCTTGTGAAGATTTTCCGATAAGGGTCTCTCCCATAATGGTGTATGGGGAGCTAGCCTCTCCCATAATGGTGTATGGGGGAGCAACTTGCAAGTCTTCATCAAGCGGAGCATGTGCTAGCAAGCACGATCAAGAAAAAGGATCCAACTTGAGAGAGTCAATATCTTCATCATATTAGCTCGATTGGAATGCTCAAGGCAAAGGTATGATCTTGATAGGTTTTCTATTTTAGCGGTCTCATGTCTTTGGGAGACCGGGTTATAGGATAGATAGTCGTACTATCAAGAGGGGCTCTCAAGTGAGTGACGTGATCGAAACTGTTGTAGAGAGCTCAAACCTTTGCATACTTTCATATCAAATTTCTTTCTTCTTATTTGTTTTTTATCTCCATGGGTTTTTGTTGCTTATCGTGATCTTCATGGCAAGCCAAGGTTTATCGAAAACGGTTTTGGTAAGAAAAACTTGTTGCGTTTTCGGTGGTGAAAATATCCGGTTCATCTTTGAGAATGTTTCCACACTTTCTATGTGTGGTAACTTCTCCATTCCTTTTTTGATAGTCCTTGTTGTTATATTTCCAACCCAATTCGATTCACCTCATTCGGAGTTCACTCGCAAAAGTTATGTGTGTTTTCGCGTAGGAGGTTTTACCGGTAGTTCCTATTTGGAGGTCAAAACCTTTACCCATTTGTTTTTTTATCTTCCTTTGCTGGAAAATGATGTTTATCTTCATATTCTTTTAGTGCTCGTCGTTGCGATCTCAACGAGCCTAAGAACATCGAAAACAGAGTTCGTACGCAGAAGTAATAGTATTTCTCGTATCGGTGTTCAGTCTTTCTGGTGCAATCCGGAATTATTTCGGAATAATTCCGAATTGACCGCGAAAACCTCTGTTAGCATCCGGAATGCCTCGGAATATTCCGGCTGTCCGGAATTATTCTGGAAATTCCGGAATTATTCCGACTTTGTCGTTTCCGGGCGAAAAACGGCTAGTTTTTTAGCACCTATTTAAGGGGCTTTCTTCCCCAAAGTCCCTAAGTATTTCCCAGCCCGTTTTTCCTCTTTATATCTCCACCATTATTGACTTTAGAAAGCTTGCCCCCCTCTCAATCCCTCCAATGATTCTTGCATATCTTTGAAGGAGAAGGTCGAGGAGATCTAGATCTTGGTGAGGGGAACTTAGTGAATCTAGATCTTGGAGTTCTTGGTGTTTCTACTTCATTGTTCTTCCTCTCTTATTCCCCCATAATAATTGTTGCTTTGTTGGAATTTGAGAGTGAAGGATTTGAGCACTTCTGCTCTTGCCATTTGCATCGGTTGCATCGGTTTGCTCTCTCCACGAGGATTCGTGGAAGTGAAAGTTTGTGAGCTTGTTACTCTTGGGTCTTGGACCCTAGACGACTTGTGGTGTTCTTGGGAGCCTCCAATTTAGTTGTAGATGTGTGCCCCAAGATTGTGGTGACATTGAGAGCCTCCAATTAAGTTGTGGACGCGTGCCTCGATCGAAGGTTGCCAATAGTGGAAGGTGAACTAGGCCTTTGTGGCGACGTTCATCGGAGAATAGGGTGAGGACTTTGTGGCGTTGAGTAGGCCTTTGTGGCGAGATCACACCCCTCCAACGAGACGTATTCCCCTTGTGGGAGGAACTCGAGAATACATCATCGTCTCTGTGTGCCTCGTTTATTTCTATACCCGAGCTTTTTACTTATGCAATTTACATTGTGATATCCTTCGAGCTTAAAGTTATATATCTTGCTATCACCTTGTTACTTTTCTTGCTTAGCATAAGTTGTTGGTGCACCTAGTTGACCCTAGAATATTTAGGTTGTGTGCTTTTTAATTTAAACACCTAGTTTATTTCCGCATTTAGCAAGCCTTAACCGGAAAAGTTTTGATCGCCTATTCACCCCCCTCTAGGCGACATTGTTGCACGTTCAATAGTTCTCTTACAAAGTTTGTTCATTTGTAAAAATATCATCATTTTTACTAGAAGGAGATGTATCAATCATATAATCATCAGTAGCAAAAGGATTTCCAAACACATCATCCACAAGCTTAGAGCTTTCTATATCATCATTGAAAGGAACATGGATAGTACTAATAGTATAACAATTATTAACATCATCATTTTTGGAATTGGTACCAAAGAGATTTTCAATATCAAAAAGTAGTGTGCTTTTCCCAATCATGACCACTACTATAAGTAACAGACATAGGATCATCATCGAGTTCAGACTCATCAGCAACAACTATAATAGGAGCAACATGCTTAGGGGAAGATACCGTTTCCTCTCTCCTTTTACACCTCCTCTTGTTCTTCTTCTTCTTCCCCTATTTAAGAGGGGGAGGCTTAAAAGGAAGCTTCTCCACATACCCTGGTTTATTGTCAGAAACAATAGAAGAAACTTTGGAGGATTCCTCATTTTCATTAATAAGAGCAAAACACATATTAATCCTGTCATATTTTGGTAAAGTATCATCTTTTATAATATTTTGTATGTAATTATTTGCGTGGAAATTGTCAACACAATAAAGATGACATCCATGCAGGACGCTCTTCATATCAAAAGCACTCATATCTACCAAAGAAGTTTTTCTTGATAACTCTTCACACCCCAAAAATAGTGTAACATCATGTTGATTAGGAGTGATCATGTCATCACAATACAAACTTGCATTACTCGTTGGATTCGAAAGGCTGTTATCATAGCCTGAGCATTGAAAATTGAAATGACCCACTTTATAGCAAAGTTCACAAATAAAAGGATAGAGGGCACCCACTTTTTCACCAAGATCATTTAGATCCCCGTCCCACGTTCTAGTTTTTTCATTCTTGTGATGGATACAACAATCTTCTTCGATTTGCTTCTTTTCACAAGATCTAAGTACTCCACAAAAATTAACATGCTTATAAGAAATAGTACTTTCAGAAGTTTGAGCATGTTTATTGCAATCATTAATAACAATTTCATTTTTCATGCAAGTGTCTTTAAAAGGTTCATGATACATGTCCCAATTTTCTTTCGGAACATTAATATGAGAAGCAAAGGATCTATAACAATCAACAATAATTTGAGGATAAAGATCATAATTAGCATTAAACTCTTAAAAATCAACAGTTTCAGCGAAAGACTTAATGTAATCATACTCATAGTTTATACCTTATTCTTTAACTTTGTTGTTATCCCAATCTTCATTATTGATGTAAATTGTTTCAAGAAGATCCCACTTAGCTTCAACCTTCTTAGTTGTGAAAGAACCCTGTGAACAGGCGTCTAGATAATCCTTGCAATGTCCTGAAAGCCTTGCATAAAAATTAGTAACAATTGTTTCCTCAGGAAGCTCATGGTTAGGAAATTTGAGTATTAATATTTTCAATCTCTCCCAATCTTGGGAAATGCTTTCTCCATCACAAGTCCAAAAATTATAAATGTAATTCCTATCTAAATGCATTTCATGAGGAGGATACAATTTAGAGTAAAAGCGATATTCAAGCCCCTTCCACTCTGAATGATGAGGATCATCTAGTAGATCATTGCAGGAGATCAATTGTAGTACCTTTCGATAAGTATTTGAGTGTCGAACCCACGAGGAGCTGAAGGTAAGCTATATATTCTCTAAATCCCTATAACCCTCTTATATGGCTGTTTATGCAAAGCAATAAGTTTGACTAAAAGGAACTAACTAACTAAAAGCAAGTGACGTGGAGTGTGGTTTGTCTAGTAACTAGTGAAGCAAGTTTAAAATGCAAGTAATCCTAAAGAAAGTTTCTAAAGCAAGTTTCTAAGCAAGTTTCACAAGTAGCAAGAAGCAAATATCTCAAGTATCTCAAGGGAGCAAGTGTTCTAGCAATAGGTGTTTCGTTCGTGTGGTTGTCACAATTAGTGAAGCACATGTTTTAGTCTTAGTTGTTTCTTCTAGGAAGGAGCCATGAATAGGTATAGTCAAGTAAATGATCTACAACCCCTTATGATGGATCATGTGGCCAAGTAAATGACTGCACAAGATTGATTAAGACATAAAGTCCCACCATAGCCTTACGTTCTAAGGTCCCCTATATATATCCCCCAATAACTTAACTTTGTGGCTCGGTCTCAGGTTACTGTCACTCCCAAGTCACCACCACTCCATTATGCTACCGGTGATCACCTTACATGCATTCCCCAACATATGCGTGCACTCATATATTGTACATAAAGACAATCATAGAAGATAACAAACTTGTATGCAACCAATCAACGAACTATTTCACCATTGCCAAGAACAATTCACTACTCAAACATAGACGGGGAGACACAATACATCAAGGGAATATAGTATTGCATCATACATCGTGTTTGCCAAGAGATTACATTGGAGAGATGGAGCTGATCTTGCTGTAGATGTTGATGATGAACACGCCGGAGGGGGATGGAGCCCTCCGGGGGTGATCCCGGCGGCGTTTCCCCCCTCCGATCTTCTCCGGCGGCAGCCTTCTGTCTCTCTGTTTCGTGGTTTTGTCTCTCGGCGCCGCCTCCTTCTCTAAAAGGCTAGGGGACCCTTTATATAGTCGTTTTTAGGTCACGAGACACTCGGGAGAAGAAAGATCGACGACATCGGAGCCACGGGGGCAAAAAGGGGGCCTCTCACGCGGCCAAGGAATCTGGCCGCGTGGAGGGTCCTCTTTGCCACCTGGTTGGCCTTTTGGCCCTCTACTTTGTCCCATGGTCTTCGTCTCGAAAATTCTGAACCGTGCTCTTTGGCCTTGCCCTTTTTGGAGTCCCGAAGCTCCCGAAAAGTCTGAAACACTAAAAAGTACGTTTTCTGGAAAAACAGGGTTAGAACTAAAAGAAGGGGGATTGTTCAGAAAATCCCCCAAATCATTATAAAACATGAATATAAGTTGCTAATATGTAGGAAAAACAAGTAATAACATGCAAAGTTCATGTATGCATTTTACATGCATCAATCATACCGCTCCCTTGCTTTGTCCTTAAGTGATAATGGAAATAATTTCTTCATGACATTTTCTCTTGATAAACCTACAACCTTAAACAACTCACAAAGTTCTTGAAGTTTCAACAAGTGATCACTTGTATGGACAGCTCCATCCCCTGCATAACGTTCATCCATAATCTTTTCAACAATTTCCATAGGTATTTCAAAAGGAATACTTTCATTAGGGGGATTTAAAATATCACAAGCATCATTAGAATTATCACATATGGGAGATAAAGCATCATCAGAGCAAACTTTCTCCTCTAAAGCTGGGAACTAAAAATATCATTTTCATAAAAACTAGCTTCCCCAAGCTTAGACTTTTCTATAGTATTAGCAATAATGGTGTTCAAAGAATTCATACTAATAACATTGCTACTAGCATGCAAATAAAGCTCCATATGTTTTTTTTTAATTTTGTCTTCAAACACTTCATGTCCTAACTCAAGATAAATATTATAAAGCTCACTCACATTTTTGTTTTTTTCCATTAAGCCTCACTAGTAAAAATAAAAACAAGGAACAAGTAAAAATAAGCCTAACTAATGAAAATAAAAATAGAAACAAAAAGATATAATTGCATAATCTAAAGCAAATAACTTTAAGCATTCACACACCAGCAAGAGGATATGAGTACCTTTTACCTTACCTCCACGACAATGGCGCCAGAAAAGAGTTTGATGTCTACGCACGCTTCTATTCTTGTAGACAGTGTTGGGCCTCCAAGTGTAGAGGTTTGTAGAACAGTGATGGCTGACGTTGGTAAACCCCAAGAGAAAGGTTGTGAAGAGTGGAGCGGCAAGTTTTCCCTCAGAAAAGAAACCAAGGTTGAATCGACCAATAGGAGGACAAGAAATTTATGAAGGTTGATGCAGCTGAAATGGTAGGGCGCACTACCGGTTCAGCAACAACGTGGAACCTACACAACACAATCAATTCACTTTGTCCCAACGAAGCAGTGAGGTTGTCAATCTCACCGGTTTTGCTGATAACAAAGAGGTTAAACGTACCGTGTGGAAAATAATATTTGTTTGTAGTAGATGAAAGAGAACAGTGATGGTGGTAGTAAAACAGTAGCATCAGTATGAAAACAGTGGAAGAAGTGAGAAAACAGTAATTGCAATGGTTGTATTATCAGTATGAGAAAATGGACCGGTGTCCACATTTCACTAGAGGTGTCTCTCCATAAAAGATAGATAACATGTGTGGTGAACAAATTACAGCTGGACAATTGATAGATAATGAAACATGCATGACATGATGATTACTATGTGATTCATCCGGGCATTACAACAAGACTCATAGACCGTTATCCAACTGCATCTATGACTAATAAACCACCCTCAGAATATCAGCTAAACAAACCTTGGCTATTAAGTTGCAAGCAATAGATAATCACAATAAGCAAACTGTGTAATGTAAACATCGTTGTTTCTCCCTAATGGCAACAACACATCCTCCATCTGTCACGTTTTTGTCACTCGAGCACAAATGCAAAGGAGGCATGAACCCACTATTGAGCATAAATACTCCCTCTTGGAGTTAGTAGTATCTACTTGGCCAGAGCATCTGCTAACAACAGAGAGCATGCAAGATCATAAATAACATACACATGAAGACAACATGATAGATTGATAATCAAGAGACATATCATTCAATAATCATCGGATCCCAGCAAACACAACATGTTGCATTACAATAAGATCATCTCAATCATGTCTGGCAGCTCACGAGATCTAAACATGAGGCATGAAGAGGATAGAATAACCATCTAGCTATTGCTATGGACCAGTAGTCCAAAGATGAACTACTCGCGCATCATTCCGGAGGCGGCATGGTGGTGTGGAGCCCTCCGGTGATGATTTCCCCTGCCGGCAGGGTGCCGGGGAGAACTCCAGAACCCTCCCGAACTCGGGTTGACGATGACAACGGCCTCGGGTGTTTTTCGTGTAAAAGTGGTATATTTCTAGGGTTTACGCCTCGGGGGAAATAAATAGGCGAAAGGGCGATGACGATGGGCTCCCGAGGGGCCCACACCACCAGTTGGCGCGGCCAGGGGGAGCCCACGCGAGCCTATGGTGTGGTGGTTCCAGGTCCCCCTCCGGGTCTCCTTTGGACTTCCTTGACGTGCCAGGAATTCTAAGACTTTTGACTTTTTTTCGTCCAATTCCGAGAATATTTCCAGAACAACTTTTCTGAAACTAAAACAGCGGAAAACAGGAACTGGCTCTGCGACATCTTGTCAATAGGTTAGTCCCAGGAAATCGATAAAAAAGGCATAAAGTGTAAAGAAAACATGTAGCATATGGCATGAAAATAACATGAAACATCAGAAATTAAGGACACGTTTACGCCATCTCAAACAGCAACACGTTTTCCTTAAGTGGATCACCCAAGGTTTATCGAACTCGGGGAGGTAGAGGTCAAAGATATCCCTCTGAAGCAACCCTGCAATTAAGATACAAGAAGTCTCTTGTGTCCCCAACACACCTAATACAATTTTCAGTTGCATAGGTGCACTAGTTTGGCGAAGAGATAGTCAAATAAAAGTAATATGGATGATTATAAGTGGTAATTGCAATCTGAAATAAAAAATGGCAGCAAACAAACATGTAGCAGAACTGGTTGAAAACAGTGTTTTAATGCTTAGAAACAAGGCATGTGGATCATACTTTCACTAGTGGACACTCTCAACAATGATAATGTAATCGAATAAATAAATATCTTCTCTTCACTATGCTACTCTGAATCACTCTCCGGTTGGATAACGAACACCAATTCATTGCGCAGGGCTACAAAATCACACCTTAATGTCGAATTCCCCATCTAGGTAACCTCACACTGTCACCTTGAGCACACTAGATGGTTCCAGACAAACACCACAATTTCATAGAGACATCCAACACAAAATATATAAACTTTAGCCTAAGAGTCACACACGATGCACACACTATCACCTTCACACCTTAATAAAGCCACTTGAGTAGCATAATAGATGAAGATTAACATCTACGTATTCATCTAGATTACAAAGGTCATGGTCACATAAAGATCACACCATGGGAGAGAGAGATGAACGACATAGCTACCAGTAGAGCCCCCAGCCCCGGGGCAGAACTACTCCCTCCTCATCATGGGAGTCAGCAACAGCGACGAAGATGGCGATGGAGTCGATGGAGATAGCTCAGGGGGCGATTCCCCGTCCTGACAGGGTGTCGGAACAGAGAGTTCTGTCCCCCCGAAACTTGTCTTCCATGGCGGCGGAGCTATGGAATTTTTTGTAGATTTAGGCTGATTGATTTAGGGTTTTTGCGTCATGGGCAATATATAGGCGAAAGGGCGATGTCGGTGGGCGCCCGAGGGGCCCACACCACCTGGTGGCGCGGCCACGGGGGGGGGCACCCTATGGTGTGGCTGCCTCGGTGCCCCCCTCCGGACTCCGTGTACGTGACAGGAAAATAGGACCCTGGGACTTTGTTTCGTCCAATTCCGAGAATATTTCTAGAACAACTTTTCTAAAACCAAAAATAGCAGAAAGCAGGAACTGGCGTTGTGGCATCTTGTTAATAGGTTAGTCCCAGGAAATGCATAAAAATGCTATAAAGTGTATAGAAAACATGTAGCAACTGACATACTAACAACATGGAACATAAGAAATTATAGATACGTTGGAGACATATCAGGCGGTATGGGACATAAGAAACTAACAACATGGCTTCCAGTATCTCCTCAAGTGGTATTGGCTATCGAAGTGTCGTTAACCAGTGAAGCATGATGGCACTGACGGTTTTCACAACAAGTATGCGTGTGCTTTGATGGAAACACAAGATCATTGATCAGCCAATGTTGACACGCGTGTAGTACCCTTATTGAAGGTTGTGGCCTGAAACCCGACTTTGGAGATAAAAAAAATCTCCAGATCGACCTATGGTTCGACTGATCATCATGGATGCAAATGTGGTGATTACCCTAGGAGGCTTATCCTAGGATTTGTTTACTTTTTGTTCATTTCAGTATTTGACCATAGGTTATGGTGACTTGGTGAATTTAATGTCTCTATGTATACTGTATCGAGGTTTTTTTGTCGACTTTGTTCTCCTTTGATGCATGGCCTTATCTAACTCTTTGTAATATACGAATGTGTGCATCAATCGATGCAGAGGCTAGATGTTGCCCTCCTTTTCGAAAAAAGTTATTTCAGTAGCATGATGTAGGGTTCCGAAGATCACATATTTTATGAATCCAACATCTAACTATTTTTGTGGTAAAGTAGATGCATGCGGTGACAAACTCTTTATAAAAAAATATTTTGACTAGATTTTGTTTTTGTGATACATTTTGTTTGGTTTTGATGCGCATAGATGTATTCTCGTTGGGAGAGCCCAAGAGGAAGGTATGAAGAGCACAGTAGCAAGTTTTTCCTCAGAAAGAAACCAAGGTTTAATCGACCAGTAGGAGAAAGAAATCACTTCACAAGGTTGAAGACAGTTAATGTTAGCAGGACGCACTACCAGGCTCAGCAGGAAAGTGGAATCTGCACACAACACAACCAAGATACTTTGCCCCAACGAAACAGTGAGGTTGTCAATCTCACCGGTTTTGCTAACACAAAGGATTAGATGTATAATATGGAAAACAATACTTGTTTACAGTAAATGAAAAGAGAACAATGATGGTAGTGAATGAAAGGGAAATAGTGTTTGCAGTGGTTGTATTATCAGTGTAAAAGAATGGACCGGGGTCCATAGTTCACTAGTGGTATCTCTCCATAAAAGATAGATAACATGCTGGGTAAACAAATTACAGCTGGGCAATTGACAAATATGAAGGTTGCACCGTAGTGCATATGCATGGCATGATGATTACCATGTGATTCATGTAGGCATTACAACATAATTCATAGACCGTTATCCAACTGCATCTATGACTAATAATCCACCCTTAGAGCGCAATCCAATCAAACCTCGGGTATTAAGTTGCAAGCAACAGATTATTGTCTTAAGTAAGGTGTGTAATGTAAACAATGAAAATATTGTTGTTTTCTCCCTAATGTCAACAACACAACCCCCATCCGTCACGTTTCTGTCACTCGAGCATGGATGAAAGGGAGGCATGAACCCACTATCGAGCATAAATACTCGCTCTTGGAGTTACAAACATCTACTAGTAACGGAGACCATGCAAGATCATAAATAACATAAACATGATAGATTGATGATCACTTGACATAGCATTCAATATTCATCGGATCCCAGCAAACACAACATGTAGCATTACAAACAGATGATCTTGATCATGTTAGGCAGCTCACAAGATCTAAACATGGTGGCATAGAGAGGAGAACACAACCATCTAGCTACTGCTATGGACCCGTAGTCCAAGGATGAACTACTCACGCATCACTCTGGAGGCATGCATGGTGATGTAGAGCCCTCTAGTGATGATTTCCCCTCCCGGCAGGATGTCGGGGAGAGTTTCAGAACCCTCCTGAACTAGGGTGACGATGACGACGGCTATGGAACTTTTCGTGGATGGAGGCTCAGGTCTTCAGGGTTAACCCGAGGAGGAGGTTAAATAGGCGAAAGTGCGATGCCAGTGGGCGACCAGTGGGGCCACCCCACCTGGTGGCGTGGCCAAGGGAGGGGCTGTGCCACCCTATGGTGTGGTGGCTCCAGGGCCCCCCTCGAGGTCCCTTCCGGACTCCGTGTACGTGACAGATTTCTAAAACACTGGGATTTTGTTCCGTCCAATTTCGAGAATATTTCCAGAACAATTTTTCTGAAACAAAAAACAACAGAAAACATAAACTGGCTCTCTGGCATCTTGTTAATAGATTAGTCCCAGGAAATCTATAAAAAGGATGTAAAGTGTATAGAAAACATGTAGTATATGGCATAAAAACAACATGGAACACCAGAAATTATAGATATATTTGAGACGTATCAGGTTTACATACGTGATTTTGTTGTTTGCCAATCTTACAAGTTGTAGCAATGATTTTTAGGAAACCTACACAAGCTCAATCTATTGTTTAAATAGCTAGATCCAATTAATAAAAACTAATTGAAAACCTTTCAAATAACCCGTTAATTAATATATATAGAAAACCTACCAAAAATCAACATATAAGCTCGAACCATCTAGTTAAACTACCCCTAGAGAAGAGCACCAATTTCAGCACATGCCACATTTCTACTGGTTGTTTCACCACTTACTACGACACCACTTCACCTTGTCATCGGATTTTCCATCTGAACCCGAGCAATTTGGCATATTGCATTTTTCCTAATTAATTTTTGCATCATCTTGAACTAGAGGATTTTTTTGCCACAAGTATTGTTATCCCAAACATTGGATATACCAATAAATGATGATCTATCTCTGGTAACTAAAATACATAGGAAAAAACATAAAAATGGGTTGCCTAAATATATTTTGTGGCACAAATTGTTACCTAAAGTGTAGAATTTTCTCTAAAAGTTGCCAAATATTGTTGTACTCTCTCCATTTTTTTATTGGACGCCTTACGTTTTCAGATAGTTCGACAGTGTAGGGCGTGCTTAATTGATGAGTTTCTTGTCCTCCCCATAAGGTCTGATTGATTAATTTTTATTGGTTATATGTGGTGGTACTCCGCACTTAACTATTTTTTCTTTGCAGGTTGTACTCCACACTCAATTAATTTTCGCTGGCACATGCAATGGTAGTCCATGACTCGATTCAGCTGTGATGTAGCCGGTTAGTGGTACACACTTTGGCGTAGGTGGTACTAGTTTTTCGTAATAATTTTTTCTAAGATCAATGCTACGACGAACCAATGTTCTAAATAGAGGGTCATTTCATTTAGTGGTGGCTTTGCCAGAAGCTATGAAAAGCTATAGCAAAATTAAATCACACTTACGTTTTCTCTTCAATTATGAAAAACTGTAAATTAAGCATACATTAAGTATCATTATATCCCATATATTTGACCTACGACATAAAAAACAAAACATTGAGCCTATGTTTTAACTCAATACTCACTCTGTCTTATACTAAGTGTGGCCAAAACGGATATACATAGTACATCCGTTTCAGCGACACTAATATGGGAGAAGTGAGTTCTAAATTTTGCATCAATTTGTCGTATATGCATTATGCAATAATAAGGTAGATGGATGTACTAATTGTAAAAATAAAAATAAAAGTAGCTGGAGTAGGCTTAGCTAAATGGTTCCAAACTTCGGGTAATAGATCTAGATTTAGCCAAATGTTTAAGTTAGCTCTAGAAGAGCATACCTTAAGCGGGCTTTTTAAAAAAACTTTGGTGTGAACAGTTCAAATATAGTCATAAGCAGCCACATGGGCTGTGTGGATCTGGCTAATCACCAGTCCAGCATTTCCACCCCCGTTCCCACGATCAGAACGTGCCAAACCTCGCACTTTTAAAATGCGGTGGACATGCACGTTCCAGTATAAAACCCACAGCGCCAAACACCCTGAAACACCTGCGGATCACGAGAGCTCATCAACCTAGCTAGCACACGAACGCAAAACTTTCTTCCGACGCCGACCTGATCACGTCACAGCTGAGCTACGCGAGCACACGTCATGGTGCCGAGGCCAGAGCACGGCGCCGGCGGGTTCCAGCTCCCCAACTCCGAGCAGGAGAACTCCCTCTTCCTCCGCGCCCTCATCTCCGTCGTCTCCGGCGACACCGCGGCCGTCGTCCCCACGCTGCACCTCGAGCCGTCGACGCCGCCCTCTGCGGCTCCCACTGCTGCTGCTACCTGCGCCAGGTGCGGACTGGACGCCTGTCTCGGCTGCGAGTCCCTCGGCGCTGCGGCGACGACCGGCTCAAGTAGCGAGGGAGAAGAGTGCTCCGCCGCCAGCTTCGCGAAGGATGGCGGCGTGGGCAAGCGGCGCGCGAGGAGGGCGCGCAAGTTCAGGGGCGTGCGGCAGCGGCCGTGGGGAAAGTGGGCGGCGGAGATCCGCGACCCGCACCGCGCCGCGCGCAAGTGGCTTGGCACGTTCGACACCGCCGTCGAGGCCGCGCGCGCCTACGACGTCGCGGCGGTCGAGTTCCGCGGCCACCGCGCCAAGCTCAACTTCCCTGTCGCCGCGGCGTGGTCGTCATCGTCAGCTTCTGCTTCTGCTTCCTCGTGGGCGGCGGTTCCGCAGACGCAGCCGTGGCACTTTCCGGAGATCCATGTAGAGAAGTGCGAGTCAAATGCGTCTTCGTCGTACGCGCCGCGGCTGCCGGAGCAAAGGAGGCCGGTGGCGAGGGAGCAGGAGATCTGGGACGGGTTGCAGGAGATCATGATGCTGGACGATGGCAGCAACGTCTGGTCTAAGGCACAATGATCACGTAGCCTCTTAGCTTATGTGGAGTGTGGTTTCCATGCTTCGTTTTAATACAAATTTTAATGCCTCTTAGCGTTTATAATTTTTTCCTACAAAAGTGAGTTGAAGAATAGATCCTACAGTTTCTACATGTGTGATCGTTTGGGCAATTGGCATAGAGAACACAGAGCCCATATGTGTCGTTTTCGTCCGATGTTTTCCACTGCTCTTTTGACCGTTTAGCAAAAGCGCTAGTTGTTCACGACGATCGACCACGACCGATCAGAGCCGATAAGATTGGATCGCATGACGTGTCCCATGCATCGATCGTGCGGCGTAAAAAACGTGTGTTTGTCATGTCTTATTCAATTCACCGTCTATCTGCGCTTTTTTCTGGTTGAAAGTTGAAACAGTTGATCTTACACCACTTTTCCCGTCTGGATCTTGGCTTCTGATCAATGGAAAATGAAAGAACATGGTAGCTGTACTTCTTTTTTAGGCAAAGGAAGGAACACAGTACTTGCTATTGAGACTAATGGAAGAACATATCTGTATCTGTATGCCGCTGGTCTGTCCAATGCAAAGTATACTCTGGATCCATTCCCAGAACCAGAAGACAGGGAAAGCCGACCTGCCATCTTTCCTCGCGAGGCCAACGCGCAGTCACCGTCCAGACCCAGCTGCGACCAACCACGTTGAATCGCATTACTTGCCGTAGAGTAGAGGCTAGAGAGAGAGAGAGATACGTATACCTTACTTATTTTACGCAACTATACAGAGAGTGAGTACGAGTAGGACGGTACGCGGAAATCCCCTCGCGCAGGCCGCGAAGCCGACCTCTTCCTCCTTCAGCATCACGTCAACCAGATGTATACCAGATCTTAAATTATCAGCAACTGCTAGGAGATTCTCCTTGACGAAATTAGCATACCGATTAAAATAATGAGCACGAGCTCCATCCCGAAAGAAGAAATCCAAGGGGGCATTTCTCCACTTCCCATCTCCAACTTCAATACTCTGGGTATTTTTTTTTGCGAAGAGTTTAAGACTGTATGGATCATATTTTTTTTCTTGCAATACTCCATCACATTGGAGAAGAACCCCCTATACACTACAGGAAACACCCTATATGCCAACGGCCAGAACAAGTATGCCCACGGGCCACGGCCTTTGTAGGCCACGTGGCTGCCCCTGGTGACTCGGGGGAAACGTGTGCCAGCGGCCTTTATAGGACACGTAGCACCTTCCGTTGGCTTGGCGCAAAGATATGGTCTCTAGTGACTCGGGGACAGACCTATGCCGATACATACGTTTCATTAATCTCGTAACAATTTCAGCCCCCATGCCATGCCCGTCGTTGCAGTCCCATGTATCGGCGGCCTCTGAGAGTGAGGCCATGGCTCCAGTGATGTTGATCATGTCCGAGTTGTAGGAGTTGTGTGGGGGGAGTCGGCTTCTCCCCTGTTGATGGTGCACCCTGAGGGTGGACTCGCTTGGGCCCTCGGCAGCTGTCTCCTTGCGACCATCTGTAGAGACACTCTTTGCAAAAGAGCTTTCCGGCCTTCTCGCTAGTTTGGAGACGACTGACCCTAGATCTAGTAAGGAGATTATTGGCCTCTTGTCGCAGAAGGATACATGGGATAAAATCAAGAAAAGTGAAGGAGTACTTTAGAATTAAAAATAAGAAGAGAGCACCTCTATAAAGACTTCCACATGTACATGATGGATGGTTTTCATCTCTTCGAGTTGACGTGTTTAAAATTGTTATTGTTGTGTTTTCAGCGAGGATTATTGAGAGTTTGTGGCCGTAGCGGGTTGGAGAGTTAGTTCATCTGCGTAGGTGACCAGGAAGTTGCATTGGAAATAGTCCGCATGTGGTTTATTGTAACGGTTTTCGTCTGATTTTCCGTTATTTAGTTGACCAATTTTTTTGTTCTAAATTAATAGATTGGGGGAAAAATGCTCTCATTTTAAAAGACAATAAAATAACATAGGAATCTCGTAGCAAAAGCACGAGAAAACTTTTGGGACTCCTACCATACGATAAAATTTCATACTAGGATTTAAAAAAAAATTGGGTCCTTACAGATTTTTTTTTTCTGAACCAAAATAGGCTGCAAGAATTGACCTACTGTGCGTTTTATACACGAAGTGGGGGAAAACACGAGATGAGCACAAAACATGAGGTAAGACCTCGTGTTGGTTTCAATCAAAAAGTCGTATTCCTGAGTTGACATCTTATTTCCTTGTAGCTATCGAATAAGTTCATGTGTCCCTTTGGTAGTATATGCCAAGACATTTTGGCAAGTAGGAGTATATGTGGAACAAACTGCAACCACGTTACACGCAGCAGCACTTTTTTGTTTTTTGAGCATTACGCAGCAGCACAAGTGACACCCGGGTCGGCTGTGTCCTGCACAAAGCAGCCCAATATGCATGCATACTCCTACTCCACCACGGACCCCTCCAGAGCCTATTTCCATGTCTCCGTGCCGTATCAGACCTTGCCCAAAGGCCCAAACCGTTCAATACGCTACGGCCTGGAACCATGGCAAGGCAAAACATGTTGCAGACTCCAGTGCCACTGAAGCTGTGATGTCTGAACACCTCTAGTTCCATATCCACGGCTTTGATCTGTCCGACGCACACACCCACACGCCCCAACAGAACATCAGCTGAAAGAAGACCCGTCCGGACCCTCGCCGGCTGCAGTTCGGCCAGCAAGGTATCGACCAACCGAGTCCGGCAGCGGCGGCAGCCATGGCATTAGCAGCTAGCACCCATGGAAGAATCGTCCACACCTGCACCATCTCCTCCAAGCCGCCCACACTTTTCAGCAGGAGCACGGCCACCGTGCCCGGACACCATGCCCACTCCCCACGGCCCCGGCTCGCGGTCCGAGCTGTCGCCGAGCGTGCAACCTGGCTGCCTGGACTGGACCCGCCGGCATACCTCGACGGCACGTCAGTTACCTGGGCAATCCCTGCCGGTGTTCTGTATGCGGGTGGTGATGCTTGTTAGGCTGATGGATTGTCTGGCGTCTATGTATGCAGGCTGCCTGGTGATTACGGGTTTGATCCACTGGGTCTTGGGGAGCAGCCAGCAGACTTGAAGTGGTATGTTCAGGCCGAGCTCGTGCACTGCCGGTTTGCAATGGCAGGGGTCGCCGGCATCCTTGGAACCGATGTGAGTTTCCCAGCTTAGCTCCTTGCCAATCCCTATCAAATGTACTAGTATATTCTTACTTCTGAGAAACTAAAGCTCGATTTCACAAAAAAAAGGATGTAGAGGTGCCTGACAGTGAGAAAAATGAAAATAAGAAATTCAATGGCAGCTGAATCCTATCCAAGACACCAGCTCCATGAGAGCATCCTAGGTTTTTTTTCAATGTGCGGCATTATTTTTCTCAGAAGTTACAGAAACATGACAGAGTTCCACAAAAGAAAAGTATCTTTCAGACACCAAACAAATACGAAAATGTTGGTGGTTTAGATTGCTAGCATGATAGCACTGTTACTACATTGAAGCATTCTCACTTACAGAAGCCAAATATTTTGGATGCTCTGCTTTGTTCCTATAGTACGGCGCACGGCCTAATTGACGTGTTTCTGCGCAGTTGATCCGTGTATCAGGAATCAGCAACCTGCCAGTTTGGTTTGAGGCAGGTGCTACAAAATTTGACTTCGCCAACACCACGGCGCTCTTCTTTGTCCAGCTTCTCTTGATGGGGTAATTTAGCATCCAACTGAAACATTTTGTCAATTGGTACTCCCTCCGTCTCAAAATGATTGTCATTGAGATAGATGTATTTAGATGCATTTAAATGCTATATACATCCATTTTAATCCATTTCACCGACAATTATTTTGAGACGGAGCGAGTAGAAGCAGTTGGTTCAGTGACTCAGAAGTTTTAACTGATGTAGACTGTGATGACTTCAAATAGACTAGACTGACCTGTTTCTCCATAACTCTGATACTCTGACAGGTTTGTCGAGACCAAGAGGTATATGGACTTCGTTAATCCAGGGTCCCAAGCTAAGGAAGGGACATTCCTTGGGATAGAAGCCTCACTTGAAGGTTTACAGCCAGGGTAAGTGCTGCAACATGCTCCAAAATGAAGACTCGAACCATTTACATCAGTGAACTTCATTAATTAAATTATTCAATTCTGAAATCTGAACAGGTACCCTGGAGGTCCATTATTTAATCCAATGGGACTTGTCAAAGATATTGAGAATGCACATGAAGTGAAGTTGAAAGAAATTAAGAATGGTAGGTTCGCTTTCTCTCCGTGTACAATTTCTTGCAAGATAAACCTGTAAGTCATATTCATAGTTAGCTAACAGTGTTTCCATCATCACAGGGAGGTTGGCGATGGTTGCTATGCTTGGCTTCTTTGTGCAAGCATCTGTGACTCATGCTGGGCCCATCGATAATCTTTTGACGCACCTTTCAGACCCGTTCAACAAAAATATCATTCATGCACTCACCTCTTCTTGAAAAGCTCTGCCCCCCATCTTTTTGCAACTAAATATGTGGCACAACAAACGACAATGATTTAATTCTTATAGGCACCATCTTTCTTCTGAGCTTCCCTCTTTGCAAGATTTTATCAACCACGTCACTTGAATATCAAACTTCTCAAGTAGAAATAAGAAACTCATATCAGATTTGCTCTTACAGGTGGGATGACAAATGGAATTTCTTCAAATGCAAATAAGATTTATTTATAGTTTATTATGGAAGCAAATGATGCTTCTTGTTCTTCCAGTTTATCCTAGCCTACAGTATATGTTTGTACATTTTGCTCCGATGCAAGTTATAGAAGGTGAAAATAATACAGAATTACAGAGACAAGGAAATCATACTAGCATTGAACAGATGCAACAGTTCATGAAAATTGCTTCTATATTATAACCAATTAAAAAAAGGCTTTCATGTAATATAGAAACAGAGTTGTGCCGCCTGTACTGTACATATATGAATTGGATAGAAGATACGCACCAACATCTACTATTAACTCTGGTCGACTAGCTGAAGCCCCCAGCTCATATCTTCACAGTGTCTTACATGCGGGACAAGTTTTCCCGTGTCAACTCCTCTCTTAGCTTTGCAATCATAGAAAGGTGGAGCATGAAAGCAAGGTTCCATGGACAGAACTTGGCGGCAAGGTGGATCAGGGGCAGTGCGATTTTCAGGCTTAAACAGAAGCCATGGCTTCAAACCACTGAGACCCTGGGCAACATACCCAAAAGTTGACCATGCACTAGTCACCATAACATCAGATAAGCTTAACAGATATATCTCTGCCCAGGCTTTCATGTTATGCATTTTCTTGTCCGAGTTCTGATGTTTTTCGTGACTTGGCTGGTGGAAGCTAATTGTCTCACCAGTTTTAGTAGGATGTTCCCAGTACATATTTCTGAATTTTTCGTAGTATCCTGAGTTTAAAGAAGTAACTAGAACAGCTTTCGACCTGGCCTTCCTTGGTGTAACAACTGGCTCTTCAGTACTAACCTCTGGCAACAGGTGTTCCTTCAGCGTGCATGCAAGGACCTGATCCAAGACATGCTGAAACGGACCAGTTTCAGTATCAAAGACTCTGATCTGGATACCCAACTTTTCATCAGCTCTGGCAAGATAAGAATCATAGTATCTTGTAATCATGCCCCAGACGACATTGCTAGGGTGAAACAAGTAACGTCCCAAGTGATGGAAAACAGCATCTCTCTGAGGAAAAAGCCTCATGAGTTGCTCTTGGTATGCTGGGATCAGGAAAAGCGAAGGCACAAAGTAATTGTCTGATTTTAGGATCAGCCATGGGACTGTTTGAAGATATTGCTGATTATCTTCACAGAAGAAAAGCTTATCATAGTCACTGTAGTCATGAGCCAAATGAAGATAGAGAGAAGCAGGGCTGGAATGAACAGCTTTGCTTTTCAGCCTGTTTCCATAACTCTCAGGAGAGCCAACACTGAAGTTCTTGAACTGCTTAATAGGGAAATCTGACGGTAAGAACCATGAAGTTTCAGGGAATGGTTCACAGAAAAGATCTGCGGTGCCTTTACCTCCATCAACAAGTAAGACTCTGTTTGTGAGGATGGCATAGAGAAACGCCGAGGCAATTGTTAGGATTCTGTTCCCCAGACCACTGTAGGCTATCCAGACCAAATAGTTGCAGTCCATAACCTTAACATCCTGACCAGACTTAAGCTGCTCAACAGCTTTCCTGTATGATTCAGTATGTGGGCCACACTTCTTCTGGAGTGCCTCATGCTCCCTTAATCTTTCCAAGAGGTGGGTAGATGGAAGGTGGGGCGAAGATTTCCGATACAGTACTGATTGGTATCTACTTAGGCAAGATTGTTCGTCAAAACTATGAACTAACAAGCCACCAAGTAATTTGTCCTTGACAACTTCCGGAGATCCTGAAGTGCCATCTTCTGCAAACACACCACAAAAACATTGTGTTAGAATATAAATACAGTTACAAGGCAATGGAAAAATGGTTCATCTTTTGGTCAAGTGTCGTTGATGCCAATTAAAAACCTGAGGTAGGCAGTGAATCACTCAAGTTCGCTAAGCACATGGTAATGCTAGAAGGGGGTGGATTATTCAAGTCCGCTAGCTATAACAATTATTCAAAGTTTTTTTGTTTCTTAAATAAGTGCGTAGGGTGGGCAGGCTTATTTTGCTGCACACATGGTCATACTAAATGGGAGTAGAACGTGTGTAGGCTAGCACACCAATCGTGCTACCGGCCAACATATGTACTAAACTAGATAGGAGGAATACAGATAAGCCACGGAACAGCAGCAGAATGAAACATAAACTAGACAAAAGTGACACTGTTTACCATGGGAAAAATGATAAATTTAGCATCAATGCTATTAGTATGCTATGGGGATCAATTTTAGGCGTTAAAAGACAGTCGTTAGTGCAAACAAATACACATGTAAAGATCTTAGTAAAGGATACAGCATTTAGAAACCCACACGTTCAGGTTCAGCACTGCGTGCACACAGTTAAGTGGACCTTGTTCCGAGGACCAGCGACGCTATTTGATGGAAGTTCACAGTGATGGCACATGCTCCGCCTGAACGGCCTACAAGATACAATTTCAAGGCACTAGTGCCACCCACTCGAACAAAATTATTTGGAAGAATTGGGCCCCCCAACTGTAAGATGTTTGCTTGGCTTGTCATGCAAAATAGAATTTGGATACTGGCCCGCCTTCAAGAGGTTGGCAAAATTACAGAAATTGCCTTCTATTTTGCAACCGAGTTCAAAGAATCGGTGGCCCGCCTCCTCTTCCAACGCCCCTTCTCCAAGAGGATTTGGTCTTCTATATTATCATGGGGTGGCTTCCTTAACGTTTATCGGCGCATTGGACCAGAACTTAATGTTAAATCTTGGTGGTCGAATTTAGGCCTTAGTAGAGGAAAACCACGCAAAGCCTCGGCCTCCTTGCTTATGCTTATCACTTGGGAGATTTCAAAGGAATGCAACGCAAGGGTGTTTCGACATCATGCCTCCTCTCACAATGTCATCATCGTCCTAGGACGTGTCTTAGGCATTAAAAATCAAACCTGGAAAACCTTGTCTTATTTAATAAAAATGGCAACAATTTTGCCCCTTTAAAAAAATCATCAAACTTTAGGCCTTGTTTACTTCTAATGTATTATAGGAGAATGTAGGGGATTTTGTCAAATCCCGAAAAATCCCCACTAGTCCGTTTACTACTCCGCTTTGGGAGGGGATAATCCCCACAAATACCCCACCAACCATCCCACTTTTGTTTAGATTGAAAACTCTACCCCATGCTAGTGTATTGTGGGGGAAGAGTATTTGAGGGGATTTGGTGATCACCAAATCCACTCCCAACCCCAAACTTCCCAACCCAGGAAATAGGAGAGAGGTAAACAAGGCCTTAGAGAACCTTGCAGCATTCCAAAGTTCAAAGAGATAAACTGCTATACCAAAAGAAAAGAACTCGGTAATTTTTTTTCAGAGGGAGTAGGAGGGCAGCGAACAAAAGTCATGTTGCGTAGCCATCAAAGGCACCACGATTGTCATCCCAAATGTAACGTCGCCATCCACACCTAGTACAGACAGCTACCAACAGATTTCAGAGTTGGCACAAAAACGGTGGTCCTAGCGCAGCTGAAACCCAGAAATGGAAAACCGACGTCGTTTGTCTCACGTACGTACCATCGCCCGGACGGACGGGGCGCGGTTCACGGCCCCCGGAATCGGCGTGGAGGAGTTGGCCCTTCCGCGCGGCGGAGCCCCCGGCGAGCAGGACCACGAGGGCGCCGAACGCGAGGAGCGCCGCGGCCGAGACGGACCACCGCAGCAGCAGCATCCCCGCCCCGCCCTTCCTCCCGCGCGGCGACGCCGAGTCCTCCTCCCGCCGCGTCGTCGTTGCCGCCGGCGAGTGGCGGATCCGCTCCTTGAGGTCCATGCGCCCAGCCCGCCCAGGGTTCTGCCGCGCGGCGCGGCGGAAAAAAGCACGCGGAGGTCGAAGATGATGGGCGTCACGTCTCGTGGCACGACGGGGGTTATTTGAGAATGGGGAGGGCCTGGGCTGGGCCCGGCACGTCAAAGCGGGGCGCCATACGCGTACGCCCAGGGGTTTTGAACTTTGGACTCGTTTGTGGTGGAAACAAAAGGGGCTCCGGCACCGACGTGATCGACAGCGTGACGGTGACGGCGTCGGTAGAATCGAGTCGGGGCGCCTCCTCGGCGGCGGCGTCGGCGTGGCGACAGGGGCGGGTGGGGGCTTTCGCTTTTCCAAAAGCGAAATTGCGGGACGATCGGGCGGTGCCGTGCCGGTGTTCCTGCGCGGGGCACCGGACGCGCGGCTCGCCGGGTTCGCCGGCCGATGAGCGGAGCGTTCCGCGTGATGCGCCTCGGGCGGTGGACTGCTTTGGGTCGCTTTGGGTGACGCTGGCGCTCGGGGATGTGCCACGCCGAGGCCGAGCGGTCCAAGGCTTTTCCGATTCGCACCTCGTACAGTCGATGCCGGCGGTTCCTGTGTTCATGCCGTGAATTCAGTCCAGTCTGCATCTCATCGTCCGGCGTCACTCGTCTGCATTGCATCTCATCAGTAAACACATTGGAAAGGTAAGAATTTTGAACTCGTTACCCTCTCTGTTCCGTATTTGTGATTTCGAGCGATAGCTTTCAGCATGTGGATTCAAGGAATCTTGAAAAGACATAATCCTGTTTTTCGCCCCCTTAAAAGACGGTTTTGTATCGCTTTATGTCATGCGGCTTCACATGGAAAGCGAACAAGATCCTTGCATGATTGTAGTCGCCCAGAATACGCATATTTGAATCTCAAAAAAAATTAACGCATATTTGGATGGGATGGGAGAAGTGATTAGACAAGCTATCTCTGAAAAAAATGCTTTAGGTTTATTGCTGGGCGCCAGTTTTAGTTGGCACATTATCTTTCTCTAGCCAAAGGTGCTAGCTGAATCAAATGCGTATAGGGGATGATGCTCTTATGTGCAAACAGTTAGCAATTAGCTGCCACCTTAATCTCCTTGAGAAGAGTTGTGAGAAACATGTTTCAAAAATTAGATGTGCAATGTCAATGAAGAACGACAGGTAGGTGTCAGGATCTCCAAGCTAGTTTCAGTCCAGTGGCGCGAACCAACAGTTGAAAATCCAGAAGATACTGTTTCGTTAAGTGACTCGATCCTCGCCGTTCACCTTCTATCCGACGGTCCCGAGTCACTCCCGGATCGCTGTTTACTTTCCGACAACCAAATGTGGCGCCAACCACTCCTGTCTGTAGAGTTTTACACTCCTGCTCTTGTAATTCGCTTTATAGGTAGGTTTCTCGAGACTTGAATCTCATCTCTTGTTGTAGGGGTTGAACCCTAACCACCAGTGTTCCTGGTTGGTCTGTACTCGTATCTTAATTCGGCCTCGATTGCCATAATCAAGCTTCCAATTCTCCCTCAAATTGCGTTCTTCAGTCTGAATCGACTCGTCAGATAAGTTTCGTCTTATCAATTGGTATAACAGCAAGGTCATCCTTGGAGGTGATCGGATATGGGTGCAGACGGGAAGTTGGAGGAGGTGTAAAATCCTCCCCCCCCCCCCCCCGATCCCCGACGGCGGCGCAAGACGGCGTTGGCGGCGGTGATAGCTCGGTACATATTTGTTCAGGTTGGGGGTTGCAAATACACACTGTGTCTATGGTAAAATTCCCTCCTTGCGAATCAGATCAGAACTACCAACGAGGTTACCAGGTACACCACCGGTTCTAAAACCCTCCTTGTGCAATTTTCTTCTCTGCCAAGATGGTGCACGTGGATGATTCCACCACAAGAGAGCAACTAGAATTCTAGTCATTGCAGCTAGAAGTGAAAGCTTTACAGCAGAGTCGTCAACAAGATAGAACTGACTTTGAAGAATTCCGTGACAGTGTGGGCTCGAATTTCTTGCCAGTTCAGAAAACCTTGACGGAGCTAAATACATCTCTTGCCACCTTCATGAACAACTTTCCTACAACCAAAGATACAGATCATTCAGATGAAGGTCCCACTGCCCAGAATTTCACTCCTCAAGGTGCACAAAAAGTTCCGCCAGAGGCTCACCCTTCTCCTCGTACTGGGGGATCTGCAACCTTGCAAGATGTCCACACAGGCAAGGAATTGAATTTGGATGGGTCGGTCAAAATGCCCTACACACATCCACACTTCAACACTAAACCTACTCAAGCAGGAAATGAAACCAAGGCAGCAGCAACACCTGAAAATGGTCACAACACTGTGCACATCATTAACATGGAAAAGGTGCAGCATGAGAATAGACAAATCACAAATTACAGAGAGAATCAAGTGGAAAATAGAAGAACAGTGGCCACTGTGAAACCTGCCAAGTATAATATCCCTGAGTTTGATGGGACAGGCACAACATCCTGGATACAAGTGGTGAAGATGTATTTTGAAGCAGCATACACACCTGCAGAACAGAAGACTGAAATTGCAATAACTTACTTGAAAGGGCCTGCAATTGAGTGGTGGAGAGAAACTGGAATGCCAGCTAACAACCTGCCTTGGTACAGCATCTGCAGATACCTAGAAGATAGATTCTCAGAATCATCAGTTTGCGATAATGTGAGAGCTTTCCATGCCTTACAACAGATATGGACTGTCAATAATATGTTCTCAAATCCGAACAAGACATGAACCTTATGCGCATGGACAATCTAGTCCTCAATGCTGAATACTTCAAGAACAGTTTCATAGCTGGTTTGTAGACACTATTCAACATCATGTCCAATGTCATGAACCACAAGATCTCCAGAAAGCTATTTGGCTAGCTAGAAGGATGGAACAATCCTTACCTAGCAAGAAACTATTTACACCTTACACTCCTGTTGCAAGAAGACAAGTCCAATTTGAACCACAAAAACAATTATCCAGGCATAGCTGCACTCATTGAACAAGCCAAACTGGTGGGCAATTGCTACAAATGCTAGGAAAAGTGGTTCCCTAGCCACAAGAAAGTATGTAAAATTGCAAATTTGGCACAAATGCAAGCCCTACAAGGTACATTTCCTGAAGATGCTGAAATGGTCTATTACATTGAAGAAATGTTTGTTCCTGAAGTGTCGTGGGATAATCACGGCAGATGTTACCAGGGGTAACTGATCTTGGGGCAAGTCGACACAGGCGTTCGGGAGAGGGTTTAGCTCAAGAGAGGACATGGTACAACTTGATCTGACAGCCGGCAATCGAAGTCGCCGGATCTCTATTCTCGATACGATAACTCGATTAGGGTTTACACTGGATACTCGATACCACACGATATTGCCAGGGTTCTTAGATCTCTCTTTTTAAAACTAGACCTGAGGGTCGGTTTATAAAGCACCCGTACCCCCTAACTTATTCGGCAAGGCATATTCCGGATCCTACATGAACACGGCGCACTAACCATAACTTTCCCTTACAATGGCCCATAACCCGGGCCGTTAAGCCCACAAGTTTGGGCCTCCACAAGCTTCTTTATTCTTAGCCGAATCCTGCACGCCATCCTTCGAGCCGGGTTATTTCCTCATAGCTTGGCATACCGGGTTACCATCCCCCTGTCAATAGTCCCCAGAATAGCCTGGGCTTCATGGATCTCCTTGAAGCGCTTGCTATTCCCTGCAAAGATATAGATCATACGGGCGTATGAAGACCGGGTTAAGATGTTTTGATATTCGGCTAGGCCTCACTCCATGGTGGCCATGTGATAACCCGGATTTGGCCTCCAGATATTTAGGTTCAAATTCCCAGGTCCAGACTACCACAAAAATGCCAAGATCTCATGCTCGATAATCAGTCCCGTCATTACGGGGCAAATCCTTTCCTTCTTCTGTCCCAATGCCTCGCTCAATACTCAACGCATATCCCGCAAGATCTTCGCTGATAACCTTTACCCCGCGGTTTCCGGCTACTGGCCGTTAGGATAGGCTCACCCTTGCCTTATAAATAGTACTTAATGGGCAACCCTAAGCCTTTCACCACGCCACAACTTCCCCTCTTCTTCCTTGCTCCCAGCACCCTCGCGACACCACCGTGAGGAGCTCGCACCGGTCACCAACGCAAGCTCACCAGCGACTGCGCCCGCCCTTGAGTCGCCTTACGCCACCGTCAAGTGTCATCGTTGCTCCTCCGTTTCTCTCATTCGAGCCACGCCGCCCATCGCCATCGTATTAGACTCCAATCTCCCCGGTAAGCTCCTCGCAACCAGTCAATCAATCCTCACAACTTTCAATTTACCCAAGATCAGATCTAGGTCAACCCGCAAGTCATTTGTCCGATTGCACCAAACTAGATCGACTCGAGGCTTGCCAACTCCTTTAATCATCTGCCCTATAGTCACAAATGATCCTCCAACCCTCATTGATTACCAATTTTACTTAAAAATCATCCGCAAGCATTTCCATCTAGATCCGTTCCTCCTCAATTTTCCGCCTATTGCATTAACACCCGGAAAAACCCTCCTTTTCCAGCCATTTCATTTGCGATATAAATATGGGCAACCATCCGTCATCCCCGAATACCTTTCCCTATGTAAATGACCAACAATTTCACAAGTGTGATCAATACCCGGACAGTTCTCGACTTCGCACCTTCTTGATACCTTTATATTCGGATGCCTCAGTATTCCCGGGTCTTATTTCACACGCCTCTTCTCTTTATGTTTTGCAGGCTGGCCCCATGGCTCCCAAGCGACAAGGGAAACAGCCGGCTCCAACAAGGACCACCCAAACCATATCTGCCAACTGGGGGCGTTCCACAACCACCAAAGCCAAATTGGACGAGCTAACCGAATTAGGAACCCTCCCTTCTCAAAAAGACATCCACTGGAGGGTCCCGGGTAATGAGACTCGTCCCACCCCCGAAGAAAACGAGGTAATCTGCTTCGTTGACCACGTGACCCGGGGATTTCGTCCTCCGGGTCATCCTTTCTTTAGGGAGGTCTTAGATCATTATGGACTCCGGGTGTTTGACATAGGGCCTAACTCCATGTTAAACATTACCCACTTCATTGTTCTATCTGAGTCGTACTTGTGCATGCCGCCGAGTCTGACTCTTTTCATTGAGTTATTCCAGTGCAAGCCGTGCCGCGAAAGCGGCGACGGAGCGCTTCTCACTTGCGGCGGGGTATCCATCCAACGCCGTAAGAATTCTCTGATGCCAACCCTCAACCTGCACTCCCACGTTAAACATTGGCAGCTATCCTTCTTTTACTGCCACGATACCTCCCCCGACAGCGAAAAGAAGCTGCCGGGTTACTCAGAGGCCCCCCTCAAGCTCTCCGAGTCTTTCAATGCCTTCGCATCAGACTCAGACAGGGAGGCAATCCTTCCTTCGCTAGCCAAGATAGCCATTCTCTCAGCCCAGGGCCTCCTAGGGCTCAATTTAATAAAAACTTGGGTCGATTTCCGAATCCAACCTAATTCCGTTCGCGCCAAATTGATGTGCGAGTACTCGGGGCACACCACAGACGCGCTCCGCTACTCCACCAAGAGTTTTGCGACCGGTGATACTATAAAGACTATCAAGGGCTTCTTGGCGGAGAAGCTGGAGGCGATAAAGGGCATCGCCGGGTTACCTCCGTTTACCCGGGAAAATCCAGCTCCAGCGGTAATACCCGGCGCTCATAGCTTGCTTCCGCATTTCAACTCGATACTGCTTCTAAGCCTTTAATCTTATCTCTTTACCTCAGGCTGATGACCCTTTCTGGAGAGTTGAACCACTCCCCCCCTCCAGAGACCCGGAAGAGGAGGACGAGGCGACTGACGATAGCGAAGGTACTCACTCAGGATCTGCATATTTTTACTTGCATTACTTTCCTCTCGTCTGTCTTTTTTCCAATGAATGCACACCCGGTTCGCAGGGCTAGAGGACGAGGGTGGAAACAATGAAGACGACCCGGAGAGAACCGAGTCTGACCCAGAGGCAACAGTCGGGGCCAAGAGGAAAGGCAGGGGGACAGTGTCCAAGGTTCCTTTTTCCTCATTATCCTCTGAACCTTACTCCTTTGACGTCATGCGACGACTTAACCATCAATTATCAAATTCATCATGCTTGAAGGATTCCCTCCCAGCCAAGCGCAGGGTAACTCGGAGCTCCCCAGGTGAAGATCCACTTAACCCGGGCATTTCCACCCCCTCGGTCCCTCGTGGCAGTGCTCCTCCATCTCGCTCTTCCAACTCTCCTCAGCGCCACCCTTCTCCTAACCACCCACGTGCCGGGCAATTCCGGGTTCCATTAGTGGTTCCTGCGAATACCTCGTCTACTTCAAGTGGCGAGCTCCCATCGGATTACACCGTAAATGCCGGGTAAGTTTTTGCCTTACTATTTCTTTTTGCCTCTAGCGAACTTTCATCCGAGCCGCCGTCATCATTAATAACTGCCTTTTTTCATCTTTCTTTCAGCGCTCAGGTCACCGTCAGTGACCCGGAAAACACAGAAACGGATAACCTCCAGGTGGAGAAGCCGACTGACGACGCAGACGCCGCAACTGGTGGTGATGCGGCCACTAACCGGGAACAAGGCCCTCCGAACAATCCACTTTCCCAAACCGTCGGATCTCCTTCCTTATCGGAACCAGTAGACGAAGAGATAGAAATTCTAGATACAAAGATGAGCCCTCCCAACCCGGACACTCAGACTGTCCGGGTCTCCACTCCAAATGCAAGGGGAACCCCCCTACCAGATGATCAAGCTGCCGGCTCTTCCGGGACTCGCTCCGAGGAGTTAACTTTTGCCCAGATGCTAGAGACCCTGCGCGCCTTAAGGGCTAACGAGGAAAATATCTTGGGGTCTTTGATAACCAAACACGAGGTAAGTTTGATTAATGTTGCTTGTACCTTTGTCCAGTCCCCAAGTTCCGAGGGAGTTCATTCATGACTTGCTCGGTACTTTTATTATACCAATGACTGATAACTGTGTTCTTCTACCTGACCAATGCTTTCTTAACATCCATGCAGTCTTACGTGACTCAATACGAGGAGAAACTTGCGGACGCCGCCAAGCTTGTTGAAAAGGAGATATCTTTACGTGAAGCAGCCGAGGCTGAAGCCAGGAGGAACAGGCAATTAATGAAGAAGTACCGAAGAAGGGCTCACCAAGCCGAAGATGACCTGACAAGCCTTTCCGTCGAAATATCTGACACCTATCGTTCTTTGCTTGGTATGCTTCCTTCTCCGGTTTTATCCTTTTGACAAACAGCAAAAGTTGTCCGATTTATATCTTCATTTTACTTCAGGCCCGGACGAAACCATGCCGGATGAAGATGACATTGCCAAGCTGAAAACCATAAAGAGTGCTATCCGGCAGCTATGTGCCGGTGAAAGTGCATGGTTCCCCCATATGTGGTTTTGGTAATTAATGACAATCCTTATGGACTAATGTTTGCATTGAGTTATCTTTGTAGATCTTGTTCATAGGAAATAATGGAGTTCATGTGTTGAACTCTATTAGCTTCCTTGATGGCCATTGTTACATTCAAGGATTTATATGAAGAATGGTCATGGTTTGAGTTGAGCTTATTGCTAGTGTGTCTTGAAGAAAAGGATTAGGTGATCTTTCATTATCTTCTTCAAGACATCATCTTTAGAAGTGAGAAGCAAAGATACAAGTTTGATCAAGCAAGCGATCAACACACAAAGCTACAAGTTGTACCAAGTGGGATTGTGTATCTCATGGTATGGTAAGCAATTGTCAATATAGCTTTGTGAACTAACCCATGATATGTGTGTGTCGCATCTCTATGTGTGGTTAGGTATCTTTCCATGGGCATGAACCTAAAGGAAGATTTCTTTAGCCCATGGACTATGTCGTCGTCAAGCGGTGTTTGTCATCGACCTTGACGTGGAAGCTCAAGTGAAGCATCTAGAAGATATCCTATGCTTGATGCTTGCCACCCTTTTGGAGATTGTGGCCTTGTGAAGATTTGCCGAAGGGTCTCTCCCATAATGGTGTATGGGGGAGCTAGTCTCTCCCATAATGGTGTATGGGGGAGCAACTTGCAAGTCTTCATCAAGCGGAGTTTGTGCTAGCAAGCGCAATCAAGAAAGAGGATCCAACTTGAGAGAGTCAAGATCGTCATCATCTAGCTCAAGTGGAATGCTCAAGGCAAAGGTATAATCTTGATAGGTTTTCTATTTTACCGGTCTCGTGTCTTTGGGAGACCGGGTTATAGGATAGATAGTCGTACTATCAAGAGGGGCTCTCAAGTGAGTAACTCGATCGAATCGTTATGGAGAGCTCAAACCTTTGCATACTTTGCATATCATCTTTCTTGGTTCTTATTTGGCTTTTGTCTCCTTTGGGTTTTAGTGCTTGTCGTGATCTTCATGACAAGCCTTGGTTTCTCGAAAACGGATTTCATAAGAAAAACTTGTTGCGTTTTCGGTGGTGAAAATATTCCGTTCGTCTTTGAGAATGTTCCCACACCTTCCATGTGTGGTAACTTCTCCATACTTTGAGGTATCAATATTTTCACTTTTTGTTTGGATACTCCTTGCTGTTATCTTTCCAATGCAATTGGATTTACCTCGTTCGGAGTTCTTTTGCAAAAGTTATGGGGTTTCTAGTTCAGCCTCTCTGTTCCGGACTCAACCGGATTATTCTAGCCGGATTATTCCGGGCAACCGGATATTCCGGTTAGGGTAGTTTTGGTCCATATTCGGGACAGAGATGAGCCGGATTATTTGGAGCCGGATTATTCATCTCAAACCGGATATTCCGGTTGTGGAGTTTGTTGCGAAAAATGGCTAAGGACTGGAAGGTTCGAGCTACTGGAGTCAACCGGATTATTTGGTCCGGATTATTCATCCTGGACCGGATATTCCGGTTGCTGCGAAAAATGGCTAAGGACTGGAAGCTTGAACCTTCTGGAATGAACCGGATTATTTGAACCGGATTATTCGGGGCATACCGGATATTCCGGTTTGGGCAGTTTTCAGACCAATTTGCTCACTGACATGGACCGGATTATTGGTACCGGATTTTTCCAAGGGGACCGGATATTCCGGTTAAAGTCAACAGGTTTCGAGCAGATCTTCGGATCGGATATTCCGGTCCAAACTTGGACCGGATATTCCGGTCCCAGATTCCTGCACAAACGGCTAGTTTTTGTGGGGACCTATTTAAGGGGGCTTTCTTCCCCATTGGTCCCCAAGTCTTCCAAGCACGTTTTTCCCCTTCTCTCCCACCATTGTTGACCTTGGAAAGCTTGCCCCTCTCCCAATCCCTCCTATGATTCTTGCATATCTTTGAGGGAGAAGGTAGAGGAGATCTCGATCTACATTTCCACCAATCCATCTTCCTTCTTAGTGAGGGAAACTTAGTAGATCTTGATCTTGGAGTTCTTGGTGTTTCTCCTCCATTGTTCTTCCTCTCTTATTCCCCCATAAGCATTTGTTGCTTTGTTGGAATTTGAGAGTGAAGGATTTGAGCACTTGTGCTCTTGCCATTTGCATCGGTTGCATCGGTTTGCTCTCTCCACGAGGATTCGTGGAAGTTGAAAGTTTGTGAGCTTGTTACTCTTGGGTCTTGGACCCTAGACGACTTGTGGTGTTCTTGGGAGCCTCCAATTGAGTTGTGGATGCGTGCCCCAAGATTGTGGTGACACCGAGAGCCTCCAATTGAGTTGTGGATGCGTGCCTCGGGTTTGAAGGTTGCCATATAGTGGAAGGTGAACTAGGCCTTTGTGGCGGGGTTCATCGGAGAATAGGGTGAGGCCTTTGTGGCGTTGAGTAGGCCTTCGTGGTGAGCTCACACCCCTCCAACGAGACGTACTCCCCTTTGTGGGAGGAACTCGGGAATACATCATCGTCTCCGTGTGCCTCGGTTATTTCTATACCCGAGCTTTTTACTTATGCAATTTACATTGTGATAGCCTTCGAGCTTGAAGTTATATATCCTGCTATCACCTTGTTACTTGTCTTGCTTAGCATAAGTTGTTGGTTCATCTAGTTTATCCTAGAATATTTAGGTTGTATGCTTGTTAATTTAAACACCTAGTTTATTTCCGCATTTAGCAAGCCTTAACCGGAAAAGTTTTAATCGCCTATTCACCCCCCCCCCCCTCTAGGCGACGTCGTTGTCCGTTCAGCCGGGACCAGATGGATCCTTGACGAGTTACGGTGTCCGGGCAGAGGACATGTTGACCTGAAGAGGCTGTTGGACGCCCTATCCACTGTTCCCGAGTGGATTCGGCACTGGAAGCGCTCATCTTGCCGGGTTGGAGTGACCCGGGGGGTTGCACTTGCGAAAGCTTATCTCCCCAAGCTCGAGTTAGCGAAGCTTATGGGCGGCTTCCCAGAGTTCAAGCTTGACGGATCCAAGTTTTCAGTAAATGATTTCCAGGCCGTCCAGAAGGAGGTCCGTTACCCGGCCAGCGTAATTGCTGATGAACTGGATGTTAACATACTTGTTCCAGCATATGATTCTGCCGACAAAGCAATTAAGTCGGATCTTCCTGAGCCTTATGACATGCTGGCCCGGTGGAAGGAGGAAGCTGCTGCGATAAGGGCGGAGGCTGCCAAGAAACAAGCTGAAGCCGGCTCTGCTCCTGCTGCCTCAACATCAGTCGTTCCGCCCCCTGCAGGGGCTGGCGCCGCCGATCCGGGTGTTGCTGCTACCACCAATGATGGCAAGGGTAAGGCCAAGATGGGCGCCGAGTGATATATGGTTTCCGATGCCTCTTCTTAAGCGTCAGTCGGTCGACATACTTTTTGAAACAGTCATTTTTTAGGCGGTGCGCCTGTGCACCTTTGATATTTTTTCACCAGTATTTTGTAATGCACACTAAGGCCTTGATATACTCGATGCCTGTTCCGATCTTTGTAAGTTTAAGCTTATCTGTTCTCGATATCTGGTTTTATTTATTGCTCCTTTTGTGAAAACTCAATTTCCGGGTCTCATGGGTATTGACAAGCGGATTTTGCTTCGAAGTCCCCAAGTCCCCAAGACTCGGATATTTGGATTTTTGCAACTATACAAGTAGGCCAGTTCTTTCCAAGATTTCAAGCTACCGGGCCCGGATTGCCGAGCCTAGGACACTTGATCTTGAAAAGGCAACAAAATGCTTATTGCTATTTTCACAAAGATCCATGAGTTGTTTCACATCGGTTTTGAAGTTATGCTTAATAGTCATTGAGTTTCCAGCTATTCAGCCTTGTACTCTGCATAACTTGTGGTTTAGATGACCCTTTTGACTGTCTTGTACTGTAAGCCGGCTTTCGCGTGGATACCATGTTGTTACATCAATACGAAGACGTAGCCAGCCAATTCCCGTCGGGTTTCATGACTAACTGCCATCGTAAGCGAACAAATCATGCCACTTTAATGCGAGTCACATCGAGCTTAAGTAAGAGTAGCCAAGAAATTTGGACTTCTTTGTCCGGTTATAAGATTGTAGCCGTACTCGTTTGCGAGTAATCGGCCCTTATAACTCATAGGCATCATGGCCGGGTCTTTGAGTTTGTAACTGTGCTATTTAAGCGACCAGCCCCCAAGACCTAGATATACGCACCGTACTGAGAATACATAACCTGATAACAACCATCTCTTTTCTTGATAACTATCTCTTTACTTGATATGAAAAACTGATAACAACCATCTCTTTTCTTGATAACCATCTCTTTACTTGATATGAAAAATGTAGGTCAGCAAGCCGCCTCATTAAAAACCCGTCCAGTCCCCAAAGGTGCCCTGGATAGGAAAAGAGTACGTCAGAAAACCTGCTGCCTATTACATCGTGCAATTCCACTTGCCAATATAGTCTTTACTAAGTATAATACGGACGCAGCTGAGCCACGTTCCATGGTCTATCTATTTCTTGCATAGATGAAGTGGTGTGTGCGGTGTCATTGACTGTAGCCGACTCTTCCCTTGCATCTATCAAATAATATGATCCGTTATGTAGGCTCCGGCTTATGATAAATGGTCCTTCCCATGGTGGTGATAATTTATGTTTTCCTTCGTTTGACTGTACCAGACGCAGGACCAAGTCTCCTTCCTGGAATACCCGGGTCTTCACACGCCGGCTATGATACCTCCGTAGATCTTGCTGATATATGGCTGATCTTTCCAGGGCTTGTTCTCTTTGTTCTTCTAACATATCTACGGCGTCCTGCCGGGTTTTTTCGTTCTCTACTTCGACGTAAGCTGATACTCTGGGCGAATCGTGAATAATATCACTTGGTAACACTGCTTCCGCACCATAGACCATGAAGAAGGGTGTCATCTGAGTGGATCTGTTAGGTGTAGTGTTGATACCCCAAACCACAGAAGGAAGTTCCTCGACCCATGCACCAGCGGCCCTGACACAGGGAACTCGCAATCGTGGTTTTAATCCGCCAAGCAATTCTTGGTTTGCCCTCTCCACTTGTCCATTGGCCTGGGGATGAGCCACCGATGCCACATCGAGCCGGATTCCATTGTTGCCGCAAAATTTCTCCATCTCACCAAGGGACATGTTGGTTCCATTGTCGGTAATTATGCTGTGGGGATACCCAAACCGGTAGATAATCCTTTTCAGGAACTTGACTGCTGTAGCTGCTTCGCAATTAGTAACTGGCATAACCTCAACCCACTTGGTAAACTTATCAATGGCCACCAAAAGATGTGTTTTCTTGCATGGTGACATATGGAAAGGGCCAACCATGTCCATACCCCAGACGGCAAACGGCCAAGTTAACGGGATAGTCCGCAACTCCATAGCCGGCACGTGGGTTTGGCGAGCGTACCTTTGACATCCGTCACACCTTGCTACCAACCGCTCCGCATCCGTTAGGGCCGTGAGCCAGAAAAACCCGTGTCGATAAGCTTTAGCCACAAGAGACCTTGTGGACGCATGATGTCCACAGTCGCCTTCATGGATTTCCTTGAGAATCTGTCTGCCCTCTTCCGGCGCCACGCAGCGCAAAAAGACTCCTGCTGCACTTCTTTTGTACAATTCCCCATTGATGATAGAGTACCCCTTTGCTCGCCTCAAAATTTGCCTTGCTAATACCTCCTGTTGTGGTAACTCGCCTCGTGATAGGTAGGCCAAAAACGGTTCTGTCCACTCGGGAATAGTACGTACAGTGGCTACGAGCCCTGCATCCGAGTCTTGATTTGCCAATTCCTCCTCTGACTCGATTTTAACTGATGGTCGCCATAATTCGTCCAGGAAAACGTTAGGTGGAACCGGCTCTCTGCGCGAGCCGAGTCTGGCGAGGGCGTCGGCTGCCTCGTTCTTTCTTCTGTCTATATGCTCCACCTCATACCCGGAAAAACATCCTGCTACCCTATCAACTTCCCTGCGGTATGCCGCCATAGTTGCGTCCTTTCTGTCCCACGTTCCTGACACCTGTTGTACCACAAGGTCCGAGTCTCCGAAGCACCGTATCCTCTTGATGTTCATCTCCTTGGCTACCTTTAAGCCATGCAATAGGGCCTCATACTCGGCCACGTTGTTGGAACAGTCGAAGTGAATTTGTAGCACGTAACTCAATTTGTCCCCTTTGGGTGATGTTAGCACCACCCCAGCTCCTGATCCCTCGTACTGCTTTGATCCGTCGAAGTGCATGACCCATGACTCGGAATTTGGAACCGTTGCAGTCATGCCTGTATGTGTCCAATCGTTAACGAAATCAACTAAAGCTTGAGACTTGATTGCTGACCTGGGTTCGTAGTTGATATGATAATCCCCCATCTCTATCGCCCATTTGGCTATTCTTCCCGTCGCGTCCGAGTTTCTGATGATATCCGACATTGGTATTGAACTAACCACTGTTATCGGATGCTCTTGGAAATACGGCTTCAACTTCCGGCTAGCCATAAAGACCCCGAACACCAGCTTTTGCCAATGCGGATAGCGCTGCTTTGCTTCTGATAATACCTCACTGACGTAATAAACCGGCCTCTGAACCGGGTAACCTTTCCCGTCCTCTTTGCGTTCCACGACAACCACTGCGCTAACGGCTCGGGGGCCAGCTGCCACGTATAGCAACATAGGCTCTTTAGGACCCGGCGCCGCTAGTACTGGTGCTTCAGATAATTGCTTCTTTAGTGCTTCAAACGCTTCATCTGCCTCTTCGTCCCATACGAATTTATCCGATTTTCGCAAGAGCCGATACAAGGGTATTGCTTTTTCTCCGAGTCTAGATATGAACCGGCTCAAGGCTGCTACACAGCCCGTGAGCTTTTGAACATGCTTCAAGTTCTCCGGCTTTTTCAAACTCTGGATTGCCTTGATTTTATCTGGATTTGCCTCAATTCCTCTCTCGGAAACTATGAAGCCGAGTAATTTCCCAGCCGGAACTCCGAACACGCACTTCGTTGGATTAAGCTTCATCTGGTACCTCCTCAGGTTTTTGAATGTCTCCTTTAGATCATCGATAAATGTCTCCGCCTTCCTGGTCTTGATGACCACGTCATCCACATAAGCATGGACGTTACGTCCGATTTGGTCCTCAAAGCACTTTTGAATACACCGTTGGTAAGTTGCGCCAGCGTTCTTCAACCCAAATGTCATAGTTTTATAACAAAAGGCCCCAAACGGGGTTATGAATGATGTTTTCTCCCAATCCTCCCTTTTGAGCTTAATCTGATGATACCCGGAATATGCATCCAGGAAGCATAACAGATCGCTTCCAGCTACTGCGTCTATAATCTGATCTATCCTTGGGAGCGCGAACGGATCCTTTGGGCAATGCTTGTTGAGACTAGTGAAGTCAATGCACATCCTCCACTCGTTGGTCTTTTTCATCACCAGAACCGGGTTAGCCAACCAATCCGGGTGAAATACTTCCATGATAAAGCCAGCTGCCAATAGCCGAGCGATCTCTTCGCCTATAGCTTTCCTTCTTTCCTCATTCATTTTCCTCAATCCTTGTTTCACGGGCCTGGACTTGGGATCCATATGCAAACTGTGCTCAGCCAATTCTGTAGGGATACCCGGCATGTCGCTGGGTGTCCAGGCAAACACATCTGCATTCGAGCGAATGAACTCCACGAGCGCTCCCTCCTGCTCTTTTCCCAGGTTAGACCCTATGGTAAACTGCTTAGTAGAATCCCCTTCGACAAAATCTATCTTCTTGGTGTCTTGCGCTGCCTTGAATTTTGCTCTCTCATCCTCAGTATTCGGCTTTTTCAAGGCTGTTCTATCGTCCGGATTTACTTGAGACCGGTAATATTCGAGCTCTTCCTTCCTGCATGCCTGCTCGGCCATAACTGAATCTCCTTCGTCGCACTCGGCCGCTATATCCCGGTTCCCATATATAGTGATGGTCCGTTTAGGACCCGGGATTTTCAGCTGCAAATACACGTAGCACGGCCTAGCCATGAATTGGGCGTAAGCCGGCCTCCCCAACAGCGCGTGGTAAGGACTGCGCAACTTGACCACCTCGAACGTGAGCCACTCCACTCGATAATTGTCCGTCGATTCGCCAAAAGCAACTTCCAAGGTGATCCTTCCCTCGGGGCTCGCCGAGTGACCCGGTACGATCCCGTGAAAGATTGTTGAACTTTTCTGCAGCTGGGACTCTTTGAGACTCATCCGTAAGAAGGTCTCCCAATAAAGGATGTTGATGCTACTTCCACCGTCCATCAGGACCTTCTTCAGCTCGTAACCATTAACCTGTGGAGCAACCACCAACGCCAAGACTCCTGGACGCTCCACCTTTTCCGGATGATCTCTTCTACTCCACGTTATCTCTTGTTCTGCCCATCTAAGATATCCCGGCGCGGCTGATGAAACCGAATTTGCCGCTTGCTTTGATGTCTCTTTGTTCCTGCTAGAAGTTCCTGTAGCATGCACATGATATTGTCCCTTTAAGTTAGTCGTTCGTACCGTGTCGACGAAGATATTGATCCGGCCGATCGTCAATATAAATCCGGACTCGAGGTGATCCGATTCTGGCCCCCAGCCGGGATCGTCCACCAACTTTTCTTCTTCGTGGTCGATGTAGATTTCGCCAATGACAAGATCCTCCATGTCCTTCCGAGCTTCTCCCGTGATGTAAACACCTTTGGACGCAGGCCCCACGGTGGGCGCCAACTGTCGTGGGATAATCACGGCAGATGTTACCAGGGGTAACTGATCTTGGGGCAAGTCGACACAGGCGTTCGGGAGAGGGTTTAGCTCAAGAGAGGACATGGTACAACTTGATCTGACAGCCGGCAATCGAAGTCGCCGGATCTCTATTCTCGATACGATAACTCGATTAGGGTTTACACTGGATACTCGATACCACACGATATTGCCAGGGTTCTTAGATCTCTCTTTTTAAAACTAGACCTGAGGGTCGGTTTATAAAGCACCCGTACCCCCTAACTTATTCGGCAAGGCATATTCCGGATCCTACATGAACACGGCGCACTAACCATAACTTTCCCTTACAATGGCCCATAACCCGGGCCGTTAAGCCCACAAGTTTGGGCCTCCACAAGCTTCTTTATTCTTAGCCGAATCCTGCACGCCATCCTTCGAGCCGGGTTATTTCCTCATAGCTTGGCATACCGGGTTAGCATCCCCCTGTCATGAAGCAAGTACTGACATCCAAAAAGAAGATAAAATACTCCAAATATCAATGCACGCCTTGATGGGTATTGGCCATTCTAAGTATATCTTCACTGTAACTATCTCCATTGGAAATATTAATGCTACTGCCCTGATTGATAGTGGTAGTACTGCCACATTTATCACTCCTGCAATGGCACACAAGGCCAAATGTACACTATACCCAACTAGGAAAAATAAAGTGCAAGTAGCTAATGAAGGAACTTTATGGAGAGAATTTTGTGTACCCAACTGCCAGTTTTCTATACAGGGAAATGACTTTGTTGCGGATTTCAGAGTACTCTAGTTGCATGGTCATGACATTATCTTGGGAGTAGATTGGATGTCCCTCAACAGCCCTGTGGAACTAGATTTCCAAGAAATGCAAGTTCAGGTTACAAGAACAAATGGAGAGAAGATAATATTCAAATATGAAAGTTTGCCAACAGTAACTGTACCTGAAATGCACACCACTGAAAGACTATATACATACCAATATGTGGAGCAGTCATTTTCCTGTATCAAGTGAGTGAGAAAAATACATCAACTGGCCACATACATCCACAAGTACACGCTCTCCTTCTGCAATATGAAATATTATTTTCCACTCCATAGGACCTGCCACCAAAAGGGCAATAGACCATGCTATTCCACTTGTTCCAGATGCCAAAGTGGTTAACCAAAGTCCCTATAGACTTCCATATCACCAGAAGGAAGCCATGGAGAATATTATTGAAGAGATGATAAAGAACAAAGTGATTAGAGACAGTGTCAGTCCCTACTCTTCACCTACCATTTTGGTGAAAAGAAAGACTTCACATGGAGAGTGTGCAATGATTTCAGAAAATTAAATGCTCAGACCATTAAAAACAAATACCCTATCCCTGTTATTGAAGACTTACTGGATGAGCTACAGGAAGCTGTCATTTTTTCCAAATTGGGTCTAAGAAGTGGATACCACCAAATAAGGATGCAAGAACATGATATTGAGAAAACTGCATTTAGCACTCATTGTGGACATTTTTATTTGTAATTTGAACATTTCCGCGGGTACTTTTTTCATTTTTAGAAAGTAAAGTTCTTTTTCGAAAGATTACCCCTGTCTTTGTTTATGTTTCGGATTAGAGCAACTGACTCTAATTCGCCCACGCCTACGAATCAGTCGACATTTTGTACAAATTTTACGAACGGAAGCTCTTATATGAGTATCCTGTGATGCCTTATGGTCTCACAAATGCACCTGCAACATTTCAGATGCTAATGAATACAGAGATGGCCCCCTTTCTCAGAAAATTTGCCCTGGTTTTCTTTGATGATATCCTAGTCTACAGCAAGACTCTACAAGACCACCTGGGGCATCTCAAGCAAATATTTGAGAAACTCATTGAACATCAACTATTTGCCAAAGAAACAAATGTGTATTTGACAAGAACAAGTGGAATATTTGGGCCATGTCATCAGAGGAGTTGGAGTGGAACAGATCCAGTAAAATTGTTGTTGTGGCCAAATGGCCAGCACCTGAGAATGTGTCACAATTGAGAAGTTTCCTTGGCTTAACTGGATACTACAGGAGGTTTATCCACAATTATGAACTCGTTTGCAAGCCCCTATTCCTCTGTTTGAAAAAGGATAACTTCAAATGGGGACAAGAACATGATAATGCTTTTGTCACACTCAAGAACAAGCTCACACAAGCACCAGTTTTGGCATTACCAAATTTCTCTGAGCCATTTGTACTAGACACAGATGCATCTGGCTATGGCATTGGAGCTGTCTTGATGCAAGCAGGCATGCCTATTTCTTTCTTTAGCAAAGCAATTGGCCCTAAAGCAGCAGCTTTCTCCACCTACGACAAGGAAGCCTTAGCAATCATTGAGGCATTAAAGCATTGGAAACATTATTTTGCAGCCTCTCCTCTTATCATAAGAACTGATCAGGAAAGTCTGAAATATATTCAAGAACAGAAACTCACAGAAGGCATCCAACACAAATTGTTGGTCAAGTTACTGGGACACAATTACTCCATCGAGTACAAGCAAGGAAAAACTAACAAGGTAGCTGATGCTCTTTCAAGAGTACAATACAAAGCATGGGCTTTGAGTACATCCACAGTGCACCCTGTGTGGATAACTGAAGTAACTGACAGCTACTCCTCAGATGATAAATGTAAGCAATTACTGGCTACATTAGCAGTGGATCCAACAGTTATACCTAACTACACACTCAAACAGGGTGTAATTTGGTACAAGGGAAAAGTCTTGATTGGCCAGAACCCCATACTGAAAAAGAAATTGGTTGCGGCTTTCCATACTTCTGAGCTAGGAGGGATTCTGGCCATATAGCAACATTCAAAGGGTACACTTACTATTCCATTGTCCAGCAATGAAGCAATTCATTATGGAATTCATTAAAGAGTGACCGGTCTGTCAAATTAACAAACATGAACACTGTAAGTATCCTGCCTTACTGCAACCCTTGCCTGTGCCTGACTTTTCTTGGGCCCACATTAGTATGGACTTTGTTGAAGGCCTACCTCTGTCCGCGCCGGGGCTGCTAGGGCTAGGCGATGGATCTGTCGTGGGTGCTGAGAGCAGGCGTCCTCGGTGCTGCGACCATCGCTGAGCAAATTGGCCGTTGTCCGCCCGAGGTGCGGCGACTATCGTCGAGCAACTCGTTCGTCGTCCACCCGAGGTGTTGTGACCATCGCCGAGCAAGTCGGTCGTCGTCCGCCCGAGGTGTTGCGACTTGCGAGCCATCGGTTGTGCTGCTATGAGCCCGGACATGAGGTGCTATAATGAGACGATGGTGATGCTACCAAGGGCGGAAGGCGATGCTCCCAAGGGTGAACATATATGCTATTGGAGTTCTGTAAGGAGATGACAGCAATGTTCCCATGGGTGAGAGGCAGTGCTCCCATCAACCAACGTACGGATGACAATGGGGCCCCAAAAGCCGCAAACCCGACGGGTACCCGCCTTAAATGGGGAGGGTTTGGTAAAATGTTAGACCCGCTAGGACTAACGGGGAGGGTATGGGGGTGACAAACCTGTACCGTAGACCCGCACGCCCTCTTTAAACGCTAAACTTATCCCTAATAATCCTATGGATAACCACACGCCCACTAGCTATGGACCACACAACCCACACACCACATGCACGCGTTGAAATCTGGAGTTCCGAAGACAACACATGCACTAACGTGTCAATTCACACCAACCAAAACCCAATATTTCATTGTTTTATTCACCACATATGTCGATGTCGCTCCTAAGATGGGTAACCGTTCGGGCCACGAAACCGGCTGGGTCACGGGTTTGGTAAATAATAAGACCCAAAAAGTTAAATGGGGCGGGTTTGGGGGGCACGGACCCGCAATACGAACCCGGCGGGTGCCATCCGGTAACTAACGGCGATGCTACCCCGGGCAAACCAAGATTCTACTATGGCGAACAGAGACGCTACAAGATTTCTGCAAAGAGACGACACATTGCTCTCATTAGCGAACGTCAATTCTCCCACGGGCAAACCAAGATGCTACCACGGCGGCGAAGATGCTATCAAGGTTCTGCAAGGAGACTGTAAGCTCAGGGATTTTCCCTAATTAGGTTTGTCGTTGATTGCTTTTCTATTCGTGCATCTCTTGTCGTCATGCATCCTCGTGCATTTAAAACTTGCAAAATTAATTTTACTGCACCAAGTCTTATTTTCTATTTTTCACCTCCAATACTGGTTCTATAATACCCAAACCCCTTTGATATATTTTTGCAAAGTAATAAAATTGAAAGAAGAAAAATTAAATGTTTTGATAACACCATTCTAGGCCTTGTACAACAGAAAGCCCACCTGCAGAAACAGCATTGTTTCCTTTGGACACTCAAACAGATTTCTCTTCTATTATGACAGCTGAACAGACTGTAGTCTGGATTAAGGAAAACCTGCTAAAGGCACAAACTAGAATGAAGATCCAAGCAGACAAGAATATGTCTAAGAGGTCCTTGGCAGTTGGAGACATGGTGTATTTAAAGATTCAACCCTACAGACACACATCCCTCGGTCTCCACATGCGTATCAAACTTCATTCTAAGTACTATAGCCCCTTTCGAGTTCTTGAGAAAGTGGGAAATGTATCCTACAAGCTTTTACTCCCTGAAGGATGCAAACTGCACAACACATTCCATGTCAGTCAACTGAAGAAACATCTAGGTCCACAAGCGATGGTCGACCCCTCCTCGCCACTTCTCAATGATGATGGGACTATCTTACTGGAACCTGAACAGTTACTCGAAAGGAAAATGATTCCTCGCACTCAAGGTGACATCCAAGTCCCTGTTGTCTGTTGGCTCATCAAGTGGGTAAACTTACCAGCAGAGCATGCAACGTGGGAGGATGCGACATTCATACAGAAAGTGTTTCCACAATTTCAGCCCTGAGGACACGTCTAATCTCAAGGGAAGGGGTATTGTCAGGATCTCCAATCTAGTTTCAGTCCAGTGGCGTAAACCAACAGTTCAAAATCCAGAAGATACCATTTCGTTAAGTGACTCGATCCTCGCCGTTCACCTTCTATCCGACGGTCCCGAGTCACTCCGGGGTCGTTGTTTACTTTCCGAAAACCAAAACTGGCACCAACCACTCCTGTTCGTAGAGTTTTACACCCCTGCCCTTATAATTCGCTTTATAGCCAGGTTTCTCGAGACTTCGATCTCATCTCTCGTTGTAGGGGTTGAACCCTAACCACTATTGTTCCTGGTTGGTCTGTACTCATATCTTAATTCGGCCTCGATTGCCATAATCAAGCTTCCAATTCTCCCTCAAATTGTTTTCTTCAGTCTGAATCGACTCGTCAGATAAGTTTGGTCTTATCAGTAGCGTGGCCAGCGATATCTAGCCCTGCCGATTTCACGGGTGCGCCAAAATATTGGCGAAGGAATCAGGCGCCCCACGTCTGGAAAGACAAAGCGAGCGAGGGCACGCCAATTTATCGGGTGTCCAAACAAATTAGGCAACAAACGGCTCTTTGTTATCCCCATAGATTAACCTGATTTTTTCGAATTAAGGGGCAAAGCCCCCAACTTAAATTAAGAAGCCGGTAACACAGCAATGTATGCAGAGGTTTGGCTTCTGTTTTTCAAAAGCATAAAACGGTGCAGTCCAAAACATATTAAAAAAAATCATCACCCTTATGAACTGAGAAATAGACACTACTCTCAAAATCTACATGCCTAACAGGACACCCAGATAACCACCCGAAACAGGAACTTACCGTACCAGTAGCTTTTCCAACATGAATACTACAACTTTTCATTCGAACTTGCCAAAGACGTCCAGCCTATACTCTTGTTGAAGAATTCAGTTGCCACTTTCAGAAGCAGCTTGGCTCCGTAGTAGAGGAATTTCTGAACTTTTTCCTTGCGGAATAGACCAAGAAAGCAATAGTTGATAAAATAATATGGTACAACTATTAGGATCAGTAGGGTACACATGCTTGTTACGAGTTTTACATAACCCTCACAAAGCCGCTGCTACTCTAGATACCTGCCTCACCCATTACCTTTAAATGACAGAATCCAGTCATGCAATTCTTCTACTTCCCTAGGCAAAGTTCTGCAATCTAAAGTACAGGAGATGACGTTCCAAACATATCTAGCTACACCACATTGGAAGAGAATATGACCAATCGTCTCATTATATGAACAAAATCTACAACACTCATCACAACTCCAACCGCGATGAACAAGATTGTCCTTAGTTAAGATACGACCCTTAAAGTTAAGACATAAGAACACCTTGATCGAAAGAGGAGTTCTAATCTTCTAGAAACTCTTATAAAGTTTAACCTATACTGAATTCTTAAGCCTACACTGAACTAGTTGTAACTTAAGAAAGTTATATAAAGATTTAATAGAAAACACCTCATTTTAGTTAACAACCATCTCTACTATCAAATAAAGCAACATTAGAGCATAAATTCTTAAGTTCAGACCAAAGCTTAGCAGTTTCACCGAAAAGAACTCTGCGAAATCTAAAACAATCTCAGCCTTCCTCAAAAACCTTAGCTAACGTAAAATTAACACTTAAGATCGACAAGTACAATCTATTAAAACGTTCTCTAACTGGTTTATCGTCAATCCACAGGTCCTCCCAGAAAAGTGCATTTTGCCCATCACCAACTACCTTCCTACAACATCAAAAGAACACATTTGAAGTTTTTGTCGCACCTTGTGCCAAAAAAGAGAATCTTGAGGTTTACTAACACATTGAGAATGACTCTCCCTTTTCAAATTCTTAGCTTTAAGAGCATCTCTAGTAGAGCCAAAGGCCCGAAACTGATAACTGCCGCATACGGTTTGCGAGTGAAGAAAAACCGCTAGACTAGAGGCCGTAAATGGCAACGGCTCGTAAACGATTTCTCGAGCGACCGAAAATCCCGCCCTCCAACCCGTGAATGCACAGATTTTGGCGACGACCCGAGGGTGCCCCCGATTGGGGAAGAGCGGTTGGCGGGAGGGATATTTCAGCTCCGTTGCGCTTACGGATGGCAATGGGGCCCCGAAACCTGCCCGACGGGTACCCGCCTTAAATGGGGGAGGATTTGGTAAAATGTTTGACCCGCCAGGTCTAATGGGACGGGCACGGGAGTGGCAAACCCTAATCATATCCCTAATAATTGTATGTCTAACCACACGTCCACGAGTTATGGACTACACAACCCACACATCACATACACGTGTTGAAATATGGAGTCCTAGAGACAACACACGCACACATATGTCTATTCCCACCAACCACATTCCAATATTTCATTGTTTTATTTCCCACATGCATCGGCGTCGCTCCTGAGATGGGTACCCATTGGGGCCCCGAACCCGGCCGGGTCACGGGTTTGGTAGGAAACGAGACCCGACAAATTAAATGGGGAGGTTATGGGGGGCACGGACCCGGCCCCGAACCCGGCGGGTGCCATCCGGAGCTGCGCTCCCTCCCCCATTTCCCCCAATTACCGCTTCGCCCTACCCTGCCCCGCCGCTGCGCCGCCAAGCTCCCTTCGAAACCCTAGCTACTCCTCCGCCATCAGGAAGACGTCCCCGCACCCAGATCCGCCGGAGCCCCACTTGCGCCTAGAGCCGCCGCCCTGGAATCCGTCGGTGATTCCGCTTCAACGCCTCTGCTTTTCGTTGAAGCTTTCCATCACCGCCTTTCCTTTCTAGCGCCGCCGCCTTTGCTTCCGGTCGATAGTTCACTAGGAGCTAGATTTTGTTTTTGTAGATGGAGTTGAGCCCGTGCGAGCGGTTTTTGTTGGAGGATTCTTCCTCCTCCGACGACTCTGATGTGGAGACGATGATGGCGACGCGGCGGCAGCAGATGCTGGTGGTGGTCCTCGCCGTGAAGGGGTTCAAGGAGTTCAGGAGAAAGAGGCGCACAGGATCCACCCTTGGCTGCCTCTGCATCCCCCGGAATCGAGTGTATGGCAACGAACAGTTGATGCCGGACTACTTCGCCGATGTCCCAACCTATCTGCCGCACATCTTTCGCAGAAGATACAGAATGCGTCGCTCCCTCTTTGTGAAGATAGTAGAAGCTTGCGAGGCGAATTGTCGCTATTTTATCCACCGGAGGAATGCGGCCGGTTTGTTGGGGTTCAGCCCGTACCAAAAAATCTCGGCGGCGATGAGAGTGATTGCCTATGGTATCTCGTCAGACAATGCTGACGAGTATCTTCGCATTGGGGAAGATAAACCATCGACCCCGTCTTCCGTTTTGCCAAAGTGATCATCCGTGTCTTAGGCCCTACATATCTGAGAGCCCCCAACGAGGAAGACACGGTTCGATTGATGACAACGAATGAAAAGCGAGGATTTCCGGGCATGTTGGGCAGTGTTGACTGTATGCACTGAATTTGGAAGAACTGTCCTAAGGAATGGCATGGGTAGTATTGTGGCAAAGGCGGCAATGTTACAATTGTGCTGGAGGTAGTTCCTTCACAGGATTGTGGATATGGCATTGCTTATTTGGTTTGCCCGGTACTCTGAATGATATCAATGTATTGCATCGCTCTCATCTTTTCCAGAGGCTTGCTAGTGGTGATGCCCCTGGTTGCAACTACACAATCAATGGTCATGGCTACACGAAAGGGTACTATATTGCAGATGGTATTTAGCTGGCTTGGTCTACTTTTGTGAAGACCATATCAAACCCCAGCAATAGCAAAAAATCTGAGTTTGCAAAGCAACAAGAGGCTTCCAGAAAGGACATTGAGAGATCCTTTGGTGTTTTACAATCTAGATTTACCATTGTTCGAGGTCTAGCTCGTTTCTGGGACAAAAAATATCCTCAGAAACATTGTGACATGTTGTATCATTCTAGACAACATGATCATCGAAGATAGGAGGGACTTAAACTTGGAGTTGTCCTATGACAATGTTGGAAGCCGAGTAAAACCTGCTAGAGACTCAGATCGACTCCAAGCGTTCCTTCAAACATACCGGGAGATTGATGATGCCAACACACACACACCGAGCTTCAAAGAGATCTCATTGATCACATCTAGAGTTTACAGGGGGAGTGATTTTTCATTTTTTTTATTCATTTGGTCCCATTCTTGTGTGATTTGAAACATTTATTTGATCCTATATTTGTGGTAATATTTGAACCATTTGAATTTATTCATGTGTAATTTGAAACATTATTTGATGTAATAACCGAAAAAATTATTTGAACCATTTCATATTTATATTTGTGCTGCCATTTGAACTGATGTATATGTGCTGAAAATGAAAAGTTGTCACGGAAAACTGGTTTTACGGGTTTTGTTTTACAGGTCGGGTTTATGGGGACCGTACGGCGCAACTGTTTTCAACCTGTAAAACCAGTTATCCGCGACCCGTATCTTGCGTTTACAGTTCTGCGGAATAGGGGCTCTGCTAGAGATGCTCTAACCAATTTCTGCCATAGACCATCTGAAGTTTCCAACTTCCAGAATCATTTGCTTAGCAGACAGAAATTGATTACTTTAAGGTCAACTACACCCAAATCCCCCTGGTCGTAGACACACAGTTTTCCACTTAACTACTACCTCCGTATTCAAATATAAGATGTTTTAGCATTTTTAGACAACACGTATCTAAGCATGTAATAGTGTGTAGATCCATGTGCATCTTGCACTAAAATATGCCTGTACGTGTTGTTTAGCAAATGTTAAAACATCTTATATTTCGATATGGAGGGAGTAGATGATATTTTATTTACCCCTGTTTTCCTGCCAAAATAAACGCTTCAGAAAAATTTCACATCTCTTCTCTGGTCCTCTTGGCAACTCAAAAAGAGAAAGCACATAAAAAGGTACATTAGTTAGACTAGATCTCAATAAAATCAACCTACCACCATAAGATAAAAAAATTACCCTAGAAAGTATGAAGCTTTAACCTGCTAAATCGACAATATAGCCAATAATAGCTCAATCAAAGCCCAGTCCTGAGACCTTTCTTGCAATGACCTGACTGTTGTGTTATCGGTTTCGTTCTTGCAATGAAATCGGGAGCTGAACTCCTTAATTCGTGCTGAACTCCATCCGTGTAATTATTCTATTTTATAAAATGAAAATGACGTAGTAGGGGCCTTCCCTACTGTCCTTTGCGTTAAAAAAGCTCCTTAATTCGAAAAAAAATACCTAGTCTTGAGGCCTTTCTGTGATTTCAGCGATCGAACGAAATGGTGAAATCTGAATGGAGCGGAGATAGGGAATTCCAAATATGAAGCTTGCTCACAGGTCAGAAGCCAACTGCACGGGAACAACCCAGCAATCACACACCAACATTACAGAAAATAATACCACAGCATGTAGTAAGAACGAAGAAAAGATAGTATCTAACTTTTGCTATTTGTGATGTGTTTTTTCAAATATCTACAGTTGGATCAAATATACGAGGGAAAAAATACATATGCGGAACATTTGTTCCTGTAAAAAGAAATCTATCCTATTTTAGCAAAACAAATGTGTCATCATGGCAAGCTACAACTGAGTTCGATTTACAATCTTCAGCCCCCAGCTGACATCCTCGCAGTGCCCCACGTAAGGCACCACCTTACCCAGGTCAGCATCCTTCTTCGCCTTGCAGTCATAAAAGGGAGCATTGTGAAAGCACGGCTCAATGGACATGCCGCGGCCACATGCCGGGTCCGGCACGACGTGGTTCTCCGACCTGTACATGATCCACGGCATCACGCCGGCGAGGCCCTGCGCGGCATACCCGAAAGTCGAGAAGCCGCTTGTGATCAGCACGTCGGTCATGCTCAGCAGGTAGATCTCGGCCAGTGCCTTCATGTTGTGCTTCCTGTTCATCGACTTCTGGTATTCCTCGTGGCTCGGCTGGTAAACTTTGACGGTGGTGCCGTCGACAGTCCAATGCTCGCTGTACTTTTTCCGGATCTCATCACTGTACCATGAGCTCAAGGAAGTTGCAAGAACGGCAATCGTCTGATTATTACCAGCGGCAGCCGCTGCTTCATCAGTCACACCAATGTCTGGCAGCAGCTTTTCCTTCTGGGCACACGAAAGGATCTGTTCTAAAATGTGTGGGAACGGGCCATTTCTTTGCAAGATACCCTTATGTTCATATATTCTGATCTGAATTCCCACTGTTTTATCAGCTTTAGCAAGGTAGGCCCTGTAGTACTTTGTCACAGAGTACCAAATGTCATTTGTTGGATGAAAAAGATAGCGTGCCAAGTGATGGAAAACAGTGTCTTTTTCAGGAAATAGCTTGCTGAGCTCCTCTTGGTAACTTGGAATAAGGAACAGAGACGGAACGAAGTACATATCACTTCGTATGATCAGCCACGGCACACCTTTTAGGAATTGTTGGTCATCTTCACAGTAGAAAAGCTTGTCGTGGAAACCATTGTTACCATCAAGGTGGAGGTACACATACGGAGGTTTAGCTCCGGCTAAAGACCGGTACATGTTGCCACCGATAACATTACTCTGCAACATGTTGCCATAGCTCTCTGGACTACTCGAGGTAAACTCACCATAGCTTAGAGGCAAATCGGAAGGAATTAACCATGAAGTTCCGGGGAAAGGCTCGCAGAAAATGTCAGCAATCTCCTTATAACGGTCCACAAGCAAAACCCTGTCTGTAAGAAGCGCGTAAAGGAACGCTGAAGTGATCTCAAGCATCCGGTTCCCTAACCCAGCATGGATTGTCAGAAAGACATAGTTGCAGTCCGTTGTACTGTTGCTGCTCTGACTGGACCTTAGCTGTTCTGCAGCACTGCTGTATGATTGGGTGCCTGGACCGCACTTCTTCTGCAGTGCTTCTTGCCTCCTTAACCTTTCTATGAGGTATGGAGAAGGTGTTCTTCCAGAATTCTTGTGATAACGTGCAAACTGGTACCTGCTGCGACAAGATCTTTCATCAAATCCCTCGATCAGAAGGCCACCCAGAAGTCTGTCATACTCGATTTGTGCCGATGGAGCAAGATCATCATAGACATCATCTTTCACATCTGAAGAAGATAAGATGTTTTTAATCACTACAAGAAAAAACGCAAGGATGTAGGACAAAAATAATTTTTTGGTTTGATGCTGCATCTAGTAGTTCATTAACATGGTTTACTTCAAAAATAGTCATGGAAATCAGTTTAATTACTTTTTGAACCGGGATAACAAGATTATTTACTTTACTTTCATAGTGGAAATAATCACTTGGATTACGTAAAAGTCCTAGAAAGGGTGGGGACACGGAAACTGACAATATGGGGAGCACTGAAAGTTGTATCGCTTACCCAAACACAATGACAGAAAAGACTGACAGAAAGAGTGGGTATTTTTAGAGAAAGGCAATAGGAAGAGTGAGTATTCAATGAACAGTATTAGAGAATGCAACAAAGGTACTAATTCATAGCAGCCTAAGGCAAAAAAAAAAAAGCATCATCTATTCAAAATGTTGGCTGGTTGATTGTTCTTTTCCTCATTAAATTTGCTTGCAAGGTTCAAGAGATCAGGCAGCTCATTTGGAGTATAATTCAGTCTGCCCTTGCAACTCAATGGGCATGAAGATAAGAAGCAGTTCTTTGCTGTCTCTTCATACAGTACAATCTAAAATCAGTGACTGGACATGGACATGTTCTAGCAAGATCTTACTCATCTCTATCGAAAAAAAAGCAAGATCTCACTCATGTATTACACATTCATGCACCCGATCCCTTAAATGGTCTTATGTCAACAAGCATGATGGTTTCTCTGCATATCATTTGCACTGAGTATGAGTATGCATGCATTTCCCCAGCACAAATGGGAACAAAGTATCAAATAAACTATTAGAAAAAGAAATAGAGATCAAATAAGTTTAATGGCTTTGCTGCAGAAGTAAAGCAGATAAAACAACTTTAAGTTCTTTTAATTCTATTTTATCCACCGACTGCGTGATGAGAACTAACCCTATACTAATTATTTCCTGAATGGGGAAATCAAATATATTTGTGAATGAGTATCAAGACGTGAAAACCTTCACTGTGTTAGTTTATTCGTCATCATCTCTTCGAGAAACCGGTGTGGCATGAAAAAAATACTCTCTAGTAGCATCAGTACTTAGGTAGCAGCCTAGTGCCATTAGTAACACATAAGCTAATTACAGAGGCTCCAGCAATACAATGGGCACATGTAGATTTCTTCTTATGTTTGCGAGGAAATAAAATCTCATTTACACGTGCGCAACAAGTGCTACTTCTACTTGGCAAATGCACTTATCACAGTACGATAAATTGATGGTTCAGAGATCATCCTATTTTCGGCAACTTGGACATGGCTACTTAAATATACAGTTATGGTTGCTTGGAGTTTGAGAGAATTAGGCTTTCATGCACCAAACCAGGCCCTGCGGGCTAATTAAGCTGTTTGTGCCCGACGAATCACTGGATTTACTGGCATGTGGGGCCGCAGCGAAGTTTAGGTTGGATTAGTACTATGCTAGTACTAGTATAGTAGAGTTCACACAATTGACGCCTACATCTACAGCTCTACGCTTCTACAGCAACCAGATTCATCGGCACGAAATGGAAGGCCACGAAGTAACTCGCGCATACATGCATACCTCGGTTCACCTCCGGCGGGAGACCGGCCCCAAAGACCCACTCCGGCGCGGGTCCGGCCTGCCACCGCTGCAGCAGCAGCACGGCCGGGAGCAGCAGGAAGCACACCGCCAGCGCGGCCCGCACGAACCCACCGGGCGGCGACTTGTTCCCCGTCTCCAGCCGCTTCCGCAGCGGCGCCCGTGCCCCCTCGCCGGCGCCCGCCGCGCCGCTCCTGGTCTTCATGAGCGAGCTACTCCAGCTAGCTAGGCGCTCGTCTGGCCAAGCCCAACTAGGCAACTACCCGCACATGGCATGGCACGAGCGCTAATTACCTCACCGAGCTCCACCCCTCTGTCAGACAGGGAGGCCGGATGGCCGGTGGAGCAAGTCCATCCCCCGCCATCGCCCGACGCAAGTTGCAGGAGCGTGTAGCTAGCTGGCTTCGGTAAGACCCAGCGTGCGGGACGCTACTACTGGATAGTGAGTGGAGGTACGCCCCCCTCGTGTAGCTAGCCGTAGGCGACCGAATGTCTGTTTTCTTTTTTTTTTAACTTCCCCTGGCCCAGCTGGCGCCGCGCCACCCACGTTATTTTCCCGTCGCCGGCATGTGCCGCGGTTTTCCGCGAGGGGTGATCATCGCCCAGAAGGGGAAAGTACCATGTTGCCCCCCACCCACAATCTCAAAATGGGACCTTAAACTGATCCAAATCGAGGAAGAAATGGATTCCGGCTGTCTTTTGCCAAATAAATAAAAGCAAAATAAAGTCGTTATTTTTTTTGTCTGGTCGCCGTTCCACCGAAAAACTCCGTTTCTAGACCATGGTCGCGATTCGCTCCTCTACGGGTGATAATCATCTCTGCATTTACGCACGGTTTCACCGCAGGTAAGAAAACTTCATCGCGGAGACAGCAGTCGGTCGACGGTCGCGAATCCCGATGCGACCAGATTCCGTTTGGGGTGATTATTTTTTTTATGATAAGGCGCCGCTTCGAATAAAATAAAATAAGCAGCAGGCCGAGGAGGCAAAGCAAGCAAAGGGGGGAATCTGCTTTGCAGATAGGTTCCACCCCGATCGACCCCCATCAATCAATTTCCTGCTTTACCTCGATTAGTGCCTAGCATAGAACCGTCTCTTTCCGTCGGAATCACAGAACCCAAACCATGAAGCAACTACGGATCATTGGAGTAGAGTATGCATGCGTGTGGACGGGTCACCGGGTGAGCGGAAGGATCAGTACCTTGGTCGTCGTCGTCCTCCTCCGGGAGGTCACCGTCGAAGAGCCACTCAGGGGAGGAGGAGCCCCGCCACCGCTGCAGGAGCAGCACGCCGGACGGCAGCGTCAGCACCCGCCACCGCTGCAGGAGCAGCACGGTCGCCGGCAGCGTCAGCAGGCAGAGCACCAGCGCGGCGCGCACGCAGTTGCGCCGGTACCTGCCCCGCCCCGCCTCCTGCTCGTGGGCCGCCGCCTTCGCCGTCTCCAGGCCGCCGCGCAGGGGAAGCGCCTCCTCGTGGCCCTCGCCCGCGCCGCCGCTGCTCCAGCGCCTGCTGCTCGGTTTCTCCATGGTCGCGCTCCAGCTAGCTGCACGACGGTCTCAGGCCATCATGGACAGCTTCCTGGCTTTGCTATGTCCGTGCTCGTTTTGAGCAAGAAAGGAAAGAACAACCGTGTTGGGGTCTCCGGGGCGGAGCGGTCAAAGCTGGACGACCGCGGCCGCGTGCGCTGCCTGCAACTTGCGAGGAAGAGGCTGGCTTTGTTCTTATCGGTTATGCGTTTGTACGCGGTGGGGTTGGCCACTTGGCATTTCTTGGCGGTAAACGGTCATGGGTGGATTTTGTATCCAGTTCCGATCAAAGGAAACGGAGGTGGTGTCGTGATGCCGGTGTGTCTTAAGTGCTCCTCCTTCTTGTTTTTAACTTGACATCCTAATTTGTTACTACTCCCTCCTTTCCACTCTAAATTAGATGACTTTTATTTGTTCAAACTTGCATGTATGTGGACATGTTTTAGTGTCTACATGCACGTTTGGACAAATGAAAGTCATCTATATTTTGGAACAGAGGGAGTATCTATGTCCTCTTTTAGTTGTCGCGAGCCAAACAGAGCGAAGGGGAGCGATGCTACACTTACGGACAAGTATTACTGAATTTTGTTACGGACAACATCATGCACGGTACAGAAATCAGAACATGGTCCGGTTTTCAAGGGAGCCAAAACTCAACAATTCATTTTACTCCACGTCTCTCCCTAACTCTTTCTGTAGGCTAAGAGCATCTCCAGCCGGCGCACCCGGCGAAACCACTTGGTAGGTTCAGCCGGCGAATTTTTCGGCCTAAGGGCAAACGTTTCCTCTGGAATTACGACCTTTACCACAACAGTGCTGTCCATGGATCAAATTATTTCGTGGATTGGATTTCACTTGCCTGTCTACGGTTTCCTTATGTGTGCTCGGGATAGGTGTTTTGTATAAATGTTTCGCCGTATTATTAAGTATTCTCCTTTCGTTTTTTTCTCTGTCTAGAAGTGGAATAGAATAACCCGGTTGAAGAGTAATGATCAGCCGCACCCCTAGATTTCGGCAATAAAAGCGGAAAAAAGTCATAGATTCAAACAGTTCCTTCCCGCTTTAAAAAAGGCATAAGTTCGGCAATCAATAAGCCAAAGTACGGCGATCAACATGTCACATTTCGGCGATCACGGTACCATAGGTCGGCAAAACCACGACATAGCACGGCGGCAATGCCCGGCGACGAATCGACATGGAAGGGGGTCAAATGGCTAGCTCCTCGAGCGAAGCAGCGGACCCATCAGCCGGCGTAGAGCCCGGCGCAGTGGTGCTCGGCGTCGCGGTGTCCTCGGGCGCGGTGGTGGTGCTCGGCGTTGCGGTGTCCTCAGGCGCGACGGTGTCCTTCGTAGGGCTCTCTATTGCCGCCATCATCTGGTCCAGGATGGCCGAGCGCTCCGCCATGTACCACGCCTTCACCTGCGGGTCCATCGTCGCTGGGTCAGCGCCTACCAGAAAAGGCAAGGTCGGTGTTTCTCTTCTTCGCCGCGACATTGGTCTTGAGAAGCTCGAACTTGACCGTTTGCTTCTCCAGCAGCTCGTTACCTCGACTTTGCCTGGAGCTCTCTCAGGGCGGCGTGGCTTTTGGCGTCGAAGATGCACAAGTCGATCGACTCCTGGAGGCGCTCAGCTGCAGACGCCAAGTCCCTTGCCGCCTTGGCCTTCTTGTTGCCGATCGGACGTGCTTCGATGGCTTCTGGCGAAGCGTCTGGGTTGTAGACGCCGTTTTTCTTGATGAGGGACAGCCGGACCTCTTTCCACTTCTGGCACGTCTCAATCCGGGCGAACACATGTAGAAACCTGAAGTCGCCGTCATTGTTGTCCTGGCGGTACAGGTCGAACATCCGATCATCTGCACAAAGAAAGACACCGATCGGCGAAAAGACATGGCGAACAATCTTGACCGGCGAGGTTTGGGCATACATGGCGGTCGATGCTGGCGCCGCTCTCTGGGCGGGCGGCCACCTCCTCCTGGATGTCATGCCATTTGTTGCAGGCATGTTGGATCGTCTCCCAATAGTTGGCCATCGCCTTCTCGCCGCGGTCCATGTGTATGTCGTTGAACACGAGGTCGACGAGCCAGTAGTTGTTGGCGTTCTAGTTCGCGCCGGTGATCGGGTCGATGCTAACGGTCTTCCATGTTTTGGCGAGGCACTCGTCTTCCTTCGTCGACCACTGATCCGTGGCTAGGTCATCTTGGTCTTCTCCCGGCGCTTCCGTCCCCTTGGCGGCCATCTGCGACACCTCGGCTGGCTCCACCTCATCATCAGCATCGTCGAGGTCGAGGTCATCCCCTTCTCCGCCTACTTCCTACGAGTCGAACTGCGTGAGGAACCCAGGGCAGGAGGCGGCGGCTGCTAAGTCGGTCGCGATGATGTCCTCCGTCTCGGGGTCCGTGCTGCTGAACTGCGGTGCCAAACTTGAGCTGGGATCAAAGAGGAGAGGACCACGACGCAGAGACGGCATAGGCGAGTGGGCGTAGGAGCTCAGGGAGTAGCCGTAGGGAACGTTGAGATCGGCGGCGAACACGGGTGAAGGGGCGCGTGGAGCGGGACAATGCTGGAAGGCGGTGTTGGGGTTGAAGCCGCTGAGAGGATCGCCGCCGACGTAGTACGGCGATGGGGAGTACCTCCACACCTGCGGCGAGAAGCCGGACGCCGGAGAGATGACGCTCTGCTGGCTTCCCCACACCCCGTACAGATACGGGCTTGACGTCGACTGGGCGGGTTGCTGGGCAGGCTGAGCGGGCTGAGGCTTTGGAGTAGGCTGGTGCGCGACCGTGTTCCCCGCAGATGACTGATGGCTCCCAAGTGCAGGAGATCAATCGTAGTCTTCGATGGGAAGTATTACCCAAATTTGTAGTTCGACTCAGTGGGAACACAAGAATACCAGTGAGACTTTAGCAATTGGGACGTCACTCCCAACCACACCTGTGTATCAACAAACTTGCAGCGAGAGTGGTGAGTGTAATAATGCAGTGAAAGTAAACAAACAGAAAGTAAATGGAGAGCAAGTGTTTTCCCAGTTTTCACCGGAAAAGAGTGAAAGTAAACCAGAGACTAAAACGCAGACATGAGGTGACAGCGGGGTGTTGCACGGATAAGATTGATCATGTAATAATGTTTTGCTAGCAGCGGGGCCTTTCTATATCTCAGTTCTATGTAGGTGTGTGTTCCGTAAATTATTGTGCGTACTAACCAAGAGAATTTGCACAAAGCCTATTGTCCTACCTGCCCATTTCACCGGGGCCAATTTGGAACTACAGGTAATTAAGGTCTACCCTTTCGAATAGCCCGGACCAACGCATTAACACTCCATGAACACACATAATCCTCAAACTAGAACATATCCCCCTTGTTTTCCCTAGCTGTCACTTTAGGGTTCGCAGGTTCAACATAATAGCAGGTAATACACATTGCAGATAGATACCAAACTCAAATATATGATGTAGCAATGTAAGTTCAGTACTGAAATCATGCCACTTGGGCCCTAGTAACAAGCATTAAGCCTAGCAATAATGCATCAACATAAGACATAAGAATTCTCAAGACAAACCCCTAGATCCCGCATACCGGGTAGCAATTACATGATCAATCTCATCCAAAACCCCTCACACCTCACATGCCTACAGCAACTACTCACAAATGGAGGGGGTGATGGAGCTCATGGTTGATGGAGATGATGGTGGTGATGATGATGGTGACGAAGCCCCTCGAATTCCACCTCCGGGGGTGAAATCCCGGATCAATCTGACTCCTAAATCGAAGATCGTGGTGGCGGCGGTGCTCTGTTTCGCGAACAGCCCTCTCCTTCGAAACCCGTCAGTTTCTCGTATATATGGAGGGGTACGTCGAAGACCTAGCCGGAGTGGGCCATCTGGGCCCAAAAGGGGTGACCCCACGCGGCCAAGGAATCTGGCCGCGTGTGGGCCCCTTTTTGGCCCTCGGGTGCCCCCCGGCCCCATCTTTCTCATTCCCCTTCTTTTCCATAAAAAGTTACGTGGTTTTCGTACCCTGTGAAAAGTCCTGCGAAAATAGACGGAAAGAAGACTTTTGCTAAAAACAGCGTCAGATTCTGCAGATTTATTCAATTATGGGGGGACTCCGGAGAGAAATACGATGCAAAGTGCTTGAAAAAGTAGATGCATTTTGGGTGCATCAACGACCCCAAGCTTAGCTCGTTGTTTGTCCTCGAACAACTCAAACGCAGTGCAGAAGAGATAAAAACTTTGGCAAGAACTTTTCATTGCATATGCATCATCAATTAATACTAGCAAATACTCAAGACATGATTCTTGTAACAAGTAGCAAAATACTAGCAAGTGTGCATCTACTCAGTGTTGAAGCATATATACTTGTTGCAATAGAAATAACATGAAGTGTTAATACTTGAATGAGTTTGCTCAATTGTTGACATAAACAAAGGCTTGTGCATCGCTGATGATTGAATCATATCAAGATTTTTGAGATCTCTGATTCTTTCATATGTTGACAAGTAAAATCATTGTGCTTACTACCTTGCTCTCAGTTTTGCTAAAGCATTAATTTTTCATTTTGATTCTTATGCTTGACAAACTACAAGTTGAAAGCCTCATGCCCCTTAAAAGCGAAGTCCCGCACCATGATTACTCAACTCTAGATTCCTAATAAGCCTTGTACAATCATTGTAAGTATTAATGACATCATAGAGAGCAGCAATTGGGGTACCTCTTGCCCCATGACATGGAAACTAGCCCATGTCAAAATGGCAAGACAAACAAATGGAATGGACTCATTATCCTTTTTTATTTCATTCACTATATGCATAGCTTCTTATTTTATTATAGGATATGTTGCGGAGTCCATTCTAGCTATAAGTAAATTTCCACCACGATATCGCATGGCTTGGGTTAGCGGTCCAATGCGTCTCTCTAATCATATATACTTACTCATCAAGACTTACTATTCCTCTACCTCATTTCGTCATGATAGGCATCCACAGTTAAAAGAACATAATATCAACTTTAATATAGAATTCTTAGTGCAGCGTTGAAAGTTTTCCATGTGATACACATTTAGACTAACCCCCAACCATAAGTTCGTCAAGCATAAGACTCCACTTTTATCATTCATGAAATTTTCTCTTTTAATTCTTTCCTTGGTTGGCAAGTTCAGTAAGCACAATGGGATGCGTAAACCTTTGCTTAAGGCTACAATTATTCAATCCATCAGCCAAGTAATGACACTAAACAATATTTCAGTTGCATCAGAATATATTCTACTAAACCACGGAGAAGATAAACAATGGCTATTATGTCACTAAGTGTTAAGGGAATCATAAGGTGTGCACTTGCTGTTATTAAAAAGCATACATAAGCACAACAAAGGTGTCATACCTTTCATCCCTTCAAGCACATTATCATATCATTGTTGTTCTCCTCTCCCCACTTGAACTGCTCAATAAAAGCTCAAATCTTGCTATAAAAAGTTACTGCATTCAGCAATTTGTTTACCTACCTAAACATCTCAAAAGTTTCTCATGTTTTACAGAGGTGAATGCCATAAAAAGTTGCAGTAGTGATTAAATTTTCAGCTCAAACGGGGTCACAAGTAAAGATTAAAGCATATAACAGTGAACATATTTCAGCAATTCCTGCAGCTCCGTATTTATACTAAACTCAAGAAAACAAAAATCTTTTTGTGGTTTTTTATTTTTAGAAACATAATGTAAATAACCAGAAGTAAACTAGCTAACAAATAACAAAAATATTTTTGTGTTTTTCAGATTTAAAGAACATAAAACAACAAATAACATGCAAGTGATATAACACAACGAATGAGGAGGGAGAGAAATACTCCCCCAAGCTTGTGATCAAGCTAGTATCCTGGGTGGTAATCATGACACCACTCGACGAACCTCCCTGGAAGAAGGATGGATCCTGCCATGCCTGTGCTCCAAGGTGTGGTTCAGGGAAGCCCCAGGGATATGCCATAGGCGCCTGGTATCGGGGCTCCTCCTGTTGTTGCTCTTCTTGTTGTGGCTCTTCTTGCACAGTCCACTTTGTCTCCCTGTCAAACAAGTCAGCACAAGGGAGACTAACAGACACAATCTGCCCATTAGAATCCTTATAGCAATATGAAAAATATTCTTTCTCAGCCCTGCTCATATCCATGCGAAAAAGTAAACCAAAATCCAGCAATCGAGACTCATTTACCATGGTACCCAAGTTATCATTAAAACCTCGTTCTGCCATAATGTATTCATGGATTAAAGTGGCAATGGCACTAACATATAAAGGAGTTTTATCCGTGCCATTCCTACTCACAGCTAAATGCAAAGTTCTAGCAAGTATGGTTCCCAGGTTATATATAGGTGTTGTATTTTCAATTGCACATCTTAATAAATAGATCATAGGACCAGTGCAAGCAGAAGTGATATCCCTAGCAAGGCTTCGATGCCCTTGTAGTGGGGTAAACGACGTAGGCACACGTTAATAGTGCTTTCCGAAGGGGAAGAAGATGGCGGCGACTCTCTCTCTAGGCGGCGCCCATGGCGACTCCGAAGAGATCTAGGGTTTTAGCCTTCCCTCTCCGACAATTGTCACTCCGGCGTTGTCGGCCTCCTCTCCTACGGCATCTGCGACTCCGGCACTGTCGTCCACCCCTTTCTCTACAATGACCAAGGCAAAGTCTCTCTTCGATCGCTCTTGTTGGCGTTGGAGGGCGATTTTCTCCACCGTGCTGGATCTCAAGTTCAATCCCATTTACGTGGGTTTTGTGCTGTTGGATCCGAAGGACAAGAGGATCCAACTTGTAGATCAAGAGGGTTTCGTACTTGATCAACGTTTCCTCAAGGTACGTGAAAGCATTCATCCTGGATCTGAGATCCAATTTGCTTGTCATCGTGCCAGGGTTCAAGATCATCTGGTTCCACGTAATGGGTCTCTTATGGATCATGCAAATGCCATCGTTCCTATTTTGGACGTGGATTCCTTGGTGCCGCTTTTGGATCGGAATCCCATTGATCCTTCGGTGGGTTTAGTTCATGCAGCTAAGGTTTTAGACCTGGATTTCTCTAGAGGTCTAGCTCTTGCTAAGGAAGTCCGAATTCTCTTCGGATCGGACGTTCATGCTACTAAGAATTACGGCGCTTTCAAAATGGTGGTATCTTTTGGTCGTGCTGCTTTCAAAATTGATGAAAATACTGTTGCTTTGGCTCTTGAAGCGGCAATTGGAGGTTATTGTGGATCCTTGAATGTTACATGTCTTCATGATCGGGTTTTCTCTTTTGAGGTATCTTCTAAGGAGGTTGGATTTCATATTATGAAGATTAAATGGTTTTCTTGCTTTCACTTCAAGTGCTTTTTTCATCTTTGGAGTTTCGGTGGTCCAAATTGGCTATCTGAGTGGAGAAAGTGGAATCACGATCAGGAAAATGAGTGGACTTTTGTCACGAGGAAGAAAAAGGTAAAAACTAAACGTTACAAGCCTTTTAAACCCTATGCTACTCGTGCACCAACTGCTCCTCCCACGATTCCTAATAAAATTGGTTCTGTTATTGATCGTGAGTTGCCTGCTATTAAGTTTGGAACTTTTGATGCTGATTCTCTCGTTACTGAGTCTGTTAAGGATCCCATCTCTATTCCCTCTACCGTGGCATCTGTGCCTGTGGATGATGGATTTGCAAAATTAATTGATAAATTGGCGGCCCAGGTTTGGCCTTGCTCTAACTGCCTCTCAGCTAAACATGCAACGGATGAGTGTACGGGCCGGATTCGGTGCTGGTCTTGTTCACGTTCGGGCCATATCCGCAAAAACTGCCCGGGATTTAATGGAACTCTGCGCTGGGTAGTTAAATCGTCGACTATCGGAACCGAGAAGTCCCCTGCCTCAGTTCTATCCCCTGCCCCTGCCACTGTTCCTGGAAAACCCTCGTCGGAATCGCCGCTCGAATCGCAACCTCCTCCAGCAATGGCGAACTTCCCCTGTGATCCGACAAGGTTCGTCCCCGCGGGGATGCATGTTGAGGAGCCATGGGCCGCCGAGGAGCGACCTGCTCGGCTCTACATCACCTCCTCTGCGGCTCCTCCTCGGCTCCATGAATCTTGGGCCATTGCTCAGTTGGTTCCGCGGCCCCCCGTGGAAGAGCTCGACGATATTCTGCAGCAAATCGTTGATCACATCCTTCAAGAACTGCATCTGCAAGTTGTCTCCTTCTCGGAGAGCGCTGTGGGAGTTGGCATGTTCCGCATGGCGGATCAAGTTGCCAGAGATATCTTGGTACACTCTCATCCTTTTATGTTTCCAGATGGTAGGATGTTGTCTTTCGTTCGACATGACGAAGGAGACAATGTTAGAGCAACAACCTATACCAGGACTGGATGGATTATGATTCTGAATCTGCACATGGACTATCGCACTGATGAGTTCCTTCGTGAGTTTGTGACCAAGTTTGGCAAGCTCCGGACCTGGTGGAGGGAAGATGCTTCCCCTGTCCGTACCATGCTCAAGGTTACCTATGGTGGCGGCGCGGATGTTCCCCGCTCGCTTGTGATTAGGGAGGTCCAGCGTTACGGTGGGCACGTTATTTCCTGGACCTGCCCTGTTTTTATTCTGAACAATGATGCTGCTGACGCTTTGCCGGGAGATGAAGATTTTCTCCCTCCTGGAGGCAATCCTCATCCTGCTTTTGGTGCACCAGAGGTCCCAATCCCTGAGGAATGGGTGCCACCTGTTCAGCCTGTACAAGGTGGTTGGGGAGAATGGAACAATGAGGAGCAGGGGGAGAATGCTGAGTCGGAGGAGCCTGTTGATCAGGCACCGGAACCTGAGCAGGTGCAATCTTCTGTATCTGTTCAATTCTCGGGTGCCTCCATTGACTCCATGAATGTTGTAAGAGCTTAAGGCCCGGAACAATTTGTGGAGCTGCAGCAGCAGGTGGAACAAAACCAGCTGGCAATTGTTCCTTTTGTTCCACCACCTCCAGCAAATGTTGCAGCCCTGAACAATGAAGTGCAGATTCTGCAAGTCTTACTGCCTGACCCTGTGGTAGAGTGGTCCAGATATTTTTTGGAACACAAAGCTCGGGTTACTTTCGACAGAAGATTTGAATTTCTGTCGACTTTGCTGCCTTTTGAGTTGCCAGTCTCCTCTGCTGCCCATGTTCCTCTGCTGATGGATTCATGCCCTGTTCCTGAACCTGTGACTCCTCTGCCTGCTACCAAGAAGAGGACCAGGAAGGTGTCTACTCCCCTTGTCCTTGAGGAGCGTAGAGTGACGCGTAGCCTTGCCAAGAACGCTGGGTTCAGGGTTCTGCCTGCTTCCGACAAGCCAGAACCTAGGAAAAAGGCCAAGTCTGCTCGTCCTCAAGACTCTCGAGGGGGATTGCCCCCCTTCACCCCTGTTGCTGTTCTGCGGAGGGCGGGAACCATGCTCCAGATAGAGGATTCTGAAATAACGGTGGAGAAGCTTGAAGCTGCTCCAAAGAAGCCCACCACTTCCTCAAGTTCTGATGATTAGTGGGCCTTTTTTCTTTCTTATGGGCCTGTTTGGTCCCTGGAGTTGTTGCTGGGTTTCACTGTTACATTTTGTTATGCTACATGACATATGTACTACTCTATGGGTATTATCTTTTGGTTATCTACTGTGCTGGTCTTTTATGATGATCAGCAAATTTATTTACTATCTGTCTTTTCCATGGATAATACGGCCTACCTGAATTTGGATTGGATTGTTTTTGACTGGAATGTGAGAGGACTCAATGATAAATCTAAAAGAGATGCAGTTTATAATAAAATTGATGAAAGTCGGGCTTCTATCATTTTCTTACAGGAGACTAAATGCCAGGATTTTGATCATTCCTTTATTAGGTCATTCTGCCCTAAAAGGTTTGATCAATTTGTTTTCTCTCCCTCTGTTGGAGCTTCTGGTGGTTTAATTGTGCTTTGGAACAGTTCCATATTCAGTGGAGAATTGTTAGAGGTTCATCGCTCTGCCATTCACATTAAATTCACATCCACTCACAATTCAATTTCTTGGAATTTGGTGAATGTTTATGGTCCTTGCAAGGGGGTGGAGAGAGAGGATTTTGTTAATTGGTTATATAATCTTTCCATTCCAATTCATCAGAACTGGATGATTCTTGGTGATTTTAATTTCATTAGATCACTGGATAATAGAAATAAACCGGGAGCTGATTTAAATGATATGTTTATATTTAATGATGTCATCAGCCATCTGGGTTTATTGGAGCTGCCAGTTAAAGGTAGGAATTTCACTTGGTCTAATATGCAAAGTGATCCTCTTCTGGTTCAATTAGATTGGTTCTTTACTTCTTGTCAGTGGACATTGGACTTCCCTAATACCATGGTATTACCAATGTCTAAAATCACTTCTGATCACTTGTCTTGTATGGTTAAAATTGGAACTAACATCCCAAAGGCAAAGATTTTTCGGTTTGAAAATCATTGGGTCAAGCAACCTGGTTTCATGGATCTTGTGACAAAGGTTTGGAATACCCCTGTTTTGGCCAAAACAATTACTTCCAAAATCACTGCTAAATTAAAGAATCTCAGATATGCTTTGAAGGATTGGGGAAGGAATTTATCTCAGTTAAAGATTCTCATTGATATGAGTAGTAAAGTGATTTTGTTTTTGGACCAATTGGAAGATGTGCGACAGTTGAGTGTTCCTGAATTTAATTTCAGACTTATTGTTAAGAAGCATATCAAGAATTTGCTTGCTTTACAATCTGATTACTGGAAGCAAAGATGTACTATTCGATGGGCCAAGCTTTCTGGTGAGAATACCAAATATTTTCATGCTAGAGCCACTGAGAGATTTAGGAGAAATTCTATTCCATCCATCTCTGATGCTTCTGGAAATGTGTTGGTGGATCATATGGACAAAGCTGCTGCTTTCTGGTCCTGCTTTAAGAACAGAATGGGTGTTTCCTGCCCACCCATGTCTGATTTTGATTTGTCTGTTTTCTTGCCTGTGGTTGATGGTTTGGATACCTTGGCTAATCCGTTCACTGTTGAGGAGATTGAGGGTGTTGTAAAACACCTAAAATCTGATCGTGCGCCTGGACCAGATGGTTTTACTGGACTTTTTATTAAACACTGCTGGAGTATAATTAAAGATGATTTTGTCATGTTATGCAATGAGTTTCACAGTGCCAGGATCTCTTTGGAGAGCATTAATGGATCTTTCATTACTCTGATTCCAAAGATTAATTCTCCTGAGACAGTAAATGATTTCAGACCTATTTCTCTGACCAATACTTGTTTGAAATTCATCACCAAAATTCTGGCTAATCGTTTCCAAGACAAAATCTTTGGTTGCATCCATGCTAATCAATATGGTTTCATCAAATCCAGAACTATTCAAGATTGTCTGGCATGGTGCTTTGAATACATTCACCAATGTAAACAATCTAAGCAGAAAGTGGTGATCTTCAAGATTGATTTTGAGAAAGCGTTTGATACCATTGAGCATTCTGTTATTCTGCAGATCTTGAAATTTAAGGGGTTCCCTCCTTTAGTAATTAAATGGGTCAAGGAAATTCTAGCTTATGGATCTTCATCAGTTCTTTTGAATGGAGTTCCTGGCAAAACTTTTGTTTCCAAAAGAGGTGTCAGGCAGGGGGATCCTCTGTCCCCAATTCTTTATGTGCTAGGTGGGGATTTGTTACAAAGTATTGTTAATCTGGCACTAAGAGAAGGAAGACTCAGGCTGCCAATTCCAATTGGTGGAGACTTTCCTATAGTGAAATATGCGGATGACACCTTGGTCATCCTTCCTGCTGAACCGGCTCGGGTTTTGGTCTTTAAGGATCTGCTTAACCTTTATGCTAGTCTCACTGGGCTAAAGGTGAATTATAATAAATCTTCGATGATTCCGATTAATTTATCACAGCAGGAAAGTGTTGATTTGGCTTCTGTTCTTGATTGCACCGTGGCTTCTATGCCATTTACTTATTTAGGCTTGCCTATGGGAACCACTAAGCCAAATATCAAGGATTTTGCACCATTAATTGACAGAATTGAGAGGAGACTTTCTGCCATAGTCTCATTTCTTTCTTATGGAGATAGTTTGGTTCTTGTGAACTCGGTTCTTTCCTCCTTGCCCTCATACTACATGTGCACTCTTGTAATTCCTAAAGGTGTCATTGATATAATAGATAAAGCAAGGAGGAGATGCTTATGGAGAAAGGACAAGAATAAGCAAAGAGTGAATTCTTTAGCTGCCTGGGATATGGTATGCAGACCCAAATCCAAAGGAGGATTAGGGATCATCAATATCCAGATTCAAAATAGAGCTCTGTTACTGAAGTTCTTGGCAAAATTCTATAACAATTTGGATATCCCTTGGGTTCATTTAGTCAAGAATGCTTATTATTTTCAAACAGTACCACATGCTGTCACATCCTGTGGTTCTTTCTGGTGTAGAGGAGTTATGCAATTAGCAGATACCTAGTGTTCCTTATCCTCTTGCGTTTTGGGAAATGGTTTTTCGGGGCTTTTTTGGAAGGATTCGTGGATTGGACAACCTTTGGCTATAAAATTCCCGAGATTATTCTCTTTTACCAAGGATCCTTTGTCCTCAGTAAGAGATTTAATACTGATGACAGACCTCTCGGATGCTTTCCACTTGCCGTTTTCAATTGAAGCTTTCCAGGAGTTTAATGATCTGAGTGTCATTGTGAATAATGTTCAGTTGTCTGACAGTGAGGACAGTTGGAGATGCAATTTCAATAAAGGCATATATACCTCCAGCAAATTCTATCAGCTACAATTTGCTCATTTACCTCCAGATGGGCCTGCAAAGTGGATATGGAAATCCAAATGCATGTCAAAACATAAATTCTTTGCTTGGTTGATCCTCAAGGATAGGATTAATACAAAGGATATGATCAAACGAAGAAACTGGAAGATTGATGGTACTGATTATTGTGTTCTTTGTCGCACTCATTGCAATGAAGACTGGATACATTTGTTCTTTCAATGTGTCTTTAGCTCCAGGATTTGGAATTATTTGCAAATCAGCTGGAGTGATAACACACTTGTGCAAAATCTTACTGTCGCCAAAAAGTCTTTCAAAGGGCCCTGTTTCACTGAGATAGTGATTCTTGCTTGCTGGAATATTTGGAAACAGAGGAATGGAGTCATTTTTAAATCGGAAAGACATTCCTTTTTGGGATGGAAAGTGGGCTTCATGTTAGATCTCCTTATGCTTAAGCATAGGTTGAGTGCTTCTGTGGCTGCTGAATTAGTTTTATGGATTAACTACTTACATTAGCCTGGGATAGACTGTCTTAGTCTATTCCCATGTTTATTTGTACATATCTGTAACTGTAACTCTCTGGTTGGTAATAAAGGGCTGTGGGGGACTCCCCTGCAGTAGAAAATGTTTCAAAAAAAAAATATCCCTAGCAAGGAATCCTCTAGCAAGAAACAATGCAAAATATCTAAGGCCCGGGTGTTGGATGCATGTGAGCTTGCCTCTATTCATTCTTTCAAGAATATTTTTAGCAATGCTACGCCAGAATGTGACAAGTTCTTCTCTAGAATCAGCATATGTTTCATCCCATAACCCCGTAGTTGGTACACGTATAGCCTTACAGAATTCCTCTAATGACATGACTAAACGCTGCCCCCTCATTGTAAATTTAATGACAAAAGTAGCTGGAGGAGGGTTCTTAGACTTACTTTTCTGGTGCACCACCGGTCCCTCAAACCTGAATGTAGAGAGGAATTCCCTCGAGAGTTCCACATATGTGTTGCGTGGATGGCGTGAGAACTCAAGCAGCCCCGTAGTTGCAGCAAAGGCTTGGAAATCTTCAGCAATCCCCCAATGTTCAAGAACTTCGGGGTCTTGCCATCTTGTGGTATGGACACGCAGATTTTCACCTGCAAAAACCAATTCATCCTCCCATAACTGATTATCATCATGATTGTTGGACACCCTTGATTCTCTTCTCCTTGTCCTTGAGGACATCCCAAGCAATGCATTTCCCTTGTTCAGCATGTTACCTTGCTGTACCAAAATAAAATTCAACAAAAATTAAATTGTATCACTCTAAAACATTGCTAAGGCATCCATAACTAGTCCTCTAATCAATATCATGCATCCATATCAACTAGAAAACTTAAATTCATGGAGTTCTTAGACATAATAGGTGACACCTAGTGCAGCAAAATACTTCATACACAAAGCATGGGAGCAAAAAGTAATTGGATGAGTGAAGGAGTTACATACCAAGGAGTGATTCCACCAAACAGATTTGAAAAATCTGACTCAAATGTGGAGATCGAGGATTGACGGAGAAACAGAGCACGGGAAAAATGGAGGAGATGAACTGGGGTTGGTTTTCGGTCGAAAGGGAGCAGATGAGCATTGGATGGGCCCCAGCATCCACTTGTGGCCAAAAATGGGGTATCCCACGCGGCCAAGGAATCTGGCCGCGTGGAGGTACCTATTTTGGCCCCTGGTGGCCTGCTGGTGCTCCCCCACTAGTTGCTGGTCCCTTCGGGCAAAAAACTGACCCCCTAATTTTTCTGGAATTTTACGTGAAACTTTTCTACATAGAATTTCTAAAACTTCATATTCTGTGATTTCTGATTCTAAAATTTTTAATACTATGTCTATGTCTCACAATTTTAAAGCAAATAACATAAAAAAATGCAATTTAAATGTTTGTGAATCATGCCTTTATCATTTCCACATTAGTAATGAGGTTGATCAGGTCTCATTAGCAACATGTAAAGAATATAGCTCATGATTCTTATTATTACTTATTATAAAACAATAAATCAAGTTACCTCATATTTGATTGGAATGGTCCCAATCATCAATATTTCATACCTTGGTGCTGGAGGTGGTATAGGTATTTCAATGCTACCAATCTTAATGGAATTTATTTGTATAGCATTCACACTTGTGCTCATACTTGTAACATGTTTCTTCTTGGGAAAATAAATAGTGTGCTCTTTGCCTTTAACATTAAATGTCACTTTGCTCTCAGTGCAATTTATCACAGCTCCTGCAGTATTCAAAAAGGTCTACCAAGAATAATAGATAGATTATCATCTTCAGGCATTTCTAATATAACAAAATCAGTAGGTATCAACTCATTAGCAATAGAGATGGGAACATCCTCACATATTCCTATAGGTACAACAGTTGTTTTATCAGCCATTTGTAAAGATATTTCTGTTGGAACTAGTTTGTTCAAATTAAGCTTCTTATATAGTGAGAAAGGCATAACACTAACACCAGATCCTAAATCACATAATGCATATTTCACATAGGCTTCTTTAATTTTGCAAGGAATAGTAGGAATACCAGGATCTCCACGTTTTTCAGGCAATTTTCCTTTAAATGAATAATCAGCAAGCATAGCAGTAATAGCATCAGTAGGTATCTTTCTTTTATTAGTGACAATATCTTTCATGTATTTTGAATATGGAGGATTCTTAATAGCATCAATAAGTGGAATCTCTAATTTCATATTCTTAATCATATCATAAAATTGCCCATACCTCTCTTCATCTTTTGTTTTTGATACCTCTTGGGGATATGGAATGGGTCTTTGTACCCATGGGTCCCTTTCTTTACCTTTATCTTTATCTTTATTTGGTTTCTTCTTCTTCTTGGTCTTCTCAATAGGAGGCTTAGGATCCTCCTTAGCAGCAGCTTCTTCATTATTATCATCATGTTGTTCAATATCAGGTGGAGATGATTCTTCTTCTTCATTATTATCATCCTCAGTTTCAGCATCAGAAATAGAAATATCCTTGTCTTGCTCATTGGAGTCATCATCATGCTCATTTTCATTGGGATATTTTCCTGCAAAAGATTTATCTTTAAGAGCAACTTGCTCTTTTCTTTTAGGATGATCATCAGGATAATCAGGATCCTGGGTGCTTGCACCTCCCCTAGTATTAACTCCACATAATTGTTTTTGTTTATTCAGATTTTCATACAATTGATTTTGTAAAGAAATCATTTGCTCAACTTGATTGTTCATCATTTCACAATGTTTAACAATTCTTTTAACTTCCCCTACACTAGCATTTAAGTTTTCACGGAGGAAATTAATTTTATGATGGTTTTCCATGATTGTCATTCTAATTTTACGCTCCTCAGGATTATCATGATAAGCAAAATTGTTAACATAAGAGACATCAACAGGAGGTGTTACCTCCTCATTACCTTCCATAGGGAGTATAGAGTTCACTTGAATTGGAAAGCATGGTTCATCAGTAGGAAGTTTAATACCCATTTCAGATAATTCCTTGAGATGAGAGGTTTTAATTCCCTTCTCTTTAATATCCTTGGAAGCTTCAGCCATTGTTTCTTGGTTCAATTCGAGTATACCTCCTTTCTTCTCTGGGAGTGTCTCATTTTTATCTATCTCCTCAATGTTCCAATCAGCTTCAGTCTCGAGAATAGACTCCAGTAATTCAATTGCTTCATCAACACTTCTGTCCCTAAAGATATTCCCTACAATACTATCAAGGTAGTCTCTTGTTTCCCCCATTAGTCCATTATAGAATATATCAAGCAATTCATGAGGTTTGAAACCATGACCAGGACATTTCTTACACATTTTACCAAATCTCCCCCAAGCTTGGGGTAGACTCTCTTTCTTATCTTGTTTAAAATTGCCAATTTCAACAGTTAATGCATGTATCCTTTCAGCAGGAAAATATTTATTGAAAAACAATTGCAAGCATTCTTCCTTACTAGTAATACATGCAGGTCCTAAACGATTATACCAAACTCAAGAATTTTCACCCAAAGAAAAAGGAAACAATTTTAAGAATAAATAATGTTGACGGATTTCATTATTTCCAAATGTAGTAGATAAAGCATGCAATTCAGCAATATGATCAAGAGGAGACTCCTCATCCTTTCCACATAATCTAGACTTCTCAACTATCTCAATTATCTCAGGATTAACATTGAATTCATAATCTTTATCTCTAATTCTAATAGCTGGGCCACACAAATTCCTAGTAGCAGCAAAACAGTTTCCAAGAGATGCATCATCATAAATAGAGAGTTTATCAAGTTTTGTATAATCAGGTGATATAAAGGCCTCAATAAATGCTTCTTCTTCTTCTTCAGAAGAGGCCCCATATTCATACTCTCTACGAGTCTCATTTCTTTGTAGCTCAAGTTCTACATTTTCATCTACAGAAGATTCCGGAATTTTAGTTGTTTCAGGTGTTTCATTTGCCTCAGGTGTTTCAATAGTTTCAGGAATTTCAGAAGCTAGTTCTTTGTCTACATTATCAAGTGTTTGATCATTAGATGTACTAGTAGACATTTTTGACAATGGTGATTTACCAGCTATTCCTTTCTTTTTCTTAGCAGCCACAGTAGAAACAATATTAGGTGAAAAATTTGGTCTACTAGGAAAATCATTACCAGAACGAGTAGTCGAAAGCATTACCTCCTTCGAAGTGTCCTTTCCCTTTCCCATTGTAGGGAACAAGAAAGTGCAGCAAGTAGACAGTAACAAGTGGTCTTACCAATAAAGCTAGGCTCCCCGGCAACGGCGCCAGAAAACAGTCTTGATGGCTCCCAAAGTGCAGGAGATCAATCGTAGTCTTCGATGGGAAGTATTACCCAAATTTGTAGTTCGACTCAGTGGGAACACAAGAATACCAGTGAGACTTTAGCAATTGGGACGTCACTCCAAACCACACCTGTGTATCAACAAACTTGCAGCGAGAGTGGTGAGTGTAATAATGAAGTGAAAGTAAACAAACAAAAAGTAAATGGAGAGCAAGTGTTTTCCCAGTTTTCACCAGAAAAGAGTGAAAGTAAACCAGAGACTAAAACGCAAGCATGAGGTGACAGCGGGGTGTTGCACAGATAAGATTGATCATGTAATAATGTTTTGCTAGCAGCGGGGCCTTTCTCTATCTCAGTTTTATGTAGGTGTGTGTTCCGTAAATTATTGTGCGTACTAACCAAGAGAATTTGCACAAAGCCTATTGTCCTACCTGCCCATTTCACCGGGGCCAATTTGGAACTACAGGTAATTAAGGTCTACCCTTTCGAATAGCCCGGACCAACGCATTAACACTCCATGAACACACATAATCCTCAAACTAGAACATATCCCCCTTGTTTTCCCTAGCTGTCACTTTAGGGTTCGCAGGTTCAACATAATAGCAGGTAATACACATTGCAGATAGATACCAAACTCAAATATATGATGTAGCAATGTAAGTTCAGTACTGAAATCATGCCACTTGGGCCCTAGTAACAAGCATTAAGCCTAGCAATAGTGCATCAACATAAGACATAAGAATTCTCAAGACAAACCCCTAGATCCCGCATACCGGGTAGCAATTACATGATCAATCTCATCCAAAACCCCTCACACCTCACATGCCTACAGCAACTACTCACACATGGAGGGGGTGATGGAGCTCATGGTTGATGGAGATGATGGTGGTGATGATGATGGTGATGAAGCCCCTCGAATTCCACCTCCGGGGGTGAAATCCCGGATCAATCTGACTCCGAAATCGAAGATCGTGGTGGCGGTGGCGCTCTGTTTCGCGAACATCCCTCTCCTTCGAAACCCGTCAGATTCTCGTATATATGGAGGGGTACGTCGAAGACCTAGACGGAGTGGGCCATCTGGGCCCAAAAGGGGTGACCCCACGCGGCCAAGGAATCTGGCCGCGTGTGGGGCCCCCTTTTGGCCCTCGGGTGGCCCCCCGGGCCCATCTGGTGCTCATTCCCCTTCTTTTCCATAAAAAGTTACGTGGTTTTCGTCCCCTGTGAAAAGTCCTGCAAAAATAGACGGAAAGAAGACTTTTGCTAAAAACAGCGTCAGATTCTGCAAATTTATTCAATTATGGGGGGACTCCGGAGAGAAATACGATGCAAAGTGCTTGGAAAAGTAGATGCATTTTGGGTGCATCAACGACCCATAAGTATGGGGGTGTATCGTAGTACTTTCGATAAATAAGAGTGTCGAAACCAACGAGGAGTAGAAAGTGTTGACAAGAAGGTTGGATAGAGGATTCACTGTAAACACTAGCAAACAGGTTTTTGGTGGTTTTTGATATAGCAGATAAATAAAGTGCGAGTAAATAAAAGACAGTAAATATAATTGCAGCGAGTGACTCAATCCTTTTGAGAGCAAGGGACAAGCCGGTTGTTCTACTTATGATTACCAAACGTTTTTGAGGATACATGGGGATTTCGTCAAGTGCTTTCATTTCATACGGTTGATTAAAATTTGTTGTTTTGATAGGTGTTGTGTGGGTGAACCTATGCTAATGCACCACCCAACTAGGACTAATACATACTTGTGATTATACCCTCGTAAATTCACAAATACAAGAAAGTAATTAAGATAAATCTAACCACAGACTTAAAACTCTGGGATCCTACACTCCCTCGTGCATCGGTTTCCTAATGGGGGTTTAGGTTTTTGTCACTCCGGCTACCCCACAATTAGTAGCTAAATACACAATGCATCCTCCTAGGCCCATAAAGGTGAAGTATCATATAGTCGACGTATACATGACACCACTAGAAGAATAACACCACAACTTAAATATCAAACCCCTAGATATTACTTCAACTTAATTCCACAATTAACATCATGACTTCTCCCATGTCCTCAAGAACTAAACGAACTACTCACAAGACATCATATGGATCATAATCAGAGGTGATATAATGATGAATAATAATCTGGTCATAAAGTGTAAACACCGATAAATATCACAAACATCAACTACTAACAAGTGATCCACACCGGGAGAGAGATCTAGTGAAGAAAAATGATATAGAACCCTAATTGTTACAGCGGGATGACGGTGGACGGTGCTGGTGCTGGTGGTGATGATGATGACGGTGACGATCTTGATGATGCCCGGAGCGATGACGGTGACGATGGCGATGATTTTCCCTCTCCGGGGAGGAATTTCCCCGGCAGATTTCTCCATGCCGGAGAGATTTTCTCTCTCTGTTGTTTTCCGCCCTGAGGCTACGGCGGAATATTTCCTCGATGATGTTCTCGGGCTTAGGGTTCCCTGGGGGTCAAGTACGCGAAAGGGGGCGACCAGAGGTGGGCCAGGGTGGCCACACCACCTGGCGGCGTGGCCAGGGGGTGCGCCACCCCATGGTGTGGGCCCTCGTGCCCCCCTCTTGCTCTCCTCGTGAATAGATCCCTCTTTTGGACTTCTAAGACATCCTCGATGCCCCCTTCTTCTTCTGATCTTCTGAAATAGGGTATCCGGACGGTGCTTTTTCCATCAGGTTTCTAGTCCCGGTGTTTATTCTCCAAAAATTATTGAACATGCAAAATAAGATGAAATAACATAAGTAATGCATCATAACATGAAATATATCGATGAATAATAGAAAATAACAATATAAAATAGTGATGCCAAATGGACGTATCAACTCGCCCTAAGCTTAGACCTCGCTTGTCCCCAAGAGAAACTGAACTCAGTAAACATGACCAAAGGTTTATGGACTGAGGTGTCGATAAATAGAATACGGACAAAAAACATCACATCTATCAAAGCACAAGTCATTTTAGACAACAACTTCCTCTCATATAATTAAACTTGAAACAAATAGAGGAAATCACAATAAAGGTGTAAAAAAGAAATCATAGTTGGTGAGGGCAAACTTTGTTCTTTGTTAGAGAACAATTAACAGTGTATTTATCTTTCGATCAGAGTTTTTATATTAAAGCTTATATTGCATAGTTTATCATGCTCAATCATAACAATCTCTTTGCAGTTACTGATAACTTTCAAAGTGGTATTTTCAATCATAAAAAACATTTGTACTAAACAAGGAAGAATAAAGGACATGATTGAGTAAATCAACATATATATGGATGGATCACAACAGCTCAAATGCTTGCTTAAGACAAAAAGGAGTAGGTTTACTGACTCAACATAAAGGTAAAAGATAGGCCCTTCGCAGAGGGAAGCAGGGATTAACTCATGTGCTAGAGCTTTTCATTTGATAAACAGAAGTATTGAAAACAATTTTGAGAGTAGTGTATGTTTATGTCAACGAATGGCAAACAGAAAATACAGTATGTCACAAGCCAACTAGACTTCACAAGAGCGGCTCCCATTGAAGGATGCAACTGGTATATAAGATCATCCCACTTTCTCTCTTTTTTTACACAATTATGCTTTGACTAGTAAATCGGGGGCAAAATAGTGAAAAGAATTTGTATTGTTAAGTTTGGGGTTGGGCACCCCGCTGCCAACTCTTCTATCATTTGGATAAGCGGATGAAGCCACTAGTCCATGTGTGTAAAGTCCAATCAACAAGTGAGATAAAGATTTTCTATTTGCGTCCTCATGAGCTAAAAACAAGGGCACAAAACAGGTGTAATTTTGAAGGTTTTAAAGGTAGCACACAAACAATTTACTTGGAGTGGCGGTCAAATACCACATATAGGTAGGTATGGTGGACACAAATGGCAAGGTTTTGGGGCTCAAGATTTGGATGCACGAGAAGCATTCCCTCTGAGTACAGGTTTTTTGGCTAGCAAGGATGGGTAGCAAGCATAAGAGTTGAGGGAAAATAAACAAATATACATATGATAAAACCAATCATGCAATCTTCATTGGAGGTACAAAAAATCTTACTTGAGAATACTATGCTTATGAGCCAACAAGAAAGAAAGATCATGGAATAATATATCTACACGCAACTCACTCTTTTCTACTTAAGTCTCAACGTATTGTTGCTACTGACCAATGCTAAGTTTTCCAAAACCAACTAGATTAACTTGATGCTCCAATATTGATACCAATACTAATAAAAAGATCAACCATATAACAAAAATTGCAAACTAAAATAAAGTGTAGAAAGTAAATGATGAAACTTCTCATTAATATTCCATTACGACAACTCAAACCAAGGGATACAACGATAACCAACTAAAGAGTGATACTTCCATACTGCAAACCATCCTATATGATATTTTCTCTACTCATGATATGACTCTACTAAAAGATAAAAAAGGTGAAATATAAAGGTGTGATACCACAACACTCCCCCAAGCTTGGAACAAGCCAAGGGGATGCCAATACCAATGATGAACTAATTCTTCGGTGGTGGTGGCGAGTCCTTCTCAATAAGTTTATCAACTGATTTCTTCAATCTTCAATTGCGAACATAAGCATACGCATCATCTCTGTATTGTGCTCAATACAATTCGCATGCTTGTTAGACGGTGATGATCCATATCCCAGCAAGAAGGCAACTTGGCCTTGGGTACCCTCCTAGATTGAGACTCATGAATTAAGGTATGGAAAGGTTTCTTAAAGCCTAAAAGTGGTGTCCTTGAAGCTAAGCAGTGACGTGGGGCCTTCCCTCCAGTGCTCATCCTTGCCGTTTGCTTGGAAGGTTTTGCAACCACTCCAATTGCGACGGTGGCGCGTGGGTGCACTCGCGGGTTTTCTTCTACATCTCCTTGAACTCCACTCTCGATCTCCTCCTCCGGCTTCCGGTCTTGGAGATCATCTTTCATCGGTCCCTTGCCCTTTTTGTTGTTGGCGGAGACCATGGTGCATCTAAAACTGAAAACAGATCCTGGCAGAAATAGGTCGAAACAGAAACATGACGAGAAAATGATATACAAACCTCGGAGGTCCGGGGGGGGGTGTTAAATTGCAGAAACATATGTATCGAAAGGAAAGTGCAAGTCGAAAAAGAGTCGGAGAGGGGTTCCGGGGCGCCCACACCATAGGGTGGCGCGGCCAGAGGTGGGCCCGCGCCACCAGGTGGTGTGGTGTCCTCGGGCACCATCTCCTACCCTTCTTCGGCTCGATATTTTTCATATTTTCCATATATGAATAATTTATAACTTGGAAAGCGATACGCGAACTGTTTCTTAAAAGAACTGTTACCTATTCGAAAGAGGACTCTACGGATTCTGGAATCTTCCCTCTAATAAACTTCTTCGGAGTCATTACTTGAATAACATCAACATCTTCATCATAAGAAACCCCGGAAATATAATGTTTGAGTCTTTGCCCATTCACCACTTGTGTAGTTTTATCTTTGAGGGAACCAATTTTGATTGCACCCGAATGATACACTTCTTCAATAACATAAGGTCCTTCCCATCTCGAGAGTAACTTTCCTGCAAAAATCTGAGACGAGACATATACAATAGAATTTTCTCACCAACATGAGACTCTCTTTTAAGAATTCTCGTATCATGCCTTTGTTTAACTTTCTCTTTAAAGATTCTAGCATTTTCATAAGCTTCACATCTCCATTCATCTAGAGAACTCAAATCAAGCATTCTTTTCTTACCAGCAAGTTTAAAATCTTTATTAAGTTCTTTCACTGCCCAATAAGCTTTGTGTTATAATTCTAAAGGCAAGTGACAAGATTTTCCATAAACCATTTTATAAGGAGATATACCCATAGGCTTTTTATAAGGAGTTCTATAAGCCCATAAAGCAGCATTCAACTTATCAGACCAATTTTTCCTAGATTTATTAACAGTCTTTTGCAAGATAGATTTAATTTCTCTATTTGATAATTCTACTTGCCCACTGGTTTGAGGATGATAAGCTGAGGAAATTATATGATTAACATCATATTTAGCAAGGGGTTTTCTAAAACCGCCATGAATAAAGTGGGAACCTCCATCAGTCATAAGATATCTAGGCACACCAAACCTAGGGAAATAACATCTTTAAACATTTTTAAAGAGGTCTCACCATCAGCACTTTTTGTAGGTATAGCTTCTACCCATTTAGTAACATAATCAACATCAACAAGAATATGAGTGTAACCATTTGAAGGAGGAAGCAGACCCATAAAGTCAAATCCCCAACAATAAAAAGGTTAAATAACAATAGAATAACTCATAGGCATTTCATTGCATCTAGAAATACTACCAACTCTTTGACATTCATCACAAGATAAAACAAAATTATGTGCATCTTTAAAGAGAGTAGGCCTATAGAAACCTGATTGTAGAACCTTCTGTGCGGTTCTATCTCCAGCGTGATGTCCTCCATAAGCACTACCATGACACTTTCTCAATATTTCACGTTGTTCATGATCTCGAACACATATTCTCATAATACCATCTACTCGTTCTTTATATAAGTGTGGTTCATCCCAGAAATAATTCCTCAAATCATAAAAGAATTTTCTTCTTTGTTGAGCTGTAAATGTTGGAGGCAAATACTTGGAAACAATAAAGTTAGCATAAGCTGCATACCAAGGACTATTTTGGGAGTTTACCTTTATTGCAGCCAACTGTTCATTTGGAAAACTATCATTAACATGAATAGGGTCATACACAATGTTTTCTAATCTAGACAAGTTATCAGCAACATGATTTTCAGCACCCTTCCTATCCACAATATGCAAATCAAACTCTTGTAGGAAACAATAAAGCTAGCATAAGATGCATACCAAGGACTATCTTGGGAGTTTACCTTTATTGCAGCCAACTGTTCATTTGGAAAACTATCATTAACATCAATAGGGTCATAAGCAATGTTTTCTAATCTAGACAAGTTATCAGCAACAGGATTTTCAGCACCCTTCCTATCCACAATATGCAAATCAAACTCTTGCAAAAGCAGCACCCATCTAATAATCCTAGGCCTAGCATCTTTGTTTTCCATAAGGTATCTAATAGCAGCATGATCAGTATGAATAGTAACTTCTGAACCAACAATATAAGGTCTAAACTTATCACATGCAAAAACTATAGCTAAGAACTCTTTTTCGGTAGTAGCATAATTCTTTTGAGTAGCATCAAGAGTCTTACTAGCATAATGAATAACATTCAATTTCTTATCTACTCGCTGTCCAAGAACAGCACCTACAGCAAAATCACTAGCATCACACATAATTTCAAAAGGTAAATCCTAATCAGGGGGTTGAACAATAGGAGCAGTAGTTAAAGCCTTCTTTAAAGTCTCAAAAGCTTCCTTACAATCATCATCAAAAACAAAAGGTACGTCTTTTTGAAGAGATTAGTAAGAGGCTTTGATATTTTAGAGAAATCTTTAATAAACCTCCTATAAAAACCAGCATGACCAAGAATACTACGAATACCTTTAACATCCCTAGGACAGGGCATTTTCTCTATTGCTTCCACTTTAGCTCTGTCAACTTCAATACATCTTTCAGAAATTTTATGTCCAAGAACAATTACTTCATTCACCATAAAGTGGCATTTCTCCCAATTAAGAACAATATTAGTTTCCTCACATCTTTGCAAAACTTTATCAAGGTTGTGCAATCATTTATCAAAAGAAGTTCCATAGACGGAGAAATCGTCCATGAATACTTCCACAATTTCTTCACAAAAACCATGAAAAATAGCATACATGCATCTTTGAAATGTAGCAGGAGTATTACACAAACCAAAAGACATACGTCTATAAGCATAAGTACCATAAAGACAAATAAAGGTTGCTTTCTCTTGATCTTGCTTCTTAACAGCAATTTGAGAAAACCCAGAATAACCATCAAGAAAGCAAAATGAGTTTTCTTAGACAACCTCTTTAGCATTTGATCAACAAAAGGCAAAGGATAGTGATCTTTCTTAGTAACCTTCTTAACTTTCCTAAAATAAATGCAGATTCTATAACCAACTACTACTTTTTGAGGAATAAGATCATTATTTTCATTAGGCATAACATTCATTCCTCCCTTCTTAGGAACACAATGCACAGGGCTCACCCATCTACTATCAGCAATAGGAAAAATAATACCAACATCAAGGAGTTTTAATACCTCATTTCTTACCACTTCCTTAATCTTAGGAATTAAACGGCATTGATGTTCAATTACTGGTTTTGCATCAGGTTCAATATTTATAACATGCTGACATATAGAGGGAGAAATCCCTTTCAAATCATCAAGAGTATATCCAATAGCTCCACAGTGTTTCTTCATTATTCCCAATAATCTTTCCTATTCTCCACCTGAAAGTTTAGAACTAATAATAACATGATATATTTTCTTATCATCAGTATAAGCATATTTAAGATCATCAGGGCAAGGTTTTTAATCAAAAACAGTATCCTTCTTGGGTGGTAACGTGATACCCAAGTCCTCCATAGGTAAATTATGTTTCAGTATCACCGGTTGACGAAGAAGAATATTGTCAATCTCATTTCTCTCTTCCATAAAGATCTCACTTTCATGGTCCTCCATGTATTGATGCAAAGCATTGTTAGGAGCAAGAGAAATAGAGGCAAGTTGTTCAACCCTAAAAATTTCATTAGGCAATTCAGATTCATAAAGAGCTCTAGCAAATTTGGAGAAATTAAACTCATAAGATTTTCCATAAAATTTAGTCAATATTTTCTCCTTCTTACAATCTATAATAGCTCCACAAGTGTTCAAGAAAGGTCTACCAAAAATAATAGGACAAGTCTTACTAGCAGCCTTACCCAGCACTAGAAAATCAATAGGATATTTAGTTTTACCACATCTCTAACAATACCAATCAGAAAAACAGTTTCTCTATTAGCAAGCTGAATAACCACATCAATATCTTCAAGTTCACACGAACCAATTTCATGCATGATTTCTTTATAAAGCTCATAAGGAATAGCAGTAGAGCTTGCACCAATATCACGCAAACCATAATAGCAATAATCACCAACCTTAACAGAAAGCACAGGAACACTAGTTTCCTTAGGTCTATTTGGATGTGAGACAATATTAGAAGCATCCTCACAGAAGACAATATGTTCATCCTCTACATTTCCACAAACAAGGTCTTTCTCTATTGCTACTGCAGGTTCAACAGTTATTTGTTCATCAGATTCAATAGATTTCTTTATACTTTTATTAACCACACTAGGTACAATAGAGTGTTCTTTTACCTTACCAGGGAAAGGCATTTTCTCAATATAAGGCTCAGGCACAACAGGATTAACATCATGCACTTCTATATTTCTAGCAGGAACAATATCTTTATAAGGTGCATGGTACTTGCTCAACTCCTTTTTAGGAATATCAAGATAGGATGCAAAGGCTTTAAGACAATTTGCAAAGATTTGAGAATCAAGACCACAAACAACACTAACATTATAGAAATCATTAGTTCCCATAAAAACTTTAATGCATTCATAATCATAATTTATATGTGACTTTCTACCTTTGTCATTCTCCCATCCTTTAGTGTTTTCTTGAATGCGGTCAAAAAGGTCCCATTTAGCTTATTCCTTCATACGTGTGAATGATCCAGAACAAGAAGCATACAATAAATCATTATCATGAAGAGAAATCCTTGCATAAAAATTATTGATAACAATATTACTCGTGAGCTCATGAACAAGGACATTTAAGCATTAATAACTTCATTCTACCCCAAGCTTGGGCAATACTCTCTCCATCATGAGGCCAGAAATTATATATTTGATTCCGGTCTTTATGAATCTCACTCGGAGGATAGAATTTAGAATAAAGGAGAGGTACAATTTCCTCCCATCCAATAGATTCACCATTCTCTAGCAATTTAAACCATTCAGTAGCTCTACCTTTCAGCGATAAAGAGAACAATTTCCTTTTAACTTGACCCATTGTAATACATGCACACCTGAATAACTCGCATAATTCATGTATAAAGAGAAAATGATCACCGGGATAAACAATTGCATCTCCATAATAGCAGTTATCCATAACACGTCCAACAATTTAAACCATTCAGCAGATAATGGGTCACCTACTACCCTAGCAGTAACAGTACCCCTAAAAAGAGAACCAAAAGAATTCTCCATAATGAAATAAAGCAGCAGACAGAAATAAAAACGACACTCACATTAAAAGTTTATCTTACCAATAGCGCTTCACTCACCGGCGACGGCGCCAGAAAATATTCTTGATGACCCACAAGTATAGGGGGTGTATCGTAGTACTTTTGATAAATAAGAGTGTCGAACCCAACGAGGAGCAGAAGGTGTTGACAAGCAGGTTGGATACAGGATACTAGCAAACAGGTTTTTGGTGGTTTTTGATATAGCAGATAAATAAAGTGCGAGTAAATAAAAGACAGTAAATATAATTGCAGCAAGTGGCCCAATCCTTTTGAGAGCAAAGGAAAATCCAGTTGTTCTACTTATGATTACCAAGCGTTTTCGAGGAAACATGGGGATTTCGTCAAGTGCTTTCGTTTCATACGGTTGATTAATATTTATTGTTTTGATATGTGTTGTGTGGGTGAACCTATGCTAATGCACTGCCCAACTAGGACTAATACATACTTGTGATTATACCCCTCGTAATCATCCACAAATACAAGAAAGTAATTAACATAAATCTAACCACAGCCTTAAAACTCTGGGATCCTACACTCCCTCGTGCATCGGTTTCCTAACGGGGGTTTAGGTTTCTGTCACTCCGGCAACCTCACAATTAGCAGCCAAATACACAATGCATCCTCCTCGGCCCATAAAGGTGAAGTGTCATGTAGTTGACGTTCACATGACACCACTAGAAGAATAACACCATAACTTAAATATCAGACCACCAGATATTAATTCAACATAATTCCACTACTAACACATGACTTCTCTCATGTCCTCAAGAACTAAATGAACTACTCACAAGACATCATATGGATCATAATCAGAGGTAATATAATGATGAATAAAAATCTGGTCATAAAGTGTAAACACTGATAAATCTCACAAGCATCAGCTACTAACAAGTAATCCACACCGGGAGAGAGATCTAGTGAAGAACAACAATATAGAACCCTAATCGTTACAGCGGGATGAAGGTGGACGGTGAGGGTGATGGTGCTAGTGGTGATGATGATGACGATGACGATCTTGATGATGCCCGGAGCGATGACTGTGACGATGGTGATGATTTCCCCTCTTCAGGGAGGAATTCACCGACAGATTTCTCCCTGCCAGAGAGCTTTTCTCTATCTGTTGTTTTCCGCCCCGAGGCGGTGGTGGAATATTTCCTCGATGATGTTCTCGGGCTTAGGGTTTCCTGGGGTTCAAGTACGCGAAAGGGGGCGACCAAAGGTGGGCTAGCGTGTCCACACCACCTGGCGGTGCGGCCAAGGGGCGCGCCACCCCATGGTGTGGCCCCCTGTGGCCCCCCTCCGGCTCTCCTCGTGGCTAGCTCTCTCTTTTGGACTTCTAAGACATACCCATACCCCCTTCTTCTTCTGATCTTCTAAAATAGGGTATCCCGACGGTGCTTTTTCCATCAGATTTCTTGTCCTGGTGTTTATTCTTAAAAAAACATGAAACATGCAATATAAGATTAAATAACATAAGTAATGCATCATAACATGAAATATATCGATGAATAACAGAAAATAACAATATAAAACAGTGATGCCAAATGGACGTATCACTCGCCATGACGGCGCGGAACTCCTCATCCTCTGTCGTCGCGTCCCCGAGCTTCTTGGCGGCTAACCCTCTTCGCTTGTTGTCGGTGACAATCGCCCTACGCTCAACGTCGGCTTTCTACTCGACGTTCGTTGTCCCCGCCGGCCTATGCATCGGCTTCCTAGTCCTGTTCAGCTTCAGCTGCTCATTGTCTCCGGCGGAGCGCGGCTGCTTGTACTTTTTGGGCGGCATGGCAGGCATCGGAGATCTGTGGATGGAAGAAAGGGCGAGAGGTGCGCGAGGAAGGAAGAAGTTCGACGCAGTCGAGGGAAAACGGGGGAAAATGGCGCCAAAGTAGTCCACACTCGCCGTCAGGGCAGACCCACGCACGTTTTCGCTTCCGCCAGTGTCCCCCAGGAGCCCCACGGTGCACTATGGTCGGCCTGGATTCGGCGGGCGATAATTTGGCCCAAACCGGAGCTATTGGATGTTCTGGGGGCGCGACTGGACGAAAAACGGCGAACCGACACAGAAAGAGTGGCCCTGGGGGCTCATGGGGGACGGCCGAAGATGTTCTTAGAACCATTCGTAAGTCCAGTATTACTGGGACGAAGGGGTTACTAGTTTGGTTGTAATGGCCGTCGTGTTGACCAAAGCCGGTCGGTCCATCGATCTCAGATAGGCATATTTCAACTTTCAAGGTGCATTTCAGTTTTTTTATTAACTTCTTTAGAAACGGAGGCCATACCCAGGCTTTGTATCAAAATAATGCACACAGCTGTTTTTTTTATTAATAATAAAGGCAAATGTCAGCTGCCTTACAACGAGTTACACGAATAAACCGGAAGCCACCTGCCTAACGAACAAAATTGGCACACCTACAAACTCATGATGAAGGGGTGGTAATTATCGGAGCCACCATGTCCTGATCTAACTCACCAACGCGCATCATCTAATCCGTTTGCCTCCACCAAGTCGGCTGATGGCGAGCCGGAGCACATCACCGGTTCAGCAGGCCCGCAGTATAGACCGATATGCACACTCGGAAGCCACTGCTGCCAACATCTGCCAAACCATTTTCTAGAGAGATCAATGCAGAAACCTTGCGTGGCCTGCCATCGACGCTGCCATGGCGTCAAACATCACCTCCTCCCTGCGCGCGCCCATCATCCTGTGTCCATGGCCGAAGCTCCGTGGTACCACGCTACCAAGACTCGTTGTCTTCGACGAAGATGAAACACCACAAACCACCATCAGTCCCCTTCCAGGCAGCCCATGTTCCAAAGATGATGCCCCATGGGGGTAGACGACACCGAAGGTACCACGATGATCAAATCTGGCAAAAACAGATTTAGGGTTTCCCCCGGAACACAGTGCAGGAGACGGGTGAGTAGCGACGACGACTCTTTTAACAAGGCAACGACACCCACGGGTGACTCAGTCGACGGCCTGAGCCCGGCATGCACCGGTCTCCCTCCTCACCTCCAAGATTCGTCGACCGAGAATGAATTAGTGAATTAGTGCATTAAAAATGAATTTGTGAATGGGACAAGAAGGGGGTGAAATGGACTATGAAGCACACGGTCTAGATACCATGAACATTAAGATGTGCAAGTGAGGTCCATTGTCTATTTCAGTGTTTTGTTGAAAAAGATTGTCAAAAATATGAATTAAAAAATTCTAAAATAAACTAGTGGATACGTGGGATTCCACTTTCACATCCTTAAATAACACTAGCGAAAAAGACCGTGGCGTGGTAGATCTGTTGTGTATCGTTTTAAATAATGATTATCTAGGACAGTAATCAGCATAGGAAAACAGTTATCCATCTTACGAAATCCTTATTACTTACTATACCCGGATAATTTATTTTGCGACCTTGCAACCACAAAATCTGCATCCCGTTCACACTGTCAGCCATTCGGAGGTCGCCCCATGTCCCCTTCCAAGCATCATCACACACAACGTCATCTCGAGTCGGACAAAACCTGAGTTACTCACAAGACTCTCACCGACATGACTCCTTCTCAGTAACTACTCTCTTAATATCTACATGAACAAGCTTTGTTTGGTGTCTTGCTGCCAACCCGAGGAAATAATACATCCTATCTGCTGGTCCATGCTGTCGAATTTATATTTTTTCCTACGTGAAAGACCGAGAGGTTAACTAGAGGGGGGTGAATAGGTTAACTACAAATTTTAACTTCTTTTTCGATTTAACAAGATAATGCTCAAATATAGATTGTCTAGATTATGCAACTAGGTGAACAATCCTATAGGTTGAGCAAATACAACTAGTACAAGGTATATATATGACTAAGCTAGTAGCAACAAGTAAAGATAAGTTGAGGGATGACCAGACACAATGACATGGAGATGTATCCCGAAGTTCACTTCCCAATGGAAGCTAATCTCCGTTGGAGCGGTGTGGTGCCACCAAAGTGGAACACCGAGTAGCCCTCAAATGGCACACTGTATCTCTTTCGATTCCTTCCACCGATGGGGAGAGGCTCGAATCATTATGTTGCCATTGAGGTTGACAACTAGAACCTTTACAAGGATGAGGCACACTCCACAACTTTGGAGGGTCCTTACCAAATCCCAAGAGCCACCAAGACTCCGGGAAACAAGATCCACGAGAACAAGAGCTTTGGGGATACCAACAAGGCTTAAAGCTCCGATGAGCTAAGAGCAACAAGGTTCTTGGCTCCGATGAACTAAGAACAACAAGATTCCTAAAGGATGAGTGGGGTGATTTTGAATCGGCTTGGTGGAGTTGTAGATCTAGGGTGTCTCCTCCAAATCCCAAAAAATCAAGAGCTTTGGTTGGGTATTATGGGAGAAGCTTGAGCTTGGATGTGGTCGACAATGGTGGAGAGAGAAAGCTTAATTAACACCTTCTAAAGGTAGGGGATGAGTGCTATTTATACTCCGAGTGTAAAAGTGGCCGTTGGGGGGGGGTATCCCCTTCACCGCGGAGCTCCTAGCCTAGGAGGCCGGCCAGGAGAGCCGGGAAGCCCGTAGCCAGCCCACCACGGCATGCATCTCCCTTGGGGCCGGCTGGAACCCGACCTGGGGCCGATGGCCTCCATCCCACCTCGGCTTGGAAGCGCCGCGAGGCCGGATGGACCCAGCTTGGGGACGGCTCGTCCCACCCCGGCCTGGAGCCCGAAGTGCTCGGCCTCGTGCCCGGCCTGGGGACTGTGTGGGAGAGGATCTGGCTGGGGCACAGCCCGAGCCACCCGGCCTCGGAGCCCGGGCAGGCCGACCAGGTAGGCCGGCTGCCCTGTTTTTCCTGTTTTCTTCCCTTTTCTTTTCTCCCTTTTGCACTATCTTCAATATTGATTTGTCAATCAAATTGATGTCCTAGGAAGCTTGGGTTTGCATGTATCCGTGATAAAAAAAAGGTTCTAGCTTTTCATGTGCAATCCTAAACACGCTTAGGGAAAAAGATTAGATCATCTATATGTTGTGATCAAACACCAAAATAAGATTAGAAACAAAATGTTCTTTCAATCTCTCACTTTTTGATGTTTGATGACAACACACGGATTTGCATTAAAGATAGTTATCATAGCTATTTGCAAGGAGATAAAAGTTATAGAGGGGCTCCCCCTATTTGTGTGCCCAATCATAAGGTATATATTTGATAAACAAATGCGATGCAATGATTTATGATTTATATCTCCCTTTATGTTTTATAGGTCAATAACATATGTGATGCTAAGCAAGTAGTAGTGGTAACATGATATTCATATGTAATTGTGAGGTTGATAAATGAATGGTTTAGCACTAGAGATGAATATGTATAAGCTATGAGTTTTTCAAATCAACTTGAACCAAGTTTCCAAAACACAATTGTTAGTCATGATGAGATCTTATATAAGTGGTTGCATTGCAAGGAAAAAAATCTCACCATAGCCTTCATCTCATAGTAGATAGATAGAAGAAATATAACCTCACAATGATCTTCATCACGTCATAGATAGATAGAACGATAGATAGTAGAGACATAGTCTTACAATAACAACGAAGTTCAAACAAACACACAAATAGTAAGTTCAACTAAGATCAAAGAAAGCAATAATGATGATAAGACGAAAATGGATGCATGATATGTAATGGCTCTAATGCAAAGCATCGAGGATCCTAATATTTCTCCCCCTTGGCATCAAGACACCAAAAAGGGAGAAAATGATGCACTTCCAATCACTCATCATCATACATCTCCTCATCCTCCGCATTAGCTACCTCATCATTATTGGTGGGTGCCTGACTGGAAGTGGCCGCAGCTGCAAAGGAGGCCAGAAATGGTCCAAGAGAACTTGCATCATCACCAAGCCAGAAAGTGTGCGCAGACTTCCATGCATCCTCAAAGAGCTCCTCCGGTCTAGGAGAGCCCAGTGGAATGTGAAGAGCAGTCATGATGGCCCTCAGGTCTTGATGAGAGGCCTTGCCCTTCTTATAGGATTGATAGTCTCGGTGTTGCTTGTCAATGAAGAAGAAATTCATCTTTTGAAGAGCCTTCTTGATGCTGAACTTGCCAGAGGTTGGAACAGTACGGTCTGGAGAAGTAGAGCGAGTGATACCATGAGATGTACCGGGCCTAGTGGAAAGTGTGCAAATACGCTTGGGACGGTGGGCAGCTGCCATCTCAGCCTCAGCAGCCGTGAGAAGAGCACTCTGTTTGGGAGTCACCACAGAGTAGTTGTTGATGAGACCATGTGGAATCTTGTGCTCAAAGAGTGTCTAAAGGTAGGAGCCATAGATGAGAACCCTCTTATCCCGAACCACGGTCCTCATCTCATGCCACATGTAGTCCATAATATCCAAAGGCTTGTTGTTTTGCTTAGCATGCCCAATATGATGGAGGAGATTGACAATCCACTTGCAAACCTCGCCTTTCTCACCAAACTTGATATTGATAGTGTTCCGGAGAATGGTGTGAACAATGTACCAGAAATCGGTGAAATATTTGACCTTGGGAATACGCTGAGTTCCAGTACCCGCCGGATAGCAGTGACGCAGACCATCCCGAGCCTTGAGAAGTTGCTTCGCGTCACCATGGATTCTAGTGTGGGACATGGCATGATATATAATCCTGGGAAGACCGAGAAAGGAGCCAAACTCATCCATGGTGGCGGTACATTTGACACCACCACTCATCCAAGTCAGTGTGCGAGGTCCCTCAACGGAGAAGTGGATTGTAGCATAGAATTCCTTAAGCAGTTCAGGGGCAAAGGGGAGAGAGTTCCCCATGAGAGGAGTGATGCCATGGAAGTCCATAAGCTTCATGATCTCATTCCAATGCTTGCAGGAAGTTTCCACATCAAAGAAATGATGATCCACATGAGTGTTCTGAAGTTTACCGAGGACGAACTCATACACACTCTCATGCATCTTGCAGTAGAACCGGGGATCTACACATGTACTCAGCCCAAAAGCATAAGGATTGAACTTCAGACGAGCATTCTCAAAGTCTTCTGTGCTCAGACCGCCCCAATTACGAACCACGGGCTCTTGTGGTTTAACAGGGAGTGGAGCACTCTCTCTCTGAGAGGGAGTGGAGCCAGCAACCTCAGTGGCACTTTTCTTGCGGGTACTAGGAGCATGCTTTCCCTTGTCTTGTGGTGTATAGGCATTGCCTGAGAATAATGATGCATAGATATGGACAATCATAGTAAGTTCACATGGTCATGGTTTTTGAAAAGAAAATTGTTCCATTTAGATGAGTTATCGGGAGCAAGTTGATGATAATAGAAAGAACAAACACATCTAGGAAAAAAATTAAAAAGTATGGGCATATGAATATTGGAATGGCATGTATAGGGTTGGTCTACATCGGAAGTACCACAACTAGAGAAAATTCATAAACCTAGGTGATAGTTAGTAAGACATATGAACTAGAGGATGAACCCTAGGTGAGATGTAGCATAAAACCTAGATGTGATTTGAGCCCAAAAAAATGAACCGAGCCATTATAACGAGATAAAGAGAGCAAAGAAACATGGAATGCGACACACTTAGGAGAGGAACCCTAAAATTACCCGAGTTGGAGGCCATCTTGAAAATAACCCAAAAATTTCAAAGGAGAGGATCTCTCCCAAGAAGGCACCAAAGAGGATTCCACGTGGAGGAGAGTTTGGAGAAGAGCGGTAAAGTTTTGGATCAACCGGTATACCTTCGTGATCCATAGTAAGATTCACGGTTGCTGACATTGGATAAGCTAGTGGCTTGGCATTGATCATATCAAATTTCTTGAGAATGTCTTGAATATATTTTACTTGGCAAATAAAAGTTCCTTCATAATGTTGCTTGATCTCAAAACCGAGAAAGAACTTTAATTCCTCCATCATAGACATCTCAAACTCACTTGTCATTAGTTTGGCAAATTGGTCTACAAAACTCACATTATATGATCCAAATATAATATTATCAACATATACTTGGCATACAAAGAAATGTCCATATGCACTTTTGGTAAAGAGTGTGGGGTCAATTACCCCAAGTACGAAACCACGATCTACTAAGAACTCCTTTAAATGATCATACCAAACACGTGGGGCTTGTTTGAGGCCATACAAAGCCTTATGGAGGAAGTAGACATGATTAGGATACTTGGGATCCTCGATCCCCGTAGGTTGTTGAACATATACCGATTCATTTAGAGGTCCATTTAGAAAAGCACTTTTAACATCTATTTGATACAAGATGAAATTATGGCTAGTGGCAAATGCAAGTAATATACGAATGGATTCAAGTATAGCTACGTGAGCAAAATTTTCACCATATTCAAGTCCTTCGACTTGAGAGTAGCCTTGAGCAACCAATTGAGCCTTGTTGCGAATCACTTTCCCATGAGAGTCTTGCTTGTTCTTGCACACCCATTTTGTTCCAATGACATTATGATCCTTGGGTCTTTCCACTAGAGACCATACTTTGTTTCTTTGAACATTATGGAGCTCGTCATGCATAGCTTGAACCCACTCTTCATCTTCAAGAGCATCATACACTTTGATAGGTTCAACATGAGAGACGTACGAGTGTACCACAAAACTTGAGCACTTGACCACGAGCGGATACACTTCTTCCTAAGCCACGAATAATATTCTTTTTATAATGTGACTTTTGTTGCAATCTTGATGCTTTACGAGTCATGATATGAATTAGTGCATCATCAACATTCTCATTTGGAGGAATATCCTCATCATTTCCTTCATCAAGAGCATGATCTATCCGAAGTGGAGTTCTTGGTGAAGAGTCACCAACATCATTTCCACCACTATGATTGGGTGGATCTTGATCACTTTCTTGATGAGTGGTATAAACTTGAAGGTTTTGTTCTTGTTCTTGGTCTACCATTTGATTGGTGGTTGATGTAGAGGGCTCCACTTGCTTAGAGCTAGTCCCATTCTCATTTTCCACAGGGAGCCCCTCAATGGGTATAAGTGAACCTATACCCATTATTCCTATGGCTATGGAGGAAGGTTCATCACCTACATCATGACAATCAATTTTCTCCACTTGGGAGCCATTATCCTCATGAAACTCCACATTCATAGATTCTTCAACACACCCGGTGGATATGTTGTAGACTCTATAAGTGTGGGAGTTCGTGGCATAACCAACAAATATGCCTTCAAAGTTCTAGGATCAAATTTAGACATTGTAGTGCCTTTAATGTAAACTTGACATTTGCACCCAAAAACTCGAAGATACTTGAGGTTGGGTTTGTTACCGGTTAGGAGTTCATATGGAGTCATACCAATCATTGGACGAAGGAAGATTCGGTTAGGTAGATGACAAGTGGTGTTGATGGCTTTGGCCCAAAAGTTATATGGGGATTTGAACTCGGCCATCATAGTTCTTGCCATATTAATAAGTGTACGATTCTTCCTTTCCGCTGCACCATTTTGTTGAGGGGTGTACGCAGCGGAATATTGATGTCTTATCCCCTCATGACTCAAGAATTCATAAATGGTGTAGTTCTTGAACTCGGACCCATTGTCACTCCTAATTGCCAAGATCTTGGTGTCATATTGGCGTTGCACTTCCGTGGCCCAAGAGATGAACCTTTCTTGAGTCTCACTCTTCTTCTTGATATAGAATACCCAAGTGTATCTTGTATAATCATCCACAGTCACCAAACAATATTTCTTGCTGCCAAGACTATCATATGTGGGAGGCCCAAATAGGTCCAAGTGAATAAGCTCAAAGGGCCTCGTTGTGGAGATGATTGATTTCTTGAGATGGTTCTTCTCATGCATCTTTCCAGCAATACAAGATCTACAAGGGCGATCTTTAGAAAAATTCACACTTGTTAGTCCTACCACGTGCTCACCTTTCACAAGAGTTTGTAGATTTCTCATACCGACGTGGCCCAAGTGGCGATGCCAAAGCCACCCCACGTCGGATTTAGCCATTAGACAAGTGGCGATATGTGTAGTTTCTTTTGAAAAGTCCACTATATACATACCGCTTTCCACAAATCCAACAAAGGCTACTTTAAGAGAAATGGTGTGAAGAACAAACACGTGATGACGCCCAAATGCATATGTAAAATCGCATTCACAAAGTTGCAAGACAGAAAGGAGATTATAGCCAAGGGACTCAACAAGGAGGACTTTCTCAATGGGTGCATCCGTAGAAATGACCACCTTGCCATGTCGCAATACCTTAAGTTGTGAACCATCACCAATAGTTACTTGATAAAATTTGATGAGTTGGAGCTTTAAGTCATCTAACACTTCCTTGCTTCCGGTCATGTGCACGGAACAACCACTATCAATCATCCATGATGTTCCTCCGGAAACATCACCCTACAATGAATCAACTTCTTGTCTTAGGTACCCATTTTTAGATGGGTCCTTTCTTGTTAGTCACAAGGGTCTTAGGAACCCAAATAGCATACTTGTAATCATCACCATATGAGGTGCCAACATATTTTGCATATACATGACCATCACTAGATTTAAGAATCACATAAGATGGGTTGTATTTTCCCGCAAAGTTGTTGTGAGTAGTAGTGTCCCTAGGAACAATACTCTTAGCAATAATATCAAACTCATCTTCATCATTACCAACTCCCCCTCCTTCACAAAAACGATAGAGTTAGTGGAGGGAGTTGACTTCTTCTTGTAGGCCACCTTGGATGTGGAACCAAACCCAAGACCTTCCTTGCCAATAACTCTCTTTTGACTACTCAAAAGATCATTAAGATTCTTTTGCCCTTGGATGCACGTGGCAAGACCTCTGTTGAGTTGGGCCTTCAACCTATTGTTCTCCTCAATGAGAGTTGCCTTGACACATAAAGGGTTAGTAGCACAAGAATTTGCATTTACATCTTTTAACCCATTTAAGGTCTTGAGCTCATTTGAAAGTGTTCGATGATCACTTTTAAGCTTATCAAAATCCTTAATGAGCTATGTCAAAGCATGATCATTTAAGGCCATGAATTCTGTTACATTAGCAAAAGCATGCTCACGATCAAGTTTTACTTTAGCTATGTCAATTGCAAAGGTATCCTCTATGCTTTCTCTAAAGCAATGTGATTCATCTAGAGTTTCTCAAGCTACTCAATTTTACTAGAATCATCACTAGCAAAATTTTCAAGTAATATTATTCTCTCCTCATGTTCATCAATGAGGCCGTGTGCCTCACTTAATTGATCCATCGGAGAGTCAAAGATAGATTTAGTTTCTCCTTCTAGTTTCTCCACAAAGTTTATCAAGGGGATTTCCTCAACACAATTTAATAGTGAAGGAGTAGAAGAGTTTGAAAGCTTGAGTGTATGAGTCACCTTTGGGGATATACCCTTGGCCATGAAGCACTTGTGACTCTAGGGGCCCTTGTTGTTGTTGGGGTTGGAGAAGAGAGAGCTTAAGTTAGTAGGAACGATGCCCTTAGCCATGGCCGCCATGCCTACTTGTTCACCATCACTCTCTTCACCACCGGACGTATACTCAACTTATTTTCCAATAAATGTCGTAGGAGGTCCTCTCTTGATGAAGTTCTTGGACTTGAGAATGAAGGTGGATTTCTTGATAAGTCTTCCACCATTTTCAATTCTACTCTTGAAGGGACACTCGGCAACAAAGTGCTTACTATCTCCACAACTGAAACAAGTCCTTGCCTTCTTTATGCTTGAGACTTCCTTTCCCTTGTTCTTGGTGGCATTTAATCTAAAATCTCCTTTCTTCCACCACTTGTGTTGAGAAAGGGCCAAGCATTCTTCATGTGATGTCTTCATCTCTTTTTCGGAGACACAATGTGAGGAACCACCATCATCACTTGAGTCATCTTCTTCATGGGGGGTGGCCTTGGCCTTCAAGGCAAGAGAGATTTTCTTCATTCCATTTACACGGGCCATGACATCATCGGAGGTCTGTTTCATGACCTTTAGAGTGATGAAGAGACCCAAAACATCATTGGGGGGTAGATCCAAGTAATTGACCCTTGATTGCACATTCATTACCATGTGTTCATTGTATGGAATCAAGGTGAGTAGAAATTTCTCCTTGACCCAATCCTCGGTACAATCCTTGAATCCACAATCTCTCATGTCATTTATGAGAGCCTTGAGTCTTCTAAACATGTCTTCGATGTTCTCTCCATCCTTCAAATTAAAGTGTTCAACTTGTCTTTGGATGATTGACTTCTTGGATCTTTGGAGGTTGATGTTGCCGTCATACATATCAACAAGGCAATCCCAAGCTTTCTTTGCGGTTGGGAAGGACCGGATGTGCTCGACTCCTTCTTTCTCCATTGCCTTCTCCAGCACGTGCATGGCATGCGCGTTGAGTTGCTCATCTGTGATGTCACTTGAGCTTAAATTCTTGGGTTCCTTTGGCTCATACTCTTTCTCAACAATTCTCCACATTTGCATTGAATGGTTGCACATGTAAGACTTCATGGAATCTTTCCAATTAGTAAAACAATTCCTATCTACCATAGGAGGTGCACCAAGATATTAACATGTGGATGTTGAACATTAGGAGCATTGTTATAAGAAAAGCCAAAGGAATTTTCATTACTACCATCTTTAGGTGCCGAGGTCTCGGATGCTTCCTTAGACACAATGGGATTTCTATTTTCATCTAAGACAACATTCTCTCTAGTTTTATTAGATGAAGATGCCAATTCTTTTATTAGTCCATCCATCTTCTTCTCGGAGCTATCAATCATAGCTTGATTAGCTTTTGATACCATCCATGGTGACGGGATCCTCAGCCATCCTCCTCTTTATACGGTAAAACCTTTAATAAAGAGATGAGGCTCTGATACCAATTGAAAGATTGAGAGGTTAACTAGAGGGGGTGAATAGGTTAACTACAAATTTTAACTTCTTTTTCAATTTAACAAGATAGTGCTCAAATATAGATTGTCTAGATTATGCAACTAGGTGAACAATCCTATATGTTGAGAAAATACAGCTAGCACAAGGTATATATATGACTAAGCTAGTAGCAACAAGTAAAGGTAAGTTTAGGGATAACAGAACACAATGACGCGGAGACGTATCCCGAAGTTCACTTCCCAAAGGAAGCTAATATCTGTTGGAACGGTGCGGTGCCACCAAAGTGGAACACCGAGTAGCCCTCAAATGGCACACCGTATCTCCTTCGAGTCCTTCCACCGATGTGAAGAGGATCGAATCACTATGTTGCCATTGAGGTTGAAAACTAGAACCTTTACAAGGATGAGGCACACTCCACAACTTTGGAGGGTCCTCACCAAATCCCGAGAGACACCAAGACTCCAGGAAAAAAGATCCACGAGCACAAGAGCTTAGGGGATACCAACAAGGCTCCAAGCTTCGATGAGCTAAGAGCAACAAGGTTCTTGGCTCCAATGAACTAATAACAACAGGATCCCTAAAGGATGAGTGGGTTCATTTCGAATCGCTCTGTGGAGTTGTAGATCTAGGGTGTCTCCTCCAAATCCCAAAGAATCAAGATCTTTGGTTGAGTATTTTGGGAGAATCTTGATCTTGGATGTGGTCAACAATAGTGGACAGAAAAAGCTTAATTGACACCTTCTAAAGGTAGGGGATGAGTGCTATTTATACTCCGAGTGTAAAAGTGGCCGTTGGGGGGTATCCCCTTCACTGCGGAGCTCCTGGCCTAGGAGGCCGGCCAGGAGAGCTGGGAATCCCGTAGCCAACCCACCTTGGCCTAAATCTCCCTTGGGGCCGGCTGGAACCCGGCCTGGGGCCGACGACCCATCCCACCTCGGCCTGGAAGCGTCGCGAGGCTGGCTGGACCCAGCTTGGGGCCGGCTCATCCCACCCCGACCTGGAGCCCGGCCTGGGGCCGGCGTGGGAGAGGATCCGGCCAAGGCACAGCCCGAGCCACCCGGCCTCGGAGCCCGGCCAGGCCGGCTAGGTAGGCCGGCTGCCCTATTTTTTCTTATTTTCTTCCCTTTTCTTTTTTCCCTTTTGCACTACCTTCAATATTGATTTGTCAATCAAATGGATGTCCTAGGAAACTTGTTTTTGCATTTCTCCATGATAAAATGGCTCTAGATTTTCATTTGCAATCCTAAACACGCTTAGGGAAAAGATTAGATCGTCCATATGTTGTGATCAAATACCAAAATAAGATTATGAATAAAATGTTCTTTAATTACGTAGTCCGCCAAGATCACGATGCAGATAACGATGCATGCGCATACATGCATTGATCAATATCACGACTCATGGGACAACGAGTTCGATATAGTCGTAGAAGAGTTCTGAACAATCATAAATCCCCACAACTAGGCCTAGTTGTAAAGATGTCGCTAAACTTCCCTCGTCAAGGATCGCACGTGTAATCCCTCTTAGGGCGTGCACGTGTACACTCGTATCAACCTGTTAGCGCTCCGTCGTACATGACTCAGCACCCACGAAGAGAGATAGTATTTTGGGGTTGCTAATTGGTAGCACTAATCCACTGCGATTAAAGCTATATGAATCTAGAAGTTTCTCAACACATGAGAGAGAATGGTAATTTGAGCTAGGTCTAATCGGGAGAGGAAACCTCAAAATCCAATTAGAAAAATCTCTAATCCAATTAGAGGGGCTCTAATTATACCCTCTAATTCTTCCATAGAGAGAAAGAACCTTGAGAGACAATTATTTTCAATGTTGCGTTTTTCCTCAAGCCTTGGGGTCCTTTATATAGTTGGAAGGAAGGGGGCGTACCAAAGGGGGAGGATTCCTAATTGTGCTAGGAGGAGGGGCTGGCCGCACCACCTCTCCTAGCCCAACTCGGATTGGGCTCCCTCCGGATGGCACCCACCGGGTTCAGGGCCGGGTCCATGCCCCCCATACCCGCCCCATTTAATTTGTCGGGTCTCATTTTTTAACAAACCCGTGACCCGACCGGGTTCGGGGCCCCAACGGGTACCCATCTCGGGAGCGACGGAGACGCATGTGGGGAATAAAACGATGGGATATTGGGATAGGGTTGGTGGGAATAGACACGTGTGCGCTTGTGTTGTCTCCGGGACTTCAGATTCTAGCGCGTGCATGTAATGTGTGGGTTGTGTGGTCCGTAGATCGTGGATGTGTGGTTAGGCATAGGATTATTAGGGATAGGATTAGGACTTAGAGAGGGTCTGCGGGTCTGGGTTTGCCACCCCCAGACCCACCCCGTTAGACCTGGCGGTTCTAACATTTTACCAAACCCTCCCCGATTTAAGGCGGGTACCCGTCGGGTTTGCGAGTTTCGGGGCCCCATTGCCATGCGTAGGGCTCCCCTTTAGGGAGTCCAACTCCACCTCTTCCCCCTTTTCCTTTCCCCTTTCTTTTTTTTCCTTTTTCCCTTCAAATAAATTTAGGAAAACACTAGAAGGTTCTAAGTGCCATGATTGGAGGCCATGGGGGAAAATTTCCCCCCTCCGGCACTCGCCCCTCCCCCTTTCTTGGTTTTGCCCGAAACTTTTCCAGAACCTTATGAACCCTATAGATAAAATCATCGATCTTATTCCAGGTCATCTCATGTCCTCCGTTATCTCTCATATAAATTATTCCTAACACCAGCATCGTTTCTCCCTTATAGTAACTTCCCCGGAACCTCTCCGATGGGCCCTCGAACTTGTTTCTGTGACATCGTACCGACATCGAACATTCATAAAACCAATAAAAACATATTTATTCTCTCAATTAAAGGTTGGCATGGCTTAAGCGTGTGACCCATAAAGGCTCGATGACACATAGACATGTTCGGGAACTTATCGAACAATAACCAATAGCGGGACCATGGACGCCCATGATGGCTCTGGCGTGTTTACGAATATCGAGTGAACCTTATAAGTTACTCATTGCACTTATTCTCTTAACTTCACGATACCAATGATATCACGAGTTGATACTATGTGTTCTAGTCTGATTAAACTCTTTGATCATAACACATATAAAACTCGTTACCTATATCGTCTTATTTTCTCATCAATATCCCGGATGTCCTTGTGATAAATCACACCGTGTATGACTATACGATAGGATGACATCGGTGATACGGAGAGGGACCAGATCATGTATCTCTCTATCGTCTAGAGGAGTTAAGTACGAGTCGTGAACGATCTCGGTGTTGGATGTATGCCCAAGAGACAATAATATAAATGTGCTTCATGATTAAAGTATTATGTTTTTATGCTATAAATGTTGTGTTCACCGAATATGAGATTCGGAGAAAAACCCATACGCGCGTGCAGAAACATAAACACATCCTAATACCCTTTGGCATGTCTCACGGACAAACTTGTTACTATTAGATGACCACGCTTTTCTGTCCATGTACATATGATTTGTAAATATTAACAAGAGCTCCTTGTTTTTTCAAGAATGTGGCTGGGTAGAACCAAGTAATTGAGATACTATGAGATTTGTTTTGCTACATAATATCATCACTAGATGGTTGATTAGTTTACTTCCTTAGACCATGATAATATACGATGGTGTTCACTAGAAATCATTTTGGTATAGTCAAGCATCACACCATAAACTGGGTGATCAAATTGGCTATCACTGGGTGGTCTCAAAATTATTCATTTCATCGTGATAGTTTAATACTGGGAATTAATTCTCTAACATAATAGAGAGATACATCCAGGATCCACTCAGTGAAATAGTAGCGGTTAATAAGTCTGCACAGACAAAGACATGGCACTAGTCATGATGATACTATGACACAGTAACGAGTAAAAGGAATCATGCCATGCATCGAGAATAATGTGATAAGGCGATCAAAGAGTTTAATCACGGTCTTATCATTCATATCATATCGAGGTATTGATTGGTATAACAAAGTAATAGGAACTTGCTAAACAACCAATAGGTTCAGCAATTTTTTTCGTATAGCTCGTAGGGATCAATATGGACGTCCCTGGTCCCGATGTTGATTATTGATTGGGAAATTAGTTTACCAATCATGTATATACTTGTTATTGAACCTGTAGGGTTCACACACTTAAGGAATCATAGTTATTTGTTCACATTGGATAGTCCGGAGAAAGAGCGGGTATCATACGAATGATTACGACGTGATAAAATTAATATTCAGAGAGATTACGGGGGGGGGGGGGGGGAGGGGGCATGATATGTCTCGGGATGTCAGAAATATGTTTTTCACATCGTTAGATAAGCTCGATAATTTTATATATAGGGTTCAAAGGGTTCTGGAAGAGTTTCATGCAAAACCCGAGAAGGTGGGGAGTGCCAGAGGGGGAAAGATTGCCCCTATGGCCAAACCCAATTTTTGGGGGCTGCCAGGTGGGCCCTAGAGATTCACAATACGCACCACCATCCCCTGGGTATTTTCCCTAATTTATTTGAGAAATAAATGAGGAGGAAAATAGGGAAAGGGCAAAAGGAAAGGAGGGGGATTGGACTCCACGAGGGACTCCAACCGAATTCCCCTAGGAGGGATAGTGAGGCCACTCCTCATGGTGCGGTCTCCCTCCTAGAGAGGGAGTAGGACTCCTCTCTCCCCGAGGAAAGATCCCCTCTTCTCCAATTATAAAAGGACCCCAAACCCTTGAGGCAAAACACGCAATTTACTCTCAAGCCTCTCTCTAGTTGATTAGCGGGTCTAATTAGGGTATCTAATTAGAGTCCCTCTAATAGAATTAGAGATTATTTTAATTGGTTTTTGAGGTGTTCTCTTCCGATTAGATCTAGCTCTAAACTTTCTCTCTCTTTTCCATGAGTTGGGATCTCTCCACCTCAATTTTGAACCTGTAGTGATTAGCCATGAATGGCAAAGCGTTGCAGGATTTTGATGAACGTACGTGTGCGGTCTCTCAGAGGGGTAACACGTGATGTCGTGGGATTATCACGGCAGACGTTACCGGGGGTAACTGATCTTGGGGCAAGACGACACAGGCGTTTGGGAGAGGGTTTAGCTCAGAGGAAAACATGGTGGAAATCGATCTGGTAGCCGGCAATCAAAGTCGCCGAGTCTCCGATCTTGATATAATAACTCAACTCTGGGGTTACACTGGATGCTCGATATCAAGCGATATTGCTAGGGTTCTTGGATCTCTCCAAACTAGACGTAGGGGTCGGTTTATAAAGCACCGTACCCTACTGACTTGCCCTCCAAGGCGCACCCTGAATCCTACCCGAACACTGCTTACAAACCCTAGCTTTCCTTATCGTAACCCACAATCCGGGTTGCGAGGCCTACAAACTTTGGGCCTTCCAGAAGTTTCATTATCCTTAGCCGGATCCTGCGTCGTGTCCCTTGGGCCGGGTTACACCTTGGAGTTGGCCTACCGGGTTATTATCCCCCCATCAGTAGTCCCCAGAATAGCTTGGGCTTCACGGATCCTTCCTTGAAGCACTGGCTATTCCCTGCAAAAATATCAAACGCACAAGTGTAGGAAGGCCGGGTTAAAGCGCTTTGTTGTGTAGCTAGGCTTAACTCCATGGCAGCCATATAGTAACCCGGTTTTCCCTCCAGATACTTTGCTTAACTTTCCCAGTTTAATCTTTGATAAAATGCCAAAACTCCATACTCGATAGTTGATCCTGATACCCCGGAGAGGATCTCTTGCTCAGTGTTTGAAGCGCATCTCGCAAACTTCGAACAAGTAGCTGCTACCCCGTAATTTCCGGGTCCCGCCCGTTGGACTGAGTTTTTCCACCCGAGCCATTATAAATAGACCCTTAGGGATAACCCTAACCCCAACGGCTCACTTTCCCCCATTTCCCTTCCTTCCTTCCTCCGTGCGCAAGCCCACAGAGCGCCATTACGGAAACCTCACGCGCATCACCGGAGCCCATCTGTCGCCGGCTGCGCTCCGCCACTGCGCGCTCCGCCCCACTGCCAAGATCCGCCGCCAGGCCTCCGACCTGCCCGCCGGGAATCGCGAAGGGACACCAGGCTTGCGCCATCTGCCTCCGCAAAGCTTCACTCAGATCTCCTCCAGTAAGTCTCTTGCATCCATTAATTTGCCCTTGCAATTTCTTGATTTCACCTCAGATTAGATCTAAATCGACCCGCCAATGATTTCTCGGCCACGCCGAATTAGGTTGCTAGTATTCTTTCTAGCTCGCCCAATAGATAAGATATAGACTTCAATTCACTCTCCTACTACCTGCAATCATTAATTTCGCCACAAATCTGAAAATGGAATTTCCAATCCGGGCTCTGGCCGTCCAAATTTTCCGCCCTTGCTTCTATCAGCCGGAAGAATCCTCCTTTTCTGGTTCTTTTGCTCGTGATAGACGTACGGGCAACCATCCATCATCCCCAGATGTTTATTAATACATGAACCTCCATAGCTTTTATAACAATACATGATACCCGGATAGTTTGTACCTCATTCCGCAAAGTGATACCCGGATAATATTCAGCTTCCATGTTGTCTTGATATCGCTTACCAGTACTCGACCGACTGACAGCTTCCGAGTCTCATTCCTCATGTTCTTCTACTTGATGCTTTACAGGTTAACCCCATGGCGCCCAAGAAGCAGGGGAAGCAGCTGACCAAGGTCAAGACTACAAACTCCATATCCGCCAACTGGGCGCGATCTTCGGTTACCAAGGCCAAATTGGAAGAATTGGTCGAGTTAGGGGTCCTTCCCCCTCAAGAAAGCATTCACTGGAGGGTGCCGGGTAACGAGACTCGGCCTACTCCAGCAGAAAACGAGGTAATATGCTTTGTAGAACACGTGACCCGGGGTTTCCGTCCTCCGGGTCACCCTTTTTTCCGCGATGTTTTGAGCCACTATGGCCTTCGCATATTTGACATAGGGCCTAACTCTATGTTAAATATCTCTCACTTTATCGTTCTCTCCGAGTCTTACTTGTGCACTCCGCCAAGCTTGGCTCTTTTCATTGAACTTTTCCAATGCAAACCGTGCCGCGAAAGCGGTGACGGTGCACTTCTTGCTTGCGGCGGAGTTTCTATCCAAAACCGCAAGAATTCTCTAATGCCTCCTCTCACCCTCAACTCCCACGTCAAGCACTGGCAACTTTCGTATTTTTACTGTCGGGACACCTCCCCACCCGGCGAAAAGAAGCTGCCGGGTTATTCGGAAGGCCTGCTTGATATCTCCGAGACGTTTAGTGCCTTTGCCCCTGACTCGGACAGGGAAGCAATCCTGCCTTTATTGGCTAAAATCTCCATTCTTTCGGCTCAAGGTCTCATCGGGCTTAACCTGGTGAAAACTTGGGTCGATTTTCGTATCTAGCCCAACTCCATCCGCACGAAATTAATGTGCGAATACTCGGGGCAGACCACGGACCCGATCCGGTACTCCACCCACAGCTTCGCGCCCGGTGATACCAATAATACCATCAAAGGCTTTTTAACAGAAAAGCTAGAGGTAATCCGGAATATAGCCGGATTGGAGCCCTTCACCTGCGAGAACCCGGCCCCCGCGGTAAGGACCTGGTTTTCACATTTTCAACTTTATCCCTTCCACTTGATACAGCTAATCACCCTTGTTCTTATGCCTTCGTTTCAGGCCGATGATGACTTCTGGAATATTGACACTCCTCCTAACTCCGGAGACTCGGAGAAGAAAGAGGATGCCGTTAACTCGGATGAAGGTACATACTTAGTTCTTTTGAGTTCGTCGTATCCTACTTTTCATTTTCCTTCTGTAACCTTGATAACTTTCAGAACAAGAAGACCAGGACGAGGAGGAAGAAGCTGACGGCAAGGTGGAGTCCGCCAGCGATGAAGATGAACCAGAGCCGGCAGCTAAAGCCGGATCTAAAAGAAAACCCCAAGGGGTCGTCTTCAAGGTTCTATATCACTTCCTTGCGTCTAATTACCGTTCCTGTGATAATATTCATGAGCTAACCATGGAATCACCCCTTTGGCCATACCTGAAGGAGTCGCCTATGACCAAGCGCAGGGCGACTCGAAATCACCCGGGTAATGATGCCCTTAACCCGGGTATTTCATCGCCTCCAACTCGGCACACTGGTACTGACCATACCCTTCTTTGAACATAAAAATCCTTCCAAAACATTCCCTCACAAGGTAATCTCACGTCTTGTTTGGTATTTCTCGGTTTCATCCGGGTCCAGCAGCGAATTCCCTGCGGACGTTGCGGTGAATCCCGGGTAAAGTTCTTTTCCTGATGTTATACCACACTTTCACCGCCTTTTTCATGATTATGCGCTAACTGCGCCCTTATACTTTCTACAGGGCCACGGTCACTGCTAGTGACCAGGAAGACATGGAGACCGAGGACCCGGGTAAAGAGAAGGCGACTGACGATGAGGAACAGGCGTCGCCGCCAGATCCGTCCAGGCAAGAAGCCGGGTATCCCATAGCCTCGCATGCAAGCGAGAAGGAAAAGACTGCAACCTTGGGCGCGGGAGGAGGACCAGACTCCGACATTCGGATGACCCGGGTGCCGTCTCCTGCTACGAAGAAAACTTCTTCTCCAAATTTCCACGACCCCGGGTCTTCTAACTCGGGTAAGGATAACTTTGATCAGCTGATGAAAACTGTCCTCACCATGAAGGCCTTAGAGCGCAGTATCCTAGAGCGCATGGCCGCAGCTCATCAGGTAACAATACTTGATATCTCTTAGTATACACCTAGTCCCCAAGTTCCGAGCATAACTTGTTAAAGTTGTGCTTGGTACTTTGTGCGACATTCGGCTTGCTATAATGCCCGACTGACACTTTCGCTCTATGCTCCTTACAGGCGGAGGTGACCCGGTCCGATGAGATTTTACTCAAGACCGAACGACTCCTGCTTGCCGAGGTAAAACGAAGAGAGGCCCTTGAAGCTGACGTTGAAACTTTGAAGAAAGACGTTTCCCAATACAAGAAGAAGTGCAATACTGCCCAAACCTCACTGAAGAATTTATCAGACCAGATTGCGGATACTTATCGCATCTTGCTTAGTGAGTTTTTGCTTCCGACTGACCTCGTGCCTTCACTTTATCGTATGATACTCGGGATTACTGATATGTTTTCCTTTGTTTCAATTGCAGGTGCCAACCTTGCAGCCCCAGAAGAAGATGCTGTTACCAAGGCTAAAACATTGAAGACTGTGCTCCGGACCTTTTTTGCCGGTACAAAGCTTATATTGGACGCCGTGAAATGGCCTACCGAGGTATACCCGGGTGAGGAAAACCTTATTCAAGCCTGCTCCACAGTGCCTGGCTGGATCGAGATATGGAAACGCTCAGCCTACCGGATTGGCATGACCCGAGCCTTTACGCTGGCTAAAGCTTATTTTCCGAAGCTTGACCCGAAAAAGGTAACTTCCGGGTTTCCGGAATATAAAGCTGATGGCTCCAGGTTTGTACCAAAAGACTTCAAGGCCATACAATCTGCGGTGCGCCACTCGGCAACCGCTTTGGCCGATAAGATAGACCTGGGCACAATTATGAGTTCATACGATGCTGAAGGCAAAACCATACTGGAGGAGGCACCCCCTCCCTTTGATATTTTGGAAAAATGGGCGGCTGATTTGGCTAGGAAGAAAGAAGAAACTGCTAAGAGAGAGGCCGAGTTAGGATCAGGGCCGTCTGCCTCTACACCAGCTGCCCCTCCGCCTGTCCGCCCTGATGCGGGGAGTCCGGGTAATGCTGCCGGGAAAGCTAAGCAGCAAGCCCAGGACCAAGACCCGGAAGACCGTACTCAGGAGGCCGAATAGGGCAATGCCATCATAGTACCTTGATCACATGATACTTTGTATTCAAAACTAGTATGCTTTTGATGGTGCGCCTGTGCACCCCTGATACTGGTATCGCAATTTGTAACGTACTTTTAGTCCGTGATATACTTTGCGCCTTTCCTGGCCTTTTGATAATCGTGCTACTTGTCTATTCTTGAACTTGTTCTCGATACCCGACTCTCTTTTTGGCTCCCTTCGTGAGACTCGGTTTTCCAAGTATCACGGGTTTTGATAAGTGGACTTTTCTTTAAGTCCCCAAGACTCGGATGGTAGGGTCTTTCGAGCTTCGATAGCCAAGTAGTTTGTTTCTGTTTCGAAGTCCCCAGTCCCCATGGCCCAAAGTCCGAGTCATGGGGGTGTGGCCTTTCTCAGAGAACAAATTGTTTTTTACCGAGCCGAAAACCTATAGCCATTCCGTGTAGGTACTGAAGTTATGCTTGATAGTCGTTGAGTTTCCGGCTATTAGCCTTGTACTCTGCATAAACTTGTGGTTTAGATGACCCTTTTGACTATCTTGTACTGTAAGCCGGCTTTCGCATGGATACCATGTTGTTACATCTATACAAAAACAGGGTCAGACAAGTCCCATTGGGCTTCATGGCTGATTGCAATCCTAAGCGAACAAATCATGCCACTTTAGTGCGAGTCACATCGAGCTTAAGTAAGAAAAGTCAAGAAAATTTGGCTCCTTTGTCCAGTTATAAGATTGCAGCCGTACTCGTTTGCGAATAATCGGCCCTTATAACTTATAGGCATCAAGGCCGGGTCTTTGGGTTTGTGGCTGCGCTACTTGAGCAACTAGCCCCCGAGACCTATGTATACTCAACATTCTTAATGATACTGAAGTATTGATGTCACATGGATACTACTTACTTGTAATCGGAGTAAAGGCTGTAACAAGATAGGACTTGATAACCATCTCTTTATTGATGCGAGAAAGTTTGGATCAGCAGGCCGCCTCATTAAAAACCTTCCAGTCCCCTTAGGTACCCTGGGTAGGAAAAGAGCGCGTCTAAAACCTGCTGCCCGTTTCATTGTTTAGTTCTTCTTGGGCACCGGTCCCGGGCTGGCGTGACCGACACACATTCTCCACATGTTGGATTTTTTCATGATGAGTACCGGGTTTACTAGCCAACCCGGGTGAGGTGTTTCCATAACGTGGCTGATTGTGAGCGGCCATGCAGTTTCTTCTCTTATAGCGGATTGTTTGGGGGAGTCATTCTCGATAAAAGCCACCATTTTAGTATCTTGTGCTACCTTGGACTTTGCTCTTTCGCCTTCCGTACTCGGCCTTTTTGGTGTGGTTCTGTCCTCCGGGTCTTCTTGAGACCGGTAGTGCTTGAGTTCTTCCTTTCTACAGGCTTGCTCGGCCATTGCTGCGTCTCCTTCATCGCATTCAGCTGCTATGTCTCGATTTCCATGTATGGTAATGGTCTTCTTGGGACCCGGGATTTTTAGCTGTAGATACACGTAACACGGCCTAGCCATGAATTTGGCATAAGCCGGCCTTCCGAATAACGCGTGATAAGGACTGCGCAATTTGACCACCTCAAAGGTGAGCCACTCAACTCGATAGTTATCCTTTGACTCCCCAAAAGCTACCTCCAATGCGATTTTTCCCTCGGGGCACGCTGAATGACCCGGCACTATCCCATGAAAAATTGTTGAGCTTTTTTGTAGCTGAGACTCCTTGAGGCCCATGCGTAGGAAGGTTTCCCAATACAGTATATTGATGCTGCTTCCACCATCCATCAAAACCTTTTTCAGCTCATACCCATTGACCTGTGGTGCGACTACTAATGCCAAGACTCCCGGGTGTTCTACTCTTTCTGGGTGATCCCTTCTGCTCCATGTTACATCCTGTTCTGACCATCTCAGGTATCTCGGGACAGCTGACGAAACTGTGTTGACCGCTTGCTTCAGTATCTTTTTGTCCTTGTTAGAACCTCCTGTGGTATGCACATGATATTGACCCAATTGTTTGGGGTTAGCCTGGAAACCTCCTGCTCCCCCTTGGTTATTACCTTGATTTCCAGCCGCCGGGTTACCGGCTGGGGGTGGGTCGTTGCCCGGATTTCCCCCTGGACCCGGTCCTCCTCCCCGTCATGCACCTCGCATAGCTCTGTTCACTTCCTCATTTTTCCATCTTTGTAAGTCGGCGCACTGCTCCAAGGAGTGGTTAGCTGGCCTGCCGTTCCTGCTGTGCTTCGGGCATGCCATTCTGAATATGTCCCAATTGTTACTCGGTCTTGGTGGTCCCTGATAGTTTCCTCCACTGTGATTACCTCCGTTGAAATTTCCCTCTGCTCTGGGTCTCGAAGACCCGGCCTCTGTGTTGGCGACAAACTCGGAGCCTCCTTCAAACGGGCGCTTGTTCTGGTTGTTTCCGTTATTACCCGGTGCCGATCCATTGCCGGTTCTTCCGCTATTACTTGTGTTTGCTTTTACCTTCTTGTCATCAACTTCCTCCTCTGTAGTATCTGTCGCAGCGTGTTTGTTGCACGCATCCATCAATTCTCCCATTGTAACCTCCGACGCATTCCGACTGGATTTCATGCGAGTTAACTTTTGCACTAAAGGTATATACTTGCATGTTTTTGCCATAGCTTGTAGTGCATCCTTGGGCTGAATATCTGTGGACGAGTGAAGTATTTCCATAACCCGGCGCACCCAACTGCGCGCCGACTCTCCCTTCTTCTGGACGCATCGCTCTAGATCATCAATAGTGAACAATTTCCTGCACGTCCCATGAAAGTGCTTGACAAACGCGGTCTTCAATTCCTCCCAGGACTTGATCGATCCTTCCGGCAAATTGGTGAACCACAACTTTGATGCTCCTTCTGACATCATCAAGTACATGAACTTGGCTTGGAGATTCTCGGATGCGTTGCGAATCGACATTGCCATCTCATAACTGCTTAGCCATGTTTCTGGATCCATAGTTGGCTCGTAATTCACTACTTTTCCTAGCTCTTTGAATTTTTCCGGGTAAGGTTCAGCTCTGATATTGTCCGAGAGACACTTGGGTCCTGCAAGAATGGTCGAGGCCGGCCTTGCTCGAGAAACGTGTGATCCAGCGGGGGGCGCGGCTGGGGGCGGCGTTGCGGGTAGTCTATGCGCTGCAGACCCGGCCGCGGCCCTCCGAGCCCTGGAACTGTCCACAACAGGCTGTGCTGCTGATGCTGCCTGAACGCGGGGAGGAGGCGGCATTTGCTGCTACTCTTCCCTCCGCCGTGCTGAACTTGTTTGGATATTCCCTTGTTGCTGACTGGCGTATGGCGTCCCGTGCATCCCACTTCTATGATCCGGATAATTGGCTTGCCGCGCCACCGCAGTGTGCAACAGATTGATTGCTTGCCGGGTCTTCTCTGCATGGGGTGACTCTCCCACGGGGATTTGATTTAATGCGAGTGTCGCCGCATACACATTGTCCATGGGATTATTGTAGTGACCTGCTGGTGTGCGAAATCGTGATGGTGGCGGTGGTGGTAGATCGTTGCCGGTTGTGGCTCTAGTCTGTGGTAGGGGTAACCCGGCCCGCTCATTCGCCGGATATGCCCCCGCTGTTGCCGGTTGGGGTGCGGTCCCCTGGTTCACCACTGGTATCGGCTGATCCTGAGGTGTGATAAATAAAGCAGCCGGATTAATAACCCCGCCCGTTGCTGGTAACCTAGTTTGATGCCTTTGATGTACTCTAGATGTTTCCTCTCGGAGCCGAGTTTCCAGCGCATCCAGCTCACGTTGCCGCGTGGCCATCCCTTGCCTTTCTGCCTCTACTTGCCTTCTTTGCTGTTCCAACGCGCGACGAGCCACATCCAGATCCCTGACACGTTCCGCTGCGTTTTCTGGAGTGATAACCGTAGCAAGAACCATGGGGTCTAGGATCAGATTATTATCGAATAAGGCCGGGTGACGCGGGTTCGAAGGACCCGCCCCTGGTGTCCGGTTTCCCAGGAATCCGAACGTATTTGCGTGCAACTCCTCGTCTGCTGCACAGCTGGTCACTGATGCCGATTCTCCATCAACCCGGGCCAGAACCGGGTCTCCGTTAGCCGCGCCCTGCTGCTGGGTCAATGCCTGAGCCGTCCCGACTGCTGCCGCGGTCGCGTTCTCTTGGTTGAGATTGGCCGCGGGATCCGTGTAGACCGCAACACGGCGTACGATACTTGGTGTAAATTCATGCTGTTCTTCTTCGCCGTTATTCTCCTCATACCGGTTCTCCAGCAGATCCAGGATAGACTCGGTATCATCCTCTCTCTCGACCCGGTCGCGCGGGGTCCATGCCGGCTCCTCCGGCTGTTCCCACTTCGCGATGGGTTCTTCCGCCAGATATGTCGTTCCAATCGATTCTTCATCATCTGATCGGATAGAAGTGGCTTCCCCTGACACAGAATCAGATCCAAAATTGTCAGGGATCGAACCGGAAGTACATACCATACCAATGAAGACGCTGATCCGGCCGATCGTCACGACGGATCCAGATTCTAGGTGATCCGATTCTGGCCCCCAGCCGGAATCATCCACCGTCTTTTCTCCTTTATGGTCGATGTAGATCTCGCCGACGACAAGGTTCTCCATGTTCTTCCGAGCTTCTCCCGTGATGTAAATACCTTTGGACGCAGGCCCCACGGTGGGCGCCAACTGTCGTGGGATTATCACGGCAGACGTTACCGGGGGTAACTGATCTTGGGGCAAGACGACACAAGCGTTTGGGAGAGGGTTTAGCTCAGAGGAAAACATGGTGGAAATCGATCTGGTAGCCGGCAATCAAAGTCGCCGAGTCTCCGATCTTGATATAATAACTCAACTCTGGGGTTACACTGGATGCTCGATATCAAGCGATATTGCTAGGGTTCTTGGATCTCTCCAAACTAGACGTAGGGGTCGGTTTATAAAGCACCGTACCCTACTGACTTGCCCTCCAAGGCGCACCCTAAATCCTACCCGAACACTGCTTACAAACCCTAGCTTTCCTTATCGCAACCCACAATCCGGGTTGCGAGGCCTACAAACTTTGGGCCTTCCAGAAGTTTCATTATCCTTAGCCGGATCCTGCGCCGTGTCCCTTGGGCCGGGTTACACCTTGGAGTTGGCCTACCGGGTTATTATCCCCCCATCACGTGATACCCTCACTCTTCTAGATCTAGAAGACACGATATGGGGAGATGGAAATAGTGAGAATGCTAGGATTGACCGCAGGACTCTTCAACACGCATCACCGACATCTTCACCAACACACGTTCCGCACTTCGTGTTGGTAACGATCAGATCTAACCTCGCCCGTACCTCGATGCTAGATCATGTGTGCTACGTAGGTCAGAAAAAAAAATTCTTCTATGTACACCGATAGTGGCATCATAGCGGTCTATGCGTAGGTACAAGTACAATCTAGAGCACCGGTGTGTGCGGGTATTGCATAAGTTTGTGCAATTATATTAGAAAGTTCTCTAATATTAAGACTATTTATGATTGCTTCCCAATAAGTTGTGTCGTTTTTGTTTTCAAATACATAGTGATATTTTCACAAACTTCGGGAATCCTAGAACGTTCGAGTTTCCCTAGAATATCTCGTCTAGTCCGAACAAGTGTTTCAGTAGCTTTGGGTCTTACTATAGTTGGATTCGTACACGGCATAATGGATGGGGCATGTGGATTTCCCCAATCTCTCTCTCTCTCTCTCCCATGAGTTGGGATCTCTCCATCTCAATTGTAAACCTGTAGCGATTAGCCTTGTATGGAGAACTGATGTAGGACTTTGACGGTGTGCGAGCTCTCAGAGGAGTAACACGTGATACCCTCACTCTGCTGGATCCATAAAGCATGATACGGGGAGACGACAACAGTCCCAACGCCAGGGTTAGCCGCGAGACTCTTCAATAGGCATCACCGACATCGTCATCAATACACATTCCATGCTTCATGTTGGTAACGATCAGATCTAACCTTGCTCGTACCTCGATATTAGATCCTGCGTGCTATGTAAGTCGGAAAAATTTAAATTCTGCTATGTACATCAATACTCAGTTCCATTACACTTTCTAGATTATGACCAGGCATCACCGTTATGATCCCCAGTTACGACAAGATCATTGATGACATCCAAAGTATAACTTTCGATCATGTGGTCACTAGATATTCTCATAGTATAGGAATCACAGTCAATGAAAAATTCATATGTACTTTGCTAAATACATTACAATAGTTTAGTCTCTTTTACCAAGATCATGTACTTGAGTCGGTTCAATGCGATTTTTATCCTAACAATAAACTCTTATGTTTTTTGTAGCGTTTCCACATTTAAATAATGCAATAATACGTGTGTTATTGTGCTAGTCCCTGGATCCAATGCTAGCACCACGGTACAAAATGAAATGTCATGCAAATGCGTCAAATTCTATTACATCGCATGATTCAGTCTTCACAAAATACCATTACAACTTCCATAGTCTTATAAGACTAGCAGAAAACAAAGTATTACAGCGGAAAACATAGTACAACATTGAGCACATCTTCTTCATGTGCCACAGGCAAAACATGTTGGCGATAGACTCGAGATCCTAAACGAAATCCTCACTCGTCTTTCATCTGCAGGATGGAATATGCAGCCACAAAGGGTTCAATACAATTTAATGTATTGGAAAGTAACACTATGGTGGATATAAATGGAAAGACTAATACTACATACTTATTGGCTGAGTGGAGTTTTGGCTAAGTTTGCACAAAGCGAGTTTTCTTCTATCTCTTTTGTATTCTTTCCAAAGGGTGGCATCATTGGACTGAAATCCAAGTACCACAACTACTGTTCACTTAGTCAAAATTTTACTTATTGAAAATGGTGCTGAGATTATTCCGTCATTCCTTGTCCTGCTGCTCATAGTTGTCCATAATCGGGGACACGACTAAGATCTTAGCTTGTTGACTCTATAGAGTTTATGCACTATCGCCTTCAGACTCAAATCAACCCAAACATCATATACACCCTGAGTGCATTAAGGAAAGGAGAAGATCGAGACGAGATCTTTTAGAAGAAATTCCACCACCGCTTAGCTTACCCGTTCCACCTATAATTATGCTACATATGCTTCTAAGCCTGATGTTTTCATTCAACTTAGTTGATCTAGAAAGAGCCCATATGACTAAAGGTTGCACGGGAAGCTACTAAATTTAGAAGGACATAGTAATCTCTTTGTTCCTGGGTGGTCATCCGCAAGTGCACTCCTTTGGTGAAAAACACCATAGACATGGCCCTAGGGAGCCACTCAACATAAACCAATCACATCCAAATTCCACATGCGTGTTTCATTGGGGTTTATACTTAGAATTTTCCACCACATCAAGTTTGTAACATTGCATAGCATCTACCAAGTTTCTAAGGCTATAAAGAGAAGGTAAAATAGATGGCTACACACTACTAGGATAAGCATGGCATAATATAACTTAATAAAATTTCCTGTCATGCATGCTACTCAAAAATCAACTAACCAATATAGAAAATTATGGGTGGATGGATGGTGTGTTACTTGCCCTGTTGAAGTTGGTGAAGAAATCACACTCTCTTCACAAAAGATCGTTGCTCTCTGTACAATCTATTAATTGAAAACACAATAAAAAAAATAAACAAGCATACTAGAAATCAAACACACAAGTGAAGAAAACATACAAAGAAACTAACATATCAAAAGGGGTTTAACCAAGTTTCCTAGGACAAGATTTGAGTCTGGAAGATTCATTCTCTCTTGGTTCAATACTTGTTAAGGAAGTTACAAGAGTTTAATGGGATAGACTAGGTTTAGTTTGTAGTGGTCAAACTTTATTGAAAACATATTTATCGAGGAATTTTCAAGAGTTCACTAAGGGTGATCACACCACTTATTAAACCAAAGGAACACATGACATGGTTTGGCTAAGTTTTCCATTTTTGGTTAAGGCTGGTCTAGGTTCACTCCATGATAACAAGGCAAAAAGAATGTTGTGATAAGGTCTTGGGATTTTCCATTTGGGTCTATGGTTGGGCATAACAAACTTGATACCCATCAACTTGATGGATGGTATGGTTGCTTCAAGGCTTCACATTGTTGGTCTTCTTGAATATCATCTTCAGTCTCTCTTGTGTCTTCCTTCTTAGTGTAGTGAATTTATTGCTTCTTGTAGAACTTCATGGTTTTGGAACATATTCTAAGCTCACTAACTTGTTTAGCATGTGATGGACATTTTCTTGGGTCTGGTCTTAAGGAAATGTTGGGTAGGTTCTATATGGAGAAAACAGAGAGTGATGGGGGAGAAAACGATGTAACAACTATAGTGATCACTCCACTTGGATTCTTCTTCTTCTTCCGTTCCACCATCTATGGACGAGTATTCTTCTTGAGTTGAAGTTGGCTTCTTGTAACAGTCTTGTTCAAAAGCTCTCATCTCACTTGAGGAACTAATTCTAAGTCTTAGACAAAATAAACTTGATACTAATTCTCCTTGAATAGGTTGTAGCTCCAAGTCTTCACATTGGTTGATCTTCTTAAGGATAATCTTCATCCTCCTTTTGTAGCTTCCTCCTTGGTGTGATAACTTCATTGTGCAAAACTAGATGGTTTTGGTTCAAGCTAGGGGCTGGTATTGATCTAACTTAGCCATAGCATAAGGTCTAAGAGAAATAAAAGAAAGGGGAGGAAAATTAGAAAGATGGGATTGGTCTGTTTGAAGTTCCTCTTGATTTATTCCAATACTTCCACTCCTTGGGTTTCTTCAAATTTTGGTGAAGTCTATGTTCTTCTCTAAGTTCTTCTACGATCTCCCATGTAGTGCTTCTTGTTGAGTTGAAGAAAATCATGTACAGTGCCCTCTTGTATTTTTGGGACTTAGTCTTCTTTAGAAGATAAGAAATTTTGGAGAGATGGATAGTAGATATGAGTACTAGGGTTCATGGTTCTAGTTGGTCTGGTGTGTGATGGACACACACTAAGGACTTGGCCTTGGATTCAAAAATGGCCACAACAACAAAGGAAAAAGAGCAAAACAAAAACTAAGGTATGGTTGAATGGGTGTATCACTATGATGGGTTTTTGAGATAAGCTATATGGATATGGTTCAAGAGTGTCCAAATGGTTTAAGTTATGATATCTCTGGTTCATGGTTACCAAATGGAGCAACTTTTCTTAAGGGTCCATATTTAAATTATTTATAGAATTAAATCTATGTAAAAAATACTCAAATGGACAACTTAAATCTAAATTCAGTTTTAGTTTGTTCAAACTTTATTCTGGGACAGAGTATATGAAAGTACACAACTTAAGGTTTCCAAATATATCTTATTTGCAAATTTTGGATTTGTAGAATTTAAATTATGCCAAAATTCATCAAACAAGCATATTTAAATTTGAACCAATTTAAGTTTGTCAAATTTAAATTTTTACAGTGCTAAAAGTTTCTAGATGTTCCGAGGATTTCAAAAAGTCTAAGTTTGGTAAATTTGGATAAGTGGATCAAAATTTATGATGGTTCTAAGGTGTAGGGGCTTTTCTGCAAAACTGCCATTCTAATTTTATTCCAGAATAAAATCTAGAAAAAGCTGGGCTGCTACACGCTGCACTTGGCGACAGATAACTACTGGGCCTGGGCTGGCTATGCGCTATGCTAAGCGACATATAGCAAATGGGCGCGCTGCTGACTAGGCGCCCCGCTGTGCTACGGTATTCGTCGATACCCTTTCGTTAAGCGGTTTAATCACATCCATTGGATCCAGATCAAACGACGCGCGAGGGATAGGGTTTACCTCCGGCCGGAAACGGCTGCCGGCAATGGCGGGGACAGTGGCGCGGCCTCGGGTGCGGACGACGGCGATGCTACAGAGGTCTCCGGGCTCGGGGAGGCCACGAAGGTGCTCAACGCCGCACGACGGGACGAATGGCGGTAACGGAAACCACTCCCGCGCCGTAGTTCGCCCTTGTGATGTAGATGGAGCTCTTCAGGGCTCCGGTGAGCTTCAGGTGAGCTCGAATGCGGTGATCGATGCGAGCAAAATTCGAGAAAAACGCTCAGGAGGTGCGCGGGGACAAGAGAAAGGAGAGGAGGGGAAATAGGGTCGAGGACCTTCTCCCTTGGCCGGAATTAAGCAGGAACGGCGGCGGATGCAGTGGGCTCCAGCGAGGAATTTCACGAGCCTCCCGGCGTTATTTGGAGAGAGAGAGAGAGTAGAAGGGAATGAGAGAGGAGTCAGAGGGGATTAAAAGGCAAGAAACGCCGCAATGAATCACGCTAGTAATTCGCTAGGATTAATACATGCCTTTCGGATTCGTTTTCAAATTCGAGAGATTGAAGATAAGGTGACGTCATCGATGACGCCATCCCTTTTTTTCCTGTTTTTCCATTTCCTTAATATCTCCTGTTTTATTAATCTAATCAGCCCCAAATAAATTTCTAAATTCATATAAAAACAATGTCTTTCTAATAAGATCACTTTGGTGATGTTTCCACCCCTTTTGATCTTTTTTCAATTTGAAAATTTGATATAATCATTAATATCCCTTAATATTATTTTAAATAAATAAAAATATCAAATAATTTGAATTAGGATTTTTGTAAAATTTCAGAGACATTCCACAATTCAAATAATTTTTTGGAAGACATTTCAACTTATCTTCATAATTATATATTTTCAAAATATTATTAGACCTTAATAGCAATCTAATGCCTTTTTGAAATAGAAAATATCAAATTAAGAATATTGTTGCTAAATAAAATTTCAGAGAGTTACCATTATTAAAAATGTTGTTTCTCAAAGTTTGATTCATATTCATATCAAAATAATTTATTGGAAACATTTCATGGTTTAATACTTGACATAATGTTGGAAAGTATTATAAATAAATTTTATTCCTATGAAATATTTTCATAAGGCATACAGATTTATTAGAGATACTCGTTCTCTGGTTAAAAAAACATTTTCTTAGTAAAATTTGAAGTGAAATCATTTTATATAATGAGGTTTGCTAAGTGAAAACAATTACTTGAATAGAGCATATTTATAGGCTTTAGGCTTTAGGAAATAGAGGCATATTTGGATAACAATTCCAATCACATTGGAAAACAGACATTTTTTTTTTGTGTTTTGTTTTTCTTTGTTTTTGGTGACTTGCATTAACAGGAAAACAAAAGTTTCAAATTTTTATTATTTTTGTACTTTCCAAAAATCAGGGATGTTACGGTTTTGCTAGACTTTAACTAAATCCATTATCACGAAAACATGATCATATCACAAATCATAAGTTAATCTTAGAAAAAAGATTAGCAACTCTTGTTTGTTTATGTCCTCACACCCGTAAAAATATTTTTCTTCGAAAACTCATTTTTCAAGTGTTATAGCAGAACATAAACTTAATTTTGAACTTGGAGATAGAACAATAACTAAATATTATTGTCTCTAGGGCATATTTCCAACACTACCGACTCAGAAATACCCAACTCCTTCAACATGCGTCTCTCCAACCAGTAATACGTTGTACCAGTTCTTCCTGTGTGGACAACAAACAAGGATTCTCACTTTGTCACCCACTAAATCTTTATACTCCATAAATTAAATGGCACATCACCCAAAATTCAATGCCTCAGTTCTAAGTACTGACCAAGGACGAATCACCCCTATGGTGTATGGGTAGTTGCCACGCCTCCTGCACTCATCATATGGAACATGTGGATGACGCTCTCCTGTCCCCTCGTGCTCTCCTCCAGCTTGAAGATAGCTTGTCAAACACATGTTGCGGCAACTCTCTACTAGCATGAAGCAGAAGATAAAGAAAATCAATTGCTTTCATTAGAACATTATACAAACTTTATTGATCAATACAACTAATGAAAGAGAGAAGCCAAGATTAAATAGCTGCACACGAATACAACTACGAGCAACATGTAGAGACCCTGAGCCTGTGTCTCGATCTCCTATGAGCAAAAGATCAGATACGCCATTGCACAGATCGAATAGAGTGTAAAGTGTGGATGATCTACAATTTTAAAAACCTGAAACCGAAAGAAATTGGGGGACTTGGATGGCTCTCACCTTGACGCTGAACCAGAAGAGCGACTACTTGCAGCAGAAGCGGCGGAGGAGGATCTGCGCCGTGTTCATCACCGCCTGCGACCTTGGGGGAGTCAAGGGCGCAACTGAAATCAAAGCTTTCATAACAGCAATTTAACGGTATCCAAGCGAGAATGGGGGTGGGGGTGGGGGTGGTAGGGCTGCCTCCTAGCATCCGGACCACCAAACCACCTTGCGAGGAGGCGGCAGCACCCATGTAGGGTTGACAGCGGCCAATGACGAGACCCTGCGAGCAGGCGGCACTCCCACGATGAAGGTCAGATCTTGGAAGAGGGGTATTCGAGAGGAGTATCGCAAAAGTGTGCCAGAGGTTTGAGTCGTCATGGTGGCGTCATTTCTCCTATGGTCGGCGCGAGACCTCGAGGTGGAGCGGCGACGCAACCCTAGCGCCGCCTCACCTTTCTCTGCGGGATGGAACGAGGGCAGCGAGCAAATGGCTCTCCATGAGGCGAGCGACCGTACGGGGCATGTGCTGGTTTTCTTATTGGGCCGGGCCAGTTTCGGCGATAGAGGCATAGAGCGAGGCGATATCGGGGGAAGCGAGCGAACGATGGTCTCGAATGGGAGTTGACGTACCAACGTATCAACTCCCATTTATATTAATATTAATAGTAAAGATACATACGTTAGAATGACAATAATTTTGAGAGGGGGCAACTCATAGTTGTCAGGCCTGCAAGCTGAGTCGTTGGTACACCTAGTCGGCACGGCCCATCCGCTGGGTTCCTCTTGCTGGACGGTTCTTCCTGGGCCTGGGCATCCATGCTCGCATAAATGTAACGATTTCCATCTTGAACAATTTACACGTACAACATTATCAAATAAAGCATCTATTTCCCTAGAAAAGAAAAGTATCTATTACTGTGCTTTAAAAAAAAAGCATCTATTACTGCGCAAACAAATCGCTGCGCTAACTGAACAACTTGACACCTCTATGGACATCCTCGCAATGCCGGACATAAGGCACGAGAGCTCCAATGTCCCTTCCTTCTGGTGCACCACACACCTGTGCCGGCGGGGCTTGAAGGCAGGGCTCGACGGACACCGTCTGGACGCACGCCGGCTCGGCAGGCGTCTCGGGCTCCGGCGACCGAAGCAGCACCAACGGCCGCACCCCAGCCAGCCCGTGCGCGACGTACCCGAACGTCGACACGGCCGTCGTGACGATTCGGTCGCAGAAGCTCAGCAGGTATATCTCCGCCAGCGCCCTCTGGTTGTGCCCGCGCGCCTCCGTGTGCTGCGCTCCCTCGTGGCTCGGCTGGTGCACGACCACGTGTCCCCAAGACTCCGTCCGGTTGTTCCGGTACACGCCGCGGATGCGCTCGTAGTAGTCCGGCGACAGCGACGTCACCAGTATCGATGTCAGCTTCCTCTTCGTGCCATCCGGCGGCGGCCCGTCCTTCCGTGCTACCTTAGGCAGCAAGCCCTCCTGCTCGGAGCACCGCACGATCTGCCGGTACATGGTCTCGAACGGTACCGGAAACTCCGGGAAGACGCGCACCTGGAGGCCGACGCGCTCGTCTGCTCCGGCGAGGTAGGCGTCGTGGAAGCCGCGAACGATGCCCCACACGTGGTTGGACGGGTGAAAGAGATACCGCGCGAGGTGGTGGAACACGGCCTCCTTCTCCGGGAACAGCCGGTCGAGCTCGCGCCGGTACGCCGGCACGAGGAAGAACGCGGTGGCGAAGTAGACGTCGGACTTGACCACCATCCAGTCGAACCTGGCCGCGAGCACGCGCTGGTCGGCCTCGCAGAAGGCGGCGCCGGTGAAGGACTGGATGAGGTCGAGGAACACGTACGGCGGCAGCGTCTCAGCGGTGGCGTTGAGGACGCCGGCCTGCTTCATGTTCTTGTAGCTCACGGGCGACGTCATGGTGAAGGTGCCGTCGAAGTCGGTGATCGGGAAGTCCGCGGGCAGCGCCCAGGAGCTGCCGGGGAATGGGTCGCAGAAGAGGCCGTCGAACTCCGGCGGCGCGTGCACGAGCAGGACGCGGTCGGTGAGCAGCGCGTAGAGGAAGGTGGAGGCGAGCGCGAGCATGCGGTTGCCGAGGCCGTTGAAGGGCGTCCACACGGCGTACTGGCACTCCGAGGGCGCGGCGTTGCGGCCGGAGCGCAGGTGCTCGACGGCTTCCTTGAAGAGCGAGGACCCGGGGCCGCACCGCCTGTGCCGGGCCTCGTAGCTCCGGAGGCGCTCCACGAGGTAGGACGATGGGCGGAACGGTGATGCATGGCGGTGGAGAGACGACAGCGCGTACCGAGAACGGCACGACTGCTCGTCGAAGTCCGGAGAGAGCAGCCCGCCGAGGAGGCGGCCGTCTTGGTCGTGCCGAGGTGACGATGCCGGCTTGACACGATCAGGTGACGCCGCGGCAGCTGCACGAGCGATACATGCATGGCTTCAACAAATTAGTAGAGTTTCATTGGTGCGCTACAACAGTTAATTGCAGTAGAACGGGATCACATTGGACGGTCGCTCACCTGGCTTCTGCACGAGTGCCGTCCTTGGCAGCGCGATCGGCATCCGGCTGCCGCCGCCGCCGAACGAGATGACGATCAACGCCATGGTACCCAGGAGCCCGACCACGAGCACCTCGGGCGCGGGCGCCCGCCATCCACGTGCAGGCTCCTTCCCGCCGATGCGACCCGCCTTGCCGACGCCGCCGGTGGCCGCCTTGTGCGCTCCTCCCGGATTGGCCTCCATCTGTCGGCCGGCTTTCTTCCGTGGACACCCGCGCGTCTTTCACGTGAACATATACAACTGCGCGGGGCGCCACCGGATGATTCAAATCCGCACGCAACGCAAGTCGCGAAACACGCGGTCGTCGATCGTGCTGCAAATTATACAAGTCGTACATACAGTTTAGGAGGCCGCTTCCAAATGCTACCGGCCGGGCACCGGCAGTCAACCCCTCGATCGCCGAGGCTTGCGTCTTCCGTCCCCTTCCCTGCCGGTGCAAACGTGCACGGCATGTGACCGTAACATGAGATGATGAGCTTGGAGAACCAAACTGAAAAAGGGAAAAACTCGAAGTGTATATCCAAGATTTCAACGAGCCATTTCGTCAAGATTCAAAATGTACAACTGCCTGAAACTGTATATATTCCAGACGCAAAACTGTAAAGGACAAAACGAGTGGAGTGCAGATTCAGGCTTCATTCCTAACGCCCAGAACAACATGGAGACGGAGATCTCCAGAATAAACACTGATTAGGCTAGCTGTTTATTCTCATGACAGCAGCTACTAAAATGGAGTACTACATTAACGATTATGTCTTTCTCATGCGTAGTTTATAGTTGATTCGAAAGCGATATATGCACGTGGACGTGTGCTGTTGATCTGTTACGCATGACAGGTGAAGAATTTGGAGACCGGCACCTGTCCGCCCCGGGACGGGCGCGCAGGCCGTTTATGGGGCGCACGAACGCCCACGGCACGGATCCAGGTCTCCCTGTCATCGAGATAAAAAATACTATACAGTACGAAATCACGTTGGTCGACATACGCCGAAAATGCCAATTACAATCTCGCAATATAACTTGGCCCTCGCCATGTCTGCTGCATGATGTATGCCCTTCCGGTAACAACTGAACCTCATGACATAAGTGGGAACATTGCTAAGTCATGAATCTTTTTTTAGAAATAAGGGAATAACCTAACTTCTGCATGGATTGATGCACACAACATTTTATTGCAAAATTCAAGATAGTATCATGTCAAGCAAGACCGAGACATAACACAACTATCGAAATACTGCAGCAAACTCGAACTACACATCTTGTAAACGATTAAAATGTTGTCATGAAGCCCGACCGAAGAAAAATCTTAACCGACCATCAGGAGCCGTAAACAGCCGACGCTGATCCTCGGGGAGAAGCAAAGCCCATTGCTGAATATAGTGGACCGCCATGGAAAAATCTGCAAAAAATCCACATTTATGGCTCTATTAAAGACAATATTATTTCGAGAGTTCCAAATTGCCTAGCACAAAGTTGAAACACCAATACGGATTCTACCTTTAGTCTTTTTGTCAACACCATTCAACCAATTAACGAACATATTCGTTATATTCGTAGATGGTGTGATATTATAAGTGCTAAACACAACTCGTCACACAAGTTTAGCAAAAGGGCAAGCAATAAATAAATGTTCTATTGTCTCCTCTGAATCACAAAAGGAACATTTAGTACATCTTTGCCATTTTCTTTTAACAAGGTTATCCTTGGTGAGCAAGACTTTATTACTTAGAAACTACATAAACACCCGAATTTTTAATAGAATTTTTAGTTTCCATAGGTATGTACGGAGATATCTAGCATGACCATTCATTAAGTCTTCATACATAGATTTAACCGCAAAAACCCCATTACCATTATTAGTTAGTCTCCACACAAAGAAATCTGAATCATATGTTATGTTGACCTCCATCAATCTTTAGCACATATGAGACCATGAATCCCATAAATGTGAGGTGGGTGATACGGCATAGGGTTTTGCGGGTAGAGCATGGGAAGGTTTGGGTATACCGATGGTGTAGGCGGTGTCCGAGCATAGCTGCCTCCAAGCTGGCTCGGATTGCGTGCAGCCACATTAACAGAAGAAACAAAAGAACCAGCAGTAGACTGTCCTGTATTTTGCAGCATCTGACCACGAGTCTCACACGACAAAATCTGAGAACACATGTCGTTGAGAGAGGTTGACGGAACCGCATTGATAGCTGCAACTAGATTATTGAAGGAACCATCAAGGCCATTCATAATGTAATCTTTTAACTCATCATCATCAACAGATTTACCCGCGGCAGCGAGCTGAGAAGCGAACCTCTTCATCTTGGTGATGTATTCCTGAGCTGACATGTCCTCTTTTTTTGTGTTGGTAAGTGCACCTCGGATGGTAGACACCCTAGACTTGGACTGAGCTGAATAGAGGTCGTTGAGAGCACTCCAAACCGTGGCAGCCGTGGAGAGCCCGAAGACATGAGGGAGAACATCTTCAGCAAGGGAATTAACCAGGAAACTCACCACCAATTGATCCTTGGTGATCCAGGCATCGAAGGCAGGGTTGGGGACCGAAACCTTCTTGTGATTCTCATCTTCGACCTCAATAAACTCAGGCGGGCATTGATCCGATCCATCCAGCAACCCCATCACCCTAGCACCACGGAGAGTAGGGAGAGCATGTGTCTGCCAGTACAGAAAGTTATCACGGGTTAACTTGGTGGATGGAGGTGATCCGATGGAGGCCGGAGCAGGTGTGGCCGATGAAGAAGCCATGGCGCAGGAAGTCGTTGACGGGGTAACGAAGCAGTGCTGCAGAGAGCGATGTCCTGGGCGCAGAAGCGAGCGCCAAAGTCGTGGTGCTAGCGATCGGAAAGATCAAAAGCACGGTTCCTGTCCTGTGGAGGCGATCTAGGGTTGTAGTGTAGAAGCTTTGTACGTGGAGAAGGGAAACCAACGGTAATTGGATGAGGAGAGGGTAGAGGTCCTATGGGTGTTGTTGTCGTAGAGCTAGGAGATGTGACTGGCGACGGCTGTGGAGATCCCACGGCGGCGGCGGCGGTGGCTAGTGTAGAGCAAGAGGAAGCTCTGATACCATATAGAATTGTTGCACTAGCCAATTATCCCAAAAGTCCGAACTGATGGAAAGGGGCTAGACGTGTATTTATATTTCAACACTCCCCCTCACGTCTAGGCTATTTTAGTCCTTAGCGTGGGTTTGGTGCAGGTCGCAGAATCTTTTTTTTTTGTTTTTAATACTGCGTGAGCAGGGTCTCGAACTCGAGACCTCGTGGCTGTGATACCATGTTGAATCGTAGGCTGAACGGTGTAACCCTTTCGGGTACCCGGATACGTGTTGATATAGGTGAGAAAAGCCCTCACGTGGCATGTACAAGAAGGTGGGTCCGTACACAATTGGTGTACTACACCATATTGTATACGTACCATATTACATCTCTAATAAAATGAACAATAATATTCCTCCTAAAACTCATGTTAATAGGACGTGCATTTAGCATAACATTTTGAACAGAATCATTCTTCCTTCTTACAATGTTATGTTATATTTTAAAGGTGTATCACCTGGCCAAATATCATCCCAAAAGCTAATAGCAGACCTATTTTCAAGTTTAAAAGAACCTCTACTTAAGAGTTCATTTTCACACACAATAGACCTTTCCAAAAGGGGGAGTTGGTTTGGCCATTAACCGCGCTATTGTTGGATCTTTTAAGTACTTATTTGATAATAGTTCCTGCTACACACCTTCTTCGTTTAACAACTTAAACAACCATTTTCTCAGAACGCATTTCTTTCTTAACTCGAGCACCTCAATGCCCAAACCCCCTAGTTCTTTGGCCTGCAAATTATATTCCATTTAGTCAACCTAAACTTGCGCTTGTTCTCATCGCTCTGCCAGAAGAAACGCGATCTATAAAAATCTAGTATCTTTCTTTCCCCAATAGGTATCTTGAGAAAAGATAACATAAACATAGCAAGACTTGTTAACACCGAATTTACAAGAACAAGACGATCCACATAAGATAGACACTTGCCCTGCCAGCAACTCATCTTTTTCTCAAAGCGGGTTCCATTGGATACCGTTCAGCGTTGCGGAGAGTTCTATGATGGATTGGTATACCAAGATATTTAAAAGGAAATGAACCCGACACACAACCCAAATTTTTCTTGTATTGTTGTTCATTATCTTTTGCCTTTCCAAAACAAAAAATCTCGCTCTTATGGAAATTGATTTTTAAGCCCGACAATTTCTCAAACATGGAGATAATAAGCTTCATATTTACTGCTTTAGCGCAATCATGTTCCATAAATAAGATAGTATCATCCACATATTGCAGAATAGAAACCCCTCCCTCAACATGATGAGGAATTAGATATCCTACCTGTCCATCCTGCTTTGCCCGAGCAATTAGAATGGCCAGCATATCATCTACAAGGTTAAATAAAATGGGGGATAATGGGTCTCCTTTCCAAAGACCCTTTCTTGTTTGAAAATTGTGACCGATATCATCATTCACCCAAACCCCAACACTACCCCACTTGATGTACTGCATAATCCATTTGCACAATAGGGGGTCAAATCCTTTCATCCGTAGGACTTGTAATAAAAGCTCCCAATTAACCTTGTCATAAGCCTTCTCAAAATCTATTTTAAAAAGGAATCCATCCATCTTTTTCCATCTGAGTTCATGGATAGTATCATGTTGAATAACAACCCCCTCAAGGATATGTCTTCCAGGCATAAATGTTGTTTGAGTCGGTCTTATTATTTTACTAGCAATTATCGATAATCAGTTGGTTGCCACCTTAGTAAATATTTTAAAACAAACATTTAGGAGGAAAATAGGCCTATATTGCTGAGTTTGCACCGCATTTTTTTTTGGCAACAAAGTGATGATTCCGAAGTTCAATTTAAACAAAGGAAAATTTCCTTGTTTAAATTGACCAAACATCGCCATGAGGTCATCCTTGATAACCTCCCAAAAGAATTGATAGAACTCCGTTGGGAACCCGTCTGGTCCTGGAGCCTTATTGCTTTCCATTTGGAGAATATCATCGTATACTTCATTAACAGAGAAATCCACTATAAGAATGTTGTTTTCCTCAGCAGAAAGTTGCAGAATATCATGGACAACGTTTTCATCCAGAGTAAAATTAGTTGGTTTCAAATCCCCAAATAATTTCTTATAGAACTCAGTGATATAGGTCTTAAGATTATCATGGTCCACAATGGTTCCTTTTTCTTGCTCTAACTGAAAAATCATTTTTTTTCCTATGCCTTCCCTTAGCCATCAAGTGAAAGAACTTGGTAGTATTTCCACCTTCTTGGATGTACTTAACCTTAGCTCGCTGCGCCCACTTAGCCTCCTCTTCCCGTCTCAAATTACAAAACTGATCATTAGCTTTCCTCAAAGCATCTTATTCAGATACACCGAATTGTCTATTTTCAGCTATTATATCCAATTCCTCAATAATGTTGACAAGCTTTCCTTTTTCTTTTCTTTTTTAGATTCCCACTCTGGTTTTTCTCCCATACCTTGAGAAACCTACGCACATGTCTCAGCTTTTAGGCCACACCTCAATTGGTGAGTGACCCTTTGATCTCTATGCACGCTTCTATTCTTGTAGACAGTGTTGGGCCTCCAAGTGCGGATGTTTGTAGAACATCAGCAAGTTTCCCTTAAGTGGATCACCCAAGGTTTATCGAACTCAGGAACGAAGAGGTCAAAGGTATCCCTCTCAAGAAACCCTGCAATTACGATACAAGAAGTCTCTTGTGTCCCCAACACACCTAATACAATTGTCAGTTGTATAGGTGCACTAGTTTGGCGAAGAGAGAGTAAAATACAAGTAATATGGATGGTTATAAGTGATAATAGCAATCTGAAATAAAAAATTGCAGCAAGCAAACATGTAGTAGAACTGATTGTAAACGGTGTTTCAATGCTTAGAAACAAGGCCTAGGGATCATACTTTCACTAGTGGACACTCTCAACAATAATAACATAATTGAATGCATAAATATCATCTCTTCACTACGCTACTCCGAACCACTCTCCGGTCGGATAACAAGCACCAATCATTGCGTAGGGCTATAAGAGCACTCCTTAGAGTTTGCATTTCCCCATCTAGGTAATCCCCACGCTATCACCATGAGACCTAGATGGTTCCAAACAAACACCACAATTTCATAGGGTCATCCAACACAAAATATAAATATCATGCTAAACCACACGGTGCACACACTGTCACCTTTACATCGTGATCAAAGTGTCTAGGGAGCTCTCATAACAAAACCACTTGAGTAGCATAACAGATGAAGAGTAACATCTACTTATTCAACTAGATTACAAAGCTCATGATCACATAAAGATCACACCGTGGGAGAGAGAGATGAAACACATAGCTACTGGTAGAGCCCTCAGCCTCGGGGGAGAACTACTCCCTCCTCATCATGGGAGATAGCAACGGCGATGAAGATGGCGGTGGAATCGATGGAGATGGCTCTGGGGGCACTTCCCCGTCCTGGCAGGGCGCCAGAACAAAGATTTATATCCCCCGAAACTTGTCGGCAGTGGTGGCGGAGCTACCAAACTTTTCATGGAAGGGGGCCGATATATTTAGGGTTTATGCCTCGGGGGGTGGACTTTATAGGTGAAAGGGCGATGGCGGTGGGTGGCCAGGGGGCCCACACCACCCCTGGGCACGCCCAGAAGGGGAACCGCGACCCCCTATGGTGTGGCCCCTCTGTGCCCCCCCCTCCAGTTCTCTTTTGGACTCCGTTTTCACTCCAGGAATTTTAGGAATTTTGGCTTTTGATTTTTCCAATTCCGGGAATATTTCCAGAACCACTTTTCTGAAATAAAAAACAGCAAAACACAGGAACTAGCTCTGTGGCATCCTTTCAATAGGTTAGTCCATGAAAACGTCCAGAAAATGAAGGAAAACATGTGAAAACATAAAGGTATTGGATAGAAAACAAGCATGGAGCATCAAAAATTATAGATACATTTGAGACGTATCAAGCATCCCCAAGCTTAACTCCTGCTCGTCCTCGAGTAGGCAAGTGATAACAAAATAATTTTTGAGGTGACATGCTACCAACATAAACTTGATCATCATAATGTAAAGCATGTAAACTAAGATCAAATGAATAAAGATTGTGGTTTATAGTTGATATCAAAATAGATTAATGTATAAACCATTAGGAAAAACAAAGTAGAACTTTTCAATGAATCAATACTAAAAGACATTCCACTGTGCAAATTATATTAAAGATGATTTAATCTCCAAGAACAACAATATAATCATCCTAAGCATCAAACTATCACAACAACTCCTGTTAGGATCAAGTCAAGTGACAACAATATACACGTAGGAAAATCATCAAACTATTTGTGCACTCAAAACAAGCAAGCGTTCTGTATTGGTTCCTGGCACCAGAATGTTATGGCTAAAAGAACATTATGGGGGATTTGGAAGGTCAATGGAAGAAAGTCTCACACAGTTGAAAGTGATCATTAGACAAGAGAAAGTCTTATGATCGAAACTATGCAAGGAGTAGTGATTGCAACACAGCGGATGCACTTAGAGATATAAGTGTATGAAAGCTCTCCAATGGTACTAGTGGGGGTGCATCCAACTTGCTTGCTCACGAAGACCTAGAGCACTTTTGAGGAGGCTCATCATTGGAATATACAAGCCAAGTTCTATAATATAAGTTCCCCACATAGTTATGCAAGTCATAAAATCAAAACTCTCTCCAAACTGAAGTATTGATGCTAACCAAGCACAAGTGTAGAATAAATGATAGTAGTGCCTCCCCCTCTCTCTTTATTATCTCTCTTTTGCCCTCTCTTTTCCTTTTTGGGCGTTTTCTCTTTTTTTCTTTTTTATATAACATCACTGGTAGGGGAAAAACTATATTTACGAAGAATCATCACACTTTTAGTACCCATAACTGAAACTGAAATATCTCTGATGTATAAAACTAAATGATCTTGCCAGTGTAGCAGTATGCAAAATAACAACGGAACAAGTAACAAGTAACATAATGAAGATGGGTGTTTTATGGCAATATGTCTCGGAATGGCTATGGAAATGTCATGATAGGAGATATGGTGGTTGTTTTGAGGAAGATATTTTGGGCTTATGTGTAGGAGAACAAAGTTCTTCCACGGGGTTTGGATGCACTGGCGAATTTTGCACCAACTCTCAATGTGAGAATGGGCAATGCACAATACCGAAGAGGCTAGCAAATATGGATGGTGGAAGTGCGAGAAAACCGCAACTTGGAACTCACAAGTTAAAAGATTACAAATAGAAATATGATCATACAAGGCATAATGAAAATCACTCCAAGAGGGTCTGTGGAAGTGAAAAGTCACTGTTGGCTACCCCGACCATAGCGCGTAACAAAAAGCCATTACGATTGTTGTCAACAGAGGAAGTCATATACCATTATACTATCAACTATTTTTCGAGTCTGGCACAGTTTCAAGCTTTTAGAGCAACCATTAATTGTTTTTACCTTACTAAACCAACATGTTTAGCACTAAGCATATTAATATTTCAAAACAACAGCAAATAATCAAGTGAAACAGTTTAATGATCTACAAGAGTATGCAAGTCTTTTCCAACATACCATCTACCACATGTAGCATTTTCTATTTCCATCAAACACAAAACAACAAAAACTCTCCAACTAATATAGCAATGAAACAAGAGAATACTAACATAACTCTACTAGAACTAACAGCTTTGAATAATAGATGCATGAAAAACAAGATCTAAAAGGATTTGCGGCAGGTAGAAGAAAAACTAGAGGATGGAAGAAAACGAGTATTCATATGAAAAAGTGGAGCGTGTCTCTCTCCCACACAAGAATGCTGGGTTCCAACTATGTTTATTGCAGCAAGGAAAACAAAATAAAAGAAAACAAACTGACGCTCCAAATAAAGTGCATATGATGTGACCGAATAAAAATATAGTTTCACTAGAAGTGACTTGATAAATTGCTGATGAATAAGGGGATGCCTTGGGCATCCCCAAGCTCAGACGCTTGAGTCTTCTTAGAATTTGTTGGAATGAACCACGGGGGAATCCCCAAATTTTGGCTTTTCACTCTTCTTGATCACATTATATCACCCTCTTCTCTTGACCCTTGAAAACTTCCTTCACACCGAACTCAAAGTAATTCTCATTAAAGGGTTAGTGCACAATAAAAAACTCACATTTTATCCTTGGACACAATCATTATTAATACTTTATAAACATTATCTACATCCACTGATGCTTTGTGGAGAAAATAAATCCACTCAACATAGTAAAAGAGAGAATGCAAGTAAAAAAGGAAGAATTTGTCAAAACCAGAACAGTCTATAAAGACGAATTTTTTCGGGGCACTTATGTTGCTCAGATCGAAAAACGTAAAGCTATAAAAAAAATTCAAAATTAGCCGAGGAAGAAGCACAAAAATTTGCAGGTCATTTTGATATTTGTGTGAATTATGCGATTTTTTACGGTGGACAGCAGAAATCTGTTTCCTGCGCAGAAATCAAAAACCAACCTCAACTTTCACTAGGGACTTTACTTGGCACAACAAATGCATGAAAATAAAGATACAAAGGAGTTTCTACAGAGGTACTCAACCCCTTGACTCAAAAAAAACAGAGGAAAACATTACTTGTACTCATCCATATTACTTGTATTTCACTCTCTCTTCTCCGAACTAGTGCACCTATACAACTGTAAATTATATTAGGTGTGTTGGGGACACAAGAGACTTCTTGTATCGTAATTGCAGGTTTTCTTGATAGGGATACCTTTGACCTCTTCCTCCCTGAGTTCAATAAACCTTGGGTAATCCACTTAAGGGAATAGAAGGGTGTGTAGACATCACGTGGGTCTTAAAAACCCCACTGTTGAAAAAATAACCTCTCAAACCTTGCAACATTTTAAAGGTATTATTAACAAGTTTGTTTTCTAAGCCTAGCACTCCTTCTCTTATTTGAATTAGAGACGACTCTCTTCTTATGTTGCTTCTTAATTTTCTCAAGAGACACATGAGCATTCGTTTGATCCTCCATGTTCTCCTCATCCTCAAAATCTTCCGAAAGACTTGAGGCCTTTGCTAAAGCTAGAGTAACATGACCCTCCTCAAACTATTTAGAATTAAACGTATTCTCTAAAATAGTAACTGATACGTCATAAACGTATCCTTAATTTCTGATGTTCCGTATTGTTTTCATACCATATGCTACATGTTTTCCTTACACTTTATGTCATTTTTATCTATTTCCGGGGACTAACCTGTTGACAAGATGCCACGGAGCCAGTTCGTGTTTTCTGCTGCTTTTAGTTTCAGAAAAGTTGTTTTGGAAATATTCTCGGAATTGGACGATTCAAAATCCAGAAGTCTTAGAATTTAAGACATGTCCAGGAAGTCCAAAGGAGACCCGTAGGGGGGCCCTGGAGCTCCCACACCATGCCTGGGCGTGGGTGGCCCCCTGGCCGCGCCTGGGGGTGGTATGGGCTCCTCGGGCGCCCACCGCCATCGCCCTTTCGCCTATATGCCCCCCGATGCATAAACCATAAATTAATCGGCCTTTTTCCACAAAAAGTTCCATAGCTCCACCGCCGCCACCGAAAAGTTTCGAGGGACATAAATCTCTGTTCCGGCACCCTGCCGGGACGGGGAAGTGCCACCAGAGCCATCTCCATCGACTCCACCACCATCTCCATCGCCATTGCTGTCTCCTATGATGAGGAGGGAATAGTTCTCCCCCGGGGCTGAGGACTCTACCGGTAGCTATGTGTTTCGTATCTCTCTCTCTCTCATGGTTTGATCTTTATGTGATCATGAGCGTTGTAATCTAGTTGAATAAGTAGATGTTACTCTTCATATGTCATACTACTCAACTGGTTTTGTTATGAGATCTCCGTAGACAGTTTCATCACGGTGTAAAGGTGATAGTGTGTGCACCGTGTGTTTTAGCATGATATTTATATTTTATGTTGGATGACCCTATGAAATTGTGGCGTTTGTTTAGTACTAATTTGGGGCGCTCATAGTGACATCGTGGGGTGCCCAAGAGAGGGAATACAGACTTGAGGAGTGGTGTTACAGCCCTACGCATTGATTGGTGTTTGTTATCTGACCGGAGATTGATTCATAGTAGCGTAGTGAAGAGACATATTTATGCATTCAATTATGTTATCATTGGTGAGAGTGTCCACTAGTGAAAGTAGGATCCCTAGGCCTTGTTTCTAAGCATTGAAACACCGTTTACAATCAGTTCTGCTACATGTTTGCTTGCTGCAATTTTTATTTCAGATTGCTATTATCACTTATAACCATCCATATTACTTGTATTTCACTCTATCTTTGGCGAACTAGTGCACCTATACAACTGACAATTGTATTAGGTGTGTTGGGGACACAAGAGACTTCTTGTATCGTAATTGCAGGGTTGCTTCAGAGGGATAACTTTGACCTTTATCTCCCCGAGTTCAATAAACGTTGGGTGATCCAATGAAGGGAAACTTGTTGTTGTTCTACAAACCTCTGCACTTGGAGGCCCAACATTGTCTACCAGAATAGAAGTGTGCGTAGACATCAGTAACTTCCCTTAAGGTCTCTAGATAAATTAAAATATTAGCTGTTTCCAATTGTTTAGACTTAGAATCCCCTAAGGAAATACCCATCTTATGCGCTCTATCAATAATATTTTATTTAGAAAAGGAATGTAGCGACAGAGGTGAGTTTATTTTTGTACCTGAAGGAGGATCCCGATTATACGGCATCGCCCTCGCCCTCTCCAAGGTGTCCTCATTAGCATTAGATTGTGCCCGAATCCGCTACCACTGAATGCCCCGTAACGGATCAGCCACTCCCCCAAACTCCACCACCTTGCGCGTAGTCTTGGTGTCATCATCCGAAGTGGAGAGTGCATCTCTCCCATTCCCGATAGCATCCATCACCGAGGTTTCTGAAGCACTCGAGCCAATACCCACTCCTGGGGTACATGGTGAGTCCAGAGACCCACCTCCAATGGACCTCAATCCCGCCCCTCCTCCCGAGGTGTGTGGCGAGAACGCATGCGAAGGGGTCTCACCCCTCTCGACCATCGAAGTTCCCATGAACGCTAAAGAAAGAGCCTCACCATGCATGCCCCCGTGTTTACCGCAGCAACATCAACCAAGGAAACACTCGGAGACACCATAGTTTTCTGCCCGGAAGACAAACTCATCCATTCTCTGCCTGGTGGAAATGGCGTCCACCGACTCTTCCCTTGGATCTTCTCCTCTCCCTCACTAGCATCATCCAACACCCCAGCATGTGTGCCTAGCGCCAGCACCTCACCATGGTCGTCACAACGAGGCGAAGATGCCGCTGCTGGAGTCCTCAGACCGATCCTCTCCATGTCCATACCGACGTCAAAAGTAGGACGCTCTAAAAGAGTGTCCATAGCCTTCTGAAAGTAACGCTGAACCAAGGGTGAAAACACAACCCCTGTACGTGGTACATTACTCCCATTAGGTGCACTAGATCCCGAGCCATGCTCATGGGTATCCATCGGTGCCACCCCATCATTTTTCTCCTTGTGTGCCTCCTTTTGATCACTCTCGTGTAGAGCGTCCTTAAAGTCATCACCCATGTCAGTATCATCATAGTCCTCCTCATCATCCTGTCTCGGCTCCTGCATGAGCTCCTCCGAAATGTATCCCTCTTGGTCCTCCATAAAGAAAGAGATCCTATACAATCCATCCTTGATAAAAAAAATACGGAACATGCGTGGAATTTTCGTATAATCCATGCATCCAATTAAGATTTTCAGCACCCCGTGCTTCCTTGTGTATTTAATATCCATTCAGAGTCTTCCCGAACATAAAGCCAACAATCCATAGAGCCAAAAAAATCTTGACGGTGCCTCCTTGGGATCCCCTTCACTCGAACCCAAATTTTTGGTAGAGTCTCTTCTGGCTCATCATCAGTAGCCCAGCTGTCAACTGTTATCTCACATGAGCTATTAGGGATCCTCCACGTACCAAGGATTTTGAGTCTGTCTAACTCATTCTTTGAGAGACATTGTACCTTGTACAAATTGTTCTCAGCGTGGACCACCTCCTAGCGAAAGGAAGCAGTAGGAACCAGTCTCTGCAACTGGCTAACAATCTGATTGATTGACATCACCCCTCCTTTAACAATCACTGAAGCCATGCGAACATTTTCCAACTTTGGGTGATAATTATCTGAACACACCATCTCAAACATAATAAGCTCCTCATGGGCATATCCATACATCATAAGCTAAGGTTTCGGTGCATTCAACATCGGACAGCTAACATCCCCATTAGCATGTTCACTGCTCTCAGAAACATCGCAAATTATAGCCGTGCAATCAGCGGATAGGTGCCCAACAATGCCACGGGTAGAGCATGTTTTCTTCTGTACTGCACTAGACAATGTAGCCGCTAGCTGATCCACAAACATGAGGGCACATTGACGAGACAAGCCACCCGCCTGTCCATCTTCCTAAGCTTGCACAACACTTGGTGTAGCCCCGGCAGCCAAACTCTGCCCGGCACCGAAACTCTATTCAATAGCGACCCTCCCTCCCTCGAGACTCCACCTTGAGCTCTTGTAGACGCATCGGCTGTCGGAACCATATGAAATTGCACTGTCGGAGACTCGGAGTTGCTGGGCCACGACCTGCACCTTGCCCGAAACCCTCAGCAAACTGTCCCCTCACTCCCCGATTGGAATCCGCCTGCAGATCATCAGCCTCACGGCGCCGACCGCGCCCACCACCGTGTTCTTGGCCGTTGCCACCAGCGTGGTTGTGGTATCCACGTCGACCTCTGTGCCCGCGGTATGCACCACAGTAGCCACCTCGTCGAGCTCCATTAAAGCCCGATCCAACATGGAAACGAGCAGCACCTTCTGTCGCATCGTTTATGCCGGCCGGACAGCCACCGTTAAGATTCTCCATTCCGCTATGCTCTCCAACCTCAAGGTTGTTGAAGCGAGGGAGAGCATTGGCGCCACGAACCGCCGTAGCAGCGCTGCCACGCACGAGGGGCACACCGCCTCTACCACGGAATCCTCCACCGCGGCCAATATCGCCGTCTCTCCACCCGCAGCCGCCATACCCTTGCCAGAAGAGTTGTTCGGTAACAGTCTCCCCGTGGCTTTCCAGGTAAAACTTAAGATCCTATATAAGCCCTCTCCAAGAGCGTACGATAGAACCTTACGAGTTGGGTGGTTGGATTTTTTATTCTGGCCTATTTGGCCTTTTTTCGAATATGACACTAGATTTCCATCTGATTTGTACGTCCCCGAATTGCGGAAGTTTGAATTTTGAATACCAGATCTGAACAGACATACCTGAGCCATTGAAGACCGTCGACGTCGAGATACCATGATCCACGGCGGATATTCAACCTCCTCCGTGAAGACATATGGAGGTAGCACCGACAACTTTGGAACGCGCAGCTACCTACGCTGCATGGTGCAATTCTTCGACACCGGCGTCATCGAGGTCACCGGAGTCTGCATCATTGCCAATGTTGCATCTCTTTGGCCCAGCCGCCTTGCAATCTTCTTGCTTTCTCTAGACGAAGCCGTCATCGATATAGACGATGTTGACCTAGGAGTCCGGCATTGCACCGAGTACCGATCGAGAGCATCGTCTCCATCTTGGTCATCTACCTGATCGGAGCCCTCCTTGCTGTCTAGGCACGAAAGTGTCCAGAAACGACCACCAAATGAACCTGTAGAGATCCCCGATGAGAGGATGGAACCCATCCCGTTTGATCTCATCGTTCTCGTCACCGGTAGCCTTCCCCTCCCGCTGGCTAGGAAGATCGCCTACGGCGTCGCCCTCACGTCGCCTCTCATTCGATGTTGTACAACATTGCTGGAGTATGAAGGTTCTTACCTCATGTAAGCGATGCACAGTTGGCAGAAGCCATGGCGTTGAAAAATGGTCTGATATCTATGGATGGCCTTGTTTCCAACGCGCAAAGTGGGTTCATAAAGAAGAGAATAATGGGGAACCTCCATGTGGTAGGATGGTTAGGAGGGTCGTTGTACCGCTAGCCAACCAGAGTTCAAACCCACGTTTGTGTTTCTCATTTAAGACATAATATTCTTCAGTGGGAGGCGACATTTCTGTCGACAGCGAGATGCCCGTGGGTTTGTGAGCGCTTGTGTTGTACCGTGTTTCGTAAAAAAACGAGTCACCCATAAAAACATCTTCTATGTTAAGAATTTGGCGACCAAGCTTCACAAGAACAACACCCAGTGCCTCCTTTTCAAGCTCGACATCCGCAAGGCTTTCGACTCCATGAGATGGGACTATATCCGTGACATCCTTCACGAGAGAGCATTCCCGCTGAGATTTCGCGAGTGGGTTACCTCCATCTTTCCATCTGCCTCGTCCCGGGTTCTTCTAAATGGGGTGGTCGGCCCTCCTATGTCCCATGGCCGCGGTTTTCGCCAAGGAGACCCATTGTCGTCCCTCCTATTCGACATTGGCATTGATTCATTGCAGCAACTCCTTGACCTTGCCGTTGGAGATATGCCCAAGAGATAATAATATTCGGTTATTATTAAGTTTATATCATTGTGCTAGAACTGCTACAGTACTTACAAAGTGAGTTTTTAAAGGAAAATCTTTGTGCGGGTGCAAATATATAAACAAACAAATGTTTCTAATCTTGTCTCTAAGATTAGTTTATGTGTTGTGAGATGATCACGTTTTACTGATCATGGATTTTGATAAGTCTAGCAAGTTTAAGGGTTTTGTTAAGAGAAGTGATAGTACTAATTCGGGCCAAGTATATGATGTTACTGAGAGACTGACAATTGTAATGATGTAGCAAAGTGAATATGCAGTTTTTATTGACTATAATTCATATATTCTGAGAATATCTAGTGATGACACAATGGACAGTCATGCTTTGGATGTCTTCAAATATCTACCATAACAGGATATTATAACGTTGACGTTTGGTTATGACCTAGAGTGTGTAATGGACCAGAGATCGTTCAAGAGTAGTACTTAACTCCTCCAGACGATGGAGAGATACATCCTCTGGGCCCCCTCAGTATCACTGCTGTCAACAATTGTTTGGCCAGACAAAGTATGATTTAACACAAGGACATAGGGGATATGTATGAGAAAATAGAAGGTCGATACGAGTTTTATATGTATTATGATCAAATAGTTTGATCAGATTAGAGCATATTGTCTCACCTGATGATATTGGTGGTATCGTGTAGTCAACTGAATAAGTGCAATGAGTAATTTGAAGGTGCTCTCGTCATTCATAAACACACATGAGCCATCATGTGCGTCCATGGCTCCGCTGTTGGTTATTATTCGGTAAATTTCCGAACATGTCTATGTTACCGAAACTTTATGGGTCACACCCTTAAGCTATGTCAGCCTTTGATTGAGAGTGTTAATGGTGGTCAAGTGGTTTTAAGAATGGTCAGAGTCGTTCGATGTCACAAGAACAATTCAAGAGTCATTTGAAGGTGTTCCGGTGAAGTTATCATGAGAGAGAAATAATGTCGGGAAGGGTCAAAATTATGGAAGGACCGTTGGCCTAGTCAAAGCCAAGCTTTGATGAGGCCGGGACATGATAGCCATGTAGCACCAGCCTACGAAATGTGTTTGGAATACCGACACTTGAAGAGAACGTGTTGGACCGTCTTAGGCTAGTGACACTAGGGGGATGAAGCCATCCTAGAATGGCGAGGTGAGCTGATGTCCAAAGCCTATTCTGGACCACCAACGGGGCGAATAAGCGACCTTTTGGGGGAGTCCAAATCTTCCATACTACGTTCTCAAAAGAGCAATGAGTGGACCCTAGAAATTGCACCTTGTATGCCGACCATGCCGAGTACTTTCCATTTACCGCCATTTTCCAAATGATGGAGTCTGCGATGCCCGGCACCAGAATGATCCCCTGCAGGAGCTCTCAAACATTGATGAATTGCTCAATGTGTTCCACCGTGAAGGAATCAACATAAATATCTGCCATCCAGGTATGATTGTTAATGGCATCTTGAATGCATCTTCTCTTCTACTTGGATGCAGCAAAAATCATCGGTGCCACTAATCTGGGGGTAACTCCATTGAGCCACGAGGAGTTCGAGAAGGAGGAAATATCCGCCATCCAGGTATGATTTTTAATGGCATCTTGAACGCATCTCCTCTTCTGCTTGGATGCAGCAAAAATCATCGGTGCCACCGGTCTGGGGTAACTTTATCGAGCCACGAGGAGTTCGAGAAGGAGGCCGTCTTGCCATCCCCGATCGTGACGGAAGTGGATGTGTTGAATATATCCCTATCCGTCTGTCATTTGGAGTTTCGAGCCCAACTCATGATTTTTCCGAAACTACCCATTCATACCAAATCCAACAAAGGTGTAAAGCTCTAGCAAACCTTTTGAGGTCTAGGATCCAAGGCCAACCCAACTTTTTGGGACGCTACACCTTCGTCCAGCTGACTTTGCATTTCCCCGCACCGACTTCATGCCCACAACATTTCCCTGCGGATCTTGTCCATGGCCTTGAGAGTGCCCTTGTCCACCTTAATTACCGTAAGCTAGAAAATTGGCATGGAGGTCAAAACCGATTTTACCAACTCAGTACAACCAGCCATGTTGCCTCGTTTGATGTAATCACTGATTTTCTTATTATTGCCCCTCAATCAGATTAGTACCCGCTAGACATGAATACAAATGCCTAAGATGGCGGTTTTAAAAGAAATAGATTGCTAACTAGATCGATGTCGAATTAATCAGAAGATAAACAGCGATCTATGTATACACGTTAAGCATCCGATGTGTTTTGGTACAAAGAACGAATTTGAATGCAGCACAAAACGAACGCAAGGAAGTCCCCCAAGCGCCTAATTAATCCACAGAGCTGGGAAAGAAGGGAAAAAATGTGGAGTACTGTACTACTTACGCAATTTCCGTCACGTATAAATTATCCGAAGCTTCGATACTAGGCTCCATGTTTAGTTGTCGAACAGCTTGAGGCCGAAGCCGACATCCTCGCAGTGCCGTACGTACGGCTTGACGGTGGCCACGTCGACCTCCTGCTTCGCCCTGCAGCCGAGGATGGGCGGCGAGTGCAGGCACGGCTCGACGGACGTGGACCTGACGCAGGCCACCTCGGACACCTCCTTGTTCCAGTCCGGCCGGAGCAGGATCCACGGCTTGACGCCGGCGAAGCCGTATGCGACGTACCCGAACGTGGACCAGGCGCTCATGGCGATCTTGTCGCAGTAGCTGAGCAGGTAGATGTCGGCGAGCGCCTTCTGGTTGTGCTCGTTGGACGTGTACTCCTGCTTCTCCTCGTGGCTGGGCTGGTACACCGCCACGATCTCGCCCGTCTTGGTCGGGTTCTCGTAGTAGAGGCCCCGGATCTTGTCATAGTAGCCCGGGTACAGGGACGCGATCAGCACGGCCTTGACCTTCCCGTCGCCGGTCGTGTTCGCCGCCGGCTCGCCGAGCTCCGGCAGCAGCCGCTGCTCCCTGATGCACCTGGTGAGCTGGTCGTACATGTTCTCGAACGTGACCGGCTTCTCCGGGAAGATCCTGATCTGGAACCCGATCTTCTCGTCCACCCGGGCGAGGTACGCCTCGTAGTACCTCCGCACGATGCCCCACACCTTGTTCGTCGGGTGGAAGAGGTAGCGGCCGACGTGGTGGAACACCGACTCCTTCTCCGGGAACATCCTCGCCAGCTCCTTCTCGTACATGGGCGTCAGGAACAGCGCCGGCGCGAAGTAGCTGTCGGACTTGAGGATCATCCAGGTGAACTTGCCGAGCAGCGCCTGGTCGTCGTCGCAGAAGATGTTGTCGGAGAGCCGCAGGCGGCTCTGCTCGACGTGGAGGTACACGTGCGGCGGCAGCGCGGAGGCCGGCATGTCGGCGCGGACGGCGCCGGCCCGGAGCAGGTTGACGTAGCTCTCGGGCGCGTCGAAGTGGAGCTTCTGCGGGTTGCCCTCGGGGAAGCCGGCGGGGAGCGCCCAGGAGGTGCCCGGGAAGGGCTCGCAGAAGAGGCCCTCCTGCTCCTGCGGCACGTTGACGAGCATGACGCGGCCGGAGAGCACCGCGTAGAGGAAGGTGGAGGCGATGGTGAGCATCCGGTTGCCCAGCCCGTTGCAGGGGAACCACACCACGTACTTGCACTGGGAGCTCTCCACGTTGCGCCCGGACCTGAGCTGCTCGATGGCGTTCCGGTACCGCTTCGTGCCCGGGCCGCACTTCTTGTGCCGCGCCTCGTACTTGCGCAGCTTCTGCACCAGGTAGGGGGAGAGCGGGAATGGCGACGGCTTCCGGTACAGAGACGATTTGTACCGGCTCTGGCACGAGGATTCCTCGAATGCCGCCGAGAGTAGTCCTCCCAGAAGCTTGTCCTGGGGCAGAGTCGTGGCTGGCGCCGCAGACACGTTCTTCGGAGGAGTTGTGATTTCTGCAGAAAAGTTTAACTGAATGTTAGTATAATCTGTCAGTTAAAAGAAGGCACCAGGAGGAAGATGCATTGCGGAGGATTTAGCATTTGCAGCAGAAGTAAGCTAGTACCATGAAGCAACCGTTAGTCCGTTACTCATGCTGTTGTGCTTATTAACATTTCAGTTCAACTAACCATGCGCATCATCGAGAAACGTAGAAATGATCACTATCTGTCGCATCTCTCTGAGCAAGAAAAATGGGGGCTGATTTCAGGAACAGAGTTCAACTTTTGAGTTTCTTGCTGACTTTGTACAAGCGAATGAAGTTATTATTCATGCTGGATTTGACTGTTCACTTTGGAGGCTCACTAGTTTAAGAATTTGCTTTTATGGAGCCTCACCCAGACACTTAAATTAAGCATAAACAGGACAGATTGCCTCCCAAAGTGAGGGACCCACTCAAGTAAAAAGGCAGCACACTTTGGAACGCCCTTCGCAAGGGAAAACCACCGACATTACATGGCGCAAGCTATATCCCTGGGAAAAGGTTGATGAGGTAGGACAGGATCCGGAAAACAGCCAAAGGATGCGCCAGCGTCACAGCGGAATGGCGTCAGCAGAGGCAGCACTGTTGCCATATCACCAATCCAGAGCCGACTGTTCAGCCTTCCATTGGGATCTGATGATCTGATTGCTACTGATCCGAGGCAAATTTTGGGCGCCTGAACAAGCCAGATCTGCAGTTCTTGCCCAGAACTCGGTGATCTACTGCTAGGCCATGCCATGGCTAGAGCTCACAATGCCAGTGTATTCAGTAGGGGCGCTACAACTACTACGAGCGCCGGCATCCTCGTACCTCCTGACAAAAAGGCGATTTCCGCGCAGCTTTGCGGGATGGCGAAGAGAATAAAGTCGCGGATTTGCTTACGACGGCAGGTGCTCGTTCATACGCCAACCCACCCAAGAATTCCCTCTGCGTACTGGCGGTCAACGATCGAGCGTTTTCGGCTTACGTGGGGCGTGATCTTCACAATTCAGAGGGCGAAAACTGCGTGCGGGGGAAAGATTAAAGAAGCTTACTTCGGGGCGGCGGGGTGCCTGCGCCGGCGTCAGGGACGACGTGGTGGTCGCCGACCTTAGGGACGGAGGACGGCGTGGTAGGCGGGATGGAGTCCCCGCGGCTGCCGAAGACGAGCGCGAGGAGGGGCAGGGTGATGAGGAAGCCGAGCACCACCATGGACGGCCGGACGGCGCCGCCCCACCTGGGCGCCCTCCTCTTGTCGTCGCCGTCGTCGTCGTCCCGAGCCCGAGGGCTCCGCGCCCGCTTCACGTCCATCTCCCTCCCTCCCGCACGCTCCGTGGCCTCCTCGCCAGCCCCTCTCTGCTTCTTGATCTCTCCTCTGCCTCCCGAGCTAGCTAGCTAGCGCTTGTTTTGATCCGTATGTCTGTGGTGGTTTTGCTTGGGCCGGCTTCTCTCCTGGCGGCTTCGCTGCTCGGAGCCGGTCAAACTGTTGGATGCCGCGGAGGGGCTTGAAATGGAGGAAGGAGCGAGTGATGCCGACGTGCGGTGTGCCCGCTGCATAGACTTCTCCCTCCTTGCCCTCTGCGATGGACGCTATAATTTTTTTTTCTTCTCGGAACGGAGTTGTTGGTTAGCTTGGTTGATTAGTTCGTTAGTCATAGCATTAGGAATGGCGAGCATGTCCCCGAAGAAAATAAATAAAAGGAATAACGAGCACAAAAATTCATAATTTGACTTTGTTCCTCCTCTACAGTCCAACTGATTAGAAAACATTTTTTTTTGCGGGAAACTGAATAGAAAACATGAGGTTACACACTTACTTACAAATGAGTATATTTTGCTTTTTTGCACCCATAGTTAAAAAATGTACCATAACTGCTCCCGCAGTTTCGCAATGTAAAACTTTTTAGAAAACTATTTTAGTTTGGTTAAAAAACTTACATTATAAAACGGAAGGAGAATCATTTTAGTTGTCAGAACGTGACACCATTACCATTTTATTCGTCGCAGAGAATATTTTTCCTATTTTACTATTTTTTCCTGAACTCATAACTCGACCAACTTGTGAAACTGACGTAGTAGTTGACTGGACGGACCACTCGAAAGAATATTCATTGCGGTGTAATGAATTCCTCTCAAGTTGCATGCATTTATGACAAATTTTTAGAATATGTTTCAGATGTAGACGAGCAGATTCCCCGCACTAAAATTTGTTTGAATTAGGTCCGAATATAGCCTGCAAATTCACTAAAAAGTTATATTTGATACCGAAATTTGAAACCTGCGTTAAATGTTCATAACTAGAGCATACTCCCTCTACCTATAACTAGAGCATACTCCCTCTACCTCTAAAAGCCTATATTTTTACTCGATGTCAGGTGATGTAAATTTTAACCATAATTGTTATTTTCTCCGTTCCACGATGTAAGCCTTTCTAGCAGCTTTATGGAACGGAGGTAGTAATATTTTCACAAATTTAATTAAAATGTGCGTTGTTTGACTTTGAAGAAAAAAATGATCAAAATTTCACATTGTTTAACTCTGAAATGTTGCGAGTACATTCAAAATGTACTCGAATTTTTTTATTGCCAAAGGTGCTAGGTGCCGAATTTATGCAAGTCTGGTAATTTGATATTCAAAGCATTCACGAGCCACCTCACAACAAAATGACACTCTCCGTTCCATAATACTTCCTCTGTCCCCGAATTAATCGTCATGGATTTGTCAAAACATGGTTATATCTAAACATATTTTAGTGTACTGATACATATATATTTTAACAAATCCACGACGATTAATTCTAAACGGAGGGAGTATAAAATGTTTTATCTTTTGTCTATTCTATCGTTAACATATGGATGGGACTATGTGAGGGAGTAGATGACGTGGACATTAGTTAGAGCCCTATGAAGAGGTTGCTCGGTGTAGGCTTATGCTTCAAGTGCGGCACCGTTGTTCCTTTTTTTTTTTTTTGAGAATACCGTTGTTCCTTTTTAAGGGAGATAAAAACAGCACACGATCAGCCCCGGGCTAGCCCCACATGGTAGCCCGTCAGTTTGCGACATGGACGTGTACAGTTGCGTTGGAACCATGTAGTCTCTCCTCCTTTTCAGATGATGAGATTGATGGATCGCAAGAAGACGACCTCGCGAGGCTCATGTGGGTTGATTCTTCAACCATGGTTACTACTTCGCTTTCGTAGGCTGCCACAAGCCACATCCATTATTCGAGCTTAACTACAGGACGGCGTGGTAGGTGGTGGAGTAGTAGCGCGCCAGAATACGGACCCTGGAATCTTTCAACGCGGAGCAAGCTGAGCACAATGGCCTACTTAATCGGCCGTGGAATCGTGGACGCGAGTTGATACTTTCCAAATCCATTTCTTATTAAATAATTACAGGATTTATTTAAAGGATAAAACATCCGTGGTGCAGCCGTGTTTTCTTCTTCGCGCGTGTGTTTAGGTTAGTTTTTAGAGCATCTCCACTCCCCCCCCCCCCACACACACACACAGCGCCCTCAGGCCACTTTTTCGGCTTTTCGATGCGTCGGCGAATGGAAAAACTCCAACTCGCCCCTTTAGGAGCCAAAAAATTTGGATTGGGCCGAAAATACTGCCTGCGACCGCAGCCCGAACCCAGCGCGCTGGAGAGCGGAAATGCGCGAGAAACGGTTTGCACGACAATAAAACTCGGCGGAGGCCCCATCTGCCAGCGAGCGCGGCGGTCGCCTCGCCTCGTTCCACGTGTAAATCAATACGCGGCAGCCTTGTTTCGCCACGCAGCGGCGCGCAGGCGACCAGCCGCCCCTACACCTTCGGCATTTCCCGGGACGCTCCCGCCCTCGCCTTACCGCTATAAAACGACATTCATTTCCCCGTCGACAACCACGCACAAAGCTTGCCCCTCCTCCTCCCGTCAAAGTCATCCCCATCTCCGATGGCAGAGCCAATCCCCGACGAAGGAGCGGCGGCGAACGGTTTCGGCCGCCGAATGCTGCGCAGGAGTGAAGCCAACCTCCTCATGGGTGTGAACTACACGACGCCGTCGGACATGCGGGTGCTGGTTTCATGGCGTCTCAGCATCGGAGGCGTCCCCGTCCCGTCCATCCCTACCGGCGAGCACCACCGGGCCGAGGTGCAGGCCATCAGGGCAACCACGCCGGATCCGCGGCTTGTCCCGCTTTGGGCGGCCCACGACGACACCGCCTGGACGGCGTATTTCGAGTAGCGCCGCCGCCAACAGCTAGAGTCCACGAACGGCGCGACGGTCGTCGCCGGCCACCAGAACACCGAAGGCCGACAAGTATGAGAGGGTACCCGGACGAACCCTTTTGGCCGTTATCGACCATATCGAGGTGGGCAACAACCCGCCGATCCTTTGGCCATAGTTTCAACCGCGCCGAATATGGTTATGGTTTATTGTAGTCGCCTATATTTCCTCGAATTTGTATCGAACTGACATGTATTTGGCCTTCTATCAATGAAAGCAAGTTAATTTGAGTCTTCATTTTTGAAATCTAGTCAAATTTGTCCATAAATTGTCTTAGTCCGCCGGGCAGTTTCAGCGCAAATACTGGGAGCCATCCCTCTTCCCCTGTCGAATTTTCCGTCGGAACATCCCCAAGCGGCGATTTTTCGCGCGTAAAAACGCCCCATGAGGCCGAACGAGTGGAGACGCTCTTAGTAAGTATTTTTCACATCGGTGCGGTAGGTGCTACTCCCTCCGTTCCATATTAGATGACTCTCAAATAGATGTATCTAGTACTAAATTATGTCTAGATACATTTATGTGAGAGTCATCTAAATTGGAACGGAGGGAGCGCCGAGTGATCATTTTCCCATGTGTCCTCGACTCCTCGTGATGCAGCCATTTTGCAAGTGCAGTTGGAACCGGAAGTGCTCTGCCTCGAGAAGCTTTGGGATTGTCTGCACGAGCAGGCCTGGCTCCGTGTAGGCGGTTACCGCCACGTGCCTACTGTCAAGTACCACTGCGCGTTGCCCGATTTACACAAGCAGACAGTAGTAGGTACCAAAACATGTTTACCGAGACTTACTAAAGTGAGGCTACTTTCCCTGAGATGTCCAGCATTGATTTGCACCGGAGAAGGAAATGGTTCCTACACTACCGCTGCTCCAAACACTGCCATGTTTTCGCAACTCGTGAGACGTGCTACAAAGTAACACGCACAAGAAACAGCTACGTTCCAACTACTACAACTACTACTAGTACGAGCAGGGCGGCAGCAAGAATGCGCGACGCAATGAAGCGCCGGTCGGTCGCCAGAACTCACAAGCAAGATGGGGTACGTAGCAGATGAAGGGCCGCAGTCTACCGGCAAAAATAAAATAAAAGGCCACGATCTGTCGGTATCGGAGAGCGATTTGATTTCGGACTGAAACCCCTCGTGGTGATGGCGTGCGCGCATTAGATCAGATTCAGACAGTGGCTGTTCGTTCGTGGTCGCGGATTCGTGCGGCGAAACAAAACGTGTCCGGCGCTCGCGGCGTACGTGTGGTCGCCGGTGGAGAGGGTGGCTGCGTCGTGGCGCGGTGCGAGCACGGCTCGCGCACTGCCCTGGGGTGGTGCATGATTTAAGGGCGTCGTGACTGGTGATCGGTGCTGTCAGCTGGCCCAGTTCTGCAAGTGTCCATGTCCCGTGCCCGCATCATGGCATGGCCCCGGCGCCCGGCCAGTCGGCCACATGGCTGAACCCACTGTGCCGTGGGGTAGGTGACAGAGAGTGCGACGACCAGGGGTCGTCGCCTCGTCGGCGGCCACGGTTCCGAGGTGTCTCGGCGTCAGTGAACGCACGGAGAAGACGCAAACGCAACAGCTGAACTGAACAACATGGGGGCATGGCGGGCAGAGCCCCGGGCCCGAACCGTGTGCTCCAGCGAGAAAAGAACAACAAACGTGAGCCCATACGAAGGGCCCATGGCAGGGAAATTTTGGGTGTTTATGGCCAACTTTATTTTTGTAGCCTCCTTCGTAGGCCCTGGGGGACTAATGTAGTGCTATTTTTAAGGAACCTAGGGGGAGTTCCTCAAAAAAAGAAAAAAACTAGGGGGACTACCTTGAGATGGCCCGCCTCCGTCGTTGGCTGTCCTTTTTTATTTCATGTCTCTTCTTTTGTTTAGAAAAACACATAGAAGGCATCTAAAAAAAATAGAAACAGATAGAAGGGAAACATAGTGCACACAAAAAGAAGGGAAACATAGTGCATAGAAAAAAACGGAAGTCATTTTTGCTCCCGAGTTCCAATGCACCCTCCATTTTTTTCTAAAAAAATAGAAGTTTCAAAATATTAAAAATAATCTCCGAACCACAGGCCATTAGGCCACCAGCTCCAACACCTCCGTCATCGTCGCTGCGCCAAGCCCCGTTCGCACCACCATAGCCAACTGAACCTACAACTCCTCCTCGGCCAGCGGCAGTTGCACCTCGGAAAACTCCATCTCGCGGGTGACATAATATTGGCGGGCGGAGGGGCGCAGAGAAGCCTGCTTTCAGACCTTGTCTTAGACCACATCGCACGGCTCTCTCTCTCTCTAGCGCACCTTCTGTACCCTCCTCCAAGCTCACCGCCGTTGGCCACTCCGGCCACGTCGTCCAACAAACAATAGATTGTCTCTGATTACTCCGATCAAGACAACCACTCTATACATCCTCTGTGTTCTTCCCCATTGGATCATGGCGCTATCGGATCTCAAGTTTGATGATGGATTGGTTTTTCAAAACTGTATTCTCAAAAGGTTTGGTACTAACATCAATTTTAAAGAAGGTAAAGGTCTCCGGGAATTCTATCTGGTGGTTGATTTTTCTAGATCAAAGATTCGTCTCAATGAAGATTCTGTGGGACTTATTTTGCAATCATGTTTTGGTGGAGCTTCCCGTCTATTCAAAGTCAAATGTCTTCAAAATTGGTCATTTCGTTTCTATGTGGCATCTAAAGAGGTGGGATTTGATATTTTCAAGGGAGGTAATATCTTCAACAATCTTTTTTGTACGAGCTTTTGGTTATGGGGTCGTGGTGGACCGGATTAACAAAAGGAATACTTACTTTAACTCAAAGAACAAGAGGCGGAATGGACATCAGTTTCTCGTGCTAAATCATCTAGATCATACGTTGAAGCTACTCATGTTCCTTGTTTTTTTGAAGATCATCGTCGTGTTCTTGCTTCATCCGTGACTTCTGCTCAACCATCAAAGTGGGTTAATGTAATTGATACCTCCAATTATGTCTCATCAAAGGCGGGTTTTAATTTTTCAAAATTTAATGGGCCGCATTCATTCTATGTTCGTTGTCTCTCTGATGGACATACTAGGCCCAAATGCACCAACATGATCAGATGTCATGCATGCAAGAGATGGGTCCACATTGGCGATATGTCGGATATATACCGATTAGGGGTATATCCGGCATTGTCCTAAAGAGCCGGATTACCAGGGTGGCCTTATTGGTAATAGATCACAGTCCATTAGGCGGCCCAGTAAGCTGACGCGCAGAAGTCAGATTCTAGAAGAACCCGGACCACGACCCAAAGTGGTGCGGCTTGGAGTAGAAGGCGGATTCTTGCTTTCCAAGTTAGATACTTTCCGTAGTCTTCTAGGTTTCCTTTATGTAAGCCTTTACCCGGATATTTATATAAATCCGGGCGGGAGAGAAGATAGATATAGACAATTAGCCAGAAGCCAACTCGCCGAGAAGTTGATCCTCGCCGAGTTAGCGAAACCCTACTTCCATTGTACTTTGTATACTTTAGGTTTCAGCCCTGATTTAGTGAGATTGCAGGAGTAGGAACGCCGCCTAGTTGCGACGTACCGAACCTGGGTAAATTTGGTGTTCCTGATTGTCATACTACCATGCCCCCCACGTCTCTACCCGTAGACTCATGGCACCCCCGGCTATGAACTCTACTACGATGTATCGACAGTTGGCGCCCATCGTGGGGCCAGCGACGTCAGGCGTTATGTTTTGATCGGGGATACTCGGCGGAATCGGCAGTACCATAACTGTCGGAAGCTTGGAATTCAACAACGATGTCGGGCGCTTCCTCGACAACAAATCGTACATGCCAGCACGGAATCATCTGGTAAGTGCCTGCGTTTTACCGATTGGATCTGCAAACATCTTTATCGGATTAACTGCAGAAGCAATGGCATTATGTGGTGGAAGTAAATTTATCCCACCCGCCCTATACCTAGTTGAAGAAAAATATGATACCGGATTTTGCTCATATCGCCAAAACCCTGAATTTGCTGCCTCTTCGGAGATGCCTGCAATCAGATCTCACTTCATTGGCATGGTGCAATCCGAGGTCGCTGAAATCACGGAAGTAAGTAATATCGTGGAAGAAGCAGAAAATAACAATCCCACAGAGCCAGTGGAAGATCCGACACCCGCCAATGAAACGGTGAACTCGGAAGCCGACTCCGTACTAGCTGCCATAGAGGCAAGATTAGAGTCAAAACCTGGATTTGAAGACATAGATTCAGAAGATGAAGATGAAGACGCTTTCGAAAGAAAGGTTAAATCTATGCAGGGGGCTTCCATGAAGTACTTATGGCAAAACCGACTGATAACTCGGATGCCGAAGACGATGAAGACCCCAGAACACCTCCACCAGATGAGGAAAGATAGGACGGCGAAATCAGTCCCATCTATCCTGATGTTAAGGAATTGACAGAAGAACCTGGCAAAAAGCCTCCTTCTTTCAAGAAGAAAAAGAAGACTGCCAAGAAACTTCAGTACAAACTCCAGAAGAAAAAGTTGGCATATAATGCTAACCAAAACCTGGAAGCAGGAGGAGCAAGCGGAGTCACACCTGTGGAGAAGAAAAAGAAAGAAATCCCTATTACTGAATTGTCGGAACAGGACGAGATCGATCTGATCAAACCCCGGTCGGACCATATGAGCCACCGGAAGTGCTGGAAGCCAGAAGGCAAGCCATTATGCGGCAACAACAACAACTATTCCGATCGCAAGAAAATCTCCTCAAAGCACAAGCTATTGTTAAAGCAAAACAGGAGGAAATCGAAGAATTCGAAAGACGGAATATGTCCGGGATAAAACCCACGAGATTACCCGGAATCGCAAGGCCGGATGTCACTACTAGGGAAAAGGCTACCGCAGGCGAACCAAATTAGGCGACCGCAGGCGAATATGCGTTCGCCTGGGACCACGTCGCCAGCGGTAATGACTTACCGCAGGCGAACAACAAAATGCGCCTGGGGTAGCTTGACATACCCCAGGCGAACGTGCCCTGTGCGCCTGGGGTAAGCCTTTTACCTGAGGCGAACAGACAATGTGCGCCTGGGGTACATATTCGCCTGGGGTACGATTTCTTATTCGCCTGGGGTATGGTTTTGCTGTGTCAAAAATAAAAGAAACGAAAATAACAGAATTACAGCAAATTGACAGTAATAAATATGAAAATGACAGCAAAATAACAGAAATATTCTCGATCATCACCAAATAGTCTCGATCATCACCAAATAGTCTCGAAGCGAATAGTTTAGTTACAAGCATAGTTCAAACACTAGGAGTATATATAGTCCAAACAAATCAATAGTTTAGTTATCTAGACAAGCAAAACAACAAGTAGCATCAACACTAGCTAGGAGTATAAGCACGGCGATGGCGAAGGTGGTCATCCGGGCCCTCGTCTTCTCCATCTTCTCTCTCGCTAGGTAAGTGGCGTATCGAGCTTCCGCCTCCACCATGGCATTGGTCCCAGTCGTCGTAGACTCCGGGAACCCTACCGACATACACAACATTACCATGTCATCTGTGCATAGGACAAAAATACGAGTTTAGCATCGAAAGTGATAATAGACCGCAAATAACTATCAAAAAAATAGAAGCATCAAGGTTTACGAATAAAACACGACAAATAAAGGTCTAAAAGTTATATGATGCAAGTGTATACTAACATTTTGTCAATCCTATAGTCTCGGCGAGAACGGACGAACGCCTTGTAGCGTGTTGAATGTCCGGGTGTCACGTTGCTCTCGTAGGTGTGCTTCTATGTCACGGTTGCTCGGTGGTGCGTGGCCGTGGAAGAACAAGCCACCCCGAGTGATGACATCCGACGAGAGTATCGTGCAGATCCTCCGCTGGATGCGACGGAACTCAGCCCGCACATATTCATCGGGGGTGTTGGCCATCTTTGTGGTCAGGTCTCGGAGATCACTTGGTAGATGGGCCTGTTGGGCATCCTTTAAGTACTCCCTCATCTGAAAGATGACATACCAAGCTTCCAACTCAGATTCTTGCTCCTATTGCTTGAGGCAGGGGAAGTTTGTTACGTGGGTGCACACGTAGGCGCCTCGGACTATTTTCTCCTTTTTTAGGGGCTTGCCTAAATCGGCGGCGAAGCCGTTGAGGGCACTATTAAGAACAGCTCTTATGTCGGTGTAGTCCTTCTGCACCGCCCTACCCGCATCGAGATAAGTGCATTGTGACCAATGCGGTTCCATGACGATGAGTACGCATCCTCCGTTTCTGCACAGAACATTTCGAACCAGCCATCAATATCATCAATCGGAATACTAAGGAGATTCTAGAAAGAATGTAACAACGTGAAGCGGAGAGGACTACTTACTTGGGAAAGTATGGCATGAGAATGGCGTTCTTATCCTTGTTATCTATCAAAAAACCCGTTATGTAAGTCGTGATAAGAACTCGGTCCGCATGTGACCGCAAGTAGTCCTCATTCATGTAGTAGGGGTCCATAATCGCGATGTGCGGGGTATTCTCCATGACCATATCGTGCGCCATGCTGAGCGATACCAGGCGGACAATGCTTCGGTCGAGCTTACCCAAGTGGAAGACCCTGAATATGTCTTCGTATCTGATGAAGAACACCTCTGCGGGATTTGAATCCACAAAGCCCACGGATCGGGACACCTTGACCACGTATAGCGGGTAGGAGGGATGTTCCTCACGTAGAAGTTCATTCTCTTTGAACAAAATCCCGTCGTGGATGGTCCTCATGTCACCACCCATGACAGCGACAACCTCTGGCGGCAGCATCGGCTCACCTATCTCATGCACCTTCCTCCACAGGACGGCGGGCGGCAAACGGTCCAGGACTCGGGCGGCCGCTGGCTGGCTACTAGAGGAGGCACCACCTTTCTTCTTCTTGGCTACCGTCCTCTTCCGATTCTTCTTCGGCCTCAAGCAGATGGGAGTGCCGCTTTGTTTTACCGCCTCCGCGGCCGTAGCACGGAGTGTATTCGGGGTAACCAGCGTAGGCTGTGGAGCCGTAAAGGCCGTCTGCTCCTCGGGAGTTTCTTGGGAATAGGTTAGCTTCTTCTGGATATCCGGTTTTCTGGTGGGTAACTCAGAAGAACCGCCCTCTCCGCCATCTACCTTCTTCTGGATATCAAGAGTTCTGGCGGGTAACTTCGGAGGAACCGGCTTCTCGCCATCCAACTGATTTATGAAATCGTCAATGGGAGCAAGTTAAATATCCATGTAGTCGTCATGGGTCTCACGCTCGTGATGTTGCCCGTCATTGGACGTCTCGTGCTCGGGAGGAGGAGGATCCACCGGAGGTGGAGAGAGGACATTGCCATGTTGGACCTTGTCTTGTTGGCTTGCCGTGGGCGCAACCGGTGTAGTGGTGACGGTCATGGATTGGCTTGGCGCCGACCCTGACGTCGTGTTCAGCCGAATAAGGGCTTTCGGCCATAGCAAGATTTGATTGTCCAGTTGGCCGAGATTCAGCTCGCTGTCGGCATCGGCGGGTTGATTAGGAGGATACAAGTTCTCGAATCCCGGTAGCACCAGATCGACGCGAACCCGAAGCTCGTTGTCCGGTATATCTCTGCAATGGTACTTGCGGGATAGTGGCTGCAAGATGCTCCCCTTTGCAACATCCTTCAACTCGCTGCCCACTTTTAGCAGGAAGGTGCATCCCGTCGCGTCAGCCTGCGATAACATGCATGTATAGGTCAGAGAGTAGGGTTATATTGAACTGGCTACAGCTTTTGAGACGGTCAATAATTTACCGTGAGGGCATTGAGCTCGGCTAACGTCGACGGACCACAGGTGATGGTGGGCTCATCGAGCAACGGGGTGGTGGCCGCGCCGGACACGGCCGACGGTCCATCGGGGGCAGGCGCGTCGGGCACGGCCGACGGTCCATCGGGGGCAGGCGCGTCGGGCACGGCGGGGGCGACAGGCACGGCCGACGTCGACGGACCACCGGCGGCGGCCGCGGCGGGCACGACCAACATCGACGGTATGTTGAACGTCGGTAACGGCCCCTGTGAGCCCCCGGCGATGTAGCCACATATTTTTTCAAATACGGCGGGGATGAGCGCATTCATCTTTTCCCCCACCGTTTTCTCAATCTTCTTCTCCATGTTTGTTTCCAAGTCATGGACCTTCTTCTTCAGCTCCTCCGTCTCCTCGCTCTTCTTCACCGCCCGCGACTCCTTAGTGCTGGGCTCAGGCAAGCCATAGTTGGCGTGCTTCTTATTAAGTCCGCCGCCGGTGATACGGCCTAAGTGCGGCCTTTTCAGAGGGTCCTGGCTCTTTGCCTTGTTGTACCCCCTGATGAAAGGCTTATCCCACGCGACTTTGGCCGTCGACGTCTGCGACGAGGAAGATTCAAGTTGTTGTTCTTCTAGCTGCAGAAGCAACATATAAACGGTTTAGAATTGGTTTCGTACTAGAATGAAATCATGGACTTGATGATGATGAGTTGCATGAAATGGTAAATTTCTTACCACTAGCTTCTCAACATTCTTCACGCTATCGTCCGTGACCAAAATAACACCCTCCACCATCTTCGGGTCCGAGACAAGTTCCCCGGTCGGAGTTACTTTTCTGTACCTCGACCTCATGAATTTCTGGAATTGCGGGTCATGGGCATACTTGGCGTAAGGGTTCTCAATCCCTTTTTCAATGTAGGCCTGGTCCTCTTTCGCCCAAACTGGCTCCTTCCCGTCGTAGCCACGACAGCCGAGATTGTGGTGACCGATGTTCTTCGACGCTAGATCCTTCCCCCATTCCGTTTGATTCTTAGTGAAATCAAGCGACTCGTTATTTAGGAAAGTCTTGAAGTCATCGGGCGTAATCTACGGGAAGTGGCGATGGATCTCTTTGAATGGTTTCGATTCCCTAATCATCGCCCTCACCATAGTCTTGTAATTGCTCAGGGCTTTGGTGAATCTAGTGAGGGCGAGTTTGTTCACGAGGTTGCCCTTCAGATTCTCGTTGTTGTAGGGGGGAGGGAACTCGTACCGCGCGTGCAGCCTCGAGATGAGTTGGGCGCGCAGAGTTGGCTTCTTCTTGAGAGTCGGCTCGTTGACATTGACGACGTCTCAAAGTATCGCGCCAAGTTGGAGGAAGTACCCCTTCACAAGGTCCAATGGCATCAGAGGCGTGCCACTGGAAGGGTCCACCTCCGTGAATTTCTCTCGAACGGTGCGGACCTTGTTCGGAGCTCGCTTCCGACGCTTGTTTCCCGTCGTGCTGCTCCCTGAGGGACCCCCGGCGCCACTATCAGTGGTTTCCTCCTCGCCACCGGTGAGCCCGTCATCATTGTGGGGCTCGACATCATGGTCAGTTTGTGTCCGATCTTCCTCTTGCGACTCTCGAGCCATAAGGATGTAGTGGTCCAATAAAGCCGGATCCGTAGTAGAAGAAGACATGCCCTAACTAGCAGTAGACAAAACGTATACTGTTAGTCACCGGAAAAATTCGGCGTGACCTCGGCTATAAATGGTCATGCCGGAGTGCCAGAAATTCGCCGGAACGGAAATGAATCAACGTTCCGACAAAACATTGGCACTCAATGTACCTGCAACATAAATTGAATGCACACATGCATGGCCACAAAAACAGTTCCTTGCATTGCTGTCATCACATGGCACAAAAACTCCCAGGAAATTCATATATCATGCCAAAAAAACCTCCATATATATTGATCAAAGTAAAATACTGCACTTAATTAATAACAAATCACAGAGAATTCTAGCAGTGTCCAAAGCTTCAGTGTTCTATTCACATGTAATTAGTAGGTGATTCAGCTAGTGTAAGAAATATAGCATTAGGTGATTCAGCTAGTGTAATTCTAGCAGATCGATTTCCACAATGAGCTGAACTACCAGAATCCAGAAATAATGGTACATGATCGATCAGATCCAGTTCTAGCTAAAGCATGTATGATGGAGTAGCAGCAGTAGTATGAGGGCGTTGGAAGAGGGGGGGGCTGACCTGGGTTCGTCGTGGGCGTGGGCGACGGCGGCGTGGGTGACGACAGCCGGCGTGGACGACGACGATGAGAGGGACGGCGCGCGGCGTGCTCCCGCTCCTCCTCCCCTGCTGCTCCCGCTCCTCCTCCGCTGCTGCTCCTGCTCCTCCTCCTGCTGCTGCTCCCGCTCCTCCTCCTCCTGCTCGACAACGACGACGGCGGCGTGCGATGAGAGCTAGAGACGACGGCGGCGTGCGTTGAGAGCTAGAGACGACGGCGGCGTGCGGTTTGGGATCGATATGAAACGAGAGTGATATGCGGGTTGGGCGTTAGCAGAGCGAGGACTTACAGGCGCACAACGAGTGAAATGCGCCTGCGCTATACTTTACCCCAGGCGAACAGGCCGGAATGCGCCTGCGCTAATGTTCGTAGCTATTCGTTATGCGCGGGCCCACAGAGCCATACCCCAGGCGCGTAACGTAAGAAATGCGCATGCGCTAAACATTAGAACCGGTTTGTATCACAAACCGGTTCTAAAGGGTGTGTCCCCTGGCCCCCCTCTACCTGCAGCAAATGGCCGCAGGCCTTTAGAACCGGTTTGTTATACAAACCGGTTCTAAAGGCCTGCGGCCACCCCAGGGGACACACCCTTTAGAACCGGTTTGTGATACAAACCGGTTCTAATGTGTTTGGCTGGAGGCCCTGTTATGCGCGGGCCCACAGATCCATACCCCAGGCGCATGACCTAGAAAATGCGCCTGTGCTAAAATTACGCAGCCCCACCCCGGCCCGACACACATCGAGCAATACGAATGCTATTAATTATATGGGGCTCCCCCACGTTGGTTTTCACTTAAAAATTACATACATATATGAAAGTTAACATGTGCAAAAATATTTAATATGTCGCATCGAGCGTAAATAGATTGATTTAGCGAGATACCGCAAGTGTTTCTCTCTGAAAACACATTGTACATAGTAGCTATTAGCATGTTATATCGCGAGTATTTCCCTCTCTCAACCTTTCGTCACAATCTTACTCTTGCCTTTCTTGGTCGATGTTGAATACGTGACCGCCATATTGTGACTTCTTCTTGTGAATGGAAGACCTGTCCTAGGTAGTGTGGTCCTGCTTCTTCTTGTGGTGTAAGGTGCATCGTCTTCACCGGGTTCTTCCATCATCGGGTCTCCGACTAAGCCGTCGAAGTCCTTCTCATCGGCGACTCCATCCATTCCGACGAGGGCCCTTTTTCCTCTTCTTACGACAACACGACTAGGCTTTGCCGGGTCGGTTATGAAGAAGCATTGCTCCACGTGCTTAGCCAATACCCAGGGCTCATTTTGCGCGGTGGGGTTCTTGGACTTGGGTTTGTTGGCTTCAGACATCGACATAGTGGTGAAATATTCGTCTTCTTTCGTAACGTTTGTAGCCCATCTGACATGAAACATCGGCAGCTTTACCCCAACGTAGTCAAGCTCCCAGATTTCCTCGATCTTTCCGTAGTATCTTCTAATCTCTTCGCCCGTGTAAGATTCCATCGTTATAGACGAGTTTTGATAGTCGCTACTTTTGTCTCTTTCCTCCGTGTAGAATGTGTACCCATTGATGTCGTATGCTTGATAAGTCATCAGATTGGGCGCGGGGCCATATGACAAGGCCAATACAATTTTATCTTTCTGACATGTCATTGGCGGGGGATCGGCATCAATCTGCTTCTTGAACCATGTCGCGAAAGAGGAGTTGTGTGCTCTAAATATCTCATCTTCCGTCATCGGCCTGCGAGCACTGTTTTTTATCGCGGTTTTGTGCTCTTCTATCCAAGGGTCGACATCGTCGATGTGTTGTAACACTACTAGGTGGGCCCTTTCAAAGTCGGCTCTCCGACCACACGAGTCCACGTCCATTACCCTTTTGCCAGTGTTGTGGCCTACCCCCATGAACCTGTCAAGGTGCTTGTTTGCGGGCAAACCAACAGCTGGCTTCTCATCGCCTAGAAAATTCTTGCAGAAAGAGATGCATTCTTCAGTGAGAAATCCATGGACGATGCTTCCATCCGGGTGTGCCCTGTTACGAACGAATGATTTGATGATCCCGTTCATTCTTTCTAACGCCATCATGTTGTGCAAGAATGTCGGCCCAAGATTGGTGATATCGTCCACGATATGGACCAAGAGATGTACCATAATATCAAAGAAGGCAGGTGGGAAGTACATCTCAAGCTCACATAGGATGGTGACGATCTCTTCCTGCAGCCTTCCGAGTTTCTTCACGCTTATCGACTTCCGAGTGATGACATCGAAAAAGTTACAGAGGCCAGTGAGTGTTTGACGGACGTGCGGTTCCATTATCCCTCTGATTGCAACCGGAAGTATTTGCGTCATCATCACGTGACAGTCATGAGACTTCATCCCGCTGAAGATTTTTTTCTCCGCGTCTAGGTATCTGCTTATCAGCCCCGCGTAACCTAAGGGAAATTTCACTCCGAGGAGGCATGTGAATATTTGCGCGAGCTCGTCGGGGCTTAGAGTGAAGCAAGAGGGTTTCAGGCGGTGAGTTTGGTGTTTCTTAGCCCTTTTCCGCTTGCGTTCGTCCATCTCCTCCACCTCATCCTCGTCCTCCTCCGTCTGTTCACGCGTAGAAGGCGGTAAGTGAAGCTCGCTCCTGATATTCAGGACCATCAGGTCGTATCTTGATTTTGGCCCGTCTTTGGTCCTATCTGGCATGTTGAACAGGGTGCCAAGCAAGCTCTCACACACATTCTTCGTGATATGCATGACATCAAGGCAGTGAGGCACTCCGAGGATTGGCCAGTACCGCAAGTCCCAAAACACGGACCTCCTTTTCCATACCCCCAAGAGCGGTCCTTCTGGCGGAGGACACGTTTTCTCTCCTCGCTTCCGCTTTTGTACCTTTCCCGACGGAGGACACGTTTTCCAATTCTTCAGTAGAGTATCGATCTCTTCTCCTCTTCTCTTGCGTGGAGGTAGATCGAGCTCATCTTTACCGTTGAACAGGTCTCCGCACTTTCTCCATGGGTCGTTCAGTGGTAGCCACATTCGATGCCTCATGTATACGGTTTTAGAAGATCCGGGATCCTTGTGTAGCTGTAGAAACGGGGTAAATTCCATGCACCTGACACAAGCCTTGTGTCCATGGCACACCTGACACGCAATATATCCGTATCCGAGATAGTCCTGCACCGTCGTGATCAGTGCGGCCCTCATACGAAAAGTTTCTTCTTTGAAGGCGTCCCATGTTTCCACCCCTTCCTCCCACAACGTGTCTAGCTCCTCCTTCAATAGCTCGAGATACAGGTTGATATCGCTCCCTGGCTGGGTCGGCCCTTGAATCAGCATACTCATGTGTATGTACTTCCTCTTCAGACACAGCCACGGGGGGAGGTTGTACATCCATACAAACACGGGCCAGGTGCTATGTTTGCTGCTCTGATTGCCAAACGGATTGAGACCGTCGGTGCTCGCACCAAGCCTGATGTTCCTTGGGTCGTTCCCGAATTCTTCATCGAATGCGTCTAATGCTTTCCACTGACGTGCATCCGAAGGGTGTGTTAGCACTGGTTTTTCAACACGTTCTGGATCGCTCAGCACCGCCTTCTTTCTGTCATCGTGCCAGCGCATGAGCTTTGCTTCCTTGGGGTCCACGAAGTACCGCTGCAGACGGGGAATGAGTGGAAAGTACCACACAACTTTCCTAGGAGGTTTCTTCGTCCCCCTCTTGTAACGATCAGCACCGCACACCGGACATTTTATCTGGTCCGCGTGCTCGTTACGGTAAATTATGCAGTCACGGACGCAAGCGTGGTATTTTGTGTGCGGTATATCGAGGGGCACAAGATTTTCTTGGCCTCCTGTAGACTACTAGCACATGTGTTCCCTTCAGGTAAGTGCGTCTTCAGGTATCGCAGAAGATCGTCCATGCTTGTGTCGGTCCATCCGTGTTTTGCCTTCATCTCAAGAAGATCCAGAGCTACTCTCAAGCGTGACTCCTCCGTCCCGCGACTTGCGTCATATAACGGAGTTGCAGAGTCTATCTCTAGTTGCGTGATCTTAGATTTACGTCTGGCGTCGGTCGACGTGTTAGTGAGAAGAAGATCTTGAACATGAGGGTCCCGCACGACTGAAGTTAGCGGAGTGTTCATGTCCTCGTCTTCATGTTGTTAATCACCATGACTACCTTCTTCTTCATTATAGTCGTCTCCGTCGACAGCCTCTTCGTCCTCTCCATTGCCATGTTCAGACTCCTCCTGATCATCTTCACATGTCGCCGCCCAATTGGTCTCGACGTGATCATCGTCTTCATCATCATCCATCCACTTAGTGTGGCCCTCCATGAAACTATACCTGAGCAGGTGCTTCTCCACATTACCAGAATCTGGTTTGAACAAAGACCCAAGCTTGCATTTCCGACACGGACACTCTATCTCGGTGCGGTTGTTTCGATGCATCTCGGCCGTCGCGCGTCGCACGTACCTATGCACCACGCTTGTCCTCATCGCAATGACCATTGCTACAAAATGCAAGAGAGAGAGGTTTCATTAACTAGATCCGGTTTTCACGGAAAATTTCGGCATGACCTTCCTACAAAAGGTGTAATGCGGAGCGCCAGAAATTTGCCGAAAAGGAAATGAATCAACATTTCGGCAAAACATTGGCAACTCATCCTCATGGCAACACAATAAAATGAAAAAGAGAACGAATTCTCATCCACCGACCAATCCCACGCACCTATTAAGATGACACACAATGCAAAATATATAGACGCGATGACGACGTCGAAGATCACCGGAGAGACGACCGATAAGAGAGTCATAGATCTAGAAGTAGCTAGTGGTGCATTTGTGGTGAGATCTAGTGTCCGGTTAGTAGATCTAGTGGAGAGATTTGGAAGAGGGAAAGTGGGGTAGCATACTAGCTAAAATATAACAAACATGATTGGTTAAATTAGCTAAAAATGGTGGAGGGGTGTGGGGGATTGAGCTAGGAGCACTAATGGCTCGAGTTTGGACTAGTGAGTGAGTGAGTGGGGTGGATAGGGGTGGTGGTGGGTGGCTGGACGCACTTATATTCAGGACAAATATTACCCCAGGCGAATATGGCATGGGATGCGCCTGCGCTAAGGGGTGCTACCCCAGGCGTTTCCTTATCCCAGGCGAACAGGGACGTCGTACGCCTGCGCTAACGGGAGCTACCCCAGTTCACTTTTTACCCCAGGCGCTTCTTCCCGGATTCGCCTGGGGTATTTGTTATACCGCAGGCGAACCGGTATTCTGTTCGCCTGGGGTAAAGGAAGAGTGCCCGGGGGTCTGCGGTGGTGGCCCTGCCACACTTTACCCCAGGCGCGGCTGAGTTTTGTTCGCTTGGGGTAACAGGCTTACCCCAGGCGTACCGTTTACCTGTTCGCCTGCGCTAATTAGCCCAGGCGCATGGTTTTTCTTGTTCGCCTGTGGTAGGATATGCTGCTATAAGCAAATCTCTAGTAGTGTGTACTGCCAGCAAAAGAACGGTTGCAAAACCCTTCCTGGCAACGAAAGGTTGACGGCGTAAACGCTAAGGACGAACGCATCTATAAGACCGCAGTCGAAAACGCGGAAGCTGCATTCGCCATCCTTAATGACGATGTGTATTCCAAAGACGAAAAGCTCCAAGGAGTGTACGCTTTCCTGGGTAAAGCACTGCAACAGCAACAACGAGGTCAGGCAAGATCAGGGAAGTTGCATGACGATTCGGCCCCATGCAAAACTGCCACTTGCGCCGCTGGAGCACCTGGACCCGGAGAACCTGGAGATTCAGGCGATTCTAAGGACAAGAAGGGAGATCCTAAGAAGGACAAGTAAAATCCCGGACAATAGGGATGAAGCGTCCAGAACGGGATCCCATATGCCGAAAGGCGGAAATATACCCCGTGATCATAAAGATCGGGAGGAACAAAACCGGAAAGGCGGAAAAATGATGCCGCCTCCGAGACGCCCAGCTGAAAAGCCGGAAGACATGAAAATCCTCACAGGCGTGAGAGGTCCCGTACTCCTCCTAGGAATAAAAAAAGTCCAAGGACACGATAACGAACGAAATAGGATAATCCCGGAAGAGCGAATTCGCGCAACAATGGGCCAGAAAGGAGCGGATCCACTTATGTCCATTCAGCCGGCAGATATTCCGCACACGTCTATAAGTCGATACGGCGGAAAGAGATGATCTATACTTTGGATCTAAGTGTTTCACTGACAGGATCCGAAGAATAATCCTACATTCTGACTTTGCCAAAGTTGGTCCAACTTACCAAAAGTATACCGGAAGTACAAACCCGGATACATGGATTTCAGATTACTATACTGCCGTTCAGATAAACAAAGGGATAGACCTGGAAGCAGTAAAATTCCTCCCCCTAATGTTGCTGGATGGAGCTAGAGATTGGATTAACGGGATTCCGTCAAGAACTGTGGATAGTTGGGATGGTATGGCTAGGGTATTCGCTCAGCACTTTCGGGGTACGTACAAACGCCCTAAGAGCATCAACCAGCTAAATCGTTGCGTCCAATTTGAAGACGAGTCGTATGTCAACTTTATATCAAGATGGACAACAATGAAAAACAGCTTCTCTGGAGTAAGTGACGTACAAGCATTGCATGCTTTCATCAATGGACTAAAACCCGGCCTCGTACCGTTCATGGTCGGTTCAAAGGAGCACAAAGATCTCGGATCTATGCTTACCACCGCCAATGAGTACGCAGCGGCCGAAGACGATATCAGACCGAGGGGTGGAAATATTGATGCATTGGTCCAGGCCAAAAAGACGCCTCGTTCTGAAAAGAAGACTACTCTAGAAGCGCAGACAAATCCCAAAGAAGTAAATTTAACCTTTGAAAAGGATACTGGCAGCAAATGGAAAGGAAGAAGCACATAATCAATCTCCTACTCTAAAGAAGAGTGGGAAAAGATTAAGTCGGAAAACTTTGTCCACCATTCTCAATTCGGGAAGCCTACCCATACCAATGCGCAATGCCGGCTTAATAAGCACATGAAATGCACTGCAGGATCCGGGAACAAGGGGAAGAGCTCCAAGAGGAAATTCTCCAAGCAAAAGCCATAAGCTGAAAAAGAAGATAGTGAATCGGACACTGATGAAAATATCCAGGAACCGCAGCGAAAAGGCGAGCCAAAATTCCCGAAAGTTTATGGAGAATGCAACTTAACTTTCCTGGCAACTCCCTCAGAAAAATAGGCAAAGCGACCACTTCGAGAAATCAACGCGGTTGTTCCACCAACACCCAAATTCTTGAAGTATTCCAATACGCCAATCACCTGGGATCAGTCAGATCATCCCGGAAATATCCTAGAACCTGGCACACAATCTCTAATTGTAAGCCCTATTGTTCAAAACACTAGGCTAAAAAGAGTGCTGATGGATGGAGTATCCAATATCAATATTATTTACTTGGATACACTGAAGCATCTGCGAATCTCCGAGACCCAGCTCAAACATAGCAACATACGTTTCCACGACATCATTCCTGGCAGACAAGCACATTCCCTAGGAGATATTTCCCTAGATGTAACCTTTGGAGAAAGAGAACATTTCCGACAGGAAAAATCTCATTCGAGGTGGTGCCGTTCGAAAGTGTATACCACGCAATACTCGGACGTCCAGCTTTCGCCAAATTCATGGCAATATCATGTTATATTTATAACAAGCTGAAGATGCCAGGGCCAAAGGGAGGAGTAATCACCATATCAGGAGACTTCAAATTGGCAAACGAGCTGAAAAAGGAAACACCCTCTGCGCCGAAAAAGTAAGAGCAAAGGAAGAATTGAAAGAGCTGGCAAAAGAAGTATCGCCGATGGAAATGCCGGCAGGAAAAGAAAGCCGGAAACCAGCAGATAGTTTCAAAGCTTCTGAGAATACAAGACAGGTTATCCTAGACCCCAAAGATCCGACAAAATTTGTCCTAGTAGGGACAGGGATGAACGACAAATAGGAAAGCGCGCTCATCGATTTCCTCCGTGAGAACTGGGATATTTTTGCCTGGTGTCCTGCGGACATGCCGGGAGTATCTAGGAAACTTACTGAGCATCAATTGAAGGTAATTCCAGGATCAAAACCCGTCAAACAAGGTCTCCGTTGTTTTGATGGAAGAAGACGGAAGGATATAGGCAAGGAAATTATCCGACTTTTAGCAGCTGATTTTATCCGGGAAGTTATACATTCTGATTGGTCTGCGAACACATTATTAGTCCCAAAGAAAGACAATACTGTTCTTAGGATGTGTATAGATTACACCGGCTTGAACAAATTGTGTCCAGAAGATAGGTTCGCGTTACCGCGAATCGATCAAATAATAGATGCCACTGCTGGCTCTGAACTTTTATGCTTTTTGGATGCTTATTCCGGGTACCATCAAATACGTATAAAGGAGGAAGATCAAATCAAAACTTCCTTCATAACGCCGTATGGAACATACTATTACATAACCATGCCTTTTGGCCTGAAGAACGCAGGTGCTACATACCAGCGTTGCATAGTCAGATCGGCAAAAATGTTCACGTTTACGTGGATGACATTGTCGTAGTTTCCAAGGAAAAGGACACACTTCTTGAAGATCTACGAGAAACCTTCGAAAATTTGTGCACTTACAAAATGAAGTTGAATCCATTAAAGTGCGTATTCGGGGTTTCCTCTGGAAAGCTTCTGGGTTTTATCGTTTCTCACAGAGGAATAAAAGGAAACCCGAAAAAGATCAAGGCAATCTTGAACATCACAAAGTCTACATGTTTAAAAGATGTACAAAGATTGACGGGTTATGCAGCCGCATTCAGCAGGTTTATAAGCCGGCTAGGAGATAAAGCTTTGTCATTATATAAATTGTTGAAGAAATCCGACAAATTTGAATGGACAGAAGAGACGGATAAATCATTAACCCAGCTGAAAGAAACCTTGATGAAAGCACCGATTTTGGCATCTCCAAAAGACGAAGAACCTACGTTATTGTATCTTACAACAACAAACATGGTTATTAGCACTGTGATAATTGTGGAAAGGCGGAAAGAAGAACAAAGTATACCGGATCAGCATCCATTATACTATGTTAGCAAAGTTTTCTCCAAGTCAAAACAAAGGTACCCACATTATCAAAAGCTGGCATATGGCGTGTTTTTCGCATCTAGAAAACTCCGCCATTATTTCCAAGGACATTCCATAACAGTGGTAAGCAAAGCACCACTAGGGGATATCATTAACAATATGGACGCAACATGCCGAGTAGCCAAATGGGACATTGAGCTAGCTGCGTTCGAGATTAAGTACCAACCCCGGACAGTAATTAAATCCCAGGTGTTGGCAGAATTTGTTGCTGATTGGACAGAAGAAATGGAGAACACACCAATGCCGGAGTCGGAATACTGGGTCATGCACTTTGACGGATCCAAGATGAAGGAAGGCGCTGGAGCTGGTGTAGTGCTAAAATCCCCAATAGGTGACATCATGGAGTATGTATTGCACATACACTTCAACGCCAGTAACAACGTGGCAGAATACGAAGCATTTCTTCATGGCTTATATATTGCAAAAGAAATAGGTGTTAAACGCATACTATGCTATGGTGATTCGGATTTGGTACATTATCAGCTTAACCAAACATGGGACGCCAAAAGCCCCATCATGGCCGAATATCGGAGAACGGTGGACAAGTTTGCCATTTGCTTTCTTGGATTTGAAGTACTTCACATCAAAAGGGAAGAAAATTGGAACGCAGATGCATTAGCCCGCATGGGGTTGGAAAGAGTAAGAATCCTACCACCTGGTGTGTTTGTCCAACACTTGCACGAACCATCAATCAAAGGTAGAGATGTTGATTATCCTCTCGTTTCCGAGTCAATGGAAGTTCTGCTCGTTAACCCGGATTGGACGATTCCATACTTAAACTTCTTAGTTGATCAGAAGTTCCCGGATGGAGCAGACGAGGTCTTGCAAAGGCAGATACAGCGCCGATGCAAAGGATACACGGTAATCAATGGTTGCCTATATAAGCGCAGCACTATCGGAATTTTTCAGCGATGTATTTCGCGAGAGGAAGGAAGAGAAATCCGGCAAGAAATCCACGCAGGAGATTGCGGACATCATGCTCAATCAAAAAGCATAGTCAAAAAAGCATTCCGTGCAAGGTTTTTCTGGCTCACAACCAAGACAGATGTCGAACACATAGTGAACACATGTGCCGGATGCCAGTATTATGCCAAGCAGACGAATATGCCAGCTCAAGCACTCAAAACTATCCCTATATGGCCGTTCGCGGTCTGGGGGCTAGATATGATGGGACCATTCAAAACTGCAAGAGGCGGACTTACACATCTACTCGTTGCAGTGGACAGGTATACCAAGTGGGTGGAGGCGAAACCCATCAAGAAACTTGACGGTGTGACTGCCAGAAACTTCATCATTGACGTAGTCATGAGATACGGCGTTCCACACAGCATAATCACCGACAAAGGGACAAATTTCTCTATTGGAGAGTTGGCAAAATATTGCCGACAAACGGGAATACGCCTACATCTTGCATCTGTGGCCCACCCACAATCCAATGGGCATGTTGAAAGAATGAATAGCTCAATCCTGCAGGGAATACGCCCAAGACTCGAATCTCCTCTTCATAGAGCAGCTGGAGCATGGATAGAGGAATCGCCTTCTGTGCTTTGGAGTATTCGAACGGCACCAAATAGATCAACAGGGCAAACCCTGTTTTTCTTGGTCAATGGAGCAGAAGCAATGCTTCCTACGGACATGCTCCATGATAGCCCAAGAGTGCAGGCTTACGATGACTCAGATGCCGAAAGCGCACGACAGGATGTCGTCGGTCTTTTAGAAGAAGAACGAGACCTTGTGTTTCAAAGATCCGCCATTTATCAGCAAGGATTACGACGCTACCATAGTCGTAAATCAGGCATCGATCTTTCAAAGAAGGTGACCTAGTGCTAAGGCTGGTGCAAGAAAGGAAGCACAAGTTAACCCCAATCTGGGAGGGACCATTTGTCATTAGCAAGGCTATGAAAAATAAATCTTATTATCTTGTAGATATTCGAGACACGGAAGATGATCCCAAGTGTTCGAATTGCAAAAGAAAGAGGAAGATGGATGTCGAACTAGGAGAGACAAAAAGACCCTAGAGCATCCAGCAGTTACGTCCCTTCTACACTTAATTCAATTTCTATGTAAACATCTTTGAGATCATGAAATAAACTTGTCGGAATTCCTGTATTCATGTTTTATCTGTTTTCATACAAAGCATAAGTCCGTCTTATTTATTTCCCAATGATCTTTCAAAATACTCAATGTTAACCCAAATTGTACCTGCATGCTCGGAGTTAAAAAATTGAATGCTTTTCAGCCTAAGGAGGCTTAAGGAAACCCAGATTGTGCCCGCGTGCCTGAGTTTCATACAATTTTACAATTCCTTATTTTTCTCTAAGTATTATTTGATTGTTTTTATGTTGGGTCACTGAAGTTAGTAAGTAAAAATGCCTTTAGTACGATCCATGTTTCCGAGTTCCGGCTGATCGGTTATACCCAGTCACTCGGCGTGAATATTATGTACTATCGAGCCATTTCAAACACTAAGGACAGTTAACACATGTAAACTAGAGAACTTAGAAGATAAAGGAATTGAAACCCGGAAAACTTGCAAAGACTTATAAATTAAACTGCAAAAGCGAAGTACTTGTTTATACAAATGATAGATAGCATTACAGTGAATTTTACATTGTGAGAATGGTAATGCTTCTATTTTTTTCCTGCCCTCTACCCAGGACTTAAGCAGCTTCTTCGGGATCCGAGTCTTCGTCCTCGCTGCTAGATTCCTCCGGAGTTGTCGGAATCTCCTCCTCGGGGTAGAAGGTGGAGACGTTTACCATGTTGGCAATCTTGGTGGCGTGGCCTTTGATAGCATCAAAGATGCAGGCCCGCTGAGCGTCCGTGTATCCTTGAGGGATACCTGATGCCACACGCCAAGACTTGGCGGTGGTATAATGCATAGGCAAGAGCCCAAGGGCCATGCGCGCACCACCGCGAGCCGCGGAGCGGAACCAAGACTCCTTGCGGTTCGCCACCTCGTCGATAGCCTCCGGAAGCTTACTGACTTCCGAGAACTCTCCTGCTTTGTCGGGAATGTACTTATTAATAAGTAACATCCCCGCAGCTTTAAGCGCGGTGAAGATCTTCTCGAAATCCCGGATTCTTTCGATCCGGGTTAGTTGGGGGCTACCTTCTGTTTCAATCAACAAAACAAAGTTAGGAAAACAGAAGAAGGGAAAAAGGAAAAGCCAGTAAAAGTTAAAAAACTTCCCGAGAATCCGATCCATCTCCGTGCCTTCCTCCAAGCGCTGGTTCAGGGCATTCTCTAGGTCGCTGATGGTGGGTTTGTCCTGCTCATCCTGGTTGGAGGCCTTGGACTCGGCAATGCCGACAGCCAGTTGGCTGGCCTCCAGGTCCTTCTGGAGCTTCATATTGATCTTGTGAAGTTCGATGTTTTCCTTCCGGAGGTTCTCGGCATTGACGACATCTTCAGCAATTTGCTTGGCTTTCGGCAAAGAAGCTGAAAAGCAAGTGAAATGAAGAGTTAGAAACTCGGAAAGTTACTTAGAAAAAATTCCAAACAAAAGCAGTGAAAAAACTTACCTGCTGATTCAGCCAAATTTTGCTGAACGGAGGCCAGCTCCGACTCCTTATCCTCAAGAATATTAAGAAGGGTTTTCACCTCCTTATTCTTGATGGTAAGCTTGCTGAAAATTTCCATGTTAATGTTTTCAGCGGTTTGCTGAAACACGGAAAAAAAACAAAGAGCTTAAGTTAAGAATCAAGCAAGGTAATGATAAAAGCATTAAGTCAAAAATGTATGCTTTTGACAAAATTCTTGGGGGCTAGAGATATTACCTGGCTCATCCGTTGAAAACTCGACAAGTTCTTGTTGAATTATTTTGCATACTCGGCAAAAAGAATTCCAACATGGCAAAGGCCATCTTCTATAATATGCTGAGGAGAAAACACGAAGTTATTCCTAACAATAAGTCCTCCTTGCGGCCAAGGATGGATTAAAGGAGCTGGGGCAAAATACTTTGTCGCCCACGGATGAATGTGTCCATGTTTGTCAAACTGTTCTTCTTTTACCTTGAATTGCGGGTCATAGTTGGGGATTGGCTCCTCCTGTGGAACACTGGACGGACCCCAACTTCCGGCTCCACCGCCCTTTCCCTCGCGTCCGTTTCCGGCGCAATGGGCTGGCTGGTCTGCAGGGTTTCCTCCTCCCTAGCAGCCATGTTTTCCTCCGCAGCTGCGACCGGAGTGTCAGGAGCATCAGCAGGAGAAGGCTGTGTCCCTCTCTGGGCAACAAACTTAATTTTCTTCCGGCTTTTTGGCTTCAACGTTATCGGAGAAAAGCTAGAAAGAGAAATACGAGAAGTTAGAATTCCAAGAAAAAAAAGAATTTTCTGCGACAAAAAGCAGAGAAAAAAGAAACCGGATGATTTACCTAGAAGTAGCAACGGGAACTCCGTCAGGATCGATTATTTCTTGAGTAGCGGAAGGCTTCTTGCATTTCCATCCGCCTTCAAAGTTACCACGCATTGTGTCCAACTCGGCATCGGTCGCAAGATCCACCTCACGAAGATCTACAATCTGTCAAAAAAGACAAAGTCCGAGTTAAAACGAATATCCGAGAAAGAAGAAACGCAGAACCAAAGCCCAAAATGGAGAACCATACCTTTGGAGCCGGGTTTGTCGCCGTGTACATCAGCCGGCTTTCCTCATATTGGTGACGTGTTGCGACCAACTGGTTAACGGTTTTCCTCAAATCTTTTGCCGTCAAAGATTTGTTCGTTACCCGCATTGCGTCTCCGGGTCTCGTGTACTCGCACCTGAGCCGAGGACCGCGGTGGGCCGGAGGCTGGATCCTCCTTTCTAGCCAACATAGGACTGTGTCCATGCCAGTATGTGGAGGAGACGCGGAAACGAGCTTGGCGATGCGCCGTTTGATTCTTAGCAGATCCGGCGGTAGGGTTTGAACTGCGTCCACTGTCCAATTGTCTTGGGGAGTGGCAGCGGAGTTAACGAAAGGTGGAATTCCCATTTCCTTTTCAGGAAACGGGACATCTTCATTATAGAAGAAGGAACCCGTCCAAAATTCGACGGATTCTGAGGTTTTGATTTTCAGAAACCAATCCTCCCTAAACCTACGAAGGGTGAAGGAGATGGTCCCGCAAGTGGGGAGAGCGCCCTCAGAGGGGTTGCGCTTCACCCCGAAGCAATACTACCGGAAATCTAACCTAGGTTCTAATCCTAGATACCCTTCAAAGAGGGCCTGGAACCCGGCTAGATAAAGTATGGAGTTGGGAGGAAGGTTATGAGGTTGAATGTTGTAATGGTTCAGGACTTGGAGGAAGAAGGCAGAAGGTGGAAATCCCATACCTCTACTAATGTGAGAGGTAAGGAGAACCCTTTTTCTGGCTTTCGGCGTTGGCTCGGAGTCATCCTCCTCGTACCGCTATTTGCTCTTCAGGATGAGCCCTTGCTTCTCCATTGTCGGAAGAAGGGATGGAACCACATTGCAGTGGCTCCAGTTCCCGGAGATTTCCTCCGTGTCTTCTTCCGCTCCGGTGGCGCCCACGGCGGCGAGCCCTTCACCACCGTGAGTGAGTTCTTCCGCTGGCTCGGTGGTGAGAGGCGGAGATGGCGCAGCAGATGACGACGATGCGTTCTCGGCCGCGGGAGGAAGATCCCCGCGGGCTAGGTTGCCGGCGTTTCCCTCCGGCGCCCTTACGGTGGCGCGGCCGGGAGAATCCAGCTGCGGGTCCATCTTGTTAATGATACTGTCGATGTCGAGCGCGATGGAGCTCTCCTCCGTGGTGCGCGGCGATTCTCCGGTGGTCATGTTTGGGCGGCGCGATGAGGATCTAGACCCTCTGATGACGTTTTCCGGGGACGGTGCAGACACACGAATTCTGCTCGCTCTTGCAAGCTCGAGCTCAAAGGCAATGGCGCTTGGGGGCTGGAAGAGGAAGAGAGAGCAGAAGGGCAAACCAGAGAGCCTGAGGCGGCTATTTATAGCTGGAAATGCGCTAAGATACGCTACAACGGCTATTTTGACCGTTAGATCTTTGACGCGTGTCACACCTAGAAAATCCGGGAAATGAGGAGGCGGGGGTGAGAAGTGATATCTCCTCGTTTCATGCGAGAATCTGTCAGAGATACAATTCAGGGTTTCACACTGAACCCAAACGTCCGTGATGTCAGCACGATTTCATCGCTGACGTCATGAAGTTCCTTCTCCACGAAGGCTCGTGGAAGAGAAAAACTGGATTATGGCAAAATCCGAGTTTTGCGTTAAGAACGATTTGGGAAAAAGAAGAATCAAGACAAAACACCAACATTTCTCGGAAGGGAATGCAAATTGACGAAAGGTGGCAGAATGAAGTCTCAATCCTTCTTGGGGGCTACTGTCGGATATATACCGATTAGGGGTATATCCGGCATTGTCCTAAAGAGCCGGATTACCAGGGTGGCCTGATTGGTAATGGATCACAGTCCATTAGGCGGCCTAGTAAGCTGACGCGCAGAAGCCGGATTCTAGAAGAACCTGGACCACGACCCAAAGTGGTGCGGCTTGGAGTAAAAGGCGGATTATTGCTTACCAAGTTAGATACTTTCCGTAGTCTTCTAGGTTTCCTTTCTGTAAGCCTTAACCCGGCTATTTATATAAATCCGGACGGGAGAGAAAATAGATATAGACAATTAGCTAGAAGCCAACTCGCCGATAAGTTAACCTCGTCGAGTTAGCGAAACCCTACTCACATTGTACTTTGTATACTTCGGGTTTCAACCCTGATTTAGTGAGATTGCAGGAGTAGGAACGCCGCCTAGTTGCGACGTACCGAACCTGGGTAAATTTGGTGTTCCTGGTTGTCATACTACCACGTCCCCCCCACGTCTCTACCCGTAGACTCATGGAACCCCTGTCTATGAACTCTACTACGATGTATCGACACGATAACTGTCGTTTTTCATCGGACGTTAATGGGCCGCCCATTCAAGGAAAGAAAACTACGGCTTCACAGGTTTCTTTTTGGCAGCTCCTCGATCTTCGCGCGCGGGATTGGACGTAACAGAGGGTATTTCGCAGAGAGATGGAAGAGAGTTAATTGCGGTACAAAACAGAACGATACAGTCTAGGCTTACTGCCCCACAGATCAGTGACTCTGCAGTAAGAGCTCCACCGATTGCCTCCTCACCTTTTGCTTCCCTGTTCCTATGGCGAGGGTTTTCTCGAGCACTCTGGTTCTTGGAGATTCATCCCCTAATCCAATGGCGAACTTTCCTTTCGACGCTGCTCCTTTCCTCCCACCAAATCGACAGGCTTTGGTTGTTGAAGGTCGACCTGCACGTGTGCATGTCATCCATGGAGACCACTGTTTGACCAACGAAGACCTGGCGATTATTACAATCTTGCCTATGCCACAAGGGGAGGTGTCTTTCTAGAATGTTCATGAGATTCTAGGTGAGTTTTTCGTGGAGAAGAGAGTTCATATCAAAACCATTTCTGAATGCCCTTTTGGCGAGGCTTTCATCAGATTTGTCAGTATTGAGGATAGGGACCGGTTCGTGACAAATAGCCCACATGCATGTGATGGTGTTCAACTGGTTTTTCAAAAGCATAATGAAGGGTTGAACTAGAGGAGATTTAATCTCAATAGGGAGGTATGGATTCAGATCATTGGGTTTCCTGCTGATCTCAGATGTATGCATGAATTGGAAATGTTGTTCAGAGTTTTGGAAAACTGCTAGTATGGGATAGAACAAAATCCACTGATGCTTATGTGCTGCTTAAGATTACTGTTATCTCTCTATCTGGCATACCTACCAACTCGGAGGTTTCATGTGCTGACAGATTCAGTGGTGAGTCATGGACTTGTCCCATTGTTATTTTACAGGATCAGTTACTGAATGATGGTCCACCTGATGAAGAGGAAGTGCTTGTGGATGGTGTCCCACACCCTATTCACCAGAACCATTTCACCACCCTAATCAAAACAATATCTTGATAAGACCACTGCAACAGAATGAGGAGGAGAATCAAGATCATCCAGAGGCTAATACCCCACTAGTTGGTAATCAAGTGGGAAATCATCCTGTCCAAATTGCCACATAGGAGCAGCTGGAAGCAAATATGGTGGCATGGGACCAATGGGCTATGACACATGCAAATGAGTTAGTTTACATGGAACTACAGGCAGGGGAATCTCTGGAGCTGAATGATCTGATGGGACCTGCAATTGAAGTGGCAGTACAAAACAATTTTGGGAAGTGATCTGACATTGACTATTAATATGTCTGAGGATAACACAATCTCTGAAGATTCTATCCATGGACCATATGGTCTAAATCAGCCTATGGAGTCTCTCCAGCCACATCACTTATTGGACCTCAATCTACCTATACAGGAGATGGGCCCCCAACTTTTGGAGGTGGCCCAAGTACAGCCCATGGAGGTCCTTGCACTCAATATTTTTCCTGCTATTGAGAATGAACCTATTCAGTATCTGGAGGATGAAGTTGATTTCCTTGCTATACAGCACGAACCAATTCTAGGAATGCAGCCTAATAATGAATTCATGGCAGATTTGGTGTTATCCACTGAGATTTTGAATAATGTTATCCAGGCAGTAGATGTTTCTTCTACAGTGCTAGGATCATCATCTCCAATTGGGGATCATAGGAATGTGGTCCTTGTGCAATATGATAACATAGTTGATGAACAAATGCTATCAAGGTGACTGATTCTATGATTCAGAAGGATACTTCTATTGGTGGATCTAACAATGACTATAAGAAGGTAGAAGAGAATGTCATGATAGGTCCCTTGTCTGAAAACAATGTGGAGAAGACACATGAGGAAATGAGTGAATGTGATTCAGGTACTTCATTGCAGGGAGCTCCACCTAGTTTTCCAGTGGCCCTATATAAAGATAAGGCTCATGTAAATGATAATTCAGATAATGTGGCTCCTATGTCTCAGATCATGTTGGAATCATGTCTTTTTTCAGATGCTAATATGCTGGGGGAAGAAAGTGTTGCTCTCTGGAATGAACATTTTTCTCGAAAGGATGATAATGATCAGGTTACTCAGGTACCTATTGAATGGATGAATTTTTTCACATCAACACTTCTATCCCAAGAGAAATTTGTTTGGGCAAAATCTTTTCTTGCATCACAATTATGGAAATTCATAGTGGAAGGCACTACACCATCATCTCTTAGGCCTTTTGTTATACCTGATAACTGCCCTATCACTCATGTTTCTGCATGTCCAAATGTCATTTTGGGACAGGACCATCATAAGGGCACCCCAGACAATGCTATCTGTGCATCCAAGGGCAATGCTACTACTTCAGTCCTCCATGCTAACAAGAAAAGGAAGGAGAAAGAACCTTTGGTTGAAACTGAGGTAAGAAGAAGCACTAGGTTGCAACAGATTCATAATGGATTTAGGAAATCAGTCTATAAGAATAAGCAATGTGTTAGTTGCACATATAAACCTCCAATTATCCCGGCCAAAATTGTGAGGAATCTCTCTGTATCTTTTTGTAAGGTGGAGCCTGGACAATGCACTAAGGAGGAATTGCTCACCATGGACAGAAAGAAGAAGAAGGTGCAGAAGGATATGCCTCCCAGTCAGCCGAAGGAGGGGACTATGTCTTAAGCTACTGCATGTTTTAGTTATTGCAGGCAGTAATTAAGTTTCTTAGAATCTATGATAGTGATGGTGTATGGAATTGAGTCTTTTGTGATAACAAAGTCAGTATTCTATATGGTTGTATGGATCAACTATGTAATATTGGACATAATTTGGGAGTTTTCTATCAGAATCTACTTGCATGTATCAATGGTGATGGTGACTGTTTCAAGTTTTAATTTTATATATGAATCGATCATGGATCATTTTGGACTGGAACATTAGGGGGGTCAATGACCCTAATAAGTGGCTGGCTATTAGTAATAAGATTATGGAATCTGGTTGCGATATCATCTGCATTCAAGAGACTAAGAGAGAGAGAGTTTTTGTATCTCTTACATTAATAATTTCTGTCCTAAACGTTTCAACAAATTTGCTTTTTATCGATCTGTGGGTAATTCAGGAGGACTTATTGTGATTTGGAATGGAGCTGTGTTCAATGGAATGGTGCTTCAGAGTAATGCACATGCTATCTCTATCAACTTTACTTCTACATTTAACAGTAACAATTGGATTTTGACCAATATATATGGACCATGTGAGAATGTGGCCAGGCAGGAGTTTATTCATTGGTTTCAAAGCCTGGATTATTCTGATGATAGAATCTGGATTGTTGTTGGGGATTTTAATTATATTAGATACCCTGATAATAGGAACAGGCTGGAGGTAATGAACAGGACATGCTTGCTTTCAATGAGGCCATTAGAAATTTGGCTTTAGTTGAAATTCATATTAAAGGAAGAAATTTCACTTGGAGTAATATGCAATCTGCCCCATTGTTAGATAAATTAGATTGGGTTTTTTCCTCTAAAGAATGGACTACCTCATTCCCTAATACAATGGTCCATCCTTTAGCCAAACCTATCTCTGACCACACTCCATTTATGATTAAGATTGGTACAAACATTCTGTCGCACCCGGACTTCTAGAGGATACTCACAGCCCGCTAAACAGTTGATAAATGGCTTACGGGGCATACCGGCACCCGCATCTCAATATGAGTAGGCCAACACGTAAACGTGTGACAACCATTCTCTACTATTCATCGTCTGCGTAAACCATCCCATAGAAATCCGACTACTTCCATTGACGTACTTCATAACATACACACATGGTACGTCAACGGCATTTGAACAAGTGATATCACAACAAATCTCTAAGACACAAAGAAATAGAAATAAGTAGCAAATGGCTCTCACTAGAGCAGAGATAGCAACTACAATCATCCAGAGGACACATGTCCCAACAAGTCATCATTACATCACAGCGGAAGCATCCAAAGTGTCTGAGTACAGACAAGATCCAAATAGGCCTAAGAGGCTGGAAACGAAAAGACGGAGCCCATCCACGATGTCTCGGATCCTGCCCGGGTCCGCTATCTACTCGTCAGCAGCCTCGTCATACTCCACGTAGTAGCCACCATGGGGATCCTCGGAAACGTAGCCTGCAGAACACGCAGCCCCAAAGGGGTCAGTACAGACGAGTACTGGCAAGCAAGACGCACAAGATACCAAAGTGTACCCGGCAACACCAAGTACAGATGCTTTGGGTTCAACGGAGGGTAGGTGATACAAAAGATGCGGTAGCGGGCTGCCTAACCAACTACAGAGACACGATACAACATCCGGCTAAAAGAAAGGGATAAGATAGCGCATCGGAACCAACTATCACTAACCTCAAACAAACGCATCCTGGATCTCGCCCCTTATCCAAAGAAGCAATCCGAGGATAACTCACACAGTTGGATTAATGAAGGTTCAAGTTATTGTGCCAATAAGCCAATTACTAGTCAACTTATTATTGATTAGGTGTAAGTTGTCTAATCCTTATTAGCCAGCCCTATCACCAAGTCATCCATAACCGCGGACAACACGGCTTCTCGAGAAGATTTAACCCTGCAGGGATGCACCAATTTGGCCGTACACGTAAGAATATCCCGCCAGACGGGGATCAAACCCACCAAGCGAGACACTCAACACAACCCAACTCTTCTTCGCATCAAGCCCAAAGAACCCCGTGCAATTGAGCGCACGGCTAATCAAGCCCCACGAAGAAAAGGGGACCCTCATAGCACTCTAAGAACGTGTCTCCCTAAATGCCGACTACAAAAGTTACCACCCTGGCCTCGGGTTCGCACCTGCATATGCATGCGGCAAATGGAAAACCCGAACTAAATGAGGCGATTTGGACGAGATGCGAATCGAATCAAAGTTGAGGGGGGCGCCCATACACGCTTCCCACATGCGGTTAGCGCGCTCATCATGGATCTAGAGGACAAGAACTTTTCCTGAGTTCGACACTAGCAGGCCTCAAAACCATACCCGGCCTCCTGCCTGTGCCTTATCATCAAATTAGCATTACCTCAAGCATTAACAGGTTGTTGTTTAAACATCGAGCCCCAGAACATAGTAAATAAGGTAACAGAAATAACGGACATCAGACTCGAGCATAAACAACCTTAAGCATTGCTAGTAAGACACACGCAACAAGCAACGGGGTTATAGGTGTGGAGGTGAGGCTATATCAGGGTTACAGGATAACATGTGGTAGGATCAGAACACAAGCAACGAATCTTAAGGCTAGCAGATTAGACAACAGAAAGTATCGATATCCAGTGTGGAAAGGACACAATGGTTCAGGTGAGTGAATACTTGCCTGCAAACTCAGTAGCCTGGTACTGGGCTAACTCCTCAGAAGTAGTGTCGTAAACCTCGTCTGTCTCAACGTCGTCGTCTATTCGAGAAGAAGCAAACAAACAACGCAGAGAGACAAACAATCAATAACATGGCATAATGCACAATCATGGGATGATGCATGACAATTTAATTGATGCATCAAAGATGAGCTAGTTGACATGGTAACATAATTAAATGGGCCCATATGCAATTTGGATTGCATATGGAAAAGCCCATGAATTAAGGTTGAATTGAAATGATCTACAATTAACCATCATGTGAAAGTTGATTAGAATTATGCATGGATGAAGAAAACAATAAGAAAACAACAATAGCTTCAACTTGAAATGTGGTTTACCAAGTTTGGAATTTTTATTTATTAAGTTATGAAATTTGGCTTCTTAAGTGAGTTACACAAGCATTTGTTGTTTTCCCCAATTTTAGTTGTTTGAAATAGATAACAAAATTCATATTTGGAAAGAACACAAAATTTTAGATGGAATACATGTTTTCATTTGTTGACAAAGGATTTAAAATGAATTAATTATGAATTAAACAAGATTTAAATGAATTTAATTCAAGTATAGAATTATTTGAATTTTTATTTATCAAAACATTAGACAAAATTCATATGTGAAAAGATTATACTTTTCTGGTTTGAAAACATATTTTATATGTTCAAAAAGAATTTAGTTTGACCAAGTTATTAATTTAGCAATTTTAAATGATTTAAACAAGATTTAAATTATTTAACCAATTTTAATTATTCAAAACAGGAAACAAAGTTTATATTTGGAAAGCTTGTTCAATTTTGCATGGAAAACATATTTTATATGTGCCATTTGAATTTAATTTGAATTAGTTATGAATTTGACCAAATTTGAAATAGTAGTTTGAATTTGAATTTTTGAAAACATTTGAAATGTTCAAAACAGTATACAAATGGTTTAAACATGTAGAGAATTAAATTTGGTATGGAAAACATATTTTATTTATTAAATTTGGATTTGAAATGCACAAGTTATTTGAATTTGAATTTAAAGGGGCTAGTTTGTGAATTTAAAAGTTCAGATTTGGTCCAGGGGCTTGGATGCGAAAAAGAAATTACAGAACTGGTCCCTGGAATTTCTTCTACGCGGGGCAGAGCAGCCCTGGGTCACTGGCCTGTGGGCCAGCGCCCAGCTGGCGCTGCGTGGCGCGTGGGTGGGATCTGGCGTGGCCACCACTGCCAATGGCAGGTGGCCCCTGCGTGCACGCGTGGCAAAGCGCGCAAAAAGGTTGGGTTTAATCGCGCTGCGGGGGATCGAACCCGCGACGCTGCGCTGCGCGCCGTTAGATCTAGCCACTACGGTGTGGATCGGTTGGTGACAGAGGAGGATCGCGTGGGGTTTTGAGTTGGACTTCGTGGTGTTAACTGAATCTGACAGAAAGGTTCAGTCTTTCTGAACCTGACGGGGATGCGTTCGCCGGCGGCGAGGATGCGTTGCTGCTGCTGCTCGTGTGCGTGCTAGGGCGCCGTGTGCGTGCGCGTGACGCAGGAGAAACAGAGGAGGACGTGGGGGCAGGCAGTGCTCACCGAGGAGAGGAAGAAGGAGCAGGGCGGCTCGGTGCAGCGGCGGTGACCGGCGACGTCGAGGAAGCGGTGGAGCGATCACGTGCTTCTCGGGCCCTGTCGAGGAAGCGAGGAGGGAGAGGACTGCACGGTGAACCCGTTCCCGTGCCCGCGGGGACCTGACGGCGACCACAACCCCTACACCCACCCCATCATTCTCCGGCCATGGCTGCTCGTCGGAAGTTTCAGAAAGTTCAGAGAAGAAACGGAGGTGATCTGAGAGGGAGGAGGAGGAATGGCGGCGGCAAGGAGGAAGGAGAGGGCTAGGGTTAGGGTTTGGGAGCTCCCGGGGTAGAAATAGGGGAGAAAAAGGGAGCAGGTGGCGAGGGGGAGGTGCGGTGCGCTGTGTGTGCGTGTTGGCGTCAGCTGACGCCAGCCGTACGGAGGAGGAAGAAAAGGAGGCGGGCCGCGCGCGCTTGGCTGGGGTGGAAAGGTGGGCTGGGCTGGCTGTTGGGCTGGCCTGGCTGCCTCCCCCAGCCGTTTTCTGTTTTCATTTTTTATTTTCTCTCTGTTTTTTTTGCAGAAAAGAAAAAGGGAAGAAAAGAATGGTTTTTGGGGTTGGAAAAATTTGGGAATAATTTTTATAAGTTGTTTATTACAAAAGCCCAGCTGTGCAACTTTTTGTTTTTTAAAATTTTAAATTTTGTTGCTGTTTGAAAATTCAAATGAATTTGAGTGAATTTGGTATTAATTGAATAATTGAAACTTAAGCAAGTTAATAGTTTGAACTTTCAAGTTTAATGGAAACAAATGATTGGTTTGATTTGAAAGTTTCATTTGAAAATTGTAACAGAACAAGTATGAACAAGGATTTTGAAATTTGGTTTGAAATTAAAATGGAAAAACATGGGAAAACAAATGCAATGCTTATGATGACATGATGCAAAACATAAATTAACAAGGAGCAAACATTCTAAAGGTGTTTTTCATACTTGGGATGTTACAAAACGCCCCCCCTTGAAGGAATCGCGCCCCGAGATTCCTACTGAGAAGAGAAAAGGTCCGGATACTTCTTGCGAAGATCCTCTTCGGTCTCCCACGTTGCCTCTTTATCTGAATGATGAGACCACTGCACTTTTAAGAACTTGGTGCTCTTCTTGCGAGTTTTGCGCTCGGTCTCATCGAGAATTCGAATAGGGTGCTCCTCATAAGAGAGGTCTTCTTGCAGATCAATGGAATCATGATCAACTGCACGACCTGGATCTTTGAAGCACCTCTTGAGCTGTGACACGTGAAACACATCGTGCACCTTGGATAGCTTTTCTGGAAGTTCAAGACGATAGGCATTTTCCGCACGCCTTGAGAGAATGTTGAAGGGACCAATATATCTTGGTGCAAGCTTTCCTTTGACACCAAAACGATGAGTGCCTCTGAGGGGAGTTACACGGAGATATGCTTTGTCACCAGCTGCATAGACCATGTCCCTGTGCTTGCTGTCATAGTAGCTTTTCTGACGAGACTGAGCAATCTTGAGATTGTCACGGATGATGCGAACTTTCTCTTCGGCTTCCTTAACAATGTCAGGGCCTAAGAGTGAACGTTCACCAGCTGCAGACCAATTGATTGGACTCCTGCGTCTGCGGCCATAGAGAGCCTCAAATGGTGCCATGCCTAGGCTTGCCTGGAAGCTGTTGTTGTAGGAGAATTCAGCATATGGAAGACATTTCTCCCATTTCATGCCAAAGGAGAGACCACATGCTCTGAGCATATCCTCGAGAATCTGATTGACTCTTTCGACTTGCCCTTGAGACTGAGGATGGTAGGCTGTGCTGAACAGAAGTTTGGTTCCCAATGCTTCTTGAAAGCTTTTCCAGAAATGAGAAGTGAATATGCTTGCACGGTCTGAGCTTATTTCCAATGGAACACCATGAAGAGGAACAATCTTTGCTGTGTAGAGCTCTGCTAACTGACTAGCTGAGATTGTCTCTTTGACAGGAAAGAAGTGAGCTACTTTAGTGAGTCGATCAATGACAACGAAGATTGCATCGTTGCCCCTCTTAGACTTTGGAAAACCAGTGACGAAGTCCATTTCAATCATGTCCCACTTCCACTCAGGGATTTTCAGAGGTTGGAGAAGACCGGCTGTTTTCTGATGAACTGCCTTAACACGTTGACAAACGTTGCATTCATAAACGTATTTAGCAATTTCACGTTTCATGCTAGGCCACTAATACAGTGTCTTGAGATCCTGGTACATCTTTGTACTTCCAGGGTGTATGGAGAGAGGAGTTTCATGAGCCTCCTTGAGAATGACATCTTTCAGACTTTGAATTTGAGGAACTGCAATGCGTCCTTCGAAGGACACAGTTCCCTTGTCATCCACTGAGAAGGACTTAAATTTCTCATTGCCTGCCTTGATGTGTTCTACAATCTTCTTGATTTCAGCATCACGAAGTTGTTCAGAACGAATCTTGTCCTCGAGAGTTGGACTGGCTGTCAAGTTTGCAAGATAGCCTTGAGGAACAAGACCAAGGTTGAGCTTCTGGAATTCTTCATGAAGAGGAGGTTGGCTTTCCATGATCATGAGATTATTGCAATACGACTTGCGACTGAGAGCATCGGCCGTAACATTAGCCTTGCCTGGAGTGTAAGAAATGGTAAGATCAAAGTCTTTGATCTTTTCAATCCATCTCCTTTGCCTGAGGTTTAGATCTGGTTGAGTGAAGATGTACTTCAGACTCTTATGATCGGAAAAGATTTCAGTGCGATTACCCAACAAGTATTGTCTCCATTTCTTGAGGGCAAACACAACTGCTGCAAGTTCAAGGTCATGAGTTGGATAATTGAGCTCATGTGCGTTCAACTGACGTGAATCATAAGCTACAACTTGACGTTCTTGCATAAGAACTGCACCTAGACCTTGGAGAGAAGCATCACAGAATATTTGGAAAGGTTTGGAAGGATCTGGGCCAACCAGAACTGGTGTAGAAGTGAGTTTAGTCTTCAGGAGATTGAAACTCTCATCACATTGTGGAGACCAGACAAACTTCTTGTCCTTCTTTGTGAGGTCAGTGAGAGGTTTGGCAATCTTGGAGAAGTTTTGGACGAAACGACGGCAATAGCTAGCCAAGCCAAGAAAACTTCTAACTTGCTTCACCGTCTTTGGAGGTTTCCAATCAACAATTGCTTTAACCTTTTCTGGATCAATGGCTATGCCCTTGGCAGAGATTACATGACCAAGGTAAGCAACTTCTGAAATCCAGAACTCGCATTTGGAGAACTTGGCATAAAGACGATGCTCACGAAGCTTCATGAGAGTGAGACGAAGGTGTTCTTCATGCTCTTCCTCGGATTTTGAGTAAACAAGAATGTCATCAAGATATACCACAACGAACTTGTCGAGGTATTCGTGGAAGACAGAATTCATTAGTCGAGAGAAGGTCGCCGGTGCATTGGTAAGACCAAAGGACATGACGGTGAATTCATATAGACCGTAGCGAGTGGTGAAGGCTGTCTTTGGAATATCCTCTTTTCTGATCTTTATTTGATGGTAACCCATTCTCAAGTCCAACTTGGAGAATATTGAGGCTCCAGCAAGTTGATCAAAAAGATCATCGATACGAGGAATTGGATACTTGTTTTTGATGGTTTTCTCGTTAAGAGGACGATAGTCAACAACGAGTCTCTTTGTGTGATCCTTCTTCACAACGAACAGAGTTGGGCAACCCCAAGCCGAGGAACTAGGTTGAATGTAACCTTTTTCCATGTACATATCAATTTGTTCCTTTAACAACTTCATCTCGGGAGTTCCTATCTTGTAGGGATGCTTAGAGATTGGAGCAGTACCTGGTTCAAGTTCGATCACGAACTCAACAGCTCTGTCCGGAGGCATTCCTGGCAACTCTTCTGGAAAGACGTCAGGGAAGTCGCAAACCACCCGAACATTTTCAAGTGAAGGTAGAGGTTTTGCATCGAGGTTGCACAGCTGAAAGGAACTTGATTCATGTGGAGAATAGATTATCTGGCCAGACGGGTGGAACAGAGTTATTGACTTTTTAGCACAGTCAATCCTTGCTTTATTAGCTTTCAGCCAATCCATACCAAGAATGACATCAATGTCAGAACTTCCCAGCAACATGAGAGAAGCAAGGAAAATGTGGCCTCCAATTAGGATTTGATTGTCCTTACTTATCCTGGAAGTCAACATTTGAGATCCCGGGGAGTGAACAGTGATTTGATTGCTTAGTGGAACCACAATTAGTTTGTTTGTTGTGGCAAAGGTCTTTGACACAAAAGAATGCGATACTCCGGTATCAAACAACACTTTAGCTGGAAAAGAGTTTACGGGTAATATACCGAGAACGACGTCAGGAGCTTCCTCAGCTTTGTCGATCTTGACATGATTCACCCTTGCGGTCCTCCCGATAGGCCTGTTGTTGGAGTTGAAGGCCTTAGGCAGGGGAGCGCGCACCATTGCCTGGTTTGTGTTAGGACGAGGTGGTGGTGGAGGTAGCTGCCTCTGCGTGCACTTGTCAGCGTAGTGTCCCGTCTGCTTGCACTTGTAGCAAGTGACGACACGAGGAGGCCCTGGCCTTGGCTGCCACATCGAAGCCCTTGGATCATGCATCTGAGCAGGGTTGGGTGGGCGGGGAGCGAAGCCTGGAGAAGTTTGGGCGTATGCAGCCCGAGTGACAGCACCATTTGGTACCCAGATGTGGCGCTTCTGCGGAGGGGTGGTCATGTTGGAGGAGGAACCACCCTCACGCGAGTGCTTGCGAGACTCCTCGAACGCCTTGCGCCCATTTTATTCATTGAGCGCGGTGTTAACGAGATCCTCGAAGCTGTTGGCCTTGATATTGGTGAGGGCATACTTGAGTTCCGGGTTAAAACCTCTGCGGAACCTTGCCATCTTCTTAGCCTCAGTGGACACCTCATCACCAGCGTAACGAGCGAGGCGATTGAACTCACTCTGATACCCGATGACGTCCAACTTGCCCTGCTTGAGTGAGCAAAACTCTTCACGCATTCTTTCCATGAGACCATCTGGAATGTGGTGCTTCAGGAAGGCTTCCTTGAAACAACCCCACGTGACTGGTATCCCAGTTCTCATGGCCTGGAAGTTCTCCCACCAAGTAGATGCCTGACCCTTCAGCAGATAGGAGGCATACTTGACCTTGTCTTCTTCAGCTACGTGAGCAATCTCCAGAGCCTTAGCTATCTCACGGATCCAGTCATCAGCGTCCAGAGGCTCGCGTGTGGCCACGAAAGCTCTTGGGCCCAGACTGAGAAACTCCTTGATGCTGACTCGTGGAGCTGTCTGGTTGTTGTGCTGATTAGTCTGAAACTGGGCCATCTGCGTCATGACTTGGGTCATCTGAGTCAACAGCTCCGCGATTGGCGGTGGCTCAGGCGTGTTGTTGCTTGTTGGCGGCATCCTGAATGGAAATGCATTTTAGCACAACAATAGAAAAGGATAGACTTGGCAACCGAAAGAGAGATTATTCCGACGCATGAATAGACAACCAACAGGTACATCATCACATGTTCCAATACATCAGAATATCCAACACACCATAAACGGTTCGAATGCCGAAGGATAACTAAACATAGCTAAGAATGGATATATCGGTACTCCCATGCTCATCACGCAGGACGGCGGCTAGGAGTACGGCGAGAGGTACGGTGAGGAGCACGTCCACGAAAGTAGGTGGAACGATGATCCACGTAGATCTGACGTGGTCTGAGACCGACTCTAGGCGTGGTGAAGTACATAGCATCGACTCCCCGTGCTCCAAAGCGGGGAATCCTAGTGTAAACAGCACCAAGGTTAAGGAGTGGACCTCTGATCGGCTCGTAACCTCCAGCATCTGGCAGACGACGACCAACTGGCTGATCGAAACGTGCAAAGCGCTCGTCTCCAACAAAGTCTGTGGTGTAAGTCGCCAGACGAGTCAAAGCAAGGTAGAGCTGCTCTCTGACTGAAGCCAACTCCTGAGATAGTGTGCGGGCAACTGCGTCACTGTGCCTCACAAACCGAGCGGTGGTGTGCAGCCTGGAGTTATCATGCTCGTAGACATCCAAGTTGTCGTAGAGAGTGAAGTGAGCTCCCTCCGAAGTGATGTAACCATGGGGAATGTGGCGATAGATAGAATCGTCAAATCCCCAGTAGTCAGCACGAAGGACGGTGAGGCTCACATAAGTTGCCTGCTGCACAGCCATATCCACTGTGGAACCTACTGCCTCGTAGCGGTGGACTACGCTCATGCCATCATCTGACAGAATGTAGACGATAGCCTGGTAGTAGGTCTGGTCAAACTCTCGCTGCTGCTCGTAGACCTGGTACTCTGGTGCCCAACGGAAACCTAGAAAAGTGACCATGTCGCTAAGCATCTCCGGATAACCGGCAGTGCTCTCGCAACGAGTCATACGAACCACCTGCGGGTAGAACCTGAGATCCATCTGCAGATGATCGGGGAAGTTTTGATTAGACGCCGGTAGAAGAACTGAAGTGACAAGCAACAACAAGGTTTCAACGGACGAAAAGGATGTTGAGAAGAACAGGATATCGAAGCAACATTCGGGAAACACGAGACCAGACACTCCTGAGGTACTACGGAAAACCCATCCGGGCTTCTAAAGGATAAATATCTACTGCTTAAGGAATAGAGAATCTGCTTCCGGGGCTTACACGCCTCCGTTCTCAATCGTGAGTAGGCAACATGATAAATCATGTCACAACCACCTCCATTCCTATGGTCTAGTAGATATAACTATCCTAGAGAAACCAGGATACGTGAAATCCTAACTTGAAAGCTTAGATGAGAAGACAAAACAATGTTGCACTTCCTTACCAGAAAAAGGGAGGGTGGGTGGGGAAAGAAATAAAACAACAGAATTCCTACTCTCACGTTTCATTTTTCCTATATAGCTACAAAATAGTTTCTAGACTCAACTGCGACCAGTAAAAGGGATCCTACAGGCAGACAGGCTCTGATACCATTTGTCGCACCCGGACTTCTAGAGGATACTCACAGCCCGCTAAACAGTTGATAAATGGCTTACGGGGCATACCGGCACCCGCATCTCAATATGAGTAGGCCAACACGTAAACGTGTGACAACCATTCTCTACTATTCATCGTCTGCGTAAACCATCCCATAGAAATCCGACTACTTCCATTGACGTACTTCATAACATACACACATGGTACGTCAACGGCATTTGAACAAGTGATATCACAACAAATCTCTAAGACACAAAGAAATAGAAATAAGTAGCAAATGGCTCTCACTAGAGCAGAGATAGCAACTACAATCATCCAGAGGACACATGTCCCAACAAGTCATCATTACATCACAACGGAAGCATCCAAAGTGTCTGAGTACAGACAAGATCCAAATAGGCCTAAGAGGCCGGAAACGAAAAGACGGAGCCCATCCACGATGTCTCGGATCCTGCCCGGGTCCGCTATCTACTCGTCAGCAGCCTCGTCATACTCCACGTAGTAGCCACCATGGGGATCCTCGGAAACGTAGCCTGCAGAACACGCAGCCCCAAAGGGGTCAGTACAGACGAGTACTGGCAAGCAAGACGCACAAGATACCAAAGTGTACCCGGCAACACCAAGTACAGATGCTTTGGGTTCAACGGAGGGTAGGTGATACAAAAGATGCGGTAGCGGGCTGCCTAACCAACTACAGAGACACGATACAACATCCGGCTAAAAGAAAGGGATAAGATAGCGCATCGGAACCAACTATCACTAACCTCAAACAAACCCATCCTAGATCTCGCCCCTTATCCAAAGAAGCAATCCGAGGATAACTCACACAGTTGGATTCATGAAGGTTCAAGTTATTGTGCCAATAAGCCAATTACTAGTCAACTTATTATTGATTAGGTGTAAGTTGTCTAATCCTTGTTAGCCAGCCCTATCACCAAGTCATCCATAACCGCGGACAACACGGCTTCTCGAGAAGATTTAACCCTGCAGGGATGCACCAATTTGGCCGTACACGTAAGAATATCCCGCCAGACGGGGATCAAACCCACCAAGCGAGACACTCAACACAACCCAACTCTTCTTCGCGTCAAGCCCAAAGAACCCCGTGCAATTGAGCGCACGGCTAATCAAGCCCCACGAAGAAAAGGGGACCCTCATAGCACTCTAATAACGTGTCTCCCTAAATGCCGACTACAAAAGTTACCACCCTGGCCTCGGGTTCGCACCTGCATATGCATGCGGCAAATGGAAAACCCGAACTAAATGAGGCGATTTGGACGAGATGCGAATCGAATCAAAGTTGAGGGGGGCGCCCATACACGCTTCCCACATGCGGTTAGCGCGCTCATCATGGATCTAGAGGACAAGAACTTTTCCTGAGTTCGACACTAGCAGGCCTCAAAACCATACCCGGCCTCCTGCCGGTGCCTTATCATCAAATTAGCATTACCTCAAGCATTAACAGGTTGTTGTTTAAACATCGAGCCCCAGAACATAGTAAATAAGGTAACAGAAATAACGGACATCAGACTCGAGCATAAACAACCCTAAGCATTGCTAGTAAGACACACGCAACAAGCAACGGGGTTATAGGTGTGGAGGTGAGGCTATATCAGGGTTACAGGATAACATGTGGTAGGATCAGAACACAAGCAACGAATCTTAAGGCTAGCAGATTAGACAACGGAAAGTATCGATATCCAGTGTGGAAAGGACACAATGGTTCAAGTGAGTGAATACTTGCCTGCAAACTCAGTAGCCTGGTACTGGGCTAACTCCTCAGAAGTAGTGTCGTAAACCTCGTCTGTCTCAACTTCGTCGTCTATTCGAGAAGAAGCAAACAAACAACGCAGAGAGACAAACAATCAATAACATGGCATAATGCACAATCATGGGATGATGCATGACAATTTAATTGATGCATCAAAGATGAGCTAGTTGACATGGTAACATAATTAAATGGGCCCATATGCAATTTGGATTGCATATGGAAAAGCCCATGAATTAAGGTTGAATTGAAATGATCTACAATTAACCATCATGTGAAAGTTGATTAGAATGATGCATGGATGAAGAAAACAATAAGAAAACAACAATAGCTTCAACTTGAAATGTGGTTTACCAAGTTTGGAATTTTTATTTATTAAGTTATGAAATTTGGCTTCTTAAGTGAGTTACACAAGCATTTGTTGTTTTCCCCAATTTTAGTTGTTTGAAATAGATAACAAAATTCATATTTGGAAAGAACACAAAATTTTAGATGGAATACATGTTTTCATTTGTTGACAAAGGATTTAAAATGAATTAATTATGAATTAAACAAGTTTAAACAAGATTTAAATGAATTTAATTCAAGTATAGAATTATTTGAATTTTTATTTGTTCAAAACATTAGACAAAATTCATATGTGAAAAGATTATACTTTTATGGTTTGAAAACATATTTTATATGTTCAAAAAGAATTTAGTTTGACCAAGTTATTAATTTAGCAATTTTAAATGATTTAAACAAGATTTAAATTATTTAACCAATTTTAATTATTCAAAACAGGAAACAAAGTTTATATTTGGAAATCTTGTTCAATTTTGCATGGAAAACATATTTTATATGTGCCATTTGAATTAAATTTGAATTAGTTATGAATTTGACCAAATTTGAAATAGTAGTTTGAATTTGAATTTTTGAAAACATTTGAAATGTTCAAAACAGTATACAAATGGTTTAAACATGTAGAGAATTAAATTTGGTATGGAAAACATATTTTATTTATTAAATTTGGATTTGAAATGCACAAGTTATTTGAATTTGAATTTACAGGGGCTAGTTTGTGAATTTAAAAGTTCAGATTTTGTCCAGGGGCTTGGATGCAAAAAAGAAATTACAGTACTGGTCCCTGGAATTTCTTCTACGGGGGCAGAGCAGCCCTGGGTCACTGGCCTGTGGGCCAGCGCCCAGCTGGCGCTGCGTGGCGCGTGGGTAGGATCTGGCGTGGCCACCACTGCCAATGGCAGGTGGGCCCTGCGTGCACGCATGGCAAAGCGCGCAAAAAGGTTGGTTTTAATCGCGCTGCGGGGGATCGAACCCGCGACGCTGCGCTGCGCGCCGTTAGATCTAGCCACTACGGTGTGGATCGGTTGGTGACAGAGGAGGATCGCGTGGGGTTTTGAGTTGGACTTCGTGGTGTTAACTGAATCTAACAGAAAGGTTCAGTCTTTCTGAACCTGACGGGGATGCGTTCGCCGGCGGCGAGGATGCGCTGCTACTGCTGCTCGTGTGCGTGCGCTTGACGCAGGAGAAACAGAGGAGGACGTGGGGGCAGGCAGTGCTCACCGAGGAGAGGAAGAAGGAGCAGGGCGGCTCGATGCAGCGGCGGTGACCGGCGACGTCGAGGAAGCGGTGGAGCGATCGCGTGCTTCTCGGGCCCTGTCGAGGAAGCGAGGAGGGAGAGGACTTCACGGTGAACCCGTTCCCGTGCCCGCGGGGACCTGACGGCGACCACAACCCCTACACCCACCCCATCATTCTCCGGCCATGGCTGCTCGTCGGAAGTTTCAGAAAGTTCAGAGAAGAAACAGAGGTGATCTGAGAGGGAGGAGGAGGAATGGCGGTGGCAGGGAGGAAGGAGAGGGCTAGGGCTAGGGTTTGGGAGCTCCCGGGGTAGAAATAGGGGAGAAAAAGGGAGCAGGTGGCGAGGGGGAGGTGTGGTGCACTGTGTGTGCGTGCTGGCGTCAGCTGACGCCAGCCGTACGGAGGAGGAAGAAAAGGAGGCGGGCCGCGCGCGCTTGGCTGGGGTGGAAAGGTGGGCTGGGCTGGCTGTTGGGCTGGCCTGGCTGCCTCCCCCAGCCGTTTTCTGTTTTTATTTTTTATTTTCTCTCTGTTTTTTTTTGCAGAAAAGAAAAAGGGAAGAAAAGAATGGTTTTTAGGGTTGGAAAAATTTGGGAATAATTTTTATAAGTTGTTTATTACAAAATCCCAGCTGTGCAACTTTTTGTTTTTCAAAATTTTAAATTTTGTTGCTGTTTGAAAATTCAAATGAATTTGAGTGAATTTGGTATTAATTGAATAATTGAAACTTAAGCAAGTTAATAGTTTGAACTTTCAAGTTTAATGGAAACAAATGATTGGTTTGATTTGAAAGTTTCATTTGAAAATTGTAACAGAACAAGTATGAACAAGGATTTTGAAATTTGGTTTGAAATTCAAATGGAAAAACAAGGGAAAACAAATGCAATGCTTATGATGACATGATGCAAAACATAAATTAACAAGGAGCAAACATTCTAAAGGTGTTTTTCATACTTGGGATGTTACACATTCCCAAGACTAAGGTATTTAGGTTTGAGAATTATTGGCTGAATCATCAGGACTTTAAGAATATTGTCAGAAACATTTGGGAACAGGAGGTTTTTGTAAGTGACGGTGCCAAGATCATTATTGCTAAATTTAAGAGATTAAGAAAAAGTATCAAGATTTGGGCCAAGAATAAATCCAGACTGACTACTTGTATTCAAAATGCCAATGACCTTATTGGTTCTTTTTTATATGACTGAAGAATTCAGAGACCTATCTTTATGGGAACATAATGGTAGAGAAATCATTAAGGAGCATCTTTTCTACTTACTCAAAAGTCAAGAGGAATATTGGAAACAGAGATCCACAATTAGATGGGCTAATCTTGGAGAAGTTAACACTAAATTTTTCCATGTTAAGGCTACTATTAAATTTAGGAGAAATTTCTTTTCTTCTATTCAAGATGAATTTGGTACAGATCAAACTGAGCATTCTTTTAAGGCTGCAGTCTTAGAGAGAGCTTTCAAGTAGAGGTTGGGCACCAATGTACCCTATAATGATGATTTTCAACTGCTATCCCTAATTAATAGAGTGGAAGACTTGGAGCAATTAGAGATTACTTTTACTAAAGACCAAATCGATGCTATTATAAAGGATCTTCCATCAGATAAAACACATGGTCCAGATGGTTTCAACACTAATTTTATTAAAGCATGCTGGCCTATTATTGCTGAGGATTTCTATAAATTGATTGAGGATTTCTATCATGGAAGGGTGAATATCCAGAGCATCAATTCCTCTTTCATCACTCTTATCCCTAAAAAGGATAACCCTATTACTGCTTCTGATTAGAGACCTATCTCATTACTGAACTGTTCTCTCAAGATTATAACCAAGCCGTTAGCAAATAGACTTCAGAAGATCATGCATAAACTCATACATGCTAATCAGTATGGTTTTCTTAAGGCTAAATCTATTCAAGACTGTATGCCATGGGTATATGAGTATATTCATAGATGTTACCAAAATCAACAAGAATCTATTAACATGAAATTGGATTTTGAAAAGGCTTTTGATCTTTTGGACCATAATGCCATTTTCAATATTTTGGAGGCCAAGGGTTTTGGTCCTAGATGGATTAAATGGAACAGGCTTATATATTCTACAGGATTCTCATTTGTTTTGCTCAATGGTGTTCCTGGAAAGCAGTTCAAATGTAAGAGAGGGGTCAGACAAGGGGATCCTCTTTCACCCCTTATTTTTGTGATTGCTGCTGATCTCCTTCAAGATGTTCTTAATGAAGCTATGAGAAATCTGCTGATCACCCCTGTTTTCTCATCCATAGCAGGTCTAGATTTTCCTTTGTTGCAATATGCTGATGATACCGTTGTCATCATGAGGGCATGTAGTACTCAGGTGCAACATGTTAAAAGTTTGTTATCCCATTTTGAGTCATTTACTGGATTGAAGATTAACTATCATAAGTCCATACTGATCCAACTCAATGCTAGTGATGAGGTTTGCCAAGATTTGATGAATATCATGGGCTGTTCTATGGAGACCTTGCCAATTGATTACTTGGGACAACCTTTATCCATTTCAAAGCCTAAGGTGGAGGATTTTTTGCCACTGATAAAGAGGTTGAATGATAGATTAACTGGTTGCTCCTCTTTCCTATCATATGGAGAAAAATTGATTCTTGTTAAAGCTGTTTTCACTAGTCTTCCTATGTTCTACACGAGCACCCTGCAGATACCTAAGACAGTTATTGACCATATTAACAGATGTCTCAGACATTGTTTTTGGAGAAAATATGGGATGGAAGATAGGGGTTCAACACTTATTTCCTGGGATAAAGTGAGCAGAACACATGATCAAGATGGGCTAGGGGTGCTTGATCTTGCTACACAAAATAAAGTTCTCCTGATGAAGCATTTGCATAATTTTTTTAACAACGAGAATCTTCCTTGGATTAAGTTGATTAAAGAAAACCATTATTCTCACGGACTGGTGGATAACAGAAGGGTTGGTTCTTTTTGGTGGAGGCGATGATCAAGTTGATTCCCGCCTACAAAAAACTTGCTATATGTGAGATTGGTGATGGGAAGATGGTGGCTTTTTGGACTGATAGATGGAGTGATGGTATCTGTGCTGAACAATTCCCCTCAACTTCATTCTTTCTGCCATAGAACCAATCAATCAGTATTGGATTTTTTAAGTGCCAATGATATTTCAGATAATTTTCAGCTCCCATTGTCTATTCAAATCATCAGCAACTCACTCAGCTACAACAAAACATACAAGGCATTCAATTATCTGAATACTCTGATAGATGGTCATACAGATGGAACAATAAGAAATTTATTGTTTCTATTGCCTACAAGCAAATCATTTCTGGTCCTAAGGCACATTCACTTTTCATTTGCACCTGGAAAAATGCTGCTATACTCAGATACACGATTTTCTTTTGGTTGCTTCTTTATGACAGACTAAATTCAAGGAATTTATTACATAGGAAAACCTTTCATCTTCAAAGTTATGACTGTGAGATATGTCAAGAATTCATGGAGGAGACCTTGCTGCATCTTTTCTTTGATTGTCCATTTGCAACTAGATGCTGGGATTACATTGGAACTGACAGAAAGAGAGGTATTTCAGTATATGATGAATTGGACCTTCTTCAGCAAATCATTCCTAAAGAAATTGCTCTTGAAGTGATCATTATGGGTTGCTGAAATATATGAAAACAAAGGAATGACAAGATCTTCAACAATATTAGACCATGCCCTAGATCATGGAAAATCCAACTCACTAAGGACCTTCAGATCATCCTTCTTAGGATGAAATCTAGATATGTAGATATCCTGAAGAATTGGATTGATTCAGTTCTTATATAGATTTTCTTTGTTATTTTCACTATGTTAGAGAAAACCGGAATTGGTTGAGTTTTTAGGGGCTTTGTGACTTTTGTATATAATCTTATTAATATATACCGTAGAACATTTTGTTCTATGGTTCATTGCCTCTAATTTTTTTTTATGGAGGTAGTTCATGACATTAGGTACGTGGACTTTGGATATCCAGCATTAGACACGTGGACTTGGATGGACTTGGACATTACAAAATAAAACGTGGATTGGAGTTGCATGGGAGAGCGTTAGAATGGACAATAGTTGGACATTATATAATTGGATTTGGACTCCGATCCAATTCCAGGTTGGTTCACAGCCAATCATCAAAAATAAAAGATAAAAAATTGTGAAGATAACAGTCCCACTTGAATAAAATAGGGAACTAAACATGAACAAGAAAAATAGAATCAAATTATGCGACTGCAACTTATCTTCTTCACGGCCAATCATCAATCCATTACGGTCTGCTTAACGTAAAACGCATCACGAATGACATGAAATCCACTGAATTAAGCACATTGCACAAACTAAGCAGATAATACTGCACACGCTACTGGAAAGAGACAGCGGTCTCCAAGCCAAGAACAGAGAAAAGAGGAGAAATGACACGGCGGAGCAGCACAGGAATCACCCGTAGCAGAGCACCATTGATCGTTCCGCACGCAGGCCAGTGCTAGTCCCGCCGCCTATCTATCTCATCATGCCGAGGGGCGTGGCCGGCGCCCCCATCACCTGTGTCCCAGCAGAGACGCCTCGCCTCTGCCGCTCCATGTTCGCCTCCCAACCGATCCCCATGTCGAAGCCACGGTTCTTGAGCTCCCGGTACTCCTGGCACAGCGCGCACCACTCGCAGCACCAGTGCACCAGGAAGTCCGGGCACTCCCCCTCGTCCAGGTCGTAGTGCGCCCGCATCTTGGTCCGGTACACGCACGAGTAGAGGCACGCCATCCCCGTCAGGGAGTAGATCACCGCGTAGATCGCCCCGCTCCCGGCACACGCTGCAGCAGAAACCAAACCAGGGAACGTCACACCACGGCTCCCTAAGGCGCAGGAAGAAACTGAAGAAAGGGCGAGGCGGGAAGGAAGAACTCACAGCCGGATCCTCTGTCCACGATGTCAGCGATCTGCCCGAAGGTGACGCAGGGGCACAGGCACGTGATGAAACCTTCACGAAAAGAGATAGGACGAGCTTGAGCGACCATTGGAAGCTAGCTAGCTCTCAGCTTGGCAAACTGCACAGGAGGGGAAACGGATCGATGGGAAGACAGAGACCAACTTACAGTTCCCGGGGTCGTCCATGCAGTGGAAGAGGCTGGTGGACCATCGCCTCAGCCCGGCGGCGGTGTGCGAGTGGTTCATCGCGTGGTTGTACGTCGCCTGCGGCGGCGCCACCGGCGTCGGAGCGCCGTTACTGTACCTGCCGACGCTGCCGTCGTACGACTCGGCGGGGGTGGTAGGATACATTTCTTGGAAAATGCTGCCGTGCCTTGTTTATCATCAGTGTGCTAAAGCGAGAGACAGCTCAGACAGGACCTGGTTCCTCTTTAAAGGATTCAGTAATTTGAGTCTCCCCCAAGTCTTTTGATTATTCTTTTTTTGTGCCAATCAGTAGGGCTCTGACCAGTCGTTCGAGTCAAGTCGACGTGCACCAGGGTGACATCTTGGATGCTTCGTGCTCCTAGGCGATTGGTTGACGTAACGGCAGATGACCCAAGTTAACCAAACGCCATGGTATGTGCAAGAGATAACTTTTTTTTTTGTTTGCAGGGAAGAAGATGAGGAAGTACTTTCTGAGCATCATGGCATTCCACTTTCATCTATGCAAGAAGGCTGTAGGCCGAACTTTAGGTACATGGAAATCTCGGGCCAAAGATATAACATTTTTCTTATGCCAAATCATGGTCTTTCTAGCCAAGTTGAAAAAAAAAATGAGAAAGTTCTTCGTCTTGTTATCATATACTTCTCTTATGCATGGTTGGCTACTTGCAAACTTGTCGACGAGACATGCAGCAGCAGTTGCTATCCTGGAGGTAATTGTCATTAAACAATAAACTACGATAAAACTCGTGCATTGCTAGGGGGAACAACCAACTAAAACTCGTGCATATCAGCGAGGAGCACTTCAATGACGTGGTTGACGTCGATCTCGTGCGCGTCAGCCACGGCCACGGTGACCTCACGCGCTCTATCCATGGCCACGACAACCTCGCGCACGCTAGTTGACAATCTCTAAAATCAAGATGATATTTTAGTTAGAGCAAATTGACCAAACCCATACCTATTCGGATCATCGTAACAACAATGCGATTATTTGTGATTGGTAATAAAAGCAGCCCCTAGTGGCACATCGTAACAAAAATCATAGAAATTATGACATGCATGTATGATCACTTGGGAGTCCACATAGGAGATAGGGTACGGCCTCATCACCTCGTATTTTTTTCACTAACCCCCCGCCCCCTCGTTTTCTCTCCTTGTGACTTAGGGCATCTCCAGCCGTCCCCCCCAGAGCCCCCCAGGGGGTTTTTTTCGCGGCGGAAGCGGCGAATAGCGCCGCTTCTTCACCACTCGGCCCCCCCAGAGGCCCAAATAGCGCCGTTTCGGTGCTAAATAGCGCCGCGGCACCCAGGCCAAACCCAGCCCGCTGGGTTCGGCCTGGGGGGGGCGAAACTGCGCGGCCACGCGCGTGGGCCAGCTCGGTCAGCGACGCGACGGGAAAGCGCGGGAACAGAAGCCACCGCCCGTGACCTCCTTCTCGGCGCCCGCGCCGTCAAAGGCTGCCGGAGTTATGGCGTGGCGGCCGCCTAGTGCATGCACCCCGGTCAAAGGCTGCCGGATTAATGGCGTGGCGGCAGCGGTGACACGCGCGGCGCGGCGACTGGCCCGCCAAGCTATAAAAATGGTGCCCGCCCCCTCCCCGTACGCACATTCTCGTCTCCTCCCTCGCCGTTCTTTCTCCATCTTCTCCGTCCTCGCCCTCGCCGCAATGGATCGTCTCTGGGACGCGTGGCCCGACAGCGACTACGACGACGAGCTGCAGCCAGCGGCGCCGGAGCAACTTCAGCCGCAGCAGGTGGCGCCGGAGCCGCAGCAGGACGAGGCACGAGAAGCACGGCGGGCTGCCCGTCAGTGGAGGCGGGAGGTGAGGCGGCAGCCGATATGGCCCGAGCAGCACGCCGGGCTGCACTCGTTCGAGACGGCGCAGAACGAGGGCGCGTACCGCGAGGTTCGCGGCGTCCTCGTGCAGGCGGCGCAGGCGGCGGAGGCGGCCGCCATCCAGGCCTCTCTGGAGTCACACCAGAGAGAGGAGGCGGCGCGAGAGGTGCGCCGGCAGATGGCCGCGCGCGCTGCCTCGGCCGAGCAGGCGGGCATTATCGCCCTCTACGAGGCCGACCGGCGGCAGGTGGCGCTACAGGGCGAGCGCCGCAGCCGCCCGCCCTCCGAGCAGGCGCAGCTGCACCGGCTGCGTCTGCAAGCCTGAGCGGAGCGGGCGGAGCAACGCCGTCAGAGCGAAGCTGGCCCCTCCAACCAGCGCCGCCACGGCGACGCCGCTGATGAAGACGACGATGCGTAGGCGTAGGGGTAGTTGTCGCGTAGTTTACATTTCCGCTGTTTTAGTTTGAATTTCGCTCGAAAATGTACGCAATTCGCTTTGATCAATAAAATTTCGCCCCTTTTAAATTTGCGTTTGTTTGGGCCGATTCTTGGGCTCGGTACGCGACTGGGAAACGCGCCCCCCAGGTTCCAGAATAGCGCCGTTTAGCGCCGCGGCGGCACCAAAACGGCGGCGTTTTGGGCCCTGGGGGGCGCAACGGCTGGAGATGCCCTTATGTTTCACCGATGGTCTTTATGGACGGCCGTCCCCCCTTCCCGTTGGCGGAGAAGTTGCCGGCCGTCGCCCTCTGAACTCACGCCCCTATAGGAACATGCGTTTTCGTCTCCGCTTAGCCCGTACATGCTCGATCTTGCCATGAATGGCGAAAATGTGTGCATCTCCTCAATGTCATTGAAGTTCAATGATTGAACACAATTAAATCAATTTTATTTTGCGTTGAAGAACATGAGTAGTACTTTCTGAGCATCTTAGCATTCCCTTCAAGTGTAGATTATAGAACCATTTTTCGCTCGAAGGGCCGTAGGCTAAACTTTTATCAACATAGGACAAAGAGGTGCAGGGAGATCTCGAGGCAAAGGTACACAACCATTTTTCTTATGCCAGGTCAGGATCTTTCTAGCCAACTTGCAAAATGAAACAAGAGAAAAAAAGAGTTCTAGCCTTGCTGTCATATATACATTTCATATCCATGGTTGGCTACTTGCCAACTGGTCGGACAAACCATGCAATGCAGCAACAGTTGGGCTAACCGTTGTTCAACATTAAATAAGGTGTTAGGTTTCAAAATTATGGAAGTCTAATCAAGCGAGGTGACAGCAAGGTACTCGTATTGGAGTATGCGGATGGATATAGTTTTCCTTTTTGGCCATTGGTTTGCGCTGCCTGTCTTGAAGACAGCTGCTCGGTCACATGCGAAACCTTGGGACGTTAAACAATCTATTTCTTCTGATCTTGGTTAGGTTAACAACAGCTAGCGGTATTTCATTTTCTGTTAGTAGTATATATATATGCAGAAGCATTGTAAGATGGATAGTTATGCGTGGTACATGGCAGTAGCAACTTTGGATTTGCTGAAGCTATTGACCGACGTTTACGACTTTGCTGATGGATAAGTATTGACCGCGTATTTGTTGCTTCTCCGAAGGAAACTTCCGATGTTAATTTGTCACCAAGTTCCCTCTTATCTTGTAGACTAGAAGCAGGGGATGCTGGTTTTTTTTCGACGTCGACAGAGAAAGCTGGTTTAGTTGGTTGCGACTTACAGTTTGATAAACCAGCATGCACCTACTGTCGTTGTTGCTCCATGGGTCCAATATTACTGCTAGGTGGACCAACCTTCATTTGTTTTCTTTTGCTAGGTTAGAATACGGGATCGGGCAGAAAGCAACATAATAACAAGTTTTCAGTGAACAACTCAAGTGCCACGGTCACTAAATTTGGACGGGTCCGCTTATTTTGGTCTGCCGTTTGCACTCCAAGAACAGCTATTTCGCTCACGGAGCTCTGACTTGTGCTCATGGTCGAAATCACGGTTTGCTGGCAAATCCGGCCAGTTGGACATAGCTGATGGCCACGACATGAAACAACACGTTTGCCGAGTGTCACGGCCAAGCCTGCTTTAAGAAATGCAACTCGCAGTCAGCTTAGCCGCCGGATATATTTGGCCATAGGAAATCCGGCGCGGACGGCCCGGCTCGAAATTTCTGGGCCTGGGCTTGAGAGTTAAGGCCAGATACTGTGCGGGGACGGGCCGGGCTTCACATTTTGGCATTGTAGGAATAGGCAGGACTGTCGGGTTTTTCCATTTCTGGGTCAAGCTTGGTCTGAAATCTACGCCTGACAACCTAATCGGTCTAGGCTTGTTTTTTTCTATTCGGGCTTCTCCATGTTGGGAATATGCCCTAGAGGCAATCATAGATGATGTAATTCCCAATGTATTCATAAAGTTGTTAAGTTGTCCTTTGGTTTGAACATCTGATATATGTCATTGAATATGTGATTCGATTGTGGAACTATGTATTCATGTTGTTCATACTAATTGTCCTTGGTCGTTAAGGTTGTGCTGGACACACACCCTAGACTAATGTGAGTGTTGGCTGATGACACGGTTCCACTTGTCATGGGCATGGTGATGCCATTCCAACGTTCACGGACTTGGCTAAAGAGTTTAGCAAGTCGGACTGACCCACATTGAGATGCAACGATCAAGTCGTCATTTGCATGTCTCAATCAATGTAATCCTTAGACCTGAGGTTGTCGCACAATCCGAGTTGTGGATCACCGACTTAGGTTCTGTCAAACGTTGTTCTGTGACAAGGCAACTATAAAGGCAGAGTTCGGGTCGAATGAGAAGCAAGCTGCGTGATATGGATAATCAAGATGAGATTTTGCCCCTCCTAATGGAGAGATATTCTATGGGCCCTCTCGAGTGATATGATTTAGGAAGCATGGCCATGCGCGACTCAGTTAAGTGTTAACTGTGTCGGTTGACTAAGAGTTAGTCAGATGAATCGCATATCACGGATCGAGAAGAGAGTTGAACTATTTAAGGGATGACGATAAATCGCCTATAGTTCGACAAGGTATATCGTGAGGCAAAAAGGACTAAGATGAATATCACATTGAAAGGTATGTCGTCATGACTCAATGGGACTTGGGAGTCGGCACGTTCTGCTAGGAGCCGCTACCGATTGATCGATTGAGAGTCGGACTCCAATCGTGTCCAAGTCGCCATGAGTCTGCAGGGTCGCACACTTAAGAGCGGGAGTAAGTATTGGTCGGGTTGGACCCGAACCGGAAATGGACTGGTTTTGTGAGTCGGACTCACAGAGGGAATGGGCCACAAGTGTTGTGAAGCCCATTACCATACGCTATATAAAGAGGGGCGCAGGTTGCCCAGCGGGCACGTTAGTCCACTCTCCCATGCGTTGGGAACCCTAGCCCCACTCAGTCCAGCCGCCGCACCGGACCTAGCAGTCCGCCGTCGGAGCTCCTCCTCGTACGTGTGGATACCGGCAGAGGTGCTGTACGTTCAGCACTTCGACGTTCGAGGGATTGGATCGACCGGACCGGATCGTGGGACTGCACTGCCCCGACGCGCTGCATCGATAATCCGCACCTGCGCGTCTAGTGGTAATACTCGTGGCCTTCTACCTCGGCTAGATCTTGGAAGCATCGCGTAGGAAAAAATTTCGTTTATCTCCACGCGTTCCAACAGTGGTATCAGAGCGGTAGCTTCTGGTATTAGGCCCGAGATCCGTACATATGTGATATGTAGTTAGCGTTAGATGTGATCTAATTGCTGTTTTGGTGGTCGGTCTATGAGATAGATCGGTTTTGTACAAGGTTGATTGGATCAATCGTACTCGGGGTTAATGGATGATCTGGTTTCCGTGATCATACTGCTAAGGTCGTGGAACAACTTACCCCTACCGGTCGGTTTCCGCCGTCGGGGTATACCGTTGCGAGTTTCACAACGCCGGTAGATATCGTATCTATGCATAACTTGTTTTTGCAGGAAGTTGTGAATGGTATGTCTTATGTGCATGTGATGTGTGTAATCCATACATGATCTGCGTATCATGTTTATGTCAGCCGGCTGGAGCCTAGGTGCTGTCATTTTATTGTATACCGGCCTGCGTGTCAGATTCTCTATGTAAATTTTGATTTACTAGCTAGTGTAGCTTGTTGGAGAACCCGGAAGGCATGCAAGTCGATGTACAAGTCGGCTACATGGAGCAAGATGGCACGTGACAAGAGTTGGCACGAGCCGACTTGCAAGCTTCGTGGAGATGGAGATCACCATGAAGAGAGCCATACCATTTCACATTATAATTGCTTTATTTGTGTTATTGTTATGTCTCTATTTACCTCTATTTAGATAGTTGGTAGATTCTTTAATCCCTCAAAGAAGGTCTAGTCGGTCGCCCCGCCAGTGCTGCACCATCACAAGTCGGACATTCTTGGTAGTGGGCTCATAAAATTGAGGTGCTACCAATTCTTTCCGGTTAGGTGGGTTTGAGTCGGACTCTTACAAGCAGAAGCACTTGGTAATCTAGACGAGTCCATCACAACGGTTGTGGGGCTCGGGGCGAGGTAGGTTGGGAGCCGGGGCATGTGATGTCACCCAACTAACAGGAGTCGTATTGGATACGATTGGCAAGGTGTTGCCTACCTAGATCACTTGACGGCTAGCGGTGATGCTAAAGCTCACTAGTCGGCTTGCTTATTTAGGATCTTGAATCACTCAGCAACCATTGGAGGGATGTTGGTTCTAGTGGGAGCATAAGTATTAAAGCGTTTAATATGCCTGCTCTTTTATGAATACATGTCTTAAGTGTTTTTGCGTATTTTCTGTTGTAGATCAATGGCACCTAGCAACCTTCCTCAGTTGTCCGCGTTTGCGTTGAGGTCAATCCTAGAGAAAGATAAGCTTAATGGAACTAATTTCACCAACTGGTATCGTAATCTGAGGATAGTCCTCAAGCATGACAAGAAAGAACATGTTCTAGAAACTCCACTTCCAGAAGAGCCAGATGACGATGCGACTGTCGCAGTCACGAATGCCTACCGTAAGACTAGAGATGAGTCTACGGAGATTAGCTGTCTTATGCTTGCACACATGGAACCGGACTTGCAGCAGCAGTTCGAGAATGTTGAGGCCTACGATATGATCGAAAGCCTCAAAAGTATGTTCCAGGCTCAAGCAAAGACTGAGAGGTATCAAGTCTCTGAAGCTTTGCTTGGCTGTAAGCTGAAAGACGGTGATCCACTGAGTCCGCATGTAATCAAGATGATTGGTTACATTCAGTCTCTGGATCGGCTGGGCGTCCCAATTAACGAAGAGTTCGCTACTGATATAATTCTGAACTCTCTTCCTAGTGTGTATGGTTCGTTCATCTCGAACTACCATATGCATGGTATGGATAAGAGTATCACTGAATTACATGGGATGCTCAAAACGGCAGAGGCTGATCTCAAGAAAGGCGCCAGTCAAGTGTTGATGGTGCAGAATAAGGCTAAGTTCAAGAAGAGTTCTTGGACTAAGAAGAAGAAGGATAAGTCAGGAGGTAGCACCCATGGCCCTGTCCAGAGTGCTCCCTCAAAGACTAAACCTTCTCCTACAGCCGGAGCCAACTGCTTCTATCGCAAGCAAGATGGCCACTGGAAGAGGAACTGCACCAAGTATTTGGCTGACAGAGCCAAGAGTGGAGGTGTGACTTCCAACTCAGGTACGCTTGTGTGCAATGTTATAGACATTTATCTTGCTGATGCGCCTAATAGTTCTTGGGTATATGATACCGGATCAGTTATTCACATATGCAACTCGTTGCAGGGACTGGTAAGAACTAGGAGCGTGGCAAGAGGAGAGGTTGACATTCGGGTCGGCAACAAGGCGAGAGTCGCTGCGTTGGAAGTCGGCACGATGCAACTTCATTTACCTTCAGGATTTATTTTGGAACTAAATAATTGTTATTATGTTCCAGCGCTTAGTCGAAACATTATTTCCGCCTCATGTTTGATGAGACAAGGTTATGAGTCGAATATTAAGAATAATGGTTGTTCTTTATATTTGAAAGATATGTTTCATGGCTTTGCACCCGTTCAGAATGGGTTATTTATTTTAAATCTTGATAGTGAATCGGTCTATAACATAAATGTTAAAAGGTTGAAACCAAATGATCTGAATATGACTTACTTTTGGCATTGTCGGCTTGGTCATATAAGTTGGAAGCGCATGAAGAAGCTCCATGATGATGGACTTCTAACTTCGTTTGACTTAGAGTCATTCGAGACATGCGAATCATGCCTACTAGGCATGATGACCAAGACACCTTCTGCAAGGAGTTGTGAAAGGGCGTCCGACTTGTTGGAACTAATACATAGTGATGTATGTGGTCCAATGAGCACGACAGCCAGAGGTGGTTATGAGTACTTTATTACCTTCACTGATGATTTGAGTAGGTATGGATATATCTATTTAATGAAACACAAATCGGAAGCCTTTGAAAAGTTCAAGGAATTCCAGAGTGAGGTACAAAATCAGCTCGGCAAGAAAATAAAGTTTCTACGGTCGGACCGTGGAGGCGAGTACATGAGCCATGAGTTTGATGACCATCTAAAGAGTTGTGGAATAGTTTCTCAACTCACTCCGCCGGGTACACCGCAGAGAAACGGTGTATCGGAACGGAGAAATCGGACCTTGTTGGACATGGTACGATCAATGATGAGTCGGACAGATCTACCTTTATCATTTTGGGGTTATTGTCTAGAAACTGCAGGTTTCACACTAAACAGAGTACCATCAAAATCAGTAGAGAAGACACCACATGAGATGTGGACTGGTAAAAAGCCAAGTTTGTCTTTTCTTAAGATTTGGGGTTGTGAAGCATTTGTCAAGCGACTTCAGTCGGACAAGCTCACGTCCAAGTCGGATAAGTGTATTTTCGTGGGGTATCCGAGGGAAACCTTGGAGTACTACTTCTACAACCGGGAAGAGGGCAAAGTGTTTGTCGCTCGGAATGGTGTCTTCCTTGAGAAAGAGTTTCTCGGACGGGAAGTCAATGGGAGCACAGTGCAACTCGAAGAAATTCGAGAGGAACCGGCTAGGGGCGAGTCGGCAAACGCCTTGGAGGCGGAGCCGGTCGTGGTACCTACACCGGTTACAACACCTGAACCACGGAGATCTGCCAGATTACAGAGTGCTCGAGATGTTTTACTGTTAGACAGTAATGAGCCGGCAACTTATTCGGAAGCGATGGTGGGATCTGATTCCGAGTCATGGCTTGGAGCCATGAGATCCGAGTTAAAGTCCATGGATGAAAACCAAGTTTGGAATTTGGTTGATCTGCCAACCCGTCGAGTGCAAATGGGTCTTTAAGAAGAAAATTGATATGGATGGAAATATTTCCGTCTATAAAGCACGACTTGTCGCGAAGGGGTTCCGACAGGTTCAAGGAGTTGACTACGACGAGACCTTCTCGCCCGTAGCGATGCTTAAATCAATTCGGATCATGTTAGCCATAGCAGTCTATTTCGACTATGAGATATGGCAGATGGATGTCAAGACGGCTTTCCTTAATGGAAATTTAACTGAGGACGTGTATATGATACAGCCCGAAGGTTTTGTCGATCCGGCTAATGCTGACAAGGTATGCAAACTTCAAAAATCCATTTATGGGTTGAAGCAAGCATCTCGGAGTTGGAACATTCGCTTTGATGAGGTAGTCAAATCGTTTGGCTTCATCAAGAGTGATCATGATTCTTGTTTATACAAGAAGTTTAGTGGGAGCAAAGTAAACTTTCTAATCTTATATGTGGATGACATATTACTGATTGGAAATGATGTCATGATGTTGCAAGAAACCAAAGAGTCATTGGAAAGGAGTTTCTCAATGAAAGATTTGGGTGAGGCGACTTACATATTAGGAATCAGGATCTATAGAGATAGATCAAGGCGGCTCATTGGATTGAGTCAGAGTACTTATCTGGACAAGGTTTTGAAGAAATTCAAAATGGAAGAGTCCAAGAAGGGATTCTTACCGATGTCCCATGGTATAAAACTTAGCAAGACTCAGTGTCCTTCGACGACTGATGAGCGAAGTCAGATGAGTGTGATTCCGTATGCTTCGGCAATCGGATCCATCATGTATGCCATGATTTGTACTAGGCCAGATGTTTCCTATGCTCTAAGTGTTACGAGCAGATACCAGGCTGACCCTGGCAAAGCTCACTGGGCAGCGGTTAAAAACATTCTTAAGTATTTGAGAAATACTAAGGAAATGTTCCTAGTTTATGGAGGTGATGAGGAATTCAGTGTAAAGGGTTACACGGATGCGAGTTATCTCACCGACTCAGATGATTCTCGTTCGCAATCTGGATACGTGTTCGTAATGAACGGAGGAGCTGTGAGCTGGAAGAGTTCCAAGCAAAATACGGTGTCTGCATCTACAACAGAGGCTGAGTATATTGCTGCCTCGGAGGCGGCAAAGGAAGCTGTTTGGATCAGGAACCTCCTGATAGATCTTGGTGTGGTTCAGGGCGCGTCCAATCCTTTGGACGTATATTGTGACAACAATGGTGCTATCGCACAGGCCAAGGAACCTAGACAACACCAGAAGAACAAACATATACTCATGCGGTACCACCTCATTCGCCAGTTTGTCGAACAAGGTGATATCAAGTTATGCAAAGTACACACGGATGCAAACATTGCAGATCCGTTGACAAAGGCGCTACCACAGCCTAAGCATGAGGCGCACACGAGAGGTATGGGCATTAGATGCCTAGGCATATGATGCCAAGATGATTGACTCTAGTGCAAGTGGGAGACTGTTGGGAATATGCCCTAGAGGCAATCATAGATGATGTAATTCCCAATGTATTCATAAAGTTGTTAAGTTGTCCTTTGGTTTGAACATCTGATATATGTCATTGAATATGTGATTCGATTGTGGAACTATGTATTCATGTTGTTCATACTAATTGTCCTTGGTCGTTAAGGTTGTGCTGGACACACACCCTAGACTAATGTGAGTGTTGGCTGATGACACGGTTCCACTTGTCATGGGCATGGTGATGCCATTCCAACGTTCACGGACTTGGCTAAAGAGTTTAGCAAGTCGGACTGACCCACATTGAGATGCAACGATCAAGTCGTCATTTGCATGTCTCAATCAATGTAATCCTTAGACCTGAGGTTGTCGCACAATCCGAGTTGTGGATCACCGACTTAGGTTCTGTCAAACGTTGTTCTGTGACAAGGCAACTATAAAGGCAGAGTTCGGGTCGAATGAGAAGCAAGCTGCATGATATGGATAATCAAGATGGGATTTTGCCCCTCCTAATGGAGAGATATTCTCTGAGCCCTCTCGAGTGATATGATTCAGGAAGCATGGCCATGCGCGACTCAGTTAAGTGTTAACTGTGTCGGTTGACTAAGAGTTAGTCAGATGAATCGCATATCACGGATCGAGAAGAGAGTTGAACTATTTAAGGGATGACGATAAATCGCCTATAGTTCGACAAGGTATATCGTGAGGCAAAAAGGACTAAGATGAATATCACATTGAAAGGTATGTCGTCATGACTCAATGGGACTTGGGAGTCGGCACGTTCTGCTAGGAGCCGCTACCGATTGATCGATTGAGAGTCGGACTTCAATCGTGTCCAAGTCGCCATGAGCCTGCAGGGTCGCACACTTAAGAGCGGGAGTAAGTATTGGTCGGGTTGGACCCGAACCGGAAATGGACTGGTTTTGTGAGTCGGACTCACAGAGGGAATGGGCCACAAGTGTTGTGAAGCCCATTACCATACGCTATATAAAGAGGGGCGCAGGTTGCCCAGCGGGCACGTTAGTCCACTCTCCCATGCGTTGGGAACCCTAGCCCCACTCAGTCCAGCCGCCGCACCGGACCTAGCAGTCCGCCGTCGGAGCTCCTCCTCGTACGTGTGGATACCAGCAGAGGTGCTGTACGTTCAGCACTTCGACGTTTGAGGGATTGGATCGGCCGGACCGGATCGTGGGACTGCACTGCCCCGACGCGCTGCATCGATAATCCGCACCTGCGCGTCTAGTGGTAATACTCGTGGCCTTCTACCTCGGCTAGATCTTGGAAGCATCGCGTAGGAAATTTTTTCGTTTATCTCCACGCGTTCCAACACTCCTGGCTCGGCTCGAGGTCTAGCCCGACATGATTTTTGGCTAGGTATACCGCCGGCTAAGCCCATGGGGAGGACGGAGGTGGCGAGGACAGTCTCACTCCAGGCACGGTGTCCTCTACCACCGGCGAGTGTCCACGGGCGGGGGAGGCTCGGCTGCTGGACCCTAGTGTCGCTACATGCACGACCCTTGGCACGCCCTTGAACTTAGATCTGACACCCTCGCACGACGGCGTTGGAGGAGGAAACCAAAACTGCCAGCCCTCCAACCACGAACTCAGCATATGATGCACCATCTTCCACATGTCACCGGAGAAAACAATCGTCTGTGCATACTCCTCAACAACCTCTCAAGCTCGAGTCCGACGCCGGAGACAACATATCTAGTGCTGATGCAGCTCTTCTCGGAAAATAAAGGGTCAAGATTACTGGGCTACGTAGCAGAATTTAAAATTCTATGTCTTACGCAACACACAAGATCTACTATGAAGGTTCGGGCGAGGATATATCTTATCTTTACCAACATGAAGCACAAAATGTGTGTCGACGACGCTGTCGGTGATGCCCGATGAAAAGATGTCGTCTCCCCGTATCCAGTATTTTGGATCCAATACAGTGAGAGTTGTTGGATGTATGCCCAAAATGCAATAATACTTATATATTCGTTTCATAATTATGATTCATATTACTATGCTATAACCAACGTGGCTCCTGAATATGAGATTCAGAGTAGAACTCACGCTCACATGTAGTAACATGAATAAAGTATCAAACGCTAGCTTTGCCTTTTAGGACTAATTCATTAGATGCTTGATGAATATGTTTTCCTCGTCATGTGCATTGTTTATGTCAGCATTAATGAATAACATATTATTGGAAGGAACAATATGGCTAGGTATATACCCTAGTAGTTGATGTGCTAAGAGATTCCACTAAGACATCCTTGTCCTTAAATTCATATTACATCATGGTTATTATTACAATGCATCCTTTGACCATGAGGTTATTGGGGTAATATATTATGAAGTTTTTACTTTGTTACTATCAATAGTCACACCGTAAACTAGGTGAACATAAAGTTATCCACTGGGCAATTGTAAATGAGTATGTTGCCTCGACGTTTTGATAATGGAATTACTCCTCCGTAAAAAGAGTGATACATACGTCGGCCCACTCGATATTCTTGATATCCATTAGTTCTGCAGACAATCCATGATGATGATACATCATGTGGGATATCATAATACATTAACAAGAAATAGGAAACTTACCAGTTAAAGAGACAAGACAAAGTATAGTGGAAACGGAGATTGTTCCATGGCAATACCGGAATCCATAGTCTTGGGTAAGTTTGGTATCGTTAGTAATGGGAGAATTGTATAATGAAAAACAGGTTCATCATTTTATTCGTTTAGTATGTGGGAGTCAATATAATTATCCATGGACCCGTTACTGATTATTGGAAAGGAAAGGGTTTCCAGTTTCATGTCCACACACTATCGAACCTGTAGGGAAAACACACTTAAGTTAAGGATGATTTATGTGTATATAGGTAAGTCCAGATCAACAAGGAGTATCATCGAAATTGTGTTTCTGCATTATAGATATATTTTATATATCGGAAAGAATTTATATTGAGAACATTGGGTGCCCTAATGTAATAGAAACAATTTCTATTACCACTGGAATTTATTTCGAAGTTTTTCTAAGAGAGAAACTAAGGTTGCACGCTTTACTGAGAAAGTGTAGGGGGTCGTGAGATGTCCTAGTATGTCGGAACTATATTTCTGACATCATTAGATAACATCGGTTATTTTATCTAAAGGGTTCATAGGGTTCCGGAAGAGTTTTAGGCAAACACCAGGATGGGGCGGGGGGGGGGGGAGTGTCGGAGGGGGCACGAATGCCCCTTATGGCCGCACCCTATTTTAGAGGGCTCCGAGGTGGGCCCTTTTCTTTTTTTAGATATTGAATGCATTGATTCTTGTCCTATCATTTTGGGGAGACTTTTTCTTCGCACCATTGGTGCCATTATTGATATGAAAGAGGGAATTATAAGACTACAGTTCCCCATTAAAAAGGGCATGGAACATTTCTCTATAAAAAGAATAAAGTTACCTTGTGATCACATTGTAAGGACTACCCACAAGTCAATTGATAATACTTGATTCGTTCTTCATGCCTAGCTAAAAGACGTTAAAGAAAAGTGCTTGTGGGAGGCAACCCACTTTGTTTTCCTTTGTTATTTTTATGTTTATTTCTGTTCTATTTTGTTTTCTTTGAGTTTTTAAGTTGTTAGTTATGTAAGAATTTCTCTTTATACTTTTTATTTCATTTTGTGCCAAGAGTAACCTCTAATTGATAGGTAGTGGGATTTGGAGATTTGTTGTTTTCTGTCCAGATTTTTTTGCTTCACCAAAAACCTCGGTTCTCTCAGCTAGAACCTGGTTTTTTTACACATGCCCTGGGTTGTTATCTACCTTTAATTAGATTCTAACTTTTTTATTTGAGCTCCAGAAGTGCCTCAAAAAAATTCATCTTTACTTGATGTTCTGTTTTGACAGATTTCTGCCAATATTTGCATTTGCCTCTTAATCTTCTCTTTTGGCGTTCTTTCAGGAGGGGGGGGGGGCTTAAAAGAATTTGTGATAGTACCTAATGTTTTAAATGGAGTGTTAGACTTGTGCTGAAACTGAACCAAGTGGATTTATTATTTTAATGCACTAACGTTGCTAATGAAGATTTTGAGAGTTTTTAGGTGGAGGAAGTTTTCAAGTGTAGGGAGAGAAGGATTATATGAGGAGATGAAGGGTGGAGACAAGCTCAAGCTTGGGGATTCCCATGTCACCCAATACATGTCCAATAAGTACAAACGTCAAAGCTTGGGGATGCCTAGGACATCCCCTTCTTCATCAACAAAAATATCACGTTTCTTTCAAAAAAACTATATTTTTATTCCTTCACATGATATATATGTGTCATTCTTGGAGCGTCATGTTATTTTTCTTTGAGTTTTTTTTAATTTCTGTAACACATGTTTGGATCCTAGCATATTTTAGTTTGGAGAGAGACACGCTCTGTTTTTATTGTCTAGAACACTCTAGTTTTCGCTCTTATTATTCTGTGAGTGTTCAGTTTTGCTAGTACTGCGTTTAGCTTTGTCTTTCACTCAAATTTTGTTCAGAGCTTATTGTTTTTATTAAATTATATATAATTAGCTCTATGGTCTTTAATGAATATGTGCTTTGAGAGTTGTTTCAAATAAGTTAATTGGTGTTGGAAAAGAGTAAAATATTTCATACTTATAGTGCTGCAATAGGAAGCTTATTTTGACCGTGGATTAGAGTTTAACATATCATGTTAAATATTATTTTAATTGTGTGCTTAGTAGTTTATTATGTATCATGACTAGTCTCTAATAACTTAGAGTGCTTAATCTGCCACTAGAATTAAAGCATGTGTTGTTTCCTCATAACGAAGCATCGTATTGTGGTATTGTCCTTTAAATGATTCACTTGGATTGACTTGGTGCATGCTCACACCATGTTATGACTATAAAACAAGTCACTCTTAGACTTGATGATCATTTAGTTTTTGACTTTATAATATCACTTTATGCTTTAATTAATGATGTTTTGTTGCTATGCATGGTTATGACCGTTATTGCTCTCTTAGTTCGTCGCTCCCATGTACTAACTATGATATCTAATCGTGCATCCAACTCCCAAAATCCAAAGTTATTCTAATGTATCCATCTATATGTGGTATTTCACCGCCACTCTAAGTAAATTTCTTATGTGCTACCTTTAAAACTTTCAAAATTATTAAACATGTTTGGTGTTTCTGTTTTAGCTCATGAGGAAGTATTAAGTGCTTTATTATTTCTTCATGTTTGATGACTTCACACTTCACTAGCATGAATAATGTGTTCCTAATATTGCGAAATAGCATACATCTGGGTGCCCAGAGCACAAAAGATAAGCTACAACAATAACGTTAAAATCTCCTCACACGATGGACTTGAGAAATCATGAACTTAGCTTGTGAAAACAAAGGAGAAAGGAGAATGTTATAATTCTCCTTTGCGAGCCGCTCTTAAAGCCATTAAACATGAAAAGATGACAAGTCATTTTATAGAATTTGTTGACATATACATAGACCTCTCTCAAAAACTATATTATCAATATCTCTGTTTTATCAAATAAAAAGCTTTAACACGTGAGTAATCCCTGCTTTCCTCTGCGAATGGCCTTTCTTTTACTTTTATGCTGAGTCTTCATCGTCTTACTTTATGCACCAATTAAGAGAGCATAGTTGTCATTCTGAGTATAATGTGCATAGTCCAAATTTTTTATTATTGATTGATTCATGATTATGGTATTGCTTGTTCTCAAATTATTTGTATCTAGTCACCATTTGAACTTTAAAAGTGGTCTCACATTTATGTTTTTCTATTCGAAGAAGGACAAGCGGGATGCCATGTTATTATGGTTTTCTTTATGATTTAAACAAACTTATCGCTTTCAATGCTTCATTACTTATTTTCAATTATTTGTGTTACTTTTCGTGTGCAACATAGTTGCTAAGTTTACATTGGTTCAATAATATTTATCATGCCTTTGTTAAAGTACTCTGATCTTAGCTTACAAATGCTTTTACTTATGATTGATCAAGTTTGTGTTGGCTTCATGTCACCTCAAGAATTATTTTGTTATCACTTACCTACTCAATGACGAGCAGGAGTTAAGCTTGGGGATGCTGATACGCCATGCTTATTTTCTATCCGATGTCTTTATGTTATTATCATGCTTTTCTTCGTTTTCCGGTTGTTTTCATACACTAACCTATTAACAAGATGCCCCGGGCCAGTTGTTGTTTTTCTATTTTAGAAAAGTTCTGAAGGAAATATTCTTTGAAAGGGCTGAAAATCCACGAAGATCAATTTTTACCTGGAAAAAAAGAGGAGTCCAAACAAGAGACGAAGGGGTGCCAGGTGCGGCCCTCCTAGGCCACTCCTGGTGGGCCCTGGATGCCTTGGCCACCGCCTCACGCCGCCTCTTTGCCTACAAGATTACCTTAACCCTAATTTTATCGGGGACGGAGATTATTTCCATGAATCATAAAGAGAGGGCCTTCACCTCAAAAGTCCAATCTAGGGCTTCTACATCCCTGTTCCTACACCTTGCCGGAGGGGCGAATCGTCATTGGAGGCCTCTACGTCGCCATGATTGCCTCCATGATGATGCGTGAGTAGTACATCTCGGGACTACGAGTCCATAGAAGTAGCTAGACGATATTTCTCTCCGTGATGCCTCCATGTTTAGAGTCTCGTGAGCTGGCTCACATGATCGAGACCACCATTATACAATTGTGCATGTTGTGCTTGTTGAGATCTGATGAACCATGAGATTATGATTAGTTTGTTCATGTCAATCTGAGATGCTTCACTTATATTATTACAGAGATTTAATATTGTCTTGCAATGATCTCCGGTGTTTATGATTACCTTTTCCACGTAGTTGTTTTCACCTCCAAGAGAGGGTTTATATGCTAGATAGTGGGTTCGTGCCTCCCTTACATCTGTGCTTGAGTGACAGAAACGTGATGGATGTGGGATGTGTTGTTGCCACTAGGGTGAAAATAGCGATGCTCTTGTCTACGGATGAGAACCACTACTTATATTATGTACTTGCTCTTAATGCAATTTTCTGTTCCACACAAAGTAATCACTTCGTTGATGCAGCTTAATACCACGAGATTTGCTGGATAACTTTGTTAAGGTGGACTATTAGTAATAGATGCATGTTGGATAGCGGTCTATTTATCTTGACATAATGCCTACTATGTTAGACCCTCTGAACTATATCTCATCATAATAGTATTGTTATATGCTCATGATTTTTTTAATGGCCCAGCTTTAATTTGTTCACCCGACATGTTTGTCTTCTTTGGAGAGTACCACTAGTGAACCTATGGCCCCCGGTCCTATTTTCCTCACTGATAAAACCTTCTTTTAAGCACTTTCATAATTGTTTATTTGTTGTACCATTTTTACCTTTATTGCTTTCCAATATTCTATATCTTTAATTATCTAGTTTCAGCAAGACCGGAACACTGACAACCTTCCGGAAAGTTGGGGCAAGAGAAAGTTTGTGTGTTGTGTGCAGGTTTCACGCTCGTTGACACGCCAGACAACAAGAATCATTCTCCAAGTTTTTGAAGTCCTACTGGTCGATAAACCCAGGTTCCATAATTGGGGGGAAAATTCCGCTAGACTACATCATACCTTCCACTTGGCGTAACCCAACGGACGTGTGATGACTTCAGCATCATCACAAGCCTATAATCCGAGAATACCTTAGTTGATCTCTAGTAATCCGTAGATTATTTTTAAGCAACACACTAGGATCATATGGAGCTGGAGAGGGCTTGTAGTCTCTATACCGGAAGCACCTCAAGACCTTTTCCACGTAGTGAGATTGCAGCAGTGTAATCCCACCATTATCATTTCTCAAAAGTTTGATGTTCAGATACCATCAGCTACTCCTAAATCCGTCATCTCAAACCAGGAAGATACTAAATCCTTATCCTCCTTTATTAAATCAAGATTTGTTGCAAAGATCAGTATGTCATCCACATACAAGCGAATAACTCCCTTGCCCCACCATGACGATAGCACATACACTTATCAGATTCGTTTACAACAAAGCCATCAGCAGTCAAAGTCTTTTCAAATTTCTCATTCCATTGCTTAGGAGCTTGCTTGAGGCCATATAACGACTTCAATAACTTGCATACCTTGCCTTCCTGACCGGGTACTACGAAACCATCTGGCTGCTCCATATACATTTCCTCGTCCAACTCTCCATCAAGGAAAATCGTCTTAACGTCCATTTGATGAACGAGAAGACCGTGTGAGGCAGCCTATGATAGTAGCATTCGAATAGTGGTAAGTCTAGACATAGGTGATTAAGTATCAAAGAAATCCTAACCTTTTTTCTCTGTATAACCCTTGACCACAAGCCTTGCGTTGTACTTTTCAATTTTACCATCGGGCCAAACCTTTTTCTTGAACACCCACTTACATCCTACAGGTTTGCACCCAGAGGGATGATAAGTGATCTCCTAGGTTCCGTTAGCCAAGATCGAATCCATCTCGCAACGAAAAACCTCCTTCCAGTAGTCAGCATCAAGAGATGCATAAGCTTCTTAAATAGTCCTATGTGTGTCATCCACAAGGTACACAATGAAATCATTACCAAAGGACTTTGCAGTCCTCTATCTCTTGCTCCTTACTGGAACTTCATTATCATCGTCCTCAGGATTCTCAACGTGTTCAATAGGAATGGTGGGCTCAGGACTAGATGAAGTAGGTATATCCTGATTTGATGAGCTAGGCATATCCTTCATAGGAAATATGTTCTCAAAGAAAGTCGCATAATTCGACTCTATAATCGTATCAACATGCATGTCGGATACCTCAGATTTTACTATAAAAAATCTATAACCAACGCTATTAAAAGCATAGCCAAGAAGAACACGATCTAGGGGTTTGGGTCCAAGCTTGCGCTTCTTGGGAATTGGTATATTTACTTTTTCCAAACAACCCCAAGTACGTAGGTAGGAGAGTTTAAATATTTTCCTTTCCCATTCCTTAAATGGATTGATGGTTTTATTCTTTGTGGAAACTCGGTTTACGACATGACATGCAGTCATTAGCACCCCATCCACCATGCCTTGGAGAGACCCGGAGTGTCTAACATGGCATTAACCAAATCTGTTAGAGTTCGTTTCTTTCTTTCAGTCACCCCATTTGACTGAGGTGATTAAGAGCGCGCTCAATACCTTTTTCCTCACAAAAAAATAAATTCATTGAAAAAATACTCTCCACCACGATCAGACCTAAGTCGTTTAATTTTACGATCAAGTTGGTTCTCTGCTTCATCCTTATAGTTTTTTTGAAGTAAGTTAAAGCTTCATATTTTGATTTTAGAAGATACACATAAAAATATCCAGTGGAGTCATCAATAAGTGTCATGGAATATGTTTTTTCCACCTTTTATGAACATGTCATTCATCTTACAAAGATCATAACATATAAGCTCCAGCGGTGCCAAGTATCTCGCCTCTTCAGCCTTATGGGACTTGCAAGGTTTCCTAGCTTGAACACACACTTGACACTTGGAACCTTTGGCAATTGTGAATTTCATAATTAAAATCATATTTGCTAATTGTGTCATGCATCCAAAGTTAATATGACAAAGTCATGAATGAAAAACATTAGAATCATTATCGTGGCAAAATGATTAATAATTTAGTGCAAATAGCTGACAAAGATAGGCGGAAGAAGCCTCCGTACTCATAGCCTTTACCAAAAAATTGTCCATACTTGGAAAATACAACTTTATTGGACTCGAAAAACCAACTTAAAACCATCTCGGCACAAACCAAACCATTGGCGAGATTTTTATTGATGGAGGGCACATGATGAACGTTCTTTAGTTGCATGATCTTTCCCGAAGTAAACTTCAGATCGATCATACCAACACCATGATCAATAGCATGTGAGCCGTTCCCCATCGGCACGAGAGAAGTCCCTGTGACATGGTCACCTTCATCTCAGTGTCAGCCATGACAACATTAGCGGTCTTGCTGCTATTCTCAAGCTCCTGCAACTCATGTCGTTTAGGACATCTTGGAGCACAATGAGTCAGGTCACCGCAGACATGACAGGACCCTTCCTCTTTTTTGAATTTGGTAAAGTGCGACGACTTGAACTTTCCATCAGTTTTGCATTTACCCTCAGTGTTCTTTTTTTGTACTTAGGCTTATTTTGCTGGTAGTTTTTCTTCCACACCACATGGACAGCAGAACCTACCTCGGCAACCCAATCACGTGTGTCATGTTATCTCGTCTTCTCTTACACATCAGGAAAGCCGATGAGATCCACAACGAAAAACTTCTGTCTCTTGTATTTCAGAGAAGTAGCGAAGCCATTACACGAAGGTGGGAGCTTGGCAATAATTTCCTCGACCACAAATTTGTCCAGTAGCACACACTTAAAGTGTTCAAGTTCTTTAGCGAGTGCATGTTGATGCGCGTGTAACACACGTTCGTTGGGAGACCCCAAGAGGAACGTATGAAGATCACCGTAGCAAGTTTAACTTAGAAACAAACCAATGTTGAATCGACCAGTAGGATAAAGAAATCACTTCCGAAGGTTGATGCAGCTAATGTGGTACGGCGCACTACCAGTTCAGAAGCAACGGGAAAGCTACACAACGTAGTAAAATCACTTTGCCCCCAACGAAGCAGTGAGGTTGTCAATCTCACCGGTTATCTTGAAACAAAGAGGTTAAACGTATGGTGTGAAAAACAATACTTGTTTGCAGTAGATGAAAAAAGAACAGTGACGACACTAGGAAAACAGTAGGACCAGTATGAAAACAGAAATTGTAGTGGTTGTATTATCAGTGTAGAGGAAATGGACCGGGGTCCACAATTCACTAGTGGCGCATCTCCAAAACACATAGATAGCATGTTGGGTAAACAAATTACAGCTGGGCAATTGACAAATATAAAGACTGCACCGTAGTGCATATGCATGTACAGACATGATGATTACTATGTGACTCATGTGGGCATTACAACAAGATACATAGATCGTTATCCAATTGCATCTATGACTAATAATCCACCCTCAGAATGTCATCCGAGCAAACCTTGGGTATTAAGTTGCAAGCAACAGATAATCGTAGTAAGCAAAGTGTGTAATGTAAACATCGTTGTTTTGTCCCTAATGGCAACAACACATCCCCCACACGTTTACGTTTCTATCACTCGAGCGTGAGTGAAAGGGAGGCACCCACTATCGAGCATAAATACTCCCTCTTGGAGCTACAAGCATCTACTTGGCTAGAGCATCTACTAGCAACAAAGAGCATGCAAGATCATAAATAACATACGTATGAAAATAACATGATAGATTTATAATCATTGGACATAGCATTCAATATTCATTGGATCCTAGCAAGCACAACATGTAGCATTACGATAAGATGATCTTGATAATGTTAGGCAGCTCACAAGATCTAAACATGAGGCATAAAGAGGAGAGAACAACCATCTAGCTACATCTATGGCCCCGTAGTCCAAGGATGAACTACTCACACATCATTCGGAAGGTGGCCATGGTGGTGTAGAGCCCTGCGGTGATGATTCCTCTTCTCGGCAGGGTGTTGGGGAGAGCTCTAGAACCCTCCCGAACTAGGGTTGACGATGACGGTGGGTGCGGATGTTTTTGTGAAAACGGCCTTCGTATTTAGGTTTAACCTGCCGAGAGGTATAAATAGGCGAGAGGGAAACATCGTTGGGCAGCCAGGGGGCCCACAGCACCCCCAGGCGCGGACAGAGGGGGTGCCGCCCTATGGTGTGGGCCCCTGTGGCCCCCCTCCGAAATCCATGTGCGCGACAGATTTATAAGACTTCTCGGCTTCGAATCGTCCAATTCTGAGAATATTTCGTGAACAACTTTTCTAAAACTAAAAACAACAGAAAACAAGAACTGGCTCTATGGCATCTTGTCAATAGGTTAGTCCCAGAAAATCGATAAAAATGGCATAAAGTGTAAAGGAAACATGTAGCATATAGTATGAAAACAACACGAAACATTAGAAATTATGGATATGTTTATGACGTATCAACATCCCCAATCTTAGTTCCTACTCGTCCTTGAGTAGATAAACGATAGAAATAAATAACTTATGAGGTGACATACTACCAACATAAACTTGATCATCATAAAGTATAAGCATATGTTAAGCTGAGATCATAGTACTTTAAACACATGCATGATATATAGATGTAATTCTGACAATGAAACTTATCAATCACTTTGCATCATGAAAAGTAACACAAATAAAAGATCATGAATAATAATGCACTTGAAAGTTATACGTTTATTTCGAGCATAAAGAAAACATATCAAAGTGATATTTTGCTTGTCCTTAAGAGTGGGGCAAAACATAAATGCCAAAACACCTTCAAAGTTCAAGTGGATGACTAGAACAGATAATTTAAGAGCAAGTAATAACACATCATGAATCAATTAATAATAATCTATGGGACCAATGAACATTAAACTCAGAATGGCAAGTACGCTCTCTCAACTCTGCATAAAGTTAGAAGATAAAGACTCAACATAAAAGTAAAAGAAATGCCCTTCTTAGAGGGAAGTAGGGATTAACTCATGTGCTAGAGCTTTTTATTTTATTAAACAGAGGTTTTGAAAACATTTTTTTAAGGTCTATGCTTATGTCAACGAATGGTAATAGAATTCTTGTCATCTTCCATACTAAACAAGTTGAGAGCGGTTCCGAATTATTTATATTAAGCATTTATGGCATGCTCTTTATATATTATGACACTCCTCCACACCTTGCTTTCGTAAACCATGGCTAACCAAATCCTCGGGTGCCTGCCAACAATCTCATACCATGGAGGAGTGCCTATTTATTTGTTTAGATTTTGATGTTATAATGGCTAAACCAGCTCTTTGCAAAATTAATGATGAGCAGATGAAGCATGCAAGTCAGGGTACTTAAATAGTATGGAAGACAACAAACCCAACTACTAGTTCCTCATGAGCTAAAACAAGAACACAAAACAGGAATAATTTTGAAAGTTTAAAGGTAGCACATGAGAAATTTACTTGGAGTGGCGGTTAAATATCACATGTAGGTAGGTATGGTGGACACATTTGACAAACTTTGGTTTTTGGGATTTGGATGCAGAGAGTAGAGCTCATACTCGGTACAGGTGGATGCTAGCAAAAAGACTGGCAGCGACATATTAAAGAGCAATAATGGCCATAATCATGCATAGCGACAACAACATTATTAATTAAAGCATAAAGGGTATTACAGGTCAAAAACTAAATGATCATAGAGGCTATAAGTGACTGGTTTGTAGTCATAAACATGGTGTAAGCATGTGCCAAGTCAACGAAATAAAGCATTCGAAGGAGAACACCACAAATTCATGCTTCAATATGATAAAAACAACAACTCATGATTATTTCAATGGAACATTAAGCACTCTCCGCTATTTGAGACAAGTCATGCTACAATAAAAACTTCTAAGCATAGAATTAAAATAACATCTAGCATGACATGAAAAAGTCTAGCCACAGTCTATACAACCTTCTATTTGTACCGTTGTAAGAACGAAAATTGTACTACTGCTTTCCAACACCAATCATTTTATACTAAAAAAACTCTCCAAGAGATATAGCAATGAAACAAGAGAGTACTAACATAACTCTACTAAAACTAACAGCTCTGAATAAGAGATGCATGAAAAACAGGAGCTAAAAGGATTTGCAGCAGCTAGAAGAAAAACTAAGAATACGAGAATGGAAGAAAACGAGTATTCATATGAAAAAGCGGAGCATGTCTCTATCCCACACAAATAATTCTAGGTTCCAACTATATTTATTGCAGCAAGGAAAAAAACAGACACTCCAAGTAAAATGCATATGATGTGACCGAATAAAAATATAGTTTCACTAGAAGTGACCTGATAAATTGTTGATGAAGAAAGGGATGCCTTGGGCATCCCCAAGATTATACGCTTGAGTCTTCCTGATGACCCACGGGGGCATCCACAAGCTTTGGCCTTGCACTCTTCTTGATCACATTATATCACCCTCTTCTCTTGACCCTTGAAAACTTCCTTCACACCACACTAAATGTAATTCGCATTAGAGAGTTAGTGCACAATCAAAAATTCAAATTTTCTACATAGACACAAACATTATTAATAATTTTAAGCATTAGCTACAGCCACTGATGTTTCGTGAAGCAAAGAAATCCACTCGACATTGTAAAAGAGAGAATGCAAATAAAAAGGAAGAATCCACCAAAACCATAACAGTCTGTAAAGACAAAAATTTCGGGGCACTTACGTTGCTCAAATCGAAAAACATAAAGCTAGAAAAAGTTTCAGAATCAGCTGAGGAAGAAGCACAAAAATTTGCAGGTAATTTTGATTTTTCTGTGAATTATGCGATTTTGTACGGTGGACAGCAGAAATCCATTTCCTGCGCAGAAATCCAAAACCAACCTCAACTTTCACTAGAGACTTTACTTGGCACAAAAAATGCGAGAAAATAAAGATACAAAGACTTTACTTGGCACAAAAAATGCAAGAAAATAAAGATACAAAGGAGTTGCTACAGAAGTATACAACACCTTGACTCAAAGAAAACAGAGAAAAAAAAGCAAAAATTAAAACCATGGGTTATCTCCCAAGAAGTGCTTTTCTTTAACTTCTTTTAGCTAGGCCCAGAAAAATATAATCAAATATTTTCAAGTGAAGAATCATCCAAATTGTAACTTGGTCGAATAATAGAATACAAATTCAATTTCATTCTCTTCCTAGGAAAGTGTTTCTTACCTATATTGAGTGGGAATTGATATTTAATATTCCCCTCTTTTATATCGATAACAACACCAACAGTTCTAAGAAAAGGCCTTCCCAAAACAATAGTACAAGAAACATTGTATTCAATATTCATAACAATGAAATCAACGGGGACAAGGTTATTATTAACCATAATTATAACATAATCAACTATCCCCAATGGTTTCTATCTAACATTATCAACTAGAGGAATATCCAAATAACAGTGTTCCAAAGGTGGCAAATCAAGCATATCACTCAAGGAGAAGGTTTCTTCAGAATTTACCTTCTTACCTGGTGGATCTCTCTTAGTGTGCCATTCAAAATAATTTACCATCATATCATCAAGAGGCTTTATTGCTGCCCCAAAATTTATGGACATAAAGTTTCCTCCAGCAGCTAAATCCAGAAGGTTTCTTGAAGAAATATCCAGACCTACATAAAAGGTTTGGATGATCATCCAAGTAGTCAGTCCATGAGTGAGACAATTCTTTACTAACGATTTCATTCTTTCCTAAGCTGTAGCAACATGCTCATTATCAAGCTGCTTTAAATTCATAATGCTACTTCCTAAATATATAATCTTAGCATGAGGATAATATTTTCCAATGAAAGCATCTTTACATTTAGTCCAAGAATGAATATTATTTCTAGGCAAAGATAACAACCATTCGTTAGCTATTCCTCTCAAAGAGAAAGGAAACAATTTCAGTTTTATAATATCTCCATCTACATCTTTATATTTTTGCATATCATAGAGTTCAACAAAACTATTAAGATGGGAAGCAACACCATCAGTACTAACACCAGAAAATTTCTCTCTCATAACAAGATTTAATAGTGTAGGCTTAATCTCATAAAAATCAGCAGTAGGAGCAGGTGGAGCAATAGGTGTGCTAATGAAATCATTGTTGTTTGTGATAGTGAAGTCACACAACTTAGTGTTCTCAGGAGTACTCATTTTAACAAGATTAAAAACAGGATAAAAATAACAACTAGAATAAAAACTATTTTTTGTGTTTTTTTTGATAAAGAGAAGCAAACTAGACAAAATAAAATAAACTAAGCAAAACTAAAACAAAGTAAAGGGATTGGAAGTGAGAGACTCCCCTTGCAGAAATCCTCTTTCTCCCCGGCAACGGCGCCAGAAAAATAGCTTGATGCGCGTGTAACACACGTTCGTTGGGAGACCCCAAGAGGAAGGTATGAAGAGCACATTAGCAAGTTTCCCTCAGAAAGAATCCAAGGTTGAATTGACTAGTAGGAGAAAGAAATCACTTCCGAAGGTTGATGCAGTTGATGTGGTAGGGCGCACTACCAGTTCAGAAGCATCGTGGAACCTACACAACACAATCAAATCACTTTGCCCCAACGAAGCAGTGAGGTTGTCAATCTCACCGGTTATGCTGAAACAAAGAGGTTAAACGTATGGTGTAGAAAACAGTACTTGTTTGCAGTACATGAAATGAGAACAGTGATGGAAGCAGGAAAACAGTAGGAACATTATGAAAACAGAGATTGAAGTGGTTGTATTTCAACGTAGAGGAAATGGACCAGGGTCCACAGTTCACTAGTGGTGTCTCTCCAAACCAGGTAGATGGCATGTTGGGTAAACAAATTACAGCTGGGCAACTGAAAGATATAAAGGCTGCACCGTAGTGCCTATGCACGACATGATGATTACTATGTGATTCATGCGGGCATTACAACAAGATACATAGACCGTTATCCAACTGCATCTATGACTAATAATTCACCCTCAAAATGTCATCCGAGCAAACCTTGGGTATTGAATTGGAAGCAACAGATAATCGCAGTAAACAAAGTGTGTAATGTAAACAATGTAAACATCGTTGTTTTCTACCTAATGGCAACAACACCCCAACCGTTTACGTTTCTGTCATTCGAGCGTGAGTGAAAGGGAGGCATGAACTCACTATCGAGCATAAATACTCCCTCTTGGAGTTACAAGCATCTACGTGGCAAAAAAATCTACTAGAAACGGAGAGCATGCAAAATCATAAATAACATACACATGAAAAGAACATGATAGATTGATAATCATTGGACATAGCATTCATTATTCATCGGATCCTAGCAAACACAACATGTAGCATTACAATAAGATGATCTTGATCATGTTAGGCAGCTCACAAGATCTAAACATGAGGCATAAAGAGGAGAGAACAACCATCTAGCTACTACTGTGGACCCGTAGTCCCAGGATGAACTACTCACGCACGGAGGCGGTCATGATGGTGTAGAGCCCTCCGGTGATAATTCCCCCTCCCAGCAGGGTGCCAGGGAGAGCTCTAGAACCCTCCCGAACTAGGGTTGACGATGACGCGGTTGCGGATGTTTTTGGTGGAAAAGGCCTTCGTATCTAGGGTTAACCTCTTGAGAGGTATATATAGGGGAGAGGGAAAGGTCGGTGGGCGGTCAAGGGTCCCACACCACCCCCAGGCGCGACCAGAGGGGGGGCGCCGCCCTACGGTGCGGGGCCCCTGTGGCCCCCCTCCGGGTCCCCTCTGGACTCCGTGTGCACGACGGATTTCTAAGACTTCCGGCTTTCGAATCGTCCAATTCCAAGAATATTTCTAGAACAACTTTTCTGAAACTAAAAACAGCAGAAAACAAGAACTGGCTCTATGGCGTCTTGTCAATAGGTTAGTCCCAGAAAATCGATAAAAATGACATAAAGTGTAAAAAAAACATGTAGCATATAGTATGAAAACAACATGGAACATCAGAAATTATGGATACGTTTATGACATATCAACTGTATCTCATGAGCTTGTTGAACAGTAGAATGCTCCTCAGTCAACTTGTAGTTATAGAATTTCTCCATGACGTACAACTCGCTGCCAGCGTTCGAGGCCTCAAACTTGGCCTCGAGCGCAGCCACATATATTTTCCCTTATCAAACGACATATATGAATCCACAATGTAATCATCAAGATACTCAGAAGGACACTTTTAAACATAGCGTTCATCCTCTCAAACACTTCCTGTTGTGCAGGAGCAAGATCGCCCGCGCGCTTACCCTTGGTGGCCGCATAACACTACATTGGTTGAAACCATAACACCGCTCTTGTGCGCCACCTCTTATTCAAAACACACTTAAAAGGATGTGGCTTTGTTGACGCAAGAAAAATAGGTGCAAAAAATTGCCAATAATCAGTTTTTCTGGATTGTAGAGTATATTAGAAATTCAGCATATAATTTAATCCGAGTAAATATGATATAGATCAAGACAGAAATAGTAGCAGTTAAACTAGTCATGCAAACAACTAATAAAGTATAAAAATAGATATGATCTACAACATAAGCTAGACATAAAAATTCTAACAAGATATCATAGAGAGAGGAAAGGTATATGTACGGTGCAGCGACAGTCGCAACTACGTCCAACTTGTCGCCCATGTCATCGATGAAGAGGTTACTGATGTTGGGGAAGAAGTCCTCGTTGGGGAAGAACTCGCTGTCAGCAGTCACGTGGTTGCACTCTCCGAAAACCTGACCGCCCCTCTCCCGTACAGGATCACAAGAGGCGGGCTTTCGGAGTCCCGTTGTCCCTTCTCGCGGTGGACGTCGGAAGGTGGGATGGAGAAGACTTGTGTGGCGGCGCAAAGTTTTGCAACGGTGCAAGATCATATAACGAGGAGGCACAAAAAGGCCAAGGATTTATTATCCTAATGTCCCGATTTTTCTGTGTGTCCTTTAGATAGGGTTACCCCTTTTTATATAGTCAAACGAAGGGGTAGACTCCTTCTAAACTTGCAATATGGGACTAAAGTTAAGTCCTAACTCTTGCCTTGCACTAATGGGCAAGTGGGACTCTAAAATTAATATGGCCTGAGACTTTCAGATTTTAGTTGGACTTTAGGCATAACCCAACTACAAAACCGCAACAAAAAATTTCAGTACTATTGTTTACACGAATGCATTCTAGAGATATGTGTTTTAAGAATTTTCCTGAAATTCCATTCCGGAATAACGAGACATCGCTGCTGTTCCGGCTCGTCTACTTGCTTTAAGACCTTGCAATTGTCAAATTAAAGTGACAGTTTAGAAATGGATTTACTCTAGATTTTAATCTTCATCTTTGAATTAATAGCCAAGGCTGGATTGTTATTCCTAACATGAACTTTCCAAGCTTCACTTACTATACCTTTGAAGCCATGATGATTTACCCAGAAATTTTGAAAGCAAAATAATTTACTTCTCGGTATAACAGTATTGTTGATTGGATGGAAATTCGGCAAGGGATGTGATATGAAACTGGGCTTAGACAAAGGTTTGACTGAAGTATTAGGATATAACAATGTCCAGTTATTTCAAGTAAAGAGCGAGTCAAGACGCTCAAGAAGTGGATCTTGTTGCATATTGCTCTAAGTATATGTTGCACCATTCTTTGGCGATGTCGGAGTCGTCGAAGAGTAACAACGATGACACCGGTGGACAACCTCAATGATGACTCTCCTGTCCTCGCGACCGTCATGTTACATAATAATCGGCGAGGGCGTCTCATCTGATTTTGGGCTTGTTTCCCGCTAATGAATTAGCTAACATTTTTTCTTAATTATAAAAATGGCAAGTCTTGTGGCTCATGTAGAAAAATAATGGCATAGATCACTGCATGCGTCCGCACGAAACGTACGAGAAGCCTACCGTTAAAGGCGAAGGCATCAGATTCTCCATGACTTCGTCCTTGCATCCCCGAGGATGCTACCATGTTCTTCTACCAAGCATCGAATCTCATAGATAGCTGTCTGTCGAAAAAGCAAGCGATCTGCGCCGGTTAGTCCGTCCTGCCTCGCCTAACAACGCACCGGAATTCTCATAAAACGTGCGGCGAACGAAACGTCCGGCAACCGGAGTGTAAATGTGCATATAAATAACGTAGTTATCGCCCTGGATACTGGATATATACAGATCGGTCTCAGCAAGAGACGGTAGCAAAGCAAACACGTACGTGCTTTGCGAAGAAGCAGCAGACAAGAAAAGGTCGAGCATGGCGTTCATGCGTTACGACTACAGGGCGCTGCCGCCGGTGGGGGCGACGGTGGAGGAGTTCAGGGCGTGGCTGGCGCAGTTCGACGCGGACGGCGACGGGCGGATCAGCCGGGAGGAGCTGCGGGAGGCGCTGCGCAGCCTGGACGTGTGGTTCGCGTGGTGGAAGGCGCGGGAGGCGCTGCGGGAGGCCGACGCCAACCGCAACGGCCTCGTCGACGGCGACGAGATGGGCAGGCTCTACGCCTTCGCGCGCACGAACCTCCACCTCAAGTTGGGCGACCTGCAGGACGGCCAGCTTACTAGCTTCTGAATCTCGTTCTGTTTGTTGCTTAGCTGGCTTGGTGTGCGATTGATTGATCGTGCATGATTGATTACTAGTTAGGTTGTAAATTATAAATTAAGTCGATTTGTATCTTGTGTACTAGCTCTGGGCGAGTTTTTTAGTTCTTAATTAACTGCTGGGTCTCTGAAAAATTAACAAGTACGCAGAGACGCACGTTTTTTGCGGTACCTTCAGAAATTTAGAAGGAACCATAAGATTCCTCCACATCCAAACAGGAAAACGTGGCCTCTGGGTGGGTATTAATAATGTTTGGAGAAATGTAAGAAAAAAATTGTTTGGAGATACATGTTTCCCTTTAGGAACGGACCAAACTTTTATATTAATTACAAATTCTGAAATATATCTATGAAGTGGGGAGATGTTTTCAACAACTTGATTCACACCCATGAATTGAGGGAAATTGATATGACTGGAGGTCAATATACCTGGACTAATAATCAACCTAATCCCACTTTAGAAAAGCTGGACAGATTCCTGATGAATAAAAGCTGGGAACAACTTTTCCCCTTGGCAACTGTACACAAAGTAACTAGAGACATGTATGACCATAATCCCATCATGATAGATACCATGGATGCGTGTGATGGGAGGAAACAAGAGTTTAGATTTGAGAAGAGCTGGCTGAAGGAAACAGATTTTCCGTCCAGATTGAAAAAATAATCGGGAATAAACCAGTCAAAGCAAGATCAAACTTGGTGGCTTTTCAAGATCTTGAGGAGATAGACGAAGATGGGCCTCTACAATGTTTAACAATTGATTAGAAAAGGGCAAGCCCATAGGGCCCTTTTGAAAATTCATGAAGTTGAAGAGGCTTATTGGCATCAAAGGTCTAGTGAAAATTGGCTCACGAAAATTCAGAGACGCACACGTTTTGACGGTATCTTTAGAAATTAAGAAGGAACCATAAGATTCCTCCACATCTAAACACGAAAATGTGGCCTATGTGTGGGTGATAATAATGTTTGGAGAAATGTCAAAAGGAAAAAAATTGTTCGGAGATACATGTTTCCCTTTAGGAATGGACCAAACTTTTGTTGATTACAAATTTTGAAATATACACCAACAACAAAAGGTATCATTCCAAGTTGTCAACTTTAACTCCATTGTGTCTCTACTCTTTTTCATTGGTCACTCGACGAAATATGCGTAAAATCTGCACAAGTTGGAACAAGCTCAAGGATTTAAAGATCCATACGAGTAGCTTACCTAGGGCCTGTTCAACAATTAGTAGCTCTGCGCTCAGCCGAATTCATGGATGGAGTCGCCGAGCCGGATCCACCAATCTAAGGATGTCCCACTTGCAATTCGCAAAAACAGATTGTTACACATATGACAGTTGCAGAAAGTAGAAGGAGAGAATATATTTGGTAACGCAGTTCAACGTTCAACACTTCTATCTGTACGGCATGATAAACGGGTGCTCCTCCCAATGTACTAATCATATTAATTTCAACGATAAGCCCATCTCGATATGCAGACACATCAGATTCCGCACGCCATGCCAGTCCGATGACGTTTTCAATAGAGCCACCGGACCTTACTCCAATGGGATCTTATGTCCAAGCTAAATTTCTGTCTAGTCTATTTTGAAAGCAGATTTTTGGGTGTAAAAGTGGATCTCTCTGCTTTTTAGATATTCCCGCATTCCTATCCATCACAGAAGACTTCTTAATAGCGAGGGGAAGCCTATGAAAGATCGTTTTGAGAAGAAACTGGGATGTTGCCAAGAAAAGCTACTCTCATACGAAGACATATTTCTTCTTGTTAATTATGTTCCCACGGGTTTGCCGATTTTTATGCTTCCCTTTCTCCAAATACCTAATGGGGTAGAGAAGAGGTTGTATTTTCATTGATCTCGCTTTTTTTTGGTAAAGCGACCAGCTAAAAATGAAGTGTTGTCCACCACCAACTTAATATCGTTTCGTGAGTTACATCTCCTGTGATCCCATTTGTGTGATTCCTACGCCGTCGCCGCTCTTTCCGCGCCTCCGTCCTATTTCCATATGGCCACCATGATTCCACCATCATTGTGGGCATCTGTGACTGGTTGCTTTCCAAATGAAGTGTGTAGGATACTCATCCAACCTCGTATTTCCTTCATGTGATTCATTTGGTAGAGATCAATTTTAACTTCCATCTCAGAATATGGGGTTGTTGGCTCCTCGTTCATAAAGCTGTTACATGCATGTGACTGTGTTTGCCGTGGTAATCTCTCTCCCACAAAGATCCGAATTGCGCTGATAGAAGTGTGCATGATGCCTGCATCCATGGGATATATTTGGTAGAGAGAAATTTTAACTTTCAACTTAGAGTATGGGTTGTTGACTCCTTGTTCATCAAGTTGTTACATGCACTGTGACTGTGTTCAGTACCGTATACATATCATTTGTTCCCTCGGGATCATACATATTTCGATAGAAATATCGAAATCTCTTGTGAGCTCACTCAATTACGTAGGGTCCTTCATGACAGGTGAGTTATCGTTATTATTCCTTTTCCATCTACTCACCCTTTGATGAAAAAGTGAGTTTTTTGTTAAACATGGATCTCTATCTTATTTTTCCTTTTCCGTCTACTCACCCTTATGTCAAGAAAAAAAGTGAGTATTCTTATCTCCTTAACATTCTCGTGGTGTTGTTGGGCCGATACAAGGCCCACCTAGTGCTAATGTTGTTGGGCCGAGGCAAGGCCCACCCAGTGCCACCGACTTTTCTTCCTCGAGGCTCAAGCTTTCTAAAAAAATAATCAAAACCACTATATGAAGCAAACAAGCCGCCTCGTTAAAAACCTTCTGGTCCCCTTAGGTACCCCGGTAAGGAAAGGAGTGCGAACTTGCTGCCCGAATTGTTACACGGTTACTACATCTTTGAGGATAGAACTAAGCATGAAACTAGGGGCATCATCGTGCCAAATACATTGGAGTTTCTCATTAAAACACTGCCTAGCTATATCATCTGCTACTATATTTGCTTCCCTAGCAATATGTCTAAACTGAACCAACCCAATATTAGAAGCCAGGTCAACAATGTCAGCAAAAATCACTCATGAATCATTCCACCAAATTTGAGTCCCAGATCAAGCTTCAATGGTTTCCGAAGAATCCGACTCTGCTATAATTGAGTCGCACCCAATTGTATTAGACAAGATTAAGCCTTCTTTCATAGCAGCCGCCTCTGCCACAGACACAGATGATATATGCGGAAGATACTTACAACTAGCAGCAATGAAACTACCCCAATAGTCTCGTTAGACACCACATGCATCCCCTGCACATATGTCACTATGGAAAGCCGCATCGACATTTAGTTTAACTTGTCTAGGCTCCGGTCTTCACCATCTATCAACTTCATCAATCACATGTTTCTTAGAGACTTTGGAATGGTTAATAGCCATAGAAAGAATTGAGAATTTGCATTGATAATTGATACGTCTCCAACGTATCTATAATTTCTGATGTTCCATGATGATATTATGCCAATTGCTACATGTTTTCCCCCTTCTTTATGTCATTTTTATCGATTTTCCGGACTAACCTATTGACAAGATGCCACAGAGCCAGTTCCCTGTTTTCTGCTGTTTTTAGTTTCAGAAAAGTTGTTTTGGAAATATTCTCGGAATTGGAAAATTCGAAGCCCGGAAGTCTTAGAATTTCCGAAGGTTCCACGGAGTCCCGAAGAGACTCGGAGGGGGTCCTCAGGGGGGGGCACACCATAGGGCGGCGCCCCCCCTTGGCCGCACCGGGGGGTGGTGTGGGGCCCCCAGGGCTCCACCGCCTTTGCCCTTTCGCCTATTTATACTCCTCCGAGGGAAAACCCTAGCAGAATTGGCCTTTTCCACCAAAAACATCCGTAGCTTCGCCGCCGCCACCGACAAGTTTCGGGGGACATATCTCTGTTCTGGCACCCTGCCGGGACGGGGAAGTGCCCCCGGAAGCCATCTCCATCGACTCCACCGCCATCTCAATCTCCGTTGCTGTCTCCTATGATGAGGAGGGAGTAGTTCTCCCCGGGGCTGAGGGCTCTACCGGTAGCTATGTGGTTCATCTCTCTCTCTCATGGTGTGATCTATATGTGATCGTGAGTTTTGTAATCTAGTTGAATTCGTAGATATTATTCTTCATCTATTATGCTACTCAAGTGGTTTTTGTTATGAGATCTCTGTAACACTTTGATCACGGTGTAAAGGTGATAGTGTGTGCATCGTGTGGTTTAGCATTATATTTTTATTTTTGTGTTGGATAACCCTATGAAATTGTGGTGTTCGCGTGGAACCATCTGGGTCCCATGGTGATAGCGTGGGGGTTACTTAGTTGGGAAAGTGCTTACTCTGAGGAGTGCTGTTAAGCCCTACGCATGGTTTGGTGTTGTTATTCGACCGGAGAGTGGTATGGAGTAGCATAGTGAAGAGATGATATTTATTAATTCAATTATGTGATCATTGTTGAGAGTGTCCTCTAGTGAAAGTAGGATCCCTAGGCCTTATTTCCAAGCATTGAAACATCGTTTTCCGACTGTTCTGCTACATGTTTGCTTGCTACCATATTTATTTCAGATTGCTATTATCACTTATAACCATCCATATTACTCGCATTTCACCATCTCTTCGCCGAACTAGTGCACCTATATACCAGACTAGTATATTGGGTGTGTTGTGGACACAAGAGACTTCTTGTATCTTAATTGCAAGGTTGCTTGAGAGGGATATCTTTGACCTCTACCTCCCTAAGTTCGATAAACCTTGGGTGATCCACTTAAGGGAAACTTGTTGCTGTTCTATAAACCTCTGCACTTGGAGGCCCAACACTGTCTACAAGAATAGAAGCGTGCGTAGACATCAATAATATGCTGGGACAGACTCGTTGTTAGTTCTTCTACGTCTCAGCCACCACAAGTACCAACATGATATCGAAATTACTTCATTTAAGCCGATATTATCCAATCCGATCATAGAATTACTTTGTCTTCTGAGAATTAACTCCAGGATCACTGAGCCAGATCTATCCTCCATAGCAGCTTCGTCGATTACCTCAAACATGTTGGAACGCGTAGAGATAAACAAAAACTTTTCCTACGCGATGCTTCCAAGATCTAGCCGAGGTAGAAGGCCACGATGATTACCACTAGACGCGCGGTTGCGGATTATCGATGAAGCACGTCGGGGCAGTGCAGTCCCACGATCCGATCCGGCCGATCCAATCCCGCGAACCGAAGTGCTGAACGTACAACACCTCTGCCGGTATCCACACGTACGAGGAGGAGCTCCGACGGCGGACTGCTAGGTCCGGTGCGGCGGCTGGACTGAGTGGGGCTAGGGTTCCCAACGCATGGGAGAGTGAACTAACGTGTCCGTTGGGCAACCTGCGCCCCTCTTTATATAGCGTATGGTAATGGGCTGCACAACACTTGTGGCCCATTCCCTCTGTGAGTCCGACTCACTAACTCAGTCCATTTCCGGTTCGGGTCCAACCCAACCAATACTTGCTCCCGCTCTTAAGTGTGCGACCCTGCAGGCTCATGGCGACTTGGACACGATTGGAGTCTAACTCCCAATCGATCAATCGGTAGCGGCTCCTAGCAGAACGTGCCGACTCCCAAGTACCATTGAGTCATGACGACATACCTTTCAATGTGATATTCATCTTAGTACTTTTTGCCTCACGATATACCTTGTCGAGCTATAGGCGATTTATCGTCATCCCTTAAATAGCTCAACTCTCTTCTCGATCCGTGATATGTGATTCATCTGACTAACTCTTAGTCAATCAACACAGTTAACACTTAACTGAGTCGCGCATGGCCATGCTTTTTGAATCATATCACTCGAGAGGGCCCAGAGAATATCTCTCCATTCGGAGGGGCAAAATCCCATCTTGATTATCCACATCACGCAGCTTGCTTCTCATTCGACCCGAACTCTGCCTTTATAGTTGCCTTGTCACAGAACAACGTTTGACAGAACCTAAGTCGATGATCCACAACTCGGATTGTGCGACAACCTCAGGTCTAAGGATTACATTGATTGAGACATGCAAATGACGACTTGATCGTTGCATCTCAATGTGGGTCAGTCCGACTTGCTAAACTCTTTAGCCAAATCCGTGAACGTTGGAATGGCATCACCATGCCCATGACAAGTGGAACCGTGTCATCAGCCAACACTCACATTAGTCTAGGGTGTGTGTCCAGCACAACCTAAATGACCAAGGACAATCTAGTATGAACAACATGAATATATAGTTCCACAATCGAATCACATATTCAATGACATATATCAGATGTTCAAAACAAGGACAACTTAATAACTTTATGAATACAGTGGGAATTACATCATACATGATTGCCTCTAGGGCATATTCCCAACAGTCTCCCACTTGCACTAGAGTCAATCATCCTGGCATCATATGCCTAGGCATCTAATGCCCATACCTCTCGTGTGCGCCTCATGCTTAGGCTGTGGTAGCGCCTTTGTCAACGGATCTGCAATGTTTGCATCCGTGTGTACTTTGCATAACTTGATATCACCTTGTTCGACAAACTGGCGAATGAGGTGGTACCGCATGAGTATATGTTTGTTCTTCTGGTGTTGTCTAGGTTCCTTGGCCTGTGCGATAGCACCATTGTTTTCACAATATACGTCCAAAGGATTGGACGCGCCCTGAACCACACCAAGATCCATCAGGAGGTTCCTGATCCAAACAGGTTCCTTTGCCGCCTCTGAGGCAGCAATATACTCAGCCTCTGTTGTAGATGCAGACACCGTATCTTGCTTGAAACTCTTCCAGCTCACAGCTCCTCCGTTCATTACGAACACGTATCCCGATTGCGAACGAGAATCATCTGAGTCGGTGAGATAACTTGCATCCGTGTAACCCTTTACACTGAATTCCTCATCACCTCCATAAACTAGGAACATTTCCTTAGTATTTCTCAAATACTTAAGGATGTTTTTAACCGCTGCCCAGTGGGCTTCGCCAGGGTCAGCCTGGTATCTGCTCGTAACACTTAGAGCATAGGAAACATCTGGCCTAGTACAAATCATGGCATACATGATGGATCCGATTGCCGAAGCATACGGGATCACACACATCCGACTTCGCTCATCAGTCGTCGAAGGACACTGAGTCTTGCTAAGTTTTATGCCATGGGACATCGGCAAGAATCCCTTCTTGGACTCTTGCATTTTGAATTTCTTCAAAACTTTGTCCAGATATGTACTCTGACTCATTCCAATGAGCCGCCTTGATCTATCTCTATAGATCCTGATTCCTAATATGTAAGTTGCCTCACCCAAATCTTTCATTGAGAAACTCCTTTCCAATGACTCTTTGGTTTCTTGCAACATCATGACATCATTTCCAATCAGTAATATGTCATCCACATATAAGATTAGAAAGTTTACTTTGCTCCCACTAAACTTCTTGTATAAACAAGAATCGTGATCGCTCTTGATGAAGCCAAACGATTTGACTACCTCATCAAAGCGAATGTTCCAACTCCGAGATGCTTGCTTCAACCCATAAATGGATTTCTGAAGTTTGCATACCTTGTCAGCATTAGCCGGATCGACAAAACCTTCGGGCTGTATCATATACACGTCCTCAGTCAAATTTCCATTAAGGAAAGCCGTCTTGACATCCATCTGCCATATCTCATAGTCGAAATAGGCTGCTATGGCTAACATGATTCGAATTGATTTAAGCATCGCTACAGGCGAGAATGTCTCGTCGTAGTCAACTCCTTGAACCTGTCGGAACCCCTTCGCGACAAGTCGTGCTTTATAGACGGAAATATTTCCATCCATATCAATTTTCTTCTTAAAGACCCATTTGCAATCGACGGGTCTTGCACCGTCAGGCAGATCAACCAAATTCCAAACTTGGTTTTCATCCATGGACTTTAACTCGGATCTCATGGCTCCAAGCCATGACTCGGAATCAGATCCCACCATCGCTTCCGAATAAGTTGCCGGCTCATTACTGTCTAACAGTAAAACAACTCGAGCACTCTGTAATCTGGCAGATCTCCGTGGTTCAGGTGCTGTTACCGGTGTAGGTACCACGACCGGCTCAGCCTCCAAGGCGTTCGCCGACTCGCCCCTAGCCGGTTCCTCTCGAATTTCTTCGAGTTGCACTGTGCTCCCACTGACTTCCCGACCGAGAAACTCTTTCTCAAGGAAGACACCATTCCGAGCGACAAACACTTTGCCCTCTTCCCGGTTGTAGAAGTAGTACCCCAAGGTTTCCCTCGGATACCCCACGAAAATACACTTATCCGACTTGGGCGTGAGCTTGTCTGACTGAAGTCGCTTGACAAATGCTTCACAACCCCAAATCTTAAGAAAAGAAAAACTTGGCTTTTTACCAGTCCACATCTCATGTGGTGTCTTCTCTACTGACTTTGATGGTACTCTGTTTAGTGTGAAAGCTGCAGTTTCTAGACAATAACCCCAAAATGATAAAGGTAGATCTGTCCGACTCATCATTGATCGTACCATGTCCAACAAGGTCCGATTTCTCCGTTCCGATACACCGTTTCTCTGCGGTGTACCCGGCGGAGTGAGTTGAGGAACTATTCCACAACTCTTTAGATGGTCATCAAACTCATGGCTCATGTACTCGCCTCCACGGTCCGACCGTAGAAACTTTATTTTCTTGCCGAGCTGATTTTGTACCTCACTCTGGAATTCCTTGAACTTTTCAAAGGCTTCCGACTTGTGTTTCATTAAATAGATATATCCATACCTACTCAAATCATTAGTGAAGGTAATGAAGTACTCATAACCACCTCTGGCTGTCGTGCTCATTGGACCACATACATCACTATGTATTAGTTCCAACAAGTCGGACGCTCTTTCACAACTCCTTGCAAAAGGTGTCTTGGTCATCTTGCCTAGTAGGCATGATTCGCATGTCTCGAATGACTCTAAGTCAAACGAAGTTAGAAGTCCATCATCATGGAGCTTCTTCATGCGCTTCCAACTTATATGACCAAGCCGACAATGCCAAAAGTAAGTCATATTCAGATCATTTGGTTTCAACCTTTTAACATTTATGTTATAGACCGATTCACTATCAAGATTTAAAATAAATAACCCGTTCTGAACGGGTGCAAAGCCATGAAACATATCTTTCAAATATAAAGAACAACCATTATTCTTAATATTCGACTCATAACCTTGTCTCATCAAACATGAGGCGGAAATAATGTTTCGACTAAGCGCTGGAACATAATAACAATTATTTAGTTCCAAAATAAATCCTGAAGGTAAATGAAGTTGCATCGTGCCGACTTCCAACGCAGCGACTCTCGCCTTGTTGCCGACCCGAATGTCAACCTCTCCTCTTGCCACGCTCCTAGTTCTTACCAGTCCCTGCAACGAGTTGCATATGTGAATAACTGATCCGGTATCATATACCCAAGAACTATTAGGCGCATCAGCAAGATAAATGTCTATAACATTGCACACAAGCGTACCTGAGTTGGAAGTCACACCTCCACTCTTGTCTCTGTCAGCCAAATACTTGGTGCAGTTCCTCTTCCAGCGGCCATCTTGCTTGCAATAGAAGCAATTGGCTCCGGCTGTAGGAGAAGGCTTAGTCTTTGAGGGAGCACTCTGGACAGGGCCATGGGCGCTACCTCCTGACTTATCCTTCTTCTTCTTAGTCCAAGAACTCTTCTTGAACTTAGCCTTATTCTGCACCATCAACACTTGACTGGTGCCTTTCTTGATATCAGCCTCTGCCGTTTTGAGCATCCCATGTAATTCAGTGATACTCTTATCCATACCATGCATATGGTAGTTCGAGATGAACGAACCATACGCACTAGGAAGAGAGTTCAGAATTATATCAGTAGCGAACTCTTCGTTAATTGGGAAGCCCAGCCGATCCAAAGACTGTATGTAACCAATCATCTTGATTACATGCGGACTCAGTGGATCGCCGTCTTTCAGCTTACAGCCAAGCAAAGCTTGAGAGACTTGATACCTCTCAGTCTTTGCTTGAGCCTGGAACATACTTTTGAGGCTTTCGATCATATCGTAGGCCTCAACATTCTCGAACTGCTGCTGCAAGTCCGGTTCCATGTGTGCAAGCATAAGACAGCTGATTTCCGTAGACTCATCTCTAGCCTTACGGTAGGCATTCATGACAGCGACAGTCGCATCGTCATCAGGCCCATCTGGAAGTGGAGTTTCTAGAACATGTTCTTTCTTGTCATGCTTGAGGACTATCCTCAGATTACGATACCAGTTGGTGAAATTAGTTCCATTAAGCTTATCTTTCTCTAGGATTGACCTCAACGCAAACGCGGACAACTGAGGAAGGTTGCTAGGTGCCATTGATCTACAACAGAAAATACGCAAAAACACTTAAGACATGTATTCATAAAAGAGCAGGCATATTAAACGCTTTAATACTTATGCTCCCACTAGAACCAACATCCCTCCGATGGTTGCTAAGTGATTCAAGATCCTAAATAAGCAAGCCGACTAGTGAGCTTTAGCATCACCGCTAGCCGTCAAGTGATCTAGGTAGGCAACACCTTGCCAATCGTATCCAATACGACTCCTGTTAGTTGGGTGACATCACATGCCCCGGCTCCCAACCTACCTCGCCCCAAGCCCCACAACCGTTGTGATGGACTCGTCTAGATTACCAAGTGCTTCTGCTTGTAAGAGTCCGACTCAAACCCACCTAACCGGAAAGAATTGGTAGCACCTCAATTTTATGAGCCCACTACCAAGAATGTCCGACTTGTGATGGTGCAGCACTGGCGGGGCGACCGACTAGACCTTCTTTGAGGGATTAAAGAATCTACCAACTATCTAAATAGAGGTAAATAGAGACATAACAATAACACAAATAAATCAATTATAATGTGAAATGGTATGGCTCTCTTCATGGTGATCTCCATCTCCACGAAGCTTGCAAGTCGGCTCGTGCCAACTCTTGTCACGTGCCATCTTGCTCCATGTAGCCGACTTGTACATCGACTTGCATGCCTTCCGGGTTCTCCAACAAGCTACACTAGCTAGTAAATCAAAATTTACATAGAGAATCCGACACGCAGGCCGGTATACAATAAAATGACAGCACCTAGGCTCCAGCCGGCTGACATAAACATGTTACGCAGATCATGTATGGATTACACACATCATATGCACATAAGCCATACCATTCACAACTTCCTGCAAAAACAAGTTATGCATAGATACGATATCTACCGGCGTTGTGAAACTCGCAACGACATCTAAGGCGCTACGACAGGGCGAAGCCGGCATTCCGATCAATTTCGGAAAACACAGATCTCATCTGCATTCCGATCATGGATTTCTTCATCGGATAAAACGATTTTACCCGAATCTGATCCGTATTCCGATTCGACCAAACTCTTTGATCTTCGATCACCGCAACTGGATTTATGTGTCACGGTATACCCCGATGGCGGAAACCGACCGGTAGGGGTAAGTTGTTCCACGGCCTTAGCAGTATGATCACGGAAACCAGATCATCCATTAACCCCGAGTACGATTGATCCAATCAACCTTGTACAAAACCGATCTATCTCATAGACCGACCACCAAAACAGCAATTAGATCATATCTAACGCTAACTACATATCACATATGTACGGATCTCGGGCCTAATACCAGAAGCTACCGCTCTGATACCATTGTTGGAACGCGTAGAGATAAACAAAAACTTTTCCTACGCGATGCTTCCAAGATCTAGCCGAGGTAGAAGGCCACGATGATTACCACTAGACGCGCGGTTGCGGATTATCGATGAAGCACGTCGGGGCAGTGCAGTCCCACGATCCGATCCGGCCGATCCAATCCCGCGAACCGAAGTGCTGAACGTACAGCACCTCTGCCGGTATCCACACGTACGAGGAGGAGCTCCGACGGCGGACTGCTAGGTCCGGTGCGGCGGCTGGACTGAGTGGGGCTAGGGTTCCCAACGCATGGGAGAGTGAACTAACGTGCCCGTTGGGCAACCTGCGCCCCTCTTTATATAGCGTATGGTAATGGGTTGCACAACACTTGTGGCCCATTCCCTCTGTGAGTCCGACTCACTAACTCAGTCCATTTCCGGTTCGGGTCCAACCCAACCAATACTTTCTCCCGCTCTTAAGTGTGCGACCCTGCAGGCTCATGGCGACTTGGACACGATTGGAGTCCAACTCCCAATCGATCAATCGGTAGCGGCTCCTAGCAGAACGTGCCGACTCCCAAGTACCATTGAGTCATGACGACATACCTTTCAATGTGATATTCATCTTAGTCCTTTTTGCCTCACGATATACCTTGTCGAGCTATAGGCGATTTATCGTCATCCCTTAAATAGCTCAACTCTCTTCTCGATCCGTGATATGTGATTCATCTGACTAACTCTTAGTCAATCAACACAGTTAACACTTAACTGAGTCGCGCATGGCCATGCTTTTTGAATCATATCACTCGAGAGGGCCCAGAGAATATCTCTCCATTCGGAGGGGCAAAATCCCATCTTGATTATCCACATCACGCAGCTTGCTTCTCATTCGACCCGAACTCTGCCTTTATAGTTGCCTTGTCACAGAACAACGTTTGACAGAACCTAAGTCGATGATCCACAACTCGGATTGTGCGACAACCTCAGGTCTAAGGATTACATTGATTGAGACATGCAAATGACTCGTTGCATCTCAATGTGGGTCAGTCCGACTTGCTAAACTCTTTAGCCAAGTCCGTGAACGTTGGAATGGCATCACCATGCCCATGACAAGTGGAACCGTGTCATCAGCCAACACTCACATTAGTCTAGGGTGTGTGTCCAGCACAACCTAAATGACCAAGGACAATCTAGTATGAACAACATGAATATATAGTTCCACAATCGAATCACATATTCAATGACATATATCAGATGTTCAAAACAAGGACAACTTAATAACTTTATGAATACAGTGGGAATTACATCATACATGATTGCCTCTAGGGCATATTCCCAACACAGCAAACCTAGCGCACCCCACAAACCTCTTGCTGCTTCACACCGGAATAAGAGATGTCGATTATCTTCTGCCCCCAAATTACATATTGGACACTCGCTGGTAGTTCCAACATGACGACTTAACGGGAACAATCCCATGCAATGCTCTCCAAATGAAAAAAATTACTTTACTAGGAATTTTTAATTGCGAGAGGATTTTCCAAACAGGATTATTAATGGAGCTCCCTGGGAGAGCCAACTTGTTCACAGAATTTCCGAATTGATGTCTCCACTGTATGTGATATCCCGATCTGACAGTGTATCTTCCATGAGTTGTCCCATTCCAAGCTATGAAATCATCAAAACCGTGACTATTAAGAGGAATTTTTAGAATCCGATTAACATCAACTGCTAGGAATAAAGATCTCAGGAGCACTTCGTCCCAAGAACCAGTAGCTGGATCAATAAGATCACAAACCCTTGTGAAAACAGCCTGGACTCTAGGAGAGATAACTTTGCTTGTCGGACTTGAGGAGATCCAGGGGTCATGCCAAATATCAATTTGCTCACCATTTCCCACACACCAAATGTATCCTCTCTTGAGAGTATTTAAACCCGCCAAAATACTTTGCCATGTATAAGAAGACCCTGCCTTTGGTCCAGCTTTAAGGATATCACCATGTGGGAAATACTTAGCACGAAGGACTCGTGCACATAAAGAATCAGGATCAATAATTAAACGCCACCCTTGTTTTGCTAGCATGGCAAGATTGAAAGATTGGAAATCCCTAAAACCCATGTCTCCTTCAATCTTAGGAAATTAGAGTTTCCACCATGCGTACCAATGCATTCTGTTACTATTTTGATCATCCCCCACCAAAAGCTCGCGATAGCATCCATCATACCTTTACACACTCCTTTTGGTAGTTGAAAGACAGACATAGCATATACTGGAATGGCTTGCGCCACAGCTTTTAGAAGAATTTCCTTTCCACCAATGGATAATTGTTTCTCCTTCCACCCATTAATCCGCTGAATAATTCTTTCAATAAAATGTTGAAAACAATCACCCCTATTTTCCCCCACCAAGGCTGGTAGCCCAAGATATTTATCTGACAGAGCCTCTGTATCAATATGAAGTATCTCACATATTTTTGTCCTCATAAGCACATTAGTATTTGGGGAGAAATAGATACTAGACTTTGCTAAACTCACCATTTTCCCTGAGTTCGCACAATAAGTATCTAGAACTTGTTGTAAGGAAGTTGCATTAATCGTATCAGCTTTCATGAGTATAAGAGAATCATAAGCAAAAAGGAGATGTGAGACTGACGATGCATTTCTGCACACTCTTAACCCATCGATGCCACCAACTTCTTCTTCATACAACAGAAGACTAGATAAATCTTCTACACAAAGCAGAAACAGATAAGGAGTGAGGGGGTCTCCCTGTCTCAAACCCCTTGTCGGAATGAACATGTCTGTCTCCACAGAATTAAACCTAACCTGATATCTCACCGAAGATACACAAGCCATCATAATGGTGATCCATCTTTCCTCAAAACCCAATTTCCGCATCATCTTCTTCAGAAAAATCCATTCCACCCTATCATATGCCTTGTTCATATCTAGCTTCACTACACAAGAGCCATTAGTACCCCTTTTCTTATTTTTTTTATAGAGTGGACACTTTCATAGGCCAGAAGGACATTATCAGTAATAAGGCGCCCCAGGACAAAAGCACTCTGCATAGGTGATATAACATCTGGTAAGATTGTTTTTAGTCTTGCAGCTAGCATCTTCGAAATAATCTTATAGATTATGTTGCATAAACTTATTGTTCTAAATTGAGTAACCAATTTGGGGTTGTCTGTTTTCGGAATGAGAACCACAGTGGTATCATTCCACCTCTCAGGGACTAACCCGGTATTCATAGCTTGAAGAATCTCATGTGTAATTTTTTCTCCACAAATATTCCAAAATCTTAGCATGGACGCCATCAGGACCAGGTGCTTTAAAATCACCAATACTGAAAGCCGCCTTTTTTACCTCTTCAGCCGAAAACGGGTCCAAAAGCCTCTGATTCATAAACTCCGAAACCTTCGGTTGGATCTTGTCCAACATTGCTGGATCAATTTTATTAACTTGAGAGGTGAATAAACTAGAAAAGTATTGGTACACGAGTGGTTTCAGTTGTTCTGTACCTTCCACCCACTCACCATTATCATTTTTCAGTTTCTTGATGAAGTTTTTCTTCCGTCTCGCAGAAGCAAAGCTATGGAAAAACCCGTAAATCTGTCTCCGCATTGCAGCCAGTTCGCTCGAGACAGCTGTAACCAATGCACTTCCTCCTGTTCAAGTAAGATTTCAATAAGATTCGCTTTCTCCTTTGCAGTTGTTTCATTTTCAACATTCATTGCACCACTCATTGCTTTTTCCAGTTCAAACTGGGCTTTCCGCAGCCTTTTGTTTGGTTCTCCCAAAACTGAAACATCCCAGGCATGCAAAGCCTCGTGCAAGTGGCCTAGTTTTTCCAAAACTCCCCCTGTCGGAGATGTCACGGCCGCTTCGTCCCAAGCTTTTTTAACTATTTCACTAAAACCCTTCTCTCTCAGCCATTTAGCTTCGAACCTTCTGATTTTTTTGCGTTGATTCAAAATCGAAGCTTGAAATTATGTATAAATCATGATTGGTCTATGGTCTGGCCGTACAAAGTCTAAATGCTGAACTATGGCTCCCGGGTGCATATCTCTCTAGGAATTATTAGATACTGCCCGGTTTAGCCGTTCTCTGATACACCCTCTTATCTATGTGAAGTTATCACCCGAGAACCCCATATCCTAGCTCCATCCTTCCGATTGTTTCCATTGCGATCACCATTTGAGCCTTGCGTCCTATTTGAAAAAGATCTCGAGGATTTTTCTAACCCTCCTTCCTTAGTATCAACCGCATCACCATTAATCCCTTTTAGTTTTTTCTTATTCAGATTCTTCTGCGGAGTGCCAGAGGGATCAACAACATTGCTTGCCTCTATTTCGAATTGGTCAATCTTCTCCAAAATCCCCGTTGATTTATCCGCCACCACCATTGTTAGATTACCACCCATAATAGGAATGGGATCCATAGCTAGACGTTTCTTTGCAGCAGTATGTGTTTCTTTCATAAGAGTATCGTTTTGTTTTTCCTGTACATTTGCTACTCTGTTTTCAATTGGAGCATCAGCCAAGTTTTTCTCAGAAGCAAGTGGAGGTTGTTGACTATTCCATCTCCAGCTAAATGGATGTGTAGAGTTACCCTTGACAACATCATTATTACCATTACTAGCGGAGCTTCCTATACCTCCATCATCTCTGCCAAATCTTCCACGCCCACGGCCACCATAATGCTCATACTGATCAGAAGGATTGCTTCTCCCTGCGTCCCTCTGTTGGCCAGAACCACGGCCTCTTCCACTGCCTCTTCTAGGAGCCAAAATAAAAGGTCCCCATTCCAATTTATCCTCCTCAAATTCTCCAGAGCCACATTCCTGATACCAGTGACCCAATTTTCCGCAAGCATAGCAAAACGAAGGCAGTTTCTCATATTTGACTTGATAAAATTCGGTTTTCCCTGCTCTAGTAAAACTCACAAACCTGGTTAGCTTTTTGTCGACCTCGAGCTTCACTCTAACCCGGATGAACTCGCCAATATAGCCACTCGGAAGAGTAATCTGTATCTCCTCTACTTCGCCAATGCATTTGGCCATGTTTTTCACAAAACCCTCATTCTTTAGGACCGCGTCAGGAAGTTTGTAAATTTGACTCCAAATTTCTAGTTTATCCAGTTTGATTGCTTCCGGGTTAGAGAATCCGTCATACTCCACTATGATCAATGCTCCAAATACTCTAAAACTCCCATGGTCCTTGGTGTAGAGCCACGTTCCAATCAGCAAGGCAATTAAATTGTATTGTAAATAAATTAGGGTTGATCCTCCTCCAGATGATTTGTTGCATTGGATTCCACGCTGCTCTCATATCTGCAATCAGAGCACCATGTCCAAAGGATTTCCCAGTTAAAACTCGCGCTATGGCTAGCCACTTTGGCCCCTCCGATGGTCCCTGTACGAGAACTGTTTCCTGATTCCGCCATGTAACACCAACCTGAGCAGACCTCCAAACCCTAGGGAAACACGATCACGCCGATTAAAGAACCGACAGCGACAGAGAAATCTCGGCAGCGGCCCGAGAAAAGAGAACCCTAGATGATCCCTAGGAGACTTTGTTTGCCGGCGGGGACAGAGTACTCTCGGTGGTGGCCGGAGGAGAGAGAACCTAGGCGAACCCTAGGGGAGATCGCGTTCCCGTTACGTTTTTGTTTTTTCCTCAAGGCTCAAGCTAAGGGCAAGTACAATGGGAGACTCTTAGTTAGGCGCTTAGGTGACAGAGGATAATACGCAGAGAAAAGGAAAACCATCCAAGCGCTCCCTCCTCCAACGGCAGACGCAAAACAAGGCGCTAAAAATGAGTTGTTCGCTGTTGAAACAAATGGTTTGCTGTTGGAGAAATAAGTGGAGCGCCCGACGCATCTGAAAGCGTCGACGCAATCGAAATTCCTAGGCTTGACCAGGAATTGGGCGTAACTACCGGGATTAAATCCCTAGCGTCGATATAAACGTCTCGCGTTGTACACGCTCTAACAGAGAGAGTTTCGGAATTCACTAGAAAAAAAAAGCTAATAGAGGTAGGGAGAGAGGTCGTGAGAGGAGAAAAGGCTAATTCCCCAAATCAAAATCGGTTCTTTGCTCAGCCCCCCTTCCACGTCTCGATTGCCTACCGAATCCGATCCATATAGTCAAACTCCCGATTCTTACCTCAAGCCCAGATTCACGACGTAAATCGATGGCCGACGAAATCCCCAATCGAGGTCGGCTGCCCTCTATTCTCCTCGCCCAGAAACCGCTCTTCACCGCCAGCAAGAATGATACCACGGCCACCGCCACATCCAAAGCTGGCTACCACATGGCGGTCTCCTTCTGGATGGTCGACCCACCGGAACTGTCCTTCTTCTCCATCGACTGCTCGAAGCCTCCTAATTTGCAACACATACTCTCCAATTTCAAACGTATGCCACGCGTGGTCGGCGCCGACGGCCCTTTCGTCCTCTTCCGCACCGTCTTCTACGCTAGCCGCCCCGAATATTTCCTGTACACGGCCAGGGACCCCCCGTCGCTCGATCCGATTCCTTCTCCCGATGAGTCCGATGATTTTCGGGCCAGGGAGTTTGGCATCCTCGGCCACGGGGATGGCGACAACTATCTCCTGGCCGACCTCCGTGACACACCTTCGCCGGAGTGGGACGACGTCTATCAGCTCCGAATCTACTCGTCCGAGACAAAGTCATGGAGCACTAGGAGACTGCCCAATCCATGTCCCGGGGTCGACAGGGTTATACCCGACAAGGTGATCACGCTTGGACAAGGCGGCTTACTAGGCTGGGTTGATTTGTCACGCGGCCTGCTCGTCTGCGACTTGCTTCTTCTTCTTGAACATCAAGATCAAGACCCCCCTGTTCCTGGGGCTGTAAGCTTCATCCCATTGCCAGAGCCGTTGCCTGGAAACAGGTACAACCTCAAATATCCCATTGCCCCCACCCAAAAGAGGGAAGCCAACTATCCAGAGGACAAACCATCCCACTCAGCAAGCTGGTTTCGGGATCTCGTATGCGTCAATGGCGTGCTCAAGTTTGTTGAGATGGAGAATCCCGCTCCCCCTGAAACCATTGATAATATTATCTACGATTCAGACTTGATCGTGTCGCTCCAGCATAAAGCTCCCAGGCAGCAGCTCTTGTCCTTTAGGGATGCCTGGAGGGCTGTGGTATGGACTCGGAGAGTTTCGCCACCGTCTAGCTGTTGGCGCCGGACATCATCTGCTCGTTTTGTTGCTCACGCATTAACGGACCACTACTCGGCTTTCCCTATAATCGGGTCGCGTGATGACGATGACCATATTACTCTTTATGTCAAATCTGTGGAGGAACTCAGCCATCGGGATGGACGGGTGGCTGCTTTTGACATAGAAAACATGGCACTGAGAGCAATTGGGCGGTATTATCTTCCACATCGTTCTCATCACAACCCTGTCTATGACCATGAACATCCTTTTCGTGCCTGTACATTGTCCCGCCATCTGAATATGACTCCATGTATGGCTAGCCCTTTTGTTCTTATTAGTTATATCTTCTTGTGACTGCCTTGTTTGTTTGTGTTTGGACCATTATTTGCCGGTTCCCTACAAATTCTTGGGATATATTCGGTGTTGCTTATGCATTTAGATGTTTCTGTAGGCATTCCACTCTCAGAATGCCACAAGATCACAGAGGATAGCAGCTCTGCAAATCATCCAAGCGGAACCTCAGTTATTATTTCGCAACACTTTATTTCAAAGAATTGAACTGCTGCCAACTAACTTGCCCTCTCTTCCGTGCACAGATCCGTGTGGGTTCCTGCAAACGAAGGACCGCAATCGAAATGTAAGTTTGTTATTCTACATGGAAACTTTCTTCTGCTATATGGTCCGATTTAGATTAATTCATTATATAATTTGGTATGCATTTGCTAATTAGTTTTACTTGATATTGCCATATTGGTTTAATTGACTTTCTGTTCCTCAGACTATCAGAATTGGCTGGGAAAAACAAGCGTCCACGAAATGCTGCTGAGAGTATTATACAGAATAATGATCATTATTTCCCAGGTCCATCCTATTGAAAACAATCTGGTATGATGAAATTCAATATACCCTGTTTCCAATCCATTATCCCATCATCATTCAGAATGATTAATTAGAATGCACCATTTCCAGCCACAACAACACAATTGGGATGCGCTCGCTGGGAATTCCTTGTGGCCACATCAAAACAATCTGGTATGTCGTATTCAATGTACCCTATTTCACGTTCGTCTATTTTCTCATCCTCGCGCAGCAAGATTAATTTAGAATGTACCATTAATTCCAGCCACCGCAGCAATGCTTCAACAGGCCAAATGGACCCCGCGTTCCTGGGTCTGTATCGTTGGCACATGAAATGTACCAGAAGCCTACAGTTAAAAGGCGAAGGCATCCGACTTTGTCTGGCATCGACGAGGATGCTACCATGTTAACAGCACACTGGAATTCTCACAAAACGTGCAGCAACCGAAAGTGTAAATGTGCATGTAAATGCGGATATACGACTAGAGGGTGCTACCGCCGGCCCGTGGGGACTACGGTAGAGTTCAGGGCGTGGCTAGCGCAGTTCGACGTGGACAGCAACTGGCGGATCAGCTGGGAGGAGCCGTGGGAGGCGCTGCGCAGCCTGGACGTGTGGTTTGCGTGGTGGAAGGCGCGGGAGGCCTCGTCCACGGCGACGAGATGGGCAGGCTCTATGCCTTTGCGCGTAGGAACCTCCACCTCAAGATGGGCAACCTGCAGGACGGCCAGCTTACTAGCTTCTGAATCTCTGTCTGATCGATCCGTACATCGATCTCCTACTGTTGGTTGCTGGTTTGGTCCGTTTGGATGTGAATTATATAAAGTCGATTTGTATCGTGTGCAGTAGCTCTGGACGAGTGTTTTAGTTTTTTTTTAATAACTGAAGGGTCTCCGAAAAATTAGTACATTGACGCACGTGTTATGGTATTTTCAGAAAATCAGAACCATATGATTCCACATCCAAACAGGAAAACGTGGTCTGTGTGTGGATGATAATAGTGTTTGGAGACATTTTCCAACCGTTGCTACCATGTTTTCTGCTGGAATGCCTAACGTGTCACTGCACCTAGAAAAGAATTTTTTGAAGGCCAAATTGGCCCGACGTTAAATTAATAACGCCAAGAACGGCGACAAAGATACAAAGTGTTGCACCCGGCTTACAACAAAGCAACGCACACACACCTAAGAGACAGGGCTACTGCGGCGAAAGAATGTTGATTACAAGCCTAAGACTAGGCCAAAACACCCGCATACAAGACAAGACATGACCGACGACAGTTAGACGAACCTACGAACCATCAGCCTACTCGTCGAGTGGACTCACACGACCCAAACACCGCAACACGGGATCCTCCATTGTCCTCAGCCCTTGCCAAAAGATTAGCCAAACAGGTACCAACTTCAGGGTTCCAAGTATCTACCCGCTAGAGTCAAAGCATGCGCCATCGGCATGTGTGCCACCCGGGTTATATCTCCAAGACAACGCCTCCAAGAAGGGAGCGACGTCCATGCCACCGCCTTCATCCGATCCGTCAAAACAGATCATGGTTTTTACCAGGAGAACCAAACAACCTAGGTTGGGATGTATCAATGCTCCACATCAACCCCACCAAGGAGGGAAACGACGCCCTAGGGCGCCGTCGTCACCAGCACCGACGAAGGTCGGGCAGGGCTTTCGCCCGGAGCCATGAACACGCCCACACACATCGGCGCAACGCCAAGACACAACGGCAAGAACCTGTCGCCGCCAAAATTGCACAAGTCCGGGAACCAAGTTGGTCCACCATCGCGCATTCGGAGGCCACCACATGTCGCATGTTACGGGGCGACACAATGCATCGCCCGAGGTGTAAACCTCGTCACATGAGCACCTGGCAGCGACCACCCAGCTCCACGGATGTCGGCGCGCGGCAACATCCAACGGCGACCATAAAGTTGGCACCTTGCACGTCGGAGCTCAGCCATCCACGCCACACCAGACCCTGAGAGGATGGGGGGTCAGCGGCGAGCATACACCATGCCACTCAAACCAGCAGCCCGTGGAGCTAAAGTAGGTCGCTACCAAAGCCTCACACCTTTAGGACCCGAGGACGGAAAATCCGCCGCCACGCGGGGACGTACCAGCACCCGCAGCTCGCCAACCATGGTGGCAGAGCTGCCCCTGCCACGGACCGCGTCGTCCGTCCACCGCAGCCGCCGCCGACCTGAGGAGGTGGAGCAGCGCTAGGACGACGACGCCACTCCGCGTAGCTGGGAGGGGGACGTGCAGAACCTGAGGAGGCGGTGCACCGCCCCACGACCCATCTTGAACACCCAAAACGAAGGCTGGACGGAGGGGATCCACACCACCGCCGCTTTGCCGGCCACCGGCACCGCCACGCTACCCAGCAGCCAGATTCTTCAGGCACCGACCTCGCCCGCATGCGCCAGGACGCGAGTCACGGGCCCGCCAAAACCCATCTAGGCCCAGACTGGCCCGTAACCCACCGTCGAGGCCACAGGAGTCATCTCCGTCGCGTAGAGCCGGGGCCAACTCCGTCGTCGTCGTTGCTCCCGCCGATGCCGCCGGAACCGCACCCAAACGCCACGCGCGCGGAGAAAGACCTCGCCGCCGCCGCCAGAACCGCACCCAAACGCCGCGCGCGCGGAGAAAGACCTCGCCGCCGCCGTCACCGACACCGCCTGGGCCTTGGCCGGCGGGGCCTCTGGCAGCGACGAGGAGGAGGGGGACGGGAGGGGAGGGGGCTTAGGCTGGCGGCGCGGTCGCCCCCGAGTCGCCAGGGTTAGGCGACGCGGGGGTGGGGTGGGTAAAAGTGTCCTACATGAAACAAAAAATTAAATCAAAGTCATTCAAAGTTGTCAACTCTAACTCCATAGAACTTTTTTATTCAATGATAATTACATATAGTAAATCTGCACGAGTTGCAACAACGGTATTAAAAATCCATATGAGTCGTTTACCTAGGGCGTGTTCGGCAATCACAAGCTCTGCACTCTATTCGGCAAGACTACTCGTCACAGGGTGGGCGGGGTTTTCAGGGATCGCTTGTGATTTAAGTTGCAACAACGAACTGATTGCTTGTGTGCAATAGACAAATTCATTAAGAACAATATATAATGTAAGCAATAATTCCCGTAGACAAGAACACCGTTGTTTTCTCCCTAGTGGCAACATCACATCCTCCTACACGTTTCTGTCACTCGGGGTGTTGGTTAAAGGAGGCATGAACCCACTATCTAGCATATTAACCACCTCTTGGTGATGCATACAATTACGTGATCAAGATAGCCACACCTTGATGATCATTATAATGTTCTCATGAGCTTCTCTACATGATTGAGATCCATCCGATGTAATGATATGTGTTGTGTTTGCTGGGATCTGATGAACCATAGAACTATGATTATTTTGTTCATATCATTATATGAGATGCTCCACTTATATCTTTATAGTGTTTAAATGTGTTCTTGCAATAATGTATGATGTGTGGAGAGAGTACCAACTAGCTACTCACGAAACATCATGGAGGCAGAACGGTCAATGGAGATGGATCTAGGGCACATCCCCGTCATGGCAGAGTGCCAGAACAGAGAGTTGTGTCCCTCAAATCAGGGTTTTGGATAGTGGTGGAGCTCTCACGCGTTTCTGGAAAAATCCTCCGGTATGCGATGTTTTTAAGTCAAGGGGGAATTTATGGGAGAAAAGGTGACCCCACGAAGCGGGTAGGGGGCTAGGCCACTGATGACCCACAAATATAGGGGATCGCAACAGTCTTCGAGGGAAGTAAAACACAAATTTATTGATTCGACACATAGGGAGACAAAGAATATTTATAAGCCTTAACAGATGAGTTGTCAGTTCAGCTGCACCTGAAAGTAGACTTGCTCGTAACAGTTTATCAGTGGTAACAGTTTTACAGCAGTAGCAGTAGTAAAATAACAACAAGAGTAAAATAGTAACATTGGTAGCAAATGCAGGAAAGAACAAGATTAAAGTATTGTAGGCATAGGGATGGATAAATGGGTGCTGCATGGATAAGATAGTTCATATAATAATTAAAACATGGGAATTGCAGATAGATAATAATAAAGCATCAAAGTTCTAGGGAAACCATAGTCATGTGTTCCAATTTAGTCATACGTACTCGCAATGAGAAAGTTGCACAACATCTTTTTTCCTACCAGCCCGTTTGCAGCGGGGCCTCAAGGGAAACTACATGTAATTAAGGAGATTCTCTTAATAAAGCACCAGATCAAAGCATTAACACTCCTGAACACATGTGATCCTCACATCACAGCCATCCCCTCCGGTTGTCCCAATTTCTATCACTTTGCGGCCTCTGGTTCCGGACAATGACATGTGTAAACAACTTGCAGATATGATCAAGAAACATAATTATACTCATGAAACATGTTCAGATCTGAGATCATGGCACTCGGGCCCTAGTGACAAGCATTAAGCATAAATGTTTGCAACAACGATATAAAGTAGTAACAACGTATACTAGGCACCATGCCCTAACAATCTGGCATTATTAAATGAACGATCCCATCCAATCCCTTCCATCCCTCTCAGCCTACATCGGGGATTACTCACACATGGATGGGGGATCATGGATGGTTGATGGAGAAGTGGTAGCTATGACGATGGCGATGATCTCCTCCGAATTCCTGTCCCGGCAGGGCGCCAAAACAAGAACTTCTCATCCGAATTGAGTTTCGAGGTGGTGGGGGCGCTCTGGTGTGTTTCTCTGGAATATGACAACCCCCCCTCGGTTTTTAGGTCACGGCGGTTATGTAGTCGAAAGGGGAGCCCGAGGGGGTGTCATGGGAAGCCACACCACCAGGCGGTGCGGCCTAGGAGGGGTACCAGTCCATGGTGTGGGCCCCTCCTTGCCCCTCTCCGGCTCTTCTTCTAGCTCCGGGGGTCTTCGGGGGAAATAAGGACTTTGGGGTCTTTTTCGGGCAATTTCCTGAAAGTTGATTTTTGTGCACAAAACGAGACACCAAGGCAATTATGTTGAAAATAGCGTTAGTCCGTGCTAGTTGTATAAAAAACTCACAAGTTTAGAGGAAAACAACAACAAAAGTGTTCGGAAAAGGAGATACGTTTTGGACGTACCAACTCCCCTCAAGCTTAGTTTATTGCTTGTCCTCAAGCAATTCAGTTGACAACTAAGCGCGATAGAAGAAATTTTACGAACACATTTGTTTCATATGATGTAAATATTCTCAATATATGATCAAGTGCTTAGGCAATTCATAATAATAAGTATGCAAATAAAGTCACCTAATAGCTATGCAAACCATGAAACATGAAATATATCAATCTGCAGGATTGCAATGTTCATAATAAGATATGATAAAGTGGTATTTCGCTTGCCCTCAATAATGGAGCAAAACATAAATGCTAGGGCACCTCTGAGGTTCAAGTGAAGACTAGAAGTAAATATATCAAAGATAAAAGCATGAAAGTTATACCACAATCAGCCATGTTCTAGGACAAGCACATTAAACTAAGAATGACGGCCATGCTCTCAAAAAGGTGCATAAAGTGAGAAGGTGAAAACTCAGCGTAAAAGTAAAAGAAAAGCCATTCGCAGAGGCAAGCAGGAATTGACAAGTGCTAGAGATTTTTATTTTATAAACAGGAGTCAAATGATTTTTGGGAGGTGATTGTTCATGTCAACGAATGGTAATAGAGTGCTAGAGAGTCCTTGTTATCTTCCATACTAAACAAGTTGAGAGCGGTTCCGAAAATTTGTATGAAGCATTTATAGCATGCTCTTTATATAGTATGACACTCCTCCCCACCTTGGTTTTACAAACCATGGCTAAACAAATCCTCGGGTGTCTGCCAACAATCTCATACCATGGAGGAGTTCCTATTTATTATTGGCTTTTGATGTTATAATGGTCTAACTAGTTCTTTGCAAAATTAATGACGATCAGATGAAGCATGCAAGTCAGGGTACTTAAATAGCATGGAAGATAACATAACCAACTACTACTTCCTCATGAGATAAAACAGTGTCAGAAAATGAGAAATTATTTGCAGGTTTTAAAGGTAGCACATGAAAATTTACTTGCAGTGACGGTGAAATACCACATATAGATAGGTATGGTGGGCACATTTGGAAAACTTTGGTTTTTTGGGAGTTGGACGCACGAGTAGAGCTCATACTCAGTATAGGTGAAGAATAGCAATAGACTGGGAGCGACAATCAAGAGAGTGATGCTGGCAATGCGTGTTGGGAACCCCAAGAGGAGGGTGTGATGAGCATAGAGGTAGGAATTGCCCCTTAGTTAAGAACCAAGGTTATCAATCCAGTAGGAGAAAGAGGATCTTCGGAAGATTGATGCCACTGACGGTGGTGATGGCGCCTCACCGGTGTCAGCAACAACACGGAACCTGCACACAACACAACCATAATACTTTGTCCCAACGGTACAATGAGGTTGTCAATCTCACCGGTCTTGCTGAAAACAAAGATTAGACATATAGTGTGGAAAATGGTGTATGCTTGCAGTTAGTAAAGAAGGCAGGAAATGGTAGAGGTTTGTTTAATAGTGTAGGAAAATGGACCGGGGTTCATAGGTTCACTAGTGGTGTCTCTCCATAAAATATAGCATGTTGTGTGAACAAATTACAGCTAGGAAATTGACAAATAGAGGTTGCACCGTAGTGCACATTCATGACATGATGACTACTATGATATTTAGTGCGGGCATTGCAACAATATACATAGACCGTAATCACACTACATCTATGACTAATAATCCACCCTCAGGTTATCATCCGAACCCCCTTAGGTATTAAGTTGTAAGCAACAGATAATTGCATTAAGCAATGTGTGTAATGTAAGCAATGATTGTACACACGGGCACTCACACCGCTGTTTTCTCCCTAGTGGCAACAGCACATCCTCCCCCGTCACGTTTCTATCACTCGAGCACAGGCGAAAAGGAGGCATGAACCCACTATCGAGCATAAATACTCCCTCTTGGAGTCACTAGCAACTACTTGGCCGGAGCAACCAGTAACAACGGAAAGCATGCAAGATCACAAAATAACATATGCAATAAATAGTATAATCAACTTGGCATATATTCAATATTCATCGGATCCCAGTAAGCATAGCACATAGAATTACATAAGAACAATCTCGATCATGTTAGGCATTATCACGAGATCTAAACACTTAGGCATAGGAGGAGAATACAACCATCTAGCTACTTCTATGGACCCGTAGTCCCAGGATGAACTACTCACTCATCTCCGGAGGCAGGCATGGTGATGAAGAGGCCTCCGGTGATGATCTCCTCTCCGGCAGGGTGCCGGGAGACAGCTTCAGAACCCCCCTAATCTAGGGTTGATGACGACGGCAGCTGCGGAACTTTTCGGGGATATTTGATCAGGTGCCTAGGGTTTTCCTTCGGAGGGGAATAAATAGGCGAAAGGGCAAATGCGGTGGAGCCCTGGGGGCCCCACACCACCCCCCGGCGCGGCCGGGGGGCGCCGCCCTATGGTGTGGGCCCCCTGAGGCCCCCCTCCGGGTCTCTTCGGGACTCCATGGAACCTTCGGAAATTCTAAGACTTCCGGGCTTAAAAATTTCCAATTCCGGGAATATTTGCAAAACAACTTTTCTGAAACTAAAAACAGCAGAAAACAGGGAACTGACTCTATGGCATCTTGTCAATAGGTTAGTCCGAAAAATCGATAAAAATGACATAAACAAGGGAAAAAACATGTAGCAATTGGCATAATATCATCATGGAACCTCAGAAATTGTAGATACGTTGGAGACGTATCAAGCATCCCCAACCTTAGTTCTTACTCGTCCTCGATTAGGTAAACGATAAAAACACAATAATTTCTGACATGCTACTAACAACTTGATCATCATAATGTAAAAGCATATGTAAGCTGAGATCATAGAACTTTAAACATAAACATGATGAGTGGAACTTTAATAATAAAGCATAGCAATCACTTTGCATCATGAGAAGTAACTCAAATAAAAGATCATGAATAATAATGCAAGGAAAGCTATACGTTTGTTTCAAGTATAGAGAAAGCATGGCAAAGTGGTATTTCGCTAGTCCTTAAGAGGGGGGAAAACATAAATGCCAGAACACCTTCAAAGTTCATGAGGAAGACTAGAACAAATAGTTGGAGAACAAGCAATAACACTTCATGAATCAATTATTGATGTTTATGGGACAAATTCACATAAAACTCAGAATGGCAAAAATGCTATCTCAACTGTGCATAAAGTTACAAGATGGAGAATCAACATAAAAGTAAAAGAAAGGCCCTTCGCGGAGGGAAGCAGGGATCAACTCATGTGCTGGAGCTTTTATTTTATTAAACATAGGTATTAAAAGTTTGACACTTCTCCCATCCATCTTACACAAACCATGGCTAACCGAATCCTCGGGTGCCTGCCAACAATCACATACCATGGAGGAGTGTCTATATTTAAAGAGACGTGTATGCTAGTGTCAACGAATGGTAAACAGAAAATACAGTACGTCACAAGCCAACTAGATTTCACAAGAGAGGCTCCCATGTGAAGGACGCATTTGGGTAGAAGGTCATCCATCTTTCTCTTTTGTTTACACAATTATGCTTTGACTGATAATTTAGGGGAAAAATAGTGAAGATAAATTGTTTGCATTAATTTGGGGTCGGGCACCCCGCAGCCAGCTCTTCTATAAATTGGATAAACGGATGAAGCCACTAGTCCAGGGTGTGAAATCCAATCAACAAGTGAGATAAAGATTCTCTATTGACGTCGTCATGAGCAAAAACAGAAACACAACACAGGAGTAATTTTGAAAGTTTTGAAGGTAGCACATGAGCAATTTACTTGGAGTGGAAGTGAAATACCACATGTGGGTAGGTATGGTGGTCACAATGGGAAAACTTTGGTTTAAGAGAGTTGGATGCACGAGTAGAGCTCATTCTCAGTACAGGTGGAGGCTAGCAAAAGACTGGGAGCGACAAATCAAGAGAGCATAAGAGCCATAATCATGCATAGCGACATAAACGTCATTAAACAAAGCATAAGTGGTATCACAAGTTCAAAAACTAAATGTTCATGGAGGCTATTCGTGACTGGTTCATAATCATAAACTTGGTGTGAGCATGCGCCAAGTCAACCAAATAAAACATCATATGGAGAATACCATAAATTTATGCTTTAATATGACAAGAACAACTCATGATTCTTTCAATGGCATATTAAACATTCTCAGCTATTTGAGGTTATTCATGATATGAACTAAAATTACATCTAGCATGACATGAAAAATTTCTAGCCACAGTTTATACAAGCTTCTACTTGCACCATTAAAAAGTCTACCTCAAGCAACAGTTTCTTTTTCCAACAAGCACCATACAAGATATGTTTTAACAAAAACCCTCTAAATTCTACAGCAAGAAAACATGAGAGTACTCATATAACACTACTAAAACTAACAACTCTGATAAGGGATACATGCAAAACAGGAGCTAAATAAATGCAGTAGCCAGACAAAGATTAAGAATACAAAGTATTCCCACGAAAAAGCGGAGCGTGTGACTCTCCAATAAAAGAATGCTGGGTCGAACCAAGCTTATTGCAAAAAAAAAATGAAAGCAAAAATAAAAGACGCTCCAAGTAAAGCACATAAGATGTGACCGAATAAAAATATAGTTTTAGTAGAAGTGACCTGATAATTTGTCGATGAAGAAGGGGATGCTTTGGGCAATCCCAAGCTTAGACGCTTGAGTCTTCTTGGAATTTTCTGGTATGTACCTCCAGGGAATCCCCAAGCTTAGGCTCTTCACTCTTCTTGATAACGTCATATCATCCTCTTCTCTTGACCCTTGAAAACTTCCTTCACACCAAACTTCTCACAATCTTCATTAGCAACGTTAGTGCAATCGAAATAATAAATTCACATGGTTCAGTTTCAACACAAGCCTAACACTCATAAACATATTAGCTAATGTCACAACTTCTTTTAAAACTCTTTTGCTCAAAAGAACACTAAAAGAAAGAGATTAAGATGCAAATGCAATTATTGACAGAAATCTGTCAAAACAGGACAGCAGGTAAAGATGATTTTTTTCGAAAATCTTCTATTGCTCAAATAAAAAAGTGTTAAACTAAGAAAAGTGGCATATATAGCCCAGGATTACGCACAAAAATACTCAGGTCATTTTGAATTTTCTGTGATGTTATACGAATTTAACAGTGGACAGCAGAAATCTGTTTCCTGCGTAGAAATCCGAAATATAGTCTCAACTTTCCACTAGAGGCTTTACTTGGCTCAACAAAAACATGAAAAGAAAGATACACAGGAGTTTCTACAGAATTATAAAACCCCTTGACTCAAAGAAAAAAAGATAAAAATAAAACAAAAATAAAACATGGGTTATCTCCCAAGAAGTGCTTTTATTTAACGTCTTTTAGCTAGGCATGATAATTTGAGAAGATACTCACATGAGAAATAACAATTGAAGTAAAATAGAGCATCAAGAAGAAAATGTAAAACAAATTTAAGTCTAACCCACTTCCTATGCATAGGAATCTTGTAAAGAAATAAATTAAAGAAGCTCAAACTAAAAGTCATGGGAAGGTAGAACAAGAGCAACTTCAAAACTTTCAATAAAAATAGAGGTATTTTAGTAACATGAAAATTCCTACAACCATATTTTCCTCTCTCATAATAATTTTCAGTAGCATCATGAACAAACTCAACAACATATTTCTCACGTAAATCATGTATGTTATGGTCTAAAAGCACACAATTCATATCAAGCTAAAAAACAGTGGGATCAAAATTTAAAATCAGATCCTCCTTTTTCCCACTTTTAGCAATAACAAAACAAGATGATTGATCACTCATAGAAGGTATAGGACACATTATAGAAATCCTCTTTCCAGTAGCATTATAATTTATAATATCAAGTAACATAGGACCATCATCAAGAGCATTATCATATAAATTTTCTAAACAAACATCCTCATTATCATGCATATCAATAGTTGGAATAAACAGAGGATTGTTATAGGATTTATCGAAGTAGCATGGATTATCATAAAAAACAGTAGAAATATCATTCTCACAAGTTTCATTCATAGTAGTATCAAGGTCACAAGTATAGTAAGTATCAATTTCATCAAAAAGAGATATTTCAAAAAAATCAATAGGATCATCACTTTCATAAAATAATGTATGAGTTAAAGAGTTACTCTCATTGGGAGGTAGACATGGGTAGCTCCATTCTCCCTCCTCTTGATCATCACTCTCCTCCTCTTTTTCATCCAAATAGCTTTCAGATTCTTCTTCCATAGGTTCCTGCAGAGCATTAGTCTCTTCCTTAGGTTGAGAGCATTTATTAAGATATTACATCCTTGTAATTATCAAAGCAATATTCCAGTATAGCATAAATCTCGTATTTATAAGGTGCATCATCAATACTTTCAAGTAAATAAGCAATTTCGAATGCACCCTTCCAAGCAATAAATTCTTGAATTTGTTCCACATCATATAATTCATAATTATCCTTAACATAAGAAGATATGGTAACATTATCATTATACTCACATTGAAAAGGGAGGTGTTTATACCTCCTAAGGCAGCAATATTTATCAAAGAAATAAGTAACATCATAAGTAGAGCACAAGTTTTTAGCATAGTCATGAAATTTATTAATTTGCTCCCATAAGTGTATCCCTTTTTGTGACAAGCGATGTTCCTTATAATGTTTTTGTTGTTCATCTGTGAACCCACTTTGCCTCTAAGATCTAGTTTCAAAGACATCAAACATTGATAGCAAGCATAATAAAGCAACTAGAATAAGAACTATTTTTTGTGTGTGTTTTTTATAAAGAGGAGCAAACAAGACAAAATAAAATAAACTAAGAAAAACAAAAACAAAGTAAATAGATTGGAAGTGAGAGACTCCCCTTGCAGAAGACTTCTTTCTCCATGGCAACGGCGCCAGAAAAAATCCTTGATGCTGGCAATGCGTGTTGGGAACCTCAAGAGGAGGGTGTGATGAGAACAGCGGTAGGAATTTCCCCTGAGTTAAGAACCAAAGTTATCAATCCAGTAGGAGAAAGAGGATCTGCGGAAGGTTGAGGCCACTGACGGTGGTGATGGCGCCTCACCGGTGTCAGCAACAACGCGGAACTTGCACACAACACAACCAAAATACTTTGTCCCAACGGTATAGTGAGGTTGTTAATCTCACCGGTCTTGCTGAAAACAAAGATTAGACGTATAGTGTGGAAAATGGTGTATGCTTGCAGTAAGTAAAGAAAGAAGGAAACTGTAGAGGTTTGTTTAACAGTGTAGGAAAATGGACCGGGGTTCATAGGTTCACTAGTGGTGTCTCTACATAAAAAATAGCATGCTGGGTGAACAAATTACAGCTGATCAATTGACAAATAGAGGTTGCACCGTAGTGCACATTCATGACATGATGACTACTATGATATTTAGTGCGGGCATTACAACAATATACATAGAACGTAATCCAACTGCATCTATGACTAATAATCCACCCTCAGGTTATCATCCGAACCCCCTTAGGTATTAATTTGCAAGCAACAAATAATTGCATTAAGCAATGTGTGTAATGTAAGCAATGATTGTACACGCGGGCACTCACACCGATGTTTTCTCCCTAGTGGCAACATCACATCCTCCTCCATCACGTTTCTGTCACTCGAGCACATGCGAAAAGGAGGCATGAACCCGCTATCGAGCATAAATACTCCCTCTTGGAGTCACTAGCAACTACTTGGCCAGAGCAACCACTAGCAACGGAAAGCATGCAAGATCACGAATAACATATGCATAAAGACTATAATCAAATGGCATAAGTTCAATATTCATCGGATCCCAGCAAACACAACACATATAATTACATAAGAACAATCTCGATCATGTTAGGTAGCTCACGAGATCTAAACATTGAGCCATAGGAGGAGAAGACAACCATCTAGCTACTGCCATGGACCCGTAGTCCAAGGATGAACTACTCACGCATCACTCCGGAGGCAGGCATGGTGATGAAGAGGCCTCCAGTGATAATCTCCTCTCCAGCAGGGTGCCGGGAGACAGCTTCAGAACCTCCTTGATATAGGGTTGACGACGACGACGGGTGCGAAACTTTTCAGGGATATTTGATCATGTCCCTAGGTTTTTCCTTCGGAGGGGAATAAATAGCGAAATGGCAAAGGCGGTGGATCCCTGGGGGCCCCACACCACCCCCCGGCGTGGCCAAGGGGGGCGCGCCGCCCTATGGTGTGGGCCCCCTGAGCCCCCCCCTCTTGGTCTCTTCGGGACTCCGTGGAACCTTCGGGGATTCTAAGACTTCCGGCCTTTGAATTTTCCAATTCCGAGAATATTTCGAGAACAACTTTTCTGAAACTAAAAACAGTAGAAAACAGGTAATTGGCGCTATGGCATCTTGTCAATAGGTTAGTCCAGAAAATCGATAAAAATGACATAAAGAAGGGAGAAAACATGTAGAAATTGGCATAATATCATCATGGAACATAAGAAATTATAGATACGTTGGAGATGTATCACGGAGCAACAACTTTCATAATCACACTTGCGACAGAACAAAATTAACAGGGGCATAAAAGTGATATAAATACTCTGAGTCAAAATAAATCATCGAGGCTTAAATGACTTTTTTTTCAGTCTTATGCATGCGTGAGCATGTGCCAAGTTGATTCAAGCGTAACATTCAGAGGGAGATACCACAATTTCATACCCTTATATGAATAAAACAATGCAAGCAAACATTTATATGATATGCTATCTAATATTATTAAGCTAGAACTAATCATGAGAGACAACGAACTACTAAACATCGATAAAATAACATACACCTTACAAGAACAAACGAAGAATGTCCACATGGATGAGTATATGTAAAAAATTAAAACAAATAGAGTTCATACCAGTTTCTCACCACAACTTGAATTGTCATAAATCGTCATTATTGCTCTTCACTTGTGTGGATTGAATAATATAAAATAATAACCACACTCCAATGGAGTCACGAAGGACTACAGAACTCTGCAGCAAACTTACAAAACCAAAGAAAAACAATAAATATTTTTGAGTTTTTGAATTTAAAACAAGAACAAAAGTAAACAAGTAAACAAAGCAAAATCTTTTTGGATTTTTGAATATTAAACCGAAACTAGAAGGTAAAGCAAACCAACAAAAGAAAATAAAGAAGCAAATAAAGAGAAACAACAGAAATATTTTTGGTGTTTTTGTGTTTTGTAAGGAAAAAACAAAATAATAAAAACAAAAAGAAGCGAAAGGAACAAAAACATGCATATTCAAAGAACCGACAGAAACGTGATATATAGATATGAGTGATGTCGGCATGCCTCCCCCCAAGCTTAGGATTTTTGCCTAAGTGGAGATAAATCCCAAGAGGGCCATGAAGGGGCGCCCCCATAGCATGCCGAGGATGAGCCATCCTCCTGATATGAGCTCGAGGACGCCCGCAGTGTAGTCGTCAGAGGGAGCGCTCTGCCCCATCTGATGCTCGGGGTCATGCTGCTCATGGAAATCAAGCAAGCGCAGCTGCTCATCCGGCTTCTCCTTTAAACGCGACCACAAAGTCCTACTAATAACAAACAAAATAGGCTGCTGCAAGAGAACTTTCTCTCATCTCTATCAGTAAATAAAACTCTATATATTAGATGTCCAGCACTAGATTTTGCAGTAACAAAATGGTGAGACTTCATGGCAGCAAGGTCAAGTCTCTGTGGAGCTAATAAAACATCATGAGTAGCAACAGAAAGGTCAAGAGCAGCCAAAACACTCGTAGTAATAATACCCCCATAAATGGGTCCTCTAGCAGCTTAACGGCTAGCAATGAAAGAACCAAGGTTATATTTACTGCTACTATTCAGTGCAGCAGCATGAAAAGCAAGATGGAAATTTGAAATATTACTAGTGTTTTCTCTAGCAAGAACACTAGTAGGAAGGTAATAAGTGAAATATCTAATAGCGGAGAGTTGAATGTTTCTTATCTTGCCGCGCTGAGCTGTGTGGTCATCATCATTTGTAACTCCATGATAGAGCTCCATCAAATCAGCGGCTCATTCCTGAATCCTTCTCGCCGTCCCCGTCGTGTTAATACCTATGATGCTGCAAAACAATTCCAAAAGTATGGAAAAAGTTCTATCATAGATTTTGAATGCAACAGATGAGCTATATTGAGAGTTTTTGAATTTGAAGCTCTCAACACAAGTTTTTATCAATAAAGCATATTGAGGGATTTCATCATTCATGTAATTGGTTAAACCAGCCTACCAACCAGCAACAAGAAATCCTCAAGTATGCACGCATCATTAAGAAAAGTATAACAAGGGAAAGTAGATGGATTTGCATATCCATCATCCCACGCATCATTGATACTCGGTGCAATGAGATTCTCAGGATGGTCTCAGCAGAGTAGCTGAGCGTGAAGGACTTGTCCTCATAGGTGCATCACTCTCAAAAATTTCTCCAAAGTTGTAGCCCATTTCTGAAATTTTTAGCTAGCATCACAAAAATAGATTTCAAACAACTATATCATAGGAACTACTATGGAGACTTGTAGGAGGGCTAAACATGCATCAAAACTAAAATATTTCACACAAATCAAGCATCTAGCTCACACAACATGTCACCTACAGTATTAAAATGCTCAAGAAATACTCTAGTAAACAAAATTCTACGTGGATAATCGGAGGAGTCACATACCGGAGAAAAAACACACCAAATTTCAGCAACAAAGATGGGCTGAACAAAGAGATCGGGAAATTCGTGAAGAAGAACAGCAAGAGCTCGGGTTCCAGAAATTTTTTCGAGTTTGGGAGAGAGAGTGGAGTGTTTTGCAGGGAGGAGAGCAAGTGGAGGGCCAGGGGGCCCACATCATGTGATGGCGGCACCAGGGGCCAAGTCGTGCCAGCCCATGGTGTGCCTGCATGGTGGGTCCCCCGGGGTCTCCAAGGTGCCTCTCTGCCTCATTTTTTACGTAGAAAATTAGTATATTTTTTCTAGAATATTTAGAGAAACTTCATTTTCAAGCAATTTCCAGAATTTAATAAATAATTAAAAATCAGAAAAAAATATAGAAAGGTAGAAAAAAAAACCAAAACCAAAGCTACAGAGGTTCTAAGACCTTCCAATAGGCAAATGACCAGTGGAAACAAAAGAAAACATAGTGAAAACATAAATGTGGGTGGTGAAAACATAATTATACTAAAGTAGAATGGTGAGAACATGGTGAAAACATAAAGGTAAAAGTGAAAACATAGTGAAAACATTGTTTTCTTCATTCAAAATCACTTTGTTAACAAGGTTGATCAAGTCTTATTACCAAAACAATTTTTATATGAAGCAAAACTTTTCTTATCACTAAATGATCGTGTTACCTTAGCTTTGATAGACATAGTCCCAATCATAATAATTTCATATTCTTTTGGTGGCATTGGAATGGGACAACAGAACTCTCCAATCTTGACGGTTTCAATATTTTCAATTGAATTTAGACCTTATCTCCTATCAATCTTCTTGGGAAATAAATTGTGTGCTCTTTATCATTAACATTAAAAGTTACTTTTCCTTGATTGCAATCAATAACAGCCCCTCCAGTGTTAAGAAAAGGTCTCCCAAAAATAATAGACATATTATGATCTTACGGCATTTCCAACAGAACAAAGTCAGTTAATATCAAATAGTTAGTAGTCACTTGAATTGGAACATTCTCACATATACCAACAGGAATAACAGTAGATTTATTAGCCATTTGCAAAGATATATCAGTTGGTATCAATTTTCCAGAGAGAGCCTCTTATAGAGAGAAAAAGGCATAACACTAACACCTGCTCCCAGATCACATAAAGCAGTTCTAACATAAATATTTTTAATAGAACAAGGAATAGTAGAAACCCTAGGATCTCCAAGCTTCTTTGGAACCTTGCCACTGAAAGAGTAATTAGCAAGCATAGTGGAAATTTCCTCATTAGGAAATTTCCTTTTGTTAGAGACAATATCTTTCATATATTTAGAATAAGGAGGCAACTTAATAGCATCAGTCCGAGGAATTTGCAAAAACAAGGGCTTCATCCATTCACAAAACTTATTATAATGTTCTTCCTCCTTTGATTTGTGTTTCTTATTAGGAAAAGACATTGCTTTTTTGTACCCAATGTTCTCTTTCATTACCATGTTTATTAGAAATGAAATACTCCTTAGTATAATTTGCTTTAGTTTGTTTTTCAGGTGCAACTCCGGTTTCTTCTTTATCAGAAGCGTCACTTTTATCATTACCGCTTTTAGTTTCAGCATTAGAGACAGATATACTATTAGGATCTTTAACAGGTTTAGAAGATTCTACAACATTTTTATGTCTCTTCTTATTTTTCTTAGAAGGATAACTATTGTTTTTAGGTTGTTGAGAATATTGTTCAATTTTTCTAGGATGTCCCTAAGGATACAAGAGATCCTGAGTAGAACACCACTCCTAGTAATTATTTCACAATCATGTTTTTCTCTAGAAGCATTAGCTAGCAAATCTTTTTGCACTTTAGTGAGTTGATAAAATTGAGTTCGAACCATATTGAAATGTTTAACAAGCATTTTAACATCATTAGAGGTTCTCTAAATAATACCATGAAAATTATCAATAGCTCTGGAGTTTTCCATCAGATGATTCTGCATTCTCATATTAAAGTTGACTTGCTTAACAATATAATTATCAAATTTATCTAGGCATTGATCAGGTGGTTTAGAATAGGGAATATTCCCTTCCTAGTCGTGATTTTGGTCCACGGGTCCTAGAATGTTGTTCCCTTTGTATTCGTGATTTTTGTCCATGGTGATAATTTTTGTATTCCTTTTCAATTATGATTTGTTCCACAATTATTACAACTTTGTTCCATTTCTAATTGTGATTTGTTCCATGGGTACTAAAATGTCGTGATTTGTTCCATGGGTGATATTTTTTTCCTATTGAAGTCGTGATTTGTTCCACAAATCCTAATTTTTGTTCCCTCTCTAGTTGTGATTTTGTTCCATGGGTCCTAATATGTTGTTCCCTCTGTAGTCGTGACTTTTGTTCCATGGGTGACAAAATTTTGTTCCGTTTGAAGTTGGGATTTGTTTTCCTACAATTTTGTTCCTTTTCTAGTATTGATTTGTTCCATGGGTCCTAAATTTTGTTCCCATTATCTATTTTGTTCCTTTTGTACCGTTGTTTTGTTCCCAGTATCTATTTTGTTCCTTTTGTCCCGTTGTTTTGTTCCACATATTTAATATTTTCCACTTTGTTCGTATTTGTTTCCTCTTGTAGTGATGATTTATTCTATGGTTGCGGAAGTTTAATTTGTTTCTTTTCGATAGTCTAAATCTCTGTTCCTACAATAGTTGTGATTTTTTAATTATGTGTTTAACTTCCCATGATCTATTTTTGTTCCTTTTGTGCCATTATTTTATTCCATATATTTTGTATTTTCCGCTTAGTTTAATTTTTATTTTTATTTTTGTGTCGTGATTTGTTCCATGAACACTTAATTTTTGTTCACTCACTGTGGAAGTTATGTTTCATAATAGTTGCAATCATTTTTGTTCTATGCAATACAAAATATAGTTCCAACGTTTAGACAACTAGAACGATACCCCGCTCGTTGCAGCGGGGTTCCCTTATAGTAAATTGCATGTGTGTTTTTTTATGCAGAGGTCTAGGGTCTTAACCTCCATTTCAAAAAAATAAATAACATGACACATTATATAGTCCAAAGAAATATGAAAAATTCGGTTGATCATACTCGAGATACTAAATTTATAGACATGTGATGCGTATTATAAACCATTAGTTTAAAAAATGGATGGTTTACAGAATGTATGATATGTAGCTTGCATAAATCATTAAATTGAAAAATGTATGGTTAAAAAAATGTATGGTATGTATCTTGCATGTAATAATTAATAAATATTAGAAGAGATGACATGGACAATTGATTGGCTAAGAGGATGGATGATGTGGATAACTTGCATGTTGAGATAGAAAAATAATTAATGCATGTTAGTGGAGTTTTGCTTTATAAGAAGTACTAGAAGAATACCCCACGCGTTGCCGCGGGTATTTCTTGCATTTCAATTAATTATATGGGAGGAGGAATGTGAAAATAAATTGTATTACAACTATATCCAAAAATTAATGTGAGGTGTCATTTTTTGATTATTTTTTATTAGTTATAAGTAGAAAATATGAGGAAAATAATTCAGTTGTAAGGGGGAATTTCCTTCACCGAAAACAATTTAGACATGTGGGATTCTTTTTTATGTATTTGAAAAATATATGTTATATATTTGAACGAATGATCTACGGGTAGGTGTCTGGTGTCATCTTTATGTGTAACAATTGAGATAAAAAAAAGGTCCGTAGGTATTTGGCACCGGTGTGTACCTAAACAAATTAGCCACTTCGTATTAAACGACTATACCAAGTGAAGCAATAAAAACCCTTTCAAGAAATGCGAGGACTGTTCCCGCAGCCAGATGCTTCCAGGTCAAGAATCTTGTCGAAGGCTCCAGCGACCACTTTACTTGTTGGAGATGTATAGAGAAGACTGAGCTCACGAGTTATGGTGCATCGATGACGAATTCGGCGCTCGACTTTACCTGAGATCAAGTCGTGAATGACTCGGTGTCCTGCTCGACTGTGTTGAAGAAGGTGTCACCGACCTGCCGGCAACATGTACATGGTCTGCGCCAGCACGTTAGATATGGCATCTACACGCACGGGACATGCCGCATGCTTATGTACTGCACGCGTCGAGCTGGTCATAGTCGGAGTCCGCGGCATACGCAGAGTGGTCGGTGTTGCCGGCGCACGTGACTTCAAGGGGACACTATCTGTGTTGGCGTACTGTACAGGGTAACATGGCGTCGTCATCGGCGGCGAGCTAGGACGCAAAGACAACCAGTTGCGCCTCCACAACCTATGGCTCCTTGGTTGTGCGTGAGGATTGCAACATGGGAATTATGCAGGGCTCCCTACTAGGCCTTAAAGTTGCACACTGACCACTGCTAGGGAGCCACCAGGAGTAGCAAATATCAGAAGACGTCGTCGCCAACCTCTAGTGTCCGCTATATAGGCTAGAGAGTTTGGTGATATTGACGACTTGTGACGTTCTTTGGGGATTTAAGTATTTGAGAAGCCGGAGAGACCAAAGGAAATATTCATACAAAAGGAATGCAATTTATTTAATTTGACAATAAGATGATAATGCAGAATGCGATCTGTTGATGTTTTTTGATTCTTCGTTGAGTGGACACCGGGCAGGTACGCATGCATGACTAAATGGAGGAGACGAAGAGAGTTACGATAAGACCAAGGGTTGATGGAGGGATGATAACCCGGTAGGCCAACGCCAAGGAGTAACTCGGCCCAAAGGACGCTGCGCAAGATCCGGCTTAAGATAAAGGAGTTTCTAGAAGGCTCACGAACGTAGGCCTCGTAACCCGGATTGTGGGTTCCGATAAGGAAGTTTAGGCTTTGTAAGCAGTGTCCGGGTAGGATTCATAGTGCGCCTTGGAGAGTAGGCCAGGGGGTCCGGATATTATATAAGCCGGCCCCTAGGGTTAGACCAAGAGAGATCCAAGAGTTCGAGCAATATCGCTAGGTATCGAGTATCCAGTGTAACACGAGAGTTGAGTTAATATATCTAGATCGGAGACTCGGCGACTTGATTGCCGGCTACCAGATCGCATATCATCATGTTTTCCCTTGAGCTAAACCCTCTCCCAAACACCAGAGTCGAATTGCCCCAAGATAAGTTACCCCCGGTAACGTCTGCCGTGATTATCCCACGACAGTTGGCGCCCACCGTGGGGTCTACGTCCAAGGGTGTTTACATCACGGGAGAAGCTCGGAAGAACATGGAGAACCTTGTCATCGGCGAGATCTACACCGACCCCGAAGGAGAGAAGATGGTGGACAATTCCGGCTGGGGGCCAGAGTCGGATCTGCTCGAATCCGGATCTGTCGTGACAATCGGCCAGATCAACGTCTTCATCGGCATGGTACGTACGTCCGGTTCAATCCCTGATGATTTCGGATTTGATTCTGTGTCAGGGGAGGCCACTTGCGTTCAATCAGATGGAGAAGAATCGGTCGGGACGGTAGATCCGACAGAAGAGCCCCCCACGAAGAGGGAACAGCCGGAGGAGCCGGCATGGACCCCGCGTGGCCGGGTCATGAGAGAAGATGATACCGAGTCCATCTTGCATCTGCTGGAGGACCGGTACGAGGAAAATAGCAGCGAAGAGGAAGAGTACGAATCTGCGCCAAGCATTGCGCGCCAGGTCGCGGTTTACACGGCCCCGGCGAACAATCTCAATCAGGGGAACGTGACCGCGGCCACAGTCGGAGCAGCACAAGCATTGGCCCAGCAGCAAGGTCCGGTTGACGGAAATCCGGTTCTCACCCGGGTTGACGGAGAATCGGCATCAGTTACCAGTCACGGGACGGATAGTGAATTGAAGGCAAACACGATTGGATATCTGGCAAATCGGACGCCAGGGGGGGGTCCTTCAAACCCGCAACACCCGGCCCTATTCAACAATAACTTGATTCTAGATCCCACCGTTTTGGCCACGGTTATCACTCCGGAAAACGCGGCGGAACGTGTTAGAGATCTGGATGTAGCCCGTCGTGCATTGGAGCAACAGAGAAGGCAAGTAGAAGCAGAAAGGCAAGGGATGGCCACGCGCCAATGTGAGCTGGATGCATTGGAAACCCGGCTCCGAGAAGAGACAACCAGGGTGCGTCAAAGGCATCAGACCATGTTACCAGCAACGGGTGGAGTTATAAACCCGACCACACTATTTATCACACCTCAGGATCAACCGATTCCAGCAGCAAACCAAGGAACTGTGCAGCAACCTGCAACTGGAGGAGCACAGCCGGCAAACATACAAGCCGGGTTACCCACATTGCAGACCGGAGTTACCACCGGCAATACATTACCACCACCACCACCATCGCGATTTCGCACACCAGCAGGTCATTACAACAACCCCATGGATAATGTGTACGCAGCAACGCTCGCATTGAATCAAATCCCTGTGAGAGAGTCACCCCACGCAGAGGAGACCCGGCGGGCGATAGATCTATTGCGCACTGCGGTAGCGCAGCAAGTTAATTACCCGGATCACAGAAGTGGAATGCAAGGGACACCATATATCAGCCAGCAACGAGGCAATACCGGCAATATCCAGACAAGTTCAGCGCGGCGGAGGGAAGAGCGGCAGCAAATGCCGCCTCCTCCCCGCGTTCAGGCAGTACCAGCAGCATCAGCAGCCCAAGCTATCGTGGATAGTTCCAGAGCCAGGAGGGCCGCAGCCGGGTCTGCGGTGCATGGGCCACCAGCCGTACCGCGTCCAGCCGCACCTCCCGCAGGATCACACGTTTCCCGAGTGAGGCCAGTTCCGACTAATCTCGCTGGGCCTAAGTGTCTGTCGGGTAACATCAGGGCTGAGCCTTACCCGGGTAAATTCAAGGAACCGGGTAAAGTTGTGAATTATGAGCCGACTATGGATCCAGAAACATGGTTGAGCAGTTATGAGATGGCTATGTCGATTCGCAATGCATCCGAAAATCTTCAAGCCAAGTTCATGTACTTAATGATGTTAGAAGGAGCAGCAAAGTTATGGTTCAATAATTTACCGGAAGGATCTATCAAGTCATGGGAGGAGTTGAAAACTGCGTTTATCAAGCACTTTCATGGGACGTGCAGAAAGCTATTTACTATTGATGACCTAGAGCGATGTGTCCAAAAGAAGGGAGAATCGGCGCGCAGCTGGGTGCGCCGGGTTATGGAGATACTTCACTCATCTACGGATATTCAGCCCAAAGATGCGCTACAAGCTATGGCAAAGACGTGCAAGTACATACCTTTAGTGCAAAAGTTAACTCGCATGAAATCTAGTCGAAATGCTTCAGAGGTTACGATGGGAGAGCTAATGGATGCATGCAACAAACACGCTGCAACGGATACTACAGAAGAGGATGTCGATGACAAGAAATCAAAAGCAAATACAAATAATAGCGGAAGAACCGGCAATGGATCAACGCCAGGTAACAATGGAGGTAACAATGGGAACAACCAGAACAAGCGCCCGTTTGACGGAGGCTCCGAGTTTGTCGCTAGCACAGAAGCTGGGTCTTCGAGACCTAGGGCAGAAGGAAATTTCAATGCTGGAAACCACAATGGAGGAAATTATCAAGGGCCACCAAGGCCGGGTAACAATTGGGATATCTTCAGAATGGCATGCCCAAAGCACAGCAGGAACGGTAGGCCGGCCAACCACTCATTAGAGCAGTGCGCGGACCTACAAAGATGGAAGAATGAGGAGATAAACAAGGCTATGCGAGGTGCAGGTCGGGGAGGAGGACCGGGTCCGGGTGGAAACCCGGGCAACGGCCCACCCCCAGCCGGTAACTCGGCAGGCGGAAATCCGGGTAACAACCAAGGGGGAGCTGGAGGTTTCCAAGCTAACCCCAAGCAATTGGGACCATATCAAGTGCATACCACAGGAATTTCTAACAAGGATAAAAAGATACTGAAACAAGCGGTGAACTCGGTTTCTTCGGCTATTCCGAGATACCTGAGATGGTCAGAGCAGGACGTAACGTGGAGCAGAAGAGATCACCCGGAAAGGATAGAACACCCGGGAGTCTTAGCATTGGTGGTGGCACCACAAGTTAATGGTTATGAGCTGAAAAAGGTCCTAATGGACGATGGAAGTAGCATCAATATCTTGTATTGGGAAACCTTTCTACGCATGGGCCTCAAGGAGTCTCAGCTACAGAAGAGTTTTCAACAGTTTTTCATGGGATTGTGCCGGGTCACTCAGCGTGCCCCGAGGGAAAGATCACATTGGAGGTAGCTTTTGGAGAATCGAAGGATAATTACCGAGTCGAGTGGCTTACTTTCGAGGTGGTTAAGTTGCGCAGTCCTTATCACGCGCTATTCGGAAGGCCGGCTTATGCTAAGTTCATGGCCAGGCCGTGTTATGTGTATCTACAACTAAAAATCCCGGGGCCCAAGCAGACCATCACCATACATGGGAGCCGGGATATAGCAGCTGAGTGCGACGAAGGAGATGCCGCCATGGCGGAGCAAGCTTGCAGAAAAGAGGAACTCAAGTATTACCGGTCTCAAGTAGACCCGGATGACAGAACAGCGTTAAAAAGACCAAATACTGAAGATGAGAGAGCGAAATTCAAGGCAGCACAGGACACCAAGATGGTAGCTTTTGTCGAGGGTGATCCCTCTAAGCAATTTGCTATAGGATCTAACTTGGACAGCGAGCAGGAGAAAGCACTTGTGGAGTTCATTCGTTCAAATCAGGACGTGTTCGCCTGGACGCCTAGCGATATGCCGGGTATCCCCACAGAGCTGGCAGAGCACAGTTTGCACGTCGATCCCAAGTCCAGGCCTGTGAAGCAGGGCTTGAGAAAGATGAATGAGGAAAGAAGGAAAGCTATAGGGGAAGAAATCGCTCGCCTGCTGACAGCCGGCTTTATCATGGAAGTGTTTCACCCGGACTGGTTAGCAAATCCGGTTCTCGTGATGAAAAAGACCAATGAGTGGAGGATGTGCATTGATTACACGAGTCTCAACAAGCATTGCCCAAAGGATCCGTTTGCACTACCAAGGATAGATCAGATCATAGACGCAGTAGCTGGAAGCGACCTATTATGTTTCCTGGATGCATATTCCGGGTATCATCAAATCAAGGTCAAGAAGGAGGATTGGGAGAAAACATCATTCATAACCCCTTTTTGGGCCTTTTGTTACAAGACAATGACATTTGGATTGAAGAACGCTGGCGCAACCTATCAACGGTGTATTCAGAAGTGCTTCGAGGACCAAATTGGATGCAACATACATGCTTATGTAGACGATGTGGTGATCAAGACCAGAAAGGCGGAGACATTTATTGACGATCTAAAGGAAACGTTCAAGAACTTGAGAAGGTATCAGATGAAACTCAACCCGACAAAGTGTGTTTTTGGAGTTCCAGCCGGGAAATTACTCGGCTTTATCGTTTCTGAGAGAGGAATTGAGGCAAACCCGGACAAAATCAAAGCTATCCAGAGCCTGAAAAAGCCGGAAAATTTGAAACATGTTCAGAAGCTCACAGGGTGCGTAGCAGCGCTCAGCCGGTTTATATCCAGACTCGGAGAAAAGGCAATACCCTTGTACCGGCTCTTGAAAAAATCTGATAAATTCGTATGGGATCAAGAGGCGGACGAGGCGTTCGAGGCACTAAAAAAGCAGCTATCTGAGGCACCAGTCCTAGCAGCTCCGGGTCCTAAAGAGCCTATGTTACTATACGTTGCAGCAGGGCCCCGGGCGGTTAGCGCAGTGGTTGTTGTCGAGCGAAAAGAAGATGGAAAAGAATACCCGGTCCAAAGGCCGGTTTACTACGTCAGTGAGGTATTATCAGAGGCAAAACAGCGCTATCCACATTGGCAAAAGCTGGTTTTCGGGGTCTTCATGGCCAGCCGGAAATTGAAGCCATATTTTCAGGAACACCCCATAACAGTGGTGAGTTCTATACCAATGTCGGATATCATCAGAAACTCGGATGCAACAGGTAGAATAGCCAAGTGGGTGATCGAGATGGGGTATTATCACATCAACTACGAGCCAAGGTCAGCAATCAAATCTCAAGCTCTAGTCGATTTTATTAACGATTGGACACACACAGGCATGCCCACCATGGCTCCAAACTCCGAGTCTTGGGTCATGCACTTTGATGGCTCCAAGCAATACGAGGGGTCGGGAGCTGGAGTGGTGCTAACATCACCCAATGGAGACAAGTTGAGCTACGTGCTGCAGATTCACTTTGATTGTTCCAACAACGTGGCCGAGTATGAGGCCTTATTGCACGGCTTAAAGGTAGCCAAGGAGATGAATATTAAGAGGATATGATGCTTTGGAGATTCGGACCTTGTGGTACAGCAGGTCTCAGGAACTTGGGATAGAAAAGATGCAACTATGGCAGCATACCGCAGAGAGGTTGATAGAGTTGCCGGGTGTTTCTCCGGGTACGAGGTGGAGCACATAGACAGAAGAAAAAACGAGGCAGCAGATGCACTCGCCAGACTCGGCTCACGCAGAGAGCCGGTTCCACCTAATGTTTTCCTGGATGAACTATGGCGACCATCAGTTAAAACCGAATCTGAGGAAGAACTGGCAATTCAAGACCCGGATTTGGAGCTCGTGGCCACAGTACGTGTTGTTCCCGAGTGGACAGAGTCGTTCTTGGCCTACCTATCACGGGGCGAGTTACCACAGCAGGAAGTATTAGCAAGACAAATTCTGAGGCGAGCAAAAGGATATTCTATCATCAACGGAGAGTTATACAAGAGAAGTGCAGCAGGAGTCTTTTTGCGCTGTGTAGCACCAGAAGAAGGCCGACAGATCCTCAAGGAAATCCATGAAGGTGATTGTGGGCATCATGCATCCACAAGATCCCTTGTGGCCAAAGCTTATCGACATGGTTTTTTCTGGCTCACGGCCCTAGCAGACGCAGAGCGCTTGGTGGCAAGGTGTGACGGATGTCAAAGGTACGCTCGCCAAACCCATGTGCAGGCTATGGAACTACGGACTATCCCGTTAACCTGGCCGTTTGCTGTTTGGGGCATGGACATGGTTGGCCCCTTTCACATGTCACCTTGCAAAAAGACACATCTCTTGGTGGCCATTGATAAGTTTACCAAGTGGGTTGAGGTTATGCCAGTTACCAACTGTGAAGCAATTACAGCAGTCAAGTTCCTGAAAAGGATTATCTATCGGTTCGGGTATCCCCATAGCATAATTACCGACAATGGAACCAATATGTCCCTTGGCGAGATGGAGAAATTTTGTGGTAACAATGGAATCCGGCTTGACATAGCATCAGTGGCCCATCCACAGGCTAATGGACAAGTGGAGAGGGCAAATCAAGAGTTGCTTCGTGGATTAAAGCCACGATTGCGAGTTCCGTGTATCAGAGCTGCTGGTGCATGGGTCGAAGAATTACCTGCAGTGGTTTGGGGTATCAACACAACACCTAACAGATCCACTCAGATGCCACCGTTTTTCATGGTTTATGGTGCAGAGGCGGTGTTGCCGAGTGATATCATCCATGACTCGCCTCGAGTGTCGGCTTACGTCGAGGCGGAGAACGAGAAGACCCGGCAGGACGCCGTGGATATGCTAGAAGAAGAAAGGGAACAAGCACTGGAAAGATCAGCCATATATCAGCAGGATCTGCGGAGATATCATAGCCGGCGCGTGAAAACCCGGGTCTTCCAGGAAGGAGACCTGGTTCTGCGCCTGGTACAGTCAAAGGAAGGAAAACACAAGTTATCACCGCCATGGGAAGGACCGTTTATCATAAGCCGGAATCTGCACAATGGATCGTATTACTTGATAGATGCAAGGGAAGAGTCGGCTACGGTTAACGACACTGCTCATACCACTTCATCTATGCAAGAGAGAGAAAGACCATGGAACGTAGCTCAGCTGCGTCCCTACTATACCTAGTATAGACCAGACTCACAAGCGGAATTACACGATGTAACAGGCAGCATGTTTCAGACGTACTCTTTTCCTATCCAGGGTACCTAAGGGGACTGGAGGGTTTTTAATGAGGCGGCTTGCTGACCTAACTTTCTCATATCAATAAAGAGATGGTTAAGCAATATATCTTTTTCACATGTTTTATCAAGTTTTATTTTTCTGTTATGTTTTTTACTTTTCTTCCAGGTAAGTATTATTTATTGTTTTCTTAGTACCTTAGCTTCTTCAGTATGTTGCATGTATTTAGGTCTTGGGGGCTGATTGCTTGAATAGCACAGTTACAAACTCAAAGACCCGGCCATGATGCCTATGAGTTATAAGGGCCGATTACTCGCAAACGAGTACGGCTGCAATCTTATAACCGGACAAAGGAGCCAAATTTCTTGACTTTTCTTACTTAAGCTCGATGTGACTCGCACTAAAGTGGCATGCTTTGCTCGCTTACGATTACAATCAACCATGATGCCCAATGGGACTTGCCTGACCCTGTTTTCGTACAGATGTAACAACATGATATCCACGCGAAAGCCGGCTTACAGTACAAGAGAGTCAAAAAGGGTCATCTAAACCACAAGTTATGCAGAGTACAGGGTTAATAACCGGAAACTCAAAGTCTATTAAGCATAACTTCAAAACCTATGTGAAACGGCTCTAGGTTTTGGGCTTAGTAGAAACAACCTGTTTTCTTTGAGAAACCTCACACCCCAGACTCGGAATTTCGGGCCTTGGGGACTGGGTATTTTGAAAAGGATAAAGTTTCTTAGCTAGTAAGCTCAAAAACCCAAACATCCGAGTCTTGGGGACTTAGAGAAAAGTTCACCCGTCAAAACCCACAAGACCCGGAAACCGAGTCTCACAAAAGGAACCATAAAGAAAGTCGGAGTATCAAGAGTAAATAATCTCAAAGGCAGATAAATATCAAAATCATCCAAAGGCCAGAAGAGGCACGAAGTATATCAAGGCATTAAAGTACATTACAAGTCTCGATACTAGTATCAAAGGTGCACGGGCGCACCGTCAAAAATAATTGTTCAAAGGGCCCATTGGCCGACTGACGCATACGAAATGACAACGGATAGCAAATATCACTCGGCATCCGGGGCTGAGGCATCCATCTTCCCCTTGCCCTTGCCAGCTGGGTCTTGTCCCTTGACTTGCTCTTCAGCACTCTTGGTAGCAGCAGCACCCGGATCAGCAGTAGTGCCGGCCCGAGCAGGAGGAGGGACGATTGGTGTGGAGGTAGCAGGCGCAGAATCAGCCTCATCCTTCTTCTTCGCGGCCTCCTCTCTCAACTGGGCAGCCTCCGCCTTCCATCGGGCCAGCATGTCGTACGGCTTGGGAAGATCCGACTTAATCGCCTTATCATCAGCACCATACGCAGGGATAATTGAGTTGATATCCAAGCCATCAGCAATCACACTGGCCGGGTGACGAACTTCCTTCTGGATGGCCTTGAAATTCTTCACTGAGAACTTGGACCCGTCATGGTTGAATTCTGGAAACCCGCCCACAAGCTTGGCCGGCTCGAGCTTAGGAAAATAAGCTTTAGCCAGCGCAAGCCCCCGAGTTACTCCAATCCGGCAGGACGAGCGCTTCCAATGCCCAATCCACTCGGGTATAGTAGAGCAGGCGTCCAGCAAACTTTTCAGGTTGCCGTGTCCAACACCTGGCCATTGCAATTCTTGAAGGATCCATTTGGTTCCGGCACAGAGCTGCCGGATAGTGCTCTTGATGGTTTTCAATTTGGCAATGTCATCTTCCTCTGGGATTACTTCATCCGGACCTGCAGAAAGTAGGAAAAAACAACGAGTAAGGAAATCCGACTATTTATCAAAATGAGAATCCGGGTCATAATTATCAAAGTTAGGAATCGTACCAGCCAATGCACGATATGTATCGGCAATTTGAACAGAAACCTTTGTCAACTCATCTTCTGTTGCATGAGCCCTCCTCCTATACTTCCTCGTGATCTTCCCGCTCCTCCTAGCTTCAGCTTCAGCCGCCTCACGCAGAGCCACCTCCTTCTCAATGATCTTGGTGGCCTTCGCCAATTTCTTCTCGGATTGGGTCACGAAAGCCTGAGTGGAGACACAAGGAAGGATTAGTCGGCTATACTACGAAGTTCCAAGCAAATTATCAACAAATTCACTCGGAACTTGGGGACTAGGTAAGGATACAGGCAATATTATTCGGAGTTACCTCATGTTTAGCTATCAAAGCTTCTAAGATATTTTCTTCATCGGCCCTCAAGGTGTGAAGGGCATCAAGCATCTGGGAGAACGTCATGTCTTCGGGCCTGACACCAGAAGAGCCGGCAGCTTGATCGCCTGGCGGGTGAACCTTCCCCGACTTTGGAGTCGAGACCCGGACTGTCTAGGTGTCCGGGTTTGGAGAACTCATCTTTGTGTCCAGGATCTCAACCTCCTCGTCCTCAGCCTCTTCGGATGGCTTTGGAGACCCGGCTTCCAGGTGAGCTGGGTCACCCAAGGGGCCTTGTTCCTGGTTGTCTTCAGCGTCACCGCCAGTCGCGGCGTCCGTATTATCAGTCGGCCCCTCCGTCTCCCGGTTATCTGTCTCCATGTTCTCCGGGTCACTAAGTGTGACTTGGGCGCTAAGGTAAAAAGAGAGAAACAGTTAGCGGCAGTGGAGGAAAATTATCGAGTATGCGGGGATATCATACAGCAAAGACTCACCCGGTGTTCACAGCGTAATCCGGTGGGAGCTCGCTGCTGGAAGCGGATGAATCTGTTACAGGAACCGATAGCGGAACCCGGAACTGCCCGGCCTGTGGATGGTTGGGGGAGGGGTGACGCCGAGGAGAGTTGGAAGGATGAGGTGGAGGATTACCGGCACGGCGGACTGGTGAGGTGGAGATGCCCGGGTTGAGGGGATCGTCACCCGGGGAACTCCGGGTCACCCTACGCTTGGTCGGAAGAGAGTCCTTCAAGTGTGATGAGTTGGATAATTGTTGGTTAAGTTTTCGCATGTTATCAAAAGAATAGGGTTCGGAGGACATAAAGGAGAAGGGAACCTTGGATACTACCCCTCTGGTCTTCCTCTTGGCCCCAACAATTGCTTCTTGTTCAGGGTCGCTTTGGTCGGACTCAGTGGCCTCCGGGTCCCCCTCGTCCTTGTCATCTTTGTCCTCCAGCCCTGAAAGTTCGGAATGTACAGTCGGGAAAAGGTGAGATATGTGAAAGAGGAATGGTATAAGTGTAATTTATCGAATACCCGGATAATACCTTCATCGTTATCAGCCAGCTCTTCATCTTCTTCCGGGTCTCCGGAAGAAGGGGAGGTCTCGACGTTCCAGAAGATGTTATCAGCCTGAGATAAAAGCATGAAAATGAGAATTAGTGGTGGTATCAAGTCAAAGTGTGAGGATAAATGCATAGGTATTGGATTTTACCGCTGGAGCCGGGTTATCCCGGGTAAACGGTGCTAACCATGTGATGTTCTTGATCACCTCCAACTTTTCCGTCAAGAAACTCTTGATGGTCTTGTTGGTATCGCCGGCTGGGTAATTCTTAGAGGAATATCGGAGCGCGTCCGTGACGTGCCCCGAATAGTCGCACATCAGCTTGGTGCGGATGGAGTTGGGCTGGATCCGGAAGTCCACCCATGTCTTGACCAAGTTGAGCCCAAGGAGACCTTGGGCGGAGAGGACGGCTATCTTGGTTAGAAGAGGTTGGATGGCCTCCCTGTCCGACTCAGGGGCAAAAGCATTGAAAGACTCGGAGATATCAAGGAGACCCTCCGAGTAACCCGGCAATTTCCTTTCGCCGGGTGGGGAGGTGTCTCGGCAGTAGAAGAAGGATAATTGCCAGTGTTTAACATGGGAATTCAGATTGAGAGTCGGCATTGGTGAGTTCTTGCGGCGCTGGACGGAAACCCCGCCGCAAGCAAGAAGCGCCCCGTCACCGCTTTCGCGGCACGGTTTGCATTGGAAAAGTTCAATAAAAAGAGCCAGATTTGGCGGAATGCACAAATAAGACTCGCAAAGGACGATAAAATGGGTAATGTTCAACATAGAGTTAGGCCCTATGTCGAACACCCGGAGGCCATAGTGGCTCAAGACCTCGCGGAAAAAAGAATGACCTGGAGGGCGAAACCCCCGGGTCACATGCTCAATGAAGCAGATTACCTCATCGGCAGCAGGTATAGGCCGGGTCTCATCACCCGGCACTCTCCAATGGATATCTTCCTGAGGGGGGAGGACCCCTAACTCGGCCAGCTCCTCTAGCTTGGCCTTGGTGACGGTGGATCGCGCCCAGTTGGCGGATATTGCTTGGGTCGTCCTTGTTTTGGCTTGCTGCTTCCCTTGCTTCTTGGGAGCCATGGGTTCAGTCTGCAAAACACGAGACGAAAAGGTACAAGACATAAGACTCGGAAATCATGGGTTATGCGGATATATGCAAGCAGTATCAAAAAGAGGTATGGGAATTATGAGTTGTCCGGGTATCGCCGGATAGAGCGAAAGTCACAGATTATCCGAGTATCGAGTATCAATACAGAAACCATGGGGGACTTACGTATTGGCGACCGTTTGTGGAAGAAGGTTGATTGCCCATGTATTTACTGCAGGTAAAAGAACCGGAATAAGTGGACTTTCCGGGTATCAATGGCAGGTGCGGAAAATTTGGGCGGACCGAGCCCATTTTCAAATTCGTGGTGAAATTAGTGACTACAAGCAATAGGAGAATGAAGTGGAGCCTATATTCAAGCCATTGGATGAACTAGTGTAAGTCTATGCGACTTAATCCGGCGCGGGGCAAGAAATGGCCCGCGGTTGACCTAGATCCAATCTAGAACGAATCGAGATATTGTGAGGCTAATTCAATGGGAGTAAGAAGCTTACCGGAGGAAATTGGAGCAGAGCACGACGGCGGCAGATGGCGCAATCCAAATGCCCCTTTGCGATTCCCGGCGGGCAAGATGAGGGCACAGCGGCGGAGTTTTGCGGCGGCGCGGGGCGAACGGTGGATGAACGCAGCCGGCGGCGGCTCTGCTCCGGTGGCGCGCTCGAGGTCTCCGTGGCGGCGATGAGCGAGCGCGGGTGAGAGAGGACGCTGGCGCGGAGGAAGAAGAATGAGGAATGAACCGTTGGGGTGGGTTACCCCCTAGATACCTATTTATAAGGTACGGGTGGGTAAACCTAGACCAACGGGCGGGAATCGGAAATTTCGGGATAAGGGATACCCGACCGGATTTTCTGAGATATGCTTTAAGTGCTGGACGAGATATCCGGAATGGATAGGAAACAAATCTTCTCCGCGATACCTGGATCGATTAACAAGTAAATTAAGCCGGATCTTTGGCGTTTGCATCAGGGGCGTTGACCCGGAAAAGTAAACACTGGACTTGGAGAAAGCCGGGTTACTATATGGCCACCATGGAGTTAGGCCTAGCTGTTTATCAAAGCAACCTAACCCGGCCTCTATGAACTTGTGTGTTTGTTATTTTTGCAGGGAATAGCGTGCGCTTCAAGGAGGATCTCATGAAGCCCAAGCTATTCTTGGGACTACTGATGGAGGGATGATAACCCGGTAGGCCAACGCCAAGGAGTACCTCGGCCCAAAGGACGCTGTGCAAGACCCGGCTTAAGATAAACGAGTTTCTAGAAGGCCCAGGAACGTAGGCCTTGTAACCCGGATTGTGGGTTCCGATAAGGAAGTTTAGGGTTTGTAAGCAGTGTCCGGGTAGGATTCAGAGTGCGCCTTGGAGAGTAGGCCAGGGGGCGGATATTATATAAGCCGGCCCCTAGGCTTAGACCAAGAGAGATCCAAGAGTTCGAGCAATATCGCTAGGTATCGAGTATCTTTACTATTAAATGGCACTTCAACGTACGTTGGTACGTCAAGACCATGGTCTGCCTCTGCGCCCGCGATCGTTGACATGGGCCAACAAAGCCCATTGCAATCCCGATAGCCAATGCGGGCCTCCTAACGGTGCTCGTGACTTCACTCCTCCACGAACGCTAATCACACATTGGTTAGGTCACCACCGCCGCTGCCCACTATCGGCACGACGCAATCGATTCTCCGTTCTCTCTTGCTCCCCCGATGCCATCCATCGCTCCGCATCCGCCAGCCCTCCTCTGGCATCCGCCCGGCGCTGCCGGCTGCCGCCCTCCCCGTGTGTAGAACCCTTGCCCCACTCCAAAAGGCCTTGCGTCGTCGCGTCTCACAGACCTTGCAGGAAGACGACATAGACAGAGTAGTACGGTCTCCTCCTCGCATCTTCACACGGTATGGCCTCTTCCTCGCATGCAGCAGCAATGGCCAGAGCAGTTGGTCAGTATTATGTAGCCTGAGCTGGCTGAGCAGCCGCCCCTTACTCTCACAGTGCTGTAGGAGTCACCGCCTCCTCCTTGTGTGCCTTCGGATTTTTTGCACCCCCTCGCTGTACGGCCGGCCGCAGCTACCTACTCGCGAGTCTGCTGTTGAGACTGCCCCGCGAATCAGCAACCAATCATCGTGAGTCCGATGTGTAGCATATCCCTTCAGAGGTACAAGACTGTTCATCTTCACCTCTCACCTGGATAGTTGTTGATTTTCCTTGCAATCTAGGATTTTGGGTGTTATTTGTGTCGGTTTGAAGATGCACATATGTTGTTCAATGATGATCCGGCACGAGTCACATTCCAACTTTTAACTTCGAGTCATACCTGTAATCTGTTAGAATTTCATCCTATCCTTTGAGTGTATGAATTTTTCGTCATCTTGTTCTTTGTGATTTGTGAAGCATATTGTTTAGGGAATATATAGATCAAATAACTTTTTGACTATGAACTACATATTTAAAAAAAGAACGTCAGTTGTATGCTCTCAATGATATTTTCCTCTGCATTTTGTTGTCCTAAAATATATATAGTATGATTTAAATTAAATCATTTGATGGGAATGAATGGTGATAATTCCCCTTAAAAAACAACCACTTCGAATAGAAGCATGAGTCATACTCACAAAATCAACCTGTTTTGCTATATCTCCCCATAATCATGAAGTTATATGATATCAACCTTATCTAAGAGTGAGTGAATACTAAGCAGGTTTGAGTCATACTTTAGGATCCAACGCACAAATGCTCCATCCGTGCACCCCGTTCTGCGATGCCGGTGGGCAATACCAGTCGTGCGCTGACCACCGCACCCCGCTCCCCGTCACTGACCCCCGAAGGTCCACAACCAAGGAGTCAACCGGGTCCTCAAGGCAGTGGAGATCCTACACAATCTCTTCGTCACAGTGCCGGCATCGCAGGAGGATTGTGGCTCTCCGGATACTTGCCCCAAATCCTACAATATGTCTAGGTAATTTCATCGATATATTTTTTATTTCCCCTTATCCTAACAGACTACATGCATTTTGCTGTCTCTTCCACTGCGATTGATGCAGTAGACTTTTTAATTTAATACTATATGTATTGCTGCCTCCTTCACTGCAATTCACGATAGCCATCATAATCTTGTGTTCTCTCAAATTTCATAGCAAGGTCAAACTTCTGAAGTGCGGAGGGTAATAACCTCCTATTCTTATTTGGTTGACTTGGTAATATACTGACGATGAATTTCGATGGTACACTGTGTTCTTTTGTCATTTGATATTGTCCACTAAGTATGCATCTATTTACATTTCATGAAAAAATATTTTTCCACATTTTTTTTACATATTGATAATATATAGTTTGTATATAACGACACTAATTTTTTAATAAAACATTTTTCCCAACATTTTTCTTGAAGCTAGAATATTTTATGAAATTTCTATTTATGTTCAGTCAGATGTAAGAAAATTTTCAGTTGCAATTAAGGACTGTTGATGAGATGAATGCTATATTGTTGTTGTGGTTAGATGTCGAATGGGAAGAGGCGGATGTTGCCTCACAAAGTCAGGTGGTTTAGCAGGAGGCAGGAAGATTTATTTCCTTCCATGAAGAAGCACAAAGTCGACACGTGCTGATATAGTCTTGCACCAGAATTGGTGTATTACTTTCTTATGCAAGAATTGATTATGTAATTTAACATTTTATTGTTGGAAGCTATGTAATTTGATGTTAAATAAAAAATGTCAATATGCATATGTCTATTATCAAGAAGATGCATTGCCCAGACCTTTCCACGCCAGTGCAACCTGACATTGGGACATTGGGATGATTACAAATGCAATGTTGGTATAAGTGAATCAGAGCTACTGCAAGTGCATCCCTAGCAATGTTCACGAGCACTTATTACCACACGCAAGAGGAAAAATTTCGCACGCCGTAGCAACGCACGGGAATTCAACTAGTCCAGTGTAACACGAGAGTTGAGTTAATATATCTAGATCGGAGACTCGGCGACTTGATTGCCGGCTACCAGATCGCATATCATCATGTTTTCCCTTGAGCTAAACCCTCTCCCAAACACCAGAGTCGAATTGCCCCAAGATAAGTTACCCCCGGTAACGTCTGCCGTGATTATCCCACGACAAGGGTGTTGTATAGTTTTTTCTTACATCAGACAGTACATAGTACATGCAACGTTCCATGGTTCGGGTGACTTTTGTGAGCATGAGACAACAATGGATGGCTGGAGATGAAAATCAGATGGCTGTGGTTGGTCGATGATGTTACTAGGTTGCATGTTGAGATAGACAATGTTGAATATATTAGCAATTTAGCACATGATTTAATTCGAAATAACATCAGATAAATTGCGACAGCAGCAAGTACAATAATCATGCAATTATCTAGATCTAGTACAGTAGACAGACTGATACAATCTATTGCAAGAACTAGACATACGAATTCCAGTAACATCTCATACAGATGAGAGAGAGATACGTACGATGGAGCGGTAGCGGCACCGCCGTTGTTGTTGTCCCCGGTGTCGGCCATGTCGTTGATGAAGAGGTTGCCGAGGTCGGGGAAGAAGTCGTCGTTGGGGAAATAGTCGCCGTCAGCAGTCGCGCGAGTGCGCTCCCCAAAAACCGGATCGCCCCTCTCCCGTACAGGATCACAAGAGGCGGGGTTCCGGAGGCCTGCTGTCCCTTCTCGCGGTGCACGCCGGAAGGAGGGATGGAGAAGACTTGATTGGCGGCGCAGTGCTCTGGAACGGTGGTGCGAAACCATATGACGAAGCGGCGGCTAGGGTTTACCGTATGCGCGTATTTATATGCGGGCTGGGAGAGACGTGGGCGTAACTCCACGTCTGAGTCGGTTCGGCTCCACGATCCAGAAAGGAAAAGGAAACGGTTTAAGTTTTCCCAATCGACAAAATAAACGCTCTCGGCTCGGCTCATTCCCGCAACTCGCGGCGCGGCGCGACGAGGCGGGCGGAGGAAGAGCGCGCGTGTGGCACACCTCTCCTCTTGCCTTGCCTACTCATACATGAGTTAGAATGGCTCACCTTATAAGGTGGTTCCACTCTCTCCAAACTAGCAATATGGGACTAAACTTTAGTCCCACTCACTCCACTCATTATTCATGAATGGGCCATGACAATTTCAGAATTTTAGTGGGCTTAGTGGGCTAGACATGTGAGCCCATATATATAGCACATGTAAAATTCCAACAGACAAATTAAATGATCTCTTAGTGGGGTTTTCCTTTTATAAGAAGTATAGATAGATATAAATTTGGTTCTCCTTACTTTACAATACCTTTTCAATTGAGCTAGTACTTTGTTTCATTCGGCCTAATATTTTTATCCTCTTTTCAATAATGATTTGCTACATGCTACTTTGGTCAATAACACTACTATCTGTAAATGAACTAATTTTAGTGTAGTTACGTGCATGGACGTGTAGACCAAGTTTGACATGGGCCTGATAGCCAGCCAGACGGCAGAAAACAATCTAATGATAACAACACTGCTAGTGGTGTAGTGATGCCACTGTCAGAGCGAGTAAACGAGCAAAAGTGACAGCGGCATGATCGTTTTAGTCCCCCGTCGCCGAACAAGCAAAAGTGTTCGCTTAAATAGCCCGCTCGCCAAAAACTGGGCGATTCCTGGACGCAGGATCGCCCGGACGGTACAGATGAGGACCCAAGATAGAATTAGAGATAGACCATGGCACAAAGAGGAAAGGTAAACCCTAATCCCCAAATCAAAATCGATTCTTTCCTCAAGCCCTCGATTGCCTACCGAAATACCGAATCCGATCCCTATTGTCAAACTCCTGATTCTTATCTCAAGCCCAGATTCACGACCTAGAATCCACAAAATCGATGGCCGAAGAAATCCCCAATCGAGGTCGGCGGCCCTCGATTCTCCTCTCCCGTAAACCGTTCTTCACCGCCAGCAAGAACGATACGACGGCCACCGCCACATCCAAAGCTGGCTACCTCATGGCGGTCTCCTTCTGGATGGCCGACCCACCGGAACTGTCCCTCTTCTCCATCGACTGCTCCAAGCCTCAAAAGTGGCAACACAGGACGCACTCCGATTTCTTTAGTTTTCCATGCGTGGTCGGCGCGGTCGGCCCTTTCGTCCTCTTCCGCGCCGCCTTCTACTGTGGCAGCCAAGAATATTTCCTGTACACGGCCGGGGACCACCCGTCGCTCGAGCGGATTCCTTCTCCCGATAAGTCGGATGGTCTGCCGGTCAGGGAGTTGGGCATCCTCCGCCACGGGGGCGGCAACCACTATCTCCTGGCCGAACTCCGTGACGCACCGTCGTCGGAATCGGACGACGGCTATCAGCTTCAAATCTACTCGTCCGAGACAAAGTCATGGAGCACTAGGAGACTGCGCAATCCATGTCCTGGGGTGGACAGACTTATACCCGACAAGGTGATCACGCTTGGACAAGGCGGCTTACTAGGCTGGGTTGATTTGTCACACGGCCTGCTCGTCTGCGACTTGCTTCTTCTTCTTGAACATCAAGATCAAGACCTCCCTGATCCTGGGGCTATAAGCTTCATCCCGTTGCCCGAGCCGTTGCCTGGAAACAGGTACAACCTCAAATATCCCATTGCCACCACCCAAAAGAGGGAAGCCAACTATCTAGAGTACAAACCATCCCACTCAGCAAGCTGGTTTCGGGATCTCGTATGCGTCAATGGCGTGCTCAAGTTTGTTGAGATGGAGAATCCCGCTCCCTCTGAAACCAATGATAATATTATCTACGATTCAGACTTGATCGTGTCGCTCCAGCATAAAGCTCCCAAGCAGCAGCTCTTGTCCTTTAGGGATGCCTGGAGGGCTGTGGTATGGACTCGGAGAGATTCGCCACCGTCTAACTGTTGGCGCCGGACATCATCTGCTCGTTTTGTTGCTCACGCATTAACGGACCACTACTCAGCTTTCCCTATCATCAGGCCGGGTGATGACAGTGACAGTATTACTCTTTATGTTAAATCTGTGGAGGAACTCAGCCATCGGGATGGACGGGTGGCTGCTTTTGACATAGAAAACATGACACTGAGAGCAATTGGGCGGTATTATCTTCCACATCGTTCTCATCACAACCCTTTCTATGACCATGAACATCCTTTTCGTGCCTGTACATTGTCCCGCCATCTGAATATGACTCCAGGTATGGCTAGCCCTTTTGTTCTTATTAGTTATATCTTCTTGTGACTGCCTTGTTTGTTTGTGTTTGGACCATTATTTGCCGGTTCCCTACAAATTCTTGGGATATATTCGGTGTTGCTTATGCAATTAGATGTTTCTGTAAATCTGTAGGCATTCCAGTCTCAGAGTGCCACAAGATCACAGAGGATAGCAGCTCTGCAAATCATCCAAGCGGAACCTCAGTTAGTATTTCGCAACACCTTATTTCAAAGAATTAAATTGCTGCCAACTAACTTGCCCTCTCTTCTGTGCACAGATCCGTGTGGGTTCCTGCAAACGAAGGACGGCAATCGAAATGTAAGTTTTCTTATTCTACGTGGAAACTTTCTTCTGCTATATGGTTCGATTTAGATTAATTCATTATATAATTTGGTACATATTTGCTAATTAGTTTTACTTGATATTGCCATATTAGTCTAATTGACTTTCTGTTCCTCAGACTGTCAGAATTGGCTGGGAAAAACAAGCGTCCACGAAATGCTGCTGAGAGTATTATATAGAATGATCAATATTTCCCAGGCGGTCCATCCTATTGAAAACAATCTGGTACTATGATGAAATTCAATATACCCTGTTTTCAATCCATTTTCCCATCATCATTCAGAATGATTAATTAGAATGCACCATTTCCAGCCACAACAACACAATTGGGATGCGCTCGCTGGGAATTCCTTGTGGCCACATCAAAACAATCTGGTATGTCGTATTCATTGTACCCTATTTCACGCTTGTCTATTTTCTCATCCTCGCGCAGCAAGATTGATTTAGAATGTACCATTCCAGCCACCGCAGCAATGCTTCAACAAGCCAAATGGACCCTGCGGCCCTGGGTCTGTATCGTTGGCACATGAAATGTACCAGAAGCATACAGTTAAAAGGCGAAGGCATCCGATTCTTGGCGACTTTGTCTGGCATCGAGGAGGATGCTACCATGTTAACAACACACTGGAATTCTCACAAAACGTGCAGCAACTGAAAGTGTAAATGTGCATGTAAATGCGGATATACGACTGCAGGGTGCTACCGCTGGCCGGTGGGGACTACGGTAGAGTTCAGGGCGTGGCTAGCGCAGTTCGACGTGGACAGCAACTGGCGGATCAGCTGGGAGGAGCTGTTGGAGGCGCTGCGCAGCCTGGACGTGTGGTTTGCGTGGTGGAAGGCGCGGGAGGCCGACGCCAACCGCAACGGCCTCCTCCACGGCGACGAGATGGGCAGGCTCTATGCCTTTGCGCGTAGTAATTGTTACGGAACCAAAGTAGCGTGGCAGGGTAGCCCACGCGGTGGGTTTACCCAGCCCACGTTTACCTGGTCCATCTCCACGATAAGTGGATAGTTATCCATCTAGCCCATTCCCCCATTATATAACGAGGCATTGTACGTAGATGTTAGACAGAGAAGAGAAATAAAAGATTACTTTTCCCACACTGTGTCCCTTTTTCTTTCCTGTACTTGTGAGATCTGTGTCTTCGTCTATTTCATCGCCGCCGCATCCTCCGGACCGGCCAGCCGGCAGAGGTTGTGCAACACGTTATCAGCACGAGCCTGCACCGAGCAGGCCTTCTGCAAAAATCGTGAAGGTATAACTCAGATCTGATCGCAAAAATGGAACCGTGACGAAATTTCCTTACCGTTTTTCCGTTTTGCGTAATTTTTAGATTAGATTTGTGGTGCGGATTTCTCTCCCGGGGATCGAGCTGACACGCTGTCGCAGGCCAATGTCGATATCCCCGGATCACGAGAGATTTGTTGACTGCACTATAGAGAGACGGTACGCCTCGTGATCCCGCTGATCACAGTACCGCCGCGACGCATCCGCTGTGCGTTCGTGCCGCCAATATTCCAGATGAACGTGGCGATGATTTTCCAATTATTTTTCTTTTTGCCATTGCATCACGGAAATCCATGGAGATGCAGCACACGAGCAATGGCCCAGATGGCCGAGCTCTGCCTCACGCTGGGAAAGGACAGATGGCCGGCCACGCGCCGTGTCGTCTTGCGCATGGCCGCCGTCACCGCTGGACGACCTGCTGTCGTCTCGTGCATGGCCGCCGTCGCCGCCGGTCGACCCGCTGTCGTCCGCGCATGGCCGCCGTCGCCGGCCTTGTCTGCACTGCCGCCGTCACCGCTGGTAGGCGTGTCGTTCCGCCACCGTGCTCGCTGGCGCAAGGCCCTGCTGGCCACGCCTTGTCGGCCGCGCTGGACTGCGCCTCGACCGCGCCACCGCGGCATCGCACCGCCCCGCCGCGCCGCCTGGTCACCCGCCTTGCCGCCACCCGCATGCACGGCGCCCCCCGCCTGGAGCTCGGTGCCAGCCGGCCGCCGCCGCGACCTCGAGCTACGGCTCGGTCGCGCGCGCGCCCCGCCGCCCTTGCTCGGCATGGCCGCCGTGCGCCGCCACCCCCCGCCCTACGCCGCCCGCCACCTCGCCCGATGGCCTCGCTGGCCGCCGGCGGGCGCAGCCGCGGCAACGGCGCCGCCGCCGTCCTCTGCGACGGAACCCTTGCGGTTCCTGGCAGGGACGCGCGAGCTGGGCCGGCCCATGACGCGCCCGAGCCGACGGGCCTCATGCGGCCCAAGCCTGGCCAGCTCGCCCGCACCTCAAAAAAAAAGGTGGACAGCTAGTGCGGTTTGATGGGCTGAGGCCTAAATTTTCAGCCCGTTTTCGGCCTGCTGCCGATTTGGGCCGGACCAAATACGGTTCTGCGCGGATTTTTACGTTTTAGCACCTAGATTTTTTCATATTTACGTGTAACTTATTCCTGCTGGATAACTTTACCTGTAAACCCCTGAAATAATCAGTTTTTGCTGAAATTGTATGTTTGGCCATTAAATAAATTCGGAAAGTCATTTTTAGGGCTAATTTTCACGTTTAGATCGCGCTTAACATAATATCTCTTCATACATGCTTTTATATCATGTTTTACTATCGTAATTAATTGTTTAATTCATAGTAGAGCACTGTTAGCATGTTATTTAAATTTTGGAACGCCGTCATATTGAATTTTTGTATCAACATTGCTTTATGCAATCGATTACCTGTTGTAATCTGATACATGTTTGCATAAATTGCAGATGGCCGGAATCATGAACCGCGAATTCGAGGAGTTGGCTCAGACTGGGCTGAACTACCTTGCTTGGGCCTCGAACGTGGAGATCGTCCTCGAGGGCCGAAAGATCAAGGGAGCGCTGGATGCGGGGACCCCGACGGCCCCCAGCACCACGACTGCTGCAGAGAATGCGCAGGCACCGCATTTCCTCCGCCACCACATGAGTGCTACGTTGAAAAACGAGTACATGGCTGAACGGAGTGCTTCAACTCTGTGGGCCGCTCTTAAAGAGAGGTTCGCTAGGTTGAAGTACCACGTCAAGCCAAAGGCGGAGGGGGATTGGTTGCGTCTGAGGTTTGCGGACCACAAGTCGGTGACGTCGTTCAACTCCGTGTTACACGTGATTTGTGCGAATCTCGAAATGTGTGGTACGAAAATCACAGACGCGGAGAAGATAGAGAAAACTCTTTCCACCTTCCATCCAAGTAACCTCTAGAATGCGCGGAACTACCGCTAGGAGAACTTCACGCAGTACTCAGCGCTCATTGACGCCCTCCAGGTGGCTGAGGCGCAGGATGAGGTTCTGAAAAAGAACTTCACCTCGCAGCCTTTCGAGGGGGCCCAAGCCAGGAAGCTTATGCCGGCGCCTACAAAGTGCACCAGCTAAAGTTCAAGCAGCGCGGCAGGAAAAGCAAAGGCAAGAAGGGAACTAACCACCCCCACCCAGCCAAGGAGCAAAAGGCGGGTAAGGGGGAGGTGAGGCCCCAAGACTGCTTTCGCTGCGGATCGAAGCTACACTTCTCCAGGCAGTGTCATGCTCCCAAGCACGTCGTGGACGCCTTCAAGGCCAAGAGAGCGCATGAGGCGCACCTTGTCCAGATGGAGGCACCACCGGCGCCCACTGCGGCACCCGTGATGATCCCCACGCCCCCCGTCGCGCCCGTCGTGGCGCACACCGGGGCACCTGTGGAGGCACACGTGGCGGTTCCCACGAACGCCACCGTGTCCATGGAGGTTGAGCACACCGTGTCCCCTCCAACGCCACAGTTGGACATCGCCGCTGCCGCCACCATGATAGCCACTGAGGAGAAGCTTAGCGAGATGGAGATCTCGGCTGAGCTGGATGGTTACCTTGTGGGCTCTATCTAAACTCCGTCCATTTATTCATGATTATTATGGCAATAATTTGATACAATTTATTCGATTTGGTTGTAAGCTCTATGAGAGCAACATTTTTTGTTTCATTAAACATCTATCGGCGCTTGGATGACTTTGTCATCATTCATTCCATTATTTTAAATAGAGATACTTATGTTATGTTCTCAAATATTTGCATGTTTAATTATTATTACTATAGCATCTTCCTCATTCATGTTTAATAATTAGACACTATATTTTAGAACACGTGTGGCGCCCGAACGGAGGAAACGTGCCTTGCCGATAGCGGTACCACCAATACCATCTTGAGAGATACAAAGTACTTTGAGTCCATCAAGAAAATTCCAGGGAGTATTACGACGATCGCCGGCTGCGGTCCTCATATAATTGGCTCCGGACGAGCCACTATAACACTCCCCATGGGAACAACTTTGATCATTAATGATGCATTGTTGTACCCGGAAGCGACTCGTACTCTCTTGAGTTTTAAAGACATTCGTGTTAATGGGTTCCACATTGAAACCCATGATGATGACACCGGTAAGGAGTACCTACTCATCACGAAACGCGATGAAAATGGTAAACATGTTGTCGAAAGGCTTCCTTCGTTCGCTACAGGGTTGTACTACACTAAGATAGTAGCACTACCCATGTACACTACCCTTAAAACTGTTTTTAGAAGCTCTGAACTATTCTGCCTTTGGCACGATAGGTTAGGCCATCCCGGTCTTACGATGATGAGAAATATAATTAACAACTATAATGGTCATAATGTTAATGTGAAAAATTTCCCGAATCCTGATGATTTCGTGTGCTCCGCATGCGCTAAGGGGAAATTAATCATTAGACCATCACCCCTAAAGGTGAAGGATGAAATCCCCACGTTCTTGAAACGTATCCAAGGGGACATATGCGGTCCTATTCAGCCCCTTTCGGGTCCGTTTAGGTACTTCATGGTGCTCATTGATGCTTCCTCTAAATGATCCAATGTTAGCCTGCTGTCAACAAGGAACCATGCTTTTGCAAAGTTGATATCTCAAATCATACAAATGAGGAATAAATTCCCTGATCATCGTATTAAGTCTATTCGAATGGACAACGCCGGTGAATTTACTTCAAAGGCGTTCGATGATTATTGCATGGCAATAGGAATCAAACTTGAGCACTATGTACCGCACGTCCACACACAAAATGGACTTGCGGAGGCATTGATTAAAAGAATTAAATTCATTGCCAGACCGCTCCTTCAGGGTTGTAATTTACCAACTACATGTTGGGGTCACGCGGTGTTACACGCTGCCAATCTCATCAACTTTCGACCATCGGCCTACAACATCCATTCTCCTATGCAGCTTGCGCAAGGGTCGTCACCGAAAATTTCCCACCTTCGTAGGTTCGGTTGCCAGGTATATGTACCAATACCACCCCCTCAGCGATCAGCAATGGGACCGCTCCGTAAGTCAGGGATATACGTTGGTTATGAGACTGTGTCCATAATCAGGTTTCTGGACCCCGCGACAGGTGACTGTCATACGGCCCGTTTCGCTGATTGCATTTTTGACGAGGATCTTTTCCCGACTTTAGGGGGACATAATCAACCCCTTGATGATAAAAGTCGAGAACTCACGTGGCAAGCCACGGGGATCCACGCTCATGACCCGCGCACTGCTGAGTCTAATAGAGAAGTTCAAAAGATAATAGATTTGCACTCGTTGGCGAATCAACTGCCTGATCACTTTAGTGACTTAAAGACTGTGACAAAGTCGCATGTGCCCGCGCGCAATGCACCGGAAAGGGTTAAAATACCAAAGAGAAATCACGGTATACCCGCTCCCGTTCTTAGGCCTAAGAGTTCGAGGATTCCGGTTTCTCAAATCCCAAGTACCCGGGGACGCCCGAAGAAAAAGGATAAGAGAGATTTATCGCAGACTACCCCTGCAAAGGGGAGCCAGTTGAGACCTGGCACAAGTACGGACGTTTCAGTGCACGAAATTCCGGACTTGAATTTTCCTACTACGGAAATACCCAGCGAAGATGTGTGCGCACACATTGGAGCGGGAAAGCTAAAGGACCTTGCTCCCGGAATAGGAAATCCGGTGGAGTAAGGGAATGTGCCTGATGCACTCCATGACGAAATGGCCATTAATTATATTAATTCGGGCGAGTCAATTAATCGAGCTATGGAAATTGTCGACATTTATTTTGCCAAGAAAATTGCCTCAATCATAGATCTTGACCCAGAGCCTAACACTCTCGGTGATTGTAAGCAAAGGTCGGATTGGAAAGATTGGAAGAAGGCAATAACTGCTGAGTTATTTTCTCTCAACAAAAGAGAGGTGTTTGGACCTGTTTGTCTAACTCTTCCCCATGTGCGCCCCGTTGGCCACAAATGGGTATTTGTTCGAAAGAGGAACGAAAATAACGAGGTAGTAAGGTACAAAGCAAGTCTCGTTGCTCAAGGTTTCTCCCAGCGACCAGGTGTCGACTTCGAGGAAACTTACTCCCCAGTCATGGATGGAATTACCTTTAGATACTTGATCTCAATGGCAGTAAACTTGGACTTGACAATGAAACTTATGGATGTTGTCACCGCTTACCTTTATGGTAATTTGGATTCGGACATATACATGAAGGTACCCGAAGGTATCCCTGTCCCGAACCAAGATAGAGCTAATAGAGGTTTATACAGTGTTCAGCTTAAGAAGTCACTGTATGGACTTAAACAGTCAGGTAGGATGTGGTATAATCGTTTAAGCGATTTCCTTCATCAGAAGGGCTACACGAGCAATGAAGATTGCCCATGTGTTTTTATACGGAGATCACAAGATGGTTTCTGTATTATCTTGGTGTACGTGGACGATTTGAATATAATCGGTACACCTGAGGATATTGAGGAAGCGAGTTCCTACCTGATGTCGGAATTCTAAATGAAAGACTTAGGCAAAACCAAGTTCTTCCTAGGTTTGCAACTTGAACATTCCCCTGCTGGGATCTTAGTGCACTAGTCTGCATACACCCAGAAGGTGTTGGAAAGATTTGGATTTGACAAGGCATATCCTTCTAAGACCCCGATGATCAGGAGATCTTTACAGCAGGATAAGGACCCGTTCAGGCCTAAGGAAGATGGGGAGGAAATTCTGGGACCAGAATTCCCCTACTTGAGTGCAGTTGGCGCACTCCTGTACCTCGCGAATTGCACACGGCCGGACATTGCGTTCGCTGTCAATTTGCTTGCTAGGTACAGTTCTGAGCCTACCAAGAGGCATTGGAAAGACGTTAAGGACATGTTCCGATACCTGCAAGGGACCAAAGATCTTGGCTTGCTTTACCAGAGGAATCAAGACCTCACGGTTGTAGGCTATGCTGATGCTGGGTACCTATCGGACCCGCACACATCCAAGTCTCAGACTGGATATGTTTTCCTTTGTGGTGGAACCGCTATTTCCTGGAAATCGTCTAAGCAAAGCCTAGTGTCAACTTCGACGAACCACTCGGAAATCATAGCACTATATGAAGCATCACGTGAGTGTGTATGGCTTCGACGGGTGATCGGCCACATCCAGCTGTCATGTGGGCTGAACACCGTCCAAACCCCCACTATTATCTATGAAGATAATGCCCCTTGTGTTGCACAAGTTTAGACGGGTTATGTGAAGAGCAATCTCACGAAGCATATCAACCCCAAGTTCTTCTACGCACATGAGTTGCAGAAGTTGAATGAAGTAAAGATCTTACATACTAAGTCGTGTGAAAATCTTGCTGATTTGTTCACTAAATCATTACCGGCATCTTCTTTCGAGAGATGTGTTCGTGGAATCGGTATGATGAGACTTAGGGAGATGTAAGGTTCAGGGGGAGAATCTTCACAAACTCATCGCTAAAATCTCAATCCCGATGATTGAGTACTTAACTTAATGGTTAAGTGAGTTGTACTCTTTTTCGCTTAAGTGAGTTTTTATGAAGTTTCTCACACGAGGTTTTTAATGAGGCAATTCGTGCAACATAGGAATAGTAGACCATGTGCTTTTTCTCCATATTTTTCCCACTGGGTTTTTTGGAGTTTTGAGGCATGGCTATACGGATAAAACCCAAGGGGGGGTGTGACAGAACCAAAGGTAGCGTGGCAGGGTAGCCCACGCGGTGGGTTTACCCAGCCCACGTTTTACCTGGTCCCTCTCCACGATAAGTGGGTAGTTATCCATCTAGCCCATCCCCCCATTATATAACGAGGCATTGTACGTAGATGTTAGACAGAGAAGAGAAATAAAAGATTACTTTGCCCACACTGTGTCCCTTTTTGTTTCCTGTACTTGTGAGATCTGTGCCTTCGTCTACTTCATCGCCGCAGCATATCCTCGGGACCGGCCAGCCGGCAGAGGTTGTGCAACAGGAATCTCCACCTCAAGATGGGCAACCTGCAGGACGGCCAGCTTTACTAGCTTCTGAATCTCTGTCTGATCTCCTGCTGTTGGTTGCTGGTTTGGTCCGTTTGGATGTGAATTATATAAAGTCGATTTGTATCGTGTGTGCAGTAGCTCTGGACGAGTGTTTTAGTTTTTTTTAATAACTGAAGGGTCTCCGAAAAATTAGTACATTGACGCACGTGTTATGATATTTTCAGAAGAGTAAATTCTAGTTTTTACCCCCTAAATTGACAAATTTGACGCTAATTACCCCATTTTAAAAAAATTCATCCTAATTACCCCATTTAATAAAAGTTGTGCCAAATTTTACCCCATCAAAAATTTTACGTACACCACTATGGGCACAACACTAACTGCCCAGTGCAGTTAATTGATTTTAGAATCTATAAATTATATACAAAAATAGTTGCTAATTTACGTTGGAATATGTTCTGAAAACAATATGGAATTGAATGTGAAACTTAAATTAGTAGTACTGAGCAGAGCCGCAAAAAAAAATTAAAGGGGGTAAAATTCGGCACAACTTGTACTAAATGGGGTAATTATGATGAAACATTGCTAAATGGGGTAATTAGCATCAAAATTGTCAAATTAGGGGGTAAAAACTGGAATTTACTCTTTTCAGAAAATCAGAACCATATGATTCCACATCCAAACAGGAAAACCTGATCTGTATGTGGATGATAATAATGTTTGGAGACATTTTCCAACCGTTGCTACCATGTTTTCTGCTGGAACGCCTAACGTGTCACTGCACCTAGAAAAGATTTTTTTTTGTTGAGGAACTGATCCGACTTTTATTGATCAACCAACAAAACATATCGATTTTTTTTTTAAATGAAATATACACAAACAGAAAGTGTCCTACATTTTTCGCGAAAATGCAAAAAGCATTGCGTTTCGATTCATTTTTTTATATAGAAGGCCAAATTGGCCCGACGTTAAATTAATAACGCCAAGAATGGCGACAAAGATACAAAGTGCTGCACCCAGTTTACAACAAAGCAACGCACACACACCTAAGAGACAGGGCTACTGCGGCGAAAGAATGTTGATTACAAGCCTAAGACTAGGCCAAAACACCCGCATACAAGACAAGACATGACCGACGACAGTTAGACGAACCTACGAACCGTCAGCCTACTCGTCGAGTCGACTCACACGACCCAAACACCGCAACACGGGATCCTCCGTTGTCCTCAGCCCTTGCCAAAAGAGTAGCCAAACAGGTACCAACTTCAGGGTTCCAAGTATCTACCCGCTAGGGTCAAAGCATGCGCCATCGGCATGTGTGCCACCCGGGTTGTATCTCCAAGACAACGCCTCCAAGAAGGGAGCGACGTCCATGCCGCCGCCGTCATCCGATCCGTCAAAACAGATCATGGTTTTCACCGGGAGAACCAAACAACCTAGGTTGGGATGTATCAATGCTTCACATCAACGCCACCAAGGAGGGAAACGACGCCCTAGGGCGCCGTCGTCACCAGCACCAACGAAGGTCGGGCAGGGCTTTCGCCCGGAGCCATGAACACGCCCACATACATCGGCGCAACGCCAAGACACAACGGCAAGAACCTGTCGCCGCCAAAATTGCACAAGTCCGGGAACCAAGTTGGTCCACCATCGCGCATTCGGAGGCCACCACATGTCGCAGGTTACGGGGCGACACGATGCATCGCCCGAGGTGTAAACATCGTCACATGAGCACCTGGTGGCGACCACCCAGCTCCACGGATGTCGGCGCGCGGCAACATCCAACGGCGACCATAAAGTCGGCACCTTGCACGTCGGAGCTCAGCCATCCGCGCCACACCAGACCCTGAGAGGATGGGGGTCAGCGGCGAGCATACACCATGCCACTCAAACCAGCAGCCCGTGGAGCTAAAGTAGGTCGCTGCCAAAGCCTCGCACCTTTAGGACCCGAGGACGGCAAATTCGCCGCCACATGGGGAGGTACCAGCACCCGCAGCTCGCCAACCATGGTGGCAGAGCTTCCCCTGCCACGGACCGCGTCGTCCGTCCACCGCAGCCGCCGCTGACCTGAGGAGGTGGAGCAGCGCTAGGCCGACGACGCCACTCCGCGTAGCTGGGAGGGGGACGGGCAGAACCTGAGGAGGTGGAGCACCGCCCCACGACCCATCTTGAACACCCAAAACGGAGGCTAGACGGAGGGGATCCACACCACCGCCGCCTTGCCGGCCACCAGCACCGCCACGGCACCCAGCAGCCAGATTCTTCAGGCACCGACCTCGCCCGCCTGCGCCAGGACGCGAGTCACAGGCCCGCCGAAACCCATCTAGGCCCAGACTAGCCCGCAACCCAACGTCGAGGCCGCAGGAGTCGTCTCCGTCGCGTAGAGCCGGGGCCAACTCCGTCGTCGTCGTTGCTCCCGTGGCCGGGATCCTGCGGCCCCTCGCCGCCGTATCACCGCCGAGTTGTGCGTCGCCGCCGCCGGAACCGCACCCAAACGCCGCGCGCGCGGAGAAAGACCTCGCCGCCGCCGTCACCGACACCGCCTGGGCCTTGGCCGGCGGGGCCTTTGGCAGCGGCGAGGAGGAGGGGTACGGGAGGGGAGGGGGGCTTAGGCCGGCGGCGCGGTCGCGAGTCGCCAGGGTTAGGCGACGCGGGGGGTGGGGTGGGTAAAAGTGTCCTACATGAAACTCAAAATTAAATCAAAGTCATTCAAAGTTGTCAACTCTAACTCCATAGAACTTTTTTCTTCAATGAGAATTACATATAGTAGATCTGCACGAGTTGCAACAACGGTATTAAAAAATCCATATGAGTCGTTTACCTAGGGCATGTGTTTACCTAGGGCGTGTTCGGCAATCACAAGCTCTGCACTCTATTCCGCAAGACTACTCGTCACAGGGTGGGCGGGGTTTTCAGGGATCGCTTGTGATTTAAGTTGCAACAACGAACTGATTGCTTTTGTGCAACAGACAAATTCATTAAGAACAATATATAATGTAAGCAATAATTCCCGTAGACAAGAACACCGTTGGTTTCTCCCTAGTGGTAACATCACATCCTCCTACACGTTTCTGTCACTCGGGGTGTTGGTTAAAGGAGGCATGAACCCACTATCTAGCATATTAACCCCCTCTTGGTGATGCATACAATTACGTGATCAAGATCGCCACACCTTGATGATCAATATAATGTTCTCATGAGCTTCTCTATATGATTGAGATCCATCCGATGTAATGATATGTGTTGTTTTTCCTGGGATCTGATGAACCATAGAACTATGATTATTTTGTTCATATCATTATATGAGATGCTCCACTTATATCTTTATAGTGTTTAAATGTGTTCATGCAATAATGTATGATGTGTGGAGAGAGTACCAACTAGCTACTCACGAAACATCATGGAGGCAGAACAGTCAATGGAGATGGATCTAGGGCACATCCCCGTCGTGGCAGAGTGCCAGAACAGAGAGTTGTGTCCCTCGAATCAGGGTTTTGGATAGTGGTGGAGCTCTCACGCGTTTCTGGAAAAATCCTCCGGTATGCGATGGCTTTAAGTCAAGGGGGCATTTATGGGAGAAAAGGTGACCCCACGGAGCGGGTAGGGGCTAGGCCACTGATGACCCACAAATATAGGGGATCGCAACAATCTTCGAGGGAAGTAAAACCCAATTTATTGATTCGACACATGGGGAGACAAAGAATATTTATAAGCCTTAACAGATGAGTTGTCGGTTCAGCTGCACCTGAAAGTAGACTTGCTCGCAACAGTTTATCAGTGGTAACAGTTTTACAGCAGTAGCAGTAGTAAAATAATAACATGAGTAAAATAGTAACATCGGTAGCAAATGCAGGAAAGAACAGGACTAAAGTATTGTAGGCATAGGGATGGATAAACGGGTGTTGCATGGATAAGATAGTTCATATAATAATCAAAACATGGGAATTGCAGATAGATAATAATAAAGCATCAAAGTTCTAGGAAAACCATAGTCATGTGTTCCAATTTAGTCATACGTGCTCGCAATGAGAAACTTGCACAACATCTTTTGTCCTACCAGTCCGTTTGCAGCGGGGCCTCAAGGGAAACTACTTGTAATTAAGGAGATTCTCTTAATAAAGCACCATATCAAAACATTAACACTCCTAAACACATGTGATCCTCACATCACAGCCATCCCCTCCGGTTGTCCCAATTTCTATCACTTCGGGGCCTCGGGTTCCGGACAATGACATGTGTAAACAACTTGCAGATATGATCAAGAAACATAATTATATTCATGAAACATGTTCATATCTGAGATCATGGCACTCGGGCCCTAGTGACAAGCATTACGCATAAATGTTTGCAACAACGATATAAAGTAGTAACAACGTATACTAGGCACCATGCCCTAACAATCTGGCATTATTAAATGAACGATCCCATCCAATCCCTTCCATCCCTCTCAGCCTACATCGGGGATTACTCACACATGGATGGGGGGGATCATGGATAATTGATGGAGAAGTGGTAGCGATGACGATGGCGATGATCTCCTCCGAATTCCTGTCCCGGCAGGGCGCCAAAACAAGAACTTCTGATCTGAATTGAGTTTCGAGATGGCGGGGGTGCTCTGGTGTGTTTCTCTGGAATATGACAACTCCCCCTCGGTTTTTAGGTCACGGAGGTTATGTAGTCGAAAGGGGAGCCCGAGCGGGTGTCGGGGGAAGCCACACCACCAGGCGGTGCAGCCTAGGGGGTTACCAGCCCATGGTGTGGGCCCCTCCTTGCCCCTCTCCGGCTCTTCTTCTAGCTCCGGGGGTCTTCGGGGGAAATAAGGACTTTGGGATCTTTTCCGGGCAATTTCCTGAAAGTTGATTTTTGTGCACAAAACGAGACACCAAGGCAATTCTGCTGAAAATAGCATTAGTCCATGTTAGTTGTATAAAAAACTCACAAGTTTAGAGGAAAACAACAACAAAAGTGTTCGGAAAAGGAGATACGTTTTGGACGTACCAACTCCCCTCAAGCTTAGTTTATTGCTTGTCCTCAAGCAATTCAGTTGACAACTGAGTGCGATAGAAGAAATTTTACGAACACATTTGTTTCATATGATGTAAATATTCTCAATATATGATCAAGTGCTTAGGCAATTCATAATAATAAGTATGCAAATAAAGTCACCTAATAGCTATGCAAACCATGAAACATGAAATATATCAATCTGCAGGATTGCAATGTTCATAATAAGATATGATAAAGTGGTATTCGCTTTCCCTCAATAATGGAGCAAAACATAAATGCTAGGGCGCCTATGAGGTTCAAGTGAAGACTAGAAGTAAATATATCAAAGATAAAAGCATGAAAGTTATACCACAATCAGCCATGTTCTAGGACAAGCACATTAAACTAAGAATGACGGCCATGCTCTAAAAAAGGTGCATAAAGTGAGAAGGTGAAAACTCAGCGTAAAAGTAAAAGAAAAGCCATTCGCAGAGGCAAGCAGGGATTGACAAGTGCTAGAGATTTTTATTTTATAAACAGGAGTCAAATGATTTTTGGGAGGTGATTGTTCATGTCAATGAATGGTAATAGAGTCCTTGTTATCTTCCATACTAAACAAGTTGAGAGCGATTCCGAATATTTATATGAAGCATTTATAGCATGCTCTTTATATAGTATGACACTCCTCCCCACCTTGGTTTTACAAAACATGGCTAAACAAATCCTCAGGTGTCTGCCAACAATCTCATACCATGGAGGAGTTCCTATTTATTATTGGCTTTTGATGTTATAATGGTATAACTAGTTCTTTGCAAAATTAATGACGATCAGATGAAGCATGCAAGTCAGGGTACTTAAATAGCATGGAAGATAGCATAACCAACTACTACTTCCTCATGAGATAAAACAATGTCACAAAATGAGAAATTATTTCGAGGTTTTAAAGGTAGCACATGAAAAATTACTTGCAGTGACGGTGAAATACCACATATAGATAGGTATGGTGGGCACATTTGGAAAACTTTGGTTTTTTGGGAGTTGGACGCACGAGTAGAGCTCATACTCAGTATAGGTGAAGAATAGCAATAGACTGGGAGCGACAATCAAGAGAGTGATGCTGGCAATGCGTGTTGGGAACCCCAAGAGGAGGGTGTTATGAGCATAGCGGTAGGAATTTCCCCTCAGTTAAGAACCAAGGTTATCAATCCAGTAGGAGAAAGAGGATCTTCGGAAGATTGATGCCACTGATGGTGGTGATGGCGCCTCACCGGTGTCAGCAACAACGCGGAACCTGCACACAACACAACCGTAATACTTTGTCCCAACGGTACAGTGAGGTTGTCAATCTCACCGGTCTTGCTGAAAACAAAGATTAGACATATAGTGCGAAAAATGGTGTATGCTTGCAGTAAGTAAAAAAAGCAGGAAATTGTAGAGGTTTGTTTAATAGTGTAGGAAAATGTACCGGGGTTCATAGGTTCACTAGTGGTGTCTCTCCATAAAATATAGCATGTTGTGTGAACAAATTACAGCTAGGCAATTGACAAATAGAGGTTGCACCATAGTGCACATTCATGACATGATGACTACTATGATATTTAGTGCGGGCATTGCAACAATATACATAGACCGTAATCCAACTGCATCTATGACTAATAATCCACCCTCAGGTTATCATCCGAACCCCCTTAGGTATTAAGTTGCAAGCAACAGATAATTGCATTAAGCAATGTGTGTAATGTAAGCAATGATTGTACACGCGGGCACTCACACCTCTGTTTTCTCCCTAGTGGCAACATCACATCCTCCCCCGTCACGTTTCTATCACTCGAGCACAGGCGAAAAGGAGGCATGAACCCGCTATTGAGCATAAATACTCCCTCTTGGAGTCACTAGCAACTACTTGGACAGAGCAACCACTAGCAACGGAAAGCATACAAGATCACAAATAACATATGCATAAAGAGTATAATCAACTTGGCATAAGTTCAATATTCATCGGATCCCAGCAAACACAACACATAGAATTACATAAGAACAATCTCGATCATGTTAGGCAGCTCACGAGATCTAAACACTGAGGCATAGGAGGAGAAGACAACCATCTAGCTACTGCTATGGACCCGTAGTCCAAGGATGAACTACTCACGCATAACTCCGGAGGAAGGCATGGTGATGAACAGGCCTCCAGTGATGATCTCCTCTCCAGCAGGGTGCCGGGAGACATCTTCAGAACCCCCCTGATCTAGGGTTGACGACGGCGGCGGCTGTGAAACTTTTCAGGGATATTTGATCATGTCTCTAGGGTTTTCCTTCGGAGGGGAATAAATAGCAAAATGGCAAAGGCGGTGGATCCCTGGGGGCCCCACACCACCCCCCGGCGTGGCCAAGGGGGGCGCGCCGCCCTATGGTGTGGGCCCCCTGAGTCCTCCCCCCCTCCGGGTCTCTTCCGGACTCCGTGGAACCTTCGGGGATTCTAAGACTTCCGGGCTTTGAATTTTCCAATTCCGAGAATATTTCGAGAACATCTTTTCTAAAACTAAAAACAGTAGAAAACAGGGAATTGGCGTTGTGGCATCTTGTCGCACCCGGACTTCTAGGGGATACTCACAGTCCGTTAAACAGTAGATAAATGGCTTACGGGGCATACCGGCACCCGCATCTCAATATGAGTAGGCCAACACGTAAACGTGTGACAACCATTCTCTACTATTCATCGTCTGCGCAAACCATCCCATAGAAATCCAGATACTTCCATTGACGTACTTCATAACATGCACAATGGTACGTCAACGGCATTTGAACAACTGATATCACAACAGATCTCTAAGACACAAAAGATTGAAATAAGTTGCAAATAGCTCTCACTAGAGCAGAGATAGCAAATACAATCATCCAGAGGACACATGTCCCAACAATTCATCATTACAACACAGCGGAAGCATCCAAAATGTCTGAGTACAGACAAGATCCAAATAGGCCTAAGAGGCCGGAAACGAAAAGACGGAGCCCATCCACGAAGTCTCGGATCCTGCCCGGGTCCGCTATCTACTCGTCAGCAGCCTCGTCAAACTCCACGTAGTAGCCACCATGGGGATCCTCCGAAACGTAGTCTGCGGAAACCACAGCCCCAAAGGGGTCAGTACATAAATGTACTGGCAAGCAAGACTCACAGTTCACCAAAGTGTAACCCGTCAACACCAAGCACATATGCTTTGGGTTCAACGGAAGAAAGGGTGATACAAAAGATGCGACAGCTGGCTGCACTAACCAACTACAGAAACATGCTATAACTTCCGGCTAACAGAAAGGAGATAAGATAGCGTATCGTAACCAACCTACCAACTAACTCCAAACAAACCCATCCTCGATCTCGCCCCTTATCCAAATAAGCAATCCGAGGATAACTCACACAGTTGGATTAATGATGGTTCAAGTTATTGTGTCAATAAGACTATTACTAGTCAAGTTATCATTAGTTAGATGTAAGTTGTTCTGAGTGCTTGTTAGCCAGTACTTTCACCAAGTCATCCATAACCGCGGAAAACACGGCTTCTCGAGAAGATTTACCCTGCAGGGGTGCACCAATTTGGCCGTACACGTAAGAATAACCCGCCAGATGGAAAGGCCTTTCCACCAAGCGGGGCACTCAACACAACTCAACTCTTCTTCGCATCAAGCCCAAAGAACCCCGTGCAATTGAGCGCACGGCTAATCAAGCCCCACGAAGAAAAGGGGCCCCTCATAGCACTCTAAGAACGTGTCTCCCTAAATTCCGACTACAAAAGTTCCACCCTGGTACCAAGGGTTCGCACCTGCATATGCATGCGGCAAATGGAAAACCCGAACTAAATGAGGCGATTTGGACGAGATGCGAATCGAATAAAATTGAGGGGGCGCCCATAAACGCTTCCCACATGCGGTTAGTGGGCTCATCATGGATCAGTAGACAAGACCCTTTTCCTAATTAGGGTCGACACTAGCAGGCCTCAAAACCACGCCGGGACTCTTGCCGGTGCCTTATCATCAAATTATTATTAACCACAACATTAACAGGTTGATTGTTTAAACATCGAGCCCCAGAACATAATGGAAATAGTAACAGAAAGTAACGGGTAACAGACTCGAGCAAAACAACCCTAAGCATGCTAGTAAGACACGGGCAACAAGCAATGGGGTTATAGGTGTGGAGGTGAGGCTATATCAGGGTTAAAGGATAACATGTGATAGGATCGAACAGAAGCAACTATTCATAGGGCTAGCAGAATAGACAACGGAAAGTATCGGTATCCAATGTTGAAAAGAACACAATGGTTCATGTGAGTGAATACTTGCCTGCAAACTCAGCAGCCTGGTACTGAGCTAGATCCTCAGAAGGGGTGTCGTAAGTATCGTCTGTCTCAACGTCGTCGTCTATCCGAGAAGAAGCAAACAAACAACGCAGAGAGACAAACAATCAATAACATGGCATAATGCGCAAACATGGGATGATGCATGACCATTTAATTGATGCATCAAAATAAACTAGTTGACAAGATAACATGTTTAAATGGACCCATATGCAATTTGAGTTGCATATGAAAAGCCCATGAATTAGGGTTGGAATAATTGTTTTACAACTAACCAACAGGTGAAAGTGGATTAGCATGATGCATGGATGAGGAAAACAATAAGAAAACAACAATAGATTCAATTTGAAATAAGGTTTACCAAGTTTGGAATTTTATTTATTAAGTTATGAAATTTTGGTTCCTTAAAGGTGTTACACAAGCATTTGTTGTTTTCACCAATTTAAATTGTACAGAATAAATAACAAAGTTCATATTTGAAAAGTTTATACTTTTATGGTTGGAAATCATATTTTACATGTTCAAAAAGAAAATAATTTGACCAAGTTATGAATTTAGCAATTTTAAATGATTTAAACAAGGTTTAAATTATTTAACCAATTTTAATTATTCAAAACATGAAACAAAGTTTATATTTGAAAAGGTGGTTTAATTTAGCATGGAGAACATATTTTATTTGTTGAAAATGGATTTAAAATGAGCAAGTTATTAATTTGGCAATTTTAAATGCATTAATCAAGAAACAATTGTTTTCAGCAATCTAAATTATTCAAAACAGAACACAAAGTTGATATTTGCAAAGTACATGAAAAATTGAATGGAAAACATATTTAGTTTGTTGAATTTGGAATTTTTATGCCCAAGTTATGAATTTTGCAATTTAAAGGGTTTAATTTAAGCATTGAATTATTGCACCACTTTTAATTAGGAAAACAGTAAACAAATTGCATTGAAAAGGTTTAAAACATGTAGCAAATGTTTCACTGAACATTTAGAGCTATCAAACATAATTTTTGGGTTATTATTGAATTTATTATGCAACTTTTCATAAGTATTCTTATTCTGCCCTTTTTAGTAAACAGAGGGAAACATGTTCAAATTTAATTCAATTGTGACCAAATAAAATACCAATGTGTAGAGTTTGTTAAGACAAATTTTTAGAGCCCAAGTTTGCTCAAATTGGATGAACAGAACTAATGTTATGAAATTCCAAAGTTCCAACTTTTAATTGCATTTTCAGTAATTAATTAATTAGTGCAAAAATTATTACAGAAACATGTTGCAATTTTGTTACTAATGGAAAGGGCACAAGATTTTGAATCCACAGGAATTTGAATCATTCAAATTGGAGCAAAATTCGATTTGTTATGGATTTTAGAATTAATGGGTCAGATCTGGGTTTCTGAAATTCGAGATAAAAAACAGTAAAAGAGGGAAAAAGGGTTTGGCATTGTGCCTTAGGGGGGGATCAAACCCAGGATCACTGGGCGCGCGCTAGGGGTGCTAACCAGTGCGCTGTGTTTTGTCTCGTGACAGGTACTACTCGCGCGGCCTTTTGATGTATGCTTCGGAGATACAATCTGACGAAACTGAACGTTACGTTCAGGTGGCTGATCGATCGCGGAAGGAGGCGGACGGCGGACGGCGGCCTGCCGCCGCTGCTGCGCGTGGGCGTTCGTGCGTGCGGGTGCGTGGTGCTGTGGGTGCGGAGGGGTGGAGGAGAGGGAGTAGCGAGAGGGGAGAGGGAGCTCACAGAGGGGAGGAGGCGGCAGTGCTCGAGCTCGGAGAAGAGGGGTTGGCCGGCGGCGAATCCTTGATGGCGGCGACGGCTCCGTGGCTCCCGGCCCGCGCTGAGTGGACGAGGAGGAAGAGGGTGGTACGACGACTCCATTCCCGCCGTTAGCCAGCTAGGAGGAGGACCAATCGGCGGCGATCGCCGGAGGGAAAACGAGGTGGCTCGGTGGGGTTCAGTTAGCTACAGAGAGGTAGCAGAGCGGAGAGGAAGAGAGGTGGGAGGAGAGGAAGAAGACGGCGGCGTCGAGGGAGAGTGGAGGGGAGAGAGTAGGGCAGAGGGGAGCTCGGCTAGGGTTTATAGGGGCGAGGAGGGGCTGCTCAGCCGTTCCTGCTCCTCTCTGTCAACGTGGATGCCCTGGATGCGCATCCGTACAGAGGTTGAAGAAAGGAGCGAGGGGGTATGGGCCTCGGGAGAGGTGGTGGGCTGGGCCTGCCCCTCTCTCTTGTTTTGGGTTTTTATTTCTTTTCTTTCTTTTTTTTTTTTTTTTGCAGATTGGAATAAGGTAAGAAAGGAGAGGTTTTTAGGAGTAGAAAAATTAGGAAAAAAATTGTGTAGTGCTTATTTTTTGTAACAGCAACTTAGTGCCACTTTGGTTTTCAAAATATTTCAAAATATTTGTTGTTTGTAATTTGGTTGAAATTTGATGGGATTTTAATATTAATTGATTAATTTGAATTAAGCAACTTAAAAGTTTTAAATTCAATGTTATTTGAAACAAGTAATTGATTGGTTTTGTAAGTTTCATAATTTCAAAAATGGTTGCTGTTTAGAAGACGTAATTGAATTTTTAATGAAATTTGAGTTAAGTGAGTTATTGAAAGCCATAATTTTAAATAGTTTGAACCTCATGGTTTAATGGAAACAAATGATGGAAGTGTTCTGTCATTTTCATAATTTTCAAAAGGGTTGCTGTTTTCGAAATTAATTGGATTTGAAAATGGTTTGGTATTAGATGAAATATTGATTAGAAACAAATCAATAGTTTTAAAATCACAACTTTAATGGAAACAAATGATTGTTTTGATTTGAATATTCCTTTTGGAAATTGTAACATCACAAGTATGAAACAAAAGGTTTGAAATTTGATTTGAAATTCAAATAGAAAACAAAGGAAAACAAATGAAAACATGGGAAAACAATTGGAAAACAAAGCAAAACAAATGCAATGAACATGATGTCATGATGCAAAACATAAAATAATAGAGAGCAAACATTCTAATGGCTATTTTTCATACTTGGGATGTTACAAAACGCCCCCCCTTGAAGGAATCGCGCCCCGAGATTCCTACTAAGAAAAGAAAAGGTCCGGATACTTCTTGCGAAGATCCTCTTGAGCTGTGACACGTGAAACACATCGTGCACCTTGGATAGTTTTTCTGGAAGTTTACGACGATAGGCATTCCTGGCAACTCTTCTGGAAAGACGTCAGGGAATTCGCAAACCACCGGAACATTTTCGAGTAAAGGTAGAGGTTTTGTATCGAGTGTGTATAGCTGAATGGAACTTGATTCATTTGGAGAATAGACTATCTGGCCAGAAGGGTGGAACAGCGTTATTGATTAGACGCCGGTAGAAGAACTGAAGTGGGAAGCAACAACAAGGTTTGAACGGACAAAAGAATGTTGAGAAGAACAGGATAACGAAGCAACATTCGGGAAAACGAGGCCAAAACTCCTGAGGTACTACGGAAAACCCATCCGGGCTTCTAAAGGATCAATATCTACTGCTTAAGGAATAGAGGATCTGCTTCCGGGGCTTACACGCCTCCGTTCTCAATCGTGAGTAGGCAACATGATAAATCATGTCACAACCACCTCCATTCCTATGGTCTAGTAGATATAACTATCCTAGAGAAACCAGGATACGTGAAAACCTAACTTGAAAGTTTAGATGAGAAGGGAAAACAACGTTGCACTTCCTTACTAGAAAAGGGAGGGTGGGTGGGGAAAGAAGAAAAAGAAGAGAATTCCTACTCTCACGTTTCATTTTTTCCTATATAGCTACAAAATAGTTTCTAGACTCAACTGCGACCAGTAAAAGGGATCCTACAGGCAGACAGGCTCTGATACCATTTGTCGCACCCGGACTTCTAGGGGATACTCACAGTCCGTTAAATAGTAGATAAATGGCTTACGGGGCATACCGGCACCCGCATCTCAATATGAGTAGGCCAACACGTAAACGTGTGACAACCAATCTCTACTATTCATCGTCTGCGCAAACCATCCCATAGAAATCCAGATACTTCCATTGACGTACTTCATAACATGCACACATGGTACGTCAACGGCATTTGAACAACTGATATCACAACAGATCTCTAAGACACAAAAGATTGAAATAAGTTGCAAATAGCTCTCACTAGAGCAGAGATAGCAAATACAATCATCCAGAGGACACATGTCCCAACAATTCATCATTACAACACAGCGGAAGCATCCAAAATGTCTGAGTACAGACAAGATCCAAATAGGCCTAAGAGGCCGGAAACGAAAAGACGGAGCTCATCCACGAAGTCTCGGATCCTGCCCGGGTCCGCTATCTACTCGTCAGCAGCCTCGTCAAACTCCACGTAGTAGCCACCATGGGGATCCTCGGAAACGTAGTCTGCGGAAACCACAGCCCCAAAGTTGTCAGTACATAAACGTACTGGAAAGCAAGACTCACAGTTCACCAAAGTGTAACCCGTCAACACCAAGCACAGATGCTTTGGGTTCAACGGAAGAAAGGGTGATACAAAAGATGCGGCAGCTGGCTGCACTAACCAACTACAGAAACATGTTATAACTTCCGGCTAACAGAAAGGAGATAAGATAGCGTATCGTAACCAACCTACCAACTAACTCCAAACAAACCCATCCTGGATCTCGCCCCTTATCCAAAGAAGCAATCCGAGGATACCTCACACAGTTGGATTAATGATGGTTCAAGTTATTGTGTCAATAAGACTATTACTAGTCAAGTTATCATTAGTTAGATGTAAGTTGTTCTGGGTGCTTGTTAGCCAGTACTTTCACCAAGTCATCCATAACCGCGGAAAACACGGCTTCTCGAGAAGATTTACCCTGCAGGGGTGCACCAATTTGGCTGTACACGTAAGAATAACCCGCCAGATGGAAAGGCCTTTCCACCAAGCGGGGCACTCAACACAACTCAACTCTTCTTCGCATCAAGCCCAAAGAACCCCGTGCAATTGAGCGCACGGCTAATCAAGCCCCACGAAGAAAAGTGGACCCTCATAGCACTCTAAGAACGTGTCTCCCTAAATGCCGACTACAAAAGTTCCACCCTGGTACCAAGGGTTCGCACCTGCATATGCATGCGGCAAATGGAAAACCCGAACTAAATGAGGCGATTTGGACGAGATGCGAATCGAATCAAATTGAGGGGGGCGCCCATACACGCTTCCCACATGCGGTTAGTGGGCTCATCATGGATCAGTAGACAAGACCCTTTTCCTAATTAGGGTCGACACTAGCAGGCCTCAAAACCACGCCGGGCCTCCTGCCGGTGCCTTATCATCAAATTATTATTAACCACAACATTAACAGGTTGATTGTTTAAACATCGAGCCCCAGAACATAATGGAAATAGTAACAGAAAGTAACGGGTAACAGACTCGATCAAAACAACCCTAAGCATGCTAGTAAGACACGGGCAACAAGCAATGGGGTTATAGGTGTGGAGGTGAGGCTATATCAGGGTTAAAGGATAACATGTGATAGGATCGAACAGAAGCAACTATTCATAGGGCTAGCAGAATAGACAACGGAAAGTATCGATATCCAATGTTGAAAGGAACACAATGGTTCATGTGAGTGAATACTTGCCTGCAAACTCAGCAGCCTGGTACTGAGCTAGATCCTCAGAAGGGGTGTCGTAAGTATCGTCTGTCTCAACGTCGTCGTCTATCCGAGAAGAAGCAAACAAACAACACAGAGAGACAAACAATCAATAACATGGCATAATGCACAAACATGGGATGATGCATGACCATTTAATTGATGCATCAAAATAAACTAGTTGACAAGATAACATGTTTAAATGGACCCATATGCAATTTGAGTTGCATATGAAAAGCCCATGAATTAGGGTTGAAATAATTGTTTTACAACTAACCAACAGGTGAAAGTGGATTAGCATGATGCATGGATGAGGAAAACAATAAGAAAACAACAATAGATTCAATTTGAAATAAGGTTTACCAAGTTTGGAATTTTATTTATTAAGTTATGAAATTTTGGTTCCTTAAAGGTGTTACACAAGCATTTGTTGTTTTCACCAATTTAAATTGTACAGTAGAAATAACAAAGTTCATATTTGAAAAGTTTATACTTTTATGGTTGGAAATCATATTTTACATGTTCAAAAAGAAAATAATTTGACCAAGTTATGAATTTAGCAATTTTAAATGATTTAAACAAGGTTTAAATTATTTAACCAATTTTAATTATTCAAAACATGAAACAAAGTTTATATTTGAAAAGGTGGTTTAATTTAGCATGGAGAACATATTTTATTTGTTGAAAATGGATTTAAAATGAGCAAGTTATTAATTTGGCAATTTTAAATGCATTAATCAAGAAACAATTGTTTTCAGCAATCTAAATTATTCAAAACAGAACACAAAGTTGATATTTGCAAAGTACATGAAAAATTGAATGGAAAACATATTTAGTTTGTTGAATTTGGAATTTTTATGCCCAAGTTATGAATTTTGCAATTTAAAGGGTTTAATTTAAGCATTGAATTATTGCACCACTTTTAATTAGGAAAACAGTAAACAAATTGCATTGAAAAGGTTGAAAACATGTAGCAAATGTTTCACTGAACATTTAGAGCTATCAAACATATTTTTTGGGTTATTACTGAATTTATTATGCAACTTTTCATAAGTATTCTTATTCTGCCCTTTTTAGTAAACAGAGGGAAACATGTTCAAATTTAATTCAATTGTGACCAAATAAAATACCAATGTGTAGAGTTTGTTAAGACAAATTTTTAGAGCCCAAGTTTGCTCAAATTGGATGAACAGAACTAAAGTTATGAAATTCCAAAGTTCCAACTTTTAATTGCATTTTCAGTAATTAATTAATTAGTGCAAAAATTATTACGGAAATGTGTTGCAATTTTGTTACTAATGGAAAGGGCACAAGATTTTGAATCCACAGGAATTTGAATCATTCAAATTGGAGCAAAATACGATTTGTTATGGATTTTAGAATTAATGGGTCAGATCTGGGTTTCTGAAATTCGAGAAAAAAAACAGTAAAAGAGGGAAAAAGGGTTTGGCATTGTGCCTTAGGGGGGGATCGAACCCAGGATCACTAGGCGCGCGCTAGGGGTGCTAACCAGTGCGCTGTGTTTTGTCTCGTGACAGGTACTACTCGCGCGGCCTTTTGATGTATGCTTCGGAGATACAATCTGACGAAACTGAACGTTACGTTCAGGTGGCTGATCGATCGCGGAAGGAGGCGGACGGCGGACGGCGGCCTGCCGCCGCTGCTGCGCGTGGGCGTTCGTGCGTGCGGGTGCGTGGTGCTGTGGGTGCGGAGGGGTGGAGGAGAGGGAGTAGCGAGAGGGGAGAGGGAGCTCACAGAGGGGAGGAGGCGGCAGTGCTCGAGCTCGGAGAAGAGGGGTTGGCCGGCGGCGATCCCTTGACGGCGGCGGCGGCTCCATGGCTCCCGGCCCGCGCTGAGTGGACGAGGAGGAAGAGGGTGGTACGGCGACTCCATTCCCGCTGTTAGCCAGCTAGGAGGAGGACCAATCGGCGGCGATCGCCGGAGGGAAAACGAGGTGGCTCGGTGGGGTTCAGTTAGCTACAGAGAGGTAGCAGAGCGGAGAGGAAGAGAGGTGGGAGGAGAGGAAGAAGACGGCGGCGTCGAGGGAGAGTGGAGGGGAGAGAGTAGGGCAGAGGGGAGCTCGGCTAGGGTTTATAGGGGCAAGGAGGGGCTGCTCAGCCGTTGCTGCTCCTCTCTGTCAACGTGGATGCCCTGGATGCGCATCCGTACAGAGGTTGAAGAAAGGAGCGAGGGGGTATGGGCCTGGGGAGAGGTGGTGGGCTGGGCCTGCCCCTCTCTCTGGTTTTGGGTTTTTATTTCTTTTCTTTCTATTTTTTTTTTTGCAGATTGGAATAAGGAAAGAAAGGAGAGGTTTTTAGGAGTAGAAAAATTAGGAAAAAAATTGTGTAGTGCTTATTTTTTGTAACAGCAACTTAGTGCCACTTTGGTTTTCAAAATATTTGTTGTTTGTAATTTGGTTGAAATTTGATGGGATTTTAATATTAATTCATTAATTTGAATTAAGCAACTTAAAAGTTTTAAATTCAATGTTATTTGAAACAAGTAATTGATTGGTTTTGTAAGTTTCATAATTTCAAAAATGGTTGCTGTTTGGAAGATGTAATTGAATTTTTAATGAAATTTGAGTTAAGTGAGTTATTGAAAGCCATAATTTTAAATAGTTTTTACCTCATGGTTTAATGGAAACAAATGATGGAAGTGTTCTGTCATTTTCATAATTTTCAAAAGGGTTGCTGTTTTGGAAATTAATTGGATTTGAAAATGGTTTGGTATTAGATGAAATATTGATTAGAAACAAATCAATAGTTTTAAAATCACAACTTTAATGGAAACAAATGATTGTTTTGATTTGAATATTCCTTTTGGAAATTGTAACATCACAAGTATGAAACAAAAGGTTTGAAATTTGATTTGAAATTCAAATAGAAAACAAAGGAAAACAAATGAAAACAGGGGAAAACAATTGGAAAACAAAGCAAAACAAATGCAATGAACATGATGTCATGATGCAAAACATAAAATAACAGAGAGCAAACATTCTAATGGCTATTTTTCATACTTGGGATGTTACACATCTTGTCAATAGGTTAGTCCAGAATATTGATAAAAATGACATAAAGAAGGGAGAAAACATGTAGCAATTGGCATAATATCATCATGGAACATCAGAAATTATAGATACGTTGGAGACGTATCACGGAGCAACAACTTTCATAATCATACTTGCAACAGAACAAAATTAATAGGGGCATAAAAGTGATATGAATACTCTGAGTCAAAATAAATCATCGAGGCTTAATTGACTTTTGTTTTCACTGTTATGCATGCGTGAGCATGTGCCAAGTCGATTCAAGCGAAACATTCAGAGGGAGATACCACAATTTCATACCCTTATATGAATAAAACAATGCAAGCAAACATTTATATGATATGCTATCTAATATTATTAAGCTAGAACCAATCATGAGAAACAACGAACTAGTAAACATCGATAAAATAACATACACCTTACAAGAACAAACTAAGAATGTCCACATGGATGAGTATACGTAAAAAATAAAAACAAATAGAGTTCATACCAGTCTCTCACCACAACTTGAATTGTCATAAATCGTCATTATTGCTCTTCACTCGTGTGGATTGAATAATATAAAATGATAACCAAGCTCCAATGGAGTCATGAAGGACTATAGAACTCTGCAGCAAACTTACAAAACCAAACAAAAACAACAAATATTTTTGAGTTTTTGAATTTAAAACAAGAACAAAAGTAAACAAGTAAACAAAGCAAAATCTTTTTGGATTTTTGAATATTAAACCGAAACTAGAAGGTAAAGCAAACCAAAGAAGCAAATAAAGAGAAACAACAGAAATATTTTTTGGTCTTTTTGTGTTTTGTAAGGAAAAAACAAAATAATAAAAACAAAAAGAAGAGAAAGAAACGGAAACATGCATATTCAAAGAACCGACAGAAACGTGATATATAGATGAGAGTGATGTCGGCATGCCTCCCCCCAAGCTTAGGATTTTTGCCTAAGTGGAGATAAATCCCAAGAGGGCCATGAAGGGGCGCCCCCATAGCATGCCGAGGATGAGCCATCCTCCTGATATGAGCTCGAGGACGCCCGCAGTGTAGTCGTCAGAGGGCGCACTCTTCCCCATCTGATGCTCGGGGTCATGCTGCTCATGGAAATCAAGCAAGCGCAGCTACTCATCCAGCTTCTCCTTTAAACGCGACCACGGCGTCCTGCTAATATCAAACAAAATAGGCTGCTGCAAGAGAACTTCCCTCTCATCTCTATCAGTAAATAAAACTCTATATATTAGATGTCCAACACTAGATTTTGCAGTAACAAAATGGTGAGCCTTCATGGAAGCAAGGTCAAGTCTCTGTGGATCTAATAAAACATCATGAGGAGCAACAGAAAGGTCAAGAGCAGCCAAAACACTCGTAGTAATAATACCCCCATAATGGGTCCTCTAGCAGCTTAACAGCGAGCAATGAAAGAACCAAGGTTATATTTACTGCTACTATTCAGTGCAGCAGCAAGAAAAACAAGATGGCAATTTGAAATATTGCTAGTGTTTTCTCTAGCAAGAACACTAGTATTAAGGTAATAAGTGAAATATCTAATAGCGGGGAGTTGAATGTTTCTTATCTTCCCGCGCTGAGCTGTGTGGTCATCATCATTTGTAACTCCATGATAGAGCTCCATCAAATCAGTGGCTCATTCCTGAATCCTTCTCGCCGTCCCCGTCGTGTTAATACCTATGATGCTGCAAAAAAAATCCAAAAGTATGGAAAAAGTTTTATCATAGATTTTGGATGAAACAGATGGGCTATATTGAGAGTTGTTGAATTTGAAGCTCTCAACACAAGTTTTTGTTAATAAAGCATATTGAGGCATTTCATCATTCATGTAATCGGTTAAACCAGCCTACCAACCAGCAACAAGAAATCCTCAAGTGTGCACGCATCATTAAGAAAAGTATAACAAGGGAAAGTAGATGGATTTGCATCTCCATCACCCCCCGCATCATTGATACTCGGTGCAATGAGATTCTCATTGTAGGATGGTCTCAGCAGAGTAGCTGAGCGTGAAGGACTTGTCCTCCTAGGTGCATCACTCCCAAAAATTTCTCCAAACTTGTAGTCCATTTCTGAAATTTTTAGCTAGCATCACAAAAATAGATTTCAAACAACTATATCATAGGAACTACTATAGAGACTTGTAGGAGGTCTAAACATGCATCAAAACTAAAATATTTCACACAAATCAAGCATCTAGCTCACACAACATGTCACCTACAGTATTAAAATGCTCAAGAAATACTCTAGTAAACAAAATTCTACTTGGATAATCGGAGGAGTCACATACCGGAGAGAAAACACACCAAATTTCAGCAACAAAGATGGGCTGAACAAAGAGATCGAGAAATTCGTGAAGAAGAACAGCAAGAGCTCGGGTTCCAGGAATTTTTTCGAGTTTGGGAGAGAGAGTGGAGTGTTTGGCAGGGAGGAGAGCAAGTGGAGGGCCAGGGGGCCCCACACCATGTGATGGCGGCACCAGGGGCCAAGTCGTGCCAACCCATGGTGTGCCTGCATGGTGGGTCCCCCTGGGGTCTCCAAGGTGCCTCTCTGCCTCATTTTTGACGTAGAAATTTAGTATATTTTTTCTGGAATATTTAGAGAAACTTCATTTTCAAGCAATTTCCAGAATTTAATAAATAATTAAAAATCAGAAAAAATATAGAAAGGTAAAAAAAAACCAAAGCTACAGAGGTTCTAAGACCTTCCAATAGGCAAATGACCAGTGGAAACAAAAGAAAACATAGTGAAAACATAAATGTGGGTGGTGAAAACATAATTATACTAAAGTAGCATGGTGAGAACATGGTGAAAACATAAAGGTAAAAATGAAAACATTGTTTTCTTCATTCAAAATCACTTTGTTAACAAGGTTGATCAAGTATTGTTACCAAAACAATTTTTATATGAAGCAAAACTTTTCTTATCACTAAATGATCGTGTTACCTCATCTTTGATAGACATAGTCCCAATCATAATAATTTCATATTCTTTTGGTGGCATTGGAATGGGACAACTGAATTCTCCAATCTTGATGGTTTCAATATTTTCAATTGAATTTAGACCTTATCTCCTATCAATCTTCTTGGGAAATAAATTGTGTGCTCTTTATCATTAACATTAAAAGTTAATTTTCCTTGATTGCAATCAATAATAGCCCCTGCAGTGTTAAGAAAAGGTCTCCCGAAAATAATAGACATATTATCATCTTAAGGCATTTCCAACACAACAAAGTCAGTTAATATCAAACAGTTAGTAGTCACTTGAATAGGAACATTCTCACATATGCCAACAGGAATAACATTAGATTTATTAGCCATTTGCAAAGATATATCAGTTGGTATCAATTTTCCAGAGAGAGCCTCTTATAGAGAGAAAAAGGCATAACACTAACACCTGCTCCCAGATCACATAAAACAGTTCTAACATAAATATTTTTAATAGAACAAGGAATAGTAGAAACCCCAGGATCTCCAATCTTCTTTGGAACCTTGTCATTGAAAGAGTAATTAGCAAGCATAGTGGAAATTTCCTCATTAGGAAATTTTCTTTTGTTAGAGACAATATCTTTCATATATTTAGAATAAGGAGGCAACTTAATAGCGTCAGTCAGAGGAATTTTCAAAAACAAGGGCTTCATCCATTCACAAAACTTATTATAATGTTCTTCCTCCTTTGATTTGTGTTTCTTATTAGGAAAAGGCATTGCTTTTTTGTACCCAATGTTCTCTTTCATTACCATGTTTATTAGAAATGAAATACTCCTTAGTATAATTTGTTTTAGTTTGTTTTTCAGGTGCAACTCCGGTTTCTTCTTTATCAGAAGCATCACTTTTATCATTACCACTTTCAGTTTCAGCATTAGAGACAGATATACTATTAGGATCTTTAACAGGTTCAGAAGATTCTACAACATTTTTATGTCTCTTCTTATTTTTCTTAGAAGGATAACTATTGTTTTTAGGTTGTTGAGAATCTTGTTCAATTTTTCTAGGATGTCCCTAAGGATACAAGAGATCCTGAGTAGAACACCACTCCTAGTAATTATTTCACAATCATGTTTTTCTCTAGAAGCATTAGCTAGCAAATCTTTTTGCACTTTAGTGAGTTGATAAAATTGAGTTCGAACCATATTGAAATGTTTAACAAGAATTTTAACATCATTAGAGGTTCTCTAAAAAATACCATGCAAATTATCAATAGCTCTGGAGTTTTCCATAAGATGATTCTGCATTCTCATATTAAAGTTGTCTTGCTTAACAATAAAATTATCAAATTCATCTAGGCATTGATCAGGTGGTTTAGAATAGGGGATATCTCTATTATCAAAACATTGGAGAGAGTGTACTTCAACTGTGGGTGGATGAGAAATTGTCTTACATAATTATTCTAAAGGTGGTTGATTCTTCACATCCTCAGATTTAATACCCCTCTGTTTAAGAGATTTCTTGGCTTCCCTCATCATGATTTAATTCAATCATTCCCCTCTTCTTGGGTGTTGGTGCTGTTGGTAGTGTAGGCTCATGTATAGTCCAATCATCATGATTTTTGGCTATCTTAGCCAATAATTCCTCAGCTTCTTCTGGAGTTCTTTTCCTGAAAACACAACCAGCACAACTATCCAGGTATGTCCTAGATTCAATAGTTAGTCCATTATAAAATATATCTAGGAGCTCATTTTTAGGTAATGGATTTCCAGGGCTAGCTCTTATTGAAGAACAAAACCTTTACCAAGATTCGGGCATTTTCTCTCCTTCAATTTGTTTAAAGTTAAATACATTCTACAAAGCAGCATGTTGAGCTGTATAAGGAAAACATTTTTGAAAGAAAGCATTAACCAAACCAATAGGACTATCAATAGATCCAGGTGACAAATTGTTAAACCAAGTTTTATCTTTATATGTCAAAGAGAAAGGGGAGATTTTGGTAACAAAGTAAGTGTGTTTCTTAATATCATCAGAAAATAAACTACTCAAAGATGAAAGCTCATTCATATGTTCCATAGCACTTTCAGAAAAAAAATTCCTATCTCTATAATTTTTTTGTTCCTATATATGTTGAGCTTTTGTTCATAACTTTGGTTCGATCTTTGTTCCTATCTCTATGGAGATTTTAACATGGTGTTTTTTTGTTCCCTCTAATGTTCAGTTTGTTCCTCTCTCTATAGAATTTTTGTTACTATCTTTGCTAAAGTTTTGTTCCTAACTTTGTTGTTCGAGCTTTTGTTTCTATCTGAATGGAAATTTGTTTATATATAGAATTTTATGGCTCCCATCTCCATGGAGCTTTCTTTTTGTTTAGAGCTTTTTTCTAAAACAAAAATTCATATTTTCAATGGAGCTTTTTGTTCCTACCTTTTTATTCCGAGATTTTGTTCCCTATGTAGTCGTGATTTTTGTCCATGGGTAATTTGTTTTAGTCGTGATTTGTTTCATGAGTAATAAATTTTGTTCCTTTTCTACTCGTGGCTTTGTTCCATAGGTCCTAAAATGTTTTGTTTTAGTCATGATTTTTCCCCATGGATGATAGAATTTTGTTCCTTTTGAAGTCGTGATTTGTTCCACGAAGTCTAAAAAAATTCCCTTCCTAGTCGTGATTTTGGTCCACGGGTCCTAGAATGTTGTTCCCTTTGTAGTCGTGATTTTTGTCCATGGGTGATAATTTTTGTATTCTTTTTCAATTATGATTTGTTCCACAATTATTACAACTTTGTTCCATTTCTAATTGTGATTTGTTCCATGGGTACTAAAATGTCATGATTTGTATCCTAATTTTTGTTCCTTCTCTAGTTGTGATTTTGTTCCATGGGTCCTAATATGTTGTTCCCTCTGTATTCGTGAATTTTGTTCCATGGGTGATAAAATTTTGTTCCGTTTGAAGTTGGGATTTGTTTTCCTACAATTTTGTTCCTTTTCTAGTATTGATTTGTTCCATGGGTCCTAAATTTTTGTTCCCATTATCTATTTTGTTCCTTTTGTACCATTGTTTTGTTCCCAGTGTCTATTTTGTTCCTTTTGTCCCGTTGTTTTGTTCCACATATTTAATATTTTCCACCTTGTTCGTACTTGTTTCCTCTTGTTGTGATGATTTATTCTATGGATGCGGAAGTTTAATTTGTTTCTTTTAGATAGTCTAAATCTTTGTTCCTACAATAGTCGTGATTTTTAATTATATGTTTAACTTCTCATGATCTATTTTTTCCTTTTGTGCCATTATTTTATTCCATCTATTTTGTATTTTCCACTTGGTTTAATTTTTATTTTTAATTTTGTGTCGTGATTTGTTCCACGAACACTTAATTTTTGTTCACTCACTTTGGAAGTTATGTTTCATAATAGTTGCAATCATTTTTGTTATGTGCAATACAAAATATAGTTCCGACGTCTAGACAACTAGAAGGATACCCCGCGCGTTGCGGCGAGGTTCCCTTATAGTAAATTGCATGTGTGTTTTTTATGCAGAGGTCTAGGGTCTTAACCTCCATTTCGGAAAATAAATAACATGGCACATTATATAGTCCAAAGAAATATGAAAAATTCGGTTGATCATACTCGAGATACTAAATTTATAGACATGTGATGCGTATTATAAACCATTAGTTTGAAAAATGGATGGTTTACAGAATGTATGATATGTAGCTTGCATAAATCATTAAATTGAAAAATGTATGGTTAAAAAAATGTATGGTATGTATCTTGCATGTAATAATTAATAAATATTAGAAGAGATGACATGGACAATTGATTGGCTAAGAGGATGGATGATGTGGATAACTTGCATGTTGAGATAGAAAAATAATTAATGCATGTTAGTGGAGTTTTGCTTTATAAGAAGTACTAGAAGAATACCCCACGCGTTGCCGCGGGTATTTCTTGCATTTCAATTAATTATATGGGAGGAGGAATGTGAAAATAAATTGTATTACAACTATATCCAAAAATTAATGTGAGGTGTCATTTTTTGATTATTTTTTATTAGTTATAAGTAGAAAATATGAGGAAAATAATTCAGTTGTAAGGGGGAATTTCCTTCACCGAAAACAATTTAGACATGTGGGATTCTTTTTTATGTATTTGAAAAATATATGTTATATATTTGAACGAATGATCTACGGGTAGGTGTCTGGTGTCATCTTTATGTGTAACAATTGAGATAAAAAAAAGGTCCGTAGGTATTTGGCACCGGTGTGTACCTAAACAAATTAGCCACTTCGTATTAAACGACTATACCAAGTGAAGCAATAAAAACCCTTTCAAGAAATGCGAGGACTGTTCCCGCAGCCAGATGCTTCCAGGTCAAGAATCTTGTCGAAGGCTCCAGCGACCACTTTACTTGTTGGAGATGTATAGAGAAGACTGAGCTCACGAGTTATGGTGCATCGATGACGAATTCGGCGCTCGACTTTACCTGAGATCAAGTCGTGAATGACTCGGTGTCCTGCTCGACTGTGTTGAAGAAGGTGTCACCGACCTGCCGGCAACATGTACATGGTCTGCGCCAGCACGTTAGATATGGCATCTACACGCACGGGACATGCCGCATGCTTATGTACTGCACGCGTCGAGCTGGTCATAGTCGGAGTCCGCGGCATACGCAGAGTGGTCGGTGTTGCCGGCGCACGTGACTTCAAGGGGACACTATCTGTGTTGGCGTACTGTACAGGGTAACATGGCGTCGTCATCGGCGGCGAGCTAGGACGCAAAGACAACCAGTTGCGCCTCCACAACCTATGGCTCCTTGGTTGTGCGTGAGGATTGCAACATGGGAATTATGCAGGGCTCCCTACTAGGCCTTAAAGTTGCACACTGACCACTGCTAGGGAGCCACCAGGAGTAGCAAATATCAGAAGACGTCGTCGCCAACCTCTAGTGTCCGCTATATAGGCTAGAGAGTTTGGTGATATTGACGACTTGTGACGTTCTTTGGGGATTTAAGTATTTGAGAAGCCGGAGAGACCAAAGGAAATATTCATACAAAAGGAATGCAATTTATTTAATTTGACAATAAGATGATAATGCAGAATGCGATCTGTTGATGTTTTTTGATTCTTCGTTGAGTGGACACCGGGCAGGTACGCATGCATGACTAAATGGAGGAGACGAAGAGAGTTACGATAAGACCAAGGGTTGATGGAGGGATGATAACCCGGTAGGCCAACGCCAAGGAGTAACTCGGCCCAAAGGACGCTGCGCAAGATCCGGCTTAAGATAAAGGAGTTTCTAGAAGGCTCACGAACGTAGGCCTCGTAACCCGGATTGTGGGTTCCGATAAGGAAGTTTAGGCTTTGTAAGCAGTGTCCGGGTAGGATTCAGAGTGCGCCTTGGAGAGTAGGCCAGGGGGTCCGGATATTATATAAGCCGGCCCCTAGGGTTAGACCAAGAGAGATCCAAGAGTTCGAGCAATATCGCTAGGTATCGAGTATCCAGTGTAACACGAGAGTTGAGTTAATATATCTAGATCGGAGACTCGGCGACTTGATTGCCGGCTACCAGATCGCATATCATCATGTTTTCCCTTGAGCTAAACCCTCTCCCAAACACCAGAGTCGAATTGCCCCAAGATAAGTTACCCCCGGTAACGTCTGCCGTGATTATCCCACGACAGTTGGCGCCCACCGTGGGGTCTACGTCCAAGGGTGTTTACATCACGGGAGAAGCTCGGAAGAACATGGAGAACCTTGTCATCGGCGAGATCTACACCGACCCCGAAGGAGAGAAGATGGTGGACAATTCCGGCTGGGGGCCAGAGTCGGATCTGCTCGAATCCGGATCTGTCGTGACAATCGGCCAGATCAACGTCTTCATCGGCATGGTACGTACGTCCGGTTCAATCCCTGATGATTTCGGATTTGATTCTGTGTCAGGGGAGGCCACTTGCGTTCAATCAGATGGAGAAGAATCGGTCGGGACGGTAGATCCGACAGAAGAGCCCCCCACGAAGAGGGAACAGCCGGAGGAGCCGGCATGGACCCCGCGTGGCCGGGTCATGAGAGAAGATGATACCGAGTCCATCTTGCATCTGCTGGAGGACCGGTACGAGGAAAATAGCAGCGAAGAGGAAAACAATCTAATGATAACAAATTAACAACATTGCTAGTGGTGTAGTGATGCCACTGTCAGAGCGAGTAAACGAGCAAAAGTGACAGCGGCATGATCGTTTTAGTCCCCCGTCGCCGAACAAGCAAAAGTGTTCGCTTAAATAGCCCGCTTGCCAAAAACTGGGTGTTGTATAGTTTTTTCTTACATCAGACAGTACATAGTACATGCAACGTTCCATGGTTCGGGTGACTTTTGTGAGCATGAGACAACAATGGATGGCTGGAGATGAAAATCAGATGGCTGTGGTTGGTCGATGATGTTACTAGGTTGCATGTTGAGATAGACAATGTTGAATATATTAGCAATTTAGCACATGATTTAATTCGAAATAACATCAGATAAATTGCGACAGCAGCAAGTACAATAATCATGCAATTATCTAGATCTAGTACAGTAGACAGACTGATACAATCTATTGCAAGAACTAGACATACGAATTCCAGTAACATCTCATACAGATGAGAGAGAGATACGTACGATGGAGCGGTAGCGGCACCGCCGTTGTTGTTGTCCCCGGTGTCGGCCATGTCGTTGATGAAGAGGTTGCCGAGGTCGGGGAAGAAGTCGTCGTTGGGGAAATAGTCGCCGTCAGCAGTCGCGCGAGTGCGCTCCCCAAAAACCGGATCGCCCCTCTCCCGTACAGGATCACAAGAGGCGGGGTTCCGGAGGCCTGCTGTCCCTTCTCGCGGTGCACGCCGGAAGGAGGGATGGAGAAGACTTGATTGGCGGCGCAGTGCTCTGGAACGGTGGTGCGAAACCATATGACGAAGCGGCGGCTAGGGTTTACCGTATGCGCGTATTTATATGCGGGCTGGGAGAGACGTGGGCGTAACTCCACGTCTGAGTCGGTTCGGCTCCACGATCCAGAAAGGAAAAGGAAACGGTTTAAGTTTTCCCAATCGACAAAATAAACGCTCTCGGCTCGGCTCATTCCCGCAACTCGCGGCGCGGCGCGACGAGGCGGGCGGAGGAAGAGCGCGCGTGTGGCACACCTCTCCTCTTGCCTTGCCTACTCATACATGAGTTAGAATGGCTCACCTTATAAGGTGGTTCCACTCTCTCCAAACTAGCAATATGGGACTAAACTTTAGTCCCACTCACTCCACTCATTATTCATGAATGGGCCATGACAATTTCAGAATTTTAGTGGGCTTAGTGGGCTAGACATGTGAGCCCATATATATAGCACATGTAAAATTCCAACAGACAAATTAAATGATCTCTTAGTGGGGTTTTCCTTTTATAAGAAGTATAGATAGATATAAATTTGGTTCTCCTTACTTTACAATACCTTTTCAATTGAGCTAGTACTTTGTTTCATTCGGCCTAATATTTTTATCCTCTTTTCAATAATGATTTGCTACATGCTACTTTGGTCAATAACACTACTATCTGTAAATGAACTAATTTTAGTGTAGTTACGTGCATGGACGTGTAGACCAAGTTTGACATGGGCCTGGTAGCCAGCCAGACGGCAGAAAACAATCTAATGATAACAACACTGCTAGTGGTGTAGTGATGCCACTGTCAGAGCGAGTAAACGAGCAAAAGTGACAGCGGCATGATCGTTTTAGTCCCCCGTCGCCGAACAAGCAAAAGTGTTCGCTTAAATAGCCCGCTCGCCAAAAACTGGGCGATTCCTGGACGCAGGATCGCCCGGACGGTACAGATGAGGACCCAAGATAGAATTAGAGATAGACCATGGCACAAAGAGGAAAGGTAAACCCTAATCCCCAAATCAAAATCGATTCTTTCCTCAAGCCCTCGATTGCCTACCGAAATACCGAATCCGATCCCTATTGTCAAACTCCTGATTCTTATCTCAAGCCCAGATTCACGACCTAGAATCCACAAAATCGATGGCCGAAGAAATCCCCAATCGAGGTCGGCGGCCCTCGATTCTCCTCTCCCGTAAACCGTTCTTCACCGCCAGCAAGAACGATACGACGGCCACCGCCACATCCAAAGCTGGCTACCTCATGGCGGTCTCCTTCTGGATGGCCGACCCACCGGAACTGTCCCTCTTCTCCATCGACTGCTCCAAGCCTCAAAAGTGGCAACACAGGACGCACTCCGATTTCTTTAGTTTTCCATGCGTGGTCGGCGCGGTCGGCCCTTTCGTCCTCTTCCGCGCCGCCTTCTACTGTGGCAGCCAAGAATATTTCCTGTACACGGCCGGGGACCACCCGTCGCTCGAGCGGATTCCTTCTCCCGATAAGTCGGATGGTCTGCCGGTCAGGGAGTTGGGCATCCTCCGCCACGGGGGCGGCAACCACTATCTCCTGGCCGAACTCCGTGACGCACCGTCGTCGGAATCGGACGACGGCTATCAGCTTCAAATCTACTCGTCCGAGACAAAGTCATGGAGCACTAGGAGACTGCGCAATCCATGTCCTGGGGTGGACAGACTTATACCCGACAAGGTGATCACGCTTGGACAAGGTGGCTTACTAGGCTGGGTTGATTTGTCACACGGCGTGCTCGTCTGCGACTTGCTTCTTCTTCTTGAACATCAAGATCAAGACCCCCCTGTTCCTGGGGCTGTAAGCTTCATCCCGTTGCCCGAGCCGTTGCCTGGAAACAGGTACAAACTCAAACATCCCACCCAAAAGATGGGAACCAACTCTTTAGAGAACGAATTCGAAGCATCCAACTCAGCAAGCTGGTTTAGGGATCTCGCATGCGTCAATGGCGTGCTCAAGTTTGTTGAGATGGAGAATCCCGCTCCCCCTGAAAACAAGGGTAACATTATCTACGATTCAGACTTGATCATGTCGCTCAAGCATAAAGCCATCGATACGAATTCCAAGCGGCAGCTCTCGTCCTTTAGGGGTGCCTGGAGGGCTGTGACATGGACTCGGAAAGTTTCGTCATCGTCTAAGTTTTGGCACCAGACATCCTCTCCTCCTTTTCCTCTCATGGAGGGCGCATTACCGCGCTACTCCACTTTCCCCATCATCAGACCGGATGATGACGGTGACGATGTTATTCTTTATCTCAAATCTGTGGAGGAGTACAACGATCGGGAGGGATGGGTGGCTGCTCTTGACATAGGAAACATGGCACTGAAAGAAACTGGGCGGTATTATCTTCCGAATGATTTTTATCGTCTCCACTTTGGCTCTGACCATGAACATCCTTTCCGTGCCTGTACATTGTCCCGCCATCTGAATATGACTCCAGGTATGCCTAGTTCTTTTGTTCCTATTAGTTATATATCTTCTTGTGACTGCCTTTTTTGTTTGTGTTCGGACCCATTTGCCGGTTCCCTAAAAAAATCGGGATATATTCGTGTTGCTTATGCATTTAGCGGTTTCTGTAGGTATTCAAGTCTCAGAGTGTCACAGGACCATAGAGAATAGCAGCTGTGCAAATCATACGGGCGAAACCTCAGTTAGTATTTCGCAACACTCTTTATTCCAAAGAAATTGAATTGCTGCCAACTAATTTGCCCTCTCTTCTGTGCATAGATCCGTGTGGGTGTCTGTGAACCAGGGACCGCAATCCGAAGGCAAGTTATTTGATACATATTTGTTAATTAGTTCTACTTGATATTGCCATATTGGTCTAATTGACTTTCTGTTCCTCAGGCTATCCGAATTGGCTCGGAAAAGAAAGCGTATGTGAAAATGTTGCCGAGAGTAGCATACAGAATGATCATATTTCACAGGTCCATCCTATTGAAAACAATCTGGTATGATGAATTCGGTATGCCCTGGGAACCTGTTCCCAATCCATTTTCCCATCAGCGTTCGGCACGATTAATTAGAATGCACCATTTCGAGCCACAACGACACAAGTGGGATGCGCCCTTGATCTGGGAATTCCTTGTGGCCACATCAAAACAATCTGGTATGTTGTATTTAATGTACCTTGTTTATGTGCTTCATGTTCGTCTATTTTCTCATCGTCACACAGCAAGATTAATTTAGAATGTACCATTCCAGCCACCGCAGCAATGCTTCAACAAGCCAAATGGACCCTGCGGCTCTGGGTATGCATTGTTGGCACACGAATCTCTGTCTGATCCGTCCATTGATCTCCTACTGTTGGTTGCTGGCTTGGGTTTGAATTATATAGTCGATTTTGTATCGTGTGCAAAAGCTCTGGAGTAGTTTTTAATAACTGAAGGGTCTCCGAAAAATTAATTAACAAGTACACTGACGCACCTGTTACGATATTTCAGAAAATCAGTACCAAATGATTCCACATCCAAACGGGAAAACGTGGTCTGTGTGTGTGGATGATCTCAGTCGATTGGATAAATCTCAGTCGATTGGATGATGTCACGTTTTTCATGTCGTGACTTGTCCTTCGGCTGCTTTGTCTTGTCGTTGTTTCTCACGCAAGTAGCCCACAACCTTTTTTCCTTGTTTTACTGCTGAGCTGGTCCTGCCATTCAGTTGTCCATCCTTTAGGGCATGATTTATGGGGGGCAGTGTATGCCACTGCCCCATGAACCACGTAGGACAGAAATGAGGTGGAGCATCTATAGAAATCACTAACTTCCAATGCAAGCTGCAACCCATGGATCCCACTCAGCATCTTTTTATCATCCGGACTCTCTCTTTTCTTCCGCATGTAGCTAATGTGTGCGAACCTTTTTTCCTTGCTTTATCTCTACATTTCTCTTTTGGCCATGGAGAGGCAGCCTCCTCTGCAAGAGACCGCTTTGGTCTCCAAGCGACATGCAACAATTTCTAGCCTGCGTCGAGGGCTGAGGCATATGTCCAGCCTGGAGCGTTGGCCATGCCCTAAGAAGGCCCAAGCAGCAAAAAAGACACTAAGCACACAAAAACGAAATCTTGGAACAGAGAGACAAAAACGAAATCTTGGAACAGACAAACACAAAGAATGCCAGTCATGCAAAGAAAGGAAAAGAGACTTTGTCTCCATCGCAGCACGAAAACCCCCTGTCCCCCTCCCTTTCTTCCTGGAGCTTACCTGCCCATGGTTTATCCTCGTAGCCGCCATTGCCAACCCCATTGTAGATCTAGATCTCCACTTCCTGCAGCTTACCCTTGTAAACTAGAAAGTAAAAACAGGGGATGTGGAGGAATTTAGAGAAGCATATCGTCTGAAGAAAGTCCAGAGGAAGAAGAAAAGGGAGCATATTGAGGAAAACTCGAAAAGAGCAATACTGTGCAGGTGTTCTAGGCAGGCAGGGGGATCTTCTTCACTCCATAAAAAAGAAAGAAAACCAGAAGGGATAACATGGCAGGGAGATCAACAGACATGAGAACGACTAAGTGATGAAGGTACTTACATTTGAAGAGTTTTTCCTTCACTCTTCTTAGTGTTGTTCCTTGTTTTGATAGTATAAACGAACAATGCACAAAGAAAAACTGCATGCTAGATCAATTTATATGCATGGCATGCATCCCCCCACCTAGACTTTGAAACACTGAACAGAGATGGTTTCACCGGAAAAAATTACAGGTCTTGCTGGGAAGCTGAAAGCATCATATGTACACAAGTTCCTACTATTCAAGTGAACCAGTCATTGACAGGGGATTCTTCGTTGTTTGAGCATTCTCGTCAGGTAAAAAAAACACCCAAGAAGAACAACCCGTGTTCAGAAAACTCATTCTATTGGCTGGAAAGAACCATTGGACCCAAATGGTTCCACGCAAACACCACAATTTCACAGGGTTATGCAACACAAAATATAAATATAATGCTAAACCACACGGTGCACACACTGTAACCTTTACACCGTGATCAAAGTGTTTACGGAGATTTCATAACAAATAATGAACACTAATCATTGTGTAGGGCTGCAAAAAGCATTCCTTAAAGTAAGCATTCCCATGTCTAGTTAACCCCACGCTGTCACTATGAGAGACCTAGATGGTAATAGACAAACACCACAATTCATAGAGGAGACACACACGATGTGCACATTGTCACCTTCACACCGCGGGACAAGGTGACTCCAAAGTTCATATTAATAAAGCACTTGAGTAGCGAAAGATGAAGAGTAACATCTATGAATTCAACTATATTACAAAGCTCACGATCACATATAGAGCACAACATGGTAGAGAGAGATCTACCACATAGCTACCGGTAGAGCCCTCAGCCTCGGGGGAGAACTACTCCCTCCTCATCATAAGAGACAGCAACGGCGATGTAGATGGCGGTGGAGTCGATGGAGATGGGTTCCGGGGGCACTTCACCGTCCCGAGAGGGTGCCAGAACAGAGATTTGTCCCCCGAAATTTGTCGATGGCAGCGGCGGAGCTACGGATGTATTTCGTGGAAAAGGTTGATGTTTTTAGGGTTTTCCCTCGGAGGAGTATAAATAGGCGAAAGGGCAAAGGCGGTGGAGCCTTGGGGGCCCCACAACACCCCCTGGCACGGCCAAGGGGGGCGCCACCCCATGGTGTGGGGCCCCTGGTGCCCGTCTTCGACTCCTCTTCGGTCTTCTGGATGCTTCCGGGGAAAATAGGAACTTCGGGATTTGTGGGGTCCAATTTCGAGAATATTTCCAGAACAACTTTTCTGAAATAAAAAAAACAACATAAAACAGGGAACTGGCACTTGGCATCTTGTTAATAGGTTAGTCCCGGAAAACGTGTGAAAATGCTATAAAGAAGGGAGAAAACATGTAGCAATTGGCATAATATCATCATGGAGCATCAGAAATTATAGATACGTTGGAGACGTATCAAGCATCCCCAAGATTAGTTCCTACTCGTCCTCGAGTAGGTAAACGATAAAACACAATAATTTCTGAGGTGACATGCTACTAACATAAACTTGATCATTATAATGTAAAAGCATATGTAAGCTGAGATCATAGAACTTTAAACACAAACATGATAAATAGAACATTAATAATAAAGCATAGCAATCACTTTGCATCATGAGGAGTATCTCAAATAAAAGATCATGAATAATAATGCAAATAAAGATATACGTTTGGTTCAAGTATAGAGAAAGCATGGCAAAGTGGTATTTCGCAAGTACTTAAGAGTGGGACAAAACATAAATGACAGGACACCTTCAAAGTTCATGAGGAAGACTAGAACAAATAGTTGGAGAACAAACAATGAAACTTCATGAATCAACTAATGATGTTTATGGGAGAAATGCACATAAAACTCAGAATGGAAAAAATGCTCTCTCAACTGTGCATAAAGTTAGAAGATGGAGACTCAACATAAAAGTAAAAGAAAAGACCCTTCGCAGAGGGAAGCAGGGATGACTCATGTGCTAGATATTTTATTTTATTAAACAGAGGTATTAAAAGTTTGACACTCCTCCCATCCATCTTACACAAACCATGCCTAACCAAATCCTCGGGTGCCTGCCAACAATCACATACCATGGAGGAGTATCTATATTTTGGAAGATGTATGCTAATGTCAACGAATGGTAAAAAAAATACAATACGTCACAAGCCAACTAGATTTCACAAGAGCGGATCCCATATGAAGGACGCAACTGGTATAGAAGGTCATCCCTCTTTTTCTTTTGTTTACACAATTATGCTTTGACTGATAAATCAGGGGAAAAACTAGTGAAGAGAATTTGTTTGCATTAAATTTGGCTGGACATCCCGCTGCCAGTTGTTCTATCAATTGGATAAGCGGATGAAGCCACTAGTCCAGGGTGTGAAATCCAATCAACAAGTGAGATAAAGATTCTCTATTTACGTCCTCATGAGCAAAAATAGGAATACAAAGCAGGAATAATTTTGAAGGTTTTAAAGGTAACACATGAGCAATTTACTTGGAGTGGCAGTTAAATACCACATGTAGGTAGGTATGGTGGACACAATGGGAAATTTTTGGCTTTAGGGAGTTAGATGCATGAGTAGAGCTCATACTCAGTACAAGTGGAGGCTAGCAAAAGACTGGGAGCGACAAATCAAGAGAGCATAAGAGCCATAATCATGCATAGCGACATAAACATCATCAATCAAATCATAAGTGGCATCACAAGTTCAAAAACTAAGTGATCATGGAGGCTATTCGTGACTGGTTATAGTCATAAACATGGTGTGAGCATGCGCCAAGTCAACCAAATAAAACATTCAAAGGAGAATACCACAAATTTATGCTTTACTATGACAAGAACAACTCATGATTCTTTCAATGGAATATTAAACACTCTCAGCTATTTTGGGATTATCATGTTACTCAATAACCACAAGTCTTTAATACTAAAATAACATCTAGCATGGCATGAAATAGTTCTAGCCACGGTCTATACAAGCTTCTACGTGCACCGGTATAAAATCTACCTCAAGCAGCAGTTTATTTTCCCAACAAGCACCATACAAGACATGCTTTAACAAAACTTCTCTACATGCTACAACAAGAAAACATCAGAGTACTCACATAAAACTACTAAAACTAACAGCTCTAAATAAGAGATGCATGAAAACAAAGGCTAAACGCAGTACTAGCAAAAAGTGAACACTCACAGAACAATAAGAATGAAAAGTAGAGTGTTCTAAGCAATGAAAACGGAGCGGGTCTCTCTCCCACACAAGTATGATAAGATCCAACCATAAACTACAGCAAAGAAAACTAAAAAAACTGAAAGAAAAGAAAAAGACGCTCCAAATAAAGCACATAAGATGTGACCAAATAAAAATATAGTTTCGCTAAAAGTGACCTGATAATTTGTCGATGAAGAAGTGGATGCTTTGGGCATCCCCAAGCTTAGACGCTTGAGTATTCTTGGAATTTTCTGGGATGTACCTCCGGGGCATCCTCAATATTAGTCTCTTCACTCTTCTTGATCACGTCATATCATCCTCTTCTCTTGACCCTTGAAAACTTCCTTCACACAACACTTCTCACAATCTTCATTAGAAACGTTAGTGCAATCGAAATAATAAATTCACATGGTTCATTTTCAACACAAGACTAACACTCGTAAACAAACTAGCTACTGTAACAACTTCTTTTAAAACTTTTTTTGTCAAAAGAAAGAGATTAAGATGCAAATGTAATTATTAGAAGAAATCTGTTAAAACCGAACAACAGGTAAAGATGGTTTTTTCGAATATCATTTGTTGCTCAAATCAAAAAGTGGTAAACTAAGAAAGTTTGCGTATATAGCCCAGGATTACGCAAAAAAAAACTCAGGTCAGTTTGAATTTTCTGTGATTTTATACGATTTTAACAGTGGACAACAGAAATTTGTTTCTTGCGCAGAAATCCGAAATATAGTCTCAACTTTCCACTAGAGTATTTACTTGGCTCAACAAAGACATGAAAATAAAGATACAAAGGAGTTGCTACATAAGTATACAACCCCTTTACTCAAAGAAAATAGAGAAAAACAATGCAAAAATAAAAACATGGGTTATCTCCCAAGAAGTGCTTTTCTTTAAAGCCTTTTAGCTAGGCATGATAATTTCAGAAGATGCTCACATGAGAAATATTAATTGAAGCAAAAGAGAGCATAAATAATCAAATATAAAACACATTTAAGTCTAACCCACTTCCTATAAGAAAGAATCTTGTAAAAAAACAAGTCAACGAAGCACAAAGTGACTAGCATAGGAAAACAAAATAAGTGCAGCTTCAAAAATTTCAACATAAAGAGGGGAAACTTAATATTGTTGAGATGCATAAAACCATGTTTCCCTCTCTCATAATAACTTTCAGTAGCATCATGAATAAAAATAACAATATAATTATCACAAGAAACATAGTAGTGGGAGAAAATTCAACAAAATAGCTATCATTATCATTCTCATCACCGTAATCATCAAATTTAGGAGGCATATTATAATCATAATAAAATTTATCCTCAATAGTAGGTGGACTGAAAATAGCATGTTCATCATTGTAATCATCATATATAGAAGGCATATCATGATCACAATACAATTTATCATTCATAGTAGGTGGAACTAGAATACTACAGTCATTGTAATCATCATATATTGGAGGCAAAGTATCATCAAAGTAAATTTGTTACTCCATGCTTGGGGGACTAAAAATATCATATTCATCAAGACTAGCTTCCCCAAGCTTAGAATTTTCCATAGCATTAGAAATAATAGTGTTCAAAGCATTCATACTAATAACATTGCTATTAGCATGCAAATAAAGTTCCATAGGTTTTTTAATTTTCTCTTCAAACACTTAATGTCCTAACTCAAGATAAAGATTATAAAGCTCTCTCATATTTTTGTTGTTTTCCATTAAGCCTAACTAGTGAAAATAAAAACAAGAAACAAAAATATATAATTGAAGAATCTAAAGGAAATAACTTCGAGCACTCACACCCGAGGATGTGAGTACCTTTTACCTTACCTCCCCGGCAACGGCGCCAGAAAAGATCTTGATGTCTACGCACGCTTATATTCTTGTAGACAGTGTTGGGCCTCCAAGTGCAGAGGTTTGTAGAACAGCAACAAATTCCCTTAAGTGGATCACCCAAGGTTTAGCGAACTCGGGGAGGTAGAGGTCAAAGATATCCCTCTCAAGCAACCCTGCAATCAAGATACAAGAAGTCTCTTGTGTACCCAACACACCTAATACAATTGTCAGTTGTATAGGTGCACTAGTTCGGTGAAGAGAGAGTAAAATGCAAGTAATATGGATGATAACAAGTGATAATAGCAATCTGAAATAAATATGGCAGCAAGCAAACATGTAGCAGAACAGGCGGAAAATGGTGTTTCAATGCTTGGAAATAAGGCCTAGGGATCCTACTTTCACTAGAGGACACTCTCAACAATGATCACACAATTGAATAACTAGATATCTTCTCTTCACTATGCTACTCTTAACCACTCTCTGGTCGAATAACAACACCAATCCATGCGTAGGGCTTTAACAACACTCCTCAGAGGAAACACTTTCCCAACTAAGTAACCCCCATGCTATCACCATGGGACCCAGATGGTTCCACGCAAACACCACAATTTCATAGGTTTATCCAATACAAAATATAAATATAATGCTAAACCACATGGTGCACACACTGTCACCTTTACACCGTGATCAAAGTGTTTACGGAGATCTCATAACAAATAATGAACACTAATCATTGCGTAGGGATGCACAAAACATTCCTTAAAGTAAACATTCCCATGTCTAGTTAACCCCACGCTGTCACTATGAGCGCCCTAGATGGTACTAGACAAACACCACAATTCATAGAGGAGACACACACGATGGCACACTGTCACCTTCACACCGCAGGATAAGGTGACTCCAAAGTTCATATTAATAAAGCACTTGAGTAGCAAAAGATGAAGAGTAACATCTATGAATTCAACTAGATTACAAAGCTCACGATCACATATAGATCACACCATGGGAGAGAGAGATGAACCACATAGCTACCTATAGAGCCCTCAGCCTCGGGGGATAACTACTCCCTCCTCGTCATAGGAGACAACAACGACGATGGAATGGCGGTGGAGTCGATGGAGATGGGTTCCGGGAGCACTTCCCCGTCTCGGCAGGGTGCCAGAACAGAGATCTGTCCCCCGAAACTTGTTGGTGGAGACGGCGGAGCTACAGATGTATTTTGTGTAAAAGATCGATGTTTTTTGGGTTTTCCCTCGGAGGAGTATAAATAGGCAAAAGGGCAAAGGTGGTGGAGCCTTGGGGGCCCCACACCACCCCCTGCCACGGCCAAGGGGGGGCGCGCCACCCCATGGTGTGGGCCCCCTGGTGCCCGTCTTTGACTCCTCTTCGGTCTTTTGGATGCTTCCGGTGAAAATAGGAACTTCGGGATTTGTGGGGTACAGTTCCGAGAACATTTCCAGAACAAATTTTATGAAATAAAAGAACAACAGAAAACAAGGAACTGGCACTTGGCATCTTGTTAATAGGTTAGCCCCAGAAAACGTGTAAAAATGCTATAAAGAAGGGAGAAAACATGTAGCAATTGACATAATATCATCATGGAGCATCAGCAATTATAGGTACGTTGGACACGTATCAGGTACCTATGTCCAGAATGTGTATATCTGGACATCAAAGGTATGCTAGTATGAATTCCAAAACCAAAGCTAATGCAGTTGACATAACACAGGAAGCTCGCAGAAATATATAGACATACACAGTTGTACTTAATACATAGACTAGTCTTAAAATGGTTACATCCACTTAATACAAAAGGGTTTGCAGTTCTTCAAGTTCGACGTTAGTTGTAGTCATATATACAACTAAACAAAAGTTCTTCAAGTGCCACTGGTATTCAATTCAAGGCTTCTTGGCAGAGGGAATTGGCAATGGTACCAACAGGCATTCCAAGCCACCTGCTGGAGGAGATCCGAAGACGAATATCCATATTTCATCCTTCTGAACTCCGTACTCCAGCACGGCTTTTTGCCATTCCGTGGACATCATGGCATTGTTCTTACCCTGACCTATCTTCATCTTAACAGAAAACTTCACGTTACTGTTAATGCACTGCAATGGGACCCTTGTCTCCTGCTTGAGTTTCCCATGAAGGTACTGCTTGGAGTACTTTGCACCAATGTTCTGTCAACATTAGTAACAATTTTTTTAGTAATATAATGACAATTAAGTTAGTAAGCACACACTGCACTTTTAGTTTTTAGATTATTACCATTTTGCACTTTCCAGTGATGACATTGGAGTTAGTCATCCTGTGCACATAAAACTTCTCAGTGATGTCTACTTCTTGACTCCGATCCCTCAGATACTCCTGCTGGTCCTTCGTCAGGAACATATAGTTCCCAAACATGCATGCGTCATCAAAAGGTTGCTTCCCACCATGGAGAACAGCAGAAGGTCCTACAACATCAAGGTGTATGATTGTTAATGCACTGCAACACATGTATTATGCTTGACCAAATTTACACTGCATAGTATGACCATACCTCTAGGCAGCAGATCTTCTTCGGGAACCTTATTTTTCTTCTTCAGCTTACTGGAGCCAGGGGCATCAGCAGGGGATTCTTTCATTTTAATCTTGACATCTTTGGAAGCAGGGGCATCAGCAAGGACTTCCAGATTCAGGTGCTGCTTTAGAAAGATTGCGTAATCAGGATCTGAAGTTTCTCTACAAACCTTGCTGCTACCAGATGCATGTACCTACTTCGACTTGTAATAACTAAATTCTTCTCCAGAACTGTCAGCAAGATCTTTGCAGACCTTGCTGCTTCCCTGCTTCGACTTGTAATAATTGTAGTCATGTAATAAGTACTCATGGAATAAAACATGTACAAATCAAGTAATAATTGTAGTCATGGAATAAGTACTCATGGAATTCTTGCCCTTTCCAATTGCTTCAACTACAATATTGGATAGAAAATAAGTACTCATGGAATAAAATAGGTACAGATCAAGTAAGATCCAACAAACTAACTCATGCAATTACTTGAATCCATAATGCTACAAAATAGATCATCCAAGCAACAATAAACAGTTGTAAAACTACAGAGATAGCTATAGCATGGAATTACAACAGCAAACACTAGAGAAGCTAATTCATTAAAAAATTATGTTAGATCATTGAGTAAAATGCCTAATCTGTGCAGATCAAGTAGAGCAAACCCTATATAGCATGATCTATAAAATCTAACGAGCAAACAGTAGGTCAAGTACAGAGCAAGATCCAATAAAACTAGAGAGCAGGATCCAATAAATGTAGCGAGCAAGAAGCAGATCAAGTACAGAGCAAGATCTATAAACTCATACATGTCAAGATCTACAAAAACTACAGAGCAAGATCTACAAAATCCTAGAGAGAAAGATCCAACAAATCTAGCGAGCCAGTAGCAGATCAAGTACATAGCAGAATCTACAAAATCATGCAGAGCAAGATCTAGAAAAAGTACAGAGCAAGATCTACAAAATCCTATAGAGCAAGATCTACAAAGTCATACAGAGCAAGATATAGAAAAAATACAGAGCAAGATCTACAAATCCTACAGAGCAAGATCTAGAAAAAGTACAGAGCAAGATCTACAAAATCGTACAGAGCAAGATCTAGAATAAATACAGAGCAAAATCTACAAAGTCATACAGAGCAAGATCTAGAAAAAGTACAGAGCAACCGTGGCGCTCCACTGCCTCCTCTTCCTAACGGCAGGCGCTCCACCTCCTCCTCTTCCTCAACGCGGCGCTCAACTGCACCGCAACACGTCGCTCCAGCACACCACGCGTCCGCGAAGGAGAGATCTCGGCGTCGTGTCTTCTCCGTGGCCACGCCTCTTCCTCCGCCGCACATGGATCCGACGAGATCTCTCCTTCGCCGTCCACACCAAGTGCCTACAACTACGCAAGGAGGTTCTGGTTCGTCTCAATTTTCCCCCTTTGCAGATCACTGTTCTCGTTGATTGATTTCAGTTAAGTGTTCAAGTTTGAATGATTGGTTGCTTCGTATGAATGAACTGATTGCTTGGATTGAATAGGCCCTACGAATGAACTAATTGCTTGCAAGGCCTAGTTGAACTGGTTGCTTGCAGTACTTAACTGCTCTTATGCATCCGCTGTTAACTGATGCAAATGAATTACATATCAGATTGAGAATTGTAGATAGACCTTAGTAGTTGTTGGTTTTAGAAATGCACTGATGTTGTTGAAACTAAGTTATGAAGTTGCTCTGTTATAGAAATCTGTTATAGAAATTGCTCTGTCATATAAATTGCTCTGTTATAGCAATTGCTCTGTCATATAAATTGCTCTGTTATATAAATTGCTCTGCTATATAAATTGCTCTCTTACGGAAATTACTTCGTCATACAAATTGCTCTGATATAGAAATTACTCTATTATAGAAATTGCACGGATGGTTACAGTTATATGTTGATGGAGTTGATGCTGACAGAAATTAATTGATTAACATTGCTCTGTAGTTGCTCTTCTTGTAGGTGTACTTGCTTTTTTTTGAACTGATGCATTCTTTTAGAGAAAATGTTTGTTAATTCCAAGTGCTTGTAAGTGCTTTGCTTGCAAGTGCTTGTAAGTGCTTTGCTTGCAAGTGCTCACAATTATTTTTACAATTTGTTGATTGCTTTATTTGCTTGCAAGTGCTTGTTAGTTTGTTAATTAAAACTATTTGTTGTAAAACAAGTCTTGTCAAGCAATTATGTTTTCAAACTGTTTGTTATGTTGTTACCGTTTTTATAGGGTTCTTATCATTACTGTTTGGGTTGTTGCGAAAGTATTTTCCTTCAGTTATGTTGTTACCGTTTTATAGAGTTGTTATCATTATTGTTAGTGTTGTATTGAAAAATAAATTATCCTTATCTTATCTCCCAGCGACTCCTTTGCTTCCGTCCTATAAATAAACAGGGCGTTCGCATCTCACATCTCACATCTTGCTCTTCCTCTTTCTCGCCCTCTTCCTCTTCCTCCCTTCCCACTATCTAGATCTCCAACATTATGGCCTTCTGCCATGAGTACAAGCTTCCTTGTCTTGGAACCATGAAGCTTAACGTGGTTTACACCAACAAGGCTGACATCGTTGATGTGTGGCTCGAGAAGGTTTACGCTCTGCTTGATGCTTCCAGTAGGAAGATCGTAGGAGTTGATGTGGACTACACCAGTTGTCGCGGATCTTATGTCTTTCTCAGAAGGTTGTTGTCCTTCAATTGTGTGTGGGAAAGGAGTGTTTGGTTTATCACACATGCCACGCTGATAAACGTAGTGATTTGCTTCATGGCTTCTTGGACAATTGGCATTTCACTTTTCCTGGTTTCGACATTTGTCAAGATAAAAGAGTCATGGGTAGATCTGGATTCAGTATTATGAAACACAAGGACATTCAGCGTATTTGGAGAGACCCTAACAACGAGAATCCAAGAACAAAGAAGCAAGGACTGAAGGATGTTGTTGTCGTTGTGATAGATGAGTACTACAAGATCATCAAGGACGGGTTTGGTACAAAGGAGCACGAAATGTGGAAGAATTCACCCCTGTCACAGAAACACATAGAATATACTGCTAGGGATGCGTATGCTGCCTACGAGATTTATAGGCGTCTAGATGTGTACGCTAGGGGTTTCTTCTCTCTGTACTCCAACCCAGTGAAGAAGCGTACTAGGGAGTGGTAGGCAGTGAGAGAGTGGGTGTTGTGAATCACAATGAGTTTTTATGTTTTTAGTTTATTTCCATTCTGTTTTTATTTCACGAACTATTAGAGATTATCATTGTGAAATAAAGTGTGTAATTCAGTACAAGTGTTTTTATTTCCAATTTTAACATTGCTTGTCATATATTGTGTACTGACATGAAGTAAAACTGCTATGATTAGATAGTGCAATCAAATATAGAATGGATAAGACTTGGTTGCAAGCACCAAGGTCCAGTGAACAATTTGTTAATGGAGTAGGAACATTTATAGAGTTTGCATTCAAAAATTACGCAAAAGACAACACAATATTATGCCCTTGCAAAAATTGTGGCAACAGATTCTGGCTAGATTTAGAAACTGTCCAAGACCATGTTATATGTGATGGTTTTATGCATGGTTATAGCACCTTGTTTTTTCATGGAGAGTCAGTGCACAAGTGTGTACCAACTAGCAAATCAAATAGATGTCAAGATGAACCCCCACTTAACTCTGACACAACTACCCAACCAACAGTACATGATGAGCCTTGTGTTAACAAAGATGAAGTTGATCAACTTTTGTTAGATGGATTTGGAATGTATGATAATATATGTTTAGGATCTAAAGAGGGCAGTGATGATGAAGATGTAGTTGAGTACTTAATACTAGCGGAAGATGGAGCCCGAAAGTTGTACCTAGGGTGTACAACTTTTACAAAAACACAATTTATAATAAGATTGCTGAACATTAAGAATGTGAGGGGAGTCTCTATTGCTATCATTGAAGATGTCTTGGCACTGTTCAGGGAAGTTCTGCCAGAAGGTCATGTTGTCCCTAGTAATTATCAGAAGTCAAAACAATATGTCAGAGCAATAGGACTTGGTTATGACATTTATGATGCCTGCATAAATGAATGTATTGTTTTCAGAGGTGACAATCTGAATGCCAAAGCATGTCCTGTCTGCAATACTAGCATATGGAGAACTGAAAAGCATGTAGCTGGTGGGAAAAGAATCAGCGGGGTTGCTAGAAAAGTTGACAAGCATTTTCCATCGAATAAAATAATTAGTAGAATGTTTTTGTGTAGCAATACAACACATATGATGAGGCGGCATCATGATGAGACAATCAAAGATGGATGCATGAGACATCCAACTGACTCCCCCGCTTGGAAGAATTTAGATGCCAAGTTTTCAGATTTTGGTAGAGAACCTAGAAACATTAGGTTTGGTGTGGCAACTGATGGTTTCAACCCATTTAGGAATATGAACCTCTCCTACAGTATTTGGCCTGTCATGCTGATACCATACAATGGCCCACCAGAGGAATGCATGAAAGAATCCAATTTTATTTTGTCACTAATCATTCCTGGTAGAAAAGCACCTGGGAAAGATATGGATGTTTACCTCCAACTTGTTGTGGATGAGATGGTAGTTTTATGAAACATGGTGTACTAGTATTTGATTCTCATTTTAGCAAAAAAAAAATCAGAGTTCATGCTTCTCTACTGTGGACAATTAGTGACTGGTTAGGCTGTGGTAATATCAGTGGAGAAATCTTTGCTGCCTGCTCTCATTGCCTGACAAAAACTTGCTCCATAATTGTTGGTGGCTTGTATTACTAGAAAACAAAAGTTTTAAAATTTTGTTATTTTTGAATTTCTCAAAAAATCACGGATTATACAGTGCTCTAAATAGACAACTATCTTTCATTTATACTAAACATTTTCACTTTTGGCACTTACACCACATTCTTTCAACATATGATCTTCACATTACATTGTTTTATTATACTTAACAAAGTTACCATGCCATAGTACCACTATATATGAACAAATTGTGTTACGTAGTTTTAACTTCGACATTTAAAACTTCACTTGCACGAAATATGAAACATATATTACAACATTAATAAAGTTATATATTTTTCTCTCTTTGACCCAAGACTTCATATAATTATTTGGTTAAACTAAACTCTCCTCGATAAAAAAATACACTACTTGACAAATTCATGCAAACTATGTGAATTGCATATATATATATATATATATGTATGTGTCCATGTGTATTTAATTTCCTTAAATATCATGATGTTGACTTCTAAACCTAATAGAAATTTCTCGAACACATGATCTCCTATTTTAGGCCAAATGATGACATTTAAACCTAATAGAGATTTCTTGAACGCATGATCTTCTATTTTAGGTGTACCATGGAAGAGATAACAATGAATTGTAAACAGAAAGTTGCGGAATATACAAAATATATATATGCGGTTTTTTTTGTAGAATTGATGCATTGCTCGTTTACTAGTCTCCTCATGACAAGTGTGTCTTTCATATTTCTCAGGTTAAACAATCAGTTGTCGTTGCATGCTTACTTTGTACTTAGTACTCCCGTAAAATATGTCTATTATTTCTGTGTTTGATCCATATATGTATCTTTTGTAAAGCAAAATCTCACTAACATGCATTAATTATCTTTCTACCTCAACATGCAAGCTATCCACATCATCCATCCTCTTCTACAATAAATTATCCATGTCATCTCCACTATTTTTTAATTTCTACATGTAATCTACACATCGTCCATTCCTTATACCACAAAATTGTTCACATTAATAATTTGTAATATATACTCTACTAAATTTAGTATCTTGAGTATAATTAACAGAATTCTTCATATACCGTTAAACAAAATAACGTATCATACTTTTTTTATGAAATAGGAGGTTGAGACCTTTGACCTCTGCATCAAAATAATGCATACGACCTTTATTAAATGATTGCCTGGTACTTTGTAATATAAAATGATTTCCTGGTACCTGGCAATACAAATGATTGCACTTGCCATAGATATGTGGATATTTATCCAACAAGTTTTTCTTGATTTGATTTGTTATATGCATGCAATGTATATGCTACAAGCCACATGGTTTTTTATTTCGTGCAAAGGACAATGTGTGCTCTGCGCACACTCAAGATATATTACCTTAAATCGGTTAACTTGTGTTACTAAGGGCCATGTAATGCATACCATGTGAAGTGTTAGGCCGCATAACTTTTTTACACAATATATTGTATAATTTGTACGCGATATAAGTTAACAACAAATTGGTGCTTATCTATTGAGGCTGATGCTGGAAGTGTAAACAATGTGTATGATGTGTCCAACTCAAGCTCTTCCCGCGGAGGCCACGCAACTTTTTAGCTTCCATCATGGGAATTAGAATATCTTCTTAATTTTATTTCTCTATCTAGTCGGCTTAACTTTTTCGAGGCACCATACTTATATAGATTATTCATACAACTTGTTTTATATATGAGGTTTGGGAACAAATAAGAGCTTAAACATGGCACCATTAAACATGTCTATGTTTCTCAGACCTAATTATTGAAGACATGTAAGAGTTCTCTCTCGTAACAAAGGTACATGGTAAAACAAGCTAATTTTACATCGAATAATTTTTAAACATATACAATTATCTACATGAGCCTTTACACCAAAGGTTTTTGAAGTGTAGTAAAGATACCAAATAGCGCACATTTCTTTTTATTTTGCGATAATGCCATCACCAATATGCAAATTGTCTTCACACGTTTCCTTTTTTACTCTACTTACAAAGAGCAAGTTAATGTTGAAAAGAAGACATACGCAGTGACATCCACGGGACTTGGAGACCTATTTCTTGTTGTTGATCATACACCAGTCAAAATACAAAAAAGGTAGATTAAGTTTAGATGGATCGAATGAAACTTTTCAAATTTTGAAGAACAATGCACACAAAACTATGATGATACATCAATATTTAATTATTTACGAGAATCGTGATATTCAATAAAATAATTTATCATGAAGCTATTATTTGTACCTTGTGCTCAAACTTCATAAAAACACATGTAGTATAACCCGTCATATCCAACTATAAGGAGGACATCCTCGTAGTCCGAATTTAAATTGTACCAAGACATCCATTCAATTAGAACACATCAGATGGGAAATTTAACAATTTAACAATTATTCGTTCCGGGTCATCGATGGACATGTAGTGCGAAATATTTATATGGAAATGTATCCATTTTCTTTACATATATAAATACCCATCCATGCATTTTTCGGATTTTCCTAACACAATTAAAACATTCAGTTTCTTAAAGATGGTTAGAAAATACATAAACTTTTAGGGTGTGTTCAGTTTGAGAACCAAGTGGAATGGAACGGAACCGTTCCGCACCTGGAGGCCGTTCCTGTGTTCGGTTGGGCAAAGGAATGTAATGAGGTGGTTCCTCAAAACGGAATATTCCACCAATATCGGCCGGACGAGTGGAACGTCCGGCTAACCTCTCCTCTCCCTCTGCTAATCTCTCTCTCTCAACTAACCTCTCATCTCTCTCTCCTCGACCAACTAGCCAGAGGTTCAAGGGATGGACGCGGTGGCGCCGCCGGACGGAGCAAGGGGCAGCCACCCGCGCGCGGCCCCGCGCCGTCGTGCTCCTCGTCTAGGCGAGCCACACCGTCGATGCCCTCTCCCCCTACCGCGTCCACGCCAGGGGCAGCCGGGCGGAGCAGGGGCGGTCGGACGGAGCAAGGGGAGCCACCGGACGAAGCAAAGGGGAAGCCACCCGCGCGCGGCCCCGCGCCGTTGTGCTCCTCGTACACGCAAGCTGCGCTGTTGATGACCTCTCCCCCCTACCGCGGACACGCAAGGGGCAGCCGGACGGAGCAAAGGGGTAGCAACCCGTGCGTCCCCACGCCGTCGATGCCCTCTCCCCTTACCGCGGCCACGCAAGGGGCATCCGGATGGAGCAGGGGTGGCCGTGGCGGCCACGGCGCAAGGGAGGCCACATTGGCCACGGCGCAAGGGCGGGCGCGGGGGCCACGACGCAAGGGCGGCGGCGCAAGGGAGGCCACGGCGCAAGGGCGGCCACATCGGTCACGACGCAAGGACGGCTTAGTGCTAATTGATTGCCTAGTTCGTGCTAATTGATTTCCTAATCCCAAACTAGATATAGTTGAATGACCATTCCATTCTGTTCCATTTTGTCTAAACCGAACACCGGAATGGAATAGAATGGTGACATTCCATTTTTGTGGAATGGAATGGTTCCATTCCGTTCCATCTAGTTCTAAAAACGAACACACCCTTAATCCATGCACATGTTTGTTCCTATGTCGAGGCTGATCCTAAACGCACATGGTCCACATTTTCGCAACAATTTCAAAATTATTAACTACTAATATTTCCTTTCACAACATCAGTGTAAGAAGGGGTGAGCAGTTTTGGCTCCCGAGCTCTCATGCTCCTGCTTTAGTACAATATTTTAAAATAGATAAACATTTCAAAAATATATGAAAAAAAACCAGAGACACATATATACAAGTGTTTTACATATGTGTTAAATTTCGTCAAGAAATTATATTCATGGTGCTCTGGGAAAAAAGGATAAAACCAGTGCTCTATAAAGACATTTTTAAATCTCATGTTGGGCATTGATTTTTGTTTTTCGCACAAAACATCAAAATGTCATTTCTTGACGAAATTTTACGAGTATGTAAAACAATTGTATATTTTTGTCTCTGATATTTTTCAGAAATTTCTAACGTGTTTATTTTAGATTTTCATACTCTAACAGGAGCATGTGAGCTTGGAAGCCTTATTGAATTTGGCATAAGATGTTACTTACTAACGTCCATTAATAAAAGGAAAAAGTTGGTGAACCAATTTAGTGGTCTACCCAGAGTAAATCCGTCTTGTACCCGAAAAGAACTTATAACACACCAATTATATATGAAATTACTGCATCTAGCATGAATTTTTCTTTACTGTCCCCGTCTCAAAATAATCGACTTCCATTTTCAAAATACAAATGTATGTATACACTACAATATGTCTAAATACATCCGTATTTTGATAAATGGAAGACAATTGTTTTGAGACGGTGAGATTGCTTAGTAGCAAAGGTTGATTGATTATGGCTTGTGGGATTAATTTGGTGGTGGAAATTCGGTTGGTTCTCTTTGACCCTGATTGAAACCCGACCACGGATAAGCATGTTAACATCACTCTCTCCGTATCGAAATGTAAGATGTTTTAAAGTTTATTAGATAACATGTACCTAGACATGTTTTAGTTTAAGATACAAATGAATCTAAACATTAAAACATGTCTAGATACGTGTTATCTAGAAAACGCTAAACCATTATATATTTTGATACAGAGGGAGTAATTATCTATGCATCCCTGGTTCATCATCTTTGGATCTTTTTAACTCTACGCACCTTTTATGATCTGAGCCTTTTTGAACTTCACTGTGGAACGACGCCACGGACATCAAGGATTTCCAGTATGAGCTACTAGTCTCTACAGGTGGGTGTTGAGGGAAATTACGACTCGTGAATTAGATCTGCAATGGGTCATGCGATGGCTATCTTTTGCAAGGGTGTGGGTAATGTTGGTGTGTTGATTAGTGAGGTTCCTCCTGCGTGTTGGAACTTTTTTGTTGAGGGAAGCGTGTGTTGGAACTTGGAACTAGTAGGCTTCGTTTTTTGGACAGGACTAGGTACCGACCAGTCGGTACTTATCCTTATATTCAGAACGTTTCCGACAAGAAACCACCTGCGCATCGCGCCGAGCGTCTCCCGCGAAAGAAATCACCTGCGAGCCTCGCACGCCCTCGCGCGCCAGCGAGCACCCAATCAATGCGCTCCGCGCGGTCCACTTCAAAATTCTGGCCCACAGACGACAGAAAACGACAAAACTGTTTCACCCCCCGCAAGGTCCAAAACCGACCCGGCCACACCCTCGTGCAAGAAAAAGGGAAGAACCCTAGCTCCGCGCGGCCCACATCAAAATTCTGGCCCCAGTCCCCCTACCTGTCCCGACCCCTACCTGCCGCCATCGTCCTTCTCATCCCAATTGCATACAGATCTGAAGACCTCCATCTCCCACTACTCCTTACTCCATAGTTTCCCACCTAAACCTTCTAAAGTTGCCCACCTACTTCAGTTTCGAGGTCCCTCTATCCCCCTCTGTCAAACACAACAGATCCCATATGGAGTTAAAGGTGCTTGTCCAATTTACCAAAAATTGATACAGAAGAAGAATCAGAGCAAGGTGTTATCAGGTAAACTAGTTCCTAATTCAAGTACTTACCTATTTGCTGTGATCCTAGTTACTAATTCAAGCACAAAAGTTGAGCAAATCACACAAGAGAAAAAAGGTCAGATACAAATAAAAACTAGAACAAAAAAAACATAACACGCCCAACTGCTAAAAAAAGGCACCCATGTTAAAGTATAAAAGTTACCCACGCAAAACTGCTTTGAAACAACCACAAAGTTTCTGGTTGGGTTAGTAGGAGTAGGACATGATAAAATGGAAAAACAACAAGAAGTAAAAAAATGATGATGAATTGACTTGTCCATGATTTACCGTATGAATAAATCTGTGCAATTAACAAGGAAAAAGAAAGGCAAGAAAAATGAGAAAGTGACATCTATTACATTGATATCCATGACTATTTTGTTACCACATGTATTCATGGCTATTTATTTTACTGTAATCAAATCAGTGTGTCAAATTTTTGCCATCTAAAAATAATGTCCTTCCATTATAAGCTGTCCGAAAAACCTGGAATTTTTTTCAAAGTAATCTATATGTACCAAAAGTGTAAAAATGTTTCATATTTTTCAGAATATCTAATTTCATATTCTTATGAAACTAATCCAGTTTGCATGTTTACATGGTTATTTATTGGTAGGGGAGGCATGAATATAGATCTTAATTTTGAAACTGACGATGAACTGCAACAAGGGGATCATGATGATGCAATGCATAGCCATATGCATGTATCAAATGAAGGTACAGGCATGGTCATCACAGATTAGTATCGAAAAGTAGTTAGGAGATCACTTAAACCCTCTATGAGAATGCCAGATGTTTCTTGATTTTTTTTAAAGGTGGCTAGTAATCCACCACAAAAACATAAAAGTTTACCCACCACAAATCATAATAGCTACGCACCAAGTTACCCATCACTTTTGCTATATGTTACCCATACGGATAAAAAAGAAATTTGGTTGGTTTAAGTTACAAAATAGCATGTCTCAAAAATTAAAAGTACAGGCATGGTCATCGCAAATAACTACCGGAAGTAGTTATGAGATCACTTAAACCCCCTAGGAAAATTCCACGTGATTCCTGCTCAAAAAGAAAAGGTTACCCATCAAGTTGGGCTTGAGTAGACCAACATTCCTTCGTTATATGTTACACACAAACTTGACGAAAAGAGTTAGCTATTAGTGATCATGCAAATTCCCGCCAGTGTTTATGGTTTAAGTTACCCCATTGCATACATATGGTGTTAGAAGAGTACGTATGTGAAAAATGCCATGTTTTATGATTTAAAAAAAAGACTAGTAAAATCCACCACAAATCATAATAGTTACTCACCAAAAATCCATTCAGTTACCCATCATTTTTGCTATATGTTACCCATACGGGTAAAAGGAAATTTGGTTGGTTTAATTTAGAAAATGGCATGTCTAAAAAATAAAATTACATCTATGATCATCGCAAAATTAGTACCATGTTTGCTGAATTAAAAAAAAACAGACATGCCTAATTTTTTGTTAAAAAGACCTAGTATGACCATATCCACCTAGTATGACCACCAATATGCATTTCAGTTTCCCCATCCTTTTGATATACCTTACCCATGCATGAGGAAAAAGTTATCCAGTAGTAGTCATTGCAATTACCTAGTACTTTTCTTTTATGTTACCCAACTCATACACATATAGTTACCCCTGGAAAGATTTATATACTTTCAGTTTTTATGTACTTGATAAAACAACAAGTTTGACTGAATTTTGTTTGAACACTCATGAAACACAGGTGATATGTCAGATGGCATGCCTACTGGGGAAGACAACATGGATGATTTGGAAGGTGGATATGGAGAACCAACAGCTCCGGGGCCAACTGTTGAAGAGAATTCAGATAACACAGTTGGGTCAGCGGGGGTGGTTTAAATGATGGAACGGCTGATGCAAACTCGACGCCGAAAGCACCAAAAACTCAGATGCGCTTTGACAGTTTGGAATCAGCAAGAGAATACTATAGGGCATACACACAGAGTAAAGGATTCAGTATTAGAAAGGTTTGGTAGTGGAAAGGAGCGGACAAAGATCAAGCCAGGGTGTACTTTGTGTGCACAAAAGCAGGGAAGCCATACGTACAAAAACAAGACACCCAGAATCCAAAACCAGCGGTTCCATCTACGAAGAGGAGCAGGCAACCAAAAATGAATGCAAAGCGCATTTGTATGTAAAAAGGAGAGGAGCATGGTGGCCTGTTGCAACCTCTTCAGATGTGCACACCCATCCATTGATCATAAAACCCTCGCTGACAAAGCTCTTGCAGGCACATCGCAACATACCGGAAGAGGAAAAGTATTCTTAAGGATGTTGCACGCCTGCAACATACCCACAAGCCGGCAGATGCAGCTCAGGGCGAAGTTTTATGGAAAATGGGAATATGTGCCTTACATTGCTAAAGATGTTGCAAACATGAGGGCATCTTTCTGCCGAGAACACCATCACCATGACATGCAAGATACCATTGCATACTTTCAGCGGTTGAGTGTTGTAGACAAGGATTTTTACTACAACATGAAGCTTGATGATGAGGACATGTGAAAGTGCACTATGGTCAACTAGAGAGGGGGGTGAATAGGTTGACTACAAATTTTCTTCTCTTTTCCTTTTAGTAGGGCTAAGCAAGATAAGATAAGGTTCTCTAGATGTGCAACTAGGTGATCAACCTATGTGGACAAGGTAAGATAAGCAACAGAAGTAAAACGAAAGGTAACAAGATAAACCACAAGTGTAAACAAGGAGACAAGGATATGATTCCCGTAGTTCCTTCTCAATGAGAAGTACGTCTACGTTGGAGAGGTGGGGAGCCACCTAGGCACTCCTCAATAGCACGGTTGTGCACACCTTATTCTCCTTGAGCTTCTCCGGTGAGGGAGATTCTCGTTTCCACTATGAGGTCGACTTGAAGGCGTTGACCAAACATTTACACGAGCTCGAGATCACTCCACAAGATGGATGGACGCTCTCAAGCAATCCGAAGCTTCTTGCAACAAGGTGGAAGCTACAAGCACAAGATCTACTAAGGTTTCTAGGTCTCAATTAGGATTCAAGATCTACTAGAATGTGGTGGATGAATTTGAAATTCCTTTGGGGAAGTGTGGATCTAGATCTCCTCTAGCTCTCCACAAAATATGGGAGTGATTGGGTGGTTGGAGAGGGTGATCTAGGAGGGTGAAGCTTTCATTAATGGCCAGGAGAGAGAGTGGGAAAAGCTTAGCATTTATGAGGTACGGGAAGGGGTATTTATAGCCCTTCCCAATGTGGTCGTTGAGTAGCCCACGCAGCACCGGAGGCTCCGGTGGTCTTCGTATGCGCGTAGCCGCGCAGCCCAATTTCCTTCGCGCTGTGTCCTGTGGGGCGGAGGCTCCGGTGGCTTTGGCGGAGGCTCCGCCCACAGGAGGAACACCGGAGGCTCCGCTGGAGCCTCCGCTCTTATCCAACAGAGCCCCACTTTGGCGGAGCCTCCACCGGAGGCCAGCCCCTACTAGGCCAGTGAAGAGGGCGGAGGCTCCGGTGGTTTCACCGGAGGTTCCGCCCACCGGATGTGCACCGGAGGTTCCGCTGGAGCCTCCTCTCTTATCCAACAGAACACCATTTTGGCGGAGCCTCCACCGGAGGCCAGCCCCCCAATGGGCTAGTGGAGAAGGCGGAGGCTCCGGTGGTTTCACCGGAGGCTCCGCCCGCTGGAGGTTCCGCCCTAGCCTCCGCTCGTATGCACCCGAACGTTGTTTTGGCGGAGCCCACGCCGGAGCCTGCACCAGAGGCCCGTGCCTGGGCAGTGCTGGAAAAAGGCTGGGGCGGAGGCTTCAGGTGATTTCACCGGAGCCTCCGCTACACGCACAAAAAACTTCCCAACTTTGTCATTTTGAGCTCTTTTCAATCCAAACAAAATTGTAACCCATAGAGATTGTATCTTTGATGAACCTGAGCATTTTCATGTATAACAAGTAAACATTAGTCTAATAGGTATGTTGTCATTTAATTATCAAAACGGAAGATGATCTTTCATTCTCCCCCATTTTGGTAATTTGATGACAACATCCCTATTTACATAATTAAACACAATGGATTTATAAACATATAAGTAATAGTGAGCACACAATAAGTGATAGAATTAGGATAATACGTTCACGAGCTCACAATGCATGTAACGAGGTTCACAACGCCCGAGAGGCAATAATAAATTGGTTATTATCTTATTCCTTGTTTATGATGAATTTTTATTTCTCATGCTAGAATTGTATTAACCGGAAACGTTGATATATGTGTGTTTAATAAACAAACAATGGTTCCTAGTAAAGCCCTCTCTTTTAACTAGCTCGTTGATTAATAGATGATCAAGGTTTCCTCATCATGAACATTGGATGTTGTTAATAACGGGGTCATGTCATTAGAAGAATGATGCGATGAACATATACCCAAAGTGAATATAGCAATGCGATCAAGTCATTAAGTTTACATTGTTATATCAAACATACGAAGTAACTTATTCCTTAGACCATGAGATCATGTCAATCACTGATACCGGAAGGGTGCTTTGATGTCATCAAACATCACACTGTAACAAGGATGACTATAAAGGTGTCGTTAGGTATTCGGAAAGTGTTAGTTGAGGCTCATGGATCAAGAGTGGGATTTGTCCATCCAAAATGACGGAGAGATATACTCTGGGCCCTCTCGGTGATATCACATCAACACCGCTTGCAAGCACGTGATATGATCACAAGGATGTTATATCATGGTAACGAGAAAAGAGTACTTGTCGGTAACGAGATTGAACAAGGTATGGTTGATACCAATGATCGAATCTTGGAAAAGTAAAATATCGCGAGACAAAGGGAATAGTTCATGACGTTGATGGTTCACATGATCACGAGAGTCGTCGTTGAATACATAGGAATCATCACGTATCTCCAGATCCCGCTGTTGATTATTGATCGGAGTGGAGTCTCGATCATGTCTATGTTATTCGCGAACCGTAGGGTGACACACTTAAGGTTAGATGACGCATTTGAGAGGATACGGAATATCGGAGAAAAGTTTGGACAACACCGAAATTGTTTCGGGGAATATTGAAATAGTCACCGGAATTGTTTCGGGTAATTTTGAAATAGTTCAAGGGGATTCTTATCAAATGGTTGTTAATAGATTTAACAACTAACTCTAGGGGTTATATGTTAATATTTGTTAATGGAATTAGCAAATATTAAAATAAATAAATAAAATTGTTTTATTTATTTATTAAAGAAAACCCTTGGGATTTTGAGTGGGAATTAATGGAAGAATGAGTGGGTTGAGTGGAGACTCCACTCACATGACGAGGGAGAGGTGGAGACACCCAAAAATTCGTGGCTGCCATCCCCTCCTATATAAGGAGGGGTGGAAGCTCCATCTCTCTCTCACACACACACACACTTGTGTCATCTCTTCCTCCCTCCTCCCGCTGCTCCACCACTTGTTCGTGTGCTTGGCGAAGCCCTGAGCAATGTTTTCTCCACCACACCATGCCGTCGTGCTGCTGGAGTTCCGAGGGATCCTCTACTTCCGCGCCCCGCTGGATCGAGGGAACGGAGGTCGTCGTCAACCGTACGTGTGACCGATCACGGAGGCACCGCCGGATTGCGGTGCACATCTTCTCGCTCTCGGGATCGGTGTGAGTACGACTACGCCAACAACGAGATTTGATCTCGTAAAGCTTTGTGTCTTAGAGGGTATGTGTTCTCTTTAACGCTCTCTTTACCGGTTGCACTTCGTCTCCTAGATTAGATCTTGGCCTTTCGGGTGTCTCTCGCGTAGGAAATTTTTTGTTTTCTATGCAACGACCCCTTCAGTGGTATCAGAGCCGGATCTATGCGTAGATGTTTTGTACGGATAGAACACATATGAGTATGTGGGCGTTGATGATCATGTTATTGCCTTCTTGAGTATTTTATGATCTTAGTGGCATAGTAGGATGAAGCTGCCCCAGACTAAGTTTACATGTACTATGTACGCGAGAGTTGTCTCACTTGTGGCTAAGGGGGTGTCCGTTTCTCCTACTATAGTTAAGATCTAATCTACGAAGGGTTGTTAAAAATATGTTTATCAACATTGTGGTTGATGTTCGTAGGTATGAACGGTCCTATCCTCAAAAGCCCTAAGCCACGTAAAATATGCAAAAATAAATTAGAGGCGTCTAACTAGTTTTTGCTGGGCATGTGATGTGATATGGTCAATATTACAAATTTGATTATGAGATGATCTATTCTGTAAATTATTGATATACCGGAAGGTATCCATATGGTTGTCTTATTTTTTATGGACAATCAAGATTGGGGTGCCATGGTACTTGGTACCACACCGGTGGAATGATGGAGATCATACCATGATGCACATGATGGAGATCAAGTGTAAGAAGGACCATATCATATCACGTTATCCTTTCATTAGATGTTTGTGATGTTAATTCTTTTATGCATCTTGTTTTGCTTAGATAGCGACAGTAGCATTATAAGATGATCCTTCTCACTTAATATCAAGATAATAATGTGTTCTTCCTTAAGTATGCACCGTTAAGAAAGTTCGTCGTTTCGAGACACCACGTGATGATCGGGTGTGATAGACTAAACGTTCGCATACAACGGGTGTTTTCAAGCCTAACATGTACAGACATGGCCTTAAACACACGCAATACTACGGTTCTACTTGGCGAGCCTAGCATGTACAGACATGGCCTCGGAACACGTAACCGAAAGGTAAAGCATGAGCCATATGGATGTTATGATGAACATGTCGATGTTCGCCTTTGAAGCTACATCAACTCACGTGATGATCGATTTTGGTGTAGTGAATTTGGTTCGTGTAATCACTAAAGACGACTAAGAGGGGTGTTGTTTTTGAGTGGGAGTTCATGGTTTAATTTTGAATTAACTTGAACTTATTTATCATGAACAACCAATCAAAGTGAATTTGCACAAATTGTAGTATTCATTGGCATCCACATAACTACCTTACACTTAGATTGTTAATTGAGATATAACTGTAATGATCTGGTAAAAATCATTTAAGATTGGTACTGTAATAGTGAAATTTAAAATTGAGTCCTATTGTAGATTTTCGGTAGTTCATACCTAGCTCCATATGATTAATGATTGATTGATCTAGAGAGCAAATAATTCCTACTTAGAATCCACAGTCACGGTTGCTTCCATATTACTTTATCTTCAAAAAAATGTTTTGTTGATCAAGGTGATTTAGGAACTGAAAAGAGTTCTTTTCATAAACAATCAAGTGAAAGATATATTGATATCTAGAAACTTATTTGTAGCAACATGACTGGGTATAATTTAGTGTGACAATGTTTGCTTATATTATCTGAATATATGCAACGATTGAAGACGCTGGGCATTTGAATATTCCAAGAAGTTGGGCGCTAAAAATTATCCTCTAAATTCCTTCCTTCGAGCTATAGTTGCTTAATCATAAAATTGTTATGATGGGATGGATTAAAAGTATGGGTAAAGTCGTTTACCTTACTTGGAGATTGCTAAGAGTGGAATCTAGAAGAATACTATTAATATGGTGATATTAGTAGAACAATGAAACTCAAAGTATGACTCAATGGGTGATAGTATATGACTAACACGCCAAAGAAAATGAGCTAGTACGACTAGCATTGTTTGATGTTGAATGATTCTTCTATAAAGGAAAGGGAATATTGAAAATAGAATTACAAAAAGATATATGGCAGAAAAAGAAGATAACTTGAAAAGTCCAGCTCAGGAGTATATACTTGATATACAAGTTATAGATGTATTACTAGTTAACAAAGTTTTTTTTTGGGTATTTTAATACCACATTGGTTGGTATGAGTTGTCATACAAAGCAACGCAGTGCAAGAAATACAAGGGCCTAAAAGGAACTAGTAATAGATGTGGAATAGATTATGACAAGAACATAAATAAAGTGTTATTGTGTTCATTGTCGTATCGAACCAAACATTCAATATTTATTTTAAGAACTTAATAAGTTGTTATTTTGTTCTAGTCTTTTGTGAGAACAAATGATATTGTTCAAACTATGACCATATTCCATAATTGATGGACATGTTAATATAAATCGTGTTGGTAAAGTAAACATCTATAAAACTAAATGTTAAACGTTGCAAGACGTAAAAGAGTTTCACTTAAATTGTGACACCACCATTTTAGTTCACATCGGAAAGGAAAACATTAAGGAAATCCACATTGATGGACTTCCGGAGTCATTTTGTTTTGAATAAATTGACGCTTGTGAGAACTCTTCCAAAAGATGACTAGAATTCCCTTCATAGGACAAAGTAGAATGGAAGACTAATTTAGTAGAGACTATACATATTGATGTATACGTCCATTATGTGTAGTCATGTATGGTGGATTAATTTTTCCTTCATAAAATTATGTCGATGATTTGAGTAGATATGTGAGTATATCTATTTAAAGAGAACAGAGTTTGACATTTTGAATTGGTTCAAAAGGTTTTTAATATGAAGTAAAAAATCAATGTACAAAGATAATCAAGTATTTATGATTGGATCATAAAGGATAAAGTTTGAGTTACAAGTTTAGCAAAACATCTGAGAAGTTCAGAATTTTTCTACAACTTATATTACTCGAATTACCCCACTTTAGTTTGGAGTGTTCGAGGGACAAAATCAAACCTTGTTGGACATGGTAAGATTAATAAAAATGCCATTATAATTTTGTAGTTTATACATTAGTGACAACCGTTTTTTCACTGAAAAGAGCACCATCATGATCCGTTGAAATTGACAACTATAAGATATGGTTTGGGTAGTGACCCGAATTGTCATTTTCTTAAGTTTTTGTATGCATAGCATGTGTAAAATGTTTACAACCAAAATGGGATAAATATATGTTTATAAGGTTATTCTAAAGAATACACTGGGTATTTCTCCCATCACCGAGCAAAGACAAATGTTGTTTGTCAGAAAGGGTTGATTTCTCGAGAAAGTAGTTCTTGCGAAACAAGTGAGTGGGAGCATGGTACAAACTCAACGAGATTAGAGAATCTTCGTTATCATGTCAAGAGTAGCGCAACACTAGAAGTTGTTCCGGGGTTTTCTATTTTGACAAAGTAGAAGCCACTACATCTTTTGTAGATACTTCGGATGAGTTTGCATACTGAACCACAAAAGTCCAAAAACTTTGTACTTAGACCAACTTGTGGTTTAAGAATAAAGTGTTGTTTTGACAACGAAGGACCTAGACCTTATAAAGGAAGCAAATGATGGGCCCTGACTTCATAAATTGACTATGAGTCATTATATCCGCCATAGTATCCTTGTATGAATATCAAGTATGTGACTTGGTAGTCCTTTCGATAGGCATGATGCCTAACGATAGCAAAAGGGTCTATATAGTGACAAAGACATGGATTTTACATCCTTTGAAATTTGTACTTATCGAAAAGTTGTTTTCGACGAAGTTCAAAGAGTTGACTACTACAAGATTTTGATCTTCCGTAGTGATGTTTTAGTCTTTGCGGATAGTTCTAGCAAATGTTACATATTATGATATGGCAGTTGAATAACAAAACCAACTCTCCTCTCGAGGAAGTTTGATCAAAGATGTGTACTTGACACAGTCTGAGAGTTTTGTAAAATTCAAAAGATTGCTAGAAAGGTAAACACACTTCAATGGTTGAAGTGAGCATAACGAAGTTGAAATCTTTACCTTAATGAAGTTATCAAAAGAGTTTGATTCCATCATGAACGATAAAGATGCTTGTAGAGTTACAAGAAATTAAGTGGGAGCGATATGACATATTTCCAATACTTTATGTAGATGACACATGGTTGATTGGAAAATATGTATTTTAAATTAACACGGTTAAGTTTTTCATATTGATGAAAGGCTTAGAAGATATTGGGCATCGATATCTATGAGAGATGGATTGAAGCGCCTGATATAATTGAAGTCAAATTACATAGATGAAATACTGAAGTAAGTCAATATCCAAATCACAAGAAGGAGTTCTTGTCACATGGAAAATAATTGAGCAAGATTCAAGTGTTTTGACACATGATGAGCATCATTGAAATTGAGATTTCTAAGTCATGTTTCCATGCTATGTACACAACCAGATGAGTCATATGCTATAAAATGTTATAGCAAGATAATTCATATGATGATTAGACAATAGTGGCAGAGATCCTTGTGTCGTTTTAGAAATGCTAAGGATATGTTTTCCTATGTAGCAATGACAAAATATTAGTTGTAATATGTTACACTAATAGTCTTGTCATTTATTCAAGTAATTTTATCTCAATTAAAATACGTGATGAAGGGTAACACAATAGGCTGGAAGAAAGTTCCATGCTGGATTTGAAAGAGTTTCAAAATTAAAATATTGTGACAGATACTACAACAAAGGCTAAAGTATATCGTTGTGTTGACAACTGATAGTAAGTGTATTTTGTGTCAGGGAGTTCTTTATTGAACTTGGTGAATTTCCAAGAATGCTGACACTATGAAGCTATATTTTCACAATGTTAGTAACATTAGTTTAAGTTGAGGAATTAAGGTATCACCAGAACTTGGTGAATTTCCAAGAATGCTAACACTATGAAGCTACATTTTCACAATGTTAGTGACATCGGTTTAAGCTGAGGAATTAAGGTTTCACCGATTGACCATATATATACAAAGCTATCTCATTAGAGAATGAGTGATGCGTGTAGACGCAAAGAACATGCAAATACAATAGGACCTGAACAGTTCAGATCTTTTTTATGATGTTTACCACATGCGAAGCATGGTAATAACACTGGAACGCCATATGTGTTAAGTGCTTACAAACTAGATTATTGACTCTAGTGCAAGTGGGAGACTGAAAGGAATATGCCCGAGAGGCAATAATAAATTGATTATTATCTTATTCCTTGTTTATGATGAATTTTTGTTTCTCATGCTAGAATTGTATTAACCGGAAACATTGATACATGTGTGTTCAATAAACAAACAATGGTTCCTAGTAAAGCCTCTCTTTTAACTAGCTCGTTGATTAATAGATGATCAAGGTTTCCTGATCATGAACATTGGATGTTGTTAATAACGGGGTCATGTCGGTAGAAGAATGATGTGATGAACATATACCCAAAGTGAATATAGCAATGCGATCAAGTCATTAAGTTTACATTTCTATATCAAACATACGAAGTAACTTATTCCTTAGACCATGAGATCATGTCAATCACTGATACCGGAAGGGTGCTTTGATGTCATCAAACGTCACACCGTAACAGGGTGACTATAAAGGTGTCGTTAGGTATTCGGAAAGTGCTAGTTGAGGCTCATGGATCAAGAGTGGGATTTGTCCATCCAATATGACGGAGAGATATACTCTGGGCCCTCTCGGTGATATCACATCAACACTCAACACTGCTTGCAAGCACGTGATATGATCACAAGGATGTTATATCATGGGAACGAGAAAAGAGTACTTGTCGGTAACGAGATTGAACAAGGTATGGTTGATACCAATGATCGAATCTCGGACAAGTAAAATATCGCGAGACAAAGGGAATAGTTCACGACGTTGATGGTTCACACGATCACGAGAGTCGTCGTTGAATACATAGGAGTCATCATGGATCTCCAGATCCCGCTGTTGATTATTGATTGGAGAGGAGTCTCGATCATGTCTATGTTATTCGCGAACCGTAGGGTGACACACTTAAGGTTCGATGACGCATTTGAGAGGATACAGAATATCAGAGAAAAGTTTGGACAAAACCGAAATTGTTTCGGGGAGTATTGAAATAGTCACCGGAATTGTTTCGGGTAATTTTGAAATAGTTCAAGGGGATTCTTATCAAATGGTTGTTAATAGATTTAACAATTAACTCAAGGGGTTATATGTTAATGTTTGTTAATAGAATTAGCAAATATTAAAATAAATAAATAAAATTGTTTCATTTATTTATTAAAGAAAACTCTTAGGATTTTGAGTGGGAATTAATGGAAGAATGAGTGGGTTGAGTGGAGACTCCACTCACATGATGAGGGAGAGGTGGAGACACCCAAAAATTCGTGGCTTCCATCCCCTACTATATAAGGAGGGGTGGAAGCTTCCTCTCTCTCTCTCACACACACACACTTGTGTCATATCTTCCTCCCTCCTCCCGCTGCTCCACCACTTGTTCGTGTGCTTGGCGAAGCCCTGAGCAATGTTTTCTCCACCACACCACACCGTCGTGCTGCTGGAGTTCCGAGGGATCCTCTACTTCCGCGCCCCGCTGGATCGAGGGAACGGAGGTCATCATCAACCGTACGTGTGACCGATCACGGAGGCATCGCCGGATTGCGGTGCATATCTTCTCGCTCTCGGGATCGGTGTGAGTACGACTACGCCAACAACGAGATTTGATCTTGTAACGCTTTGTGTCTTCGAGGGTATGTGTTCTCTGTAACCCTCTCTTTACTCGTTGCACTTCATCTCCTAGATTAGATCTTGGCCTTTCGGGTGTCTCTCGCGTTGGAAATTTTTTGTTTGCTATGCAACGACCCCTTCAAGACCGATGCTAACGGCCCGAAGATCACTCGGAAGAGTTATCCATGTTCGGAGGGCGGGCGCAGCGGCGAGAGCTAGTGACCTCTTCTCCAGGTTCCTCATCAGACCGCTCAATCAGATTGCCCTTGGAGTCCTTGGCTTGCCACTTGTCCCGGTTGGTGATGCTAGGAAGCACCGGTGACTCCACAGATTCCCCACCATCACGACAAAGCTGACGCGCTGCTTGTGCTGCATTGCGGTGCTTGAGCTCCCTATGATAATACTGCTCCCATTGATGCTGCTCAATCGTCATGTTCACTCGGAACACTTTTTTGAGGGCCCTTGCCATCCACTTGAAAGCACTGTTAGAAGGAGGAGCACGAGAGGGACCAGCTGCTTCTTCCTCTTCTTCCTCATCAACAATGATATGTGGCTTGGCCTTGCCTTTGCGAGGAGCGGGAGTGGGATGCAGGATAGGCTCGGTGTGGTCCTTGATGAGAAGTTTCTTCTCCATGTGTGGGATCCAATTAGCATCATCAATAGGATCTTCCGGGAACTTGTCCTCCCACACACGCAAGATGATATTCATGATGAAAGGCCCAAAGCAAGCATTCTTCCTATTGACAACAACATGCCATAGCTCATTATACAGATAATCTAGCACATCGAGCTTCCGAGTTGAACCGGCAAGCCTCTTCTTATGAGTAAGAAGCATAAGATTCTTGAGGAAGCCTTGGATCTCATCGACGTTCCACGCCTTTGGATTGATGGTCTCTCGATAGATGCGAAGCATAACATCATAAGTGGGGTAGAGACCCTTGACAAACCCAACAACAAATTTCTTCCAGTGATACAGAGGGGTGAGTTGATCCTTGGAGAGAGATTGAGTGTTGATGGCGTGGACACGGAACCATCCATTCTCAAACTCCTCGCCACCGGCAAACGGTCCATGATCCGGGTATCCTCCAAGAAGAGTCCCAACTTCAGACCACTTGATAGTCAGCTGCTGTCCCTTGGTCATCCAAATAAGATGACGCTCTGTCTCATTGGCGAGGTGCAGAGTGGCCAAGAACTCACAAACCAACCCTTCATCATAATCTTGTTGGACTTTCATAATGGGAGCAAGAACAAGTGCATCAACAATCTCTAGTGCCTCCCCAAAATACTTGGGATTCCTCTCCAAATGACCAAAGTTGATAGCATGTTGAGGGGCAACATTCTCCTTGGCTTCCTCATCAAGATCTCATGATAGATTTGGCTTTGAAAGACATTGTGGAATGGAGGTTCCTTACCCCGGAACTGTGGCTTATGATGGTTGCGCTCAATGATGTATGGGTTCTCGCGATGTTGTGCCAAGAACACTCCTTCGGACATTTGAGAAGCAGTTTTCTCCCGGCGAGGCAAAGTCTTCTCGGAAGCCGGGAATCTTTTGCACTTGGGCTGAGATGGGTCCAATGTCTCCTCGATTTCATCAACCCTTGGAGCCTTGCGACTAGCCACGCTCTTGGTGCGAGGGCCCTTGCCCTTGCCCTTGGACCCGAAGGCATCTATGAAAGAAATAGTAATAAAAGCATGAAGAAAAGGTAATGCTCAAGTTTAAGATACACACAAATCCAAGGAACAAAGATATGAATGGCATTAGGGTTGAAAAACAAGGGGTAGGGCACATGAATCCACCCTAAGAACCTAAGTGATTCAAACCTAATGCACACAATCTAGGTTTCTAGGGTTTGTACTCGTGATTTTCTACTCCCAAAATCCAAATCCACACATCCAGATGTGAATAACATGGAGCTACTAGTGCATCCCCATCCATCAACTAGATGAGAGAGAGAGCAACATACCTGAAGCATCCATGGTGAAAGGAGAGGAGGAATAAGATCTTGGGGTGGTCCAAGGCAAGGAGGAGGACTCCCGGCGGTGGAGCACCCGATTCCGGCAGCAGGGACTTGGGGCAGCGGCGGTTGTGAGGGATAAGAGGGAGGGCGAGTGGGGGGAAATGAGATTGGATCTTGTTTACCCCCGCTCGCCCTAGGCCTTATCCCGCAGAACCGCAACGGGCGGAGCCTCCAGTGGTTTCACCGGAGCCTCCGCCCCCTGTCCACGCAGCACAACGCAAAACGGATCCGCTAGGCAAATTTCACACCAGCGGGGGTTCCGGTGGGCTCCGGTGGACAGGCGCAGCGGATCCTCCGGTGGTTTCACCGGAGCCTCCGCTAGACCAAGTTTCCGCGCGCCAAAACCAGAAAAACGAGAGCATTAACAATGGAATGTTGTTTTGGGCAAAGGGATCTTGGGTTGGAAACTGGTAACTGTTGTACGAGAGACATTACTCGATGGGGTTCGCAAGATGCAAAGAGATAAAAACCGAACCCACACAAGTTGTCAAGGGGGAAGTATGATATGCGTGAAAGATCCAAAAATACAAAAGGTTGGTGGCCGAAGCCACCATGTTTGAGTGTGTACTTTGGCACTGCGAAGATATATCTTGGGTCCAAGAGTACTACTCACAATTAAGCACAATAAGTCACAAGTTGACTAGATATGCAATGATGAATTGATTTTCGCATAATAAGAGGAGTGTATACTCATGAGTTGAGTAACGCTCCCCCTATTTCCATTCCTACATCCAAACCTAATAGCACGTATAATTAAGGTGCATATGCAAGGTTTCAAGTGAAGTTGGAAGAATCGATGACATTTAGTTCATTCCTCAAAGCTCGAAATCTTGGTTCATCAAGGGCCTTCATGAAAATATAGGCAAGTTGATCCTTGGTGGGTACATATGAGAGATCAATATCACCTTTCTCAACATGGTCCCGAATGAAATGATGAAGAATCTCAATGTGCTTAGTCTTGGAGTGAAGAACGGGGTTGTGGGCGATCTTGATATCACTCTCATTGTCACAAAGAAGGGGCAGCTTGTCAAAATGAATACCATAATCCTTCAAGGTTTGCCTCATCCAAAGCAATTGGACACAACAACTTGCCGCGGAGATATACTCGGCCTCGGTGGTGGAGAGAGCAATGCAATTTTGCTTCTTTGAAGACCAACATACTAAGGAGCGGCCAAGGAATTGGCAACCCCCGGATGTGGTCTTCCTATCCGTCTTCTCTCCCACATAATTTGCATCCGAATATCCAATGAGCTGAAAGCTTGAACCCTTGGGATACGAAAGACCAAAATTTGGGGTATGAACTAAATATCGAAAGATTCGTTTCACCACTTCCAAATGACTTTGCCTCGGAGAGGCTTGAAACCTTACACATTTACCTACGCTATACATGATATCCGGTCTAGATGCACAAAGGTAGAGCAAAGAGCCAATCATGGATCGGTATACCTTTTGATCTACCTCTTTACCGTTGGGGTCGGGTTTCAAGTCAGTGGTTGTGGACATGGGAGTTTTCATAGGCTTGGCATCATGCATATTGAATCTCTTGAGCATGTCTTGAGTGTATTTGTCTTGTTTGATGAAGGTTCCTTCATGATATTGATTCACTTCAAAGCCAAGGAAGAACTCCAACTCTCCCATCATAGACATCTCAAACCTATCGGTCATAATCTTGCAAAACTCCTAATTGAATAAGGTGTTAGTAGACCCAAAAATCATGTCATCCACATAGAGTTGGCATATGAATAAGTCACCTCCAACCGTCTTGGTAAAGAGGGTGGGATCGATTAAAACCAACATTAAACCCACGATCCACTAGAAACTCTTTAAGGTGCTCGTACCACGCGCGTGGAGCTTGTTTAAGTCCATATAGTGCCTTATCGAGTTTATAGACATGATCAGGGTGGTTGGGATCCTCGAAACCCGGAGGTTGCTTGACATATACTAACTCATTAATGGGACCATTTAGGAAAGCAATCTTAACATCCATTTGTTGTAACTTGAAATTATGATGAGATGCATAAGCAAGTAAGATGCGAATGGATTCAAGAAGAGCTACGGGGGCAAAGGTTTCACCGAAGTCAATACCTTCGACTTGAGGAAAACCTTGAGCCACCAATCTTGCCTTGTCGCGAATGACAATACCATCTTTGTCTTGCTTGTTCTTGAACATCCATTTGGTGCCAATAACATTTTTGCAATCCTTGGGTCTTGGCACTTATTTCCACACTTTGTTGCACTCAAAGTTGTTGAGTTCATCGTGCATGGCTTCAAGCCAATCTTGATCTTCGAGTGCTTCATAGACCTTCTTGGGCTCAATGAAAGAGTCAAAAGCATGAGCCTTGCTAAAATCCGCCAATTGTCTCCTAGTGACAACCCTTCCACGAACTTGTCCAAGTATCGTGTCCTCCGTGTGACCCGCTTGATGGAGGGATGATAACCCGGTAGCCCAACGCCAAGGTGTAACTCGGCCCAAAGGACGCTGCGCAAAGACCCGGCTAGGGTAAAGGAGCTTCTAGAAGGCCCAAGATCGTAGGCCTGGTAACCCGGATTGTGGGTTCCGGTAAGGAAGTTTAGGGTTTTGTAAGCAGTGTCCGGGTAGGACTCAGAGTATGCCTTGGAGAACAGGCCAGGGATCCGGATGCTTTATAAGCCGGCCCTTAGGTTAGGTTTAGGGACCCAAGAGTTCGAGCAATATCGCTAGGTATCGAGTATCCAGTGTAACACGAGAGTTGAGATTAATATATCGAGATCGGAGACTCGGCGACTTGCTTGCCGGCTACCAGATCGCATATCATCATGTTTTCCTCTGAGCTAAACCCTCTCCCAAACGCCTGTGTCGTCTTGCCCCAAGATACGTTACCCCCGGTAACATCTGCCGTGATTATCCCACGACAGTTGGCGCCCACCGTGGGGCCTGCGTCCAAAGGTGTTTACATCACGGGAGAAGCTCGGAAGAACATGGAGAATCTTGTCATCGGCGAGATCTACACCGACCACGAAGGAGAGAAGATGGTGGACGACTCCGGCTGGGGGCCAGAGTCGGATCACCTCGAATACGGATCTATCGTGACAATCGGCCGGATCAACGTCTTCATCGGTATGGTACATACTTCCGGTTCGATCCCTAACGACTTTGGATTTGATTCTGTGTCAGGGGAGGCCACCTACATTCAATCAGATGGAGAAGAATCAGTTGGGACGACAGATCCAACAGAAGAACTCACCACGAAGAGGGAACAACTGGAGGAGCCGGCATGGACCCCGCGTGGCTGGGTCGAAAAAGAAGACGATACCGAGTCTATCCTGCATCTACTAGAGAATCGGTATGAGGAAAATAGCAGCGAAGAGGAACAGTATGAATTCGCGCCAAGCATCGTGCGCCGGGTTGCAGTTTACACGACTCCTGCGACCAATCTCAACCAGGAGAACGGGACCGCGGCCGCAGTCGGAGCGGCACAAGCGTTGGCCAGCAGCAAGATCCGGCTAACGGTAACCCGGTTTTGGTCCGGATTGACGGAGAGTCGGCATCGGTTACCAGTCAAGCGGCGGAAAACGAGTTACACGCGAACACATTTGGATTCCTAGCAAACCGGACACCAGGAGTGGGTCCTTCCAACCCACAACACCCGGCTCTGTTCGACAACAATCTGATCCTAGATCCCACAGTTCTTGCCACCGTTATCACTCCAGAAAACGCGGCGGAACGTGTTAGGGACCTGGATGTAGCCCGTCGTGCTTTGGAGCAACAGAGAAGACAAGTAGAAGCAGAAAGGCAAGGGATGGCTACACGCCAACGCGAGCTGGATGCACTACAAACCCGGCTCCGAGAGGAAACGACTAGAATACATCAAAGGCACCAAACCAGATTACCAGCATTGGGAGGAGTCATAAACCCGGCTGCGCTATTTATCACGCCTCAGGATCAGCCGATCCCAGCGGCAAACCAAGGAACCACCCCTCAGCCAACAACCGGAGGAGTACAACCGGTAGACACGCAGGCCGGGTTACCCGTTGATGGGGGGATAGTAACCCGGCAGGCCAACTCCAAGGTGTAACCCGGCCCAAAGGATGTTGCACAGGATCCGACTAAGGATAACGAGACTTCTGGAAGGCCCAAAGCTTGTAGGCCTCGTAACCCGGATTGTGGGTTGCGGTAAGGAAAGCTAGGGTTTGTAAGCAGAGTTCGGGTAGGACTCGAGCTGCGCCTTGGAAGGCAAGTCAGGGGGGGTACGGGTGCTTTATAAACCGGCCCCTAGGCTTAGTTTGGCAGAGATTCACGACATAATCATATCACCTGTTATCGAGTATCTAGTATAAATCGAGAGCCATATTCGAGACTCGGCGAGTTGAGTGCCGATTCCTAGATCGCTTATCACCATGTTCTCTTTCGAGCTAAACCCTCTCCCAAATACCTGTGTCGACTTGCCCCAAGATCAGTTACCCCTGGTAACATCTGCCGTGATCATCCCACGACAGTTGGCGCCCACCGTGGGGCCTGCGTCCAAAGGTGTTTACATTACGGGAGAAGCTCGGAAAAGCATGAGGAACCTCGTCGTCGGAGAGATCTACGTCAACGGCGAAGGAGAAAGGATGGTGGACGATTCCGGCTGGGAGCTAGAGTCGGATCACCTCGAATCCGGATCTACTATGACGATCGGCTAGATCAGTATCTTCATCGGTATGGTGCGTACGCTTGATTTAAAAGGACAATATCATGTGCATGTTACAGGGACTTCTAGCAGGGACAAAGAAGCCCTAAAACAAGCGATGAATTCGGTTTCCTCGGCCGTTCCGGGATACTTGAGATGGGCGGAGCAAGAGGTAACGTGGAGCAGAAGGGATCACCCGGGAGGAATAGAACGCCCCGGAATCTTGGCGTTGGTGGTTGCGCCGCAGGTCAACGGTTACGAATTGAAAAAGGTCTTGATGGATAGCGGGAGCAGCATCAACATCCTGTATTGGGAAACCTTCTTGCGCATGAACCTCAAGGAATCTCATCTGCAGAAAAGTTCAACAGTCTTTCATGGAATCGTGCCGGGTCATTCGGCGCGCCCTGAAGGAAAAATTACACTGGAGGTTGCTTTCGGAGAGTCAGTGGACAATTATCGGGTTGAGTGGCTTACTTTTGAGGTGGTTAAGTTGCGCAGTCCCTATCACGCATTGTTTGGAAGACCGGCTTATGCCAAGTTCATGGCAAGACCGTGTTATGTGTATCTACAGCTAAAAATCCCGGGTCCTAAGAAGACCATTACCATACACGGAAATCGAGATATAGCAGCTGAATGCGATGAAGGAGATGCAGCAATGGCTGAGCAAGCCTGTAGGAAAGAGGAGCTCAAGCATTACCGATCGCAGGCGAACCTGGAGGAAAGGGCAACGTCAAAAAGGCCGACCTCTGAAGGGGATAAAGCAAAAACCAGGACAGAACAAGATCCTAAGATGGTGGCCTTCGTCAGGAGCGGTCCTTCCAAGCCCCTTGGCGTAGAAGAGGAAATTACACCGCTATCTACAACTAGCCGCGCTACAAGAACGACACACCCGGATTGGCTAACAAACCCGGTACTCATTATGAAAGGGACTAACAAGTGGAGAATGTGCATCGGCCGTGCCAGCCTGGGGCCGATTCTCGAGAAGAACTAAAGCAGTGTAACGGACAGCAGGTTTCATACGCGCTCTTTTCCTACCCAGGGTACCTAAGGGGACTGGGAGGTTTTTAATGAGACGGCCTGCTGGCACAAATTTTTTTGTATCAATAAAAGAGATGGTTTTCAAGTCTTATCATGGTCTTTGCTTCAAGTACAAGTAAGTGATATTTGTTATTATCAATACATCAGTATCATCAAAATACGTTGCACGTACATGAGTCTTTGGGAATTGAACTGCTTAAATAGTAGTCACAAACCCAGAGACCTGGCCTTGATGCCTATGAGTTATGAGGACCGATTACTTGCAAGACGAGTACGGCTGCAATCTTATAACCGGACGAAGGAGCTAAATTTCTTGGTTATTCTTACTTAAGCTCGATGTGAATCGCACCAAAGTGGCATGATCTGTTCGCTTACGATTACAATCAAACCATGCAGCCCAATGGGACTTGCTTGACCCTGTTTTTCGTATAGATGTAACAACATGGTATCCACGCGGAAGCCGGCTTACAGTACAAGATAATCAAAAGGGTCATCTAAACCACAAGTCTATGCAGAGTACAAGGCTAAATAGCCGGAAACTCAACAAGTATCAAGCATGACTTCAGTATTTACGTGAATGGCTATTGGTTTTCGGCTTAGTAAAGAGCAGTTTGTCATCTGAGAAAGGCCACACCCCCCTGGCTCGTACTTTGGGTCATGGGGACTGGGGACTTCGAAACAGAAACAAGCTGTTTATCTATTGAAGCTCGAAAAACCTTGGCTTCCGAGTCTTGGGGACTTAAAGAAAAGTCCGCTTATCAAAGCCCACGATACTCGGCTAACCGAGCCTCGAAAAGGGAATCAAAAGCAATCGGGTATCGAGAATAAGCTTAAAAACAAGGGTCGAGATTATCAAAAGCCGGGAAAGGCACAAAGTTATCACGAGTTAAAAGTACAAAGTGACAGTATCAATGGCGCAACAAGCGCATCATCAAAATCATACTAGTTTTTACAAGACATCATCCTACTCGGCATCCTGGGAATGGTCTTCCGGGTCTTGGTCTTGGACCTGCTTCTTAGCCTTTCCAGCAGCATTACCCGGACTTTCCACATCAGGACGGACAGGCGGAGGAACAGCCGGCGTAGAGGTAGACGGCCTTAAGCCTAACTCGGCCTCTCTCTTAGCAGCTTCTTCTTTCCTCCTGGCCAGGTCAGTCGCCCATTTTTCCAGCATGTCGAAGGGAGGGGGTGCCTCCACCAAAATGGTTTTGCCTTCAGCGTCGTACGAGCTCATGACTGTGTCCAGTTCCATCTTATCGGCCAAGGCAGTAGCCGAGTGGCGTACGGCGGATTGTATAACTTTGAAATCCTTGGGCGTAAATTTGGAGCCGTCAGCCTTGAATTCTGGAAACCCGGATATTACCTTTGCCGGGTCAAGCTTAGGAAAATAAGCTTTCGCCAGCGTAAAGGCCCGGGTCATACCGACTCGGCAAGACGAGCGCTTCCATATTTCAATCCATCCAGGCACCGTCGAAAAAGCTTGCATAAGGTTTTCTTCGCCTGGGTATACCTCGGAAGGCCATTTCACGGCATCCAATAAAAGCTTTGTGCCGGCAAAAAATGTTCGGAGCACAGTCTTTAGCATTTTAGTCATAGCAACGGCATCGTCCTCTGGAGCAGCAAGGTTAGCACCTGCAATTGAAATAAAAGAAAGCATATCAGTAATCTTGATTATTATAACGATAAGATAGAGGCATGTAAGTTAATCGCGAACAAAAGCTTACTTAGCAAGATGCGATAAGTGTCCGCAACCTGGTTCGACAAGTTTTTCAGCGTAGATTGGGCAGCATCGTATTTCTTCTTGTATCTGGAGACATCTTTTTTCAAAGTCTTCACCTCCGCCTCAAGGGTTTCTCTGCGCTTTACTTCAGCAAGCAGGAGCTGCTCGGTCTTGAGTAATACCTCGTCGGACCGAGTAATTTCCGCCTGCAAGGAACGAGTAAAACTGTAAGTCAGATATCATGACAAGCCGAATATTGTATGAAGTACCGAGCACAACTTCAGCAAGTTATGCTCCGAACTTGGGGACTGGGTGTGTAGTAAGGAATATCAAATAATGTTACCTGATGTGCTGCGGCCATACGCTCCAAGACATTTCCCTCTGAAGCTTTCATGGACAGGAGAGCACTCATCAGCTGGTTAAAATCATTGTTATCCGAGTTAGAAGACTCGGGGGCGTGGAAATTTGGAGAAGAAGTTTTCTTCGTAACAGGAGACGGCACCCGGGTCATCCGAATGTCGGAGTTTGGCCCTCCTCCCGCGCCCGCAGCTGCGCCTTTTTCCTTCTCGCTTGCGTGCGAGGCTATTGGATACCCGGCTTCTTGCCTAGCCGGGTTCGTTGGTGACGCTTGCTCATCACCAGCTGTGGTGAATGCATCGTCAGTCGGTTTATTCTTACCCCGGTCCTCAACTTCCATGTCTTCCTGGTCGCTAACAACGACCGTGGCTCTATAGAAAGTGCAAAGGTGCAGTTAGCACATAAGTCATGAAAAGGGCGATAAAAGTTCGGCATAACATCAGGAAAAGAACTTTACCCGGGGTTCACCGCGAAGTCCGAGGGAAAGCCGCTGCTGGACCCGGAAGATACTGAAAAATACCAAGCAAGGTGTGAGATTACTTTGTGAGGGAATGTTTGGGAAAGATTCTTGTGTATGGTGAATACCAGTATGTCGAGCTGGAGACGATGAAGTACCCGGGTTAAGGGTCTCGTTACCCGGATGGTTCCGGGTCACTCTACGTTTGGACGCAGGTGGCTCCTTCAGTTATGGCCAAAGGGGTGATGACAGGGTTAGCTCATGAATGATATCACGGGAACGCAAATTAAGCACAAGGAAATGAAATGAAACCTGGAAACGATTCCTTGGGGTTTTCTTTTGGATCCGGCTTTAATTGCTGGCTCCGGTTCATCTTCATCACTGGCAGACTCCACCTTGCCGTCCGTTTCTTCCTCCTCGTCTTGGTCTTCTTGTTCTGAAAGTAATCAAGATTATAGTATGGAAATGAGAAGTAGGGCATGACGTATTCAAGGGGACTAAGTATGTACCTTCGTCCGAGTTAACGGCCTCCCCTTCCTCTTCCGGGTTTCCGGAGTTAGGAGGAGTATCCGCCTTCCAGAAGTCACTGTCGGCCTGAGGTGGAGACACCAGAGCAAGGATTAACAGTTGTATCAAGAGGAACGAATAAAATTGAACTTGTTAGAATTAGGTCCTTACCGCGGGGGCCGGGTTCTCGAGGGTGAAAGGTTCTAATCCGGCTATGTTCCGGATCACCTCGAGCTTTTCCGTCAGAAAGCCCTTGATTGTTTTGTTGGCATCGCTAGGAGCGAAATTGCTGGTGGAGTATCGGATCGGGTCTGTGGTTTGACCCGAGTATTCGCACATCATCTTTGCGCGGATGGAGTTGGGTTGGATGCGGAAATCGACCCAAGTCTTCACCAGGTTGAGCCCGATGAGGCCTTGGGCTGATAAGATGGAGAGTTTAGCCAATGAAGGCAGGATTGCCTCCCTGTCTGAGTCAGGGGCAAAGGCGTTGAAAGTTTCAGAGATATCGAGCTGACCCTCCGAGTAACCCGGCAATTTCTTTTCGCCGGGTGGGGAAGTGTCCCGGCAGTAAAAGTATGAGAGCTGCCAGTGCTTTACGTGGGAGTTGAGGGTGAGAGGAGGCATTAAGGAGTTCTTGCGGCGTTGGATGGAAACCCCGCCGCAAGCAAGAAGTGCACCGTCGCCGCTTTCGCGGCACGGTTTGCACTGGAAGAGTTCGACGAAGAGGGCCAGACTTGGCGGAGTGCACAAGTAAGACTCGGAAAGAACGATAAAATGAGTGATGTTTAGAACGGAGTTGGGTCCTATGTCGAAAATGCGAAGGCCATAATGGCTTAAAACGTCGCGAAAGAAAGGATGACCCGGAGGCCGGAAGCCCCGGGTCACATGTTCAACAAAACAGATTACCTCATTTTCTGCTGGAGTGGGCCGGGTCTCATTACCCGGTACTCTCCACTGGATAGTCTCCTGAGGGGGTAGAACCCCTAGTTCAACCAGTTCCTCTAGTTTGGCCTTGGTGACGGAGGACCTCCCCCAGTTGGCGGATATGGAATTTGTGGTTTTGGCCTTAACTGGCTGCTTTCCCTGCTTCTTGGGCGCCATGGGGTTAACCTGAAAAAGCGTCCAAGGAAAGGATGTGAGAAGTGAAAACTCGGAAATTGTCAGTTGAGCAAGTGTTGGTAAGTTAAACATGATCCGGGTATTACTTTGCTAAGCCAGGTATGAGTTGTCCGGGTATCGCACATTATTACAAAGGCTGTGGAATCTTATGCATAGATAAGTGTTCGGGGAGGGTAAATGGATGCCCGTACATCTATTATGAGCAAATGAGCCGGAGAGGAAAGACTTTCCGGGTGATAGGAGTAAAGGCGGAAAATTTAGACGACTCCAGCCCAGATTGGGAATCTCATTTCTGAATTTGTGGCAAAATTAGTGATTACAAGTGATAGGAGAGTGAGTTAAACTGTGTATCTTATCTATTGGGTGAGCTAGAGCAAACACTAGTGACTTGATTCGGCATGACCCGAGAAATCGCGGGCGGCTCGGTTCAGATCTAACTTGAGGAGAAACTAAGAAATTACGAGGATAAGTTAGAGGATGTAGAAGACTTACCGAAGGAGATTGAAGCGAAGCTTTGCGGAGGCAGATGACGCAAGCTTGGTGCCCTTTCACGATTCTTGGCGGGCAAATCGGAGGTTTGGTGGCGGATTTGGGCGGTGGAGTGAACCGCGCTGTGGCGGAGCGCAAACGGCGGCGGATGGGCTCCGGTGACGCGCGCGGGGCTTCCGTGATGGCGCTCTGTGGGCTCGAGCTTGAAAGGAGGAAGGAAGAGGAATGGGGAAAATAAGCCGTTGGAGCTAGGGTTACTTCCGAGGGCTTATTTATAACGGCCAGGGTGGAAAAACTTAGCCCAACGGGCGGAACCCGGGAAATACGGGGTAATGGCTGTCTATTTCGAAATTTGCGAGATACATTTTTAGCATGGAGGGAGGTGTTCAGATAAAAAAGGAAGGAAGATCTTTTCCTTGGTATCAGGATTAATTATCGAGAAAAGTGTAGAGTCGTGGAGTTTTTATTAAGACTCAGACCTGGAAAATTAGGAGAAGCATTTGGAGGAGAGCCGGGTTATTGCATGGTCACCATGGAGTTGGACCCAGCCATTTATCAAAGCATTGTAACCCGGCCTCCATACGCTTGAGCGTTTGATATTTTTGCAGGGAATAGCCAGCGCTTCAAGGAGGAATCCAGGAAGCCCAAGCTATTCTGGGGACTACTGATGGGGGGATAGTAACCCGGCAGGCCAACTCCAAGGTGTAACCCGGCCCAAAGGATGTTGCACAGGATCCGACTAAGGATAACGAGACTTCTGGAAGGCCCAAAGCTTGTAGGCCTCGTAACCCGGATTGTGGGTTGCGGTAAGGAAAGTTAGGGTTTGTAAGCAGAGTTCGGGTAGGACTCGAGCTGCGCCTTGGAAGGCAAGTCAGGGGGGGTACGGGTGCTTTATAAACCGGCCCCTAGGCTTAGTTTGGCAGAGATTCACGACATAATCATATCACCTGTTATCGAGTATCTAGTATAAATCGAGAGCCATATTCGAGACTCGGCGAGTTGAGTGCCGATTCCTAGATCGCTTATCACCATGTTCTCTTTCGAGCTAAACCCTCTCCCAAATACCTGTGTCGACTTGCCCCAAGATCAGTTACCCCTGGTAACATCTGCCGTGATCATCCCACGACACCCGTACCACAGACTGGAATTACTACCGGCAATACTGTACCACCACCACCACCACCACCATCACGTTTTCGCACACCAGCGGGTCATTACAACAATCCCATGGATAACGTGTACGCAGCAACACTCGCGTTAAACCAAATCCCCGTGAGAGAGTCACCCCACGCAGAGGAGACACGGCGGGCGATAGATCTATTGCGCACCGCGGTGGCACAGCAAGTCAACTACCCGGATCACAGAAGTGGAATGCATGGGACGCCGTATATCAGTCAGCAACGAGGCAACACCGGCAATATCCAGACAAGTTCAGCGTGGCGGAGGGAAGAGCAGCAACAAATGCCGCCTCCTCCCCGCATTCAGACAGCACCAGCAGCATCAGCAGCACAAGCTATCGTGGACAGTTCCAGAGCCAGGAGAGCCGTAGCCGGGTCTGCAGCGCATGGGCCACCAGCAGTCCCGCGTCCGGCCGCACCCCCCGCAGGATCACACGTTTCTCGAGTAAGGCCGGTCCCGGCTAACCTTGCCGGGCCTAAGTGCCTGTCGGACAACATCAGGGCCGAGCCTTACCCGGATAAATTCAAGGAACCGGGTAAAGTAGTGAATTACGAGCCGACTATGGATCCGGAAACATGGTTGGGCAGTTATGAGATGGCAATGTCGATTCGCAATGCAACGGAAAACCTTCAAGCCAAGTTTATGTACTTAATGATGTCAGAAGGAGCAGCAAAATTATGGTTCAATACTCTACCAGAGGGATCTATCAAGTCATGGGAGGAGTTGAAAACTGCGTTTATCAAGCACTTTCATGGGACGTGCAGAAAGCTATTCACTATTGATGACTTAGAACGATGCGTCCAGAAGAAGGGTGAGTCGGCGCGCAGCTGGGTGCGCCGGGTTATGGAAATACTGCATTCATCCACCGATATTCAGCCCAAGGATGCGTTACAAGCTATGGCAAAAACGTGCAAGTACACACCTTTAGTGTAAAAGTTAACCCGCATGAAATCTAGTCGGAATGCTTCAGAGGTCACGATGGGGGAACTGATGGATGCATGCAACAAACACGCTGCAATGGATACTACAGAAGAGGAAGCTGATGACAAAAAAGCAAAAGCGAACACAAGTAATAATGGAAGAGCCGGCAATGGATCAGCGCCGGGTAATAAAGGAAACAGCCAGAACAAGCGCCCGTTCGAGGGAGGCTCTGAGTTTGTCGCCAGCACAGAAGCCGGGTCTCAAGACCTAGGGCAGAAGGAAATTTCAATACTGGAAATCACAATGGAGGAAACTATCAAGGGCCGCCAAGGCCGAGTAACAATTGAGACATCTTCAGAATGGCATGCCCGAAGCACAGCAGGAACGGTAGGCCGGCTAACCACTCCTTGGAGCAGTGCGCCGACCTACAGAGATGGAAGAACGAGGAAGTGAACAGAGCCATGCGAGGTGCAAGTCGGGGAGGAGGACCGGGTCCAGGTGGAAACCCGGGCAACGGCCCACCCCCAGCCGGTAATCCGGCAGCAGGAAATCAGGGGAACAACCAAGGGGGAGCCGGGGGTTTCCAGGCTAACCCCAAGCAGTTGGGTCAATATCACGTGCACACCACAGGAAATTCTAACAAGGACAAAAAGATACTGAAGCAAGCGGTAAACTCGGTTTCCTCGGCTGTGCCGAGATACCTGAGGTGGTCAGAGCAGGATGTAACATGGAGCAGAAGAGATCACCCGGAAAGAATAGAACACCCGGGAGTTTTAGCATTAGTAGTTGCACCACAGGTCAATGGGTATGAGCTGAAAAAGGTCCTGATGGATGGTGGAAGTAGCATCAATATCCTATATTGGGAAACCTTTTTACGCATGGGTCTCAAGGAGTCTCAGCTACAGAAAAGCTCAACAATCTTTCACGGGATAGTGCCGGGTCACTCAGCGTGCCCCGAGGGAAAAATCGCATTGGAGGTAGCTTTCGGAGAATCAAAGGACAATTATCGAGTTGAGTGGCTCACTTTCGAGGTGGTCAAGTTGCGCAGTCCTTATCACACGCTGTTCGGAAGGCCGGCTTACGCTAAATTCATGGCTAGGCTGTATTATGTGTATCTACAGCTAAAAATCCCGGGTCGTAAGCAGACCATCACCATACATGGAAGCCGGGTTATAGCGGCTGAGTGCGATGAAGGAGACGCAGCAATGGCTGAGCAAGCTTGCAGAAAAGAGGAACTCAAGCATTACCGGTCTCAAGCAGACCCGGATGACAGAACGGCATTGAAAAGACCAAGTACTGAAGATGAAAGGGCAAAATTCAAGGCAGCACAAGAAACCAAGATGGTGGCGTTCATCGAGCATGGCCCTTCCAAGCAATCTGCTGCAGGAGAAGAAATCACACGATCGTTCACAACCACCCGCGTCACGGAAACTCCTCACCCGGATTGGCTAGCGAACCCGGCACTCATAATAAAAAAGACCAACAAGTGGAGAATGTGTATCGATTATGTTGGTTCCGGACAGATCCCCAAGAAGAACTAAACAATGTAACGGGCAGCAGGTTTCAGACGCACTCTTTTCCTATCCAGGGTACCTGAGGGGACTGGAGGGTTTTTAATGAGGCGGCCTGCTGACCCAAGTTTTCTCATATCAATAAAGAGATGGTTAAGAAATATATCTTCTTCACACGCGTTATCAAGTCTTATTTTGTTGTGATCTCTACTTCGTTTACAGGTAAGTATCTTTTATTATCAGTACATCAGTTTCCCTAAGAATGTTGCATATATCTAGGTCTTGAGGGCTGATTGCTTGAATAGCACAGTTACAAACTCACAGACCCGACCTTGATGCCTATGAGTTATAAGGGCCGATTACTCGCAAACGAGTACGGCTGCAATCTTATAACCGGACAAAGGAGCCAAATTTTCTTGACTTTTCTTACTTAAGCTCGATGTGACTCGCACTAAAATGGCACGATTTGCTCGCTTACGATTACAATCAGCCATGAAGCCCAATGGGACTTGCCTGACCCTGTTTTCGTATAGATGTAACAACGTGATATCCACGCGAAAGCCGGCTTACAGTACAAGATAGTCAAAAGGGTCATCTAAACCACAAGTTATGCAGAGTACAGGGCTAATAGCCGGAAACTCAATGTCTATTAAGCATAACTTCAATACCTATGTGAAACGGCTCTAGGTTCGGGCTTAGCGCAAGACAACTTGTTCTCCCTGGAAGACCGCGTATCCCAGACCTGGACTTTCGGGCTTTGGGGACTGGGGATTCCGCAAAAAGAAACAAAGTTGCTTAAGTCACTAAGCCCAAAAAACCCAAACATCCGGGTCTTGGGGACTTGGGGACTTAGAGAAAAGTCCACCTGTCAAACCCACGAGACCCGGAAACCGAGTCTCACATACGGAACCATAAAGTAAGTCGGGAATAAACAAGCTTAAAGGCAGATGTACATCAAGTCCATCCAAAGACCACAAAGGGCTTTGAAGCCGTTACAAGTCTCGTTGTCGAGACATCGTAGTAGTTTTCATAGACGGGGGTGCCATGAGACTACGGTAGAGACGTGGGATAACGGGATCGCGTAGTTAACAGAGAACACAGGATTTACCCAGGTTCGGCACGTCGCGACAGTACGGCGTGCCTACTCCTGCACTTCTCACTAATCGGGACTAAAGCCCGTAAACAGGGTTACAATGTGAGGGTTTAGATCTAACCTACTCGACGAGGATGAGCTTCTCGGCGAGTTGGCGTAGAGCTTCTCTGTTATTCGTTCCTTGTTTAATCTATCTCCCGTCCGGCTTTATATAATAGCCGGATTAGGGCTTACAGAATAGGAAACCTAGAGGACTACGGTAACTCGTAACTTGGAAAACAAGGAATCCGTCTTCTCCTCCAAGCCAGATCAACTGGGCCGTGATCCGGGTTCTTCTAGAATCCAGCTTCTGTGCGTCGGGTTACTGGGCCGCCTAATGGACCTGAGCCCACTACCACTTAGGCCACCCTGCTAATCCGGCACTTTATCTACCATCTTATATACCCCTATTTGGTATATATCCGACAGTAGCCCCCAAGAAGGATTAAAACTCTGATTCTCCGTCTTTCGCCAAATATACTTTGTCCGAGAAATATCGAGTCAGCAGTCTTGATTCTTCTTATTCTTCTTTTGAAAGAGATGGTAACATGAAACTCGGAATCCTGAAAATCCGGCTTTTCTCTCACGATCCTTCGCGGAAAAGGAACTCCTTACGTCAGCGCCTAAATCATGCTGACGCAAGGGACGTTTGGGTTTCACGCGGGAAACCCTGCAACGTATCTCTGACAGATTCTCACGGGAAACGAGGAGATAGTCATTATTCCCCTGTCGTTTTATTTCCCGGATTTTCCGGCGAGCGACACGCGTTAAACATCCAATGGTCAAATAGCCGTTGGCACGTATCTTGACGGATTTCTAGCTATAAATAGCCATCCTCGTCCTCATCGAAAATCTTCCGCACTCCTCACTGTCCACGCCATTGACGCGAACGAGCTCCTCGAGCGAAGCACTGCCCTGAGCGCACCTAGCCTCAAAGCACGCCGAAACGCAACGCGCCACCCAGAAATGGCATCCTCTCCGTCCTCGCCCACTCGCGCCGCCATCGACGACCTCATCGGCGACTTGGATCCACAGTTGGTGTCGTGGTGGTGTCACGGCAGATGCCATGGGATGGCTAAAGATGTGGGGACGATGGACGCTGGAGGTGTCCGGGGAGGGATCACGCGACGAGTAGCCGCGTGAGGTAAGATCCACACAACACAAACAACACGATGTACCCAGGTTCAGGGCCCTCGTGAGGAGGTAAAACCCCTACTCCTGCCTTTCTCTATGTATTACGGTGTCTCACCGAGTAGCCACAGTACAAATAGTAATGCTACCGAGTAGCCCCTTGCCCCTCTCCGAGTAGAGCTAGGTCAAGATCTTAGGGTTTCTAGGGTTTCTAGTGAGCCACTATGGGAGCATATGAGAGCGTCTGTGAGTGTGCCTCGCGCAGGAGGCGGCGGGGCACCTTATATACATGGTGCCCAGCCGGATACGTCCAAATCCTAGACAAGTGTCGACATAGTGTGCACACTGTCCTTTCTCCGAGTACCCGCTGACAGCTTTGGTCGTTGGTCTTGGCTGCTTCTGTAAAGTCGTTGGGCAAAACTAGGGGACAGACTGGTATCACTGTACCTAGTCACAGAGTAGGCCCCCCTTATCCTGCCACCGACTGCTTCCATGCTGTCACTGTCAGGCAGGCCGTCCCCACGTGAACAGTAGTTCGAATGCTGCCAAGTACGGACCCAGGATACGCGGGATCCTGTGTCAGAACGGCTCCTTTGACTTCCTGCCCGAGTAGTTTCCCGCCAAATGTTCCCGCCAATTGTACTCGGGCCAAACCTTCTACTCGACATGGTAGAAACTGATTGATATCTCCTTCTGGCCATCTTGAGGTGAGACCGGGTAGCAGTCGACCGGGTAGCGAGTACCCGGTAGTCGGCTACTCGACCAGACCTTTCTTCTGTAAGCGGCCTTTACCACCTGTCTTTACCCTACTCGGGGGTAACCCCCCGACAGCAGTCCCCGAAGCTGGTTGAGTCTTGCGAACTTGTTCACTAGGCTCTGCCAGCTTAAAACCAGCCTTTGCATCTCAGCCATCGAACCTCAAGATGCCGAGTAGGTCCTCCGAGTAGCTATCCGGAAAGTATCTTGAGTCTCTTCTTTCCCGAGTAGCACTTGCTTTCTACTCTGTATCCGAGTAAAAAGACTTAGCGAAAATTCGCAAACTGAGCCTCTGCAGCGCAGAGCAACATCCAGCCCTTCACGCAGGCACTGCCTACGTGTCAAGCATCCACGACCTTGTCGCTTGGTTGCCCAGGACACGACGCCACGTGCCCAGTTTTCACGCTGTGGGCCTACCGGCCGTCATGTCCCATCACGCGCAATTACTGGCCACGATCTGAAGGTGGGATCAAATGCGGCCGTTACGCGCGCAGCCCGCGCTTATGTGCGTTTCTAGCCGGCCACAGGACCCACCACATGCCACAGTCGATCCCACTACCGCGGTGGTAACGGTAACACCGCGAGGGAGATATAAATACCCCCGCGGTAACTTCCTTTTCTTCTTCCCTGCTCTTTTCCCCTTCTGCCTCTTGTCCTTCTTTTCCACCGAGCCCTCCGCCGCCGCGCAAGCTTCTGCGCCGCCGCGGACTCACTCCACCGAACACTTCCACTCGAAAATCATCCACTCTTCCCACTCGCGACGATGGCCAAGGCTAGCTGGGCGGGTTCCTCCGTCACCAAGGCCAATCTCGCCTGGCTCGTGACCAGCAGGCGGGTTCCCCCCGGCGTGGAGTGCCGGGCACCCGACGACGAGGTCGTGCCAACTCCGCAGGACGGCGAGCGGGTGGTCTTCATGTCGCACTTCGAGCGCGGCTTTGGACTGCCCGCCTCCAACTTCCTGCGCGAGTTCCTCGACCACTTCGGGCTGCAGATGCATCATCTGCCGCCCAACGCGGTCGTCTTCCTCGCCTACCACGCCGTGGTCTGCGAAGCTTTCCTCGGCATCAGGCCCACGACTGATACGTGGCTCAGGTACTTCAATCTCCGCCAACAATCTGTCGGGAAGAAAGACGGTGCAGGTATCGGCCGCGCCACCGACACGGGCTGTGCCATGATGGTGCAGCGGACGGGTACGAACCATCCCCGCATCCAGGGGCTGGACTCCTGCCGAATGTGGCAGCAAACCTTCTTCTACGTCAAGAACGTCCCCGCCACGGAAGGAGGTGTGGTTGATGATCGAATCAACCTGCCCGCTTGGAGGAACCGTGCTCCACTCGGGTCGAACTGGAAGGAGAAGCCCAACATCGACGAAATCGCCGTCGAGATAGAAGATAGACTCGGCGAGTTGAAGAAGCTGGGCCTCAAGAATGACGACCCGGTGATATGCTGGATCAAGCGCCGAGTACTCCCTCTGCAGGAGCGCTGCCATCTCATGTGTTACATGGGAGGCCCGCGCGACTGCACCAGGACTACCACCATCGAAATCGACGACGCGGATGTTGCCTATCATGCCAGGAACATGCTGAAGACAAGCCTCACCGAGAAGTGGCGGTATGGTTTCGTCCCGTACAGCCGCACGCAACCGATTGCCCGGGTACGTTCTTCCTTCTCTGTTTTTGCCTCTGCGACCCGAGTAGAGAACTTCCCTTTCCGCCCTGACTAGCAACCATCTGGTGCACCGAGTAGAGCTCTTAATCGACTCGCGCTTAGGCTTAGTATGCTTTGTGTTTGCACGCCTATCCGGGTAGAACTGCATAGGCTTAGTGTGCTTTGTGTTTGCACGCCTATCCGAGTAGAGTTCCATCCTGCTACTCGGTTGACTTACGATCCTTCTCTGTCTTTCAGACTCTTACTCGACAGCTGATTGAAAGTCGGGAAGTTTTCGAGGACAACTGGTTCGCCGATCGCGAGGAGGATGACATGCTGCCCTCTGATGACGCAGAACCGAGCAGCCCAGTTCCTGACAAGCGCGATGCTCTCCGCACTTGGTCGGATGAAGGCTCTCACGGTATTGTTATTTTCATCTTGTTTGCTTCTGAGAAACTCCAACCCCTTGCACTGCTGTTTCTGATTCTTCCTTCTTCTCCTTTGAACTTCTCAGATGAGGCCGCTGCGGAGAGGGACGACGAGGATGAGGGCGAGAACGAGGGCGATGCGCCCCTCGTCGTCCAACCTTTGTCTACTGCCCCTCCCGAAACCCGCAAGCGGACTGGGAGCGAAGCGCAGGCACCTCCTGCCAAGAAGAGGAAGCCCGCCGAGAAGGAGGAGGCCGCCGAGAAGAAGAAGAAAGTTACTGTCAAGAAACCCCGACGACAGCTTAAATCCACCAATGCGTGAGTTCTCTTCTCGTTTGCCCTCCTTCTCGCGTAGTACCGATTTCTCCCAAATCTTCTTCCAATCCCTGATCTCTTTCTTCTCTGCAGTCCTGCCATGGACGCGAACGCAGCCCTCGCGTCCGACCAAGCCCAGAAGAAACCAGTACCTCTGGTTAACCTGGACGACGATGATGAGGATCGCGACGCCAATGCTGCTGCTGCCAATCCAGCACAAGGAGCAGCGTCAGAACCAGTAGCACAAGACACCGCCGTCCACGATGAGAGACCCCCTTCTCCTCCGGCTAGCAACGCCGAGGAGAACCAAGAACAAGAAATGCCAGATGCCGCCGCCCTTGAGCGGCCAGAAGTAGAATGGGAGCAGCCCACCACTGAGGCTGCTGCACAAGAGAACATCGCCGCCGAGCAGCTGACGACAGACGACACCGCCGCGGATGCTACCGTAGCGGATGTCTACCCACTGCCAGGCAGCGCACCGAGTGGTGTTCTACCAGGAGCTGCAGCGGCGCCACCAACTGCGCAAGGCCCTACGCCACCGACTGCGCAAGGCCCTACACCACCAACTTCCTCCTCGTCTCCACAGAGCAAGGATACATCCAGCCCTCCTGGGCGAGCAGCCAAGCAACAGGCCCTTGATGCTCTGAGGGATTACTGTTCCAAGAAAGGTCTATCTGAGAAGGAGACTGCCGATAAGGTGGCTGCTGAGGAGGCCAAGGCCAAGGAGGAGGCCGCCGAGAAGGTCAAAGCTGAGACAGAGGCTGCTGAGAGAGCCAAGGCCGAGCAGAAGAAGGCCAGGGCTGAGCAGAAGAAGGCCGAGAAGCAAGCTGCCGAGAAGGCAGTCGCCGAGAAGGCAAAGGCCAAGACTGAGGGGAAGAAAACCGAGGATCTCGAGAAGCAGGAAATCGAGAAGGAGCGAACGAAGAAAAGGGCCCGAGACCAAGGCGCATCCGCAGGCGGAGCACTCGTGATTCGCGACTCCGGCCCGATTCCTGCTGCACTCTCGGCTGATGCTCGTGCTGCTGGTCAGCCCTGCTACCCGGAATATATGATTGAGGTTAGCCACCAACATAGCATCGGCTTCCCTCCCCAAGATAAAGCTGTAGCTATTCAGAAGGGGAGGAAAGCTGTAGCCAGGAATACTCCTCCCTTCGATCCAGCCCAAAACAAACCCGTCACTATTGCTTCTCGGGGAACCCAAGACAAGCCAATAACCTCCAAGGGTCTTGAGCAGGTACTGGATACTGTCGGCTACATCAGCGCCAAGTGGGACAGCGGGGTTCTCGGAGAGGAGAAGTGGCACGGCTTGACCCTTGGCTCCGTCGACCACTACCGTGTGGAGTGGAACAAGATCGACCTGGGACACCAGCCCATGTCCGTCTCCACCGACACCGCCACCCTCGCAGCCAAGATGTTCTTGCACCGCAAGAACGCCGAAGATATCGAACAGAGCTACGCAGTAAGTCTTTTTGCCTTTTCCGAGTTGAATTTTCTTCTCTTCTACTCGCCTTTCTTCTTTCTTACCATCACCCCCAGTCCCCGAGATTTGGGTCGAGTAGGCGGATACTCTCCGAGTAGCCTCCTACTCGGGCCGAATCTTCTCTGCTTTGCCTAACTCATTTTCTTCTCGGTTTTCAGGATAGCGTTCTTAAGCGGACCAACTTATACCGCATCCTTCTCTGGAACCACTCCATCGCCAGGAGGCGAATTGCTGCGCTGGAGAAGGAGAAGTTAGCTGCTGAGGCCGCGAGCAAAAATGCAAACGACAGCACCCAACAGCTGGCCGAAGTGCAAGGTACACGCTTAGCCACGCGGTTTCTGCGTTTTATGTTTACGCCCGCTTCTGCTTTCTCACGCGCTAACCTTTTCTTCTTTGCAGACAAACTGAAGGCCTTGGCCGATGAGCATGAAAAATGCCGTAGCTTCGTGGAGAACGCCGAGGCCACCATAAAGAAACTTGAAGGTGAGTTTTGCTGTTTACTCGGTATGACCTTGAGTTTGGTTCTTCTCTGCCCGTTTACTGACCTCATCTTATCTTTTCGCAGAAGATTATAAGTCATTTGCTGAGGCGCACCAAGATTGCGTCAAGCCAGCAGAGGTGGAGAAGCAGCTATCCGACCAGGCCATTACTCTGGTGAAGGACCATACCACCGAGATGGAGAAGCTGCAGCTCCAGCTTCAGAATGCACTCCTAGATGCCGTCAAGCTTGGCGCCGAGAGGGACAAGGCCATCGCCGAGAAGGCCAAGGCCGAGACCGCTTTCAAGGCCAAGGAGAGGGCCCTCGAGGCTGAATGAGAGACTCTGAAGAAGGCCAATGCTGATCTTTTCGCTCAGATGGACACCCTGCGCCAGATCCAATCAAAGCACATTAGCAACGAGGAATCTTGGAGAACCAAGCTGCAGCAGCTGCGCCGCCAACTAGTCGGTAAGTTCTTTTCTTCATTGCATCTTTTCTTCTCGGTCTTATTCCTTCTCGGCTTCCTTTTTTCTTTCTCGGTTTTTGATCTTGCCACTTGCTATTTCAGATATCTGGCCCCGTCTTGAATCTACTTCTGCGCCCACGATAGCCAAGGCCCGGGCAGTTCGCCTTTCGCTGGGTGAGCCAATTGACACCAGGGCTGATATTGAGGACAGCTTGCTGGTGCTCAAAGGCTACTTCGAACAGCTGGCCGGCTGCGGGACTGATTTGATGCATGCGGGCTTTGAGCTCCACCGGCTATTCTGGCCTCATGATCCTGAGCCAAAAAGCATGCGGGCGCTCGCCCTCAAGCTGGAAGGCGTGAAGGCCGAGTTGAAAAAATGGCGAGCCTCCGGAGCCCGTGCTGGTGCGGACGTGATGCTTCTCTGCATTGCGTCCTGGTATGAGAACCTGGATATGCAGCTTATCCGCGGGAAGCACAATAACTCCAAGTGGGAGACTGATGCCGATAGCGTGGCCTTGCGCAAGCAGATTGCATATGATGTCGCAGAGTGCGCCGAGACGGAGGTCTACATCGATGGCGTCCCCGAACCCGACACCGAGTACGAGGACGACGAAGATGACGACGAGGAAGAACTTGGGGACTACTTCGAATCTCCCAAGGGCAAGGCCGGGAAGGGCAAGGCCACCGTCGTCGCGAGTAGCGATGAAGACGAAGGGGCGCACATCGACAGCGAGCCACTCGACTTCGGCACCTCCTCAGGTGCTGCTCTTGACGAGACGGTGCCCCTCCTGGCCACGCTTCAGGCTCCTCCTCGGCTCCGGGACCCGTCTCGGTGGCCACGGCCACTTCCGAGCAGGCGGCCACCCAGGAGGACGCCGAGATGGAGGAATCCGCCGCCGTGCAGACGGAGGCTGATGCTACCCACGCCAGCACCGAAGGAACAGCCGCCACGACTGCCACCGAAGAAACTGCTGCCAGGACCGCCGCCGAGGAAACAGCCGCCAAGGCCAGCGCCGAGAACATCTCCTCTTCAACTTGAAGCAACCTGCAATCTTTTCTTTCACTTGAACATTTTATCAGATCCCCGGAATGCCGGGAGCAGATGTAACAGACTACCTTTATCTTGCTTGCTACTCAGTTTTTATGCCCACTCGGTTTACGTTGACATTAATCAATTTGAACGACACTGGCTTAATGCCGAGTTGTGTTTCCATGCGAGTCCCCGAGTAGCATTTCTTATTCACCCTGTCTTTTTCATCTCTGCTCTACCTGCGACTTGTCGCTTGTTTGGTATTCGAGTCACAAGAATCAAGGAACAAGGCTGCAAATACTTAGCCGCTAGAAACAATCATGATAACGCAGCCCACCACTTAGCCGAGAAGGCGAAAACGGGGAACAAAAAGTAACCGACAATCTACTCGGTTCCTGCACTCTTTCTTCCTTAGTGATTTTCGTGTGCTCATTGACCTTTTGCTTGTTCTCTTGCTTGCCATGAAGCCGGGTTTCGGACAGCAGCGAAGTCGAAGAGTTGGCATATAGGTTTAAACACAGTACTTAATGCACCTTCGAGTTCTGAAGTGGAGCAACCGAATAGACAAAGGAACAAGCCGAGTAAGACAAACACTTAGAGCAATTTTGGACGAGGGCAGTCCCCGAGAACAATTTTAGATTGCAGAGTAGAATTTCAACTCGGATGAGAGGGTACATACACATCTTTGCTTACGAATGAAAACGACGAAGTAGAGCTACATTCCAGGGGCGCTTGGTTTCCTCTCCAGCTTTATCTGCCCTGTTCGCCTGCGATGGGCGCACATCTACAAGATAGTACGCATCGTTGTGCAGCGCTTTGCTGACAATGAAAGGCCCTTCCCAAGGAGGAGACAACTTGTGCATCCCGGCTGTGCGCTGCACCAGCCTAAGGACCATGTCTCCTTCTCGGAAAACCCTCGGGTTCACCTTTCGGCTATGATAGCGCCGCAGGTTTTGCTGGTAGATAGCCGAACGTGACAGAGTCAGCTCTCTTGCTTCTTCAAGCAGGTCAACGTCGTCTTCTCGAGCTTCTCTCGCCTCCACCTCAGTGTAGAGGGCTACTCGGGGGGAGTCATGCTCTAGGTCTATTGGCAACACGGCCTCAGCCCCGTATACCAAGAAAAATGGCGTGTAGCCGGTTGACCGGTTAGGGGTAGTCCTTAGACTCCACAACACCGCTGGCAACTCTTCTAGCCAACACCCAGGTGTTTTCAGCAGCGGCTCAATCAGCCTTGGCTTGATACCTGCCAGTACCATCCCATTGGCTCTCTCAACTTGCCCATTGGAGGCAGGGTGCGCGACTGACGCAACGTCTAGTCGGATATGCTTATCTCTGCAGAATCGCACCATTGCCCCCTCTGCAAAGTTGGTGCCGTTGTCGGTGATGATACTGTGCGGGTAGCCATATCTCATGATTATATCCTTCACGAACTTCACAGCTGTGACCCCATCGCACTTCCGAATAGGCTTCACCTCGATCCACTTGGTGAACTTGTCCACCATGACCAAGATATGTGTCATATTGCCCTTAGCCGGCTTGAAAGGGCCAACCATATCCAAGCACCAAACAGCAAACGGCCATGTGATAGGAATTGTTTTCAACTCAGAAGCTGGCATGTGAATCTTACTTGCAAACATCTGGCAGCCGGCGCACTTTCTCACAATATCTTCAGCTTGTTGCAGTGCCGTGAGCCAGTAGAAGACATGCCGAAAAGCTTTCTTGACCAAAGCCCGAGAAGAGGCGTGATGCCCACACTCCCCTTGATGTATCTCCACCAGGATTTCTTCTCCTTCCTCTGGGCTCACACAGCGTTGCAGCACACCAGTGGCACTTCTCTTATGCAGCACATCTCGGACTATGGTGTAGCCCTTGGACCTTCTCTGAATCTGCCTCGCGGTCACCTCATCTTCAGGTAAAGTACCGTCCCTTAGAAAGGATAATATGGGCATTGCCCAACTCGGTGTCTCCCGCACGGGAAACACTGGTTCGTCCATTTCCATTGGGACAGGCTCTGGTGGTTGCACAGGAGGAGTAGGAGCGCTTCTCTGCAGCCCAGACCGATTGGCGAGAACTTCTTCAATGAATGCGACAGCTTCTGGGTTGAGGGCGGCAATCCCCGAGTAAGGAATGGCAGTCCCCGGGTAAGGAATGGCAGTCCCCGAGTAGAGAGTGGCAGTCCCCGAGTAGGGAGTGGCAGTCCCCGGGTAGTGAACGGCAGTCCCCGGGTTCCCTGCAGCACTCTCCCAGTCAATCTCCATTGGGTCAGATTCTTCACTCGGCAGAGAGGGAACAAAGATGGATTCCGAGCTGGGGGAAGGCTTGATGGATGGCTTCCTCAAATGCTCCAAGGCAATCCCTGCCGGGATGGACTGCCGAGAAGATCCCAACTTGGATAGCTCGTCTGCTGCTTCGTTCTCTGCTCGGTGGATATGCTGAAACTCACAGCCTTCGAAAAACCCAGTCATTGACTGCACCAAGAAGCGATACGATGCCATGTTGGCATCCAACGCATCCCAGGTACCTGAGACCTGCTGCACCACCAGATCTGAATCGCCATAGCAGATAATGCGCTGCACACCAACCTCCTTTGCTACTCGCAAACCATGCACCACTGCCTCGTACTCGGCTACATTGTTGGATGCCTTGAAATGAATCTGCAACACATACTTGAGCTGATCCCGCTTGGGTGATGTAAGCACAACGCCAGCACCAAGGCCTTCTTTCACCTTTGAGCCATCAAAGTGCATCTTCCAATAGTTGGAAACTGGAGCAGGAGGTTCATATTGCATCTCGGCCCAGTCCACAAGAAATTCCGCCAGTACCTGAGACTTGATTGCTTCTCTTCTCGTATACGCGGGAGCGTACGCGGCTAGCTCAATCGCCCACTTGGCTACTCTGCCACTCGCCTCCTTGTTCCCCATGATGTCCGAGATGGGAGCAGAGCTCACAACAGTGATGGGATGCTCCTGGAAGTAATGTTTCAGCTTCCGGGCGCCCAGGTACACACCATATGTCATCTTCTGGTAATGTGGATAGTTTTGCTTGGAACTGGACAGCACTTCACTGAGATAGTAGACTGGGCGCTGCACACTCTTGCCTTCTTCTTCTCGCTCCACCACTATCACCACGCTGACTACTCGGTTAGTCGCGGCAATGTACAGCAGCATAGGCTCCTTGGGTAGCGGACTAGCCAAGACGGGAGCGCTAGCCAGCATTGCTTTCAGCTCATTGAATGCCACGTCTGCTTGCGGAGTCCAGACAAACTTGTCGCTTTTCTTCATCAGCTGGTACAGAGGCAAAGCCTTCTCGCCCATCCGGCCAAGAAAGCGGCTCAGAGATGCCAGACAACCCGTGAATTTCTGCACATCCTTCAATGATCTCGGCAAAGACATGCTCTCAATAGCTTTTATCTTAGACGGATTGGCTTCAATGCCCCGACTAGAAACCAGGAAACCGAGTAGCTTTCCAGCTGGTACACCAAAGGTACACTTACTTGGATTCAGTTTCATTTTGTACCTGCGTAGGTTAGCAAAGGTTTCCTCCAGGTCGGCAAGCAGAGTATGTGTTTTATTCGTTTTGATGACAATGTCATCTACGTACACCTGCACATTCTTGCCGAGCTGGTCGTGCAAGCATTTCTGCATGCATCTCTGATAGGTTGCACCCGCATTCCTCAGGCCAAAACACATGACACGATAGCAATAAGCCCCGTACGGGGTAATGAAAGCAGTCTTTATTTGATCAGCAGGATTGAGTGCAATCTGGTGGAAACCAGAGTAGGCATCTATGAAAGACAACAGTTCACAGCCGGCAGTGGAATCGATCACCTGATCGATGCGAGGTAGCGGGAAAGGATCCTTGGGGCAAGCCTTGTTCAAGTCGGTGTAGTCGACGCACATGCGCCTTGCAGTGGCGGCCTTGGGATCTTCCTTTTTCTTCTCGACCATGACCGGGTTGGCCAACCAGTCCGGGTGCAGCACCTCCATGATGAAGTTACTGATCAGCAGCTTGGTGATTTGATCACCGATGGCCTTCCTTCTCTCATCCCCGAAACGGCGTAAAGCCTGCTTCACGGGCTTGGCGTCAGGACGCACATGCAAAGAGTGCTCAACCAACTCCCTCGGGACTCCTGGTAGATCTTCATTGGTCCAGGCGAACACGTCCCGATTCTCACGGAGGAAGTGGATGAGCGCGCTTTCCTATTTCTCGGCCAGCCCGGCACCAATGATGGCCACGCGCTCCGGGAACTCGGGGTCAACCTGGACTGTCTTGGTCTCCTTGGCAGCTTGGAAAGCAGTACCATGCTGGGTACTCGGCACACCTTGCGCGCCGGCCTGTGCGGACTGAGCCATGGCCACCACCTCGTACATCTTCTTCTTCTCGGCAGCAATCACCATCGATTCCGCCAGCTGTGAGCTAGCAGAGGCACACTCCATGGACTTCTTGTAATCTCCCGAGATAGTGATAATGCCATTGGGCCCGGGGATCTTCATCTTCAGGTAAGCCACATGAGTGGAGGCCATGAACTTGCTCAGAGCAGGCCTGCCGAGTAGAGCATGATAGGGGCTCTGATGATCCACCACTTCAAACTGCAGGCGCTCAGTGCGGCAGTTCTCCCGAGTACCGAATAGCACATCAATCCACACTCGGCCAATCGGGTTGCAGGAGATCCCGGGCACAATGCCATGGAAAGTGGTCTTGCTAGGCAGCATCATGTTCTCGGCCAGGCCAAGCTTCTCGAGCGTGTCCTTGTACACAATGTTGATGCTGCTGCCGTTGTCGATCAGCACCTTGCTGAATCTCACATTTTTCTCGGGGCCCAGGAAGGTGGGATCCAGCACCAAGGCGTAGGTACCCGGATTGGGCATCACCTTGGGGTGATCTGCCCGAGTCCACCTGATCTCCTGGTCGCACCAGTACATGTAGTGAGGAACAGCCGGGATCATAGCATTGACCTCCATGGCCCGCCTGTGCTGCGACTGCTTGTCGACTGCCTCAGAAGTGAAGATCATATAGCTCTCATGGTGCTCTTGGTACTGGTTAGGGCCATTGCCCCCATTGTTGCCATTGTTGCCATTGTTGTTGCCCTGGTAGTTGTTGTTGCCTCTGTTGTAGTTGTTGCGGTTGTAGTTGTTGTTGTTGTTGCGGTATCTCTCATTGTTGAAGTTCTGGTTGGCTCCTAAAGCCACCTGGTTGACATTCTCCCTTCTCGGGTACACTGGCGGCCGAGCTGCAGGAGCGCGAGTAGGCTGAACAGTGGCATTCGCGGCTGGCAGAGGAGGTGGAGGAGGCAAGCCATCACTCTTGATCACATCCCACCATTCGCATTGCCGAGTGGTGTGGTTCGCAGGCCTTGAGGGGTGGTGAGTGTGAAAGCTGCATGGGCCATCCTTCATGTCATCGAAGACAAACTTCTTCGGCTGCTCGGAGTTCCCGCTACCCGATTGCGCAGTGCGGAATGGTTTCTTGTTGCCTTGGCCCTGGTTCTGGTTCTGCCCGTAGGCTCCAGCAGGTTTCTGCCTCTGGCCACCACCGCCTCCGACATTCACCGCATTCACCTCTTCGGGATCATACCGAGTATCTACTCGGCGCTTGTTGCGGAACTCGTTGCGCTTGCTGCTGTTGAAGTTTCTTCTCGGCTCAGAGGAATCCATCAGTGGCTGAGTAGGATCACCGAGTGCGTATTGATCCGCAATCTTGATGGTCTCGGCCAAGGTGTTCGGCATCTCCCTCTGCAATCTCTGCCAAAGCATGCTGCCATGTCGGCAACCCTGCGCAAACCAAGTGATGGCCTGCGCCTCATTCACACCCTCACAAGTGTTCCTCAGGGTGCTCCACCGAGTAAGGTACTCGCGGTCCGTCTCGTCTTCTCGCTGCCGGCAAGCCGACAACTGCTGTGGCCTATTCGGCCTCTTGTAGGTGCTGGTGAAGTTGCTGATGAAGGCATCCGAGAAGTCCAGCCAGCAGTTAATGCTGTTCTTGGGCAAGTTGTTGAGCCAAGTGCGAGCTGGACCCTCTAGCATCTGCGGCACATAGCGTACCGCCCATCTCCTGTTGCCATTCGCGATATGGACCGCGGTGACGTAGTCGTTGAGCCAATCTTCAGGCTTGGTGCTACCATTGTAGCTCTTGGTACCTCTCGCGAGCTGAAAGCCCTTCACGGACGGCTCGTTCATGATGCGCGGGCCAAAGCACTCGGGGCCAGGAGGACCCGTGCTCTCAAGCCGCGCCGACAAGCTGATACGGTCCAGCTGGTGCCTTGCATCTCCAGGCGCCAACACGCGCTCACCGACACGGTCATGGATGTCATAACCAGCCATCTCCATAGCCGAGTAGCCATCATCATACCTATCCACCTGCATGGCTGCAGGCTGCTCCACCGGGTTGGCGACTGGTGCCACTGGGCGCGGCTGCTGCCTCTGCCGAGTAGGCGGAGCTGCGGGTTGCCGAGAAGTACCCGGACGTGCGGCTTCTCGGACACGGCTTTGAGCTTGATGGGCTTGAGAGCCTGCTCTTGCAGCGTTGTGTTCCTGCCCGGGCTGCTGCGGCACAGCAACCTGTTTCGCGGCAGCAGCCGGGTCATACACCTGCATTTGCCTGTCTCTACCCGTACGCCCGCTGCGGCTCTTCTCGCGGCTAGGATGCGGAGATGAGGCTTGATCGTTAGATCTAGCCGCGTGCGAGTGAACCACCTGCGAAGCTCCAGCTCCCGGGTTGGCCTTCCGGAACTCCTCGTTCTGCCTGGCGGCCTCCAGCACCAGCTCACCGAGCCTCTCCTGCTGCCTACGACGCGCCTCTCCCTCTAGGCGCGGCAACTCGGCAGCCACAGCTTGCGCAGCTCGCAGCGTCTTGGCGGGCGTGCTGTACCTCGGCCTTGTGAAGGTGTTCGCGGTAGCAGACTGCGCGGGCTCCTCCGCGACAGTCGCCATCTCGGCGCCCAGGTTGCGCCGCGTGGCGCCTACCCTGCTAGGCCTCCTGGCCACCGGCGTGAAGCCGTGAGCCTTGTTGTACTCGAGCTGGTCTAGACTCAGCTCGAGCCTGATCTTCTCCAACTCCGCCTGCTCGGCGAGCAGCTCCTGGCGTTGCCGCTCGAGCTGCTCCCTTACGGCTAGGAGCTCGACGTCGGTGGGCGTGGGCATGCCGGTTCGCGCCGCAGACGCGGGGATGACTGTAGACGTGGAAGGCGGCAGGTTGCTCTCCTTCTCGTAGGGCCGGTGGGTCCTGCCACCCGCGGGCGGGTCGTCAACCTCCTCGACGACGGCCGCAGCGCCAGTAGCAGCTGCGCCAGCGTTTGCCGCCAAGCCCGTCACCATCACCTCCGCGCAGCATGCAGAGCTGCATGCGGGCCTTCCGCGAGCAGCAACAACCGCGGGAGGATCCTCCGCGTCGTGCACCAGCTCGGGGTAGGTGTCGTTGGCGACGGTGGCGACGTAGACGAGGTGAGAGCCGAAGGAGATCACCGAGCCGCCCTCCGGCATGGCCTTGCCGCCGAAACAGCCGGCGTTGTCGGTGACGAAGTCGAAGGAGCCGAATCTGTGGACAAGGCCACAAACTACGCGCTCCGCTGATGAAGATCCCGTCCGAACAGAAACTCCAGCCAGCGCCGCTGGTTGCCCCACGGTGGGCGCCAACTGTCGTGGTGGTGTCACGGCAGATGCCATGGGATGGCTAAAGATGTGGGGACGATGGACGCTGGAGGTGTCCGGGGAGGGATCACGCGACGAGTAGCCGCGTGAGGTAAGATCCACACAACACAAACAACACGATGTACCCAGGTTCAGGGCCCTCGTGAGGAGGTAAAACCCCTACTCCTGCCTTTCTCTATGTATTACGGTGTCTCACCGAGTAGCCACAGTACAAATAGTAATGCTACCGAGTAGCCCCTTGCCCCTCTCCGAGTAGAGCTAGGTCAAGATCTTAGGGTTTCTAGGGTTTCTAGTGAGCCACTATGGGAGCATATGAGAGCGTCTGTGAGTGTGCCTCGCGCAGGAGGCGGCGGGGCACCTTATATACATGGTGCCCAGCCGGATACGTCCAAATCCTAGACAAGTGTCGACATAGTGTGCACACTGTCCTTTCTCCGAGTACCCGCTGACAGCTTTGGTCGTTGGTCTTGGCTGCTTCTGTAAAGTCGTTGGGCAAAACTAGGGGACAGACTGGTATCACTGTACCTAGTCACAGAGTAGGCCCCCCTTATCCTGCCACCGACTGCTTCCATGCTGTCACTGTCAGGCAGGCCGTCCCCACGTGAACAGTAGTTCGAATGCTGCCAAGTACGGACCCAGGATACGCGGGATCCTGTGTCAGAACGGCTCCTTTGACTTCCTGCCCGAGTAGTTTCCCGCCAAATGTTCCCGCCAATTGTACTCGGGCCAAACCTTCTACTCGACATGGTAGAAACTGATTGATATCTCCTTCTGGCCATCTTGAGGTGAGACCGGGTAGCAGTCGACCGGGTAGCGAGTACCCGGTAGTCGGCTACTCGACCAGACCTTTCTTCTGTAAGCGGCCTTTACCACCTGTCTTTACCCTACTCGGGGGTAACCCCCCGACAGTTGGGGTCACCCAAGCACACCGGTGACGAGCCGGAGAAAACCGCGGCCTCCGCGGCGGGCGGAGAAAACCTTTCCGCCGCCGCGGACGTTGCGGGCGCGAGCTCCGCCGCTTCCCCGCCGTTCGCTCCTGAAACGGCGGAGGAGAAGATCCAGCTCGTCGGTGACGAGCTCGCCGCCGCGGAAGCTGCCGCCGCCGCCGCCGCCGGAGCGGATGAAGAGACGGAATCTGCAGGCAACTGGATTGCCTGCAGCATTCCCCCGGCTCTCCTTCCAAACATGGAAAAGGAGGGCCTGGTGCTTCAGGGGAAATGGCGTCTCCCTGAGGACGAGAACGAACCAACGCCGAAAGACGGCGAAAGAGTTCTTCTCTCCTCCCATCTCCTTCGAGGTATGGGCCTTCCACCTTCCGCCTTCTTCCTCCAAGTTCTTTCCCATTACAACATCCAGCCCCACAACCTGCCACCCAATTCCATCCTCTACATGGCCGGCTTCCAGGCTTTGTTCGAAGGTTACTTAGGCTTAGAACCTAGGTTAGACTTTTGGACGTATTGTTTCGGGGTTAAGCGGAACTCTTCGGAGGGCGCACTCCCGACTTGCGGAACCATCTCTTTTACTCTTCGGAGATTCAGAGAAGATTGGTTCCCCAAGATCAAGACGTCGGAATCCGTCAAATTTTGGACGGGTTCCTTCTTTTACCACCCCGATGTGCCTTTTCCGACAAAGGCTATCGGGGTTCCTCCTTTCTCGAACTCTGCGGCTATTCCCCAAGATAACTGGGGAACGGAAGCCATCCAGGTTCTGCCGCCTGATCTTCTAAGGATCAAGCGGCGCATCGCTAAACTCACCTCCTCCACTCCACCTTTGACCGGCATGGACACGGTCCTTTGCTGGTTGAATAGACGGATTCAGCCGTTGGCCAACCATGGTGGTCGCCTTCTTTGCGACTACACGGGAGCCAAGGACCCAATGCGGACAACCATCAAAGATTGGCCCGCAAAGGAACTTAGACGGCGCATCAATCAGTTGGTCGCATCACGCGACCAATACGAAGCGAGTCGGCCAATGTATACGGCCGACAATCCGGCTCCCAAGGTATGTTTCCGTCATTTGGGTAGATTTTTATCATTCTTTCTCGGATTTTCTCGCTCATAACTCTAATTTTTCTTTTTAATAGATTACTGAACTTCCAGACTCGGAATTGGCCTCCGAGACTGAGCTGGACGCGCTTCGCACCGCTGCTACAGGTGGGCGCAAGCGAAAGAAGATTCCTTCCTCTGAGGAAGTTATCAACCTTGACGGAGTTCCCGTCGCCACTTCCAGGTTAGTTCATCCGGGTTATTTTGTTACTTGTCGAAGTTTTTCTTTCGTCTTCGGAAAGTTAACATTTTCCGGGTTTCTGGTTTTTTAGCCTAGCTCCTTCTAGCCTGAAGCCGAAGAAGCTGAAAAGACACAAGGCCGTGTCCAGCCGAGGCGCCCATCCTTCTTCTGCCATTCCTCTGGACTCATCGTCCTCAATGGCGGAAGAGCGCGCTGCCACCCCCCCCCCCCCCCCCCCACCGAACCACTGGAGACCAGCCGTCCCGTTGTGTCGGAACCTGACACGAGGGAAAGGGCGGCTCCGGACGCGGGAAAATATTCTCGGTCTTTCGACGAAGAAATTCCCAAGTTCGACAAGGACTTCAAGCACATCAATGACGGTCTGAGTATGGCTGGAACTCTCTTTGCGGAGTACGCAAAGGAGTTCACTGAAAACTTGGCAGGTTTGCAACGCATGAGCCAGGTATGTATCTCTAGCCCCCAAGCATTAAATAAAATGCATGCTTTTTACCTTAATGCTTTCTAACTATTCTTTTCCTTGCCGTGTTCTAGCAAACTGCCGAAGCCATTAACGTGGCGGTTTTCAACAAGCTCTCGATCAAGAACAAGGAAGTTAGGAATCTTCTTTCCATTCTTGAGGAGAGAGAGGCGGAGCTGGCCTCATCTCAGCTCGCATTGTCGGAAGCAACAGGTAATCATTTTTCCTTTGAAATCTCCTATTCAGATATTCGTCTAAGTACTTTTTCCGGGAATATTATTAACTCGGATTTTTCCTTTCTTTTCAGCTGCTTTGGCTCAGGCTAAGCAAGCAGCTGAAGATTCTGTCAATGCCAAATATCTCCGCAAGGAGAATGTTGAGCTTCACAAGGATCTTGTGAAAGCACAAGAAAATCTGGAAGCCAGCAACTTAGCACTTGGGGTTTCTCAATCCCAGGCTTCCGCCCAAGCGGAGAAAGATCGGGCCACCATTGAACGCCTGGAAGCTGCTCTGAGCCTGCGTGAGGAGGAAACTTCCGAGATCGACAAACTTGTTGGTAAGTTTAAGTATACATTTACCATTCAGTTTGTATTTTTTCTTCCTTTTTGATACTTAACCTTTTTTGGTTGGTTTTTGCTACCAAACAGGAGATAATGCAGATCTTTCTCGGATTGAAAGAATCCGAGTTTTTGAAAAGACCTGGACTTCTATCAGGGTTGCTTGCATGCAACTGATCAACAAGTTTCTTCCCTCCAAGACTGGGGAGTTCTCGGAAGTTGAAAAACTTCTGGGTTCTATCATGGAGGTGGCGGAGTCCAGGGAATCCTTCCTTCGCTCCGCTGCACGGGGTGGTGCACGCATGGCACTTGGCTTAATGCGTATGCACTACCCTGGTGCAAAATCCTGGCGCGTGGCCACCGGTGTCCCTCAAGGATACACGGAAGCCCAGCGAAATGCGATCTTTGATGAAATCAAAGGACACGCTACCCAGGTTGCTTCTATGGTGAATCTCTCCATTAATTACCCGGAGGAAGAAGTTCCTGAAGCCCCCCAGGACGACAGCAGCGAGGAGGAATCGGATGCTTGAAGGGTTTCCTTAAACCTGGACAGCAAAAAATAGACAATAGGAGCATTACTGCACTTTTATAATGTAATTCGAATTGTAATGCTTCTATTTGTATTAATGAAAACTCCGCCTTTTGCAGTCTTAATTATAAAAGTCTTTGCAAGTTTTTCGGATTTTATTATTCCTTTATCTTCTAAGTTCTCTGGCTTATATGTTTTAACTGTCCTTAGTGTTTGAAATGGCTCAAGTAGCAATATGAATCATCATGCCGAGTAACTGGGTGTAACCCATCAGTTTAGACTCGGAAACATGGATCATGCTAAAGGCATTTTTACTAACTAGCTCCAGTAACCCAACACATATGCGATCAGATAGTACTTTAGAGAAACAGGAATTTTTTGAACGAAACCTGGGCACGCAGGCAATTCAAGTTTCCTTTAGCCGTTAACAGGCTGAAAAATCATTCAGCTTTTAAACACCGAGCACGCAGGCACAATTCGGGTTAACATTGAATGTTTTGCAAGATCATTGGGAAATAGAGAAGGTGGAACCATGCTTTGTACTGTAATAAACTTGTAAAAACATGGATACCACAATTCCAACAACTTTATTTCATGATCTCAAAAGATGTTTACATAGAATTGAACTTAGTACGGAAAGGGACATAACTTGCTAGACGTTTCCAGGCTTTCGTAATCCGCTTGACTTTGTCGGATTGTTTCAGCAGTTTGTAGAGTGGTAAGGCTTTATCCCCTAGCCGACTAATAAATCTGCTGACGGCTGCGGCAGAACCCGTCAATCTTTGGACATCTTTGACGCAGGTAGGTTTTGTGATGTTCAAGATTGCCTTGATCTTTTCCGGGTTAACTTCTATTCCTCTGTGAGAAACGATGAAACGCAGAAGTTTTCATGAGGGAACCCCGAATACGCACTTAGATGGATTCAACTTCATCTTGTAAGTGCGCAAGTTTTCGAAAGTTTCTCACAAATCCTCAAGGAGTGTATCTTTTTCCTTGGTTACGACAGCAATATCGTCCACGTAAACATGGACATTTTTGCCAATCTGGCTATGCAAACAACGTTGCATGCAACGCTGGTAGGTTGCACCTGCGTTCTTCAAGCCGAACGGCATGGTTACATAATAGTACGTCCTGTACGGGGTTATAAAAGAAGTCTTGATTTGATCTTCCTTTTTCATGCGTATTTGGTGGTACCCGGAGTATGCATCCAAAAAGCACAAAAGTTCACAGCCTGCAGTGGCGTCTATTATTTGATCGATTCGCGGTAGCGCGAACCTATCTTTCGGACACAACTTGTTCAAACCTGTCTAATCTATACACATTCTAAGAGCAGTAGTGTCTTTCTTCGGTACTAATACCGGATTTGCGGACCAGTCAGTATGGATTACTTCCTTGATGAAATCCGCTGCTAAAAGCCGGATAATTTCCTTGCCAATAGCCTTCCGTCTTCTTCCGTCAAATCGACGGAGACCTTGTTTGACGGGTTTTGATCCAAGAATAACCTTGAGTTGGTGCTCAGCAAGTTCCCTGGGTACACCTGGCATGTCAGCTGGACACCAGGCAAAAATATCCCAGTTCTCACGGAGGAACTTGATGAGCTCGCCTTCCTATTTGTCAGTCATCCCAGTCCCTACGACGACAAATTTTGTCGGATCTTTGGGATCTAGGATTACCTGTCTTGTATTCTCGGACGCCTTGAAGCTGTCTGTTGGCTTCCGGGTTTCTTTTCCTGCCGGCATTTCTGACGGCGATACCTCCTTGGCTAATTCCTTCAGTTCTTCCTTTGCTATGACTCTCTGAGCGCAAAGGGCGTTTTCCTTCTCCAACTCGTTTGCCAGCTTGAAATCACCGGCTATGGTGATTACTCCTCCCTTGGGTCCTGGCATCTTCAGCTTGTTATAGATATAACAAGATCTTGCCATGAACTTGGCGAAAGCTGGACGTCCGAGTATTGCGTGATACACGCTTTCGAACGGCACTACTTCGAAGGATACTTTTTCCTGCCGGAAGTGATCTTTATCTCCGAAGGTGACATCTAGGGAAATTTCTCCTAGGGATCGTGCTTGCCTGCCAGGAACAATGCCATGGAAGCGTATGTTGCTGTAGTTGAGCTGAGACTCGGAAATCTTCAGATGCTTCAGTGTATCCAGGTACATTATATTAATGCTGGATCCTCCATCCATCAACACTCTTCTTAGCCTAGTGTTTTGAACAATAGGGCTTACAACAAGAGCTTGTGTGCCGGGTTCAGGGATATTTCCGGGATGATCAGACTGATCCCAGATTATTGGTGTGCTGGAGTACTTCAAGAATTTCGGGGTTGCCGGAACAACCGTGTCGTGGGATAATCACAGCAGACGTTACCAGGGGTAACTGATCTTGGGGCAAGACGACACAGGCGTTTGGGAGAGGGTTTAGCTCAGAGGAAAACATGGTGCAACTCGATCTGGTAGCCGGCAATCAAAGTCGCCGAGTCTCCGATCTTGATATGATAACTCAATTCTGGGATTACACTAGATGCTCGATATCAAGCGATATTGCTAGGGTTCTTAGATCTCTGTTTAAACTAGACCTAGGGGTCGGTTTATAAAGCACCCGTACCCCCTTAGCCCTATTCCCCAAGGCGCAGCTTGAATCCTACCCGGACACCGCTTACAAACCCTAACTTTCCTTACCGTAACCCACAATCCGGGTCACGAAGCCTACAAACTTTTGGGCCTTCCAGAAGCTTCATTACTCCTAACCAGATGGCGCACCGTGTTCTTTGGGCCGGGTTAAGCCTTGGAGTTGGCCTACCGGGTTATTATCCCCCCATCAGTAGTCCCCAGAATAGCTTGGGCTTCACGGATCCTCCTTGAAGCGCTCGCTATTCCCTGCAAAGATATCAAACACACAGGCATATGGAGGCCGGGTTAAAGTGCTTTGATAGATGGCTAGGCCTGACTCCATGGTGGCCATATATTAACCCGGGTTTTCCCCCAAACACTTTGGCTTAATTTTCCAGGTCCAAACCCTAATAAAAATGCCAAGATCCCGTATTCAGTAACCGATCCTGATATCACGGGGTGGATCTCCTTCTTTCTCTTGTCCAGATGCTTTGCCCAATACTTGGCGCATATCTTGCAGAATCCACGTGGATAACCATCACCCCACGATTTCCGGCTTCTGGCCGTTGAGATAGAATCACCCTCACCTTATAAATAGTACTCAGAGGGTAACCCTAAACCCATCACTACGCCTCAGCTTCCCCTTTCCTTCCTTGCTCCGTACACCCTCGCAGCACCACCGCAAGAAGCTTGCGCTCGCCGTCGAAGCTAGGTCGCCGCCGGCCGCGCTCGCCCTCGAGCCATCTCGCGCCGCCGTCAAGCTTCACTGTCGCACCTTCATTCCCCGCGCCAAGAGCCGCGAAGGGGCATTTGAGCCACGCCGCTCGCCGCCGTCGCGCTAGACTCCATTCTCTCCAGTAAGCCTCTTGCAGCCGTTTAATTTAGCCCCGCAATTTTTCAATTCATCCAGGATCGGATCTAGGTCAACCCGTGGGTCTTTCTTCCGATTGCATCAAGTTAGATCGATTCGATGCTCGCCAACTCCTTTAACACCTGCTAGATAGTTACAAATCATCCTCCTACCATTACTAATCACCAAATCTCCTGTAAAATCGCTCGCAAACTTTCCCATCTGGATCCATTCCTCCTCGATTTTCCGCTCATTGCGTTAACATCCGGAAAATCCTCCTTTTCCAGATATTTTGCTTGCAGTAGACACATGGGCAACCATTCATCTTCCCCAAATGCCTTTCCATACGTAAGTGACCAATGATTTCCACAATTGTACTTAACACCCGGATACCTTGTAATCTCCACTTCATAGCGTGATACCCGGATAATTCTTAGCTTCATCTTTTCTTGATACCTTATGCTCGGATAATCCAACACTTCCGGGTCTTATTTCCTATGCCTCTTTTTCTTATGTTTTGCAGGCTGATCCCATGGCTCCCAAACGACAAGGAAAACAGCCGACTCAGGCGAGGACTACCCAAACCATATCTGCCAACTGGGGGCGTTCCACAGCTACGAAGGCCAAGTTGGACGAGCTAGCCGAATTAGGAATTCTCCCTTCTCAGAAGGACATTCACTGGAGGGCGCCAGGCAACGAGACCCGGCCCACACCCGCCGATAACGAGGTAATCTGCTTCGTAGAGCATGTGACCCAGGGATTCCGTCCTCCGGGTCACCCTTTCTTCAGGGAGGTCTTAAGCCATTATGGCCTCCGGGTATTCGACATAGGGCCTAACTCTATGTTGAATATTACCCACTTCATTGTTCTATCCGAGTCGTACTTGTGCGTGCCGCCAAGTTTGACTCTCTTCATCGAACTATTCCAGTGTAAGCCGTGCCGCGAAAGTGGTGACGGAGCACTTCTTACTTGTGGCGGGGTATCCATCCAACGCCGCAAGAATTCACCGATGCCAACTCTCAATTTAAACTCCCACGTCAAACATTGGCAGCTGTCTTTCTTTTATTGCCACGATACCTCCCCAGACGGCGAAAAGAAACTGCCGGGTTACTCGGAAAGCCTCCTCGAACCTTCCGAGTCTTTCAATGCCTTTGCACCAGACCCAGACAGGGAGGCGATCCTTCCCTCTTTAGCCAAGATAGCCATCCTCTCAGCCCAAGGCCTCCTCGGGCTAAATTTAGTAAAAACATGGGTTGATTTTCGGATCCAACCCAACTCCATCCGCACCAAATTGATGTGCGAGTATTCGGGGCACACCACAGATGCACTCCGATACTCTACCAAGAGCTTTGCGACCGGCGATACCAACAAGACCATCAAGGGCTTCTTGACAGAGAAGCTAGAGGTGATAAAGGGCATCACCGGGTTACCCCCGTTCACTCGGGAAAACCCGGCTCCAGCGGTAATATCTGATATTCATAACTTATCTCCACATTTTGACTTGATACAACTTCTGACCCTTAATCTCGTTCTTTTGACTTAGGCTGATGACCCTTTCTGGAGAGTTGAACCCTCCCCCCTTCCAGAGACCCGGAAGAAGAGGACGAGCCGGCTGATGATAGTGAAGGTATTTGCACAGAATTTGTATATCTTTACTTGTATTATTTTCCTCCCGTTTACCTTTTTTCCAACGCACACACACCCGGTTCGCAGGGCTGGAGGACGAAGGTGAGACCAACGAGGATGACCCGGAGGCAACCGAGTCTGACCAAGAAGCAACAGTTGGAGCCAAGAGGAAGGCCAAAGGGGCAGTGTCCAAGGTTCCTTTTTCCGCGTTATCCTCTGAACCTTACTCCTTTGACGCCATGCGACGACTTAACCATCAATTATCAAATTCGTCGTGCTTGAAGGATTCTTTCCCAGCCAAGCGCAGAGTAACTCGGAGCTCCCCGGGTGAAGATCCCCTTAACCTGGGCATCTCTACCCCCTCGGTCCATCGTGCCAGCGCTCCTCCGTCCCGTCCTTCTGACTCTCCTCGACGCCACCCTTCTCCTAACCATCCACGTGCCGGGCAATTCCGGGTTCCGTTAGTGGTCCCTGTGACGACCTCATCTGCTTCCAGTGGCGAGCTCCCGCCGGACTATACAGTGAATGCCGGGTAAGTTTTTGTTACATGATTTCCTTTTACGTCTGACAAGTTTCCACTCAAGCCACCGTCATCACTAATAACTCCCTTTTCTCATCTTTCTTTCAGCACTCAAGTCACCGTCAGTGACCCGGAAAACGTAGAGGCGGATAACCATCGGCCGGAGAAGCCGACTAAGAACGTAGACGCCGCGACTGGCGGTGATACGGCGAATAACCAGGAACAAGGCCCTCTAAACAATCCGCTTCCCCGAACCGCTGGATCTCCTTCCTCATCGGAACCAGTGGACGAGGAGATCGAGGTTCTGGATACAAGGATGGGTTCTCCCAACCCGGGTACTCAAACTGTCCGGGTCTCGACCCCAAGGGCGGGGAGAGCTCCCCCACCAGGCGACCAGGCTGCCGGCTCTTCCGGTACTCGACCCGAGGAACTAACGTTTGCCCAGATGCTGGAAAACCTGCGCACTTTAAGGGCTAATGAAGAAAACATCTTGGGGGCTTTAATAGCCAAACACGAGGTAAATCCGACTGATATTGCTTGTGCCCTTATCCAGTCCCCAAGTTCCGAGTGAATTGATTCATAATTTGCTTGGGACTTTATTACACAAGCGACTGATAACTTGCCCCTTTACCCGACTAATCCTTGTTTGCATCCATGCAGTCTTTCGTGACTCAATCTGAGGAGAAACTGGCAGACGCTACCAAGCTCGTTGAAAAGGAGGTAGCTTTGCGTGAAGCAGCCGAGGCTGAAGCCAGGAGGAATAGGCTGATAATGAGGAAATATAGGAAAAGGGCTCACAAAGCAGAAGATGATCTAACAAGCCTTTCTGTCCAAATATCTGACACATATCGTGCTTTACTTGGTACGTTTCCTCCTCCGGGTTTATCCTTTTGATAGACAGCAAGAGTTTTCCCGACTTATGTTTCCATTTTTTCAGGCCCGGACGAAGCCATGCCGGATGAGGATGACATTGCCAAGCTGAAAACTATGAAGAGCGTTATCCGGCAGCTATGTGCCGGAACCAAATGGATCCTTCAGGAATTACGGTGGCCGGGTAAAGGACATGTTGATCTGAAGAGGATGCTGGATGCCTTCTCCACTATTCCTGAGTGGATTTGGCACTGGAAATGCTCGTCTTGCCGGGTTGGAGTGACCCGGGGGCTTGCACTTGCCAAGGCTTATTTTCCCAAGGTCGAGCTAGTGAAGCTTATGGGCGGCTTCCCAGAGTTCAAGCTTGATGGGTCCAAGTTCTATGTGAAGGATTTTCAGGCTGTCCAGAAGGAGGTTCGTTACCCGGCCAGCGTAATTGCTGACGACCTGGATGTTAATATCCTTGTTCCTGCATATGATGCTGCTGGTGAAGCAATTAAGTCGGACCTTCCCGAGCCGTATGATATGCTGGCTCGGTGGAAGGAGGAAGCTGCTGCGTTAAGGGCGGAGGCTGCCAAGAAGCAAGCTGAAGCCGGCTCTGCCCCCGCTACCTCGACACCGGCCGTTCCACCTCCTGCTCGGGCTGGTACTACTGACCCGGGCGCTGCCGCTACCACCATCGATGGCAAGGGCAAGGCCAAGATGAACGCCGAGTGATACCTGACATTTGATGCCTCTTCTTATGATGCGTTTGTTTAAACGATTATATTTTGGTTGGTGCGCCTGTGCACCTTTGATGTCTTTCACCAGGACTTTGTGATGTATGATAAGGTCTTGATATACTCTTGCGCCTCTTATGGCTTTTTAAATTTATCCACTTTTGAACTCATCTGCACTCGATATCCGGCTTTCTTTATTGTTCCTTTTTGTGAAACTCGGTTTCCGGGTCTCATGGGTGTTTGACAAGCGGATTTGCTTCTAAGTCCCCAAGCCCCCGAGACTCGGATATTTGGGTTTTTGGAATTCTACAAGTAAGCAATTTTTTCTCTTTTCAAGATTTCAAGTCACCCGGACCCAGATCTCCAAGTCTAGGACACTTGATCTTGAAAGGAGAACGAGTTGCCTACTACTAAATTCACGAAGATCCCAGAGTCGTTTCACATAGGATTTGAAGTTATGCTTAATAATCGTTGAGTTTCCAGCTGTTTAGCCTTGTACTCTGCATAACTTGTGGTTTAGATGACCCTTTTGACTATCTTGTACTGTAAGCCGGCTTTCGCGTGGATACCATGTTGTTACATCCATACGAAAACGTGGCCAGTCAAGCCCCGTCGGGTTTCATGGCTGACTGTAATCGTAAGCGAACAAATCATGCCACTTTAGTGCGAGTCACATCGAGCTTAAGTAAGAATAGCCAAGAAATTTGGACTTCTTTGTCCGGTTATAAGATTGTAGCCGTACTCGTTTGCAAGTAGTCGGCCCTTATAACTCATAGGCATCGTGGCCGGGTCTTTGAGTTCGTAACTGTGCTATTCAAGCGACCAGCCCCCAAGACCTAGATATACGCATCATACTGAGAGTACAGAACCTGATAATAACCATCTCTTTTCTTGATAATCACCTCTTTACTTGATATGAAAAATCTAGGTCAGCAAGCCGCCTCATTAAAAACCCGTCCAGTCCCCAAAGGTACCCTGGATAGGAAAAGAGTACGTCTGAAAACCTGCTGCCTGTTACATCGTTCAATTCCATAATGCCAACATAATTTTTGCTAAGTATAATATGGACGTAGCTGAGCCACGTTCCACGGTCTGTCTCTTTCTTGCATAGATGAAGTGGTGTGAGCGGTGTTGTTAACTGTGGTCGACTCTTCCCTTGCATCTATCAAGTAATATGACCCATTATGCAAATTCCGGCTTATGATAAACGGTCCTTCCCAGGGTGGTGATAACTTGTGCTTTCCTTCGTTCGACTGTACCAGGCGCAGAACTAGGTCTCCTTCCTGGAAGACCCGGGTTTTCACGTGCCGGCTATGATACCTTCGTAAATCCTGCTGATATATGGCTGATCTTTCCAGGGCTTGTTCCCTTTGCTCTTCTAACATATCCACAGCATCTTGCCGGGTTTTTTCATTCTCTACTTCGACGTATGCTGATACTCGTGGTGAATCATGAATAATATCACTCGGTAGTACTGCCTCCGCGCCATAGACCATGAAGAAGGGTGTCATCTGAGTAGATCTATTAGGCGTGGTATTGATGCCCCAAACCACAGAAGGAAGTTCTTCAACCCATGCGCCAGCTGCCCTGATACAGGGGACTCGTAATCGTGGTTTTAATCCGCGAAGCAATTCTTGGTTTGCCCTCTCCACTTGTCCATTGGCCTGCGGATGAGCCACTGATGCGACATCAAGCCGGATTCCATTGTTGCCACAGAACTTCTCCATCTCACCAAGGAACATGTTGGTTCCATTGTCGGTAATTATGCTGTGGGGATACCCGAACCGGTAGATAATCCTTTTCAGGAACTTGACTGCTGTGGCTGATTCGCAATTAGTAACTGGCATAACCTCAACCCATTTGGTAAACTTATCAATAGCCACCAAAAGGTGTGTCTTCTTGCATGGTGACATATGAAATGGGCCAACCATGTCCATACCCCAGACAGCGAACGGCCAAGTTAACGGGATGGTCCGTAACTCCATAGCCGGCACATGGGTTTGGCGAGCGTACCTTTGACATCCGTCACACCTTGCTACCAATCGTTCCGCGTCTGCTAGAGCCGTGAGCCAGAAAAACCCGTGTCGATAAGCTTTAGCCACGAGAGATCTTGTGGACGCATGATGTCCACAGTCGCCTTCGTGGATTTCCTTGAGAATCAGTCGGCCTTCTTCTGGCGCTACGCAGCGCAAAAAGACCCCTGCTACGCTTCTCTTATATAATTCCCCATTGATGATTGAATATCCCTTTGCTCGCCTCAAAATTTGCCTTGCTAATACCTCCTGCTGTGGTAACTCGCCTCGCGATAGGTAGGCCAAAAACGGTTCTGTCCATTCGGGAACAGTACGCACAGTAGCCACAAGTCCTGAATCCGGGTCTTGATTTGCTAATTCCTCCTCTGACTCGGTTTTAACTGATGGTCGCCATAATTCATCCAGGAAAACGTTAGGTGGAACCGGCTCTCTGCGCGAGCCGAGTCTAGCGAGCGCGTCGGCTACCTCATTCTTTCTTCTGTCTATATGCTCCACCTCATACCCGGAAAAACATCCTGCAACCCTATCAACTTCCCTGCGGTATGCTGCCATAGTTGCGTCCTTTCTATCCCAAGTTCCTGACACCTGCTGTACCACAAGGTCCGAATCTCCGAAACACCGTATCCTCTTGACGTTCATCTCCTTGGCTGCCCTTAGGCCGTGCAATAGGGCCTCATACTCGGCCACGTTGTTGGAACAGTCGAAGTGAATTTGTAGTACGTAACTTAATTTATCTCCTTTGGGTGACGTTAGCACCACCCCAGCTCCTGATCCCTCGTATTGCTTAGATCCATCGAAATGCATGATCCATGATTCGGAATTTGGAACCGTCGTAGTCATGCCTGTATGTGTCCAGTCGTTAACGAAATCAATTAAAGCTTGGGATTTGATTGCTGACCTGGGTTCGTAGTTGATGTGATAATCCCCCATCTCTATTGCCCACTTGGCTATTCTTCCCGTCGCGTCCGAGTTTCTGATGATATCCGACATTGGTATTGAACTAACCACTGTTATGGGATGTTCTTGGAAATACGGCTTCAACTTCCGGCTGGCCATAAAGACCCCGAACACCAACTTTTGCCAATGCGGATAGCGCTGCTTTGCTTCTGATAATACCTCGCTGACGTAATAAACCGGTCTCTGAACCGGGTAACCCTTCCCGTCCTCTTTGCGCTCCACCACGACTACTGCGCTGACGGCTCGGGGGCCGGCTGCCACGTAGAGTAACATAGGCTCTTTAGGACCCGGGGCCGCTAGTACTGGTGCTTCAGATAACTGCTTCTTTAGTGCCTCAAACGCCTCATCCGCCTCTTGATCCCATACGAATTTATCTGACTTCCTCAAGAGCCGGTACAAGGGTATTGCCTTTTCTCCGAGTCTGGATATGAATCGGCTCAAGGCTGCTACGCAGCCCGTGAGCTTTTGAACATGCTTCAAATTTTCCGGTTTTTTCAGACTCTCGATGGCCTTGATTTTATCCGGGTTTGCCTCGATTCCTCTCTCGGAAACGATAAAGCCGAGTAATTTCCCGGCTGGAACTCCGAACACGCACTTTGTCGGGTTAAGCTTCATCTGGTACCTCCTCAAGTTTTTGAACGTCTCCTTTAGATCATCGATAAATGTCTCCGTCTTCCTGGTCTTGATGACCACATCATCCACATAGGCATGGACGTTGCGTCCAATTTGGTCCTCGAAGCACTTTTGAATACACCGTTGGTAAGTTGCACCGGCGTTCTTCAATCCAAACGTCATAGTTTTATAACAGAAGGCCCCAAAAGGGGTTCTGAATGATGTTTTCTCCCAATCCTCCCTCTTGAGCTTAATCTGATGATACCCGGAATATGCGTCCAGGAAGCATAATAGATCGCTTCCAGCTACTGCGTCTATAATCTGATCTATCCTTGGTAGCGCGAACGGATCCTTTGGGCAATGTTTGTTGAGACTCGTAAAATCAATGCACATCCTCCACTCATTGGTCTTTTTCATCACTAGAACCGGGTTTGCCAACCAATCCGGGTGAAATACTTCCATGATAAAGCCGGCTGCCAATAGCCGAGCGATCTCTTCGCCTATAGCCTTCCTTCTTTCCTCATTCATTTTCCTCAAACCCTGCTTCACGGGTCTGGACTTGGGATCCACATGCAAACTGTGCTCGGCCAGCTCTGTAGGGATACCCGGCATGTCGCTAGGTGTCCAGGCGAACACGTCTGCATTTGAACGAATAAACTCCACAAGTGCCTTCTCCTGCTCTTTTCCCAAGTTAGACCCTATGGTAAACTGCTTAGTGGAATCACCTTTGACAAAATCTATCTTCTTGGTGTCTTGTGCTGCCTTGAATTTTGCTCTCTCATCCTCAGTATTCGGCTTTTTCAAGGCTGTTCTATCATCCGGATTTACCTGAGACCGGTAATATTCGAGTTCTTCCTTTCTACATGCTTGCTCGGCCATAACCGAATCTCCTTCGTCACACTCGGCCGCTATATCCCGGTTCCCATGTATGGTGATGGTCCGTTTAGGACCCGGGATCTTTAGCTGCAAATACACGTAGCATGGCCTAGCCATGAATTTGGCATAAGCCGGTCTTCCAAACAGCGCGTGATAAGGACTGCGCAATTTGACCACCTCGAACGTGAGCCACTCAACTCGATAATTATCCGTCGATTCTCCAAAAGCAACCTCCAAGGTGATCTTTCCCTCGGGGCTCGCCGAGTGACCTGGCACGATCCCATGAAAGATTGTCGAACTTTTCTGTAACTGGGACTCTTTAAGACTCATCCGTAAGAAGGTTTCCCAATAAAGGATGTTGATGCTACTTCCACCGTCCATCAGGACCCTCTTCAGTTCGTAACCATTAACCTGTGGAGCAACCACCAATGCCAAGACTCCTGGACGCTCTACTTTTTCCGGATGATCTCTCCTACTCCACGTTACCTCTTGTTCCTCCCATCTAAGGTATCCCGGCGCGGCCGACGAAACCGAGTTTGCCGCTTGCTTTAATGTCTCTTTGTTCCTGCTAGAAGTTCCTGTAGTATGCACATGATATTGTCCTTTTAAATCAGGCGTACGTACCATACCGATGAAGATGTTGATCCGGCCGATCGTCACCACAGATCCGGACTCGAGGTGATCCGACTCTGGCCCCCAGCCGGAATCGTCCACCATCTTTTCTCCTTCGCGGTCGATGTAGATCTCGCCCACGACAAGATTTTCCATGTTCTTCCGAGCTTCTCCCGTGATGTAAACACCTTTGGACGCAGGCCCCACGGTGGGCGCCAACTGTCGTGGGATAATCATGGCAGACGTTACCAGGGGTAACTGATCTTGGGGCAAGACGACACAGGCGTTTGGGAGAGGGTTTAGCTCAGAGGAAAACATGGTGCAACTCGATCTGGTAGCCGGCAATCAAAGTCGCCGAGTCTCCGATCTTGATATGATAACTCAATTCTGGGATTACACTAGATGCTCGATATCAAGCGATATTGCTAGGGTTCTTAGATCTCTGTTTAAACTAGACCTAGGGGTCGGTTTATAAAGCACCCGTACCCCCTTAGCCCTATTCCCCAAGGCGCAGCTTGAATCCTACCCGGACACCGCTTACAAACCCTAACTTTCCTTACCGTAACCCACAATCCGGGTCACGAAGCCTACAAACTTTTGGGCCTTCCAGAAGCTTCATTACTCCTAACCAGATGGCGCACCGTGTTCTTTGGGCCGGGTTAAGCCTTGGAGTTGGCCTACCGGGTTATTATCCCCCCATCAAACCGCGTTTATTTCTCGAAGTGTTCTTTTGGCCACTTTTGCTGATGGAGTTGCTAAGAAAGTTAGCATTGCTTCTCCATCAACTCTCGGAAATTTGGGTTCGCCCTTTCGCTGTTGTTCCTAGATTTTTTCATCAGTGTCCGATTCACTGTCTTCTTTGTCAGCTTCTGGCTTTTGTTTGACGGGTTTCCTTTTGGAACACTTCCCCTTACTTCCGGATCCTGCACTACCTTTCATGTGCTTGTTCAGCCGGCATTGCGCGTTTGTATGGGTGGGTTTCCCAAATTGCGAGTGGTGAACACAAGGTTCCGACTTAATCCTCTCCCACTCCTCTGGAGTGTAGTTGATTGGATCTGGGTTGCGTCCTTTCCACTTGTTTCCCTTTTCTCCTCCAAAGGCTATGTTGACCTCTTTGGGTTTCGTCATTGTTTCTGGAGTTCCTTTTTTGTCAGAACGAGGGGTTTTCTTGGCAAGTATCAGTGATTAGATATTGCCTCCTCTTGCTCTGATGTCATCCTCGGCTGCAGCGTGCTCATTGGCGGTTGTAAGCATAGATCCGAGATCTTTGTGCTTTTTGGAACCAACCATGAACGGTACGAGTCCGGGTTTTAGGCCATTGACGAAAGCATGCATTGCTTGTACGTCAGTTACTCCAGAGCAACTATTCTTCATTGCTGTCCATCTGGAGATGAAATCCATGTATGGTTCATCCTCGAATTGCGTGCAACGGTTTAGCTGGTTGATGTTGTTCGGGCGTTTGTACGTTCCCCGGAAATGCTGAGTGAATACTCTAGCCATATCGTCCCAGCTGTCGACAGTTCTTGATGGTAATCCATTGATCCAATCTCTGGCTCCGTCCAGCAACATTAGGGGAAGAAACTTGACAGCTTCCAAGTCTGTCCCATTGTTGATCTGGACGGCTGTATAGTAATCCGAGAGCCAGGTATCCGGGTTTGTGCTGCCGGTGTATTTCTGGTACGTTGGACCGACCTTGGCAAAGCCAGAATGCAACGTTATTCTTCGGATCCTGTCAGTAAAACACTTCGGACCAAAGTATAGATCATCCTTTTCTGATCTGTCAATGTGTGCAGAATATCTTCCGGCTGAATGGACAGAAGGGGATCTGCTCCTTTCTCTTCCATTGTTGCGCGAACGCGCTTTTCCGGGGTTATTTCTGTCTCTTCCGTGGTCACGCCCTTTTGGATTAGGCGGAGTTCTGCTCCTGTGCCTTTCTTTGTCCTTAGGAGGTGTCCGGGATCTCTCACGCCTGTGAGGTATATCGTATCTTCCAGCTTTCTCAGCTGGGTTTCTCGGAGGTGGCATTATTTTGCCGTCGTTCCGGTTTTTGCCTTCCCGATCATGGGGTTTATGTCCATCTTTCGGGAGATGGGATCCGGTCCTACACGCTGCATCCCGGCTGTCGGGGTTTTTCTTGTCTTTTCTTGGATCCTCTTTTTTATCTTTTGAGTTGTCTGAATCCCCGGGTTCTTCCGGTCCAGGTGCTCCAGCAACGCAGGTAGCTGTTTTGCATAGGGCGGAGTTATCGTGCAGCCTCCCTGGTCGCTCTTGGGCGCGCTGTTGTTGTTGCAATGCTTTTCCTAGGAAAGCATACACCCCTTGGAGTTTTTCCCCGTTGGAGTACAGATCGTTGTTAAGAATCGCGAACGCTGCTTCCGCGTTTTCTGCTGCGGTCTTGTATATTGGTTCGCCCTTGGCATCTTTGCCGTTTACCTTCTTTTGCCAAGATGGGTTATGGAACCTTTCTTTTGGCGGCAGTTCTTCCGGTCTTGCGATTCCGGGTAACCTAGTAGGTTTTAACGCGGATCTATTCTTTCTCTCGTACTCCTCTATTTCTTCCTTCATGACCTTGATGTCATTATGGGTTTGTTGGAGATGTTGCCGAGATCTGAGTAGATGTTGCTGTTGCCGTTGGAAAGCTTGTCTCCTGGCTTCCAGCATCTCAGGGGGTTCATCTGGTCCCACTGGTGTTTGCAATAGTTCTTGCTCTTCCTGTTCCGTCATTGGCGGAGCAGTGATTTCTTTGGATTTCTTCTCCGCAGGCTTTGTTCTGCTAGCATCTCCTATTTCCAGGTTTTCATCAGCGAGATCAGCTGATTTTTTCTTCCGGATTTTGTATTGGAGTTTCTTAGCAGCACGGTGCTTTTTCTTGGAAGAGGGAGGTTTTTTGACAGGTTCATCTTCTGTCATCTCCTTGACATTGGGGAATACCGGAGAAGTTTCTCCGTCTTCTCTCTCTTCCTCTGGCGGAGGGGTTTTAGGGCTTTCCTGGCTGCCGGTGTCCGTGGTATCAGCCGGTTTCGCCATTAGAACTTCATGGAATCCCTCTTGAAAGGACTTAACTTTCTTCTTGAAGTCGTCCTCATCTTCGGAATCGAACTCGTCCGATCCGGTTTCCGACTCTAGTCTTGCCTCGATAGCGGCTAAAACTGAGTCGGCTTCCGAGTTCGTCGTCTTGTCGACGAATGTCGGATCTTCCACATCCGTGGATGTGGGGTCTTCCGTCTCTGTGACGGGTATTGGATCTTTCGTCTCTGCGACGGGTGTATTGTTGTCTGCCTCTTGCACGGGATTTCCGTCATCCGTGTTTTCGGCGACTGCGGACTGCACCATGCCGATGAAGTGTAAGTCACTTTTTTGTCGGCGATCTGAGTAGAATCCGGTATCATAGTCATCTTCGACTGGGTATAGGGCGGGTGGGATAAATTTGCTTCCACCGCAAAACCCCATTGCTTCTGCAGTTAGTCCGATAAAGATGTTAGCAGATCCTATCGGTAACACGCAGGCACTTACCAGGTGGTTTTGCGCCGGTATGTAGGATCCATTGTCGAGGAAGCGCCCGACGTCGTTGTCGAACTCCAAGCTTCCGACAGTGATTGATCTTCCGATTCCGCCAAGTATCCCAGATCGGAACTTCACGCCTGACGTCGCCTGCCCCACGGTGGGCGCCAACTGTCGAGACATCGTAGTAGTTTTCATAGACGGGGGTGCCATGAGACTACGGTAGAGACGTGGGATAACGGGATCGCGTAGTTAACACAGAACACAGGATTTACCCAGGTTCGGCACGTCGCGACAGTACGGCGTGCCTACTCCTGCACTTCTCACTAATCGGGACTAAAGCCCGTAAATAGGGTTACAATGTGAGGGTTTAGATCTAAGCTACTCGACGAGGATGAGCTTCTCGGCGAGTTGGCGTAGAGCTTCTCTGTTATTCGTTCCTTGTTTAATCTATCTCCCGTCCGGCTTTATATAATAGCCGGATTAGGGCTTACAGAATAGGAAACCTAGAGGACTACGGTAACTCGTAACTTGGAAAGCAAGGAATCCGTCTTCTCCTCCAAGCCAGATCAACTGGGCCGTGATCCGGGTTCTTCTAGAATCCAGCTTCTGTGCGTCGGGTTACTGGGCCGCCTAATGGACCTGAGCCCACTACCACTTAGGCCACCCTGGTAATCCGACACTTTATCTACCATCTTATATACCCCTATTTGGTATATATCCGACACTCGCAATGCGATTACATAATGCGATGGCAATATCAAAATGGCACATATGCACTATCAAAAGAATATCTGCTTTTACAAAGACATCGCGTAAGCAAAGTATCAAGATGACATCAGATAATAACCTACTCGGCCTCCCGGGTGGGGTCCACACCTCCAGCCTTGTCCTTCGGGTCTTGATCACGAGTTTGCTCAGTACAAGCATTCGCGCCATCATCATCCGGAATTTCAGCATCAGGACGAACATGTGGAAGAACGGTTGGCGTAGAAGTAGTTGGTGCTGATTCCAAATCGGCCCTCTTCTTCGCAGCTTCCTCCCTTCGCCTGGCCGAGCCAGCGTTCCATTTTTCCAGGATATCGAATGGCACGGGCGTGTCTCCCATCACAGCCTTGCCCTTAGCATCGTACGAGGTCATAAACTTATTCAAATCCATACTGTCGGCAAGAGTAGTTGCCGAATGTCGCACCTCAGCTTGCACGGCCTTGAAGTCCTTAGCCCCAAACTTTGTGCCATCCGCTTTGAACTCCGGGAACCCGGCTATCACTTTTGCCGGCTCAAATTTGGGAAAGTAAGCTTTAGCCAGCATAAAGGCCCGGGTCATGCCAATCCGGCACGATGAACGCTTCCAGAGCTCAATCCATGCACGAACGGTGGAATATGCATGGATTAGGGTCTCCATACCCGGATATGATTCAGTAGGCCACTGAATGGCATCCAGGATCCACTTAGTGCCGGCACAGAACCTCCGGAGGACATTCCTCAAGTTCATTATCTTCTGGATATCATTTTCTTCCGAGGGAGCAAGATTGGAATCTGCAGGACACAACACAAAGATTACTTCAAAGTATTCCGGGTGTCACGTATCAAGAAACGAAAAACCAAGACACGAACCGGTAAGAAGCAAAATCTCACCAACAAGGACACGATAAGTGTCGAAAATCTGAGCTGATAGCTCCTTCAGCGTAGCTTGGACGGTGGTGTATCTCTCTTTGTATCTTGCGACATCCTTTTTCAAGGTTGCCACCTCAGCTTCAAGCGCCTCTCTTAGCTTAACCTCAGCGTCCAGGAGTTGATTGGTCTTGGCCAAAATCTCCCCGGACCGAGACGCGTGCGCCTAAAGATATGGAAAGTTAAAAACTAGTCGGATATTGCAGTCAGCCGAGTATTGAAAGAAGTACCGAGTGTAATTTTTACAAATTAGACTCGGAACTTGGGGACTAGATGGATGTTATTAGATATCAAGTAACGATTACCTGGTGCTCCACTGCCAGACGCTCCAGCATACTGCTCTCTGAGGCCTTCATAGCAAGGAGAGCGCTCATCATCTGATCGAATGTATCCTTGCCCAATTTGGAAGATCCGGGATCTTGGAGACTCGGAGAAGGAGTTCTCGTCTTGGTGGGAGAAGGTATCCGGGTCGTCCGAGTATCGGAGTCTTGTGCTCCTCCTCCCGTGCCCAAGGCTGCAGCTTCATCCTCCTCGCGTGTGTGCGAGGCTATTGGATACTCGGCTTCTTGATCGGCTGGGTTTACTGGTGGCACTTGTTCTTCTCCGCCAGCTGCGGTAGTCATATCATCAAACGGGTTCTCCTTACCCGGGTCATCAGTTTCCGTGTTTTCTTGGTCGCTGGTGGTGACCGTGGCTCTATGAGCAGTATATATAAGCAGTTAGTGTACGACTGGGGAAAGATTGTGGAAAGGCGATAGAGCATCAGGAGAAGAACCTTACCCGGGATTCACCACGTAATCCGAGGGGAGCTCACTGCTAGACCCAGACGAAGCTGAAAGTACCAAAGCAAGTAATATGTGGAGCTGCCCTACTAAGGGGTAAACTGGAAAAACTTTGATATTCAAGAAAGGATTAGGTGAGTACCAGCACGTCGAGCCGGAGACGACGAAACACCCGGATTAAGAGCGCCATCACCCGAAAAATTCCGAGTCATTCTGCGCTTGGTCATGGGCGATTCCTTCAAGTACGACCAGCGGGATAACTCCAGGTTTAGCTTGCGCATGTTATCAAATGAATATGGTTTAGAGGTGAGGGAACGGTATGGAACCTTGAAGACGACCCCTCGGGGTTTTCTCTTTGTTCCGGCCTTGATCGTCGGCTCGGCTTCATCTTCGTCGCTTGCGGATTCTACCTTGCCTTCAGTTTCTTCTTCTTCGTCCTTGTCCTCTTGTTCTGAAAATTATCAAGGTTTACAGTCGGAAAATGAAGGAAGAGCAACAACAAGCTCGAAGAAACTAAGTGAAACTCGGAATGTACCTTCATCCGAGTTAACGGCGTCTTCTTTCTCCTCTGGGCTTTCAAAGTTGGGGGGAGTTTCAATCTTCCAAAAGACATCATTGGCCTGAAATGAAAACATGAGGATGAGGGTTAACAGCTGTATCAAGTGGAAAGTGTGAAGATAAGAATATGGAAACTGGATCTTTACCTCAGGGGCCGGGTTCTCGCGTGTAAAGGGTTGTAACCCGGCTATATTCCGGATTACCTCCAACTTTTCTGTCAAGAAGCCCTTGATAGTCTTGTTGGTGTCACCTGCTGCAAAGCTGTGGGTGGAGTATCGGAGCGCGTCCGTGGTGTGCCCCGAGTACTCGCACATCAATTTTTTGCGGATGGAATTGGGTTGGATCCGGAAATCGACCCAAGTTTTCACCAGGTTAAGCCCAATGAGACCTTGGGCCGAAAGAATAGCAATTCTATCCAACAAAGGTTGGATTGCCTCCCTGTCTGAGTCAGGGGCAAAAGCGTTGAAGGTCTCGGAGATATCGAGGAGGCCCTCCGAGTAACCCGGCAGCTTCTTTTCGCCGGGTGGAGAGGTGTCTCGGCAGTAAAAGTATGTTAGTTGCCAGTGTTTGACGTGGGAATTGAGTGTGAGAGGTGGCATGGGAGAATTTTTGCGACGTTGGATGGAGACCCCGCCGCAAGCGAGAAGTGCTCCGTCACCGCTTTCGCGGCACGGCTTGCACTGGAAAAGCTCAATAAAGAGAGCCAAACTTGGCGGAGTGCACAAGTATGACTCGGACAGAACGATGAAATGGGTTATATTCAACATAGAGTTAGGCCCTATGTCGAATACCCGGAGGCCATAATGGCTCAGAACTTCTCTAAAGAAAGGGTGACCCGGAGGACGGAATCCCCGAGTCACGTGCTCTACAAAGCAGATTACCTCATTGTCGGCGGGAGTCGGCCGGGTCTCGTCACCCGGCACCCTCCAGTGGATATCCTTCTGAGGGGGGAGAACCCCCAACTCGGCCAGCTCTTCTAGCTTGGCCTTTGTCACCATGGATCGCGCCCAGTTGGCGGATATGGACTGGGTGGACTTGGCCTTGGTTGGCGGCTTCCCTTGCTTCTTGGGAGCCATTGGATCAACCTGTGAAGCACAAGACAAAGGGGTGCAGGAAATGAGATTCGGAGACCATGAATTACCCGAGTATGTGCAAGCAGTATCGATGACATGAAAAATAAGAAGTATCCGGGTATCGCTGGGTGGTGCAAAAGATTGCAAGTTATCCGGGTATCAAGTATCAGCATGGAAACTGTCGGGTACTTACGTATTGAAAAGTGCTTGAGGGAGACGGGTGATTTCCCATGTGCCTACTACAAGCAAAAGAGCCGGAAGAAGGGGATTTTCCGGGTGTTCATGACAGGCGCGGAAATTTTTGGCGAAATGGATCTAGATTGAAAAAGTTGCGGACGATTCTACGGAGAAATTGATGATTGGTGATGATAGGAGAGTGGTATGTGACCATCAATTGAGCTATTGGATGAATTAGCGGGCATTTAAGCAACCTAATCCGGCGCGACAAGAAAAGTGGCCCGCGGGTTGACCTAGATCTAATCTAGAGTAAATCGAAAAATTGCGGGGTTGGATTAATGGATACAAGGAACTTACTGGGGGAGGTTGGAGCAGCACGCGACGACGGCAAATGGCGTAGTCTTGGTGCCCCCTTGCGATTCCCGGCGGGCAGGTTGAGGGCGCGGCGGCGGATCTTGGCGGCGGCGCGGGGCAAATCGTGGCGGAGCGTAGCCGGCGGCGGATTGGCTCCGGCGACGCGCGTGAGGTCTCCGTGATGGTGCTCTGCGAGCTCGAGCGCGGAAGTGAAGAGAAGAGGAAAAGGGGGGAAATGAGCCGTTGGGGTTAGGTTGACCCCTAAGTGCCTATTTATAAGGGTGCGGGTGGATAAACCTAGTCCAACGGGCAAGAGCCGGGAATTTCGGGATAACGGCTATCTATCCGGATTTTGCGAGATACGCTTTAAGTGCTGGACGAGATATCTGGACAGAGATAAGAAGTAGATCTTCTTCGCAACATCGGGGTCAATTATCGAGTAAAGTGAGCCGGGTCTTTGACATTTCTATCAGGACTATTGATCCGGAAAAAGTAAAAGAAGGACCTAGAGAAAGCCGGGTTGCTATATGGCCACCTTGGAGTTAGGCCTAGCTATTTATCAAAGCACCTTAACCCGGCCTCTATGGACTTGTACGTTTGATATTTTTACAGGAAATAGCAAGCGCTTCAAGGAGGATCCCGTGAAGCCCAGGCTATTCTGGGGACTACTGATGGAGGGATGATAACCCGGTAGCCCAACGCCAAGGTGTAACTCGGCCCAAAGGACGCTGCGCAAAGACCCGGCTAGGGTAAAGGAGCTTCTAGAAGGCCCAAGATCGTAGGCCTGGTAACCCGGATTGTGGGTTCCGGTAAGGAAGTTTAGGGTTTTGTAAGCAGTGTCCGGGTAGGACTCAGAGTATGCCTTGGAGAACAGGCCAGGGATCCGGATGCTTTATAAGCCGGCCCTTAGGTTAGGTTTAGGGACCCAAGAGTTCGATCAATATCGCTAGGTATCGAGTATCCAGTGTAACACGAGAGTTGAGATTAATATATCGAGATCGGAGACTCGGCGACTTGCTTGCCGGCTACCAGATCGCATATCATCATGTTTTCCTCTGAGCTAAACCCTCTCCCAAACGCCTGTGTCGTCTTGCCCCAAGATACGTTACCCCCGGTAACGTCTGCCGTGATTATCCCACGACACCGCTCGTTCAAGATTCTCTATCCTTCTCTTTGCTCTACGAGCTAGCATCTCCTCCAAAGATTCCTTGGATATAGATTGGGAATCACCTTCTTCATCGGAGACATGTCCATCTTCATTTCGTCCTTGATCAATAATGGGTGAAGAATCACCACTAGGTTGAGCTCTCTCAACAATGATAGAACCTTGATCATGATTAAGATGAGTAGCTTGGCCTTGATCATTAGTTTGACCTTGATCTTTAGCTTGAGGGCTTGGTGCATCTTTTGAGTAGCTTGATCATCAATGGGTGTAGTCAATGGCTCCACTTGAGTGGGGCATAGTCCTTCTCCCTCCGTCATCCGCTAACCCTCAATGGGGATTATTTCACCAATCCCCATTCTTCTTATGACGATGGGAGGAATTGCATCTCCTACAACACCATGATCTATACGCCCCCCTGGGAGCCGTTATCCTCATCAAACACCACGTCTATAGCTTCTTCAACTTGTCCAGTGGACTTGTTGTAGACTCTATAGGCGTGAGCGTTTGTGGCATAGCCAACAAAGATACCCTCATAAGATTTGGTCTCAAATTTTGACAACTGTTTACCTTTCTTGCGAATGAAGCACTTGCAACCGAAGACCTTGAAGTAAGATACATCCGGTTTCGTGCCCGTGAGAATCTCATAGGGAGTCTTGTTCAAGATCTTGCGAAGATATAACCGGTTGGTAGCATGACAGGTGGTGGAGACGGCTTCGGCCCAAAAGTTATAGGGAGAAGAGAACTCCGCAATCATGGTCCTAGCCGCATCCATCAAAGTCCGGTTCTTTCTCTCCGCAGCACCATTTTGTTGAGGGGTATAAGGAGTAGAATATTGATGAGAAATGCCTTCTTCACTAAGGGCATCTCCAGTCGTTCGCCCCCCCAGGTTTCAGATCGGCGCTTTTTAGCGAAAGCGCCGGCCCGCACCAAAACCTGGGGGGGGGGGGCGATTTCACCAGCCGTTCGGCGGCCCAGAAAAGAGACCGGCGATATCATTTGAAACTTCATCTTCCCGCCCCAAAAAATAGAGCTCTAGTTCGGCGATCACGGCAGCCATGGTTTCAGGCGATCATTACAAAAAACGCCACAGGTGGGCGATCAAATATAGTCTAGATCGAATCACACAGACGGGCGCGCGCGGCGTGGGCAAACGTAGGCGATCAGGCAGAAGCGTCGGCCGGCGTCGGAGCAGGCGACGAGCTCGGCACAGCATCCTCCAGGTCGATGACGGCGTCGGAGCGGACGCCGGGCGCGGCATCCTTGTCGACGACGGGCGCGTCATTCTCCAGGTCGACGACGGGCTCGGCATCCTTGTCGATGACGGTCGCGGCATCCTCCAGGTCGACGTGCGCGCTTGTCGGCGTGGTGGTGTAGCTGGTGCCACCAGACGATGTCGGGGCCGGGGGCGTGCTGATGTCGGTCAGGATGAGGTTGCACCGCGCCAGGAACCAGGCTCTCACCTCGGGGGTCATCGCGGCCGGGTCGCCGCCCGTGAGGAAGGCGAGGTCGTTGTTCCTCTTCTTCGCCGCGGTGCCAGTCCTGAGGAGGTCGATCTTGACCTGCGAGTTGGCCATGAGCGCCGCCCATCGCTGCTTGGCGACCTCGGCGAAGTAGGGATCGATCATCCGGCGCTCGTCGTACGCCGTCTTCACCCGCTTCCAGTAGTTGTCGACGTGCTGGTTGGCGCTGACGATCGGGTCCATGCTGATCGTTTTCCACGCCCCGGCGAGGAAGGCGTCCTCCCTGTTCATCCACTTGATGCGAGGCTCGGCGGGGGGCTGGGGGCACCTTGGGTTCCTTGCGGGGACGGCCAGGACCACGGCGCTTTCGGCCTTCGCCGGCCGGATCTATCCCCTCTGCACTACCGGCGTCTCGTCCACCTCGTCGTCTTCGCCCTGCTCCTCCCAAGGAGGGTGGTAGGGGAAGGTGAGGTTGGGGTTGAAACCTCCCAGGGAGTCGCCTTCGACGAACCACGCAGGCGGCGGGTGCGGTGACATGCGTGGCGACGGCGACGGCGACTGCTTCCAGCCGGCGAACATCGGGCCAAAGGGGCTCTTCCGCTTGGCGAGCGGCGCCGTGGCTGCGACCGGAGTAGGTGGCTCGTCCGGCGCGGCCTCCTCTTCCTCCTCGTCCTCCAGCTCCTCTTCCTCGGCGGCGGCCTGTTCCTCCGCCTGCAGCTGCGCCATCAGCTGCCTCTGCCGCTGCGCCGCCTCCCTCCCCCGGCGCTTGATGTTGGCCGTTTCCAGGCGCGCCCTCTCGGCGATCCACTCCTTGTTGGACATGCCGGGCGGCCTCTCCTTCGGCGCTCTCGTCTTGCGCGGTTTCTTGGCGAGATCGGAGGCCGCGGGAATGGATACGACGGCGGCTGCGGCGCGGGATCCTGTAAATCGGGCGGGAGCCATGGCGTCCAGATCTCGGGGGCGGGGGGAAATGGCGGGAATGGAGCGGGGGGGGGAGGTACATGAGGGGGGAAAGTGGAGGGAAATGCCGAAATAAGGGAGGGAAATCACCTTTCGTCGCCGACAAGTGTGGCCCACGCGCGCATTTCGCCCCCCCCCCAAGCCGAACCCAGCGCGCTGGGTTTGGCCTGGGTTTGGCGGCGCGAAACGGCGCAAAAAACGGCGGAAAGCGGCGCTAAATCGGTTCCTGGGGGGGCGACTGGTGCGGAACGGCGCGAAACGGGGCGAAAAACGCCGCTTGGGGGGCTCTGGGGGGGACGGCTGGAGATGCCCTAAGAAAACCCTCAATAGTGTAGTTCTTGAACTCCGAGCCATTATCACTCTGGATGGCCAATATGGTAGCATTGTGTTGGCGCTCCACTAGAGTGATGAACTCGATGCCTCTCTTTTGAGTTTCACTTTTCCTCTTGAAGAAGTACACCCAACAATATCTTGAATAATCATCCACAATCACCAAGCAATACTTCTTTCCTCCGAGACTATCATAAGATAGTGGACCAAAGAGATGTAAGTGAATGAGCTCGAGAATTCTTGTGGTGGAGATGGTCGTCTTGGTTGGGTGAAGTTCTCCGTGTTGCTTCCCAAAGGCACAAGAGCTACACACACGATCTTTAGCAAACTTAGCCTTGGTTAGTCCTAGAACATGATTGTCACTTTGAAGGTTATGCAACATTCTCATATTGGTGTGGGCTAACCGGCGATGCCAAAGCCACCCCACATCAACTTTAGCCATTAGGCATGTCGCGGCACACGTGTCTCCTTTAGAGAAGTCCACTACATACATGTCGTTCTCGACAAACCCAACAAAGGCTACTTTAAGAGTTGTTTCCCAAGTGACAATCGCATTCTCTTTATTAAAGAACGAGGTAAAGCCACAATTTGCAAGTTGAAGAACGTACATCAAGTTATAGCCAAGAGACTCAACAAGGAGAACATTCTCAATTGATAAATCATTTGAGATAGCCACCTTGCCTCGTCCCAATACCTTAAGCTCGGACTTGTCACCAATAGTAACGCAATTGAGATGAGGTAATGGAGGTTCAATATTACTCATTGCGTCATAGATTCCGGTCATATGTTGGGATGCACCACTATCCACTGTCCATCTACCCAACCCGGAAGCACTTCCCTATAAGATATCGATTTCTTGATTTAGGTACCCATCCTTCAATGGGTCCTCTTTTGTTAGTAACAAGGGTCTTAGGAACCCAAATAGTCCAATGATAATGATCACCATAAGAAGTACCAACGTATTTAGCATAGACACATCCATCTCTAGATTTCATAAGAACATAAGATGGGTTATATTTTCCGGCGAAATCATTGTGAGTGATGCTCCCCCTAGAGGTATCACCACCCACAATGGTGTTGGTCTCCTTCTCCTGGTCACCTATCCCTCTTTCACAAAGGCAACATTTTGAGAGGAGGAAGTGACATTCTTGGATTTCTTCTTTGACTTGGCAACAAAGCCAAGTCCTTCTTTCCCTTTCTTGACTCCTTGAGAGCTTATGGCATCATTGAGAATTTTCTCTCTTGCTACAATGTTAGTCGCAGTGCAAGAGGTAGGCATCATAACAATACTATTAGACGAAGATATCCCTTGCTTATTATATTGTTGAGCTAGAAGCTTATTCCGAGACTTGGTGAGTTTGTCATGAATTTCTTTAAGAGACATGAACTCCTTTTCTAGTTTTTCATGATTCTCAACAAGTTCTTCATGAGCTATTCCTAGCTTCAACTCTTCTTCTTCAAAGATCTTAGGTAAAGCAAGAGATTTTTCATTATCTTTCCTAAGCTTGGAAACACTGATAGCATAAGTCTCCTCTAGACTAGATAGTCTCTCTTCGAGAGAGGCCCTAATGGATCTCTCTTTTTCAAGAGCTTTAACAAGCTCATCTTCATGATTCTCGTGGCGACCACCATGGCTCTCCAAAGTCATGATGATTTCCTTCTTCTATCTATGAGAGAGTTAGCATCATCAAGTTGCCTTAAGAGGGCCTTTACCTTTTATTTAGTTTCACCTTCAAGACTACATAACCATGAGCCTAGATTCTTGGCCTCCTCATCATCAACAATGTTTTCAACACAATCCAATAATGAGGGGGAACTAGTGGTAATAGACTTGGAGGTGGAAGATATTACCGCGGTGGCTTTTGCCATGAGACATGTAGGTCGGATCGATGCCTTCTCATTGGGGGATTCAAATAGAGAGACCGATGAAGAGGAAGTCGTAGCTATGGCGACGTGGGAAACACCTACGACTTCATCTTCTCCTTCATCTCCGGAGTAGTATGTTTCCAATGTGGGGCCTTCTTGAACATATAGAGCCCTTGGGACTCACCTATCAAGATTCTTGTTTTGTGGAGCTTTGTTCTTGTCCTTGCGAGCAAGATTCCCTTCATTCTCTTCTCTTGGCTCGAAGGGACACTCCTTGATGAAGTGGTTTGCACTTCCACAATTGAAGCATGTCCTTGGCCGCTCCCCCTTCTTCTTATAGCTCTTGTTTCTTGAAGGTCTAGGAGCACCGGCCTTGTGAGCCTCCCATCTCTTCCAATAACCATGCATGGCAAGAGCGATGCACTTATGAGCACCTTTGTATGTGTCTTCATAGTCCTCGACATCCTCATTATCCTCATCCACTTCTTCAATCTTAGCAATCGCCTTAGACTTCAAGGCGAGGTTTGGAGACTTTCCAACTCCTCTTGAGCGAGCGAGAGCATCATCCGCGCTCTTGTGAGATAGGGATATGGCTATGAACTCACTAAGAACACCAATGGAGCTGTAGTCGGATCTTGTTCGAATGCTAGTGTAGAGGTTCTTCTCGAAAGGAGTTATGGCCTTGACAAACTTCCTCTTGATCCACTCATCGGAGATTTCCTCTTTTCCAAAGTCCCTTAACTGATTGCCAAGGGTGACAAATATTCTATATAGCTCCTCGGGACTTTCGTCTTCAAGCATAACAAAGTTCTCGGACTTGTCAAGAGAAACATCATACTTGGATGATTGGATGCTAGCATTGCCTTGGAACAAGGTGTCAAGTTTATCCCAAGCCTCCTTTTGGCGGTCTTGATACCGCAGATGTGTTCAAGATGTTCTCTTGGGAGAGCCTTTTGGATAGTGACAAGAGCGGTCTTGTTGAGTCGAAATTCCACATCTTCTCTTGGAGTCAAGTTGCTTGGATCATGAGGGTGGAATCCATGGAGTATGCTTCTCCACAAAGCGGTGCAAGATCCTGAAATATGAGACTCCATATCGAACTTCCAAGATGAAAATTCATTAGTGTTAAGCATGGGAGGAACTCCAACATTAACCATGTGTGGCATTGTGGCAATGGGATGGATAGAATCATAATTGGGAGGTGGTGGAACTTTAAAGTAAGACCCCGAACCGTTAGCCGATAGACTTGGAGCCTTCGGAGCTCCCACCGCTCTTAGCCTTTTTATCGGCTTTTGCTTTGGCTTTCGCCTCGGCTAAAGCAATGTTAGCTTCCATTTCGGCGATGTCCGGAATGGACTCCTCATCCGAGCTAACATCATCGCGGTGAGAGGTGGTTCCTCGGACTCCTTGGTCTTCCCCATCATGGCCTCCAACATCTTCATTATGCTAGAAACCCCCGAACCAACACTAGAGCTAACCTTGGACAATTAGGTTGGGATGGTTCCAACCGTTTCTTGTAGGTTAGATATAGTGTCGGCCATTTTGGCGATTTCCACACTAGAACCGTCGGGGGCGTTTTCATTGACCATTATACTCTTGGGCGGTTAAGCCATTAGCAAGAGCCGAGGCTCTGATACCAATTGAAAGTGCACTATGGTCAACTAGAGGGGGGGGGGGTAATAGGTTGACTACCAATTTTTCTTTTCTTTTCCTTTTAGTAGGGCTAAGCAAGATAAGATAAGGTTCTCTAGATGTGCAACTAGGTGAGCAACCTATGTGGACAAGGTAAGATATGCAATGGAAGTAAAACGAAAGGTAACAAGATAAACCACAAGTGTAAACAAGGAGACAAGGATAGGATTCCTGTAGTTCCTTCTCAATGATAAGTACGTCTACATTGGAGAGGCGGGGATCCACCTAGGCACTCCTCAATAGCACGATTGTGCACACCTTATTTTCCTTGAGCTTCTCCGGTGAGGGAGATTCTCGTTTCCACTATGAGGTCGACTTGAAGGCGTTGACCAAACCTTTACACGAGCTCGAGGTCACTCCACAAGATGGATGGAGGCTCTCAAGCAATCCGAAGCTTCTTGCAACAAGGTGGAAGCTACAAGCACAATATCTACTAAGATTTCTAGGCCTCAAGTAAGATTCTAGATCAACTAGGATGTGGTGGATGGATTCGAAATTCCTTTGGTGGAAGTGTGGATCTAGGTCTCCTCTAGCTCTCCACAAAGTATGGGAGTGATTGGGTGGTTGGAGAGGGAGATCTAGGAGGGTGAAACTTTCATTAATGGCTAGGAGAGAGAGTGGGAAAACCTTAGAATTTATGAGGTAGGGGAAGGGGTATTTATAGCCCTTCCCAATGTGGCCGTTGAGCAGCCCACGCAGCACCGAAGGCTCCTGTGGTTTCACCGGAGGCTCCGGTGGTCTTCGTATGCGCACAGCCGCGCAACCCAATTTCCTTCGCGCTGTGTCCTGTGGGGGCGGAGCCTCCGCTCTTATCCAACAGAGCCCCACTTTGGCGGAGCCTCCACCGGAGGCCAGCCCCTAGTAGGCCAATGAAGAGGGCGGAGGATCCGGTGGTTTCACCGGAGGTTCCGCCCACCGGATGGGCACCGGAGGTTCGCTGGAGCCTCTGGTCTTATCCAACAGAACACCATTTTGGCGGAGCCTCCACCGGAGGTGCCACGGAGGCCAGCCCCCCAATGGGCTAGTTGAGAAGGCGGAGGCTCCGGTGGTTTCACCGGAGGCTCCACCCACCGGAGGTACACCGGAGGTTCCGCCCTGGCCTCCGCTCGTATGCACCCGAACGCTGTTTTGGCGGAGCCCACGCCAGAGCCCGCACCGGAGGCCCGTGCCTGGGCAGTGCTGGAAAAAGGCTGGGGCGGAGGTTCCGGTGGATTCACCGGAGCCTCCGTTGCATGCACAAATAACTTCCCAACTTTGTCATTTTGAGCTCTTTTCAATCCAAACAAAATTCTAACCCATAGAGATTGTATCTCTGATGAACCTGGGCATTTTCATGTATAACAAGTAAACATTAGTCCAATAGGTATGTTGTTATTTAATTATCAAAACAGAAGATGATCTTTCAACATGGTTGAGTATCTCTTCTGGGTGGACGGTCCATCGTGTCGCGCGTACAAAGCATACTCTGATTGTATATCGTTTGACACAACTTATCTGATAAACCGGTATAAGATGCCATGTGCTCCTTTTATCGGAATCAACAAGCATGGCTAATCAATCCAACTTGGTTGTGCCTTTGTGTGTAACGAGCTCAGCGACAACTTTGAGTGGGTGTTTAGGAGATTTCTCGATGTAATGGGCGGTGTGGCGCCAAGAAATATAATCACAGACCAGGGCTGTGCTACGCGTTCAGATATCGAAGAGATTTTCAAAGGCACGTTACACAGACATTGTAGGTGGCACGTAATACAAAATGCAACGAAAATACTTAGACCATTCATGGCGAAGCACCCTGAGTTGCTTGATGCATTCAATGCATGTGTGAAGAACAACCTAACATCGGAGGAATTTGAGGCCAACCGAGAAGCAATGCTTGATCTCTACGGAGTGCACGACAACACGGATCTGCGTTCTATTTGGAAGCACATGAAGAGATGGGTGACAACTTACTTTAAGCACAACTTTTTCCCATTCATACAGACAACAGCGAGAAGTGAAGGCTTCAATGCAGTACTTAAAAAAATATGTGGACCCATGTAACTCGATCTATGATTTTGCAAAACAGTATACAACAATACAAGACAAATTCACAACGTCGAGAACTGACATTGCTTTGACTGAGATTGACACGTATTGTCGAAACCCTATCAGGAAATAGATACGATCAAGATATACAAGGAATATCTACCTAGGATTCCAAGCTAAGATGGCGGAAATCCTATCTTACTACTGGCAGCACACCATAGCCTACCAGTTTGAATTGAGCACCGTAGGTGGACCTGTCCCACACTATGGATATAGAAACTACACTTTGATAGCAAACTCGGAAGAGGAAATTTACTCATGCAACCACCGTAACGTGATGGCGTGATGTGCTGCCATGTCGCAAAGGTCTTGACGCAACTCAGAATCCGTGAAATAACAGAAAGGTACATATTAAAAAGGTGGACCTGAAGTGCAGAAGAAGTATTTGGAGAGGTACAAGTGGATAGTGATTCAAAACCTCGTAGCACACACGGAATGCCAGAAGATGCAAGAGTTGTGATTGAATTTGCATCCGTAGGGACGATTTCAGGAAGGTTTCAAAATTGGGATGCAGATCTACAGATAGAATGAATATAATTAAGGGATACTTGAAGGTTATGAAACGTGACCTTGCAGAGCTGTCAAAAAAAGAAGAAAAGAAAGCAAGAGAGGTTGAAGAAGCAGCGATAACTATGCCCTCATCTAGTGCTCCTACAACACATGTGCCACACATGAACGTTGAAGCGACAAGCATGCAACAGACACCAGGAACATACATGGTAACGGGCACATCAAATGTGCAAATGGTGGGCAGCAACACAACAGCCTACGCACTATTACCAGCTCAGCAGCTAGTATGTCGTGTACCAAACATGTGCAGAACCCACCCATATCGAACACAAGAGGGAGTCCGCATGAAATAGCGAATAAAGCTCCACTTGATCTAGCTACAAAGAAAGTGAGGCATTGCAGCCAGTGCCAATCAACAGAACATACAAGGAGAAAGTGCCCCAAGAGGCTTAAAATGTTGGGCAGAGAGTTGTAAGACTGTGAGATTTCAATGTTTATTCAGGCAATGTAACACACTATTATATTATGTACGAGACCTATTATGTATGATACTTGATTTTGCTAGTTTAAGTTATTAAGTTCCTTAAAAAATATCAGCTCTTTATTTATTAAGTATCCTTGAGGTACACATGTATGACAAAAAAAAGTTACCCATCTAAACAAGGTAAAGTTGCCCCAGGTTAACAGTACAAGTTGGCATATAAAAGGTGTAGAAGTTATCCACTGCCATAAAAAATAAAGTTTCATAAGAAGTTACCCACATGTATTGCCTAAGTTACCAGGCATATTATCCAAGAGTTGTCATGGAAAAATAGCCAAAGTTACCCATGAGAAAAAATATAATGAATTTCATGAGCTGAATTTGATAAATCCAAGAATAAATTGGGAGATGGGGAAAGTTACACAATAGATGAAGGTGAATTTGCCCCCAGGTCCCAGTAAAAGTTGGCATGTAAAAAAGTGTAGAAGTTACCCACTAGCATAAAACAAGTTTCTTAAAAAGTTTGCCCTCTCTGCAATGAAACATAAAAGTTAACCATAGGTATTGCCTAAAGTTACCAGAAACTTTAAATAATAGTTATCACACATAGATGTCCAAAGTTACCCCGTCAAAAAATTATACTAGACATCATGAATTACATGGACTGGATAAAGACCAAGATAAAACTGGTGGGAGGAAAAAGTGACTGAATTACCTCAGAAAAAGTTCTTATCCGGTAAGTACTTCCATGACTTCAACTTGTTGCGCGAGTGTTATAGCCACGTAGCCGTTAGAACCTTCCGTAAGGCAAGAATCTGATCATATGTTATAGCAGGAACCACACTGCCATTCTACAATTCAAGGAACTCGAGCATGAAGAAGGCACAATTAGTGTTGCAAAAAAAAGAGAATCGGTTCATATTGAACTCTTAACCTGTTAAAAACATCAATAAAAAGAACAAAAAGAAAAAATAATCCATTATCTTGCTTCGGAGTAGGAATGTACATCAACTCATAGCCATCAATTCCTTCTAGAATATGAATAATTAACACGATACATTGTCTTTATTGCTTCAACAAGCTCGCTGGCATGCTCAATCAGGTCGACGCTACCTCCACCACGTATGGAGTCCAGAACCTCGAACCTTTTTGCAACGAAGTTGAAAGACAACATATACCAATGGCCCATAGGTTTCATCTTCGTGCCAAGGTTTTGAAGAACCGTGAACGAGAGCTGAAGTAACAAATGGAAGAATGAAACACATTAATAAACAATAAAATAGAATAGGAAAAACCTACTATAAAAAAATGAAAACAACTTGCAAAACAAGAGTGACCCATAGTGATGCACATGAGTTACCCACAGAAGTATTATACAGTTACACAACAGCTATGGAAAAAGTTACCCCTCAGGAAAAAATTTCCCAATAGTTACCCTCTGGGAAGGTTACCCACCATGATGCGCACAAGGTACCCAAAAATTCCCAACAGTTACCCTCTCAGAAGGTTAAAATAATTACACAAAAAATAAGCACATACCAAATCTTTGTGACTTAGCTTGTACGATATGTCCTTACTAAAGTGCTTCTTAAGAACATTATAACTGAATTTACCTTGAAGAAGGTAGGATGTCACAATGTAAGGAAATATGTCTTTGCTTTGTGGGCAAGAATCTTGAAGAACGGATTTCCCAATTTCAGCAACGCTGTTTGAAAGTAAACCATCTGGCTTAACATTGTCTGCCAGTTCACTCGTGTCTACCCACATCATATCGATGTCCAAAATTCTTGTAATGGAAAAAAGAGAAAAGCAGGACACAATTGTTACATTTTAAAAAGTCACCCCCTTTTAACTAGATACCCACAATGATGCACATGAGTTACCCAGAGAAGTATTATACAGTTACACAACAGCTATGGCAGAAGTTACCCCTCAGGAAAAAACATAACAATTACATAATAGTTACCCACCATGATGCCCACAAGTTACCCACCACGATGCCCACAAGTTACCAAAATGGTAACATAATAGTTACACAATAGTTATATTAAAGTTACCCCTCAAAAAACATCCCAGAAGCAAGTAAGTTTAATATGAACAGAACGACAACCAACATTTTGGGGAACTTGTACCCGTTAATCTTCGATGTCTTAGACTCCTTAGTGTGTATAAAAACATTTTCTTAGATCGAATTTTGAAGCTCCGAGCTACTAATGGAAGAGTGTGGAGGCAAAAGGGCCCTAGACGGTTGGATAACTCTAACAATACAAAGTCGGGTACTCGGTGTAATGCTAACTGGATCTTTAGAGGGAACAACCTCAGGAATGGCAGGAGTTGAGTAAACTACTCCATCTACGTGAAAAAAGGAAAAAAAGTAACATGTGAATGGGGAGTTTCAAAACCAGTCAAGTGATCAACCTTTCAAAAATAAAGCAAAAAAAAGGTAGACAAAGATGCTTAACCTTTCACATCACCGTCTTTCATATTGATTTCACCTGATGTGTCAAGTGATCGGCCTTGCATCTTTTCATCCAACAAATCATCAAGAGATATGATTACAGATCCAACCTTGGGCGGTACTTTCCTTTCATCAACATGATCTGCTTCATTTGCAGCTACATACAAAAAAATATTATAAGGGATGAAGAATGAAAATTTAAAATCAGCTACCCCCACGTGGAAATAAATTATCCACATGGTTATCACTGATAAAAAGTAAAATACACATAAAAGTACAAAAAATAGCTTGAGTGCACATGCCTAACAAGTCCTGAGTGGTGTACTCCAAATGGAACTGCTGCATTTAGTGGATTTGATGGGGATAAAAACACAACATGAATTTCTGAAAAAAGTGGGGATAGAAAATCTGCCGATACGAAATCCTAAACCGCAATCGATTCCTAGTTCGAAAAAAGGGGACGGGACGATGACGAACTACATAATAAACACATAGAAAACCCTAGGACCCTATCACGATTTAGAGGTGAAAGTAGGAGGTTCGCCGCCGATTAGCTAAAGTACAGACACCCGATTGGATGAACCGCGGACGGGCGGCGAGGTTCACCAGCTGCTTGAGCGCCACCGGCTGAGCACACATCGCGATGGACACTCCCGGAGCACCTCTTCACCCCTGGAACCGTTGGAATCCGCGGATACAGCTGGGAGTGAATAAGCACTGAAACTCCACAGCTCGATTTGATGAACAGGAAACGGACAACGAGACTCACCTGTTGCTTGCAGCGCCGCCGACAACCGAAGGAACGATGGAGAATCGTGGCAGGGGAGAAGAGAGAAGAAGGGGGGTCGAGAGCCGTTACGCGCGATGAAGGGAGGCAACAATGAATGACATGTGGGACCAGCGGAAGCTGTCAGTATCCCAGGTGTGCCATGTAGCCACGAACCGACGCGCGGGGCAGTTTCTTCTCTGCACGACGGGGTGATCTGGGCTATCTGTTTCATCGTCATCCGACGGCGCGGAGCGCGCTCTGCACTTGAGCCAAACCAGCGACCCGTTGTGAAATTAGAAATTCCGTTTTTTTAGGGGAACTTGGAGCTAGCTGAAAACAGGTTTTTTTTTTTTTTAAACCAGCTGAAAACAAGTGTTGAAGCCGACAAGTCGGGCTTACGGCAAAGCATGATGTGGATCAGAGCTGTTCCAGGAGTTTGGGCCTGTAATATGAGCTTAACTTCTTAGAAACAGATTCACAAGTCCAGCCCAATCGCCTCGGCCCTTTCTCTTTTCCCCCGCATCTTCTCCGACACGCTTCTTCCCCAACCAGACTGCCAAAACATTTTGCAGCGCCGCTCCAGACCCCGCTTCCCCGTTCCTAAAAATTCCCCAAAAGCCCAACACCGAACTGAAAATCACGATTTGACACCCATTTCGAACTGCTCCACTCGCCGGAGGCGGGACGATGCCGTCGAGGAGCAGGTGCGACCGCCGTGGCGGCGATGCCGATGCCGCGGAGGAGGAGGAGGAGGTCGTCACCGTCTCCTCCGACCCCGACGAGTCGGAGTCCGAGGCGGAGGGCGGGGCGGAGGCGGACGAAGACGACGACGAGTACGTGGCGGACAGCTGTGACGAGGGCGGCGTCGAGGACGAAGCCGAGGAAGGCGGGGACAGCGACACCGGCGACGGCGGGCGGATACTTCGGGGCGGGCGGCGCGGGGTCGCGGAGCCCGATGAGGAGAGGAAATCGCAGAACGTGGACGCGCTCGTTAGGTACCCTCTGGCCCGACCATTTCAGCCCATGTATTGTGTGTCTGTTGCGGTGTATTGACGCATCTTAGACTCTTAGTGGATTCCTAGGGTTCGCATGCTTGTTCTTCTAGATTTTGATGGTGACGACTCGTCGCTGGCGAGACTAGTTAATGAATGCCCCTGAATTGTTTTAGGACATGCTTGTGGTTTCAGATGCCAATTCAGCATTAGAGTCCCCAATGATACCACACCCTGGAGTTCTACATTTGAATCACGTGCCTCATGTTGAGTGCGTTTGTTCTGGTCCCTTCAGAATTTAGCTGTAGATGTCGGAGTAAAATTCCTTCACTCACACTGTTAACAGGTTAGAGTTTATATCCCATCTCCGCGTGGGTGCAAATTGGAGGGATTTTTAACTTAAAATGTGATAGGATGAGGCCTCTTTTTTTATCCTACTGAATTGGTTGTCTCCCAAGTAATTTGAAGGGTTATTTCCTGAGAACTTTGTATCCAAGCCTGAATGTTGATTTTCTGATTTAGGGCCTCTCACTAACTAACTATACCGGGTACTCAAGTTTTCATACTAGCTTCAAGCTGAATATTGCCATTCACATAAGTGTGGTGACTGATGAGTATGCATGGCTGTACATAATACTCTTGGAGGAGATCATATGAAGTCGGCTAGTATGGACAGAGAGATTTAACCATCTGTATTTTGTCTTGTAACTCTTTTGATATATGGACCAAGTTATAACTCAGTGTGCATACCAAGTAAACAATGGGTACCTGATCTGAGCAAGTATGGTCTTGTATGTGCAACAGATTGCGCTATAGTGTAGATAACCCTTTAATCATTTCTCTGTCAGGATTTTAAGTACTCTCTCCATCTCAAAATAAGTGTCGTTGAAATGGGTGTATCTAGCACTGAAATACATCTAGATTCATCCATTTCAACGACACTTATTTTGAGATGGAGGGAGTATAAATGTATGACATGAGTACTGTGGACAATAGGACTAGTATTTTATACAAAAGAATCCTGAAATGGAAATCTTATTGTATTGGTCAGTTAGAAGAGCTGGAATAATCTTGCTCTATGTGATATATCGCTAATGTTCACTTCAAGTTTTTTATGGCTCCTTATAATCTTTGTCAGTTATAAGTCATTTATCTTAGCTTGCCTTTCACACATGGGGTTTTGTTTTGGCTTAATCAACTATAGCTTGGCAATGTATTTTCTCTTATTTGAAGATATTTATTTTTTCCTGGTTTCTGTCAGGGGAAATCTGGTTGTAAGAAGGCAGCCACTTATTCCGCGTATCCTTTCAGTTTCTGATGCGGCAGCGATAGCTCGAAAACCATTCAAACCTCCATCTGATAGCGGATATAGTGAAAGTAGCGAGCATCTTGCTCGGCGCCTTTCAGCTCGTAAAAGATTTGTCCCGTGGGGTTCAGCGCAGCCACTTGCAGTTATAAACAATCTTCCGCAAGCACCTTCTATTGCTAGTGACGATTCCTCAGAAAAGGAGGAACCTCTTCCACCTGGCATAGAGCCATTAATTTTGTGGCAACCCGAGGAATGTGACAAGGAGAATAATAATTTTACTGCTATAGAAGTTGATCATTTGCTTGTACGTTACCTTCGTCCACATCAAAGGTAAATACAATATCCTGTTATTTTTGCCGTGTTCATTTTTACACGTTAGATAGCAGAATTGCCATATGGATCTTTTGAGACGAATCATTGTTACATTTACATGGAGCACATGCTCTCTGTATGTTGTAGGCATTTAGATATTAAAAATTACACTGTAGCTGTACTTTTAGGCTGAGCACTTTTATGTCCCTGGTGTTAGATCCAACTCGTACAGTGCAACAATAAATAAGAATGCTGTTTTGTTCTGACTCTTCGAGTTGAAATATTTATTTCTAGTTGACATGCAATACATCCCATGCTTGTGTTGTAATGCAGGGAAGGAGTTCAATTTATGTTCGATTGTGTCTCTGGGTCGCTAAGTGATGATGGTATTGCTGGATGCATTTTAGCTGATGACATGGGGTAAGAAGCTGGAAAAATCCCTCTCTCCCTCTTGTCCATTTTTATACTTTGATGTAAATATGTAATGCTTCTGTCTTTCAACCCTTTTACTTAGTCACTTACGTAAAGCCTGTTCTGACGCTACCTAATTTTTTCCAGATTGGGGAAGACTTTACAGTCGATAACTTTACTGTATACCCTTCTGGCTCAAGGCTTTGATGGCAAGCCGATGGTTAAAAGGGCTGTCATTGTAACCCCCACAAGCCTAGTTAGCAACTGGGAAGCTGAGATAAGTAAATGGTTAAAAGGAAAAGTGCACCTGCTTGCCCTCTGTGAAAGCACGCGTGCTGATGTTCTATCTGGAATAGGGAGTTTCTTAAGGCCCTTGAGCCGTCTTCAGGTTTTCTTTTACCCAAAGTCTTAGTTTGTCTGCTGTTTTCATGCTTATCGTCATACCATCATTACTACTTGCAATCACAATTGCAGGTTCAAGACAATATCTTGTGAATTTACATATTTTGAATTGTTTTCAGGTACTTATCATATCTTACGAGACCTTCCGTATGCATTCCTCAAAATTTGAAATACCAGGAAGTTGCGACCTTCTCATATGTGATGAGGCACACAGGCTGAAAAATGACCAGACACTAACAAATAAGGTATATACCAATTTGCCAATTCAGGTTCTCAATTTTATTTTACCAATTCAGTTACATTTCATAAACACGTGAGGTCTTTGCACTTGGGTCACTACCGATTTTATTCTGCCTGTACTCATTAAAACACTAAATGCGCCAGGCGTTGGCTGCCCTTCCTTGTACACGCCGTATCCTGTTGTCAGGTACCCCAATGCAGGTAGCTTTTTTGCTTCCCATTCCTTTCATTTGTAGATCGAACCATTGTTTTGGAGTTCGATATATATATATATATATATATTTTTTTTTCATTTTTTCTGCAGAATGATTTGGAAGAGTTCTTTGCAATGGTAAATTTTACAAATCCAGGAGTTCTAGGGGATGCTGCATATTTTCGCCGATATTATGAAGTATGTACTTCTTTATGAATTATAAGTTATACTGTTAAATTATGAATTACCACTGTTTATTAGCACACAATAGACATAATTAGATTTGTCATTCAATTTTGTGTGTGTGTGTGTGTGTTATGCACCTAAAATCATGTGTTATCCCTATTAATTGCATCCTATCTTTGCATTGTACTTAACTTTAGCATTACCTACCCCTAACTGAAGGCACCGATCATCCGTGGAAGAGAACCCACAGCAACTGCAGAAGAGAAGAAGTTGGGATCCGAGAGATCTGGAGAGCTTAGTGCAAAAGTAAATCAGGCAAGTCTTTTCCCCCAGAAGAAGGTTGTCTGCACCACGTACTTTTGTACAACTGTATTGTTCACACGTTATATAATCTCCTTTAGAAAATTTCAGATGCATTTCCTTCTACTATTTTTTGGGCTAGCTGCAGATTAATTACCTTCTGAAAATTCTGACGGCTTCTCAATGATATTCAGTTTATATTGAGACGGACGAATGCACTGCTGTCAAATCACTTGCCACCAAAGGTATGCTTAGGCTATAATGGGCATCGCACATTAAAAACTCAAAAATCGTGTATCTGCTAGGCTACTATCAGTTTTTTCTTTTTATAGTGATCTCTTTTTTATTTCTTTTATAAATTTTTAGTTGCTCATCTGCATTACTTAACCTTTGCTTATGTATAGATTGTCGAAGTAGTGTGCTGCAAGCTGACTCCTTTGCAGATGACATTGTACAACCACTTCATACACTCCAAAAATGTAAGAATTTTTTATTTGGTACGAGTTTCGAGCAATATTCAATAGGCACATTATAAGGCAGTCAGAGTTATATTTACAATATTCTACCATTGACTCTGGCAGGTTAAACGCTTGCTATCTGAAGAAGCAAAGCAAGCTAAAGTTTTGGCATATATTACCGCTCTTAAGAAATTATGCAACCATCCAAAGGTAAATAATTTTAATTTAATGGTTTATCCATGATGCATTCATTATGCTTTTTCGGTGAAAGTCGTTTCAAGTAGGTTCAGAGTTTATTGACAATCTGTTAGTTTTACCGCAATTAGTTGAATGGCCATACTTTGCTAAGAGCCAAGCCGCCAAAATGTCGAGCTGCTGCTGTCTGGCTTGGTCCTCACCTAGAATTGTGATGCCGTGGCTCTGCTTGGCCTGCGCCATGTCCTCAGCATTGCTGCCACGTTGATTAGAGCTTCGTCTTAATTCCTGTCATGATTTGTGTCGAAAGTATTTGTTTTTTCCATTCTGATTCAAAAAATATTTCTTTTCTTTTTAAGATGTGTATTAGGAAGGTTGAACCCACACCAACTTCATAAACTCAAATATTTATAGTACTAACTAGTAATATCTCTCTTTCAAACACTAGGCTTAAGTAACAACATCATATACTTCTCTATTGCTATCATGTGCTACCCTGCATTATATACTGGAATTCTATGCTTTTTAAGACAAAGTCTGTTGACAGTTCTTGGCCACGACAATGTATCCTGCATAAGTTGGCAATGTTATAAGCTATCTCGAACATGTACCTGACTGCGTGTCATTGTGTATTAAAAGAAGAAAGCATTGAAATGATGCCACTTTTGCAACGTCAAGCTGAACCCAAAAACAACCTTCCCAAACAAAAAGAAGAAACAAATCAAGATAATGTTCTAAGCCAGTGATTGTAGAATGCAGAATAGGCTTGGCAAGTCTCTTGCATTGACCATTATCTCTTGATCACTATGCAGCTATGAAGTTATTAATATGATTTGATAGGTTATGAGAAAATTCTGGGCTGTTGTCGCTAGTGTTACTGTTCTTCATAGCCATTCAGCATCAGTTTCACCTTTTGGTGACTATATAATATATATACAATCCATGACAAATGTTCATTGGCTGGTTATCTTGGTATTGCAGCTAATCTACGACACCATAAAAAGTACCAAGTCGGGAGGCTCCGATTTTGCTGACTGTCTACGCTTTTTCCCTCCAGAATTGTTTCAAGGAAGGTATGCCTCACTTTTCCCACTAGCTTCTCAAGCTAATCCAACTAATGTACATTTCATTTATTTATGCAAGATCTGGATCATGGACTGGTGGAGGAGGAATGTGGGTCGAACTATCTGGCAAAATGCATGTGTTGGCTAGATTGCTGGGGCACCTCCGACTGAAAACTGATGACCGTATCGTCCTTGTATCAAATTATACTCAGGTCAATTGTTTCTCTAATATATCTTGATATGACATTGTATCGATGTGTTATGGTTTTGTTGGTATTGGCGGGTCCATCGGGAATGGATGGCGTAAGATTTAGACTATGTTCCTCCCATTAATGACTTGCAAATGCTCCTGCTGCATGTTCCAAAAACAAAAAAATGTAGCTACCGTTGGTGATTATAAAATTTGTATCTCCAAAACTCTCCTGGGTCTTGCAACATTAAATCAACCAGGAGCATAGTTATTTCTGTAGAAATACTAAATATGCGCAAATGTCCTTGTTGACTTGAAACATGCTCTGTACGGTTTTTTCCAAGTTAAATCATAAATACTTCTGAAAAACAAAGGGATGGCAGTAGGCCATCATTTTTTAATCCTAAAATCTTCATTGCCTTTATTATCATGTTTATGGTCAGACCATATCCCGTGGACATACTAATTATAAGAACTATGGAAGGATCTTACAACCTACTTGTCAGGGCCTATCCCACAATTTTCCGCTTAAAAAAAATCTTACAACCAGCAGCAGTACAGAACAAAGTCGAGAACATGGTACTTCAAATTAAGGGTGAACTAAGTAATTGAGTTACCTTAAACCTATATATTGGAATATATGTTTGGTTTTCTTTTTTGAACTGTCAAAATCATACTCCCTCCGTTCTAAAATTGATGACTTCCATTTGTCCAAACTCCAAACATGCATTTATGTAGACATGTTTTAGTGACTACATACATGTATGTTTGGACAAATGGAAATCATCTATTTTGGAACGGAGGGAGTATATTGGAATATATGTTACCTGTCTCTGCACAATGTGTGGGAGCTTTCCGCACTAGGTGCGCCCTTTTTTTTACTTGTCTCTGCACATGATTTTTTTTTGCACCTTCAGTTCTCTGTATGTCTGTCATTAAATGAGGGAATTGTCTTCAATATGTGTGTGATAGGGTTTTTGTTCATAGAAGATGCTATTTATAATTAATTTGCTATTTGGGTACCTGCACAGCTAAAACATTAACCATTATCATTGTCTAAAAGTGCAGACATTAGATTTATTTGCACAATTATGTCGGGAACGAAGATATCCGTGCATTAGACTTGATGGATCGACATCCATTAATAAAAGGCAAAAGTTGGTGAACCAATTCAATGATCTATCAAGAGTACGTAAACTCTGCCTTGTATCCTGAAGAACTTAGAACCTACCATTATATCTGAAATTACTGCATTTGGCAGGATGAGTTTGTCTTTCTACTTAGTAGCAAGGCAGGTGGTTGTGGACTTAATTTGGTGGGTGGAAATCGGCTGGTTCTCTTTGACCCTGATTGGAACCCTGCCAACGATAAGCAGGTTAATATCTATGCATCACTGATATAATCACCTTTTAAAGATTTTTTTAACTCCACACACCTTGTCTAAGCCGAACCATTTCATCTATTGAAATTTGTAAAGGCTGCTGCTAGAGTATGGAGAGATGGCCAAAAGAAGAGAGTGTACATATACAGGTTCTTGAGCACTGGAACCATTGAGGAGAAGGTTGCCAACTCCGATTCTTGTATTTTATATGTCTTGTCACTTTCTTTTTCAGTACCCAGTGAAGGAATACGGAGTTGCTGGCTACTTCTGCTGCTGACAATATGATATACCACATTGATCTACAGGTATATCAGCGCCAAATGTCAAAAGAAGGCCTCCAAAAGGTTATTCAGCAGGAACAAGCCAACGACAAAATGCAGGATCAAGTACTTGAGTGATCATTTTCTTTCTTTTCCATCATGAAAGTGCCAAATATATCGATGTCTCACATCTTTGTTTCTCTTTTACAGGGAAATTCTCTTTCGACAGAAGATCTGCGTGATCTTTTTAATTTTCATGAAGAAGTCAGGTGAACTTTGCCTCTCTATTATAGCTTGGACCTACCCTTTATTCTTTCGTCCTTTTTCTGTTAAGATATTCTGGAAAGAGTTCCAAACATCGACCCAAACCAGCTGATAATTGATCAAATTGGACTAGACATGGTTTGAATGAACTATGTGGGAACGGCGAAAAATTACATTTGACATTGCCTACTTATTTTGGTTGATCACAATGATCAAATCATGCTCTAATTCATGCAGTTAATGATTAGACTGATTTGGTTAATATCAGGCGTCAGTCGCAAAAAAAAGGGTTGATATCAGTGGCCAGTCATGTACATAGGTGTAATTAAGTTGCCTTTACAGTCACAATTCTTTGTTGGGATCAAGATCACACTTTCTTGCCGATTACGTACAACATAAGGCCTTAGTAGTTCATAATTTTTTTTGATAAAAAGAGATCATGATCATTCCTTGTAAGCTGAGTGTGTAATATGATGTCAAACTACCATGTGATGCGAATTGTTGCAAATATGCTATTCATAGAAATGGAACTCGTTTTGAAGTTGGGCCTAAATACCATGTTGCTACAATTTAATAGTAGATACAAAATATGTAAATGCATTGGTTCTATCTAAATTCAGTACATTAATTGATATTATGCATCATTCTTTTCCTTGCATGGGGTCACGCAGGTCTGAAATACATGAAAATTTGAAGTGCAACCGCTGTAACAAGAATGACCATATGCTGTTAGATGGTAAAGGTTTGGATAATACAGCAAAAGAAAAATTATATAATGATATCGGTGGTTTTGGAGAGATCTCTGGATGCATGCAGAAAATGAATAATTCAAATCAACAGGTAGTTTATGCAACAGCCTTTTGTTTTGGAATGTAACTCTGTAGTTGCTTCAGATCTTGAAAGTACTTTCCTGTGCTGCTCCATTTACGCCATTTCAGATTGAACAACCTTCTGAAGAAGATTTAGGAAGTTGGGGGCATCATTCTGATCCATCAACTGTACCTGATACTATACTCCAGTGTTCTGCTGGTGACGAGGTGATATCTACAGTTCATCTGTCTTATGTATCTCGTTATATAGGTCTTATTTGAGTTAGAACATGCACTTCTCAGACCTCCATTACCTTTAACCTTTCTAGATGTTCCACTTTCACTGGATCCACTTGTTCTTACAACGCACAAAGGAAAAAAATGCTTTACAAACTGCCCTCTTAACATTGGCCAGGTTTTCATCTGTTTCTGAGTATAACAGAGCCTTTTGGAGTGGGAAATCTTTGGTTGTGCTTCGTTGATTAAAACGTGCTTCTCAGAAAATGCTGACAAGTGTTTACAAATGACATGTGTATCTTGCAGGTTTCTTTTGTTTTCACCAATCAGATTGATGGGAAACTTGTTCCAGTTGAATCTATGGTGCGATCAGCAACTCATCAACCAAATGGAACAACAACTAGTGGAGGAAAAGAATCGGCGAAAATAAATTCTCCGAGGAAGCCTGCGAGGCAACTTTTAATTGGCAAGAATTTGAAGATGATGGGATTCAATTTGAAGAATTCATCTTTGAAATGTCCAACTGAATCCAAGAGAACATCTCCAGTTTGCTTGCAAACGTTGAATAAAACCAAGCCCTCATCAGATCATCAACCTCGGACTAAAAGACTCCATGTTGCTTCTGATATATCTGATGATGATTTTGTTTGAGTCTATCCGACTTAGAGCTAAATTCTTCATTGATAATGTCATCTATCGATCTGTATTATGTTGTGTAAATACTGTCATCTACTTTCTGCAGTGTAAATACTGCGTACAGTTACGGTGAGTCAATGAGTCCACTGGGGAAAAAAATCCCTCATGAGTTTGCATCCCTTTGTAAAATGCATATAAAATATATTTTATGAAGAAATGAAAAGAGTTAACTCATATAGATGCTAACCACCTTCTGCAGTGAAAAGAGCATTATTAATCACTTGGTCGTTCCATCAGAGTAAGAAAAATTGACATGATTGCTGATTACTTGCAGATCATTTTAAGACGAAGGGCTGCACTGCGAATCTAATCCTTGTACAATACTATCATTAAAGGTTCACTTCTATTTTCCCTTTGCATATGTTACAGTCGCGTAGTGTGATGCTGATTGCATGTTCTTGCTACATAATTCATGGCATCTGTGTGCTTTTCTGTAGATCTACTTTTCACTTCATTTGATACCGTGTTAAAGTCTTCAGCCTGTTTTAACACTGTTATCTTATTCTATGTACAATTTCCACAACTGGCCACAGTGTAGTTCTCTTATTGTTTTTAGGCCAGCAATTCTTGTGTTGTTAGCTCCCTGGTTATACATGCCCCCACCACCCGTGTCTGAAAGATGTTTAGCTTGTAGCTGCTACAGTAATAGAGGTTCAGGAAACTGTGAGATCTGCAGTACGCAAAGGAGATAATGGTCAATTTGAGCGTGTTATACTAGATCAGGCACTGGACTGTTTGCTTTCACCTCCAGCTGTTTGTTGTTAGGCCTTACCATGTGGGTGACAGCCAGACTTTTAAGTTTGTATATTAAAATCTTGGCATTTGCACTGTTGCAATCACCCCCTTAGCATAGTCAAATCAAAGTAGTCATAGATCCAGCCTAGCAGCTATTTAGTATCTATCTTGGATAAGTGTAAGCTGAAAAATTGGAAATTCCTGCTTATGCAGGAGCTCACGCTTCTTAACTCTAGTCAAACGGAATTTTTCTGCAATATAAGCTGGACTTTTTTCCCCAGTTCACCCTTAATACTATATGATTTATTGTATTCTGGTTTAGAATTTGGACCCTGTTGCTCATAAGTGATAAATTTCTACATACATGAGAAAAAAGAAGAGATACGTAGCCAGAGAGGTGGGTGGTCTTTACCTTTAGTTATAACTATAAGAAACTATGTCCAGTCCTTTTCTTTTTCCTGAGATCTGTAGAATTAAAGGTAGTGATTTGAGTCACAATGGGGCTGGTCTTCATTCCAACCCATCACATGTGCAGTCACAAAAGTTAACACATTGCTGGAAGAAAAGAATTAGTGCTGTTCATGTGCTCACATGGGTTCTCTTGATCTTAAGAGCTTTGCTTAGGCTAGAACTTTGACCATTATGTTGTTCTTTAGGTTATCAAGCAACTCAACTAAGTACAATATGCTTGCACATATTATTCTCCCATGAATTATCTTCTTTTCTTAAATTGGTTCTGAACTTCTGATCAGATGGGTTGTCATTCGATTTGTAAGAATATGTGGTACTACCTCTGTTCCTAAATGTAAGCCGTTTTCGTAGTTTAAATTGAGCTACCGAAATGGCTTATATTTAGGAACGGAGGGAGTACATAATATTCATAGAAGGTGCACATAATTTAAACTTTTGATTCCATGTCTGTAAAGAAATCGCATGCGCTTATTTTTATCTGATGATATTGCTGTGGAAAGACCAAATCATGATACCACGCCCAATGGTTAGCCCTTTCCATTAAATGGTCCAATTTCCAGAGCAGAAAATCCTAGTTCTGTTGTCCTCTCCTTGATAGTCGATATTGCTGTGTCACAACAATGTTAAGATCCTTATACAACCAATCTATTTGTTCGTAACGGGCACAAATGTCATTTATGCAGGACTTTCGAAATTTTGGCTATAGATAGCTTTTTAAATATTAAATATTCAGGCTTGATACTTGGAGATCGTATGTGCAGACTTGACCCGATAATCATAACATCAAAATCTGTTGGATGTTATGGATATATTTAAAATAGTCGTATCCAAGTATCAAGACATTTTATCTAATACTACCACTGTTCCAAAATCTAAGTTGGTTTGGTAGGTTAGTAGAATTTAGAGCTCGTGTGTTGGAGACCCGTCGAAAACGTTGATTTTTTCGTGATCTGGATGGTGTATCTCGTTACTAGTAATTTTGTCACTGAAGGCTGAAGCATGTTAACCCCGTGTATTAGCATGCTACTGTGAGATGACATGAGACTACATGATTATTTAAAAATCGTCCTATTTACACTAGGAACACTATAGTTGTGATTTAATACAAATAGGGCAGGCATTGCTAAGGAACAGGAACTCTTTGACTGGTCCGCTGTGAGGTGACCTGTAGGAGGCACAGGACGGAGGACCCGTGTCATGATTGGTCATGGAGATGGAACCAGTGCGAGGAGGAGGATCCTTTGGGATCACATGGTCCTATTCTGAGAGGTCGATGTCGCCAGCTCACTCTGGCTAATAACAAAGCAGTCAAGTATCGGTCAAATGATTTTGTTACCTACTTTCTCCCTCCTGCTGGTGCCCAGCTGATTCCAATTCCGGACATCTTTAAGCTAGCCAGCATTTATTTTGTTAATCCTGCATGTGCATGTGCATGTGCATGTACACTTCTCCAAAGCTGCCAGATTAGAAGTTTCACTTTTAACTTTTTTAGATAATGAGAAGTTTCACTTCATTGAAGATCCGAATCATGGTTTGAAGAAATTAGATTTGCAATTACTTTTGTGTGTGCTAGATTTAGATTTGTAGCATTCATCATTTTATAACTAGATTTAATCATCACTGGCACAATTCCCGTGCCGTCTCTCTTTGAGGTTAAGAATGCCAACTTATCTGATTCTTTGCTTGGGCATTCGTACTTAATTCTGCTTTGAACAGAGCTTACCCTGCATCTGTAGATGTTGCCATTAAGTCGCTTTCTCTCTGAACAGCACATCTGTTCATTTGTTAAGAAGATCGCTTTCTGGGCTCATCTGGTCTTGTTCTTCAGGTCCTCTACGCCAGGTCTTCGCAGGGCCTGCTGGTCCCGAATCCAGGGCAAGAAAGCTACCACCGAACCTACGCTCCTGCACCGCACCGTAGGCCGTCAGACTCAAAGACCGTACGGCTTTCTTGTTCCTTGGTATGCGGGTTCATGAACAAAGCCTTCGATTCCGTTGTCTCGCATGATATTCCAACAGTCGCCCGGTCTTGCATGATTCTGTGTGGTGCGGTGGATCATCGCGCGTTCAATGAGGAAAGGGACTCTTGTCTGCGCCTTGCTAATTCCCCCTGCAATTATGGATGGGTCTTATTTGTTGTACTCTACTACACGTTTTGGAATGCACGGAAGGTTGGTATTCTCGCGCCATGCCCCTCAGAAGCCCCACTATTAATCATGCCCTTGGCGCATCCGAAGAAACAATTATGGCCTTGAACTCGATTATTATACATGTTTCTTGGTGGCTCTAGTGTTACGCTACTCAATTATTAGTGGTACATGTTTCTCGTGTGGTAGTACTTGCAAACAAAATCTAGATAAGCCACCAAGGTCGATTTCGATGTTCTTATATGTTTCTCTTCTATAGCCTTTGGTTTCAGTAAATAGCAGGCTCGACATGTAGATGTGGCTGTGATTTGAAAATAGTAATCCGAGGTTACGTGTCGAGCTCAAAGGTAAACCCCGAGTGGGCTTGGTCGGTGCGGGAGCAAGACCATGTTGCGTCTGGCTCATGCACTGCACGTGCTCCTTGCTTTCGCGGTGGTAAAAGTGTAGCAGGAATCGAGTGTAACTGGGGCGTCACAGGCTCGCTCACTCTATCCAACCACCATGCCGGGATTATTCTAGTGTCAATTATAAGCCGGTCTGTAGTGCCAAGGGGCAAGCACGGCGTCCTGGACAGCCATTGTTTGACCGGAGCCAAGCCGAAGACCGGCATTTTGCCACCTATCCAAGCAACTACCACGCTTAGCATTTGCCGACGCCCTTGATTCTCCTCCCCACATGAGCGCCACACGTACGCCCGTGCGTCCGATCCGTCTTGAGACCTGTGATCTATCCTCCCGAGACCGCATACCAACAGCCCAACCTTCTTATCTCAGAGCTGACAGACGTAGGAAAAAAAAAACAATTGTTGGTTCCAGAGCGACCCCATCCTCCGGATAGCAAATTAAAGCTTCACAGTGAAATTATGATATGCTAGAAAATTTTAAACAGTTAAAAGGTAACGGTTGATGATGATGTAGCGGTGGCTGGTTCTCAACGGATGGAATTTCAAGTGTCGTAATATTTTTCACGTTCTATTCGACATATTTAGGGCATCTCCAGCCGTCCTCCAAGAGCCCCCCAGGGGGTTTTTTTCGCGGCGGAAGCGGCGAATAGCGCCGCTTCTTCACCACTCGGCCCTCCCAGGGCCCAAATAGCGCCGTTTCGGCGCTAAATAGCGCCGCGCCACCCAGGCCAAACCCAGCCCGCTGGGTTCGGCCTGGGGGGGCGAAACTGCGCGGCCGCGCGCGTGGGCCAGCTCGGTCAGCGACGCGACGGGAAAGCGCGGGAACAGAAGCCACCGCCCGTGACCTCCTTCTCGGCGCCCGCGCCGTCAAAGGCTGCCGGAGTTATGGCGTGGCGGCCACCCAGTGCATGCACCCCGGTCAAAGGCTGCCGGATTAATGGCGTGGCGGCAGCGGTGACACGCGCGGCGCGGCGACTGGCCCGCCAAGCTATAAAAATGGTGCCCGCCCCCTCCCCGTACGCACATTCTCGTCTCCTCCCTCGCCGTTCTTTCTCCATCTTCTCCGTCCTCGCCCTCGCCGCAATGGATCGTCTCTGGGACGCGTGGCCCGACAGCGACTACGACGACGAGATGCAGCCAGCGGCGCCGGAGCAACTTCAGCCGCAGCAGGTGGCGCCGGAGCCGCTTCAGCCGCAGCAGGTGGCGCCGGAGCCGCAGCAGGACGAGACACGAGAAGCACGGCGGGCTGCCCGTCAGTGGAGGCGGGAGGTGAGGCGGCAGCCGATATGGCCCGAGCAGCACGCCGGGCTGCACTCGTTCGAGACGGCGCAGAACGAGGGCGCGTACCGCGAGGTTCGCGGCGTCCTCGTGCAGGCGGCGCAGGCGGCGGAGGCGGCCGCCATCCAGGCCTCTCTGGAGTTACACCAGAGGGAGGAGGCGGCGCGAGAGGTGCGCCGGCAGATGGCCGCGCGCGCTGCCTCGGCCGAGCAGGCGGGCATTATCGCCCTCTACGAGGCCGACCGGCGGCAGGTGGCGCTGCAGGGCGAGCGCCGCAGCCGCCCGCCCTCCGAGCAGGCGCAGCTGCACCGGCTGCGTCTGCAAGCCCGAGCGGAGCGGGCGGAGCAACGCCGTCAGAGCGAAGCTGGCCCCTCCAACCAGCGCCGCCACGGCGACGCCGCTGATGAAGACGACGATGCGTAGGCGTAGGGGTAGTTGTCGCGTAGTTTACATTTCCGCTGTTTTAGTTTGAATTTCGCTCGAAAATGTACGCAATTCGCTTTGATCAATAAAATTTCGCCCCTTTTAAATTTGCGTTTGTTTGGGCCGATTCTTGGGCTCGGTACGCGACTGGGAAACGCGCCCCCCCCCCCAGGTTCCAGAATAGCGCCGTTTAGCGCCGCGGCGGCACCAAAACGGCGGCGTTTTGAGCCCTGGGGGCGCAACGGCTGGAGATGCCCTTAGTTTCAGGCTTCAGCCTGACATATTACGCCCAGATACCTGACTGCTACACCAGTACTCTTCACACGCGTATGATCGCCCTGACATGTTTTTTTTATACTGAGTATCATTTCAGTGACCGTGCTGCTGATACGTACTACAGTGTTTACCGTTGGAAAACCAAGCTCACCCTGTGCCTCAATCATCGTCACGGTTTACTACAGGCGGTGCTAAACAATTGCAGCGCACATCTACCCAAGCTAGCAGCCCACCCTCCTCCTCTCGACCTCTCCTCCCTATATAACCCATCCAAATCCACCATCGTCTCCTCACCCCGTAACAGTACAGTACTGCCCCGTTCCAAACCACACGCCAAGACCAGACACCACCACCACCTTCTAAAAGCCTCAGCGAACTCTGAGCAGACACAGCCCACGACGATCGAGCTGATATAATCTAGCTAGCGCGATGGCGTGCGTTAACATGTACAACCCAGACGGCGGCGCGGGGGCGTTCGCCGGGCAGCGCATCTCCTTCTCCAGCGACTTCTCCATGGAGGCGCCGCCGCCGCCGGTGCAGAACCGGGCGATGGGGCTGCGGTGCCAGGAGGAGGACCAGAACTTCGAGTTCTCCGGCATGGGCAGCCACCCCATGATGGCCGCCGACCAGCTCTTCTCCAAGGGCAGGATCCTCCCCTTCAAGGTCGACGCACGCCCGCCCACCACGCTCCGCGACGAGCTCCGCGCCGAAGAGGAGAGGGCGTCCTCCAAGGGGTCCAGCCGGTGGAGGGAGATGCTCGGCCTGCGCAAGTCGCTCTGCGTCGGCGGCGGCGGCGCCAATGCCGCGGCCGCCAAGAAGAGCGACAACTTCGACGCCGAGATCACCACCGACATGGCCGCGTCCAAGCTGCAGGTACGTCCATGGCCAACTGGTGATCTATAGTACATATTTTGCAGTCCACGTCAATTACGTTCCGCTCACGCATTTAGTATTAATTTACTTAATCGACAAATAATTAATGATAGGTTGTCTCATCACAGATTGTTTGACCAACCGCTGGAGCCATGAGGTGACGGGTGGATGGGGGGCTAAACGACACGAAGCTCCACTCTTCGTCTTCTTCCCCGTCGATCTCTCCTACTACTGTGATCGTCATCCGTCTTCTCGCGGCGTGATTGTCAATGGCTAGTGTGTGTAGATTGTTTCCCTGATTGCCTGTGTGCTAGCTAGCTAGCTAGATGGCCAGCGTGTGTGTGTGTGCTGAAGAGCAACAGATTACTATGTAATTTCTCCCTCCTTTTTTGTTTTCCTTTCATAAGTGCTCTGCCCCCTCTTTCTCTCTCTCTAGCTAGCTGTCCGCTATAGATCCCAATCACCTCACATCTTCTTCTCCCTTCCAATCTTTGTTTTCTCCTCCACCATCACGCTTTGTCTGCCTGCCTGCCTGCCTGCCTGCCCTGTACATAATGCTTGTGTGTAGATGGGAGATTTATGGTGCAATGATAAGCCTGCCAGATGGCCAGATCTGCCACGACATGAGCTTGCTGCCTTTCTGGCCCCCTGTGGGGATCATGCAACAGTGTGCTTCTTTGTCTCCTTGCTCTGCTGCACCCATATGTTTTTCTTCTACGCGATGTAGCCCTGCTGCATGTGAGTTTATAAAGGCAGACAGTAGCCACAGAGCGGGTGCGTGCGCGAGGGAGGAAGACGAAGATCAGCAGCTCCCCCGACATGCCATCTGCGCTAGATGCATCCTCCTGTCTAGGCTGGCCTGCACGCCATGCTGCTCCATCGGCTGTCGACTTTATCGTCGAAAACAAAAGAAAACTTTGAAGCTTGCCCATGCATCTTTGCAGGGGGAAATGGCGACGTTATGCTACTGGTGGTGTTAGTGTTTGCTTTAGCGGATTTCCTGGCCGCCCTGTCTCCAGTATAGTAGGTTGGCAGTCGGTAGCCGTAGTGGATGATTGATTGTATAATAGGATGATAGGATAAGCAACGGATTAAAGAGGTCCATGACCATGGGTGGTGGTAGCACTGAAAAACCTAAGACTCGACTTTCTGCACCACTTCAGTGGGCTTTACTGTCGCTCTCATCATCTTTGAAAATGTTTCCCCAGCTTCTCTGAAACTTCTCTTTTCCAAACAAGCCGATAAGATTGCTGGAAGCCTGGAAGAAAGGAAATGTATGATAAGCTCCGAACTGTGACGATGGATTGGACGCCAAAAGCAAATATAACGGAAACAATGATTAACAGGTTTAAAGACAAGAAGCCGTTCTTCCTTTGATTTGACCACCCACTAAAAACCCCGGGAATTGCAGCAAGGACAATTATGGCTGCTTAATTAGTCCCGACAAACTACAAACTATTCCCACCTTGAGAGGTCGGCATCATCACATGACCTATGTCCAAGATCAGCTCCTACTGCCCTCAAAAGAAAAAAAGATCAAGTCCCCAGTGAAGCTTTCATGGAACTTGTTGTGAAGATGGTCTCTCAAAAAATAGAAAAGAGTGGACCCAACCTTGATTTGGAGATGGCCAAATAAATAAGTTTGCAAAGCGCTAATCTTGTACTTCTTGCACTGCAAGTTCATCTACACGAGGACAGGGGCGGAGTTGGCGCTCGAGTCACCCTTATGCACTACTACACTATGGCACAAAAAATTCACGAAAAAATCCACTATATAAAAGTATATTTTTGTCCTTTTAACGTTGAATAATAAGACACAACGTATAGATAACAAAGACCTTGTAACAAAAATTTAAAATTCTACTATACCGATAAACAAAGGGTAAAGTTACTTCCAAAATATTACTTGTACTGTCCAATTGCAAAAAAAAAAACATCATCAAACACCAAGGCAATAACCTGCAAGATAAAAAGTGGACTTAATTAACAAGCGAGCCATAGTAGAGTGACAAAAAAAATAGTAATAAAGTAGCTAAAGTTTTTTACATTACCTTTTACTCTTATAGTATTTCCGATCCTTCAAATCCATGAAATACTTAACCACTTGATCATTGGTGACTTTCTTCATTTTTCTTTCTCCACATAACAAATAACATCATCACTCAAGCTGTCATCATTGAGGCGATTGCGCAAAAAGGTTTTCACTAGTTTCATGGCTGAAAAAACACCTCTCAACTATAGCAGTAGCAACAGGCAACACAATTACTAGTTTAAGCAAACGGTAAAACAATGGATACATAATATGCCTCCTTGTCTCCACCATTTTTTTCGAAAGCTCAATGGTTGTTGCTAAGTCTGAAAAGCTATCATCCGTGCGTACATCAGCAGTATACAGGCGTAGGTCCTTATCAAGATCCCTCAGTTCTCCAGAATCAAAATCTTGAGGATATAGTTTGGCCAAATTTAGCAAACTCTCCAAATTAAAATCACGAAATGATTCCCTTGGACTCAGAGCAGCTGACTAAACAAGCAAATTGGATGATGTCTCACTAAATCGACCGTCAAGCTCTTGAACTAGCCAATCAAAAACATCATTGAAGCAATCAACTTGATAGTGATGTTTGTTGCTAATTCCTGTTACCTGTCTTCTCTTTTTTGGATTAACATAGGCTTCTTCCATGTCCAGCTCTTCAATGTCGTGTTTCTCACAAAAACCATGAACTTCAACTAGTAGAGTGTCCCATCCATCTTCTCTAAGTTCATTCAACACAGTTCTGGTTGACTTCACACATTTCATGGCATTTACTATGTCTTGATCCTTCCGCTGCAATGCTAATGACAATGTGTTTATAGTTGTAAGAATTGTCAACATGAGATGCAAATAAAAGACAAAATCAAAAGACTAAAAGTACACTAGAAGACCATTTGCTTGATCTCTGTTTGTTCGGCCGATCCGATCCCTTCTGTTCTCCTCGCGTGTGGTCTTCTGTTGGATCGATCCGTGTTTTTTTTCCTCAGGAGACGTCGAGACCAAGAGGTGTCATACATGTAGGTAGCAGTTGTTCTGGTTGTTTGCTCGGGAGTTTTGATGCATCGTGCGTGGTCAGGTGGCAGGCTGGCAGTAGCAGACTTGGTTGAACGCTAAACTAATGGGCCTTCAAGCCCAGCGATGCACGCACCCTGATGCACAACTTGAAGTCCACCCTGATGCATGTTACGTCTTGGAGATATAAAGTACTCGTAGAAACAAAATTCACCCGTATTCATGTGCCTCACCTTCCGTGTATAGAGCTCCGCCCCTGAGGAGGCAATCTAAACAACATATTACTCCCTCCGTCCTGGTGTATAGGCACATATAGCAATTCTCTAGGCTCTAGCTATTTATTCATTGGGGTTTAAACATTAAATGCATTGGTGGAGAGGATGGAGAGAGTCAACCATCCACTAATTAGAAGAGAATTAATGCAAAATGTGCCTAAGAGATGAGACTGCATGTTTTTGGTATTATGCCCTATACACCAGGACGGGGGGAGTACATGTTACACGTCAAGATTCTTACATGACCTCTCAATCACATCTTAGCGCCTGAAAGCCTCAAACTATGGAATTGAGAAAGATTTGGTAAAACATCTATGTGCATAAATTCAACTAGAAAGATACCCCATGCATTGTAGCGTAAGAATTCCCTGTTATATCAGCTATCAAACGTAAGACCAAGAGTTATGCAAAAATGTGCAACTTTTGATTGATTACAATAGTACCAAATTTACTCCCTCTGTCTCAAATTAAATGTCGCTCAAACGAGTATATCTACACATTGAAATGCATTTAGACACGCTCATTTCAGCGACATTTAATTTGGGACGAAGGAAGTAGATATGAAATGGTTGTGTATATCCAGTGAAATTAATGATATGCATAGTTGGATGGTTGAAACAAGGGAGGCTGTTAATAGCTTTCATGTATAGACATACTCATATACAATCATTAATAAATGTTACTGGGATGATATGGATAATTGATTACTAAATTAATTGTACTGGTTATGCTTTATGTAGATGGACTATCATTCATGCACGTTAATGAAGTTTTTCTCTATAAAATATATAGATGCGCGAGAGTTTTACCGCTATGATTTTCTTATGGGCACCACTAGAGATCGGATGCCGATATTTAGTGTTCTATCGGACCCCTTTGCTGCCAAAGGATGGAGATCATGTGCAACGTCCAATTGGCATGAGAACATGAACCAATGCAACGTCCGATTGGCATGAGAACTAGTTTTTTTTATTTGCTTCTTAATAAATATATGTGAGGATCACATACAATCTCATAATTTCTTGACTCTGTTAAATGGAGTACAAACATCAGTGGTCGATGCATCCCTTGGGGATTTTCTAAATATTTTAGAGGCCTCATGACCCACAAGTATAGAGGATGTATCGTAGTACTTTCGATAAATAAGAGTGTCGAACCCAACGAGGAGCAGAAGGTGCTGGCAAGTAGTTTTGAACAAGGATTCACCGTAAACACTTAGCAGAGAGATATTTAGTAGTTTCCAAAGCAGCAGATAAAACAATACGAGTAAATAAACGAGTGCAATAATAATTGCAGCGAGTGGCCCAATCCTTTTCGGTGCAAAGGAAAAACCCGGTTGTGTTACTTATGATTATCAAACGTTCCTGAGCACACATGGAAATTTCGTCTAAAGCTTTTTTTGTGTGCAGTTGTTAATCTTTAATATTTTGATACATGTGGTGTGGGTGAATCTATGCTAACGCACTGCCCTTCCTAGGACTAATACGTACTTGTGATTTCACCCCTTGGAAGCTTCCGCAACTATAAGTAAGATAAATTTAACCACAACCTTAAACTCTCGGATCCTACACTCCATCGTGCACCAGCCTACCAACCGTATAATTAACAATTTAAATACACGATGCATTCCCCTAGACCCATAAAGGTGAAGTACCATATAGTCGACGTTCACATGACACCACTAGAGAAATAACACCACAACATAAATATCAAACTATTAAATATTACTCAACATTATTCCACTACTAACAAATATACTTCTCCTATGTCCTTAAGAATTAAACGAACTACTCACAAGACATCGTATGGATCATGATCAGAGGTGATATAATGATGAATAATAATTTGGACATAAACCTTAATCCACTGATAAAACTCAATAACATCAAATAGAGAGAGTAATCAACACCGGGAGAGTCTCCCCAATGAACTAGACAAGGTATGGACCTAGATGTTACAGCGGAACAGAGTGGAGCTGTGGAGATGATGATGGCGGCGTGGTGGATGATGAAGAGGATGATCCCGACGAAGTCCAGCGTGGTGGCGGTGACGATGGCGACGATTTCCCCCTTTGGGAGGGGATTTCCTCGGCAGATTTCTCTCTCTCTCTCTCTCTCTCTCTCTCTCTCGGTGGTTTCTGTCGCGTGGAGGCGGCGGAGAATTGTGTGGATGGCCTCCCGGATAATTTAGGTCTTCGGGGAAGATATACGCGAAGGGGCAGTGTCGGGAGCCGACCAGGGGGCCCATGCCACATGCCAGCGTGACTAGGGTGGGGCCCGCGCCCTGGTATGGCGTGGAGGCCACGTGGCCCTCCTGGCTCCCCCTTCGGCTTCCTTCGTCATCAGGAAAAATAAGATCTTTTGCAAAAGTTTTAGTGTATTGAGAGTTTTGCGGATATGGTAGCGTGACGACGGCCTTTCCAGCTGAAATCTAACTCCGGCAGATAAATCCTCAATAATCATCAAACATGCAAAATAAGATAAAAATAACATAATTAGTGCATCATAATATGAAATATATTAGTGAATAACTGTAAATTATGATATAAAATAGTGATGCAAAATGGACGTATCAACTCCCCCCCAAGCTTAGACCTCGCTTGTCCCCAACCGATATTGAGCTCAGTAAACAAGTCCACATGTTTATGGAGTGAAGTGTCGATAATAAGTAATACAGACAAGAAGCATCAATATTTACTCAACTGAACATAACATTTTAGACATCAACTCCTATTCATATAATATAACTTGAAACTAGTAATGGAACAACCACAAATAAAGCTACATAGAGAAAATCAATTGGTGACGGCAAACTTTGTTCTTGATTAGAGAACAATTAAAAATTCAACTTATCTTTCAAGAGGAGTCTTTATACAAGAGCTACAATGCAGAATTTATGAGCTCAACCATCACGGTTTCCTTTTGCAGTCAAAGAAAAACTTTCAAAGTCATATTTCATAGATAAAGGTCCTTGTTCTCAAACAAAGGAAGGAGAAAAGACATGATTGTAAATATTAACAATATATAGATGGTTGAATCTCAACAACACAAATGCTTGCTTAAGACAGAGGGAATATGTGTACTGACTCAACATAAAAGTAAACGATAGGCCCTTTGCAGAGGGAAGCATAAATTAGATCATGTGCCAGAGCTTTTTATTTTTAAAACAGAGGCAAAATGGTTTTTGAGAGGTGTATGCTAATTGTCAACAAATCAGTGGTAGAGTTCTTACCATCTTCCATGCTAAACAACTTTTAGAGCGGTTCCGAGAGTTTTATTTACATACTTTGCATTATATTATGCACTTTATAGCTTTGACACTCCTCCCCACCATTTTCTTTCACAAACCATGGCTAACCGAATACTTGGGTGCCTGCCAACAATCTCAAACCATTCAGGAATGCTTATTTTATTAACTTGGTCTAACCAGCTCTTGTGCATTATAAAATAGATAATCAGATGTAAGCTACTAGTCTGAGAAAATCAAATTAGCATGGAAGATGACAAACCCAACTAACACGTCCTTATGAGTTTGGTAAACAGTAACACAAAAAGGAGTATTTGAATATTTTAAAGGTAGCACATGACAAATTTACTCCGAGTGGCGATTAAATACCACACATAGGAAGTTATATGGACACTTTGGATGGTAATGGCTCAAGGTTTTGGATGCACGAGAATTATTTCCTCTCAGTACAGGGTTTAGGCTAGCAAGGTTTGGTAGCAAGCATAGAGTTGAGAGATACAAACAAATATAAATCTAATAAACACAATCAGGCTATCTTCCTTGTGAGCACAAATATTTTAACTTAAGAATGCTAAACTCATGGGACAACAAGAAATAAAGACAATAGAGATAATATGTTTGCAAGAAGTTTCCTCTCGCTACTTAAGTCTCAAAGTATTGTTGCTACCGACCAATGCTAAGTTTTCCACAACCAACTAAATTTACTTGATGCACCCAAAGTGACACCACTACTACCATCAAGATTAACATATGAAAATAATTTGCAAACTAAAATAAGGTGTGCAGGAAGTAAAGGTAAAACTTCTCATTAATATTCCAAATAAAGACTAACTCACACCAACGGATACATATATAACCAACTAGGGAGTAACACTCCACATGGCAAACCATCTCATACGATAACTTCTCTACACATGATACTACACAAAATTATAAAGATAAAATATAATGGTGATGATACTGAAAACACCCCCCAAGCTTGAAACAAGTTGAAGGTGTGTTGTTACCCATAATGAATTACTCCTTTGGTGCACGAGATTCTTCAATAAGCTTATCAATAACTTCCTTCAAATTTTCCACCGCATGGATGAGGTTGCGAATCATCTCAGAATTATGTTCAATGCGGTTCATCATCATGCTAGGAGAGGTATCCCAGCTCTTGGAATTCTTGCCCCACTCCTCTTCAGCCTTAGATCTTTCTTCCCCTACATTGTTAGAATGACCAATATCCCATCTAGAAGGCATTTCCAAACTTGGAACTCTCCCAAAATGGTGCTTATGGATGAGGTTATGAAAAAGAGTTTTTGGCATACGACGAAAAAGTTCTGAGAGCCAGGGCGTGTCGAGGAACCTTGCCACATGTGCTCATCCTTGCGCCCCTCTTTAGATTGGATGGATTAGCCACTGTCGAGACATCGTAATAGAGTTTATAGATGGGGGTTCCATGAGCCTACTGGTAGAACTGTGGGGGAACGTGATAATACAACAAACAAGAACACCGAGTTTACCCAGGTTCGGTACGACGCAACTAGGTGGCGTTCCTACTCCTGCAATCTCACTAAATCATAGCTGAACCCTGAAGTATACAAAGTACAATGTGAGTATGGATTCGCTAACTCGGGGAGGATCAACTTCTCAGCGAGTTGGCTTCTAGCTAATTGTTGTCTATCTGTTTGTTGCTCCCGTCCTGCTTTATATAGATAGCCAGATTATGGCTTACAGAAAGGAAACCTAGAAGACTATGGAAAGTATCTAACTTGGAAAGTTAGGAATCCGTGTTCTCCTCCAAGCCGCACCACTTTGGGCCGTGGTCCGGGTTCTTATAGAATCCGGCTTCCTGCGCATCAGTTTACTGCCAAACTACAAACTGTTCCCACCTTGAGAGGTCGGCATCATCACATGACCAATGTCCAACATCATCTCCGAGTGCCCTCAAAATAAAAAAAGATCAAGTCCCAGTGAAGCTTTCATGGAACTTGTTATGAAGATGGCCTCTCAAAAAATAAAAAGGAGTGGACCCAACCTTGAGTTGGAGCTGGCAAAATAAATGATTTTGCAAGGCGCTAATCCTGTACTTCCTGCACTGCAAGTTCATCTACACGAGGAGGCAATCTAAACAAAATATTACATGTTACACGTACAAGATTCTTACATCACCTCTCAATCACATCTTAGCGCCTGAAAGCCTCGAACTATGGCACTGAGAAAGATTTGGTAAAACATCTATGTGCATAAATTCAACTAGAAAGATACCCCATGCGTTGTAGCGGGAAGAATTCCCTGTTATACCAGCTATCAAACGTAAGACCAAGAGTTATGCAAAAATGTGCAACTTTCGATTGATTACAATAGTCCCAAATTTACTCCTTCTGTCTCAAATTAAATGTCGCTCAAATGAGTATATCTACACATTGAAATGCGTTTAGACACGCTCATTTCAGTGACATTTAATTTGGGACGAAGGAAGTAGATATGAAATGGTTGTGTATATCTAGTGAAATTAATGATATGCCTAGTTGAATGGTTGAAAGAAGGAGGATGTTAATAGCTTTCATGTATAGACATACTCATATACGATCATTAATAAATGTTACTAGGATGATATGGATAATTGATTACTAAATTAATTGTACTGGTTATGCTTTATGTAGATGGACTATCATTCATGCATGTTAATGGAGTTTTTCTTTATAAAATATATAGATGCGCGAGAGTTTTACCGCTATGATTTTCTTATGGGCACCACTAGAGACCGGATGCCGATATTTAGTATTCTATCGGACCCCTTTGCTGCCGTAGGATGGAGACCATGTGCAACGTCCAATTGGCATGAGAACATGAACCAATACAACGTCCGATTGGCATGAGAACTAGTTAATTTTTTTTTGATTTGCTTCTTAATAAATATATGCGATGATCACGTACAATCCCATAATTTCTTGACTCGGTTAAATGGAATACAAACATCAGTGGTCGATGCATCCCTTGGGGATTTTCTAAATATTCTAGAGGCCTGATGACCCACAAGTATAGAGGATGTATCGTAGTATTTTTGATAAATAAGAGAGTCGAACCCAACGAGAAGCAGAAGGTGCTGGCAAGTAGTTTTGAACAAGGATTCACCGTAAACAATTAGCAGAGAGATTTTTAGTAGTTTCCAAAGTAGCAGATAAAACAGTACGAGTAAATAAAAATGAGCGCAATAATAATTGCAGCAAGTGGACCAATCCTTTTCAGTGCAAAGGACAAACCGGTTGTGTTACTTATGATTACCAAACATTCCTGAGCACACATGGAAATTTCGTCTAAAGCTTTTGTTTTGTGCAGTTGGCTAATCTTTAATATTCTGATACATGTTGTGTGGGTGAATCTATGTAACACACTGCCCTTCCTAAGACTAATACGTACTTGTGATTTAACCCATTGGAACCTTCCGCAACCATAAGAAAACAAGTAAGATAAATCTAACCAGAACCTTAAAATCTTGGATCCTACACTCCATCGTGCACCAGCCTACAAACCCCACAATTAGAAAAAGTTAAATACACGATGCATTCCCTAGACCCATAAAGGTGAAGTACCATATAGTCGACGTTCACATGACACCACTAGAGGAATAACACCACAACATAAATATAAAACTATTAAATATTACTTAACATTATTCCACTACTAACAAATAGACTTCTCCTATGTCCTTAAGAATTAAATGGACTAATCACAAGACATCGTATGGATCATGATCAGAGGTGATATAATGATGAATAACAATTTGGACATAAACCTTAATCCACTGATAAAACTCAATAGCATCAAATAGAGAGAGTTTTCAACACCGGGAGAGTCTCCCCAACGAACTAGACAAGGTATGGCCCTAGATGTTACAGAGGAAAGGAGTGGAGATGATGATGGCGGCGTGGTGGATGATGAAGAGGATGATCCCGATGAAGTCCAGCGTGGTGGCGGTGACGATGGCGACGATTTCCCTCCTTTGAGAGGGGATTTCCTCGGCAGATTTCTCTCTGCCTGATATCTCTCTCTCTCTCTCTCTATCTCTCTCTCTCTCTCTCTCTCTCTCTCTCTCTCTCTCTCTCTCTCTCGGTGGTTTTCGTCGTGTGGAGGCGGCGGAGAATTGTGTGGATGGCCTCCCGGATGTTTTAGGTCTTCGGGGAAGATATACGCGAAGGGGCAGCGTCGGGAGCCGACCAGGGGGCCCACGCCACATGCCATCGCGACCAGGATGGGGCCCGCGCCCTGGTATGGCGTGGAGGCCACATGGCCCTCCTGGCCCCCCTTTTCTGCTTCCTTCGTCATCTGGAAAAATAAGATCTTTCGCGAAAGTTTGAGTCTATTCATATTTTTGCGGATATGGTAGCGTAACGACGGCTTTTCCAGCTGAAATCTAACTCCGGTAGATAAATCCTCAATAATCATTAAACATGCAAAATTAGATCAAAATAACATAATTAGTGCATCATAATATGAAATATATCAGTGAATAACTGTAAATTATGATATAAAATAGTGATGTAAAATGGACGTATCAACTCCCCCAAGATTAGACCTCGCTTGTCCCCAACCGATATTGAGCTCAGTAAACAAGTCCACATGTTTATGGAGTGAAGTGTCGATAATAAGTAATACATACAAGAAGCATCAATGTTTACTCAACTGAACATAACATTTTAGACATCAACTCCTATTCATATAATATAACTTGAAACTAGTAATAGAACAACCACAAATAAAGGTACATAGAGAAAATCAATTGGTGACGGCAAACTTTGTTCTTGATGAGAGAACAATTAAAAATTCAACTTATCTTTCAAGAGGAGTCTTTATACAAGCTGTAACAGCCACCTTTTTGTAATAAAGTGCTTGTGTGTTTGTGGTTGTGATCATATCATGTCATGCATGCATTTTAAACCCCTAGTGGTATTTAAAACAGGTGCACTAAAATTAAATAACGAGGTTTATTAAAAATCACTTAAAAGTGCCACCCTAAAATGATGGTTTGAAATGGTACATTTTTGTAAAACAAAAATATGGTGAGGTTGTCCTTGTTGCAAGGAACTCAAACATAATTTTTGCCAATTTTACTAATTGCAGAAAAGTCCTCAAAACATGTTTTTAGTGTGCTGTTTTAAAAGAGCAAGGGCCATTTTGTATTTTCCAGGAGAGCAGGGGGGTTTTCAGAAAATGGCGCTTGCCTTCTTCCTCTGTCCATGGATAGTAGACGAGCAGAAGCTCCACGTCGCCTCTCCCGCCACCTCCTGCTTTCCCCTCTCGAGGATAAGGTCGAGGAGATCCCTGCACGCCTCCACCCCTCCTCACCTCGGCTCTCATCCTCCCATCTCTGTATCAGAACGAACAGAAGCCACGACCAAAACCTACCCGCCACACATCGCCGCCGGTCGCCGGTGGTACGCCGACTCCGCGCCCCCAACGAGCAGCTCCCCGGCTCCGCCTCATCGCCCTCCTTCCCCTCGAGCCTGCACGGCAGCCAAGGAGCCCGGGAGGCCCCCGATTTCTCGCCGGAACCCGGCACGGCCGCCGCCGGATTTTTCCTCGTCGCCGGAGATTCCCGCCGCCCCGCGCTTCTCCGACCGCGGCATCGGGTTCAGGGTGAGCTCCCGCACCTTCCGGTGCCCTCGCCTCGCTCCCTCCCCCTCCGGTTACCTCCCCCGCCGCCGACGCCGCCATCCGCCGCCGCGACGAGCTCGCCGGCGAGCTTTCCGGCCACCTTCCGGCGAGCCGCGGCCACCCCCAGCTTCTCCTCGTTGTGCTCTACCCCGTGATATAGTTCGATTCCAAAATCCACGAGCAATTCGTTCGATTGCATAGCATCTGTGAGATTTTGGCCTCGGATGAGGTCACCATGACGTCATGCTTACGTCAGCAGGCAGTTTTCTGTTTATTTTCTTTTAACTGAAATTGTACTGACACGTGGACCCCACTGTACTTTAAGTTACAGAAAAATAATGTTATTTATAAATGCTATATCTTTTAATTGGTACATCAGAAAAATATGTTCAATATACCAAAATGCTCAGAAAAATGTAATCTACATGTTCATATCATTTTCACACATTTTTGACAATGTTGAATTTTGAGTATTATTTAAATCATTTAAAATAAAGAAAATAAGTTTTTATTCAAGAAAATTAGAAAATTGCAAGTTATATGTCAAAATGCTTAGAATTTCAATTGCAACCTAGTTATGGTGCTCTCAACCCTATTTGAGCACTTTAACTTGTCGCACCTTTAGGTTTTACCCGAATCGGCCTCCGAGGTCCACTTCGGGACTAAATTCACTAAAGCTGTATTCTTAACATATGAACCCTAGCAACCCATGAACCATGTTAGGGCTTCTCTTTAATGCATTTAAATGTTCATTCATACATACTAATCATTGCATCGATGCCTGTTTTGAATGTTGTTCTCTTTCTTTCCGGTGTTTAATCTTATCGGTAGACCTCGAATCCGGAGTGAAGTTCGCACCCCTGTTGCTGAATACTTGGTCTAAACAACCAAGTCAAGCACTTATTCCCTGAAGCTTTATCTGGTTTTCTTGAAGCAAGGCAAGCATAACCTCTTATCTGCCCATATATGTTTTCGAAGTGTTTTCCTTCTCGTACGATGCATGCTTTACAAAGTATTTTGAGTCGGTAGATAAAGTTATCCTATTTAGTTGCATAAACCAGATATCATGATTCCATGCTCCTAGCTGACATAGGATTTGTTTGTGTGTATCGCCAAAGCCTCAAATATGCCATGCTTAGTCATACCTGCCTGTTTATCTCTGCTCCATCCGGTTGATGAATCAGAGTTACGAAATGAATCTAGTATGACAGGATGACGTGGTAAGGTTTGAGATGTGTGGTTAATATGATAAAAGGCTTGGATGAGTTGCCACATGGAATGTGGTGATTTGCCTCGTTCATGCCCCTAGGAGCGAGTTCTCGCCTTTGAAGCCAAGACTGATCGTGCAACCACACGGGGATTGGATTCCCCTCGGTTTCAACTTGTCTAGTTTGTTCCATGAGTTGCCTAGTTCGGGCGTTCCATTTGGATTTGCTGGGGATATTAAAACGTTTTCAAAACTAGGACGTGGTGGTGTATCGGCGCTCTGCGGGTAGGTAACCGTCGAGCATTGCGCACAACGATAGAGACCCGGCAGGAGATGGCCACTCCCTATTGGCGGTCCATCTCTACTCGGAGCGACTCATGGAATAGGCGAAGCAAGGGAAAGATCGTGGTCAGCCACCCTCTGCCGGCACATCGTCGGAATTGTGCCAATAGCTTGGCATTAAGAGTCGGTTGATACGTGTGGGTAAAGTTGTACACCCCTGCAGGGTCTTAATCTTTTCGAAAAGCCGTGTCCGCGGTTAAGGACAACTTGGTGACGGATCCTGAGATCATAGATAACTTGAACATGACGTAAAAGATGTTGACAATGGATGTTTAGTTTTAAGAGGTGGTTCCAGTTATCGGTGCTGAAGATGATGCTTCGAAGGTTCTGAAGGCAATACCCGAGAAAAGGGTATTCTTTTAAAAGATTTGTGAAAAACTTCTCAGCCTCCCTCTATTCGAAACAAAGTTGGCTTTATGCAAAACAACCTTCATAAACCCTTTTCGAACAAGCAGATATATAATAGGTTAGTTAAGTCTTGTTGAGTACCTCTCGTACTCATGTTTGCTTCGTTTTGGTTCAGGTGGAGTTCCATACCTTCGGTGGTGTTTCAACGTGGACATCGACGGATAGTTTGGGGTTTCCCAGGTAGCAGCCTGGAATCTATGGGCTGGGACGTCGCCTTATGTTGCGGCCTCTTAGGCCTTTTTGGTTCTTGTTGAATAGCAACATATTTTGCTTTCCGTTGTCTGATGTAATGTTGGGTCGTGTGACCTCTGGTTGTAAGCTATATTCTAGTATTACTTGCTTAATAAAGCTTCATGTTTAGAGTACTGCTTTGATCGGTTGTTGGTTTCGAGTTCATTGTTATACAGTTTTGGCTATGCCTGCATAGTTGTCGCAGTCGAGGGGTTGTGGAGCCGATGATCCATGTCCGAGCCCGCCTGTCGATGTGATCGGCCTGGGGCGAGGTAACCCCAGTAACCCTCGATTGTTGTTGCACTTTCTGGACACATAGCAGCTCTGTATAACTTTGGTCCCGTTCCTTCAGTTTCATCCGACTCGTGGACACTTGGATATGCATAATTGGTTATGACTAGCATGAACACAAGGAGTAGTAGACCGGGGATCCGGACTACGTGCCGATGAATCCGGTCTGCCTGCCGTTGTTTGTTGCGGCCGGGGCTGGTAACCCTGAAGCCCTTGTGAGTTCATGGCTAGGAGCACATAACAGTGTGTATATCTCTGGGTCCGGGGTCTGACAAGTCTTGGTATCAGAGCAGGACTGCCTGCAGGAAAACCCTTGCTTTTGGTCGATGTTCAGTCTAGAGTTTGTGAAAGTTATTTTCAAAATGACAAATGAGTTATGAAAACCTTCTTAGGATTCTTTTTACTCCTTACCTGGTATCGTTCTAACTCTGAGTCACCGTATCTCATTTGATTTCAAATGTTTTACCTCTCAACTGTTAACTTCAAAATTAGGAGCAAAATCGTTGGGTGTTTTTCCTAGTACTCCGTGTCAGGTTGCTAACGTTTTCAGAGTTTCCAAGTTACCTCCTTTGGTCTAAATCGTTGTTTCCTTTTGACTTCAGTTGATCCATGTAAAGTCATGAATCTTTCTATTGCATTCTTTCCCATGGGAGTGTTTCTCATGGTTCCGTTTCTTTGTACTCAGGATGTCCGGGAGTATTCAAGATTCCGTTGAAAGTGGTCATATCGAGGGAGAGTCTTCATCTTCCTTAATGACGCAAGTTCTTCAGGATATCGAGACTAACCGCCTGAGAACTGAACATCTCCTTGAGCGTGTGGCGCAAAACACTGAAGGTCGTCATGACGAATGCGTTACATTTGGGGATTTAGTTCATGCTAATCTTCCAACTTTCAGCAATCTCAAGGAACCCATCGATGCTGATGATTGGCTTCGTGCCATCGAGCGCAAATTTAACGCTCTCCATGTTCCAGAAAGTGACCGTGTGAACTTCGCCGCCTATCAGCTAGAGGGTGAAGCTGGTTCATGGTGGGAAGGTTTTTTGGCGTTGCAATCGCCGGGACATAAGGTTACTTGGGAGGAGTTTCGTAAAGAGTTCCGTGCTGCCCATGTTCCTGAGGCAGTTATGGACTCCAAAAGAAAAGAGTTCTTGGATCTGACCCAGGGACAGATGGATGTTGAAACTTACGGGCGTGAATTCACCCGTTTGGCTCGTTATGCACCCCGAGATGCTGCAGATGATGCGGATAAGCAAGAGTTGTTCCGCAAGGGTCTGGATTCCGGAGTTCGCTATGAGCTATTGTCTTTCAAGTTCCCAACCTTCCAGAACCTTTATAATCATGCTCTTATCTTGGAGCGTGGCAAAAAGGAAATGGAAACTTCTTTGAAGCAGATTTCTGGAGAGTCACGTGCGTCTTCTTCTGGTTCCAAGAAGCGTCGTGTGTTTGTTCCATACAGTGCTATTCCATATCCATCAGTTGCTCAACAAGGTCACCTTGGTGGGCAATCCAGAGTTGTTGGTGGTAAGAAACGGCTGGTGACATGTCATGTATGTGATGAACTTGGCCATTACTCCAACAAATGTCCCCAGAGGACACCTTCTACACTACAGTCCGTTCCTACACGGGTTGTTAACCGTGGTCGTTTGAACCATGTTCTGATTGAAGAAGCTCAGAAAGCACCTGATGTCGTGTTGGGAATGCTTCGTGTCAATCTAGCTCCAGCCTCCATTCTGTTTGATTCCGGAGCGTCACACTCATGTGTATCAAGAGCTTTTGTGGTGTTGCATGACATACCTCTTGCGAGTATGGTTCCTCCGTTAATAATTTCCACCCCAGGGTCCTTCTGCTGGACTAATCAGTGTTGCCCTGGTGTCCCAATTGAAATTGGAGGTTTGGTGTTTCTTTCTACACTTGTCATCATGGACTCAAATGACATCAATGTCATACTGGGCATGGACTGGTTGTCAACACATCATGCCATGATTGAATGTGCAGCCAAGTCTGTTACCCTGATTCATCCTTACGGTCAGATCACTCGGTTGTTGTTTCCTTGTGGGACAGTTCAACCACAGCCATGTCCTCAGCTGAATGCAGTTAAAGTTCGACCGTCTCTCGAGATTCATGAGGTACCAGTGGTGTGTAAGTTTCCGGATGTCTTCCCGGAAGAGCTTCCTGGTATGCATCATGACTATTCAGTGGAGTTTGTTGTTGAACTAATTCCTGGAGTGGCTCCTACTTCTGAAAGACCATACCGTATATCTCTAGAAGAGTTGGTTGAGTTGAAGAAGCAAATAGAGGAGTCAGAAGGGAAAGGTTTCCCTCATGCCAACACATCTTCTCGTGGATGTCCTACACTCTTCGTCATGAAGAAGGATACCACAGTTCCCCAGCTGGTCAGTGAATATTGTCCGTTCAATGATGTGACAATAAAGCACAAGTGTTCTCTTCCTCGGACAGAGGATTTGTTTGACCGTCTGTTTGGTGCCACTGTTTTCTCCAAGATACACTTAAGTCTGGGTTATCATCAACTTCAGACCAGGTCCGGGAATGTTTCTAAAACGGTTGTCAAAACTCGTTATGGTCTTTACGAGTACATTGTTATGTTTCCCGAACTCTCCAATGCTCCAACCATGTTGATGGGGCTCACGAAATCCATTTTCATGGAGTATATTGACAAGTTCGTTGTGGTTTACCTCAACGATGTTATAATCTACTCCAAGTCCGAAGAAGAACATGTTGAACATCTTCGGCTAGTTTTGACAAAGTTTCGTGAGCATCGTCTTTATGCCAAATTCTCCAGATGTGAGTTCTGGTTGAAAGAGCTCATATTTCTAGGCTATGTCCTATCTGTTGAGGGAGTTGCAGTTCTCCCTAACAAAGTTCAAGCCATATTGGATTGGGAGTCACCTAAATCCATCAAAGAGGTTCGAAACTTCCTCGAACTTATCGGTTGTTATCACCGCTCTATTGAAGGTTTCTCCAAAGCTGCCAAGCCAATGACTGATCTTCTTAAGAAAGACAAACAGTTTGTATGGTCAAGAATGGCAGAAGAGAGTTTCCGGTTGTTGAAAACCAAGCTGGCTAATGCTCCTATGCTTTCCCTTCCGGACACGCGCAAGGATTTCGTTATCTTCTGTGATGCCTCTCGTCAAGGTATTGATTGTGGTCTATTGCAAGATGGTCGTGTGGTTTCTTATGCTTCTCGACAACTGAAACCACATGAGCTCAAATATCCAACTCATGCTCTTGAGTTAGCAGCTGTTGTGTATGCCCTGAAACGATGGCGTCATTATCTGCTAGGAAATCAATGTGAGTTCTACTTCCACCATCAGAGCTTCAGATATCTTTTCACCCAACCAGATCTGAGTCTCAGACAAAAGAGATGGTTGGAACTAGTCAAAGAACCCAATGTGGAGGTCAATTGTCAAGCTGATAAAGGTAAAGCCGTGGCTGACACGACAACCCAGAAGTCCTACTGTAACAGCTTGATGATACAGCAAGATCAACCTTCTCTCCACAAAGAGTTCTCCAAGCTCAATCTTGAGGTTGTTCCCTCTGGTTATCTGGCTAATCCAGAAGTGAAACCATCCTTTGAACATCAAATCAAAGATACCCAAAAGCGGGATCTAAGCATTACCTTAGTCAAGAGAAAGATTTCTCGTGGAATTCCTACATGTTTCTCGGTTGATAATCAAGGTACCGTTTATTTTGGTGAACGTATTGTTGTGCCGAAGAAACGGAGTCTGAAACAGCTTATCCTCCGTGAAGCTCATGAGTCACTTCTCTCTGTTCATCCTGGTAGCACCAAAATGTACCGTGATTTACGTCAAAGGTTCTGGTGGACCAAGATGAAGAGAGATATCGCTCAATTTGTGGCTGAATGCGACGTTTGTCGTCGTGCTAAAGCTGAACATCAAAGACCAGCTGCTACTCTCTACCCCACACCTATTCCTGTTTGGAAGTGGGATGAAGTTGAGATGACTTTCTTTGTTGGTCTTCCAAGAAATGATCAGGGACACACCGCTATCTGGGTAGTGATTGATCGTCTGTCAAAGGTTGCTCATTTTGTTCCTATCCATCAGGGCATCAATGCTAAACAACTGGCAGATTTATATGTCTCTCAGATAATACCTCTTCATGGTGTTCCTAAGAAGATTCATTTCGATCATGGAAATCTGTTTACTTCCAAAGGCTGGGCAAGTTTCAAGCAAGCTATGGGAAGTCGTATACCCTTCACCATCATCTATCAATCATTCCGTAATGATCACCTCGGGAGTCTGAATCAAACACTTGAAGACATGCTTCGAGCTTGTGTTGTATCCTTCGGTAATGATTGGGAGAAGTGTCTTCCATCTGCCGAGTTCGTTTATAACAACTGCTTCCAAGTTATCTTAGCCAAAGCTCCGTTTGAAGTTCTGTACAACAGAAGCTGTTCAATTCCGTTAAATTGGTCAGAAACCGGTGAAAGACAGTTCTTTGGACCGAAGAATCTGATCAATGAGACTGAAGAAACAGTTCGTATCATCCGTGAACATCTGAAAGCGGCTCAGTCTCGTCAGAAGAGTTATGGTGACCGTCAACAAGATATTCGTTATGATGTCGGTGGACAAGCCTATCTCCGAGTCACACCTCTGAAGGGTTTTCATCGTGAGGTCATGAAGGGAAAATTACCGCCTCGCTATGTTGGTCCTTTCCCTGTTCTTGCAAAAAGTGGGGATTTTGCTTATCGTCTCCACCTACCTTCAACGTTCCCACGGGTTCATGTTACATTCCATGTCTCACAACTCCATCGTTGCTTCAAAGATTCCAACCGTGGTGTTGATCATGAAACCATTGATCTTAAGGATGATCTGACCTACCGAGAATGTCCTGTCCGTATCCTCGAGGCAGCTGAACGAAAGATTCGATGCCGAAGCATCAAGTGCCTCAAAGTTCAGTGGTCTCATCATTCTGAAGCTGAAGCAACCTGGGAACGAGAAGATCGTTTACGATCTGAGTACCCATCCTTCTTTGCTAAAACCTAGGAATCTCGGGACGAGATTCTTGTAAGGGGGGTAGACTTGTAACAGCCACCTTTTTGTAATAAAGTGCTTGTGTGTTTGTGGTTGTGATCATATCATGTCATGCATGCATTTTAAACCCCTAGTGGTATTTAAAACAGGTGCACTAAAATTAAATAACGAGGTTTATTAAAAATCACTTAAAAGTGCCACCCTAAAATGATGGTTTGAAATGGTACATTTTTGTAAAACAAAAATATGGTGAGGTTGTCCTTGTTGCAAGGAACTCAAACATAATTTTTGCCAATCTTATATTTACTAATTGGAGGCACCGTAAAAGCCTCCACGTTAATCGTGGCGCGTAAACAATTTTACACCATTAGATAAAAAATGAACCGTCCAGATTGTTACTTCGGCATTAATTGCTCACGGCAGTCCAGATCTCCCTTCTGACCGATATTTCTCTTTCCATCTCCGTGAAACGCCGCTGCCGTCGTATCAGCCCCCATCAAGTTTGGCTGAACAATTTCAAGAAAGACAAGTTTTGCTTAATGCGCTGCCTCGCCGGATCTAGCCACCACCGCGGGCACCATGTCTCCTCCTCATCTTCTCTCCCATGCGGCAGGACAATGCAGCTACTTCCCTCTCCTATTTTTCTCTATCTTGCCGACCAAGCAGCGGGCTGGAGCACACACGAACGCCTGAGAGCCAATGCCGAATCCTCACAGAGTGGAGCAGAACCATGAGTGAAGGCACACAAGGCCGACAGCCAGAGCAGGCTCAGCGGATAGCCGGAACAGAACGGGTCAGGGCCGGCGACGGGGCGGCGGCCGTCGATCTACGGGCAGGCAGGGGCCGGCGCGGCGGGGGAGACTAGCGGCGGAGAGCGCAGCTCGGGGCCGTGAGATCTTTGGAGAGCAGAGAGCCGGCGGATGGCCATAGCCCACAAGGACCTGAAGAATCGCACGAGGAAGATTATATGTCACCAGTGTGTAGACGCTGCTGCTGCAGGAGTTGAGCACTTGAGTCCAATTTTCTGGGGATGAAGCCGGCGGCAAGCACATCTGCTGCTAAAGATGAATTAGTCCATGACTGATGTACGAGCACGGATACCCTTTTGCTGGAAACAATGGCAGTGACCTCAGGTAATCAGTCATATCGATGCATTATTGTCTTTGTAGCTGTTTACCGATGAAAATCAGGATCGTGACTATGTACACTATTTCAGTACCCGTGTTGTGTGCTGCTACCATGTTTTATATTCTTTAATGTGGCAGCATTATCCATGAGATCTTCTTCTGCAGGATACTTGATGTTGTAGATTTCTTGACATGATTTAAAGGCATGAATTGATTAAAAGTGGCACCTATCGTGCTTTCTAATATCTAAATCATAGTTTATATGAATATTAAATAAGTGTCTACTTACTATGTCTGCACAAGTTCACATATACATGTTAATTATATAGAATTCTATCTTAACAGTCATCCTTGAAATAATAAATAAGATTCAGTTTGTTAATCCTTTGTGTGTCGCTAAAATTTATGAACGTGGACATTACATCAGATCATTGTTTTGCCTCTTTGCGGGAAGAACTAAACCACCTTCCAAAATTGTTTTCAATTATATTAATTCCTGCAATACTTTGGTTTGGAGAAATCAACTCTATTACTCCCTCCGATCCATAAAAAGTGTCGAACATTTTATACTAAGTTAGTACAAACTTTGTATTGAGTGAGCGACACTTTTTATGGACCGGAGGGAGTATTATTATGTGTTTCCCTATTTACACTCATAATCTACTATTTTAACGAATTTCAGCCAGTAAAAGATGCTCAATGCTTAACGATTCCATGAAGGGTTCTAGAGATTTTCTTCCAAATATCAAATGGGTAAATATATGTATATCTAAATATGAATATCTCTGCACTTTCTCATCGACTCACACCAGTGGTTCCTTATTTATGTTTAATGAACAGTGGCTTTTAGTTGCTTCGGTTTGTTTTTTATCCAGTTATATCGACTTGCTATAATGAATAACAATTGCACATACCAACATGCCATAGCTTTGACTTATCCGAAATAGGAACAATACTCATTATAGAAGCTCCAATGTTCTCTTACGTAAAGTGTTCTAAATGTGTTTATTTAACCCCTTTTTTGACGATTAGCTAATGTTCATGTCGCTGATAGTTTGGTGCAATAATATTTTCACACGATGTGATGTCATGACATGTTTATATGGAGCTAGCATTTCATGCATCATAGCTTTTTTATTTTTTCTCCAAACTTTTATGTGCATGGAAAATAATGCATTTATGCTAATCCCATATTTCCAATAAATTAAATAATTCTAGAGCTGTGCAGATATCAAGTCTGTACTATTTTTTTTTCTTGCGGTGGCTACTGACAGTGTTCTTTGGATGAGAATATTTTTTCAGGTATTTAAATTTGATACAAACCAAAGTAGTTCCTGGCAACGCTGCCGAGTGGCGCTAACACACCCCATATTCCAATTTCTGTCATTCCTACCGTACTCTGCTGTCAAGTAACCTATATTTTTGACTGTCTGTTTAGTTCTCTCTATTTTGTAGAAATTGTAAGTCTAGCTTGATCTGTGACGTCTCAACTAAAAAAAAACCAGTAGCATACATGTGTATCGTACTATTGTTCAACATTTAGCTTGACCATTTTGTGTGATGTATGGAGTCGAGGAGAGATAGCTAAGTTCATCTACTTTGCCTGTAGGGAGCGGACGAGAACCAGCTCGGTTGATTGCATTAGTGGCACCTTGCATTAAGCTTGAGTTCTCTGCATCTACAAATAAACTGCCATCCAACCTGTTCACTTTCATATTAATAGATACTTAGCAAATTGTTTTCCATGTCTCCCCATGCTTGCCAAAGTAATTAGTTGATGTTTCCTATGGAAAATATTTGAATGTAGTAATGTTGTTTGATTGTTTCTTCTCATGATTGGAAGAGTATACCTAATCATAATGTCTTCAAAGGATGGAGAACATGAGAAAATCTCTGGCGTATCTCCATGTGGCCTGTCATGTCATCTATCTATGTATCTTACACCAATGTATTCCAACTTGGATGATACTACTTTTTGATAATAATGAACGCAAGGAATTAGTGCACGCCAGAGTTTATGTATGCATAGCTGGGATGGTTTGTTTCGGGATTGATGTATTTAGACCATCGATGCAGTGTGCATGTAAAATAGATTTAGTGTTTGGACAGAACATGCATACACAAGAATGCATGGCCCTTAAACCTATTGCTTTCTTCAGGTAATTTTCAACTCGAGCTCACCAATGCTACCTCTGCTCTTATTGACTTTATATACCCAGGTTAACCTTCATTGCATATTCAGAAAAAATCATTTACACAACCATTTTTAAATAAATCAATATGCCAACATATATTCAAGAAAAATATTTTTTGGAATTTGTACCCACTTATTATGTTCCATTATGTTTTAAAAAAAGAAGTTAATCTGGGGAAATAATTTCATAGGGAATGAAATAATCGTGAAATAATCTTAGACTCCAGATTTTGTCCGATTACCTTTTTTATGGTTTCTTCTAATTATTTTGCAAATGTGAATTACTATTGTTGCTTTCAGGCCTGGGTCGTTTGTATTGGAACTTTTCCACATGAAAGATCTGAATATTAGTGACGGCGAATAAATCTTATAGCATATCAGCTTAGGGAGTCAGTGTTGGTTCCCTAAGCTCTACCTCATGTGGGTAGCATATATAGCAGCAATTAATTATCGTTGAGGCGGTGCATAGCATCCGGGCATGCGGACTACAGAATTTTAACTACATGTACGTCTTTAACTGTCTTTTACGGAAAACAGGGATACCAGCCCTCTAACAGGGTCGTTGTGGAGGAAAGGAGTAACGCAGAGAAGATGTTGCTTGGCTGACAGCGGTATGCATCATGCCAGCTCAATGTAGTTTTCTTACTTCAATTCTGTTATTTTAGACAAAATAATAAAAATTTGACAATAAACATAAAGCAAAAGAAGTAGTACTGATATTGCAAGGGTATTTTTGTTTTTTATTTCATATAGAGAAGGTAAAGTTGGGGGTGACATCCAAGTTGGCAAGGCAGTTGGAAAGAAAATAAAAATTTGAGCATCTTCGGGCACACTATCTTCATCCGCTTCGATGCCATGATAGTTGAGGATCTGGACAAATGAGCGGCGGGTGCAGCGTGGACGTCGTTTATGGCAAGGTTGAAGGGAGCCAAATCCGCAGCCTCAACATCAGGCTTGGCTACATGCACAATGGATTTAACACTGTAAGTTGAGAGCCACAACCGCATCTACAGCAGGAGCGTTATCCTCCGTCTGCGTTCCATGACTGGAGCAACGGCGTTGGCACTCGGCCGCATTAGTTGCATGGCAAGGAAGGGGAGATGGGTGACCTGAAAAATCGCGGTGGGCACCACCACTGGAGGCAATGCCTAGGAGTGGCATCACCGGCACTAGAGCTCGACGTCGGGGGAGCGTGGAAGTCTGCGTGACGGGAAGGAACTACTGGTGAACCTCCATGATACAAGGATATACTTTGCAATCCTGAACCTTGCATGCAACTTACACTTGCAATTTATTAATGAAAATTGAGAAATTTGCCTTCCATTATTTGACTAAGATGAGTTGTTATTTGGAGGTTTTTAACCTAAGTAAAACATAGATTTAATACCAATGTATATACAAAACGATTTAATATCAATGAAGTCATCAAATAACACCTCCATATTGACGGAATTGAAAAAATTACCTAACTTTACAAATAATTCAAACCCAAGACATATATGAAAACTAAAAGTGGCAGTTTGCTATGCAACTAATGGCAGATACTAAAAGTCTACCATTAGACTACTCATGAAGATGCACATATCTCAGTAGCCACTCCGTGACATCCCCTCCACAAGAATTACAATCACAAAACTGTATATATAAAAAATACCATATAAAATGACAAAGTACAAAAATCATACTATATACCTTAATAATAACTAAACTATACAAAATAATAGAAAAAAGTTTACAATAGTATGGATTTAAGAAGATATAGCAAAACTTATAAACATAACTAGCCCGTGCAGCTGCACGGGTTGATGACTAGTTTTACTAATTGCAGAAAAGTCCTCAAAACATGTTTTTAGTGTGCTGTTTTAAAAGAGCAAGGGCCATTTTGTATTTTCCAGGAGAGCAGGGGGGTTTTCAGAAAATGGCGCTTGCCTTCTTCCTCTGTCCATGGACAGTAGACGAGAAGAAGCTCCACGTCGCCTCTCCCGCCACCTCCTGCTTTCCCCTCTCGAGGATAAGGTCGAGGAGATCCCTGCACGCCTCCACCCCTCCTCACCTCGGCTCTCATCCTCCCATCTCTGTATCAGAACGAACAGAAGCCACGACCAAAACCTACCCGCCACACATCGCCGCCGGTCGCCGGTGGTACGCCGACTCCGCGCCCCCAACGAGCAGCTCCCCGGCTCCGCCTCATCGCCCTCCTTCCCCTCGAGCCTGCACGGCAGCCAAGGAGCCCGGGAGGCCCCCGATTTCTCGCCGGAACCCGGCACGGCCGCCGCCGGATTTTTCCTCGTCGCCGGAGATTCCCGCCGCCCCGCGCTTCTCCGACCGCGGCATCGGGTTCAGGGTGAGCTCCCGCACCTTCCGGTGCCCTCGCCTCGCTCCCTCCCCCTCCGGTTACCTCCCCCGCCGCCGACGCCGCCATCCGCCGCCGCGACGAGCTCGCCGGCGAGCTTTCCGGCCACCTTCCGGCGAGCCGCGGCCACCCCCAGCTTCTCCTCGTTGTGCTCTACCCCGTGATATAGTTCGATTCCAAAATCCACGAGCAATTCGTTCGATTGCATAGCATCTGTGAGATTTTGGCCTCGGATGAGGTCACCATGACGTCATGCTTACGTCAGCAGGCAGTTTTCTGTTTATTTTCTTTTAACTGAAATTGTACTGACACGTGGACCCCACTGTACTTTAAGTTACAGAAAAATAATGTTATTTATAAATGCTATATCTTTTAATTGGTACATCAGAAAAATATGTTCAATATACCAAAATGCTCAGAAAAATGTAATCTACATGTTCATATCATTTTCACACATTTTTGACAATGTTGAATTTTGAGTATTATTTAAATCATTTAAAATAAAGAAAATAAGTTTTTATTCAAGAAAATTAGAAAATTGCAAGTTATATGTCAAAATGCTTAGAATTTCAATTGCAACCTAGTTATGGTGCTCTCAACCCTATTTGAGCACTTTAACTTGTCGCACCTTTAGGTTTTACCCGAATCGGCCTCCGAGGTCCACTTCGGGACTAAATTCACTAAAGCTGTATTCTTAACATATGAACCCTAGCAACCCATGAACCATGTTAGGGCTTCTCTTTAATGCATTTAAATGTTCATTCATACATACTAATCATTGCATCGATGCCTGTTTTGAATGTTGTTCTCTTTCTTTCCGGTGTTTAATCTTATCGGTAGACCTCGAATCCGGAGTGAAGTTCGCACCCCTGTTGCTGAATACTTGGTCTAAACAACCAAGTCAAGCACTTATTCCCTGAAGCTTTATCTGGTTTTCTTGAAGCAAGGCAAGCATAACCTCTTATCTGCCCATATATGTTTTCGAAGTGTTTTCCTTCTCGTACGATGCATGCTTTACAAAGTATTTTGAGTCGGTAGATAAAGTTATCCTATTTAGTTGCATAAACCAGATATCATGATTCCATGCTCCTAGCTGACATAGGATTTGTTTGTGTGTATCGCCAAAGCCTCAAATATGCCATGCTTAGTCATACCTGCCTGTTTATCTCTGCTCCATCCGGTTGATGAATCAGAGTTACGAAATGAATCTAGTATGACAGGATGACGTGGTAAGGTTTGAGATGTGTGGTTAATATGATAAAAGGCTTGGATGAGTTGCCACATGGAATGTGGTGATTTGCCTCGTTCATGCCCCTAGGAGCGAGTTCTCGCCTTTGAAGCCAAGACTGATCGTGCAACCACACGGGGATTGGATTCCCCTCGGTTTCAACTTGTCTAGTTTGTTCCATGAGTTGCCTAGTTCGGGCGTTCCATTTGGATTTGCTGGGGATATTAAAACGTTTTCAAAACTAGGACGTGGTGGTGTATCGGCGCTCTGCGGGTAGGTAACCGTCGAGCATTGCGCACAACGATAGAGACCCGGCAGGAGATGGCCACTCCCTATTGGCGGTCCATCTCTACTCGGAGCGACTCATGGAATAGGCGAAGCAAGGGAAAGATCGTGGTCAGCCACCCTCTGCCGGCACATCGTCGGAATTGTGCCAATAGCTTGGCATTAAGAGTCGGTTGATACGTGTGGGTAAAGTTGTACACCCCTGCAGGGTCTTAATCTTTTCGAAAAGCCGTGTCCGCGGTTAAGGACAACTTGGTGACGGATCCTGAGATCATAGATAACTTGAACATGACGTAAAAGATGTTGACAATGGATGTTTAGTTTTAAGAGGTGGTTCCAGTTATCGGTGCTGAAGATGATGCTTCGAAGGTTCTGAAGGCAATACCCGAGAAAAGGGTATTCTTTTAAAAGATTTGTGAAAAACTTCTCAGCCTCCCTCTATTCGAAACAAAGTTGGCTTTATGCAAAACAACCTTCATAAACCCTTTTCGAACAAGCAGATATATAATAGGTTAGTTAAGTCTTGTTGAGTACCTCTCGTACTCATGTTTGCTTCGTTTTGGTTCAGGTGGAGTTCCATACCTTCGGTGGTGTTTCAACGTGGACATCGACGGATAGTTTGGGGTTTCCCAGGTAGCAGCCTGGAATCTATGGGCTGGGACGTCGCCTTATGTTGCGGCCTCTTAGGCCTTTTTGGTTCTTGTTGAATAGCAACATATTTTGCTTTCCGTTGTCTGATGTAATGTTGGGTCGTGTGACCTCTGGTTGTAAGCTATATTCTAGTATTACTTGCTTAATAAAGCTTCATGTTTAGAGTACTGCTTTGATCGGTTGTTGGTTTCGAGTTCATTGTTATACAGTTTTGGCTATGCCTGCATAGTTGTCGCAGTCGAGGGGTTGTGGAGCCGATGATCCATGTCCGATCCCGCCTGTCGATGTGATCGGCCTGGGGCGAGGTAACCCCAGTAACCCTCGATTGTTGTTGCACTTTCTGGACACATAGCAGCTCTGTATAACTTTGGTCCCGTTCCTTCAGTTTCATCCGACTCGTGGACACTTGGATATGCATAATTGGTTATGACTAGCATGAACACAAGGAGTAGTAGACCGGGGATCCGGACTACGTGCCGATGAATCCGGTCTGCCTGCCGTTGTTTGTTGCGGCCGGGGCTGGTAACCCTGAAGCCCTTGTGAGTTCATGGCTAGGAGCACATAACAGTGTGTATATCTCTGGGTCCGGGGTCTGACACAAGCTTATGAGATCAACCATCACGGTTTCCTTTTGCAGTCAAAGAAAAACTTTCAAAGTCATATTATCATAGATAAAGGTCCTTGTGCTCAAACAAAGGAAGGAGAAAAGACATGATTGTAAATATTAACAATATATAGATGGTTGAATCTCAACAACACAAATGCTTGCTTAAGACAGAGGGAATAGGTGTACTGACTCAACATAAAAGTAAACGATAGGCCCTTCGCAGAGGGAAGCATCGATTAGTTCATGTTCTCGAGCTTTTTTTTTATTTTTAAAACAGAGGCAAAATTGTTTTTGAGAGGTGTATGCTAATTGTCAACAAATCAGTGGTAGAGTTCTTACCATCTTCCATACTAAACAACTTTTAGAGCGGGTACGGGAGTTTTATTTACATACTTTGCATTATATTATGCACTTTATAGCTTTGACACTCCTTCCCACCATTTTCTTTCACAAACCATGGCTAACCGAATACTCGATTGCCTGCCAACAATCTCAAACCATTCATGAGTGCTTAATTTATTAACTTGGTCTAACCAGCTCTTGTGCATTATACAGTAGATAATCAGATGTAAGATACTAGTCTGAGAAAATCAAATTAGCATGGAAGATGACAAACCCAACTAACACATCCTTATGAGCTTGGTAAACAGTAACACAAAAGGAGTATTTGAATATTTAAAAGGTAGCACATGAAAAATTTACTCTGAGTGGCGATTAAATACCACACATAGGAAGTTATATGGACACTTTGGATGGTAATGGCTCAAGGTTTTGGATGCACGAGAATTATTCCTCTGTCGGGGGGTTACCCCCGAGTAGGGTAAAGGCAAGTGGTAAAGGCGTTTTACAGAAGAGAGGTTTGGTCGAGTAGCCGACTACCCGGTACCCGCTACCCGGCAGACTGCTACTCGGTCTCACCTCAAGAAGGCCAGAAGGAAGAATCATTCAAGTTCTCTACGTTCGAGTAGAAGAGTTGGCCCGAGTACAATTGGCGGGAACAATTGGCGGGAACCTACTCGGGCCAGAAAGTCAAAGGAGCCGTTCTGATACAGGATCCCGCGTATCCTGGGTCCGTACTTGGCAGCATTCGAACTACTGTTCATCTGGGACCGGCCTGCCTGACAGTGACAGCATGGAAGCAGGCCGTGGCAGGATAAGGGGGGCCTACTCTGTGCTTAGGTACAGTGATACCAGTCTGTCCCCTAGTTTTGCCCAACGACTTTCCAGATGAAGCCAAGGTTAGGAACCAAAGCTGTCAGCGGGAACCCGGAAGAAGGACGGTGTGCACACAATGTCGACACTTGTCTAGATTTGGACGTATCCGGCTGGGCACCAGGTATATAAGGTGCCCCGCCGCCTCCTGCGCGAGGCATGCTCACTTTGAACCCTAGAAACCCTAAGTTCTTGACCTAGCTCTACTCGGAGAGAGGAGAGTGGCTACTCGGTAGCGATATCCTTTGTATTGTGGCAACTCGGAGAAACATCATAATACATTCAGAGAGGCAGGAGTAGGGGTTTTACCTCCTCACGAGGGCCCTGAACCTGGGTAGATCGTGTTGTTTGCAGTGTGTTGTTCTTATCTCACGCGGCTACACGTCGCGTGATCCCTCCCCGAGCACCTCCAGCGTCCTTCGTCCCCACATCTTTAGCCATCCCATGGCATCTTCCGTGATACCACCACGACAGTTGGCGCCCACCGTGGGGCAACCAGCAGCGCTGGCTGGAGTTTCTGTTCGGACGGGATCTTCTTCAGCGGAGCGCGTGGTCTGTGGCCTTGTCCACAGATTCGGCTCCTTCGACTTCGTCACCGACAACGCCGGCTGTTTCGGCGGCATGGCCATGCCTGAGGGCGGCACGGTGATCTCCTTCGGCTCTCACCTCGTCTACGTCGCCACTGTCGCCAACCGCGCGTACCCCGAGCTGGTGCAGGACGCGGAGGATCCCCCCGCGGTGATTGCTGCTCGCGGAAGGCCTGCATGCAGCTCTGCAAGCTGCGCTGAGGTGATGGTGACGGGTTTGGCGGCAAACACTGGTGCAGCTGCTACTGGCGCTGCGGCCGTCGTCGAGGAGGTTGACGAACCGCCTGCTGGTGGCAGGACTCACCGGCCCTACGAGAGGGAGAACAACTTGCCGCCTTCAACCTCTACGGTCATCCCCGCGTCTGCTGCGCGAGCCGGTATGCCCACTCCCACCGACATCGAGCTCTTAGCCGCGAGGGAGCAGCTCGAGCGGCAACGCCAGGAGCTGCTTGCCGAGCAGGCGGAGTTGGAGAAGATCAGGCTTGAGCTGAGTCTAGACCAGCTTGAGTACAACAAGGCTCACGGCTTCACGCCAGTCGCCAGGAGGCCTAGCAGAGTAGGCGCTACGCGGCGCAACTTGGGTGTCGAGATGGCAACGGTTGCAGAGGTGCCCGCCCAGTCCGCCACCGCGAACACCTTCACAAGGCCAAGGTACAGCACACCCGCCAAGACGCTCAGGGCTGCAGAGGCCGTGGCTGCCGAGTTGCCGCGCCTGGATGGAGAGGCGCGTCTCAGGCAGCAGGAGAGGCTCAACGAGTTGGTGTTGGAGGCCGCTAGGCAGAACGAGGAGTTCCGGAAGGCCAACCCGGGTGCTGGAGCTTCGCAGGTGGTTCACTCGCACGCGGCCAGATCTAACGATCAGGCCTCATCTCCGCATCCTAGCCGCGAGAAGAGCCGCAGCGGGCGCTCGGGTAGAGACAGGCAAATGCAGGTGTATGACCCGGCTGCTGCCGCGAAACAGGTTGCTGTGCCGCAGCAGCCCGGGCGGGAACACAACGCTGCAAGAGCAGGCTCTCAAGCCCATCAAGCTCAAAGCCGTGCCCGAGATGCCGCGCGTCCAGGTTCTTCTCGGCAACCCGCAGCTCAGCCTACTCGGCAGAGGCAGCAGCTGCGCCCAGTGGCACCAGTCGCCAACCCGGTGGAGCAGCCTGCAGCTGTGCAGGTGGACAGGTATGATGATGGCTACTCGGCTATGGAGATGGCTGGCTATGATATTCATGACCGTGTTGGAGAGCGCGTGTTGGCGCCTGGAGATGCAAGGCACCAGCTGGACCGTATCAGCTTGTCGGCGCGGCTAGAGAGCACGGGTCCTCCTGGCCCCGAGTGCTTTGGCCCGCGCATCATGAACGAGCCTTCCGTGAAGGGCTTCCAGCTTGCAAGAGGCACCAAGAGCTGCAACGGCAGCACCAAGCCTGAAGATTGGCTCAATGACTATGTCACCGCGGTCCACATCGCGAATGGCAACAGGAGATGGGCGGTGCGCAATGTGCCGCAGATGCTAGAGGGTCCAGCTCGCACTTGGCTCAACAACTTGCCCAAGAACAGCATTAACTGCTGGCTGGACTTCTCGGATGCCTTCATCAGCAACTTCACGAGCACATACAAGAGGCCGAATAGGCCACAGCAGCTTTCAGCTTGCAGGCAGCGAGAAGACGAGACAGACCGCGAGTACCTTACTCGGTGGAGTACTTTGAGGAACACCTGCGAGGGTGTGAATGAGGCACAGGCCATCACTTGGTTTGCGCAGGGTTGCCGACATGGCAGCATGCTTTGGCAGAGATTGCAGAGAGAGATGCCGAACACCCTGGCTGAGACCATCAAGATTGCGGATCAGTACGCACTCGGTGATCCTACTCAGCCACTGATGGACTCCTTTGAGCCGAGAAGAAACTTCAACAGCAGCAAGCGCAATGAGTTCCGCAACAAGCGCCGAGTAGATACTCGGTATGATCCTGAAGAGGTGAATGCAGTGAATGTCGGAGGCGGTGGTGGCCAAAGGCAGAAACCTGCTGGAGCCTACGGGCAGAACCAGAACCAGGGCCAGGGCAACAAGAAACCGTTCCGTACTGCGCAGTCGGGTAGCGGGAACTCCGAGCAGCCGAAGAAGTTTGTCTTTGACGACATGAAGGATGGCCCATGCAGCTTTCACACTCACCACCCCTCAAGGCCTGCGAACCATACCACTCGGCAATGCGAATGGTGGGATGTGATCAAGAGTGATGGCTTGCCTCCTCCTCCTCCCCTGCCAGCCGCCAATGCTACTGTTCAGCCTACTCGCGCACCCGCAGCTCGGCCGCCAGTGTACCCGAGAAGGGAGAATGTGAACCAAGTGGCTTTGGGAGCCAACCAAAACTTCAACAACGAGAGATACCGCAACAACAACAACAACTACAACCGCAACAACAACAACAGAGGCAACAACAACAACTACCATGGCAACAACAATGGCAACAATGGCAACAATGGGGGCAATGGCTCCAACCAGTACCAAGAGCACCATGAGAGCTATATGATCTTCACTTCTGAGGCAGTCGACAAGCAATCACAGCACAGGCGGGCCATGGGGGTCAATGCAGTGATTCCTGCTGTTCCTCACTACATGTATTGGTGTGATCAGGAGATCAGGTGGACCCGAGCAGATCATCCCAAGGTGATGCCCAACCCGGGTACCTATGCCTTGGTGCTGGATCCTACCTTCCTGGGTCCCGAGAAGAATGTGAAGTTCAGCAAGGTGCTAATCGACAACGGCAGCAGCATCAACATTGTGTACAAGGACACACTCGAGAAGCTTGGCCTGGCCGAGAACATGATGCTGCCTAGCAAGACCACATTCCATGGCATTGTGCCCGGGATCTCGTGCAACCCGATTGGCCGAGTGTGGATTGATGTGCTATTCGGTACTCGGGAGAACTGCCGCACAGAGCGCCTGCAGTTTGAAGTGGTGGATCATCAGAGCCCCTATCATGCTCTACTCGGCAGGCCTGCTCTGAGCAAGTTCATGGCCTCTACACATGTGGCTTATCTGAAGATGAAGATCCCTGGTCCCAATGGCATCATCACCATCTCGGGAGATTACAAGAAGTCCATGGAGTGTGCCTCTGCTAGCTCCCAGCTGGCGGAATCGATGGTGATTGCTGCCGAGAAGAAGAAGATGTACGAGGTGGTGGCCATGGCTCAGTCCGCACAAGCTAGCGCACAAGGTGTGCCGAGTACCCAGCATGGTACTGCCTTCCAGGCTGCCAAGGAGACCAAGACAGTCCAGGTCGACCCCGAGTTCCCCGACCGCGTAGCGATCATTGGTTCCGGGTTGGCGGAGAAATAGGAAAGCGCGCCCATCCACTTCCTCCGTGAGAATCGGGATGTGTTCGCCTGGACCAATGAAGATCTACCAGGAGTCCCGAGGGAGTTGGTTGAGCACTCTTTGCATGTGCGTCCTGACGCCAAGCCAGTGAAGCAGACTATGCGCCGTTTCGGAGATGAGAGAAGGAAGGCCATCGGTGATCAGATCACCAAGCTGCTAATAAGTAACTTCATCATGGAAGTGCTGCATCCGGATTGGTTAGCCAACCCGGTCATGGTCGAGAAGAAAAAGGAAGATCCCAAGGCTGCTACCTCATGGCGAATGTGCGTCGACTACACCGACTTGAACAAGGCATGCCCCAAGGATCCTTTCCCGCTACCTCGCATCGATCAGGTGATCGATTCCACTGCTGGTTGTGAACTGCTGTCTTTCATAGATGCCTACTCTGGTTTCCACCAGATTGCACTCAATCCCGCTGATCAAATAAAGACTGCTTTCATTACCCCGTACGGGGCTTATTGCTATCGTGTCATTTGCTTTCGGCTTGAGGAATGCGGGTGCAACCTATCAGAGATGCATGCAGAAATGCTTGCACGACCAGCTCGGCAAGAATGTGCAGGTGTACGTAGATGACATTGTCATCAAAACGAATAAAACACATACTCTGCTTGCCGACCTGGAGGAAACCTTTGCTAACCTACGCAAGTACAAAATGAAACTGAATCCGAGTAAGTGCACCTTTGGTGTACCGGCTGGAAAGCTACTCGGTTTTCTGGTCTCTAGTCGGGGCATTGAAGCCAATCCTTCTAAGATAAAAGCTATTGAGAGCATGTCTTTACCGAGATCACTGAAAGATGTGCAGAAATTCACGGGTTGTTTGGCATCTCTGAGCCGTTTTCTGGGCCGAATGGGCGAGAAGGCCCTACCTTTGTACCAACTGATGAAGAAAAGTGACAAGTTTGTCTGGACTCCGCAAGCGGACGTGGCATTCAATGAGCTGAAAGCAATGCTGGCTAGCGCTCCCGTCTTGGCTAGTCCGCTACCCAAGGAGCCTATGCTGTTGTACATTGCTGCGACTAACCGAGTAGTCAGCGTGGTGATAGTGGTGGAGCGAGAAGAAGAAGGCAAGAGTGTGCAGCGCCCAGTCTATTATCTCAGTGAAGTGCTGTCCAGCTCCAAGCAGAACTATCCGCACTACCAGAAGATGACATATGGTGTGTACCTGGGCGCCAGGAAGCTGAAACATTATTTCCAGGAGCACCCCATCACTGTCGTGAGCTCTGCTCCCATCTCGGATATCATGGGCAACAAGGAGGCGAGTGGCAGAGTAGCCAAGTGGGCAATCGAGCTAGCCGCGTACGCTCCCGCGTATGCGAGAAGAGAAGCAATCAAGTCTCAGGTTCTGGCGGAGTTTCTTGTGGACTGGGCCGAGATGCAGTATGAACCTCCTGCCCCAGTTTCCAATTACTGGAAAATGCACTTTGATGGCTCAAAGGTGAAAGAAGGCCTTGGCGCTGGTGTTGTGCTTACGTCACCCAAGCGAGATCAGCTCAAGTATGTGCTGCAGATTCATTTCAAGGCATCCAACAATGTAGCCGAGTACGAGGCAGTGGTGCATGGTTTGCGAGTAGCAAAGGAGGTTGGTGTGCAGCGCATTATATGCTATGGCGATTCAGATCTAGTGGTGCAGCAAGTCTCAGGTACCTGGGATGCTTTGGATGCCAACATGGCATCGTATCGTTTCCTGGTGCAGTCTATGACGGGTTTCTTCGAGGGTTGTGAGTTCCAACACATTCACCGAGCAGAGAACGAAGCAGCAGACGAGCTATCCAAGTTGGGATCTTCTCGGCAGTCCATCCCGGCAGGGATCGCCTTGGAGCACTTGAGGAAGCCATCCATCAAGCCTTCTCCCAACTCGGAGTCTATATTTGTCCCTTCTTTGCCAAGTGAAGAATCTGACCAAATGGAGATTGACTGGGAGAGTGCTGCAGGGAACCCGGGGACTGCCGCCCTCTACTCGGGGACTGCCACTCCTTACTCGGGGACTGCCGCTCCTTACTCGGGGACTGCCGCTCCCTACTCGGGGACTGCCACTCCTTACTCGGGGACTGCCGCTCCCTACTCGGGGACTGCCGCTCCCTACTCGGGGACTGCCACTCCCTACTCGGGGACTGCCCCTCCCTACTCGGGGACTGCCGCTCTTACTCGGGGACTGCCACTCCTTACTCGGGGACTGCCACTCATTACTCGGGGACTGCCGCCCTCAACCCAGAAGCTGTCGCATTTATTGAAGAAGTTCTCGCCAATCGGTCTGGGCTGCAAAGAAGCGCTTCTGCTCCTCCTGTGCAACCGCAAGAGCCTGTCCCAATGGAACTGGACGAACCAGTGTTTCCCATACGGGAGACACCGAGTTGGGCTATGCCCATATTATCCTTTCTAAGGGACGGCACTTTGCCTGAAGATGAGGTGACTGCGAGGCAGATTCAGAGAAGGTCCAAGGGCTACACCATAGTCAGAGATGTGCTGCACAAGAGAAGTGCCACTGGCGTGCTGCAACGTTGTGTGAGCCCGGAAGAGGGAGAAGAAATTCTGGTGGAGATACACCAAGGAGAATGCGGGCATCACGCCTCTTCTCGGGCATTGGTCAAGAAAGCTTTTCGGCATGGCTTCTACTGGCTCATTGCACTGCAGCAAGCTGAAGATATTGTGAGAAAGTGCAATGGCTGCCAGATGTTCGCAAGTAAGATTCACATGCCTGCTTCCGAGTTGAAAACAATTCCTATCACATGGCCGTTTGCTGTTTGGTGCTTGGATATGGTTGGCCCCTTCAAGCCGGCTAAAGGCAATATGACACATATCTTGGTCATGGTGGACAAGTTCACCAAGTGGATTGAAGTGAAGCCTATTCGGAAGTGCGATGGGGTCACAGCAGTGAAGTTCGTAAAGGATGTGATCATGAGATATGGCTACCCGCACAGTATCATCACCGACAACGGCACCAACTTTGCAGAGGGGGCAATGGTGCGATTCTGCAGAGATAAGCATATCCGACTAGACGTTGCGTCAGTCGCGCACCCTGCCTCCAATGGGCAAGTTGAGAGAGCAAATGGAATGGTACTGGCAGGCATAAAGCCAAGGCTGATTGAGCCGTTGCTGAAAACACCTGGGTGTTGGCTAGAAGAGTTGCCAGCGGTGTTGTGGAGTCTAAGGACTACCCCTAACCGGTCAACCGGCTACACGCCATTCTTCTTGGTATACGGGGCTGAGGCCGTGTTGCCAATAGACTTAGAGCATGACTCCCCCCGAGTAGCCCTCTACACTGAGGTGGAGGCGAGAGAAGCTCGAGAAGACGACGTTGACCTGCTTGAAGAAGCAAGAGAGCTGACTCTGTCACGTTCGGCTATCTACCAGCAAAACCTGCGGCGTTATCATAGCCGAAAGGTGAACCCAAGGGTTTTCCGAGAAGGAGACATGGTCCTTAGGCTTGTGCAACGCACAGCCGGGATGCACAAATTGTCTCCTCCATGGGAGGGGCCTTTCATTGTGAGCAAAGCGCTGCACAATGATGCGTACTACCTTGTAGATGTGCGCCCGTCGCAGGCGAACAGGGCAGATAAAGCTGGAGAGGAAACCAAGCGTCCTTGGAATGTAGCTCTACTCCGTCGTTTTCATTCGTAAGCAAAGATGTGTATGTACCCTCTTATCCGAGTTGAAATTCTACTCTGCAATCTGAAATTGTTCTCGGGGACTGCCCTCGTCCAAAATTGCTCTAAGTGTTTTTACTCGGCTTTACTGTTTTCCTACTCGGTTGCTTCACTTCGAAACTCATAAGCGTATTGAGTACTGTGTCTAAACCTATATGCCAACTCTTCGACTCTGCTGCTGTCCGAAACCCGGCTTCATGGCAAGCAAGAGAACAAGCAAAAGGTCACTGAGCACAAGAAAATCGCTAAGGAAGAAAAAGTGCAGGAACCGAGTAGGTTGTTTATTACTTTTGTTGCCTGTTTCGTCTTCTCGGCTAAGTGGTGGGCTGCGTTATCATGATTGTTTCTAGCGGCTAAGAATTTGCAGCTCTACTCTTTGATTCTTGTGACTCGAATACCAAAAAAGCAACAAGTTGCGGGTAGAGCAGAGATGAAAAGATAGGGTGAATAAGGAAAGCAACTCGGGGACTCGCATGGAAACGCAACTCGGCATTGAGCCACTGTTGCTCAAATTGATTAATGTCGAAATAAACAGAGTGGGCATAAAAACTGAGTAGCAAGCAAAACAAAGATAGTCTATTACATCTGCTCCCGGCATCCCGGGGATCTGATAAGTGTTCGAGTAAAAAAGTTTGCAGGTAAAGTTATGTGGAGGAAGCGGTGTTGTCGGTGCTGGCATTGGCTGCTGCAGCTTCTGTGGTGGCCCTGGCTGCCGCGTTTTCCTCGGCGCTGGCATGGGTGGCATCCGCCTCCGACTGGACGGTGGTGGACTCCTCCATCACGACGTCCTGCTCGGTGGCTGCCTGGTCAGAAGTGGCCGTGGCCACCGAGATGGGCCCTGGAGCTGTAGAGGAACCGGAGGCTCGGCTGGGGGCGGGCATCGTGTCGTCAAGAGAGGCCCCTGAAGAGGTGCCGAAGTCGAGTGGGGCGGTGTCGATGTGCTCGGCCTCCTCATCGCTACTCGAGATGGCCGTGCCCTTCCCCTTCCCGGCCTTGCTACTGGGGGAATCGAAGAAGCCCGACTCCAGGTCGGAGTCTGTCTCCTCATCTTCCTCCTCCTCGTCCTCCTCCACCTCGGTGTCGGGCTCGGGGGGGCCGTCGATGTAGATCTCCGTCTCAGCGCACTCCGCCACTTCATACGCGATCGATTTGCGCGTGGCCACGCAGTCGGGGTCTGTCTCCCACTTGGAGTTGTCGCGCTTCCCGCGGATGAGTTGCATGTTAAGATTTTCGTACCAGGAGGAGATGCAGAGAAGCATCAAGTCCGCGCCTGCCCGAGCTCCGGAAGCACGCCACTTCTTCAACTCGGCCTTCACATTCTGCAGCTTGAGTGCGAGGCCCCGGATGGTTGTTGGCTCAGGATCCTCAGGCCAGAAGAGCTTGTGAAGCTCAAAGCCCACGCGCACGAGGTCTCTACCAACGCCGGCTAGGCGTTCGAACTGGCCTCGCATCACCAGCATGCTGTCTTCAATTTCGGCCCTGGTGTCCTCTGGCTCGCCATTCGCAGCACGTGCTGCTTGGGCCTTGGCCAGAGCGGGCACGCAGGAAGAAATAATGGCAGGAAAGATTTCTGGGAAAACAAGTAAGAAATTCAGAATCAGAGAAGAAAAGAACCGAGTAGAGGAAGAACCGAGAAGAAATTCGACCGAGAAGAGAAAGATGCAGAGAAGAGAAAGCTTACTCTTAAGCTCGATGCGAAGCGCCTGCAGCTGGGTCTTCCAGGATTCTTCATTGGATATGTGCTTATCCTGGATCTGGCGCAGAGTATCCATCTGTGCGAAGAGCCCAGCATTAGCCTTTGTCAGAACCTCGCACTCCTGCTTGAGGGTATTGATTCTGGCATTGAAGGTGGTCTCGGCTTTGGCCTTCTCGGCGATTGCTCTGTCCCTCTCGGCGCCAAGAGTGACAGCATCCTGCAGTGCCTTCTGCAGCTGGAGTTGCAACTGCTCCACCTCTGTGGTGTGGTCCTTCACCAACTCGACAGCCTGGTCGGACAGCTGCTTCTGCACCTCTTCCGGTTTGACGCAGTCTTGATGTTCTTCAACAAACAACTTATGATCTTCTGCGGAGAGACAAATAAGGTTAGCAGAGAAGCAGAGAAGAAACAGAAACATAATCACGCCGGGTAGACAGAAACTCACCTTCTAACTTCTTGATGGTGGCCTCGGCGTTCTCCACAAACGCGCGGCACTTCTCGTGCTCCTCAGCTAAGTTCTTCAGGTTGTCTGCAGAGTAGGGAAGGTTAGCGCAAAAGAAAGCAGACGCGGGCGTAAACAGGAAACGCAGTAACCGCATAGCTAAAAGCGTACCTTTCACTTCAGCCAGCTGCTGAGTGCTGTTGCTGGCATTCTTGCTCCCTGCCTCCGCAGCTGCCTTTTCCTTCTCCAATGCAGCGATTCGCCTCCTGGCGATAGAATGGTTCCAGAGAAGCACGCGGTATAAGTTGGTCCGCTTCAGGACGCTATCCTGAGAAGCGAGAAAAAAACAAGTTAGACGAAGCAGAAAAGATTCAACCCGAGTAGGAGGCTACTCGGAGAGTATCCGCCTACTCGGCCAGAATCTCGGGGACTGGGTGATGGTAAAGAAGAATGAAGGCGAATAGAAGAGAAGAAAAATTCAACTCGGAGAAGGGCAAGCTGAGACTTACTGCATACGCTTGCTCGATGTCCTCGGCGTTCTTGCGGTGCAGGAACATCTTGGCGGCGAGAGTGGCGGTGGCGGTGGAGACGGTCATGGGCTTGTATCCCAGATCCACTTTGTTCCAGTCGACGCGCATATGGTCGATTGCGCCGAGACCAAGACCGTGCCAGTTATCTGTGCCGAGAACCTTGCTGTCCCACTTGGCGTCGATGAAGCCAATGGTGTCGAGTACCTGCTCAAGGCTCCGGGATTTTATCGTTGGATCTTGGACTCCCCGAGAAGCAATAGTGACGGACTGGTTCTGATTTGGATCTGGGGGAGGAGAGTTCACGGCTACGGCCTTTCTACCCCTCAGAAGGGCTAGCTGCTTATCCTTGGGAGAGAAGCCAATTGTGTTTTGATGGCTAACCTGAACCATGTAATCCGGGAAGCAGGGTTGACCAGCAGCAGCAAGAGCGGCGGAGGTAGCAGTAGCAACCGGGCCGGGAGCGCGAATCACCAGTGCTCCACCCGAGGCTGGCGGCAGCATTTGATTTTGATCTCTGGCCCGCTTCTTCGCCTTCTCTTTCTCGGCTTTCTGCTTCGCGGGATCCCCGGGTTGCCTCCCCTCAGCCTTGGCCTTCGCCTTCTCGGCGGCTACCTTCTCGGCGGTTTCCTTCTCAGTTTCCGTCTTCTCGGAAGGGTCTTTCTCAGCAGCTTCTTTCTCAGCTGCTCTTCTGTTAACTTCATCCTTCAGAGCATCAAGGGCCTGAGCCTGCTGCCTGGTCACTCTCCCAGCAGGGAGGCTGGCTGTAGCCTGAGTCTGCGGTGCCAAGGAAGAATCTGGCGCTGTGGTGCCTTGAACAGTTGGTGGTGCCACGGACCCATCACCTTGCGCGGCATCTGGCTGGGCACTACTCGGTGTGGCGCCTGGCTGCACATCGCTCAGTGGATAGACATCTGTTGCAGTGGCATCTGTGGCGGTGGCATCTCCTACTCGCTGCTCGGCAGCAGGATTTTCTTGTTCAGCAGCCCTCGTGGTGGGCTGCTCTTGCTCAGATTCTGGCCGCTCAAGGGCGGCGGTGTCCTGCATCTCCTGGTCCTGATTCTCCTCGGCATTGCTGGCCGGAGGAGAAGGGGGTCTTTCCTGATGTGCAGCAGTGTCCTGTGCTGCTGACTCTGCACGGGACTGCTGCTCCGAATCTGCTTCTTGAGCAGCAGTGCCCCGTGCTGGTGACGATGCACGGTTCTGCTGTTCTGCTTCTGCTCCTTGGGTGTTAGTGGCGTCATCCTCCTCATCGTCGAGATTGATCAGAGGTACTGGTGGTTTCTTGGCCTGGTCGGGCGCAAGAACGGCATTCGCATCCATGGGAGGTCTGCCGAGAAAGAAAGAATCGGAAATTAGAAGGAGATTGGGGAAAACAGTACAGCGTGAGAGGAGAGATGACCGAGAAGAAAGCTTACGCAGTGGTGGAAGGGAGCGTCCGCCTCGGCTTCTTCGCGACCGCCTTGGTCGGCTTCTTCTTCTCGGCTGGCTTTTTCCTCTTGGTGGGAGGCTCTTGGGCGTCACTGCCTGTACGCTTGCGGGTGTTGGGGGCTGCGACGGACAGAGGTCTGACGACAAGGACCGCATCGTCCTCGTTCTCGTCTTCGTCCTCGTCCTCGTGCTCATCAGCAACATCATTTGCGAATTCAGGAAAGAAAAGGAGCAAGTCAGAAACAATAATCGGTGGATTGGTGTTTTTAGAGAACAAGCAAAGCAAGTGCGCAATTACCTTCAGATTCGTCCTCCGGCCAGTCACGGAGAGATGATTCGGCCTCGCGTTTCTCTGTTGTTGGGGAGCGTGGGAGATTGATCTGATCCGCGGCATCGAAGGAGGGCACATCGTCCTCCTCGCGATCGGCGGAGAAGTTGCCATCGAAGCGCTCGCAGCTCTCAATTTTCTGGCGAGTAAGGATCTGAAAAACAGAGAAGGGTCACAGACTAGCCGAGTATCAGGAAGAAATCCTACTCGGATAGGCGTGCAAACACAAAGCACACTAAGCCTAGGCAGCTCACTGATTATTTCTACCCGGATAGGCGTGCAAACACAAAGCATACGAGGCCTAAGCATGATTACAGAATATCCTACACGGAAAGGCGTGCAGGCACAAAGCACACTAAGCCTAAGAATTGTTCCCGAGTAGGCTACCCGGCAAGGCGCGCAAGCTCAAAAGCACATTAAGCCTAGGCGATTCGGCTAAGTATCCTACTCGGTGCAGAAAGCAATTGCTACTCGCGGCAAGAAGAAGAATCATCTACTCGGAAAGCATATGCAGAAACAGAGTAAGGAGGACGTACCCGCTCAATCGGCTTCGTGCGGCTATACGGGACGAACCCGTACTGCCAATTGTCGCTGAGGCCTGTCATCAAGATGGCCCTTGCGTGCCCGGGAACATCAATGTTGTCGATCTCGATGGTTGTCGTCCTGGTGCAGTCGCGGGGGCCTCCCATGTAGCACATGAGATGGCAGCGCTCCTGCAGAGGCAGCACTCGGCGCTGAATCCAGCAAGCCACCGGATCATCATTCTTGAGGCCTTGCTCTATCAGCCAGCCTAGCCTCTTCTCTATCTCGATGGCGTTGTCGTCATTGGCGGGCTTCTCCTTCCAGTTCTTCCCGGTGGGAGCACGGAGGCTCCAGGCGGGAAGGTTGATCCTGTCATTTACCTGGGCTCCTTCGGCGGCGGGGATGTTCTTGACATAGAAGAACGTCTTCTGCCACAGTCGAACGGAGTCCAGCCCCTTGATACGGGGGTGGTTCGTCCCGGTCCGCTGCACCATCATGGCGCAGCCGGTGTCGGTTGCGCGGCCGACGCCCGCGCTGTCCTTCTTCCCGACAGTCTGCTGGCGGAGGTGGAAGTACCTCAGCCAGGTATCCGACGTCGGGTGGATGCCGAGGAAAGCCTCGCACACCACGGCGTGGTAGGCGAGGAAGACGACGGCGTTCGGCGGCAGATGATGCATCTGAAGGCCGAAGTGGTCAAGAAACTTACGGAGGAACTCGGAGGCCGGCAGTCCGAAACCGCGCTCGAAGTGCGACATGAAGACGACGCGCTCACCCTCCCGCGGAGTTGGCACGACTTCATCGTCAGGCGCCCGGCACTCCACGCCGGGAGGAACTCGCCTGGTATTAACGAGCCAGGCGAAATCCTCACTGGTAACGATTGAGCCCGCCCAGCCGGCTTTGGCCATTGTTGCAAGCAGGAGGAGTGGAAGAAATTGGACGGAGTTGGTTGGGCGAATTGAGTCCGCGGCGGCGCGAAAGCTTGCGCGGCGGCGGAGAGCTCGGTGGCGAAGGAAAGCAGAGGGCGAAAGAGGAATAGTGCAAGGGAAGGGGAAAAGGAAGTTACCGGCGGGGGTATTTATACCCTCTCCGCGATTTTACCGTTACCATCGGCGTAGTGGGATCAATTGTGGCCATGATTGCTGTGTGGTGGGGCCTGTGGCCGAATAGAAACGCACGTAAGCGCGGAACGCGCGCGTAACGGCCACAGTAAATCCCACGATCAGATCGTGGCCTATTATTACGATTGATGGGACATAACGAGCCGGTGGGCCCGCCCCGTGAAAACTGGGCGCGTGGCACGATGTGTCGTGGGCGGCGAAACGACATGGTCGTGGATGCTTGACACGCGTCCGGCCGCGGCACGGACGGCTGGATAGTGCCCTACGCCGCAACGGCTCAATTCAAGAAAATTCTCTAAGTCTTTTTACTCGGTTACAGAGTAGAAAGCAAGTGCTACTCGGGAGACAAGAGACAGAAGATACTTGTCAGAGTGCTACTCGGAGGCCGTTTACTCGGCATCTTGAGGTTCAAGGGCTGTGAGGCAAAGATCGATTTTAAGCTGGCAGAGCCTAGTGAACGAGTTCGCAAGACTCAACCAGCTTCGGGGACTGCTGTCGGGGGGTTACCCCCGAGTAGGGTAAAGGCAAGTGGTAAAGGCGTCTTACAGAAGAGAGGTTTGGTCGAGTAGCCGACTACCCGGTACCCGCTACCCGGCAGACTGCTACTCGGTCTCACCTCAAGAAGGCCAGAAGGAAGAATCATTCAAGTTCTCTACGTTCGAGTAGAAGAGTTGGCCCGAGTACAATTGGCGGGAACAATTGGCGGGAACCTACTCGGGCCAGAAAGTCAAAGGAGCCGTTCTGATACAGGATCCCGCGTATCCTGGGTCCGTACTTGGCAGCATTCGAACTACTGTTCATCTGGGACCGGCCTGCCTGACAGTGACAGCATGGAAGCAGGCCGTGGCAGGATAAGGGGGCCTACTCTGTGCTTAGATACAGTGATACCAGTATGTCCCCTAGTTTTGCCCAACGACTTTCCAGATGAAGCCAAGGTTAGGAACCAAAGCTGTCAGCGGGAACCCGGAAGAAGGACGGTGTGCACACAATGTCGACACTTGTCTAGATTTGGACGTATCCGGCTGGGCACCAGGTATATAAGGTGCCCCGCCGCCTCCTGCGCGAGACATGCTCACTTTGAACCCTAGAAACCCTAAGTTCTTGACCTAGCTCTACTCGGAGAGAGGAGAGTGGTTACTCGGTAGCGATATCCTTTGTATTGTGGCAACTCGGAGAAACATCATAATACATTCAGAGAGGCAGGAGTAGGGGTTTTACCTCCTCACGAGGGCCCTGAACCTGGGTAGATCGTGTTGTTTGCAGTGTGTTGTTCTTATCTCACGCGGCTACACGTCGCGTGATCCCTCCCCGAGCACCTCCAGCGTCCTTCGTCCCCACATCTTTAGCCATCCCATGGCATCTGCCGTGACACCACCACGACATCCTCTCAGTACAGGGTTTAGGCTAGCAAGGTTTGGTAGCAAGCATAGAGTTGAGAGATACAAACAAATATAAATCTAATAAACACAATCAGGCTATCTTCCTCGTGAGCACAAATATTTTAAGAACCAACTCTGCGAGGAAAGCGGAAGCAAACAATTATGATGTGGTTGATAGAGGCCTCGGATAACCTAAGTCGGCGTTACCCGACATAGTCAACGGGGTACCTTCATTCTTTAACAATTCCGGACATAGGAACAATGAGCTGTCTCCATGACTTCTCTTCCAAACCAAGCAATGGATCTATCTGGCTTTCAGCTTATTCTCTCAATCAATGAATGCGGGTCATCGTGGAGAATCAGGGGAAGTGTAGACTATAAGTAGCCAATTTGCAATTAATTTCCTTGGCAATGACGAGTAATCTATGTTATCGAAGGAAGTAAATAACAACACTTCAGGGAATATTTCACCGTTCACTCCAAAAAGAAAGAGGGTCCTATTAACATCTCATGGGACAACAAGAAATAAAGACAATAGAGATAATATTTTTGCAAGCAGTTCCCTCTCTCTACTTAAGTCTCAAAGTATTGTTGCTAATGACCAATGCTAAGTTTTCCACAACCAACTAAATTTACTTGATACACCCAAAGTGACACCACTACTACCATCAAGATTAACATATGAAAATAATTTGCAAACTAAAATAAGGTGTGCAGTAAGTAAAGGTAAAAATTCTCATTAATATTCCAAATAAAGACAAACTCACACCAACAGATACATATATAACCAACTAGGGAGTAACACTCCACATGGCAAACCATCTCATACGATAACTTCTCTACTCGCGATACTACGCAAAATTATAAAGATAAAATATAATGGTGATGATACTGAAAACACTCCCCCCCAAGCTTGAAACAAGTTGAAGGTGTGTTGTTACCCATGATGAATTACTCCTTTGGTGCACGAGATTCTTCAATAAGCTTATCAATAACTTCCTTCAAATTTTCCACCGCATGGATGAGGTTGCGAATCATCTCAGAATTATGTTCAATGCGGTTCATCATCATGCTAGGAGAGGTATCCCAGCTCTTGGAATTCTTGCCCCACTCCTCTTCAGCCTTAGAACTTTCTTCCCCTACATTGTTAGAATGACCAATATCCCATCTAGAAGGCATTTCCAAACTTGGAACTCTCCCAAAATGGTGCTTATGGATGAGGTTATGAAAAAGAGTTTTTGGCATACGACGAAAAAGTTCTGAGAGCCAGGGCGTGTCGAGGAACCTTGCCACATGTGCTCATCCTTGCGCCTCTCTTTAGATTGAATGGATTAGCCACTGTCGAGATATCGTAGTAGAGTTCATAGACGGGGGTGCCATGAGCCTACTGGTAGAACTGTGGGGGGACGTGATAATACGACAAAAGAGAACACCGATTTTACCCAGGTTCGGTATGACGCAACCTGGCGGCGTTCCTACTCCTGCAATCTCACTAAATCAGGACTGAAGCCTGAAGTATACAAAGTACAATGTGAGTATGGATTCGCTAACTCGGCGAGGATCAACTTATCGGCGAGTTGGCTTCTAGCTAATTGTTGTCTATTTGTTCGTTGCTCCCGTCTTGGTTTATATAAATAGCCAGATTAGGGCTTACAGAAAGGAAACCTAGAAGACTACGGAAAGTATCTAACTGGGAAAGTAAGGAATCCGTCTTGTCCTCCAAGCCGCACCACTTTGGGACGTCGTTCGGGTTCTTCTAGAATCCGGCTTTCTGCGCATCAGTTTATTGCGCCGCCCAATGGACTATGATCCATTACCAACGGGCCACCCTGGTAATCCGGCTTTTAGGCCAATGCCGGACATACTCCTAATCGGTATGTCCGACAGTAGCCCCCAAGAAGGATTAAAACTTCATTCTGCCGCTCTTCATCCATTAGCATTATTTCTGAGAAATGTCCGTGTTTTGTCTTGATTCTTCTTATCTCTTAACTCAAAACTCGGATTTTACCAAAGTCCGGGTTTTCTTCAACGAGCCTTTGCGGAGAAGGAACCTCGTGACATCAGCGATGAAATCCTGCTGATGTCACGGACATTTGGGTTCAGTCAAAACCTTGAAACGTATCCTCTGACAGATTCTCTCGCGGGAAACGAGGAGATGGCAATAATCACCCCCTCCCCTCATTTCCTGGAAATTTCGGGCGTTACACGCGTCGCACATCCGACAGCTAAAATAGCAGTTGGAGCTCATCTTTGCGCTTCCCGGATATAAATAGCCGTTTCGGGGCCTCCGTATCTTCTTCCGCTTCTTCTTCTTCCCCAAGCGCACAATGCCCCAGCCCTTAGCAACCAGAGCCCGAGCTCGAGAGAACACAGAGATCCAGCCCCCGAGCCCTTCCCCTTAGCAATCAGGCTCACGACCGCGCCGCCGGAAAATGGTCACCGGAGACTCCCCCCATGCCTCCGCCGTGGAAATCGAGGACATCATCAACGATTTGGACCTCCTCCTCAACTCCCCGCCTCGCACCGCTGTGAAAGCACCGGAGGGGGCCGCCAGCGAGCCGGCCAGCGGGGATCTTCCTCCCGTGGCCGAAAAAACGCCGCCGCCTTCGGCCACTGCTCCTCCTCCTCCTCCCTTCTTCGAGCCTGCGGAGGAGGATTCTACTCGTGGCGGCGAGGACGTCGCACTTCCGCCACCGCCGGAGGCGGAGGACGAAGGAGAAGAGAATGCCGAGAATTGGAGCCACTGCAACGTGCTCCCGTCTGTTCTCTCGGCATTGGAGATGGAAGGTTTCATGGTCAAAGATAAATGGCGGGTGAACAAGAACGACACCGAGCCGTCTCTGCAACCCGGCGAGCGGGTTCTCCTCGCTTCCCATATAAACCGAGGTATGGGATTCCCACCTTCCGCCTTCTTCTGCCAGGTTCTAGACCACTGTAGGATCCAGCCACATAATCTGCCACCCAACTCCATTCTCTATTTTTCCGGATTCCAGGCCCTTTTCAAGGGTTATCTAGGGATAAAACCCCGCCTGGATTTCTCGCAATATTTCTTTGGCATTAAACGCAACCCTTCTGAGGGCGCCCTTTCGACTTGCGGGACTATCTCCTTTACCCTCCGTAGGTTTACCGAGGATTGGTTCCCCAAGATCAAGACATCCGAGTCCGTCAAGGTTTGGACGGGCTCGTTCTTTTATCATGCGGATATTCCGCTTCCTGAAAAGGAAACGGGCATTCCGCATTTTGTCAATTCCGCGGCCACGCCCCAAGATAATTGGGCGGTGGACGCGGTCCAGGTTCTGCCTCCAGACGTGATGAGGATCAAGAGACGAATCGCCAAACTCGTCTCCGCCACTCCTCCGCTAACCGGCATGGATACAATCCTTTGCTGGTTCGGAAGGCGGATCCAACCCCTTGCATATCGCGGAACCCGGCTTATGTGTGAATACATGGGCCCATGCGACGCGATGAGGGCGACAAAGAGCGCACTGTCGAAGAAAGACTTCAAGAAGTGCGTGAACTAGCTGGTCTCTACTCATGATCAATACGAGGAGAGCCGGCCAATGTATCACGCCAAAAACCCTGCTCCAAAGGTATACTTCTTTCCTTTGGGAAATTTCTTGAATCCTTGTCTTCTTTTTCTCGGATGCTTTTGATTCTAACCCGGACTTTTCTTATTTTGTAAGATTCTTGATCTTCCTGAAGCAGAACTTGCTACCGATGAGGAGTTGGATGCACTTCGCGCCAACTTCCAGTCTGGAGGGCGGAAGCGCAATAAGCCAACCACTACTCAAGAGGTTATCGATCTTCACGGCATGGCCGTTGCTACTTCAAGATAAAAACCCAGGTTTTCCATTTGTATACTTTTTGTTGCACGTTTTTTGTTTCTCGGAATCTCGCTTCTCGGATTTTTCTTCTCTTTTCTTTTCTAGCCTTGCCCCTACCACCTTGATGGGAAAAGGCCGGAAGAAACATAAATTTGCTGCACAAAGAGGAGTGAAGCCATCTCCCGATGTTGCGCCAGATACTCCAACAACGGCTGGAGAGAAGAACACGGTTGCGCGGGAAGGAGAATATCCCCTGCAATCCAGCCAACCCATTTCATGCGACTCGGATGCGAGGGAAAGGGCGGTGCCGGAAGAGGATGGGCCTTCAAATGTTCCCAAGGAAGAGCCCATTCCAAAATTTGACAGTGAGTTTAAGGTAAAGCAAGAAGACTGTTTTGACGAACACGGATATATTCATCCGTGGGAGAAAAAACATTTTGCTCGTGCCCCCTTAATCCGTCCTTGCCACAATGCGGACTTATTGTTAGGAATAATTACGTATTCTCGCCTCGCCAGGTCATACAAGACGGCCTCCACCATGTGGGAATTACCTTTGCAGAATATGCTAAGGAATTTTCCGACAATACTGCAAGCTTGCAAAGGATGAGCCAGGTAAATACCTCTAGCCCCCAAGCGTTAAGTCAAAAGTATCCTTTCTGTTTTTGGCTTAATGCTTTTCTCTTTTTCCTGCTTATTTTTTGACTAAGAAACTTTTCCTTTATCTATGTCTCAGCAAACTGCCAAGACCATAAACATGGAAGTTTTCAATAAGCTTACCATTAAGAACAAGGAGGTTAAATCTCTCCTTGGCATTCTTAATGAAAAAGACTCGGAGTTGGCCTCAGTTCAACAACAGCTGAAGCACTCAGCATGTAAATGTATTTTCCATTCGCACTCCTGTTTTATGAAATTTTCCTAAGTCATTTTCCGAGTTTCAAACTCTTCACTCTTTTCAGCTTCTTTGACCAAAGCCAAACAAATTGCTGAATATGCTCGCAATGCCGAAAACCTCTGCAAGAAAAATTCAGAGCTTTACAAGATGACGGTAAAGCTTCAGAAAGACCTGGAGGTTGGCCAGCTGGCTATTGGAATTGCCGAGTCCCGAGCTTCCTCCCAAGCTGAGAAGGATAAGGCTACCATCCGGGATTTGGAGAATGCTCTCAACCAACTCCTTGAGGAAGGCGTTGAGATGGATAAAATCTTGGGTAAGTTTTTTGCTCTTTTACCAAGGTTTTACTTGTACTTTTGCAGCACACCTTACTTTTCCTACTTCTGTGGTTTTCTAACTTTTCCTTGTTATTTTAAATAGAAGGGAACGCTTTGCTTACCCGGATTGATATAATCCGGGCTTTCGGGAAGACCTTCATCGACCTCAAGACTGCGGGGATGCTACTTGTGAACAAGTACATTCCCGACAAATCTGAAGATTTCTCAGAAGTCAGCAAACTTCCGGAGGCGATGGAAGAGGTGGCAAACCAGAAGGAGTCCTGGTTTCGCTCTGCTGCTCGCGGTGGTGCACGCAAGGCCCTTGGGCCGATGCGTATGCATTATACCACCACGAAGTCCTGGAGTGTCGCTACCGGTATCCCTCAAGGATACACGGAAGCGCAGAGAGAAGATATCTTTGAGTTTGTCAAGGGGCACGCCACCAAGATAGCTCAGATGATGTCGATCTCGACGTTCTACCCGGAGGAAGAAATTCCGAAAACTCCGGAGAACCCCAGCGACAGCGACAAGGAGGACTCGGAGTCCGAGGATGCTGCCTAATTTCCCGCGTAGCTGGCCGAGAAAAAAATAGAAGCATTATTGTTCTCGCAAATGTAATATCAATTGTAATGTTATCTATCTTTTGTATAAACAAGTATTCATTCCTTTTGCAGTAAAGTTTGAGTCTTTGCAAGTTTTTCTGGATTTTAATTACTTTTCCTGCTAAGTTCTCTGGTTTATATGTTTTAACTGTCCTTAGTGTTGAAATGGCTCAATAGTACTTAATCTTCATGCCAGGTGACTGGGTTCAAACCTACAAGTCGAAACTCGAAATCATGGATTGTACTTAGGCATTTTTACTTACTAGTTCCAGTGATCATAGAAACACAAACAATCAGATAATACTTAGGAAAAAAGTAAGGAATTTTTAAAAAGTATGAAACTCAGGCACACAGGCACAATCTGGGTTTCCTTAAGCCTCATTAGGCTACAAAAGCATTCAGTTTTATAACTCCGAGCATGCAGGAAAATATCGGGTTAACATTGAAGCAATTTGAAAGATCATTGGGAAATAGATAAGGTGGTCTTATGCTTTGAACAATAATAACAAGACAGACAAAAATACATGAAATTCGATAACTTTATTTCATGATCTTAAAGATGTTTACATAGAATTTGAACTAAGTGTAAAATGGACGTAACTTCTCGATGCTCCAGGGTCTCTTTGTCTCTCCCAGTTCTACATCTATCTTTCTCTTTCTCTTGTGATTTAGATTTTTAGGACTATCTTCCATATCTCGAATATCTACAAGGTAATATGATCCATTTATCATAGCCTTGCTGATGACAAAATGGTCCCTCCCAAACTGGGGCTAATTTGTGCTTCCTTTCTTGTACCAATCTTAGCACCAAGTCACCTTCTTTGAAAGAATGGTGTTTGATTTTCCGACTATGATAACGTTGCAATCCTTGCTGTTAAATGGCGGATCTTGGTAGCACGAGTTCTCTTTCTTCTTCTAAAAGATCGACGGTATCCCGTCGTGCATTTTCGGCATCCGAGTCATCGTATGCTAGCACTCTTGGGCTATAATGGATCATGTCCGTGGGAAGCACTGCTTCTGCACCACAAACCAAGAAAAATGACGTTTGCCCTGTTGATCTATTTGGCGTCGTTCAAATACTCCAAAGCACAGAAGGTAATTCTTCTACCCATGCTTCAGCTGCTCTATGAAGAGGATATTGGAGCCTTGGGCGTATTCCCTGCAAGATTGAACTATTCATCCGTTCAACTTGTCCATTGGATTGTGGGTGTACCACAGATGCAAGATCTAGGAGAATTACCGTTTGTCGGTAATATTTTGCCAACACTCCAATAGAGAATTTTGTCCCGTCATCCGTGATTATGCTATGTGGAACGCCGTATCTCATGACTATGTCAATGACGAAATTTCTGGCAGTCACACCGTTAAGTTTTTTGATGGGATTCGCCTCCACCCACTTGGTATACTTATCTACTGCAACGAGTAGATGTGTAAGTCCACCTCTTGCAGTTTTGAATGGTCCCATCATATCTAGCTCCCGGACCGCAAATGGCCATGTTATGGGGATACTTTTGAGTGCTTGAGCTGGCATATTCATCTGCTTGGCGTAATACTGATATCCGACACATGTATTTACTATGTGCTCCACGTCTGCCTTGGCTGTAAGCCAGAAAAACCCTGCATGGAATGCTTTTTTAACTATGCTTTTTGACTGAGCATGATGTCCGCAATCTCCTGCATGGATTTCTTGCAGAATTTCTCGTCCTTCTTCTGGCGAAATACATCGTTGAAAAATTGCGATAGTACTATGTTTATACAGGAAACCGTTGATTACCGTGTATCCTTTGCATCGGCGTTGTATCTGCCTTTGCAAGACTTCGTATGCTGCATCCGTGAACTTCTGATCGACTAAGAAGTTTAAGTATGGAATTGTCCGATCCGGGTTAACAAGCAGAACTTCGATTGACTCGGAAACGAGAGGGTAATCCACATCTCCGCCTTTTATTGATGGTTCATGCAAATGTTGGACAAACACACCAGGTGGTAGGGTTTTCACTCTTTCCGAGCCCATGCGGGATTAAGTCATCCGTGTTCCAATTATCTTCCCTTTTGATATGAAGTACTTCAAATCTTAGGAAGCAAATGGCAAACTCGTCCACTGTTCTCTGATATTCGGCCATAATGGGGCTTTTGGCATCCCATGTTTGGTTTATCTGATGCTGCACCAAATCCGAGATACCATAACAAAGTATACGCTTGACGCCTATCTCTTTTGCAATATGCAAGCCATGAAGAAAAGCTTCATATTCTGCCACGTTGTTGCGGGCATTGAAGTGTATTTGTAATACATATTCCATTATGTCTCCCTTTGGAGATTTGAGCACTACACCAGCTCCAGCGTCTTCTTTCATTTTGGATCCGTCAAAATGCATGATCCAATATTCTGACTCCGACATTACTGTGTTTTCTATTGCTTCTGTCCAATCAGCCACAAAATCTGCCAACACGTGAGATTTAATTGCCGTCCGGGGTTGGTACTTAATGTCGAACGCAGCAAGCTCAATGCCCCATTTGGCAACTCGGCCTGTTGCATCCGCATTGTTGATGATATCCCCTAATGGTGCTTTGCTTACCACTGTTATGGAATGTCCATGGAAATAATGGCGGAGTTTTCGAGATGCAAAAAATACACCATATGCCAGTTTTTGATAATGTGGATACCTTTGCTTTGACTCGGAGAATACCTCACTGACATAATACACCAGATGTTGATCTGGTATACTTTTTTCATCTTTCCGTCTTTCCACGATTATCACTGCATTAATAACCCATGTTTGTTGCTGTAAGATACAGTAACATGGGTTCTTCGTCTTTTGGGGATGCCAAAATCGGAGCTTTCATCAAGGTTTCTTTTAGCTGGGTTAATGCTTTGTCCGCTTCTTCTATCCATTTAAACTTGTCGGATTTCTTCAACAATTTGTATAATGGCAGAGCTTTGTCACCTAGACGGCTTATAAACCTGCTAACAGCGGTTGCAGAACCCGTCAGTATTTGTACATCTTTTAGCACGTAGGCCTTGTGATGTTCAAGATTGCCTCGATCTTCTCCGGGTTTACTTCTATTCCTCTGTGAGAAACGATAAAACCCAGAAGATTTCCCGAGGGAACCCCGAATACGCACTTTAATGGATTCAACTTCATTTTATAAGTGCGCAAATTTTCAAAGGTTTCTCGTATATTTTCAAGGAGCGTATCCTTTTCCTTGGATACTACGGCAATATCATCCACGTGCATGGACGTTTTTGCCGATTTGACTATGCAAGAATTTTTGCATGCAACGCTGGTAAGTTGCAGTGGCGTTCTTCAAGCCAAAAGGCATGGTTATGTAATAGTATGTGATACGTCATAAACGTATCGCTAATTTCTGATGCTCCATGATCATATTATGCCAATTGCGACATGTTTTCTCCTTTCTTTATGTCATTTTTATCGATTTTCCGGACTAACCTATTAACAAGATGCCACAGAGCCAGTTCCCTATTTTCTGCTGTTTTTAGTTTCAGAAAAGTTGTTCTAGAAATATTCTCAGAATTGGAAAGTTCGAAGCTCGGAAGTCCTATTTCCCCGGAAGCATCTAGAAGACCGAAGAGGAGTCGAAGAGGGGAAGCAGGGGGGCCACACCATAGGGTGGTGCGCCCCTGGCCGCGCCAACTATACGTGTGGGCCCCTAGAGCTCCACCGCCTTTGCCCTTTCGCCTATTTAAGCCCCTCGGATGGAAAACCCTAGGCACCTGATCAAAATCGCCCAAAAAGTTCCGCAGCCACCGTCACCGTCAAACCCAGATCAGGGGGGGTTCTGAAGCTGTTTCTCGCACCCTGCCGGAGACGAGATCATCACCGGAGGCTTCTACATCACCATTCCTGCCTCCGAAGTGATGCGTGAGTAGTTCATCCTTGGACTACGGGTTCGTAGCTGTAGCTAGATAGTTGTCTTCTCCTCATATGCCTCCATGTTTAGATCTTGTGAGCTTCCTATCATGATCGAGATTGATCTTATGTAATTCTCTATGCTGTGCTTGCTGGGATCCGATGAATATTGACCTTATGCCAAGTTGATTATAGTCTTTATTTGCATATGTTATTTGTGATCTTGCATGATCTCCGTTGCTAGTGGTTATTCTGGCCAAGTAGTTGCTAGTGACTCCAAGAGGGAGTATTTATGCTCGATAGTGGGTTCATGCCTCCTTGTGTCCTTGCTCGAGTGACATAAACGTGAAGGGGAGGATGTGCTATTGCCACTAGGGAGAAAACAACGATGAGAGTGCCTGCATGCATAATCATTGCTTACATTACACACTTTGTTTAATGCAATTATCTGTTGCTTGAAACTTAATACCTAAGGGGGTTCGGATGATAACCTGAGGGTGGATTATTAGTCATAGATGCAGATGGATGCCGGTCTATGTATCTTGTTGTAATGACCGCACTAAATAGCATAGTAATCTTCATGTCATATTGTGCACTACGGTGCAACCTCTATTTGTCAATTGCACAACTGTAATTTGTTCACCCAGCATGCTATCTTTTATGGAGGGATACCACTAGTGAAACTATGAACCCCGGTCCATTTTTCTACACTGTTAAACAAACCACAACAATTTCCTGCTTCCTTTACTTACTGTAAGCATACACTGTTTTCCACACTACACATCTAATCTTTGTTTGCAGCAAGACCGGTGAGATTGGCAACCTCACTGTATCGTTGGGGCAAAGTATTTTGGTTGTGTTGTGTGCATGTTCCACATTGTTGCTGACACCGGTGAAGCGCCAGCACCACCGTCAGTGGCATCAACCTTCCGAAGATTCTCTTTCTCCTACTGGATTGATAACCCTGGTTCTTAACTAAGGGGAAAACTCCTATCGCTGTGCTCATCACACCCTCCTCTTGGGGTTCCCAACAACACATAACAAGGATTTGTCTGGCTCCGTTGTCGGGGAGGAAGAAGTCATCTGGCAAGGGGAGTCTCTCACTCTCAACCCCTTTATTTTGTTTATTGTTGTAACATCCCAAGTATGAAAATACCCCTAGAATGTTTGATTCCTTGTTTTATTTCAAGCAATGCATCATGGCATCATGTTTATTTATTGTTTGCATTTGTTTCTATCTGTTTTATCTTGTTTTCACAACTCAATTCAAATCTTTTTCAAACATTGCTTTCATACTTGCTATGTTACAATTTTGGAATAAAAATAACAACTAAAAACAACCATGTTATTCCTTTTCTCACTTATTAAATTGTTGCTTTAAATCCAACCAATATTTCAAACAATAATTCTCAAATCACCTTTTAAATTTCAACCAAGTTTCAAATCAGTACTTGTTTTGAATCCATCAATTTCACCACACTTTGAAATTCTAAAATCATTTGTTTTAATCTAGGGATAACCCTATTCAAATGGTTATATTCAATAAATCAATTTAATATGAAAATACCCCAAATTTGGTTTCAAACACTAACTATGATTTTAAAATTTCATTTTTGAAAACCAAGTTGATAATGTGGTTCCTATTTAACTAAAAAGCTTAACCTAATTTTTCTAAATTTTTCCTCAAATAAAACCTTAACAATCTTGTTCCAAAAGCAACTACAAAAAAAAATAAAACAGAAAAGATTAAAAATAAGCAAAGCAGCGCGCGCGAGCAGCAGATAAGCTTTTGGCCCAGCCCGCTAAGCCTACGCGCGCGCGCACCGCAGCCCAGCCCGCTGGCAGCACAACTTACCGTTTCGCTCCTGCGCTGAGATTCGTGCTCGCGCATCCCCGCTTCTTCCTCGCGTACGGCGCGCATCGGAGCACTCCACGTCGAGTACGGCGCCCGCGACGGCCAGGAGGGCACCGCACCTCCCTATAAGAAGCCCTAGACCCCTGGCGCCAAGCCCTAGCCACTAGGGTTTCCTGTTCTCCCTCGAGACCGCCGCCGATCGCCACCTCGCTGTCCAGATTCCTCTGCTCTGAACCCTCGCCGGAGCGCCGTTCTGAACATCGCCATGCCACCGCCACCCTCGACTCCCTCCTAGCTACCAGAACCCTGCAACCTCGTCGCCTCTTCTTCCTCCTTCGTTTGCACACCGTAGCACCACCGGAGAACGGCTACAAGTGCGCCGCCGTCCACGACACCGCCGCGGCTGCATCGTCACCCCGTCGTCATCGCCCTCTGCCACGCCTCCAAACGGTGGTGAGCTCACCGTACTTCCATCCTCTCACGCCCTCCGCACGATGCACGCATCTGCACACGTACTGCACGGCCAGATCGCTTACAGCACACGCACGGTACCACCGCACGCCGCCGGCGAACGTTGCTGTCAGGTTCAGTTTCAGGCGCGCGCATAGTTTCAGTTAAGCGCATGCCTGTATCCTTATCCTCCCTGCGTCGCTCCTTCTGTCACGAAACGATCAGCAGTGCATTGGTTCAGTGCAGTGCAGCGCAGCGCAGCGTTGCGGGTTCGATTCCCCGCAAAGCACCCCCCTTTTTTGTGGTTTTTGTTCCGCAGCGTGGCTGGCCCACTGTCATTGCCCTCTGTGGCCACGCGACGCTGCGCAGAGCCACGTTGGCCTCTGGCCCACTGCGCAGTGGCAGTGTGTAGAGTGCGGCTGGGTGACAGATGGTTTTCTGCGAATTTCCAATAATCTAAATTCTTTTTTTTAAATATCAGATTTGAATAGAAACTTCAAAATTCCATATCTTTCATTTTATAAGTCCAATAAATTCAAACTTTATATGAAACTTGATCTAAATTTTATAATCTATCCAAATATGCAATTTGTTTTCTGTTTTGAATTTTCAAAATGCAATTTAAATTCAAATCCAAATAATTCAAATGTAATTTGAAATAATTCATAACTAATTCATACTGGTTTCAAATAATTCAACTAAAATATGTTTTTCACACCTTTTTGAATGCTCTATTCAAATATAAATTTTGTTTTCTGGTTTGAACAATTTAAATTGCCTAAACTATTTAAATCTTGTTTAATTCAATTAAAAATTGTTTAATTTTGTTTAATTCATAAATAAATAATCCAAAGTCCAATTTCAAATTGTGAAACATGTAATCCAACCAGAATTTGATGTTCTTTTCAAATATCAACTTTGTTATTTGTTTTGAACATTTTAAATGGTTGAAAACAACAACTACATGTGTGATACCTTTAATGCACCCAAAATTTTCCAAAATTAATAACACACTTTTAAATTGCTACCACCTTTTCTAATTTGGTTCTAATGTTGTTATTTTACTGTTATCCTTTTGCATGCATCATACTAATCCATTATCATCTGTTGATTAGTTGGAAAACAAATAACCTAACCAAATTCCATGGGCTTCACATATGCAACTCACAGTTGGATAACAGTCCATTTAAATTGTGTTATCATATCAAATAGTTTATTTTGTTGCATCTATTAAATTGTCATGCATCATATTTGATTGTGCACAATGCCATGACAATGTTTGTTTACATACCTGTTTTGTTTGTTTGCTTCTTCTCGGTTAGACGACGACTACGTTGAGACCGACGATCCTTACGACACCACTCCTCAGGACCTAGCCCAGTACGATACTGAGCTGCCAGGCAAGTTATCACTCACATGAATCATCGAGTTCCTTTCCACACTTGCTGTTGATACTATCTGTTGTCTACTATTGCTAGCCCTATGTATCGTTGCTTGTTCTCCGAACCCATCACATGATACCTTGAGCCATGATATTGCCAGCATCTCCATACCTACAGCCTTTGCTTGTGCCTTAGTATTATCTAGCATGCTTAGGGTTGCTTTTACTCGAGTCTGTTGTCGGTTACTACTGTTACTATCTTATTATCTTGTACCGGGGCTCGTTATTAATCAATCAATCCTGTTAATTGCTAATGGTAATAATAATTTGATGATAAGGCACCGGCAGGAGGCCCATGAGTGGTTTTGGAGCCTGCTAGTGTCGACCCTAATAGGAAAAGGGTCTTGTCTACTGATCCATGATGAGCGCACTACCCGCATTTGGGAAGCGAGTATGGGCGCCCCCCTCAACTTGACCTGATTCGCATCTCGTCCAAATCGCCTCATTTAGTTCGTGTTTTCCATTTGCCGCATGCATGTTTTTGCGAGCCCAGCGCAGGGTGGAACTTTCGTAGTCGGCATATAGGGGGACACGGTCTTAGAGTGCTATGATGGTCCATTTTCTTCTGGGCTTGATTAGCCGTGCGCCCAAGGTTCTTTGGGCTTGATGCGAGGAATGGTCGGTTGTGTTGAGTGCCCCGCTTGGTGGGAGGCATCCCATCTGGCGGGATATTCATGAGTGTACGGCCAAATTGGTGCAACCCTGCAGGGATAATCTTCTCGAGAAGCCGTGTTTTCCGCGGTTATGGATTACTTGGTGAAAGTACTGGCTAACAAGTACTCAGGACAACTTCAACATAATGATCAATCATGTTTCACCCAATGATTAATAACCTGACTAGTAATAGGTTATTCACACAATAACTGGATTCACCTTATTACAACTGTGTGAGTTATCCTCGGATTGCTTCTTTGGATAAGGGGCGAGATCCAGGATGGGTTTTGGTTGAAGTTATCTTTCAGTTGGTTACAATCCTCGATCTTATCTTGTCTGTTAGCCGGAACTTGTAGTTATATTCTGTAGTTGGTTAGAGCAGCCAGCAGCAACTGTTATATCACCCTTCCTTCCGTTGATCCCAAGCATCTATGCTTGTGTTGACGGGTAACTCCTTGATGAACTGTGAGTCTTGCTTGCCAGTACTTGGATGTACTGACCCCGTTGGGGCTGTGGTTTACGCAGAGTTCTACTACGACTACGATGCTTCCCAGGATGGCTACTTTGTGGAGTTCGACGACGCTGCAGACGAGTAGTTAGCTGGACCAGGGCAGGATCCAGACCTTCGTGGATGGGCTTCGTTTTTCCTTTATGTTCTCAGGCTTCTTAAGCCATGGATTTGTCTGTACTCAGACCCCTTTGTCTGCTTCCGCTGTTGTAATGAATGATATGTTGGGACATGTGTCCTCTGGATGACTGTATTCGATATTTTCTGCCTTAGTGAAGGCCAGTTGCCCTTATTTCATTCTTTTGTGTCTTAGAGACATTCTGTGTTATCATTCGTACCAAACTGTTGACGTACCGTGCGTGTTTGATTATGAAGTACGTCGACAGTAGTGCCTTTTGGGTTCCTAGCGGATAGTTTACCTCGACGGTGGAAGCAGGGCTTGTGTTGTCGCGCATAAGCGCAGGCCTACCAGGAAGCTGGGACGTGGGAGCAGTTATGCCCCATAATCCAAGCACCTGACTTCCAGTTCGTGCGAGGAGTATCCTCTAGAAACCCAGGGTGCGACAAATGGTATCAGAGCCTGTCTGCCTGTAGGATCCCTTTTTACTGGTCGCAGTTGAGTCTAGAAACTATTTTGTAGCTATATAGGAGAAAAATGAAACGTGAGAGTAGGAATTCTGCCATTTTTCTTCTTTCCCCACCCACCCACCCTTTTCTGGTAAGGAAGTGCAACGTGTTTTCTGTTCTCACCTAAACTTTCAAGTTAGGATTTCACGTGTTTTGGGTTCTCTGTAGTACCTCAGGATTTTTGGTCTCGTTTTCCCGATGTTGCTTCAATATCATGTTCTTTTCAACATCCTTTTCGTCCATTGAACCTTGTTGTTGCTTTCCACATCCTTTTTCATCTACCGGAGTCTAATCAAAACCTTCCAAATAATCTGCAGATGGGTCTCAACTACTATCCGCAGGTGGTTCGCATGACTCGCTGTGAGAGCACCGCCGGTTTTCCGGAGTTGCTGAGAGACATGGTTACCTTTCTGGGGTTCCATTGGGCACCAGAGTACCGGGTCTACGAGCACCAGCGAGAGTGTGACCAGACTTGCTACCGGGCTATCGTCTACATTCTGTCGGATGATGGCAGGAGCATTGCACACCAGTACGAGGCAGTAGGGTCCACAGTGGATATGGCAGTGCAGCAGGCAGCGTACGTGAGTGTCACCGTTCTCCGTGCTGACTACTGGGGGTTTGATAAGTCCAGTTTTCGTCACATCCCCCGTGGTTACATCACGGCAGCAGGAGCTCACTTCACTATCCACCGCGACATGGATACCTACGAGACTGATAGCTCCAGGCTCCAGGTCACTGCCCAGTTCGCTAGTCACAGTGATGCCGTTGCTTCTGCACTTTCTCAGGAGTTAGCCTCAGTCAGGGAGCAGCTCCGCCTTGCTCTCACTCGTCTGGCGACGTACACCACAGACTTTGTTGGAGACGAGCGCTTCGCACGTGTCGTTCAGCCAGCTGGTCTTCCGTTGCCAGATGCTGGAGGTTACGAGCCGATCAGAGGTCCACTTCTCGATCTCGGAGCTGGTTACACAGGGATTCCCCGCTATGGAGCACAGGGATACGACGCTTCCTACTTCACCACACCGAGAGTTGCTCTCAGAGCAGTTCCTATCTACAGGGATCGTCGTGATACCTACTTCCGTGGGATTCCTCCTCACCGTATCTCTCGTCGTACTACTCACCGCCGTCCTGCGTGATGAGCATGGGAGTACCTTTGTATCCATTACTAGCTGTGTCTAGTTTATCCTTTCGTTTTCGAACCATGTATTGGTCTGTTGGATATTCTGATGTATTTGAACATGTGATGATGTACCTGTTGGTTATCTATTCATGCGTCGGAATAATCTATCTTTCGGTTACTAAGTCTATCCTTTTCTGTTGTTGTGCTAAAATGAATTTCTGTTCAGGATGCCTCCAACCAGGAACAACCCGCCACCGCCACCACCAATGGGGGAGCTGTTGGCTCAGATGACCCAAGTGGTGACACAGATGGCCCAGATCCAGGCTAACCAGCAACACAACCAGAATGCTCCAAGGGTCACCATCAAGGACTTCCTCAGCTTGGGCCCAAAAGCTTTCGTGGCAACACGTGAGCCCCTGGATGCTGATGACTGGATCCGTGACGTGGCAAGAGCTCTGGAGATAGCTCATGTTGCTGAAGAGGATAAGGTCAAGTACGCCACCTACCTACTGAAGGGTCAGGCAGCTACTTGGTGGGAGAACTACCAGGCCATGAGGGCTGGCTTTCCTATCAACTGGGGATGTTTCAGAGATGCCTTCCTGAAGCACCACATCCCGGATGGTCTCATGGAAAAGATGCGTGAGGAATTCTGCTCTCTCAGACAGGGCAAGCTGGACGTTCTCGGCTACCAGAACGAGTTCAATCGTCTCGCTCGGTACGCTGGTGACGAAGTGTCCACCGAAGCCAAGAAGATGGCAAGGTTCCGCCGAGGTTTTAACCCGGAACTGAAGTACGCTCTCACCAACATCAAGTGCAAGGACTTCGTCGAGCTTGTGAACACCGCGCTCAATGAGGAGAATGGGCGCAAGGCGTTCGAAGAGTCCCGCAAGCACTCGCGTGAGGGTGGTTCCTCCTCCAACATGACCACCCCTCCGCAGAAGCGCCGCATCTGGGTGCCAAATGGTGCTGTCACTCGGGCTCCAAATGCCCAAGCTTCTCCAGGCTTTGGTCCCCGCCCACCCAACCCATCTCAGATGCAGGGTCAGAGGTTCCCGATGGGGCAGCCAAGGCCGGGTCCTTCTCGTGTCGTCACTTGCTACAAGTGCAAGGAGACTGGACATTATGCTGATAAGTGCACTCAGAAGCAGCTACCCCTACCTCCTCGCCCCAACACCAACCAGGCTATGGTTCGTGCTCCTCCGGCTAAAGCCTTCAACTCCAACAATAGGCCTGTCGGGAGGAACGCGAGGGTGAACCATATCAAGGCCGACAAAGCCGAAGAGGCTGCTGACGTCGTTCTCGGTATATTACCCGTAAACTCTATTCCAGCTAAAGTGTTGTTTGATACTGGAGCATCGCATTCGTTTGTGTCAAAGATCTTTGCTACAACGTACAATTTAGCTCTGGTTCCGCTAAGCAATCAAATCTATGTGCACTCTCCGGGAAATAAAATGATTACTTCCAAGATAAGCATGGACAATCAGATCCTAATTGGAGGTCGTGTATTCCTTGCTTCACTCATGTTGCTGGGAAATTCTGACATTGATGTCATTCTGGGTATGGATTGGTTGAAGACCCACAAAGCTAAAATTGACTGTGCTCAAAAGTCAATAACTCTCTCCCACACTTCAGGCCAGATAGTCTATTCTCCATATGGAACAACTTCTGCTCAGCTGTTCAGCCTTGATGCCAAACCCCTTCCGGCAATTGAAAATGTTCCGGTGGTTTGTGAATTCCCTGACGTCTTTCCAGAAGAGTTGCCAGGGATGCCTCCGGACAGAGCAGTTGAGTTCGTGATCGAGCTTGAGCCAGGTACTGCTCCAATCTCTAAGCATCCATACAAGATAGCTCCTCCTGAACTGAAATTGTTGAAGGAGCAAATCGATATGTACATGGAAAAAGGTTACATTCAGCCTAGTTCGTCCGCTTGGGGTTGCCCAACTCTGTTTGTTGCCAAGAAGGATCAAACAAAAAGACTCGTGGTTGACTATCGTCCTCTCAACGAGAAAACCATCAAGAACAAGTATCCACTTCCTCGTATCGATGATCTTTTTGATCAACTTGCTGGAGCCTCAATATTCTCAAAGTTGGACTTGAGGATGGGTTACCATCAGATAAAGATCAGAAAGGAAGACATTCCTAAGACGGCTTTCACCACAAGGTACGGTCTATATGAATACACCGTCATGTCCTTTGGTCTCACCAATGCACCGGCAACGTTCTCAAGACTCATGAATTCTGTCTTCCATGAATACCTCGACAAGTTCGTTGTGGTATATCTTGATGACATTCTAGTCTACTCAAAATCCGAGGAAGAGCATGGAGAACACCTTCGTCTCACTCTCATGAAACTTCGCGAGCATCGTTTGTATGCCAAGTTTTCCAAATGTGAGTTCTGGATTCCAGAAGTTGCATATCTTGGTCATATCATCTCTGCCAAAGGCATTGCCATTGATCCTGAAAAGGTTAAGGCAATTGTTGATTGGAAACCCCCTAAGACGGTGAAACAAGTTAGAAGCTTTCTTGGCTTGGCTAGCTATTGCCGTCGTTTCGTCCAAAACTTTTCCAAGATTGCTAAACCTCTCACTGATCTCACAAAGAAGGACAAAAAGTTCGTTTGGACTCCACAATGTGATGAGAGTTTCAACCTCCTGAAGACTAAACTCACTTCCACACCTGTTCTAGTTGGCCCCGACACCACCAAACCTTTCCAGATATTCTGTGATGCATCTCTCCAAGGCCTAGGAGCAGTTCTTATGCAAGAACGTCAAGTTGTCGCTTATGCTTCACGTCAGTTGAACCCACATGAGCAAAACTATCCCACTCATGATCTTGAACTTGCAGCAGTTGTGTTTGCCCTCAAGAAATGGAGACAATACTTGTTGGGTAACAAAACTGAAATCTTTTCCGATCACAAGAGTCTGAAATACATCTTCACTCAGCCAGATCTGAACCTCAGGCAAAGGAGATGGATTGAGAAGATTAAAGACTTTGATCTCACCATTTCTTACACTCCAGGCAAGGCTAATGTTATGGCCGATGCTCTCAGTCGCAAATCCTATTGCAATAATCTCATGATCATGGAGAGCCAACCTCCACTTCATGAAGAATTCCAGAAGCTGAACCTTGGTCTTGTTCCTGAAGGATACCTTGCTAGCTTGACAGCCAGCCCAACTCTCGAGGACAAGATTCGTTCTGAACAACTTCGTGATAATGAAATCAAGAAGATTGTGGATCACATCAAGGAAGGCAATGATAAGTTCAAGTCCTTCTCAATTGATGACAAGGGAACTGTGTTCTTCGAAGGACGCATTGCAGTCCCTCAGATTCAAAGTCTCAAGGATATCATTCTCAAGGAGGCTCATGAAACTCCTCTATCCATTCACCCTGGAAGTACAAAGATGTACCAGGATCTCAAGACTCTGTATTGGTGGCCTGGCATGAAACGTGAAATTGCTCAATACGTTTCTGAATGCGACGTTTGTCAACGTGTTAAGGCAGTCCATCAGAAGACAGCAGGTCTACTCCAACCTCTGAAAATTCCTGAGTGGAAGTGGGACATGATTGAAATGGACTTCGTTACTGGGTTTCCAAAGTCCAAAAAGGGCAACGATGCAATCTTCGTTGTTATTGATCGTCTCACTAAGGTTGCTCACTTCTTTGCTGTAAAGGAAACTATCTCAGCTAGCCAGTTAGCAGAGCTCTACACAGCAAAGGTTGTTCCCCTTCATGGTGTTCCATTGGAAATAAGCTCAGACCGTGGAAGTATTTTCACTTCTCATTTCTGGAAAAGCTTTCAAGAAGCATTGGGCACTAAACTTCTGTTCAGCACAGCTTACCACCCTCAGTCTCAGGGGCAAGTCGAAAGAGTCAATCAGATTCTCGAGGATATGCTCAGAGCATGTGGTCTCTCCTTTGGCATGAAATGGGAGGATTGCCTTCCATATGCTGAATTCTCCTACAACAACAGCTACCAGGCAAGCCTAGGCATGGCACCATTTGAGGCACTGTATGGTCGCAGATGCAGGAGTCCAATCAATTGGTCTGGAGCTGGTGAACGTTCACTTCTAGGCCCTGACATTGTTAAGGAAGCCGAGGAGAAAGTTCGTATCATTCGTGACAATGTCAGGATTGCTCAGTCTCGTCAGAAGAGCTATTATGATAGCAAGCACAGGGATATGGTCTATGCACCTGGTGATAAGGCATATCTCCGTGTAACTCCCCTCAGAGGCACTCATCGTTTTGGTGTGAAAGGAAAGCTTGCACCAAGATACATTGGTCCTTTCAACATCCTCTCAAGGCGTGCAGAAAATGCTTATCGTCTTGAACTTCCAGAAAAACTATCCAAAGTGCACGATGTGTTCCACGTGTCACAACTCAAGAAGTGTTTCAAAGATCCAGATCGTGCAGTTGATCATGATTCCATTGAACTGCAAGATGATCTGTCTTATGAGGAGCACCCTATTCGTATTCTCGATGAGACCGAGCGTAAGACTCGCAACAAGAGCACCAAGTTCTTGAAAGTCCAATGGTCGCATCATTCTGATAAAGAGGCAACGTGGGAGACCGAGGAGGATCTTCGCAAGAAGTATCCGGACCTGTTCAATTCTCAGTAGGGAATCTCGGGGCGCGATTCCTTCAAGGGGGGGCGTTTTGTAACATCCCAAGTATGAAAATACCCCTAGAATGTTTGATTCCTTGTTTTATTTCAAGCAATGCATCATGGCATCATGTTTATTTATTGTTTGCATTTGTTTCTATCTGTTTTATCTTGTTTTCACAACTCAATTCAAATCTTTTTCAAACATTGCTTTCATACTTGCTATGTTACAATTTTGGAATAAAAATAACAACTAAAAACAACCATGTTATTCCTTTTCTCACTTATTAAATTGTTGCTTTAAATCCAACCAATATTTCAAACAATAATTCTCAAATCACCTTTTAAATTTCAACCAAGTTTCAAATCAGTACTTGTTTTGAATCCATCAATTTCACCACACTTTGAAATTCTAAAATCATTTGTTTTAATCTAGGGATAACCCTATTCAAATGGTTATATTCAATAAATCAATTTAATATGAAAATACCCCAAATTTGGTTTCAAACACTAACTATGATTTTAAAATTTCATTTTTGAAAACCAAGTTGATAATGTGGTTCCTATTTAACTAAAAAGCTTAACCTAATTTTTCTAAATTTTTCCTCAAATAAAACCTTAACAATCTTGTTCCAAAAGCAACTACAAAAAAAAATAAAACAGAAAAGATTAAAAATAAGCAAAGCAGCGCGCGCGAGCAGCAGATAAGCTTTTGGCCCAGCCCGCTAAGCCTACGCGCGCGCGCACCGCAGCCCAGCCCGCTGGCAGCACAACTTACCGTTTCGCTCCTGCGCTGAGATTCGTGCTCGCGCATCCCCGCTTCTTCCTCGCGTACGGCGCGCATCGGAGCACTCCACGTCGGAGTACGGCGCCCGCGACGGCCAGGAGGGCACCGCACCTCCCTATAAGAAGCCCTAGACCCCTGGCGCCAAGCCCTAGCCACTAGGGTTTCCTGTTCTCCCTCGAGACCGCCGCCGATCGCCACCTCGCTGTCCAGATTCCTCTGCTCTGAACCCTCGCCGGAGCGCCGTTCTGAACATCGCCATGCCACCGCCACCCTCGACTCCCTCCTAGCTACCAGAACCCTGCAACCTCGTCGCCTCTTCTTCCTCCTTCGTTTGCACACCGTAGCACCACCGGAGAACGGCTACAAGTGCGCCGCCGTCCACGACACCGCCGCGGCTGCATCGTCACCCCGTCGTCATCGCCCTCTGCCACGCCTCCAAACGGTGGTGAGCTCACCGTACTTCCATCCTCTCACGCCCTCCGCACGATGCACGCATCTGCACACGTACTGCACGGCCAGATCGCTTACAGCACACGCACGGTACCACCGCACGCCGCCGGCGAACGTTGCTGTCAGGTTCAGTTTCAGGCGCGCGCATAGTTTCAGTTAAGCGCATGCCTGTATCCTTATCCTCCCTGCGTCGCTCCTTCTGTCACGAAACGATCAGCAGTGCATTGGTTCAGTGCAGTGCAGCGCAGCGCAGCGTTGCGGGTTCGATTCCCCGCAAAGCACCCCCCTTTTTTGTGGTTTTTGTTCCGCAGCGTGGCTGGCCCACTGTCATTGCCCTCTGTGGCCACGCGACGCTGCGCAGAGCCACGTTGGCCTCTGGCCCACTGCGCAGTGGCAGTGTGTAGAGTGCGGCTGGGTGACAGATGGTTTTCTGCGAATTTCCAATAATCTAAATTCTTTTTTTTAAATATCAGATTTGAATAGAAACTTCAAAATTCCATATCTTTCATTTTATAAGTCCAATAAATTCAAACTTTATATGAAACTTGATCTAAATTTTATAATCTATCCAAATATGCAATTTGTTTTCTGTTTTGAATTTTCAAAATGCAATTTAAATTCAAATCCAAATAATTCAAATGTAATTTGAAATAATTCATAACTAATTCATACTGGTTTCAAATAATTCAACTAAAATATGTTTTTCACACCTTTTTGAATGCTCTATTCAAATATAAATTTTGTTTTCTGGTTTGAACAATTTAAATTGCCTAAACTATTTAAATCTTGTTTAATTCAATTAAAAATTGTTTAATTTTGTTTAATTCATAAATAAATAATCCAAAGTCCAATTTCAAATTGTGAAACATGTAATCCAACCAGAATTTGATGTTCTTTTCAAATATCAACTTTGTTATTTGTTTTGAACATTTTAAATGGTTGAAAACAACAACTACATGTGTGATACCTTTAATGCACCCAAAATTTTCCAAAATTAATAACACACTTTTAAATTGCTACCACCTTTTCTAATTTGGTTCTAATGTTGTTATTTTACTGTTATCCTTTTGCATGCATCATACTAATCCATTATCATCTGTTGATTAGTTGGAAAACAAATAACCTAACCAAATTCCATGGGCTTCACATATGCAACTCACAGTTGGATAACAGTCCATTTAAATTGTGTTATCATATCAAATAGTTTATTTTGTTGCATCTATTAAATTGTCATGCATCATATTTGATTGTGCACAATGCCATGACAATGTTTGTTTACATACCTGTTTTGTTTGTTTGCTTCTTCTCGGTTAGACGACGACTACGTTGAGACCGACGATCCTTACGACACCACTCCTCAGGACCTAGCCCAGTACGATACTGAGCTGCCAGGCAAGTTATCACTCACATGAATCATCGAGTTCCTTTCCACACTTGCTGTTGATACTATCTGTTGTCTACTATTGCTAGCCCTATGTATCGTTGCTTGTTCTCCGAACCCATCACATGATACCTTGAGCCATGATATTGCCAGCATCTCCATACCTACAGCCTTTGCTTGTGCCTTAGTATTATCTAGCATGCTTAGGGTTGCTTTTACTCGAGTCTGTTGTCGGTTACTACTGTTACTATCTTATTATCTTGTACCGGGGCTCGTTATTAATCAATCAATCCTGTTAATTGCTAATGGTAATAATAATTTGATGATAAGGCACCGGCAGGAGGCCCATGAGTGGTTTTGGAGCCTGCTAGTGTCGACCCTAATAGGAAAAGGGTCTTGTCTACTGATCCATGATGAGCGCACTACCCGCATTTGGGAAGCGAGTATGGGCGCCCCCCTCAACTTGACCTGATTCGCATCTCGTCCAAATCGCCTCATTTAGTTCGTGTTTTCCATTTGCCGCATGCATGTTTTTGCGAGCCCAGCGCAGGGTGGAACTTTCGTAGTCGGCATATAGGGGGACACGGTCTTAGAGTGCTATGATGGTCCATTTTCTTCTGGGCTTGATTAGCCGTGCGCCCAAGGTTCTTTGGGCTTGATGCGAGGAATGGTCGGTTGTGTTGAGTGCCCCGCTTGGTGGGAGGCATCCCATCTGGCGGGATATTCATGAGTGTACGGCCAAATTGGTGCAACCCTGCAGGGATAATCTTCTCGAGAAGCCGTGTTTTCCGCGGTTATGGATTACTTGGTGAAAGTACTGGCTAACAAGTACTCAGGACAACTTCAACATAATGATCAATCATGTTTCACCCAATGATTAATAACCTGACTAGTAATAGGTTATTCACACAATAACTGGATTCACCTTATTACAACTGTGTGAGTTATCCTCGGATTGCTTCTTTGGATAAGGGGCGAGATCCAGGATGGGTTTTGGTTGAAGTTATCTTTCAGTTGGTTACAATCCTCGATCTTATCTTGTCTGTTAGCCGGAACTTGTAGTTATATTCTGTAGTTGGTTAGAGCAGCCAGCAGCAACTGTTATATCACCCTTCCTTCCGTTGATCCCAAGCATCTATGCTTGTGTTGACGGGTAACTCCTTGATGAACTGTGAGTCTTGCTTGCCAGTACTTGGATGTACTGACCCCGTTGGGGCTGTGGTTTACGCAGAGTTCTACTACGACTACGATGCTTCCCAGGATGGCTACTTTGTGGAGTTCGACGACGCTGCAGACGAGTAGTTAGCTGGACCAGGGCAGGATCCAGACCTTCGTGGATGGGCTTCGTTTTTCCTTTATGTTCTCAGGCTTCTTAAGCCATGGATTTGTCTGTACTCAGACCCCTTTGTCTGCTTCCGCTGTTGTAATGAATGATATGTTGGGACATGTGTCCTCTGGATGACTGTATTCGATATTTTCTGCCTTAGTGAAGGCCAGTTGCCCTTATTTCATTCTTTTGTGTCTTAGAGACATTCTGTGTTATCATTCGTACCAAACTGTTGACGTACCGTGCGTGTTTGATTATGAAGTACGTCGACAGTAGTGCCTTTTGGGTTCCTAGCGGATAGTTTACCTCGACGGTGGAAGCAGGGCTTGTGTTGTCGCGCATAAGCGCAGGCCTACCAGGAAGCTGGGACGTGGGAGCAGTTATGCCCCATAATCCAAGCACCTGACTTCCAGTTCGTGCGAGGAGTATCCTCTAGAAACCCAGGGTGCGACAATTGTCTTGTTTTTATTTTTGTCTTGTTTTTCTTCTCTATATCAAAAACACAAAAAAATAGTTCTTATTCTAGTTGTTATTTTTGCTTTATCATGTTTGCTATCAATATTTGATGTCTTTGAAACTAGATCTTATGGGCAAGGTGGGTTCACAGCTGAACAACAAAAATATTATAAGGAACACCGCTTGTCACAAAGAGGGATACACTTATGGGAGCAAATTAATAAATTGCATGACTATGCTAGAACCTTGTGCTCTACTTATAATTTTACTTTTTGCTTTGATAAATCTTGTTGTTGTAGGAGGTATAAACACCTCCCTTTTCAATGTGAGTATAGTGATGATGTACCATATCTTCTTATTTTAAGGGAAATTATTAATTATATGATGTGTAACAAATTGAAGAATTTATTGCTTGGAAGGGTGAATTTGAAATTGGCTATTTACTTGAAAGTATTGATGATGCACCTTATAAATACAAGATTTATGCTATAATTGAATATTGCTTTGATAATTATAAGGATTGTAATAACTACATAATGGAATATCTTAATAAATGCTCTCAGCCTAAGGAAGAGACTAATGCTTTGCAGGAGCCTATGGAAGAAGAAATTGCTGAATATGGAAGCTCATTGGATAAAAAAGAGGAGGAGGGTGATGATCAAGAGGAGGAAGAATGGATCTAACCATGTCAACCTCCCAATGATAGTAACTCTTTAAATCATACATTATTTGATGAAATTGATACTTGCTATACTTGTGACCTTGATACTACTATGAATGAAACTTGTGAGAATGATATTGCTACTGTTATTTATGATAATCCATGCTACTTAGATAAATCTTATGATAATGCTCTTGACGATGGTTGTCGTTAGGGTTGCAGAGCGGCGGCCCGCAAAGTTCCGCAAAACGCGTTCCTAGTACAAATTGAGCTAATCGCACAACTCATTTTAGAACTAATTTTCCTATAGTTGTATACGAAGCGGGCCGGATCCGGGCGCCGCTTGCAACCCTAGTTGTCGTGGTGGTATCACGACAGATGCCATAGGATGGCTAAAGTGTTGGGGCCGATGGACGCTGGAGGTATCCGGGGAGGGATCGCACGGCGAGTAGCCGCGCTAAGGTATCTCTAACACTTCAAACAACAAGATCTACCCAGGTTCAGGGCCCTCGTGTGGAGGTAACACCGCTACTCCTGCCTACCTCTCGGTATGTATGTTTTCCGAGTAGCCACAGTACAATGTTTGCCTCTTGGCCGAGTAGCCACTCGGCTGTTCTCTCTCGCTCTACTGTAAGATCTAGCAATAAATGCGAAGTGCAGTAACGTCCCTCGCGCAGGAGGGGGCGGGGCGCCTTATATACTGGTGCCCAGCCGAATAAAGAAAGACTATAAGGTACATCTTGATGGGACATGCCCACTGCAGGACAGCGCACGCCTCCGGCTTCTCGCTGACGCGGGTGCGGGAAGTCGCCGCGCCGTTCGGCAGATGGGGCCTGTCCACCTTGTGAGTGACCCAGAGTAGGCCCCTAGGCACGTCCAGTCCCCTCTGTCAGTGACAGGACTTGACAGGCGCCTACCTCACTGTAGCCACGCCGTAGCGCGGATAATCACGCGCTCCGCAAGTTGAACCGCACGCCAGTATGGACGTAGGATACGCGGGATCCTCGTCAGAACGGCTCCATTGACTTTTTGCCCGAGTAGGATTGTTGTCCCCTCTACTCGGACCACGACTTCTTTACTCGGACGATTATAACTTCCTCAATATCCTTTCTTGATCTTCAGTGATATGTCCGGATAGAATCTACCGGGTAGCAAGTACCCGGGTAGCCGTCTACCCGGTCAACAACACCTTTGACCTTCACTTTAGCACCTGCCTTACCCCTACTCGGGGGTAACCCCCCGACATTAGTCCCCAAAGCTGGTAGAGTCCAGTGAACTCGTTCGTTGGGCCCTTCCAGCTTAAAACAAAACCTGTCTTCATAACTGAGAAAAACCGAGTTGCACCTCAACTTGGCCCTGCGTCTCTTACTTGAATCTCTTCTTCTCCGAGTAGAACCTTTTCTATGATGTATCGCCGAGTAAAAAGACTTAGCGAAATTCCTCGCACGATCTAGCAGGATCAGACCAAATCCAACTTCCCATGTGACCGTGGGGCACGTGGCACGCACAGAGACCGCGACGCCTCGGTTCAAATGCAGGCCACGCGCCAGCCTCTGCGAGTAGGACCCACAGCCCGTTAGGCCACCTCAACTGTACTCGAGAGCACACGATCCGGCCGTGGGATTAACTGCGCCCGTTACGCGCGCGTTTTGCGCTGTGTGCGTTTCTAACGGTCAGTTAACCCACGCCGCATGATCATTACCCGCGATCAATGCCGCGATCAATCCACCAGTAACGGTAATCCGCAGGGGAGAAATAAATATCCCCACGCCGCCCACTTTTCCTCTTTCCCGTTCTTTCCAATCTCTCGCTCCTCGCCTCTTCCGCCTCCGTCGAGCACTCCGCCACCGCGAATACTCGCTGCGCCGCCGCGCGCGCGAGAGAGAGAGAGAGAGAGAGAGAGAGAGAGAGAAAGAGAGGAGCGCATCTGCGCAACTCCGTTGAGATATTCACCTCCTACGAACACCTCCGCCTCCATGGCGCCCAGAGATCGCTCTCCTGCCGCCCGAGCCGGCTGGGAAGGGTCGGACGTGACGGCGGAGGATTGCCAGTGGCTCGTCAACACGCGCCGTGTCCCTACCGGCGTCGCCTTTCATCATCCCGGCGACGAGATCGAGCCGGAACCCCAAGAAGGTGAATACGTCGTTTTCTTATCCCACTTCAAACGCGGCTTCGGCCTTCCAATTTCTGATTTCTTCGCCGATTTCCTCCGCCACTTTGGCGTCCAACCTCATCATCTTCCTCCCAACGCCATTGTCATGATTTCCGCACACGCCGCCGTGTGTGAGGCCTTCCTGGGAGTCTATCCCACCATCCACACATGGGCCAGATACTTCTTCCTTCGCCGCCAAAAGGTTCCGAATCCCGGCAGTACCTCTGGCCCTCGCGTGATGACCAAAACCGGTGGCGCAATAATGCTCCAACGACACACTGGTCATCACCCGAGAGTGAAGGGACTGGACACCGTGCGCAAATGGCAGGGCGGGTTCCTCTATGTCAAGAACGTAGCCTCTGAGGAAGGAAAGCCCATAGAAAACAGGATAGGGCTTCCACCATTCGTCAACTCACCGCCCTCCGGGCAGAATTGGGGCTATGACCCGAAGAAGAATGTGCCAGATGTCGACTCGGCCGAGAAGCGCCTTACCGAGCTGGTGAAGGCAGGGATGATGCAGGACGACCCCATTGCCTGCTGGATCTCGCGCCGAGTACTCCCGCTCCAGCACCGTGTGCACAAGATGTGCTACATGAGCGGTGCTCGGGACTGTACTCGGACGACGACGTTCGAACTCAGCAAGGCGGATGTGGCCATCTGGGCCGGTCCATCATGCATACATCCCTCACCGAGAACTGGGTGTACGGCTTCGAGCCGTATAGCCGCACCAATCCCATCGAGCAGGTTAGTACACTATGCTTTGTGTTTGCATTCTGATACCGAATATAGTTCCTTGGCTTAATATGCTTTGTGTCTGCATGCTATCCCGAGTAGAACTCCTTAGCTTAATATGCTTTGTGTTTGCATGCTATCCCGAGTAGAACTCCTTAACTGAGAACTCAACTCACTGTGCTATCTTTTTGCAATCACAGCACATCCCGCGCCAGCGAGAAGAGGATAATGAAGTCTTCACCGCCAACTGGACCAAGGACCGAGACGACGATGACGCGACTGCCTACGACACCCAGGATACCCTTTGTATCCCTAATGCCGTCCAACCCGGTAAGTCTCGAGCTGGTCCCTCTATTCGGGATTGGTCCGAGGATGACGAAGGTGATTGAGTTCATCTCTGTGCTCACTAGCAGCATCCTTTGATTTCCTTCTCTGTTTCTAAATTCCTTCTTTCCTCTACTCTGCAGAGGAGCCTGACGTGGATGACGAGGAGGAACCTATGGAGGTTGATCCTCTGTCTGTGGCGGCTCCCAGCACTCGGAAGAGAGTTGGCAGTGATGCCCAGGAACCCCCCCAAAGAAAGCCAAGAAGAAAGGTGGAAACAAAGCCGTCGCTTCCCGCAGGAGGAAACCCCCTACCAGCAAAGGGTAAGTGTTTCTTCCGAGTAATACTTTGTTGCCGCTTCCTGCTGCGCTTTTCTCCTTTCGCCTCTCTGAACTTTTTTCTTCTTCCAGCGCCCCTCTGGACGCTGATGCCGCTGCAGCCCCAACTCGCCCCAAGAGGAAAGCAGCCGTGCCCAGAGATCAGCTCGTAGATCTCTCGGACAACGATGAAGAGAAGGATCAGCAGGATAGGACGCGCGCGTCTTCCCCTGTTGAAGAAGTAAGAGATCTCGGCGCCGAGAACACTGGCGCCGGTGATGACATTGATCCCCTCTCCGAGAAGTAGCAGCTCGACGCGCAGCAAGCTGCCCGAGATGCTGCCAATGACGAGACGCCGCCATCTCCCCCAGCTGCATCAGCTGGGGAAAATACTGAAGATGCTGCCGGGCAGCAAGACAATGATGCCTCCCTGGAGCGGCCAGACGCCACCCCCGAGCAGCAGCAAGACACCAACGCTGCTGCGCAAGATGATCCCGCGGCCGGGCCGCGGGTAGAAGACGTTACTGATACCAGGCCAGACCCCGCTGCAGAGCAGCGGGTAGAAGAAGACGTGGTGGAGCCCATCCACCAGGACCAAGTGCAGCACGACGTTGCACCGGGTAGCCGGCCTCCAGTGCCGCCAACCCAGCAGATGACTCCACCCAACGCACCGATTCCTCCACCAACTCAAACAGCACCGTCACCTCCACCAACTCGGTCTACTCGCCAAGTGCCACCAGCTGTTTCTCGCCAAGTGCCTCCACCTGCTTCTCGGCCAGACAATACTCCCAGCACCAGGAAGATCACCAAGTCTGGAACCGAGGCCACCCGTCAGCAGCCAACGCGCAACGCTTCGCAAACCGGGCAGCAGATGCCGCCCCCCAAGTCGCAAGGCGTGCCAGCCGGGAAGCCGGTGAAGCGCAAGCAGTTAGCACTCTCCGCGCCCACCTCCAGCACCAACCCGGCTGCTTCTGGGTCTACTGGCCCCGTCGAGGAGCAAAATGCTGGTGCTGGTGGCCGCGCGCAACCCATCTATCCGGAATAGATGATGACTTTGTCCCAACTTCCAAGTCCAAGGGGAAGAAGACCGCGACTCCTGATCTCTTGTCGCGTGGCGAAGAAGATGAAGAGGTCGAGGGAGAGGGCCTTACTGCCATCCTGGACCGAGTAGGCTATGTTGACCCATACTGGAACAGTAAGGCGCACGTCAACCCAACTTGGAATGGCATCGAGCTGGGTCAGATCGACCACTACCGCACCGACTGGAACAAAGCCGCTGTTGGTTTTGTTCCCATGACGATAGCCAGCCCCACTTGCACCTTGGCCGGGAAGCTGTTTGTTATGCGCAAGAGTGCTGAGGACATTGAGCAGAGTTATGTTGTAAGTCTCTTCTCTCCTTCTTGTATTTTCCGAGTTGCTGTTTTTCTTCTTTCTCTTCTCTTTTTCTCTTTTCCTCTTAGCCATTCCCCCAGTCCCCGAGATTCGGGCCGAGTAGGCGAAAACTCAACCGAGTTGCCATCTACTCGGGCCAAATCTTCCAAACCACTTACATTTTTTCTCTTCTTCTCTGCAGAATAGCGTCCAGAAGAGGACGAGAGTGTTCCGTCGGCTACTCTAGAACCACCGCATCGCCAAGGACCGTCTCGAGACTCTTGGAGCCGAGAAGAAAGACGGCGATGCGATGGAGCAGATAGCACTGGACCGCACTCTCCATATTTCTGAAGTTGAAGGTAAGCTTTCAGCAATTCGATTTGTGCGTTTTGTGTTTACGCCCGTGTTTGTTTTTTTGCTTTATCGTTGTTTTCTCTGCAGGCAAGCTCAAGGACATGATGGAAAAACATCACGACTGCGAAGTCTTTGCTGCCTCTGCTCAGAGCAAGATCGCTACTCTGGAGGGTGAGTTGCTTTCCTTCTCTGTTCTTGTGTTTCTGTTTACTTGGTTACTCTGCTGACAATGCTGTTCTCTTCGCAGAAGAATATAAGAACTTCTGGGAACAACACCTGAACTGCCTTATGCCTGCCGAGGTGCAGCAGCAGTTGCAAACCCGCGAAGCAGAGATCGAGAAGGAGCGCACCGCCGAGAGGGCGGAATACGAGAAGATGCAGGTCGACTTGAGGGCTGCCCTCGAGACTGCCATCAACCAAGCTACCGAGAAGGAAGAAATTAAGAAGACCGCCAAAGCCAGGGAGCAGATGCTCGAGATGGAGATCTCGATGCTGAAGGAGCATAACCGGCTTCTCTTTACCCAGATCTCGGACTCACGCCGCATCCAGGATAGGCACATCTCGGACGAGAATGACCTGAAGATCAAGCTGGGAGCCTTGCTGGTGGACTTAGAACGCGAGTTACCTTTACTCTGCACTTGACTTGGTTTTCTCTTCTCCGCCTTTTTCTATCTGGTTTTACCTCTTCTCTGTCTCTGTTTCTGATCCCAACTAGATCCCTACGCAGACATCTTCCCGGAGCTCCGCTCTGCTGGTGTGCCTGCTGTGGAGAAGGCAAGACAGCTCCGGGCTGCATCAGGAATGCCTATTGACAATACTTCCACCATCAGCGACTATCTCCTCAGTATCAAGTCGCAGATCCGCTCCCTCAAGGGCATGGGCACCTCCATGGTGTCCACTGGATTCAAACTCCACAAGCTGTTCTGGCCGGATCAGGATGTGCCAGAAACCTTCAGCGATATCGCCGAGCACCTGGACGGAGTGAAGGCCGAGTTGAAGCGCCTCTGCAACTCGGGCAGGAGCTGACGAGTTGCTACACTTCATTATCAGTTGGTATGAAAACCTAGATCTCAACAGGATCCTCACAATCCGTGAAGACTCCAAGTGGACCAAGAACCCTGACTGCATCACTCGCCGGAAAGCGGTGGCATACGAGATCGCCTCTTACGCCGACACCGCCACCTACATCGATGGCCTCCTTGAGCCAGAGACAGAACCTGAAGAAGAGGATGATGAGGACGACGACGATGGCGATGCCGAGTCTGAGGACGAAGCCGCCAAGAGAGCATCCGAGAAGGGGAAGGCCAAGGTGATCGAAGGGACCGAGCATCTGGTCAACACGGAGGAATCCGAGTTGGCCACCAACGCAGAGGCCGAGCAGCCGCAAACCAGCGCTCAGGATGCCACCATCACCACCGAGATGGTGATCGAACAGGCAGCTCCCGAGCTGGGCGCGACTGGTGCTGCGCCAACTGATGCCAACCCGCTGCCCAGGACCCAGTCTACCGCGTCCACCTCTGCAACGGATCCTATCTCGGTGGCCGCAGCAACCTCCGAGACCACTGCCTCTGCCAACGCCGATGCGGACAACGCCGATTCTATAGTTGTGTAATTCCTGCAAACTTTGCCTTAAACTTTTATCAGATCCCCAGGATGCCGGGTGCAGATGTAACCGTACAATTATGTCTTTGTTGCTACTCAGTTTTATTTTAGTTTGATATTTTAGCAACTCTGGCTCAATGCCGGGTTGCGTTTCTATGCAAGTCCCCGAGTTGCATTTTTTATCCACTCTCTCTTTTGGTCTTAGCTCTTACCTGCAACTTGTTGCTTTTTTGGTAGTCGAGTCACAAGATTTCAAAGTTTGAGTTTCAAATACTTAGCCACTTAGAAAAAACATAGTAACGCTGCCCACCACTTAGCCGAAAAGAAATAAAACAGTAAAGAGCACTCTACTCGGTTGCCACACGTTTCGTTTCCTTAGCAGTTTTTCGTGTGTTCATTGACCTTTGGCTTGTTCTCTGGCTTGCCATGAAGCCGGGTTGCGGACATCAGCATAGTCGCAGAGTTGACCCATGGGTTTAAACACACTAATATATATGCTTTTGAAATTCTAAGTGGTTCACCCGAATAGACAAAGTAAAAAACAGAGTAGAAACACATGGAGCAATTTTGGATGAGGGCAGTCCCCGAGTTCGAATTCGGAGTGCCGACTAGAATTTTAACTCGGATAAGAAAATACATACACAGTTTCCTCATGAGTGAAAACGTCGAAGTAGAGCTACATTCCAGGGGCGTTTAGATTCCTCTCCGGCTCTATCCGGCCTGTTCTTCTGGGGTGGCTGTACGTCAACAAGATAGTAGGCATCATTGTGCAAAGCCTTGCTCACAATGAAAGGCCCTTCCCACGGAGGGGAAAACTTGTGCATCCCGGTCGTGCGCTGCACGAGCCTAAGGACCATGTCTCCTTCTCGGAAAACCCTTGGGTTCACTTTCCGGCTGTGATAACGCCTCAAGTTTTGCTGGTAAACAACTGAACGTGACAGAGTTAGCTCTCTTTCTTCTTCTAGCAGGTCAACGTCATTTTCTCGAGATTCTCTAGCCTCCACCTCGGTGTAGAGGGTTACTCGGGGCGAGTCATGCTCTAGGTCAGTGGGCAACACGGCCTCAGCTCCATATACCAGGAAGAATGGTGTGTATCCGGTTGATCGGTTAGGGGTAGTCCTTAGACTCCACAACACCGCCGGCAACTCGTCTAGCCAACACCCATGTGTTTTCAGCAATGGCTCAATCAGCCTTGGCTTTATGCCGGATAGCACCATGCCATTTGCTCTCTCAACTTGCCCATTGGAGGCCGGATGCGCAACAGATGCAACATCTAGCCGGATCCGCTCCTCCTTGCATAATCTCGCAAAAACACCCTCAACAAAGTTTGTGCCATTATTAGTGATAATGCTGTGCGGGTAGCCGTATCTCGGGATCACATCCTTCAGGAAACTCACAGCTGTGGCTCCATCACACTTCCGAATAGGCTTGACCTCAATCCACTTGGTGAACTTGTCAACCATGACCAAGATGTGAGTCATGTTGCCTCTGGCTGGTTTGAAAGGCCCCACCATATCTAAACACCAAACTGCAAATGGCCAAGTAATGGGAATGGTCTTCAACTCAGAAGCTGGCATATGAATCTTACTTGCAAATCTCTGGCAGCCGTTGCACTTTCTCACTATGTCTTCAGCTTTCTTCAAGGCAGTGAGCCAAAAGAAGCCATGACGAAAAGCCTAGTTGACCAGAGCCCGAGAAGAGGCGTGATGCCCGCATTCCCCCTGATGTATCTCCGCAAGAATTTCTTCTCCTTCCTCTGGCTCGACGCAGCGTTGCAGCACGCCAGTAGGGCTCCTTCTGTGTAGCACCTTGTTGAAAATAGTATAGCCCTTGGATGTTCTCTGTATCTGCCTAGCCGTAACCTCATCACTCGGTAAGGTGCCATCCGCTAGAAAGGATAATATGGGAAAAGCCCAACTCGGTGTCTCCCGCGTGGGAAACTCTGGTTCGTCCACTTCCATTGGATGAGCCACCAAGACCTCTTCTGAGTTGGAGACGAGTCCCCGAGTACTCAGAAAGTACCCCCTCGATGAATGTGACAGTCCCCGGGTTGAATGGAGCAGTCCCCGGGTTGAAGACGACAGTCCCCGGGTTCTCTTTTGCAGCCTCCCAGTCAATCTCCGTTGGAATAGCTTCCTCTCCTGGCAGAGAAGGAACAAAGATAGACTCCGAGTTGGGGGATGGCTTGATAGATGGCTTTCTTAAATGCTCCAAGGCAATCCCAGCCGGGATGAAATGCCGAGAAGACCCCAACTTGGACGACTCATCAGCTGCGTCATTCTCTGCTCGGTGTATATGTTGGAACTCACATCCTTCAAAGAAACCAGTCATGGTTTGCACCACAAACCGATATGATGCCATGTTGGCATCCAGAGCATCCCAGGTGCCGGATACCTGCTGCACCACCAAATCCGAGTCTCCATAACAGATGATGCGCTGCACGCCAACCTCCTTGGCTACTTTCAAACCGTGTACCACGGCCTCATACTCGGCCACATTGTTAGATGCCTTGAAGTGAATCTGTAGCACGTATTTGAGTTGATCTCGCTTGGGTGACGTAAGCACTACGCCAGCACCAAGGTCTTCCTTCACTTTGGAGCCATCAAAATGCATCTTCCAGTAGTTGGTTTCTGGCAAGGGAGGCTCATACTGCATCTCAGCCCAATCCACTAGAAAATCTGCCAGGATCTGTGACTTGATGGCTTCTCTTCTCGCGTACAGAGGGGCGTACGCGGCTAGCTGGATCGCCCATTTGGCTACCCGGCCGCTTGCTTCCTTGTTGCCCATGATGTCCGAGATGGGAGCAGAGCTCACCACTGTGATGGGATGCTCCTGGAAATAATGCTTCAGCTTCTTGGCGCCCAGGTACACGCCATAGGTCATCTTCTGGTAGTGCGGGTAATTTTGCTTGGAGCTGGATAGCACTTCACTGATATAGTACACTGGCCGATGCACAGTCTTACCTTCCTCTTCTCTTTCAACCACAATCACTACACTGACTACCCGGTTGGTAGCCGCAATATAAAGCAGCATTGGCTCTTTGGGTAGCGGACTAGCCAGGATGGGAGCGCTACCCAGCATGGCCTTCAGCTCCTTGAATGCCACATCAGCTTGTGGTGTCCAGACAAACTTGTCACTTTTTTCATGAGTTGGTAAAGAGGCAAGGCCTTCTCGCCCATTCTGCCCAGGAAGCGGCTCAGAGAAGCCAGGCATCCGGTAAACTTCTGCACATCCTTCAGGGATCTCGGCAAAGACATGCTCTCTATAGCTTTTATCTTTGAAGGATTGGCATCAATGCCCCGACTGGATACCAAGAAGCCGAGTAGCTTGCCAGCCGGGACGCCAAAGGTGCATTTAGTCGGATTCAACTTCATTCTGTACTTGCGCAAGTTGGCAAAAGTTTCCTCAATGTCACTAAGCAGAGTATGTGTTTTATTCGTTTTGATGAAAATGTCATCTACGTACACCTGCACATTCTTGCCAATTTGGTCATGCAAGCATTTTTTGCATGCATCTCTGATAGGTAGCCCCAGCATTCCGCAACCCAAAGCACATGACACGATAGCAATAAGCCCCGTAAGGGGTAATAAAGGCAGTCTTTATTTTATCATCCGGGTTGAAAGCTATCTGATGAAAACCAGAGTAGGCATCTATGAAAGATAAAAGCTCACAACCAGCAGTGGAGTTGATCACCCGATCTATGCGGGGTAGTGGGAATGGATCCTTGGGGCAGGCCTTGTTCAGGTCGGTGTAGTCCACGCACATGCGCCATGCGGTATCGGCCTTGGGGTCCTCCTTCTTCTTCTCAACCATAACCGGGTTGGCTAGCGAGTCCGGATGCAGTACCTCTATGATAAAGTTGCTTATCAGCAACTTGGTGATCTGATCCCCGATAGCTTTCCTCCTCTCATCACCAAAGCGGCGGATAGCCTGCTTAACTGGCTTGGCGTCAGGACGCACATGCAGCGAGTGCTCAACCAACTCCCTCGGGACACCCGGAAGATCCTCATTGGACCAGGCAAAGACGTCCCGATTCTCACGGAGGAAGTGGATGAGCTCGCTTTCCTATTTCTCTCCCAACCCGACGCCAATGATGGCAACTCGGTCTGGGAACTCAGGATCGACCTGGACCTTGTTTGTCTCCTAGGACGCCTGGAATGCGGTTCCGTACTGGGAACCCGGCATGCCAGGCGCACCGACTTGTGCTGCTTGAGCCATAGCCACCACCTCATGTATCGTGTTCTTCTCGGCAGCAATGACCATGGACTCCGCCAGCCGAGAACTAGCAGACGCTCATTCCAAGGAACGCTTGTAATCACCCGAGATGGTGATGACACCATTGGGACCAGGTAGCTTCATCTTCAAGTAGGCTGCATGGGTTGAGGCCATGAACTTGCTGAGGGCAGGCCTACTGAGTAGAGCATGGTAGGGGCTCTGAAGATCAACTACTTCAAACTGCTGGCACTCGGTGCGGCAGTTCTCCCTGGTGCCGAATAGGACATCCACCCAGATGCGGCCGATTGGAGCACAAGATACTCCCGGCACAATGCCATGAAATGTTGTACTGCTGGGTAGCAACATGTTCTCGGCAAGGCCGAGCTTCTCTAGTGTGTCCTGGTACATGATGTTGATGCTGCTGCCGTTATCTATCAGCACCTTGCTGAACCTGACATTCTTCTGAGTTCCCAAGAAAGTGGGATCCACCACCAGAGCATAGCTTCCCAGGTTGGGCATCACCTTGGGGTGATCAGCTTTGGACCAGGTGATCTCTTGGTCGCACCAGTGCAGGTAGTGAGGTACAGCCGGGATCACAACATTTACCTCCATTGCACGCCTGTGCAGTGACTTCTTGTCGGCTGGCTCAGTGGTGAATATCATGTAGCTCTCATGGTGTTCCTGGTACTGGTTTCGGTCTCCACCACCATTGTTGCCGTTGTTGTTGTAGTAGTAGTAGTTGTTGTTGTTCCTGCTGTTGCGGGTGTAGTAGTTGCGGTTGCGGTCATTGCGGTTGTCGTAGTTGTAGTTGCGGTTGGCTCCCTGAGCCACTTGGTTCACGTTCTCCCTTCTCGGATTCCCTGCAGGCCTGGGAGCAGCTGCTCGAATGGGCTGCACATTGGCATTCGCAGCCGGCAGAGGAGGAGGAGGGGGCAGGTCTTCATTCTTGATGCGGTCCCACCAGCTGCACTGTCGGGTAGTGTGGTTGGTTGGCCTACTCGGATGCCGAGTATGGAAGCTGCATGGCCCATCCTTCATGTTCCCAAAGATAAAACTCGGAGCTGGATCCGGGTTGCCGCTACCCTGCTGGGGAGCATTATACGGCTTCTTGATGCCTTGGCCCTGATTCTGGTTTTTCCCGTATTGGGCTCCAGCAGTTTTTTGCCTTTGGCTACTCCCAGCAGCCGTGGTCACAGCATTTACCTCCTCGGGATCATACCGAGTATCGATGCGATCACCTCTGCGCTTGTTGCGGAAGACATTGCGCCTACCTCCGTCCTGGTGCTTCCTTCTCGGCTCAGGAGAATCAAGTAGAGGCTGAGTAGGGTCACCGAGTGCATACATATCTGCAATCTTGACCGTCTCGGCGAGAGTACTCGGCATCTCTCTCTGCATCTTGTGCCACAACGTGCTGCCATGCCTGCAACCCTGAGCAAACCAAGTAATGGCCTGGGCCTCATTCACACCCTCACAGGTGTTCCTCAAAGTGATCCACCGAGTAAGGTATTCTCGGTCAGTTTCCTCTTCTCGCTGCTTGCAAGAAGATAGTTGATGCGGCCTATTTGGCCTCTTGTAGGTGCTGGTGAAGTTGCTGATGAAGGCTTCCGAGAAGTCTAGCCAGCAGTTGATACTGTCCTTGGGAAGGTTGTTGAGCCAAGTCTGAGCAGGGCCCTCTAGCATCTGCGGAACATACCACGCAGCCCATCTCCGATTGCCGCCTGCAATGTGCACAACGGTAACATAGTCGCTCAGCCAGTCTTCCGGCTTGGTGCTGCCATTGTAGCACTTGGTCCCCCTGGCCAGCTGAAAATGGTTCACGGAGGGCTCCTCCATGATGCGGCGACCAAATCAATCTGGGCCGGGTGGCCCCTTGTTCTCGAGCTGAGCAGACCGATTAATCCGGTCCAGCTTGTACCTTGCATCACTGGGCTCCAACATGCGGTCACCCACACGATCAGTGACATCTCTCGGGTCAGCGTACCCGGCTAGCCCCATCGCCGAGTACCCATCATCATAGCGGTCTTGGTGCACCGCTGCGGGTTGCACAGCCGGGTTGGCTGCTGGTACAGTTGCACACGGCTGTGCTGCCGCTGGTTGCTAAGTCCTTTGCCGAGTAGGCTGGGCTGCATGACGCCGAGAAGGTCCTGTCTGGTTTCCTCCTTGCTCCTTACTGTGAGCTTTGTTGGCTTGATAGCCTGCTCCTGCAGTGTTGTGTTTCTGACCAGGCTGCCACGGCACAGCATGCTGTTTTGCGGCGACAGCCGGGTCGTACACCTGCATCTGTCTGCTCTTCCTAGAGTGCACACTCTGGTCCCTCTCATGGCCGGGAAGCGGCGATGAGGCCTGATCCGTAGATCTGACCGCATGCGAGTGCACAACCTGAGAAGCGCCAGCACCCGGATTGGCTTTCCGGAACTCCTCGTTCTGCCTAGCAGCCTCTAGCACTAGCTCATTGAGCCTATCCTGCTGCCTAGCGCGCGCGTCGCCAGCGAGATGCGGCAACTCAGCGGCCACTGCCTCTGCAGCCCTAAGAGTTTTGGCGGGGGTACTGTACTTGGGCCTAGTAGTAGTGTCTAAACTAGCAGACTGGCTAGCAGCCTCACCAACTACTACCATCTTAGCCCCTAAGTTGCGATGAGTAGCGCCTAGCTTGCTAGGCTTCCTAAGCACATGAGTAAAACCGTGGGCCCTGTTGTACTCATTTTGATCTAGGTTGAGCTCAAGCCTAACCTTCTCCAGCTCCTGGGACTCCGCGAGTAGCGCTTGACGCTGCTGCTCGAGTTGCGCTCTCATGGTCATGAGCTCAAGCTCGGTGGGAGGAGGCATGCCCATCCGCACGGCGGATGCCGGTATCGTCGTAGCCGTGGAAGGAGGCACGTAACCCGGAATGTTGTGGGGCGCGTCGTAGGGCTTGTGAACCCTTGGGCCAGCACTTGGGCCAGCAGGTTCCTCGATGACTCATGCGGCAGCGGTCGTGCCTTTCCCGGCATCGATAGCCGGGCATGTCATCATCACCTCCACGCTGTCCGCAGAGCAGCCAGTTGGCTTATCGCGGGCAGCGAGTACAGCAGGAGGATCTTCCGCGACGAGCACCACCTCTGGGAACTCGCGGGTGACGGTGGTGGCGACGTAGACCAGGTGCGTGCCGAAGGAGAGCACCGAGCCGCCTGCAGGCATGGGCCTGCCGCCAAAATCTCTGGCGTTGTCGATGACGAAGTCGAAGGAGCCGAATCTGTGGACGAGGCCACATACCACACGCTCCCCTGAAGCTGAAATCGGTCCCGTCCGGATGTGAACTCCAGCCAGCGCCGCTGGTAGCCCCACGGTGTGCGCCAACTGTCGTGGTGGTATCACGGCAGATGCCATAGGATGGCTAAAGTGTTGGGGCCGATGGACGCTGGAGGTATCCGGGGAGGGATCGCACGGCGAGTAGCCGCGCTAAGGTATCTCTAACACTGCAAACAACAAGATCTATCCAGGTTCAGGGCCCTCGTGTGGAGGTAACACCCCTACTCCTGCCTACCTCTCTGTATGTATGTTTTCCGAGTAGCCATAGTACAATGTTTGCCTCTTGGCCGAGTAGCCACTCGGCTGTTCTCTCTCGCTCTACTGTAAGCTCTAGCAATAAATGCGAAGTGAAGCAACGTCCCTCGCGCAGGAGGGGGCGGGGCGCCTTATATACTGGTGCCCAGCCGAATAAAGAAAGACTATAAGGTACATCTTGATGGGACATGCCCACTGCTGGATAGCGCACGCCTCCGGCTACTCGCTGACGCGGGTGCGGGAAGTCGCCGCGCCGTTCGGCAGATGGGACCTGTCCACCTTGTCAGTGACCCAGAGTAGTCCCCTAGGCACGTCTTGTCCCCTCTGTCAGTGACAGGACTTGACAGGCGCCTACCTCACTGTAGCCACGCCGTAGTGCGGATAATCACGCGCTCCGTAAGTTGAACCACACGCCGGTATGGACGCATGATACACGAGATCCTCGTCAGAACGGCTCCATTGACTTCTGGCCCGAGTAGGATTGCTGTCCCCTCTACTCGGACCACGAATTCTTTACTCGGACGAATATAACTTCCTCAATATCCTTTCTTGGTCTTCAGTGATATGTCCGGATAGAATCTACCGGGTAGCAAGTACCCGGGTAGCCGTCTACCCGGTCAACAACACCTTTGAACTTCACTTTAGCACCTGCCTTACCCCTACTCGGGGGTAACCCCCCGACAATGGTCCTATGTTACTTGATTTTATATGTGTCCTATACCTTTTATGAGTGATCAATCATCTTGTGTTGATATTGCTAAAAGTGGGGAAAAAGAAAAGCTTATTTTAAATTTTGATCCCATTGTTTTTTTAGCTTGATATGAATTGCGTGCTTTTAGACCATGACAAACAATCTTTATGTGATAATTATGTCGTTGAGTTTGTTCATGATTCTACTGAAAATTATTATGAGAGAGGAAAATATGGTTCTAATAATTCTCATGTTACTAAAACACCTCTCTTTTTGTTGACAGTTTTGAAGTTGCTCTTGTTCTACCTTCCCATGATTTATAGTTTGAGCTTCTTTAATTTATTTCTTTACAAGACTCTTATGAATAAGAAGTGTGTTAGACTTAAATTTCTTTAATACTTTATTATTGATGCTCTCTTTTTCTTAATTCATATTTCTTATGTGAGCATCTTTGCTTTTTATGCCTAGCTGAAAGGCGTTAAAGAAAAGCGCTACCAGGAGACAACCCGTTTTATTTCTCTGTTTTCTTTCAGTTTTCCTTTGTTTTCTTTGGTGTGATTTTGTGGGGACCCAACACACCACTGCATGTGTAGTGCGCAAGTCGATGACATAATACTCACAGAAGGACTTGTCCGTGAATATTACATCACTCAGAGTAGGACAACATAAACATAGCAGGTCCACACAAAACTATAGGATACAAACTTCATTACAAAATCTTGAGAATCTCTTTGATGAATCAAGAAGATCTCATACAAATGAACATCAGAAGAAGCAATGTGAAGATCCAAGCTGGAGAAGAACTCTAGCTCAGAACTAAATCCACTACGGCTGATGCCAGCCCTAATCTATGGCTTGATACAACTAAGTCTAATAATGGACTCGACCTACACCTTGATAGCTTCTCCTCCATCAGTGTTGTTGATGATGATGCTTTACGATGACGACTTCCCGCATGCTTCAACTCTAAGCAGGGGTCAAACGGGAACGATCGAGTAACGAGCGTTACTCAGCAAGTTCATGATATATAGAGGTAGTTTGATGCACTAACTACAACTTCAGACTCGAAAGAGTCATAAGCTAATGCAAGGTTTTGTAAAACTTTGTTCAAAAGATTGCTTTTACTTCTGAAAACTATGCCCGCCAGACCATCACAGGAGCTAGAACTTCATGGAGTTGCCTTTCCTGTAGCGTTCGCAGTTCCTTCCCGGAACAGGGGGCAACATGCCACATCCTTTTACACTCTGCAGAGGCGCGTTACTTTACCCATGGACAACCAAGACCATGTTGCACAACCAGGCTCGAGATCCTGTCCACTCCCACTCAGGTGTGGGGCCCGATTGTTGGTCCAAGCCAAACCGTGCTTCTCCGCACAACGCATGCCCACCCATTTCTGCCAGCAGGTTGAACGCCAGATTCCACCCCTCACGATGGATATTTACGCGCCCCTGGCAGACCATCATAGACCCGTAGAGTCCGTGGGAATTAAGGGATCCCACCCATGTGCATGTAGTCCCGCAAGACCTACAGCGTACGTCTCTGGCCGTTGACATGCGAACGAGAAAAGATCACAGCTGACTTACTCCCCCCCATAGAAGACCCATGGTTAACGCGAATTTACGGCGCACCGAGTTCTGACGGCATTTGTGATTAGTTCCTAGGTAATACGTTCCCGTGCAGATGGAACCTTCCTTTGACCTATTCATCTTACCATGGTCCCATCCGCCCACCAAACAGAACACTACCACTCGGGTAGTCATTCAATTAGTCATATTATTATAAAAAATAGGATCATGCATTCTTTTGAGAACATGTGGTAATACGATAGGGTTTTTGCAAATAGTTCGTTATGAAGTACTGCAAAGGATATGAGCAAGTGATGAACTTGCCTGCCATTGAAATAACCATAATAATCAATGTCTTTGGGGTTCGAGGGTCTCGTAGAAAATCCCGAGATCTGAAAAATAGCAAAGTAGTCCTGGTAAGGATTACAGAAAACAATGTCAATATGATACATGCATAGTAATGAGATGCATCGTGAGATACCCTGGAAAATACCCCAGCTTACAAGTGTAAGCCACGTTTGATACGATATCTTAATCACACAGGTTTTTAGGTGAAATGTTTCATTGCTTTTGGTGATGTGGTTCTTAGTTCTTTTAGACTTACATATGTTTCACTTTTACTTAGCAAACAAATGTTATCATGTTTAAGTAGAAGTGTTGATTACTTGGTGAAGTAACAAGACAATAGCACATGGAAAACAGTGATTGCAAAGGTAACACACATGTTTGATTTTATGTTCCAAACGTGTAGAGCTAATGACAAGAAATTTAATTGGAAACGATGAATGATTACAATTAATCTATCATCACCTAACTTGCTAATGATTGGTGATTATAGGTTTAATATGTGTGAAAACATTTGAGGTTATTAGTAAGGAAGATAATGATGTGGTAGTCATCTCTGGTTTTTAATAGACATTTATAGACTTTCAGTATACTTATAGAAGAAAGTTTAGAAGTTAAGTAAGATGTTTTACAATTGACATATTTGAGTTGGAAATTTTGTTCTCTTTAATTTGGTATATCAATTGATGTTTTTCTCAAAATATTTGAATAAGTTATTATTTTATTAATTTTAAATGAATTAAATGACTAGGCAAAACATTGCACGCATAAAAACTTGGTCAAATGACCATGAAAACATCATAAATGAGTTGTATTAGTCATTTGGAGCATTTTGGTATATAACTTGTAATTTTCTGATTTTATGAATTATTTATTATTTTTCTCAATGTTAAATGATTTATTTTAATTATAGAAAATATTAATTTTTAAACTTTATCAAATATTTTTAAAAAGTTGATAATCTTTTAGATTATATTGTTATAAATAATTCCATATTTTATTTATATTTTTCTGATTATTAGATTAAAAGTTATTGGATTAATAGGATTTATTAATTTTCTGCCAATATTCAAATTGACAGGTGGGTCCCACCTGTCATATACCGATTTAATCCAAAAAATAAAAGAGAAAGGGAATATGACGTCATGGTGACGTCATGGCTAGGTCATCGGAATTGGGGATTTCTACTGTGGTTTAGCAATCCATCGATTGAGTGTGAATTGGTTCGATTCAATGGGTCCTAGAGCTAGAGGAGAGTAAGAGGAAGTTGTTGGTGGTGGCGGAATGACCATATGGTCATCGGAGGCCCGCCGGCGACGAGGTTCGCGGCGGCTGGCGACGGCACTCGATGAACCCTATGCAATTAGCCCGATTTTGCCGAATGAAAGGCACCACGAGGTGCGCCATCTCACCAGGAGCTCAAGGATGAGGCCGGGGAGGCCAGGACTCGCCGGAATCAACCGGAATCAACCACGGCTTCCGACGGCCGGTGGTGAAGAAGATGGCCCGATTCGGCCTTCTCCGGTCCTCCCAGCAAACGAGCTTCACATGGGAGATAGAGGGCGTCGAGAGGGAGCTTACGGTGGTCTCAGGTCCTCCGGCTATGGCCGAAATCAACGGCAATGGCCGGCGGCCATGGGTTAGGGTTTCGGGTTTCTCCGTTCAACTACAGAGAGGAAGAGGCAATGAGCGAGGGAGAGAGCAAGTGCGGCACGGCCTCTCGGCCTGGAGGTCTTATCCTCCCGCGAGGCGGCAAGCAGGTCGTGGCACCGACCACGCCACGGCGGCGCTCTCCTCTGCCTTCTGGCAGAGGAAGAAGAAAGGAAAACATAAAGGCGATTTTCGATACCCCCTGTAATTTCTATAATTTGCAATCAAGTCCTTCTGTTATAAAAACTGAGAAGAAAAGCTATGTTTTCTGGACCTATCTGTGAATATAAAAAATATTAAAAAATATATTTGGAAAGCTCATCAAATTTGCAATCTCACCATATTTTGTTTTAGTGAATTGGAGCAATATTTGTATTTTTTATTTAGGGTGCTAGATTAAGTGATTTTTGTTGTTTTCCCTCTATTTAATTTATTAAATGTCTTAAAATTTATTTTAGGCATGAATATCATAATCACACCACACACATATGGTTCACCAAGTGGTGTGTTCTCATTGGACCTTCTTGGATACCAATTCTTTTAGAAAATTATTTGGTAACATTACTTGGTATTGTTTCTGTGTATGGAAATGAAGTTCACTTAATAGAGAATTCTATCCCATGACATACTAAATTATTTTTATTAGGTAATGAACTTATTTTCTCTTATGAGGCTTTGTTATTTCCTAATTGAAACTCCTAGCAAGTTTGGTTGACATTTTACTGAGGTTTGTGCATTCTATGTTTGCTGTTTTCAGTACTTGATCAAATGGAAAACATGTGTGGTTTTGGAATCTGATTTACTTGTTTTCCACATAGGTTTCAATTATAGATAATATCTAATGTTGTTTTAAAACATGTAATCATTTACATGGTTATATATATATATATATGTGAGTTTTTGTTATCATCTCTAAGTCTTACATGTGAAAAGGATTTGGAAAACAAGGTCTTAAGCTTGTTTTCATCTACCTCCACATATCAAGACATGTGGATATAAAGGCTTGTTATTATCCCATACTTGATAGTTGTTTCCAATAAAGATATTATTATGAGTTCCTCATCTCTGATGATCTTGACAGAGGTTAATGATTCTATATTATATCCTAATGACTCACTGGATAAATTCTTATGCTTCCTTACTGATGCAGTGTTGCTTCTTGTGGTCTTCTGTTGCTTGATGTTCTTCTCTCTAGTTACCACTAGCCTTCAGACACTGCCTTGGTCATTTGCAAGTAATATCATCCCTTGATGGTCTCTTAATCTTAAGACATTCACCACTAGAGCTGATAAGATATATGGAGTGGTTCCCAGATACAAACTTCAACAGTAAATTGTAGCTCCCGAAGAAATGAATTCATTTGATTCCATAACCATTTCATTTTTATGTTGTATTCAATTATGATGAAAAATAGATTACTGAAACTCAGTTGTTTTAATGCTTACATGAATATTCTGTTCACAAGGTTGATCTGACCTTGCAATCAAATTATTCTTATATAACATCAAACACTTGGATTTCAACATGTTGCTTGTTTTCTTCCTTAACTTGGTTTCTTCCTTACTTATAACTTGTATGTGTGGTTCAAGTTATAATGTGGTTTATTAATTTTTTTCTTGTTATTCTATTCCTTTTATGGATCATGGTTTTATATATAACAGAATGTAAGTGTATTTTATACATCCATTTTCCCTATGCATATAAGAAGAATTTGTTGACAAGTTTGCAAGGCTTGCCCTCAAATTACCTTTCATATACAAATGGCTGATAGATACAAGGTTATCAAACCTTACGTTTATTTGTATATGACACTCAATTGTTAGAGCCTACAAAAGTGATTTGTTAACAAGGTTGCAAACTTGTTACCAAACTACTTCTATATAACACCAACATTAGAATACCACATTGTTTCTAGATAGATAAATAAGAATTGATCTTGGTGTATGATTTTCCAAATTCTTCAGGATAGATTGAGCTAGCACTTCTAATACATCCTAGATAATCCTTCTATGAATCTACTTGTGATAGTTCCTCCTTTCTTGTGGTGGCTTCTCTTGCATATTGTCTTGGAGACGATTGAGAAACAAGATAAAATTTTCTAGGCAACATAACAAGATCCAGATTAAGAGTTAGTTCATGCTTTTGTTATCCTTCCATAAACTTCTTAATTTATTTCCCATAAGATAGGTACTTGTCTCATACATGATTAGTTTTACTTAGCTTTTAATTCAATTCTTCTAATGGAGGTTATATCTTGTTGTTATTCATTACTTGTATCCAGGGATACTTGATTTGTTGATTATTGATGTGGTTGGAAATATAGAGTGTTTTTGGGATGATGACTTAAGATCATAAGTTGATCAAATGATTCATTGAGGTGTTGAGATTTCATATGCTCACTTGTCTAAGATGTTTAATACAATGAGCATAAGAAGGTTATTGGGTTTAATGACTTATGTCATAATTGATAGTTGTTTTTCTCAGGTGTCTTGATTTTATTTCATCCTCTTATTTTGTAAACATAATGCAGATGTGGAGTTTTGAAAATATCATATGTGATGATCAAAGTTTTAACAGTAGGTTAAGAAGATTATTTCTTCATTTAGGTACTTCTGTTATGATGGATGAGATATGTACATATTCGATAAATATGTTAATACAATTATTATGTCATTTCCCACTGGTGGGTTTTGAGTTAAGACTTGTGGGTATCATTTGTATTCTATTAAACCTTTGTTATTTACTTGTGAAGGTTAACTTAGTAGTTACTAAATAATTTGGAAAGATGTGGTGTGAATGATTGATATCTTAAAGAGTTATTGTTTGAGAGGATATAACACCTCTATTAATGAGATGGTTCAATTGTGCATTACTTATTGGTGGAAGTATGATTATCAATTGTGTGATTTGGATATTCACCTCTCTTTGAGTTCTAGATACCTAGTGAATTATCCCAAGTCACTTATATACTTGTGGTTAAGGTTGTTGAGAGTTAGTGTTGGTCATAACCAACTATGGTTTGTCTAATCAGATGATTTGGTTTGTAAAGATACTATGTTATAAAGATCACTCCAAATGTACTCTTGACTAGATGAACTAGACCTATTTCATCATGTCAAGTGAAACTTTGGTCACTTTGCTTTGTTTAAACTTTCGCGCCAAAATTTCCCGTACTTTTAGATGCATGCTTTGCAAATGCACATATTAAATTTAGATCCTTATAACCTCCCAAACACTGGGATGTTACAGCTTTGCACATGGGTGTTTTCTATTTCCTTAGCAACCCCTCTGTATCTTTTCTTTTGAGTTTTTGTTGAACCAAGTAAAGCCTCTAGTGGAAAGTTGAGCCTATATTTCGGATTTCTGCGCAGGAAACGGATTTCTGCTGTCCACTGTTAATTCCGTTAAAAATCACAGAAAATTCAAAATGACCTGAGATGTTTTTTGATTAATCTTAAGTTATATACTCAACTTTTCTTAGAAGACCACTTTTTAATTTGAGCAACAGAAGATATTTGAAAAAATCGATCTTTAACTGATGTTCTGTTTTGACAGATTTCTGCCATTTATCGCATTTGCATCTTAATCTCTTTGTTTTGGTGTTATTTTGAGATAAAGAGTTTTGAAATAAGTGTGACATTAGCTAATGTGTTTTTTAGTGTTATATTTGTGTTGAAACTGAACCATGTGAATTTATTATTTCAATTGCACTAACGTTGCTAATGAAGATTGTGAGAATTTTGATGTGAAGGAAGTTTTCAAGGGTCAAAAGAAGAGGGTGATATGATGTGATCAAGAAGAGTGAAAAGCCTAATCTTGGGGATGCCCCGGTGGTATATCCAAGAAAATCCCAAGAATACTCAAGCGTGTAAGCTTGGGGATGCCCAAGGCATCCCCTTCTTCTTCAACAAATTATCAGGTCACTTCTAGTGAAACTATATTTTTATTCGGTCGCATCTTATGTGCTTTACTTGGAGCGTCTTTTATTTTTGTTTTAAGTTTGCTTTTGATTTTTATTTCAGTTTGTTTTTAATTTTATAATAATCTTGGTTGGACCCTAGCATTATTTTATTGGAGAGTCACACGCTCCGCTTTTTCACGAGAATACGTTGTATTCTTTGTCTCTATCTAGCTGCTGCATTTATTCAGCTCCTGTTTTGCATGCATCTCTTATTAGAGCTTTTAGTTTTAGTAGTATTATGTGAGTACTCTCATGTTTTCTTGTTGTATCATAAATAGTATTTTTGTTAGAGCATGTTTTTTATGGTGCTTGTTGGGAGAAAGAAAACTGCTGCTTGAAGTACAATTTATAACAGTACTAGTAGAAGCTTGTATAGACTGTGGCTAGAACTTTTTCATGCCATGATAAATGTTATTTTAATTTTAAAGCCTTGTGGTTATTTAGTAGCATGATTAGCCTCAAATATCTGAGAGTGTTTAATATGTATTGAAAGATTCATGAGTTCTTGTCATAGTAAAACATCAATATATGGTATTCTCTTTCGAATGTTTTATTTGGTTGACTTGGCGCATGCTCACACCATGTTTATGACTACAAACCAGTCACGAATAGCCTCCATGACCACTTAGTTTTTGAACTTGTGATACTTCTTATGTTTTAATTAATGATGCTTATGTCGCTATGCATGATTATGGCTCTTATGCTCTCTTGATTTGTCGGTCCCAGTCTTTTGCTAGCCTCCACCTGTACTGAGTATAAGCTCTACTCGTGCATCCAAACTCCCTTAAATCAAAATTTTCCCATTGTGTCCACCATACCTACCTACATGTGGTATTTAACTGCCATTCCAAAGTAAATTTCTCATGTTTTACCTTTAAAACCTTCAAAATTACTCATGCTTTATGTTCCTGTTTTTGCTCATGAAGACGTAAATAGAGAATCTTTATCTCACTTGTTGATTGGATTTCACACCTTGGACTAGTGGCTTCATCCGCTTATCGAAATGATAGAAGAGCTGGAAGCGGGTTGCCCAGCCCCAAATTAATACAAATAAATTCTCTTCACTATTTTTGCCCCTGATTATCAGTAAAAGCATAATTGTGTAAACAAAAGAGAAAGAGGGATGACCTTCTAAATCAGTTGCGTCCTTCACCATGGGAGACGCTCTTGTGAATCCATTTGACTTGTGACGTACTGTATTTTCTGTTTAACATCCGTTGACATTAGCATACATCTCCCAAAATATAGACATTCCTCAACAAATGTCAAACTTTTAATACCTCTGTTTGATAAAATAAAAGCTCTAGCACATGAGTGATCCCTGCTTCCCTCTGCGAAGGGCCTTTCTTTTAATTTTATGTTGAGTCTCCCTCTTCTAACTTTATGCACAGTTGAGAAAGCATTTTTGCCATTCCGAGTTCTATGTGCATTTGTCCCATGAGCATCAATACTTACTTCATGATGTGATATCATTTGTTCATAAATTATTTCTTCTAATCTTCCTCTTGAACTTCGAAGGTGTCCTGGCATTTATGTTTTTCCCCACTCTTAAGGACTATCGAAATATCACTTTTTCATGCATTCTATATACCTGGAAAAAAAGTTTACCTTTCTTTGCATTATTATTCATGATCCTTTATTTGAGTTACTCTTCGTAATGCAAAGTAATTGCTATGCTTTATTATTAAATTTTTATTTATCATGCCTGTGTTTAAAGTTTTATGATCTCAGCGTGCATATGCTTTTACATTAGATTGATCAAGTTTATGTTAGTACCATGTCACCTTAGAAATTATTGTTTTATTGTTTACCTACTCGAGGACGAGTAGGAACTAAGCTTGGGATGCTTGATATGTCATAAACGTATCCCTAATTTCTGATGCTCCATGATCATATTATGCCAATTGCTACATGTTTTCTCCCTTTTTATGTCATTTTGTCGATTTTCCGGACTAACCTATTAACAAGATGCCACAGAGCCAGTTCCCTGTTTTCCGTTGTTTTTAGTTTCAAAAAAGTTGTTCTAGAAATATTCTCGGAATTGGAAAGTTCAAAGCCCGGAAGTCTTATTTTCCCCGGAAGCATCCAGAAGACCAAAGAGGAGTCGAAAAGGGGCAACAGGGGGCCACACCATAGGGTGGCACCCCCTGGCTGCGCGAGCTATACGTGTGGGCCCCCTGGAGCTCCACCGCCTTTGCCCTTTCGCCTATTTAAGCCCCCAGGATGGAAAACCCTAGGCACCTGATCAAAAATCCCCGAAAAAGTTCCGCAACCGCCGTCACCGTCAACCCTAGATCAGGGGGTTCTGAAGCTGTTTCCGGCACCCTGCCGGAGAGGAGATCATTACCGGAGCCTTCTACATCACCATGCCTGCCTCCGGAGTGATGCGTGAGTAGTTCATCCTTGGACTACGGGTTCGTAGCTGTAGCTAGATGGTTGTCTTCTCCTCATATGCCTCCATGTTTAGATCTCGTGAGCCGCCTATCATGATTGAGATTGATCTTATGTAATTCTCTATGCTGTGTTTGCTGGGATCCGATGAATATTGACCTTATGCCAAGTTGATTATAGTCTTTATTTGCATATGTTATTTGTGATCTTGCATGCTCTCCGTTGCTAGTGGTTATTCTGGCCAAGTAGTTTCTAGTGACTCCAAGAGGGATTATTTATGCTCGATAGTGGGTTCATGCCTCCTTGTTTCCTTGCTCAAGTGAAACAAATGTGAAGGGGGAGGATGTGCTATTGCCATTAGGGAGAAAACAGCAGTGAGAGTGCCCGCGTGCATAATCATTTCTTACATTACGCATTTTGTTTAATGTAATTATCTGTTTCTTGCAACTTAATACCTAAGGGGGTTCGGATGATAACCCGAGGGTGGATTATTAGTCATAGATGCAGATGGATGTCGGTCTATGTATCTTGTTCTAATGCCCGCACTAAATAGCATAGTAATCTTCATGTCATATTGTGCACTACGGTGCAACCTCTATTTGTCAATTGTCCAGCTGTAATTTGTTCACCTAGCATGCTATCTTTTATGGAGAGACACCACTAGTGAAACTATGAACCCCGGTCCATTTTTCCACACTGTTAAACAAACCACAACAATTTCCTGCTTTCTTTACTTACTGCAAGGATACACTGTTTTCCACACTATACGTCTAATCTTTGTTTTCAGCAAGACCGGTGAGATTGACAACCTCACTGTACCGTTGGGGCAAAGTATTTTGGTTGTCTTGTGTGCAGGTTCCACGTTGTTGCTGATACTGGTGAAGCGCCAGCACCACCGTCAGCGGCATCAACCTTTTGAAGATTCTCTTTCTCCTACTGGATTGATAACCCTGGTTCTTAACTAAGGGGAAAACTCCTACCGCTGCGCTCATCACACCATCCTCTTGGGGTTCCCAACAACACATAGCAGTATGTTCAATATGGGGTAATGAAGGAAGTTTTTATTTGGTCCTCCTCCTTCATACATATTTGATGGTACTCAGAATAAGCATCCAAAAAGCATAAAAGCTTAGAGCCAGCAGTGACATCTATTATTTGATCATTTCGTGGTAACGCGAACCTATCCGGCCTTTAGACACAATTTGTTCAAGACGGTGTAGTCTATACACACTAAGAACAATACTGTCTTTCTTCGGGACTAATACTGGATTCGTAGACCAATCAGTATGTATAACTTCCCGGATAAAATCAGCTCCTAAAAGCCGGATAATTTCCTTGCCTATAGCCTTCCGCCTTCTTCCATCGAAATGACGGAGACCTTGTTTGACGGGTTTTGATCTTGGGATTACTTTGAGTTGGTGCTCAGCAAGTTCCCTAGGCACACCTGGCTTATCAGCAGGACACCAGGCAAAAATGTCCCAGCTCTCACGTAGGAACATGATGAGCGCGTTTTCCTATTTGTCAGTCATCCCAGTCCCCACTACGACAAACTTTGTCGGATCTTTGGGATCTAGGATAACCTGTCCTGTATTCTCCGAAGCTTTGAAACTATCTGCCGGCTTCCGGCTTTCTTTTCCTGCCGGCATTTCTATCGGCGACACTTCTTTAGCTAGCTCCATCAATTCTTCCTTCCGAATCACCTGCTCGACGCAGAGGGCGTTTCCTTTCTCCATCTTGTTCGCCAATTTGAAGTCTCCAGATATGGTGATTACTCCTCCTTTTGGCCCTGGCATATTCAGCTTGTTATAAATATAACATGATCTTGCCATGAATTTGGCGAAAGTCGGATGTCCGAGTATTGCGTGATAAACACACTCGAACGGCACCACCTCGAACGAGATCTTTTCCTGGTGGAAGTGGTCTCTATTTCCAAAGGTTACGTCTAGGGAAATTTCTCCTAGGGATTGTGCTTGTCTGCCAAGAATAATACCATGGAAACATATGTTATTGTGTTTGAGCTGGGTCTCGAAGATGTGCAGCTGCTTCAATGTACTTAAGTACATGATATTGATACTAGATCCTCCATCCATCAACACTATTTTGAGCCTAGTGTTTTGAACAATAGGGCTTATGACCAAAGCATGCGTACCGGGTTCTGGGATGTTTCCGGGATGATCTGACTGATCCCAGGTAATTGGCGTATTTGAATACTTCAAGTACTTTGGTGTTGGAGGAACAACCGCGTTTATTTCTCGAAGTGTTCTTTTCGCCTGTTTTGCCGAGGGAGTTGCCAGGAAAGTTAGGTTGCATTCTCCTTCAACTTCCGGTAATTTTGGCTCGCCTTTCCGCTGATGTTTCTGGATTTTATCATCAGTGTCCGATTCACTTTATTCTTTTTCAGCTTCTCGCTTTTGCTTGTTGAACTTTCTTTTGGAATTCTTCCCTTTGTTCCCGGATCCTGTAGTACCTTTCATGTGTTTGTTGAGGCGATACTGCGCATTGGTATGGTAGCCTTCCCAAATTGCGAATGGTGAACATAGTTTTCCGACTTTATCTTTTCCCATTCTTCTTTAGAATAAGAGATTGGCTCTGTGTTTCTTCCTTTCCATTTGCTTCCATTATCCTTCCCAGAGGTTAAGTTTACTTCTTTGGGTTTTGGCTGTGCTTCTGGAGTAGCCTTCTTTTCAGAACGAGATGTATTTTTAGCATGAGTCAAAGCACCAATATTTCCACCTCTCGCTCTAATATCATCTTCAGCCGATGTATGCTCATTGGCGTTGGTAAGCATAGATCCGAGATCTTTGTGCTCCTTCGAACCAACCATGAACGGTACAAGGCCGGGTTTCAGACCGTTGATGAAAGCATGCATTGCTTGTACATCACTTACTCCAGAGAAACTATTTTTCATTGCAGGCCATCTTGAGATAAAGTCGACATATGACTCATCCTCATATTGCACGCGATGGTTCAACTGGTTTATACTCTTAGGACGTTTGTACGTGCCCCGAAAGTGTTGAGCGAATACTTTCGCCATATCTTCCTAGCTGTCCACTATCCTTGACGGTAACCCGTTGATCCAATCTCTGGCTCCGTCCAACAACATCAGGGGAAGAAACTTCACAGCCTCCAAATATGTCCCTTTGTTAATCTTGATGTCACTATAGTAATCTGAAAGCCATGTATTCGGGTTATTACTTCCGGTATACTTTTGGTAAGTTCTTCGGATCCTGTCAGTGAAGCACTTAGGTCCAAAGTATAGATCGTCTCTTTTCGCTTTATCGACGTGAGCGGAGTATCTGCCGGCTGAATGGACAGAAGGGGATCTGCTCCTTTCTGTCCCATTGTTGCGCGAGTGCGCTCTTCCGGGATTATCCCTGTTTCTTCCGTTGTTGTGTCCTTTGGAATAAGGTGGATTTCTACTCCTTGGCCTTTCTTTGTTCCTAGGAGGAGTGCGGGATCTCTCACGCCTGTGAGGATTGTCATATCTTCCGGCTTTATTAGCTGGGCGTCTCGGAGGCGACATTACTTTTCCGTCTTTCTGGAGTTGTTCCTCCCGTTCTTTGTAATCACGGGGATTATTTCCACCTTTCGTAGATGGGATCATGTTCTGGACGCTGCATCCTTATTGTTCGGGATTTTCTTGTCCTTCTTAGGATCTCCTTTCTTTTCCTTAGAATCGCCTGAATCTCCCGGTTCACCAGGTTCAGGTGCTGCAGCGGCGCATGTGGCACTTCTGCATAGGGCCGAGTCATCGTGTAACTTCCCTGATCGTGCCTGTCCTTGCTGTTGCTGTTGTAATGCCTTTCCTAGAAAAGCATACACTCTCTAAAGTTTTTCGTCGTTGGAGTACAGATCATCATTAAGGATGGCGAACGCGGCCTCCGCGTTTTCAGCTGCGGTTTTGTATATGCGTTCGCCCTTGGCATTGGTGTCGTTAATCTTCCTTTGCCAAGAAGTGTTTCAAACCTCTTTCTTGCTGGCAGTTCATCCGGTCTTGCAATTCCGGGTAACCGCGTAGGTTTAATGCTAGATTTATTCCTTCTTTCGTATTCCTCTATCTCTTCCTGCTGCAATTTAATGCCAGCCTGGGTTTTCATGACGTTTTTCCGAGTACGGAATAGATGTTGCTACTGCCGCTGTAGAGCTTGTCTCCTGGCTTCCAGCATTTCCGGGGGTTTGTCTCGTCCCACTGGGGTTTGAATTAGATCAATTTCGTCATGTTCTGACATTTGTGGAACGAGAATTTCTCTCTTTTTCTTCTCTGCATATTTGACTCCGCTGCTTCCTCCTACTTCCAGGTTTTGGTTGGCAATATCTGCCAACTTTTTCTTCTGGAGTTTATACCGGAGTTTCTTGGCAGCCTTCTTTTCGTTTTTGGAAGGAGGTTTCTTGCCAGGTTCTTCCTTTGTCAATTCTTTGACATCGGGGTAAGTTGTACTAGCTTAACCCTCCTCTCTTTCCTCTTCCGGGGGAGGCGTTTGGGGGTCCTCGTCATCTTCGGCATCCGGGTTTGCGGTCGGCTTTGCCATAAGGACTTCATGGAAGCTTCCCTGCATAGATTTAACCTTTCTCTCGAAAGCGTCTCCATCTTCATCTTCGGAATCTATATCTTCAGATCTGGGTTTTGACTCCAATCTTGCTTCTGTGGCAACTAGTACAGAGTCGGCTTCCGAGTTTGTCGTTTCACTGACGGGTGTTGGATCTTCCACTTGTTATGTGGGACGTTATTTTTCTGCTTCTTCTACGGGATTAGTTTCTTCCGTGTTGTACACGACCTTGAACTGCACCATGCCAATAAAGTAAGACCTGATTGCAGACATCTTTAAAGAGGCGGCAAATTCGGTATTGTTTTGGCGATTTGAACAGAATCTGGTATCGTAGTTTTCCTCAATTGGGTATAGGGCGGGTGGGATAAATTTACTTCCACTACAGAATCCCATTGCCTCTGATGTTAATCCGATAAAAATATTTGTAGATCCAATCGGTAAAATGGAGGCACTTACCAGGTGATTCCGTGCTGGCATGTACGACCAGTTGTCGAGAAAGCGCCCGACGTCTCCGTCGAAATTCAGGCTCCCGACAATTATTGTACTGCCGATTCCGCCAAGTATTCTCGATCGAAACGTAACTCCTGAAGCCGCTGGCCACACGGTGGGCGCCAACTTTCGAGACATAGTAGTAGATTTCATAGACGGGGGTGCCATGAGCCTACTGGTAGAACCATGGGGGAACGTGATAATACGACAAACGAGAACACCGAGTTTACCCAGGTTCGGTACACGCAAGTAGGCGGCGTTCCTACTCCTGCAATCTCACTAAATCAGGGCTGAAGCTTGAAGTGTACAAAGTACAATGTGAGTATGGATTCGCTAACTCGGCGAGGATCAACTTCTCGGCGAGTTGGCTTCTAGCTAATTGTTGTCTATCTGTTCGTTGCTCCCGTCTGGCTTTATATAGATAGCCAGATTAGGGCTTATAGAAAGGAAATCTAGAAGACTATGAAAAGTATCTAACTTGGAAAGTAAGGAATCCGTCTTCTCCTCCAAGCCGCACCACTTTGTCCGTTGTCCGGGTTCTTGTAGAATCTGGCTTCCTGCTCATCAGCTTACTGGACCGCCCAATGGACTATGATCCATTACCAACGGGCCACCCTGGTAATCCGTCTCTTAGGACAATGCCGGACATACCCCTAATCGGTATATATCCGACAACCACCACTCCGATACTCACAACAATCGCGCGAGGGTAAACACGTGGATCTTCCTCCACATCATCATCAACTTCGATCTCGTCCTTCTCCTCCTTAAGCTTCTGATCCTCGGGATCCTCCTTCATCACCTCCTTTCTCTTTTCGTTGGAGGAAACCATGATGCTCTAAACTCAGGGTCCTGACAGAAACAACTCGAAACAAAACGCATAAAAAACACAAGACACAGACCTCGGGGGATCCAGGAAAATATATAGCAGAAAATTGTATGTCAAAAGGAAGGTGCAAGTCGAAACGGGGACGGGGAGGGGCTCCAAGGCGCCCATGCCATACCCAACGCAGCCTGGGTGGTGCCCGCGCCCTAGGGTGGCATGGTGCCCTTGGGCACCGCGTCCGCCCCTTTTTCATCCTACAATTTCTAAAATTAAACAAAAATAACTAAAATAAACTTTTTGAAGCTAAACGCGGAGTTTTTCTTCCCGAAACTTATACCTCTTCCAAAACAGCTTTTGCAGTTTTCTGCATTTGAGTTCTAATGAATTTTTCCGGAGTTATTGCTCGAATAGTTTCAACACTTTCATTGTAAGATCTCCAGAAATATAATGCTTGAGTCTTTTCCCATTAAATACTTGTGGTTTTTCACCATCAAGTAAATTAATCCTTATTGCACCTGAGCGATAAACTTCTTCGATAATGTAGGGGCCTTCCCATTTCGAGAGCAATTTTCCTGCAAAAAATCTGAGACGAGACCTATACAATAGAACTTTATCACCTATATTAAATTCTCTTTTTCAAATCCTCTTGTCATGCCATCACTTAACTTTCTCTTTAAAGAGTTTAGCATTTTCATAAGCTTCACTCCTCCATTCATCTAGAGAACTTAGTTCAAGCAATCTTTTTTCACCAGCTAATTTAAAATCTCTATTGAGTTCTTTGATTGCCCAATAAGCTTTGTGTTCTAACTCTAGAGTTAAATGACAAGCTTTTCCATAAACCATTTTATAAGGAGACATGCCAATGGGATTTTTATAAGCAGTTCTGTAATCCCATAAAGTATCATTAAGTTTTCTACCCCAATTCTTCCGGGTCTACTGACTGTCTTTTGCAAGATCAATTTAATTTCTCTATTTGATAATTCTATTTGACCACTTGTTTGAGGATGACACGGACCATCAGTCATAAGATATCTAGGTACTCCCTATGTTTTTTTACTCCTTCGTATTAGGTTTATCCAAAGTGAGGCTTGCTAAGATTTGAACAATTTTATAGCAAAAGATATCAACATTCGGTATACCAAATTATTATCATTAGATACACTATGTAATATACTATCATATTAAATCGATTTGGTAGTATAAATATTGATATTTTGTTCTAAAAATTTGGTCAAACTTTGCAACTTTTGACTTAAAACAAATCTAATATGCGGAGTAAAATGAAATAGAGGGAGTACACCAAACGTAGGAAAAACAACATCTTTAAGCATTTTCAAGGATGTTTTAGCATCAAAACTAGATGTTGGTATGGCTTCTACCCATTTAGTAACATAATCGACAACAAAAAGAATATGAGTATAACCATCTGAAGGAGGAAAATGACACATGAAAAGCAACTTTTGCTCCACCAACTAATTTGCAATGAACGAGTGCCTTTGCATGATCAAAACTGCTAAACTTCTGCATCGGGTTAAACAACCCCTCGGATAGTTTGTTGAGTGAAAAAGGGCACCATAAATATTGCAGAATGCTGCATGACAGGAACCAATTACTCCACCAACTTGTTGGGCTCGAGTTCTCAAAGTCAGAAGTACTCGGGATTTTTCAAGATTGGACCAGAAAGACAACGAGTTGTGCGCAGCAAGCTTCAAGCGCTCTTCTTCAACATTTCGAGTTTCTTGAGAAACATTTTCTTGAAAATCTGCAGGCAAAGTCCTTCGGACATATTAGTAACATTCAAGATTACTCGGAAAATCCAGGACACAGATACCTGAAAGCTTACATGCTAAATCAGTCATTATTGCTGCCAATTTAGCCAGGAGAAAATCTTCATGATCTGCAGTAGTTTGTTCCTTTAGTTCTGGTGCATTAACTTGAGTTTTAAAAGTTCTAATTTTTTCCTCTTTGCTCAAAAGCCTGGCGCTCAGTAATTGCACCAAGTTAGAAGAAGAAGAAGCCGATGGATTAGAATCCGAAGGATTTTTAGAACCAGAAGCCTCAGGCGCCTAAAAAGCAAGGAAGAGACACTCGGTTATTATTTTAATCGAGTGTTCGGTAGAAACACTATGCCCCACACTCGGGGGGTACCCCCATCGTGAGAAAGCACGAGTGCAAAAGACTTAACAGCAGAAGCAAAGAACGAAAATACACCAAATATATTTCAAGGAAGCAAAAACAGTGCATAAGGTTCATTACAAACGAGTACGTGGATTCACCGCACTAAGTCACTGCTACTGTTACTAAACAAGACTAAAACTAGGAACATGCCCCTTGAGCGTCCCTAGTAGCCTCAGCGGCTTCAACAGTTTTGACTCGTGCTTCAAGCATTTTGAGAAGAACATCAGCTAGCCTAAGAGACTCTGAGGTGAAGGGGTTGAGGTCTACCTCTTGCCCATCCGAGTACAGTGGAGGTCCGCACAGTGCAGCTTCGAAGTCCCCTTTAATACCGTGGGAACGGTCGAGTGTCAACACCGTTTACGCACCCGATAAAGTCTGATCTGGACTAAAATCATCCAGGACACTAGTGTTATGGAATACATCTAGTAGCGCATCCAGTGTGGCAGGAACTTCTTCCTTCGGGAACAAGCACTCGTGAAAGGACACGAGTACTCCCCGGAGCTTCTCCAGCAAACCCGTAGCCTTCTCCACCTCCTCCTCGGAGGAAGTTACTGCGTCCATCAGCGTACCCTCTCTCAGTTGACGAGATAGGGAAGGAGGACTCCCGACAACAGCCGCAACAACATGAGGAAACTATCAGCCGAAAATACAAGAATATTAGAAGATACTCACTATAGGACAAGGGAAAGGTTGAGTACCTGTCTAACTATCAGTCAAGAGTGGAATCGAGGGACAAGAGCCTCTTCTAGATCAGAGAATTGCTTGGTGGCCTCTATCTCTTTCTCCTTCGACTCCTTGGCTTTCTAAAGGGCAGCTTCAACCTTCTTTTGAGCAGAGATGACCTCCAGCTTCAAAGCAGCATTCTGCACTTCGAGTTCTTTCACTCGAGCCCTAGCAGATTTCTTCTTACCAGTAGTCGAAGCCAAGATATCCGAAGACAAGCAAAAAAGAATCATCTAAGTACGCAAGTAAGAAAACGGATGACATAAATTCATCGAAATGATTTTTTACCTTTTGCTTTGGCAAGGTTGAAAGCACACAACGGTCAACTAGAGGGGGGGTGAATAGGTGACCTACAAATTTTAATCCTTTTCACTTTTAGATGGGCTTTAGCAAGTAAACAACTTGGTTATCTAGATGTGCAACTAGGTAGACACCCTATGTGATTAACAAGAAGTATGCAACGGAAGTAAATGCAAGGCACAAGATAAACACAAGTGAAAAACACGGAGACAAGGATATGTTTCCCGTAGTTCTTTCTTGAAAGAAGTACGTCTACGTTGGAGAGGTGGGGAGCCACCTAGGCACTCCTCAATAGCACAGTTGTGCACATCTTGTTCTCCTTGAGCTTCTTCGGTGAGGGAGATTCTCGTTTCCACTATGAGGTCGACTTGAAGGCGTTGACCAAACCTTTACAAGGGGGTTGAGGCTACTACAAAAGTGAGATGGAGGCTCTCAACAATCCGAAGCTTCTTGCTACAAGGTGGAAGCTACAAGCACTAGGGTTTCTCTAGGATGACAAAGCAACCAAGAGATTACAAGATCCCAAGGGGTATGGTATGGGAAAATACTTTTTGGCTTGGTAGAAAGGTGGATCTAGGCCTCCTCCATGAGATCCTTGAAGGGCATCGAGGTTTGGTTGGAGGACGAGGGAGATCGGGGCGTTTTGAGCTCTTGAACAATGGAGGAGAGAGAGGAATGGACGAACTAGCTGTCTAGATGTCGTGGGGTTACCCCCGAGTAGGGTAAAGGTAAGTGGTAAAGGCAACGATCAGAATAGAGGTTTGGTCGAGTAGCCGCCTACCCGGTACTTGCTACCCGGTCGACTGCTACCCGGTCTCACAAAAAGATGACCAGAAGGAGATATCAAGCAAGATATATTTGTTCGAGTAGAAGAGTTGGCCCGAGTAAAACAGGCGGGAACCTACTCGGGCCAGAAGTCAAAGGAGCCGTTCTGACACAGGATCCCGCATATCCCGGGTCCGTACTTGGCACTGTTCACGACACTGTTCATCTAGGGACGGCGTGCCTAACAGCGACAGTGTGGCAGCAGGGCTTCGCAGGATAGGGGGGACCTACTCTGTGTTTGCACAGTGATAACAGACTGGTTACTTGGTTTTGCCCAACGACTTTCTGCATCAGGACAAGCTTAGAAGCCAAAGCTGTCAGCGGGAACTCGGAAGAAGGACGATGTGCACACAATGTCGACACTTGTTATATTTGGCTGTATCCGGTAGGGCACCGGGTATATAAGGTGCCCAGCCGCCTCCTGCGCGAGGGACGAACACACACCACATAGCGTTACTAGAACTCACGTAGAGATTCTTGACCTAATCCTACCCGGAGAGGGAAGAGTGGCTACTCGGTAGCAAGAACATTTGTACTGTGGCTACTCGGTGAGACACCAGAATACATAGAGAAAGGCAGGAGTAGGGGTTTTACCTCCTCACGAGGGCCCTGAACCTGGGTAGATCGTGTTGTTTGCAGTGTTTGATCTTCACCTCACGCGTCTACTCGTCGCGTGATCCCTCCCCGAGCACCTCCAGCGTCCTTCGTCCCCACATCTTTAGCCATCCTATGGCATCTGCCGTGACACCACCATGACAGTTGGCGCCCACCGTGGGGCAACCAGCGGCGCTGGCTGGAGTTTCTGTTCGGACGGGATCTTCTTCAGCGGAGCGCGTAGTCTGTGGCCTTGTCCACAGATTCGGCTCCTTCGACTTCGTCACCGACAACGCAGGCGACTTCGGTGGCAAGGCCATGCCGGAGGGCGGCACAGTGATCTCCTTCGGCACGCACCTCGTCTACGTCGCCACCGTCATCGACCGCGACTACCCCGAGCTGGTGCATGACGCGGAGGATCCTCCTGCTGTGATCACTGCTCGCGGAAGGCCTGCGCGCCGCTCTGCGGACCGCGCTGAGGTGATGGTGACCGGCTTGGCAGCAAACGCCGACGCAGCTGCTGCTGGCGCCGCGGCCGTCGTCGAGGATCTTGCTGGCTCGAGCGCTGGTGGCAGGACCCACAGGCCTTACAAGAAAGACTGCAACCTCCCTCCCTCCACCACTCCGACCATTCCCGCGTCGGCTGGGCGGAATGGCATGCCGCCTCCCACCGACCTCGAGCTCCTGAGCATGAAGGAGCAGCTCGAGCGACAACGCCAGGAGCTGCTCGCCGAGCAGGCGGAGTTGGACAAGATCAGGCTAGAGCTTAGCTTAGATCAGCTTGAGTACAACAAGGCTCATGGCTTCACGCCAGTCACTAGGAGAGCTAGCAGAGTAGGCGCCACGCGGCGCAACCTTGGTGCCGAGATGGCGACAGTTGTAGAGGTTCCCGCTCAGTCCGCCACCGCAAACACTTCCACTAGGCCTAGATACAGCACACCCGCCAAGACACTTAGAGCTGCAGAGGCTGTGGCCGCCGAGTTGCCTCGTCTCGACGGCGACGCGCGCGTCAGGCAGCAGGAAAGGCTCAACGAGTTGGTGTTAGAGGCTGCTAGGCAGAATGAGGAGTTCCGGAAAGCCAACCCGGGTGTTGGAGCCTCGCAGGTGGTGCACTCACACGCGGCTAGATCTAACGACCAGGCCTCATCTCCGCACCCCAGCCGCGAGAAGAGCCGCAGCGGACGTTCCGCCAGAGATAGGCAAATGCAGGTGTACGATCCGGCTGCTGCCGCGAGACAGCTCACTGTGCCGCAGCAGCCCGGTCAGGAACACAACGCTGCAAGAGCAGGCTCCCAAGCCCATCAAGCTCAAAGCCAGGCCCGAGGTGGAGTGCGCCCAGGTCCTTCTCAGCGTCCCGCTGCTCAGCCTACTCGGCAGAGGCAGCAGCCGCGCGCAGTGGCGCCAGTCGCCAACCCGGTGGAGCAGCCTGCAGCGGTGCAGGTGGACAGATATGATGACGGCTAATCGGCCATGGAGATGGCTGGCTATGACATTCTGGACCGTGTTGGCGAGCGCGTGTTGGCGCCTGGAGATGCGAGGCATCAGCTGGACCGGATCAACTTGTCAGCCCGGCTGGAGAACACGGGTCCTCCTGGCCCCGAGTGCTTTGGCCCGCGCATCATGAACGAGCCGTCTGTGAAGAACTTCCAGCTCGCAAGGGGCACCAAGAGCTACAACGGCAGCACCAAGCCGGAAGATTGGCTCAATGACTATGTCACCACGGTCCATATCGCGAACGGCAACAGGAGATGGGCGGTGCGCTATGTCCCGCAGATGCTAGAGGGTCCAGCTCGCACTTGGCTCAACAACTTGCCCAAGAACAGCATCAATTGCTGGCTGGATTTCTCGGACGCCTTCATCAGCAACTTCACGAGCACATACAAGAGGCCGAATAGGCCACAACAGCTGTCCGCTTGCAGGCAGCGAGAAGATGAGACGAACCGCGAGTACCTTACTCGGTGGAGCACATTGAGGAACACCTGTGAAGGTGTGAACGAGGCCCAGGCCATCACTTGGTTTGCACAGGGTTGCAGACATGGCAGTATGCTGTGGCAGAGGTTGCAGAGGGAGATGCCAAACACTCTGGCGGAGACCATCAAGATTGCGGATCAGTACGCACTCGGTGATCCTACTCAGCCCCTGATGGACTCCTCTGAGCCGAGAAGAAACTTCAGCAACAACAAGCGCAACGAGTTCCGCAACAAGCGCAGGGGTGACCGAATAGATACTCGGTATGACCCTGAAGAGGTGAATGCAGTGGCTGTTGGAGCTGGGGGTAGCCAAAGGCAGAAACCTACTGGAGCCTACGGGCAGAACCAGAACCAGGGCCAAGGCAACAAGAAACCATTCCGTGCTCCTCAGTCGGGTAGCGGCAACTCCGAGCAGCCGAGGAAGTTCGTCTTTGACGACATGAAGGATGGCCCATGCAGTTTTCATACTCACCACCCCTCAAGGCCTGCTAACCACACTACTCGGCAGTGCGAGTGGTGGGATGTGATCAAGAATGATGGCTTGCCTCCTCATCCTCCTCTGCCAGCGGCCAACGCCAACGTGCAGCCTACTCGCGCACCCGCAGCTCGGCCGCCAGTGTTCCCGAGAAGAGAGAATGTGAACCAAGTGGCTTTAGGAGCCAACCGACATTTCAACAATGAGAGCTACCGCAACAACAACAACAACTACAACCGCAACAACAACAGAGGCAACAACAACAACCAGGGCAACAACAACAACGGCATCAATGGGGCGGAGGCTCCAACCAGTACCAAGAGCACCATGAGAGCTACATGATCTTCACTTCGGAGCCAGTCGACAAGCAATCACAGCACAGGCGTGCCATGGAGGTCAATGCAGTGATTCCTGCTGTCCCTCACTACATGTATTGGTGTGACCAGGAGATCAGGTGGTCCCGAGTAGATCATCCCAAGGTGATGCCCAACCCGGGTAGCTACGCCTTGGTGCTGGATCCTACTTTCCTGGGTCCCGAGAAGAATGTGAGGTTCAGCAAGGTGCTAATCGACAACGGCAGCAGCATCAACATCGTGTACAAAGACACACTCGAGAAGCTTGGGCTGGCCGAGAACATGCTGCTGCCCAGCAAGACCACCTTCCATGGTATTGTGCCCGGGATCTCGTGCAACCCGATTGGCCGAGTATGGATAGATGTGCTATTTGGCACCAGGGAGAACTGCCGCACAGAGCGCCTGCAGTTCGAAGTGGTTGATCATCAGAGCCCTTACCATGCTCTACTCGGCAGGCCTGCTCTGAGCAAGTTCATGGCCTCTACTCATGTTGCATATCTGAAGATGAAGATCCCTGGTCCCAATGGCATAATTACTATCTCTGGTGATTACAAGAAGTCCATGGAGTGTGCCTCTGCTGGTTCCCAGTTGGCGGAGTCGATGGTGATTGCTGCCGAGAAGAGGAAGATGTATGAGGTGGTGGCCATGGCGCAATCTGCGCAGGCTGGCGCGCAGGGCGTACCGAGTACCCAACACGGGACCGCGTTCCAGGCATCTCAGGAAACCAAGAAGGTCCAGGTCGACCCCGAGTTCCCCGACCGCGTAGCCATCATTGGCTCCGGGTTGGCGGAGAAATAGGAAAGCGAGCTCATCCACTTCCTCCGTGAGAATCGGGATGTATTCGCCTGGTCCAATGAAGATTTACCAGGAGTCCCGAGGGAGTTGGTTGAGCACTCATTACATGTGCGTCCTGACGCCAAGCCAGCGAAGCAGGCTATGCGCCGCTTCGGAGATGAGAGAAGGAAAGCCATTGGCGACCAGATCACCAAGCTGCTGATAAGCAACTTCATCATGGAAGTGCTGCATCCGGATTGGCTAGCCAACCCGGTCATGGTCGAGAAGAAGAAGGACGATCCCAAGGCTGCCACTGCATGGCGCATGTGTGTCGACTACACCGACTTGAACAAGGCATCCCCCAAGGATCCCTTCCCGCTACCTCGCATCGATCAGGTGATCGATTCCACTGCTGGTTGTGAACTGCTGTCTTTCATAGATGCCTACTCTGGTTTCCACCAGATTGCACTCAATCCTGCTGATCAAATAAAGACTGCTTTCATTACCCCGTATGGGGCTTATTGCTATCGTGTCATGTGTTTTGGCTTGAGGAATGCGGGTGCAACCTATCAGAGATGCATGCAGAAATGCTTGCACGATCAGCTCGGCAAGAATGTGCAGGTGTACGTAGATGACATTGTCATCAAAACGAATACAACACATACTCTGCTTGCCGACCTGGAGGAAACCTTTGCTAACCTACGCAAGTACAAAATGAAGCTGAATCCGAGTAAATGCACCTTTGATGTCCCGGCTGGCAAGCTACTCGGCTTCCTGGTATCTAGTCGGGGCATTGAAGCCAATCCTTCAAAGATAAAAGCTATTGAGAGCATGTCTTTGCCGAGATCCCTGAAGGATGTACAGAAGTTCACTGGTTGCTTGGCATCTCTGAGCCGTTTTCTGGGCCGAATGGGCGAGAAGGCCCTGCCTCTATACCAGCTAATGAAGAAAAGTGATAAGTTTGTCTGGACTCCGCAAGCGGATGTGGCATTCAACGAGCTGAAAGCAATGCTGGCTAGCGCTCCCATCTTGGCTAGTCCGCTACCCAAGGAGCCAATGCTGCTATACATTGCTGCCACTAACCGGGTAGTCAGTGTGGTGATTGTGGTGGAGCGAGAAGAAGAAGGCAAGAGTGTGCAGCGCCCAGTGTACTATCTCAGTGAAGTGATGTCTAGCTCCAAGCAAAACTACCCGCACTACCAGAAGATGACCTACGGCGTGTACCTAGGCGCCAAGAAGCTAAAGCATTACTTCCAAGAGCATCCTATCACGGTTGTGAGCTCTGCTCCCATCTCGGATATCATGGGCAACAAGGAGGCGAGTGGCATAGTAGCCAAGTGGGCAATCGAGCTGGCAGCGTATGCACCCGCGTACGCGAGAAGAGAAGCCATCAAGTCTCAGATTCTGGCGGAATTTCTGGTGGATTGGGCCGAGGTGCAGTATGAACCTCCTGCTCCAGTTTCTAATTACTGGAAGATGCACTTTGATGGCTCGAAGGTGAAGGAAGGCCTTGGTGCTGGCGTGGTGCTTACGTCACCCAAGCGAGATCAACTCAAGTATGTGCTGCAGATCCATTTCAAGGCGTCCAACAACGTAGCAGAGTACGAGGCAATGGTGCATGGTTTGCGAGTAGCCAAGGAGGTTGGCGTGCAGTGCATTATATGCTATGGCGATTCAGATCTGGTGGTGCAGCAAGTCTCTGGCACTTGGGATGCTCTAGATGCCAACATGGCATCATATCGCTTCCTGGTACAGTCTATGAATGGGTTCTTCGAAGGCTGCGAGTTCCAGCACATTCACCGAGCAGAGAACGAAGCGGCAGACGAGCTGTCCAAGTTGGGATCTTCTCGGGAATCCATCCCGGCGGGGGTTGCCTTGGAGCACTTGAGGAAGCCATCCATCAAGCCCTCTCCCAACTCGGAGTCCATATTTGTTCCTTCTCTACCAAGTGAGGAATCTGATCCCATGGAGATTGACTGGGAGAATGCTACAGGAAACCCGGGGACTGCTGCTCCCGACTCGGGGACTGCCATTCCCTACTCGGGGACTGCCACTCCTTACTCGGGGACTGCCACTCCCTACCCGGGGACTGCCATTCCCTACTCGGGGACTGCCACTCCATACTCGGGGACTGCTGTCCTTAACCCGGGGACTGTCGCATTCATTGAGGAAGTCCTTGCCAATCGATCTGGGCTCCAGAGAAGTGCTCCCAACCCTAAAGAGCAACCAGAGGTGCCTGTCCCAATGGAAGTGGACGAACCAGTGTTTCCCACACGGGAGACACCGAGTTGGGCCATGCCCATATTATCCTTTCTAAGGGATGGTACTCTGCCAGAAGACGAGGTGACCGCAAGACAGATTCAGAGAAGGTCCAAGGGCTATACCATATTCCGAGATGTGCTGCACAAAAGAAGTGCCACCGGCGTGCTGCAACCCTGCGTGGAACCAGAAGAAGGAGAAGACATCCTGGTAGAGATACATCAAGGAGAATGTGGGCATCACGCCTCTTCTCGGGCATTGGTCAAGAAAGCTTTTCGGCATGGCTTCTACTGGCTCACAGCTCTGCAGCAAGCTGAGGACATCGTGAGGAAGTGCAATGGCTGTCAGATGTTTGCAAGCAAGATTCACATGCCTGCTTCCGAGCTGAAAACCATTCCTATCACTTGGCCATTTGCTGTTTGGTGTTTGGACATGGTCGGACCCTTCCAGCCGGCTAGAGGCAACATGACTCACATCTTGGTCATGGTGGACAAATTCACCAAGTGGATCGAAGTGAAGCCTATTCGGAAGTGCGATGGGGCCACAGCTGTGAAATTCTTGAAGGATGTGATCCTGAGATACGGCTACCCGCACAGCATCATCACCGACAACGGCACAAACTTCGCAGAGGGGGCAATGGTGCGGTTCTGCAGAGATAAGCACATCCGACTAGATGTAGCGTCTGTTGCGCATCCAGCCTCCAATGGACAAGTGGAAAGAGCAAACGACATGGTACTGGCAGGCATAAAGCCAAGGCTGATTGAGCCACTGCTGAAAACACCTGGGTGTTGGCTAGACGAGTTGCCAGCGGTGTTGTGGAGTCTAAGGACTACCCCTAACCGGTCAACCGGCTACACGCCATTCTTCTTGGTATACGGGGCTGAGGCCGTGTTGCCAATAGACCTAGAGCATGACTCCCCCCGAGTAACCCTCTATACTGAGGTGGAGGCGAGAGAAGCTCGAGAAGACGACGTTGACCTGCTTGAAGAAGCAAGAGAGCTGACTCTGTCACGTTCGGCTATCTACCAGCAAAACCTGCGGCGTTATCATAGCCGAAAGGTGAACCCAAGGGTTTTCCGAGAAGGAGACATGGTCCTTAGGCTTGTGCAGCGCACAGCCGGGATGCACAAGTTGTCTCCTCCATGGGAAGGGCCCTTCATTGTGAGCAAAGCGCTGCACAACGATGCATACTATCTTGTAGATGCGCGCCCACCACAGGCGAACAGGGCAGATAAAGCTGGAGAGGAAACCAAGCGCCCTTGGAATGTAGCTCTACTCCGTCGTTTTCATTCGTGAGCAAAGATGTGTATGTACCCTCTTATCCGAGTTGAAATTCTATTCTGCAATCTGAAAATGAACTCGGGGACTGCCCTCGTCCAAAATTGCCCTAAGTGTTTCTACTCGGCTTTACCTTTTGCCTATTCGGTTGCTCTACTTCAAAATTCAAAGGTACATTGAGTACTGTGTTTAAACCTACATGCCAACTCTTCGACTTTGTTGCTGTCCGAAACCCGGCTTCATGGCAAGCAAGAGAACAAGCAAAAGGTCCATGAGCACAAGAAAAATTACTAAGGAAAGGAAGAGTGCAGGAACCGACTAGGGTGCTTTTACTACTGTTCTTTGTCTTATCTTTCGGCTAAGTGGTGGGCTGCGTTACTATGATTGTTTCTAAGCGGCTAAGTATTTGCAGCTCTGCTCTTTAACTCTTGTGACTCGAATACCAAAAAAGCAACAAGTTGCGGGTAGAGCTGAGACGAAAAGAGAGAGTGAATAAGAAATGCAACTCGGGGACTCGCATGATAACGCAACCCGGCATCAAGCCAAGGCTGAACAAAATGATTAAGTTGAAAGCAACAAGTGTGAATAAAAATGAGTAGCAAACGGCATAAATAGTCTGATACATTTGCACCCGGCATCCCGGGGATCTGATAAGTGTTTAAGGAATAAGCTGCAGGATAAACTCAGGTCGACGTGGTGTTCTCGGTGCTGGCCTTGGTTGTTTCATCTTCAGTAGTGGCATTGGTTGTGTCCGCTTCCGGGCTGGCGTCGACAGTCTTCGCGGCTTCGTCCTCGGCGCTGGCATTGGTCGCGTCCGCCTCTGCTCTGGCATCAACAAGCTTCGCTGCTTCGTCCTCGGCGTCGGGCTCGGTGGCTACCTGGTCTGAAGTGGCCGTGGCCACTGAGACGGGCGTTGTCGCGGAGGTGGAGCCGGTGGCTTGGGCGCGAAGGTTGACGGTGTCGTCGAGGAAAGCTCCTGACGAGGTGCCGAACTCGAGCGCGGCGGTGTCGATGGACATCTTCTCGCCCTCCTCCTCCTCGTCGCTACCCGCAATGACCGCAGTTTTCCCCTTCCCGGCCTTGCCACCAGGAGACTCGAAGCAGCTCAAGTCCAAATCATCCGAGTCCGTCTCCTCATCTTCGCCTTCCTCCTCGTCCTCCTCCATCTCGGTGTCGGGCTCAGTAAGGCCGTCGATGAAGGTCGCCGTGTCAGCATATTGGGCAACCTCGTGCGCAACCAGCTTGCGGATAGCAACGCAGTCGGGGTTCGTCTCCCACCTGGAGTCTCGGCGCATCTCGCGGATAATCTGCATATTGAGGTTTTCGTACCAAGTGGTGATGAAGAGCATCATCATGTCCGCACCTGCCCGAGCTCCCGAGGCGCGCCATTTCTTCAGTTTGGCCTTCACGCCGCGCAGCTTCAGGGCAAGCCCGCGGATGGTCGTGGGCGCGTCGTCCTGGGGCCAGAAGAGTTCGTGGAGCTGGAAGCCAACGCGTACCAGATCGGTGCCCACGCCAGCTAGGCGCTGGAATTGCCCTTGCATGACCAGGATGCTCTCTTCAATTTCTGCTCGGGTGTCCATAGGCTCGCCCTTCTCAGTGCGTGCTGTTCGGGCCTTGGCCAGGGCAGGCGCGCAAGAAGACACGATATCAGGGAAAACTTCTGCAAAAGCTATGAGAGAAGATCAGAAACGAGAAACAGAGAAGAAAGGTGCAGCCGAGTAGCGGAGAAGCAGAGAAAAGGGAGCACTTACTGGTCAAGTCATAACGCAGCCCTTGCAGCAGGTTCTTCCAAGATTCCTCGTTGGCTAGATGCTTCTCCTCAATCAAACGGAGCTCCTCTAGCTGAGTGAAGAGGCCAGCATTGCTCTTCTTCAGCACCTCGCACTCCTGTTCGAGGGTTCTTTCCCTGGCTTTGGCTGTTGCTTCGTTCCTCTGCTTGTCGGCAAGCAATTCCTCCTTCTCGGCTGCTAAGTCGAGGGCGTCTTTGAGCGCAGTCTGCAACTGGGTCTGGAGAATTTCCATCTCGGTGGTATGCTCTTTTATCAGCTCGACAGCCTGGCTGGACAGTTGTTGCTTCACCTCAGCAGGCTTGAGGCAGTCTTGATGTTCCTCGACAAATTTTTTATGATCTTCTGAGAAAAGCAAAGCACGATCAACAGAGTAGCGAAGAAAGGAATACAGAGACAAGCCGAGAAGACGACAACGTACCTTCCAATCTCTTGATGGTGGCCTGGCCATTCTCGACGAAGGCACGACAGTTCTCGTGCTCGTCAGACAGGGCCTTCAACTTCCCTGCAGAGTAAAATTGGTTAGCGCAAAAAGCAGAAGCGGGCGTAAACACCAAACGCAAGAACCGCGCAGCTAGAAGCGTACCTTCAACTTCAGAAAGCCTCAGAGTGCTGTTCATCACTTCCTTATCAGCTTCCTCGGCGGCTATCTTCTCTTTTTCCACGGCGGCAATGCGCCTCCTGGCAACAGCATGGTTCCAGAGTAGCCGACGATGCAAGTCGGTTCGCTTCAGTACGCTATTCTGAGAAGCAAAAGAAAAAAGAATCAGGCAAGGTAGTAGAAATTCAACCCGAGAAGGCGGCTACTCGAGAGAGTATCCGCCTACTCGGCCAGAATCTCGGGGACTGGGTGATGGATAAGGAAAAGAAGACGAGTAGAAGAGAAGTGAAAATGCAACTCGAAGAGGATGAGTAGGAGCTTACCGCGTAGGATTGCTCAAGGTCTTCGGCGTTCTTGCGGTGGACAAACATCTTGGCGGCAAGCGTAGCAGAGGTGGATGAGACAGTCATGGGTTTGTAACCCAGGTCTACCTTGTTCCAGTCGACACGCATATGGTCGATGTCGCCCAAATCCGTGCCGTTCCAGTTCGTATTGCCAAGAACCTTGCTGTCCCACTTGGCATCGATGAAGCCAATCAAGTCAAGTACTTGCTCGAGGCCCTGGGACGCCACCGCCTGATCCTGAACTCCACGCGAAGAAATGGAGAGAATTTGTCTTGATTTGGGGCCGGGGGCCTGGAGTCCACTGCCACGGCCTTCTTCCCTTTCTGAAGAGCAAGATTCCGTTCCTTGGAGGTGAGGCCAATCTGGTGCTGCTGGCTGACCTTCACCATGTATGGAGGGTAGCAGGGTGGATCTGAGACACCGGATGCAGCAGCGGCGCCAGCAGCCGCGCCAGGCTCGCGGATAGCCAACTGACCGGGCTGGGCGGTTGATGTTGGCGGCGGCATCTCGGCAGCCCGCTTCTTAGAAATTTCCTTCTTGGCTGTTGGCTTCTCAGTTTTCTTCTTCTCGGCGGCCTTCTTCTCGGCGGCCTCCTTTTCTGCAGCATCCTGAGCGTTCTTCCTCGTAACCGGCCTGGCCGGAGGGCTGGCTGTAGCCTTGGTTTTCTGCACCAAGGAAGAATCTGGTGCACTGGAGGAGGTACCTTGATCAGTAGGCGGCGCCAGGGGTGCGCTAACCGGCGCGGCATCCGGTTGGGCGCTACCCTGCGCTGCGTCTGGTTGCGCATCGCTCAGTGGGTACTGCTCCGTCGTGACGGCTGTTTCTACCCGCTGCTCGGCAGCGGGATCTGGCTGTGAGGCATCCGTTTCTTCTACCCGCGGCTGGGCCGCGGGGTCTTCTTGTTCAGCAGCCCCTGTCGCTGGCTGCTTTTCTTCTTCTTCCTGCCGCTCAAGGGCGGCGTCGTCATGCATCTCATGGTCTGGATCTTGGTTTTCTTCAGCCCTGGTGGCTGGAGGGAAAGGTGACAACTCCTGGTGAGCAGCATCCTGCGCCTCCTGCTCGGCGCGGGACTGCTGCTCCTGCTCAACGTCGTGGGCGTCGGTATCCCTGTACGGAGCCTCGTCGGAGTCCTCCGCTTGCGCCTTGGCGGTGTCGTTTTCGTCGCCGTCGAGGTTGATGAGTTTATCAACGTCAATGGCGGCTTTCTTCTTGGTCTTCGTGGGCGCACGAGCGGCATCCGCGTCCAAGGGGGCTCTGAAGAGAAAAATCCTGTTCAGAAATAAGAAGAGGGCAGAGGAAACAGCAAAGCAAAAGGATTGGGAATCAATCGGGAAGAACGAAGTGAACCAAAGCGTATGATCGAGAAGGAACTTACCCCTTGCGGCTAGGGATCGGTGCTCGTTTCCTCTTCACGACCTTCTTGGTCGTCTTCTCGGTGACTGGCTTCTCGGTTTTCTTCTTCTTGGCGGGGGGTTCTTGGGCGCCACTACCCGCCCGCTTGCGGGTGACAGGAGCGGCAACTGAAAGAGGTGGGACGACCAGGGCTGCATCGTCCTCGTCCTCACCTTCATCGTCGTCCTCATCCTCGCCTCCGTCCTCAGCATCGGCATCACCTGCGAAACAGAAAGGAAGAAGGGCGATTCAGAAGCAGGAAGCAGTTAGTTTGTGCAGCTTGCGACCAGACAGGATGAGTTCAATTACCTTCATCTTCGTCCTCGATCCAGTCGCGGACGGACGCATCGACACGGTGCCTACTCGTCTGGGCGGGCTCAGGAGGATTGAGCTTGTCCGCGGTCTCGAAGGAAACCACGTCATCTTCTTCTCGGTCATCTGACCAGTTGCCCTCGAAGCGCTCACAGCTCTCAGCAAGCTGGCGGTCAAGGACCTGAAGAATAGAGAAACATCGCAGAGTGAGTCGAGTAGCGTGAAGACACTCTATCCGACTAGGCGTGCAAACACCAAGCACAATAAGCCTAAACGGTTCGGCTAAGTGTCCTACTCGGCTAGGCGTGCAAACATTAAGCACATTAAGCCTAAGTGTTTCTCCTAAGTGTGCTGCCCGACAAGGCGTGCAAACAGCAAGCATACTAAGCCTGAGCAGTTCCGCTAAGCGCCCTACTCGGCGCAGAATGCGAATGCTAGTCGCAGCAAGGAGAGGAACTTATCTACTCGGATTGCATGTATTGGAAGCAGAATAAGAGGAACGTACCCGTGGAATCGGCTTCGTGCGGCTGTATGGGATGAAGCCATACTGCCAGTTATCTCGGAGGCCTGTGGTCAGGATGGACCTTGCATGCGTGGCGACGTCCGTGTTGCTGAGCTCGAACGTAGTCGTCCGAGTGCAGTCGCGAGGGCCGCCCATGTAGCACATGGGGTGGGAGCGTCGTTGCAGAGGCAGCACTCGGTTGCGGATCCAGCAGGCGACTGGATCGTCGCTCTTCAGCCCTTCTCCGATCAGATAGGCGAGCCGTTCCTCCATCTGAGTCAGATTCCTGCTGTTGGATGGCTTTCTCTTCCAGTTCTGCCCGGTAGGAGCTCGACTGCTCCAAGGGGGAAGATTGATGCGGTCCTCGATCTTGGCATCCTTCGTGGCGGGGATGTTCTTCACGTACAGGAAGGATTTCTGCCACTTGCGGACAGAATCCAAGCCCTTGATGCGAGGGTGATTGGTTCCCGTCCGCTGCACCATCATGGCGCTGCCGGTATCGGTTGTCCGGCTGCTGGCGGCCGCCCCGTCCTTCTTGCCTTGGCTCTGTTGGCGGAAGAAGAAATACTTCGACCACGTCTCCGTCGTGGGGCGAACACCGAGGAAGGCTTCGCACACCACGGCGTGGTAGGAGAGGAAGACAACCGCATTAGGAGGAAGGTGATGCATCTGAAGACCGTAGTGGTCGAGAAGGGAACGGAGGAAATCGGAAGCAGGGAGGCCGAATCCTCGCGTGAAGTGCGCGAGGAAGACGACGTGTTCGCCCTCCCGCAGGGCCGGAACGATCTCGCTGTCGGACGGCCGGCACTGAACACCAGGAGGAACCCTCCGGGTGTTCACAAGCCACGAGCAGTCATCGACGGTGACATCGGAGCCAGCCCAGCCGGCGCGAGCACTGTCGCCACGAGCCATGGCTGCGAGTAGGAAGTGGTGAATGTTTGGAAGAGGTTGTTGGAATGGTGGAATCCGCGGCGGCGCAAAGAGTTGTGCGGCGGCGGAGAGCTCGGCAGCGGCGGAGAAACAGAGAGGTAGAAGAGGAAAGTGCAGGGGAAGGAGAAGAGGAAGTTACCGTGGGGGTATTTATACCGCACCACGGGTAACCGTTACGAATTGGACTAGTGGGATCGATCGTGGAAATAAACCGTGTGGCGTGGGGTCTGTGGCCGGCTAGAAACGCACACAGCGCGGAACGCGCGCGTAACGGCCGCAATTGATCCCACGACGAGATCGTGGCTAATTACTGCGCGTGATGGGACATTACGAGGTCGTGGGCCCGCTCCGTGAAAACTGGGCGCGTGACCTGTCAGGGTCTGGGCAGCGAGGTGTCGCGGTCCTGGATGCGTGACACGCGTCCAGTTGCAGCACGGAAAGCCGGATTGTGCTCTGCGCTGCAGAGATTCGATTGAAGGAATTCCCTAAGTCTTTTTACTCGGTTACAGAGAAGGAGTCTAGCTCTATTCGGGAGAAAGGAAACTCAAGGTACTCTTCGAAATGCTACTCGAAGGTTTTACTCGGTATATTAAGGTTCAAGAGCAAGGTTGCCAAGCTTGGTTTTTAAGCTGGCAGGGCCCAGTGAACGAGTTCGCAGGGCTCTACCAGCTTCGGGGACTGCTGTCGTGGGGTTACCCCCGAGTAGGGTAAAGGCAAGTGGTAAAGGCAACGATCGGAATAGAGGTTTGGTCGAGTAGCCGCCTACCCGGTACTTGCTACCCGGTCGACTGCTACTCGGTCTCACAAAAAGATGACCAGAAGGAGATATCAAGCAAGATATATCTGTTCGAGTAGAAGAGTTGGCCCGAGTAAAACAGGCGGGAACCTACTCGGGCCAGAAGTCAAAGGAGCCGTTCTGACACAGGATCCCGCATATCCCAGGTCCGTACTTGGCACTGTTCACGACACTGTTCATCTGGGGACGGCGTGCCTGACAGCGACAGTGTGGCAGCAGGGCTTCGCAGGATAGGGGGGACCTACTCTGTGTTCGCACAGTGATAACAGACTGGTTACTTGGTTTTGCCCAACGACTTTCTGCATCAGGACAAGCTTAGAAGCCAAAGCTGTCAGCGGGAACTCGGAAGAAGGACGATGTGCACACGATGTCGACACTTGTTATATTTGGCTGTATCCGGCAGGGCACCGGGTATATAAGGTGCCCAGCCGCCTCCTGCGCGAGGGACGAAAACACACCACATAGCGTTACTAGAACTCACGTAGAGATTCTTGACCTAATCCTACCCGGAGAGGGAAGAGTGGCTACTCGGTAGCAAGAACATTTGTACTGTGGCTACTCGGTGAGACACCAGAATACATAGAGAAAGGCAGGAGTAGGGGTTTTACCTCCTCACGAGGGCCCTGAACCTGGGTAGATCGTGTTGTTTGAAGTGTTTGATCTTCACCTCACGCGTCTACTCGTCGCGTGATCCCTCCCCGAGCACCTCCAGCGTCCTTCGTCCCCACATCTTTAGCCATCCTATGGCATCTGCCGTGACACCACCACGACACTAGAGGAAGAAGACAACTATTTATAGGCTCCTCCAAATTCTGACCGTTGCATCACTCCAGGGATGGAATATTACGGTGTTAGGACCGGAAATTTTTGGGGCAGTCAGGCTGGATATTTGAAATATCCGGGGGAGGATTTTTAAATATTCCGGGGCCGGAAATTTTTGGCCAATAATCCACCCCCATATCTGCAAGCGGGCAGTAGCGATCCACTAGATTTTATCTAAGGACCAGGGGCGGATATTTACCCCGGAATATTCCGGGAAATTTTCCGCCCCGTCTTCTGTGCGCGGGCACCAGCGACTCCTCCAAATTATGCTAAGGACCAAGGGGGCCAGAAATTTCCTCCGGAAATTTCCGGGCACATTTCCGGCCCAGCTTCTGTGCGCGGGCAGATAAAGGCCAGTACTTAGTCGTTTGAAGAGCTGAGAGGGCCGGAATATTCCGGTGCTGGGGCCGGATATTCCTGCCTATATCCCCCAGATATTCCGGTGCCAGAGACTGAATAATCCGACTGCAATTTTCTCCTTCTTCAGAAATCCTTTGTGAAATTCTCCGAGGATATTATCGTTGATAATATGAGAGACCAGCTGTAGACAATTAAACAAAATTGTTGGTAGAGGGGATACCCGTGTTGTTATCATGACCAAAACCATTAGAGGGATCATGAGATTTCATAGGTTAGCCAAGGAAAAATCCCTTCGCCTCCCAATGTCGATGAAGCGAATGCTTAAGTCCTTTATACTCTCCAGGAAAGGCCGGAGTAACACAAAATTCAACAATCGAGTCAGATATTTGAGTCTGTGCTCGCCTGCCAGCAGCCAAACCCAGACTCGGGGGCTACTCCCATTGGGAGGGCTGATCGCGCCCCCGACAGAACAAGCAGGAAAGAAAGAAATTCAAAAAGGAAAACTCAAGTGGTCTCTAACCGAGAATTCAGGAGCCAAAGTATCAGTCTCCGTCAGGTGCACCATCCAAGCTCCTGGGCTTGCATGTCTCTCTTCTGCTTCAGGAGCAGCCGAGTGCCCTTGAGCACCTTCTTCCATGACTCCCTTGTCTCGAGTCCTTTGCGAGGAACCCGAAGATGCAGGAGCGTTGTCTTCGGGAGGTACACCCAAACCAGTATTCCAACGAGTAGGAGGAGTGGCTGCAGCAGTCGAAGAGGTAGGAGGAGTTGGAGCGGTAGCAAGATCCATGATAGTGCATGAGTGCACTCATTGCGAAACCCCAAGAGGAAGGTATGAAGAGCCCAACAACAAGTTTCCCCTTAGAAAGAAACCAATGTTGAATCGAACAGTAGGAGAAAGAAATCACTTCTGAAGGTTGAAGACAACTGATGTTGGCAGGGCGCACTACCGGTTCAGCAGCAACGTGGAACCTACACAACACAATAAAAGTACTTTGACCCAAAAAAACAGTGAGGTTGTAAATCTCACTGGTTTTGCTAACACAAAGGATTAGATGTATAGTGTGGAAAATAGTACTTGTTTGAATTAATGAAAAAAGAAAAGTGATGGCAGTGAATGAGAGGAAAACAGTAATTGCAGTAAAGAAAACAGTGGTTACAATGGTTGTATCATCACTGTAAAGAAATGGACCGGGGTCCACAGTTCCGTAGGGGCGTCTCTCCAAAACAGATAGATAACATGCTGGGTAAACAAATTACAGCTGGGCAATTTAGTGATATAAAGGCTGCACCGTAGTGCATATGCATGACATGATTATTACTATGTGATTCATGTGTGCATTACAACATAATTCATAGACCGTTATCCAACTACATCTATGACTAATAATCCACCCTCGGAGCGTCATCATATCAAACCTCGGGTATTAAGTTGCAAGAAACATATTATTGTCTTAAGTGAAGTGTGTAATGTAAACATCATTGTTTTCTCCCTAATGGAAAGAGCACATCCCTCATATGTTACGTTTATCTCACTCGACCATGAGTGAAAGGGAGGCATGAACCCACTATCGAGCATAAGTACCCCCTCTTGGAGTTACAAGCATCAACTTAGCCAAAGTATCTACAAGTAACGGAGAGCATGCAAGATTATAAATAAAATAAACATGATAGATTGATAATCATTGGACATAGAATTCAATATTCATCGGATCCCAGCAAACACAACATGTAGCATTACAATAAGATGAACTTGATCATGTTTGGAAGCTCACAAGATCTAAACATGAGGCATAAAGAGGAGAGAACAACCATCTAGCTACTGCTATGGACCCGTAGTCCAAGGATGAACTACTCACGCATCACTCCAGAGGCAGGCTTGGTGATGAAGAGCCCTCCGGTGATGATTCCCCCACCCGGTAGGGTGCCGGGGAGAGCTTCAGAACCCTCCCAAACTAGGGTTGACGATGAGGGAGTCTATGGAAGTTTTCGTGGAAAAAGGGTCGGATATTTAGGGTTAACTTGTGGAGGAGCTTAAATAGGGCATAGGGCAACGTCAGTGGGTGCCCAAGGGGGCCACACCACCTGGTGGCGTGGCCAAGGGGGTGCCGCCCTATGGTGTGGGCCCTCTAGGGCCCCCTCCGGGTCCCCTCCGGACTCCGTGTACGTGAAAAATTTCTATGACCTTAGGATTTTGTTTCGTCCAATTCCAAGAATATTTCCAGAACAACTTTTAGAAAACATGTAGCATATGGCATGAAAACAACATGGAACATCAGAAATTATAGATACTTTTGAGACGTATCAAGCATCCCCAATCTTAGTTCCTACTCGTCCTCGAGTAGGTAAAACGATAAAAGCAAATAATTTCTAAGGTGACATGGTACCATCATAAACTTGATCATCTAGACTGTAAAAGAATTTGTAAAGATGAGATCATAGTACTTTAAACACATACATGATAGATATAATTGTTGGAAATATGAGCAATTTACCACTTAATTTAATTAATAGAAACAGTAGGTAAAGCAAACTACAATTGCAATAGTCAAACTAGTCATTTGAATTTTCAGAGAGTAGACAAAAGGCATGCACAGTTTAATCATCTGAATTTCTAGAGAGTAGGCAAAAGGCATACAAAGTCTAGAATCTGGGGAAAACAAATCTACTCCAAATGCTAGAACTAGAAACTCTAGTAGGATCTGAAAAATGAGAATGAACAGAGAAGACATGAGCACATACTGGACAGGAGCTGGTGCAGCAGCGGGGCCATTGTTGACGTTGTCGCCCATATCGTCGAAGAGATCGTCGACTTCCGGGAAGAAGTCGTCGTTCGGGAAGATGTCGTTGTCGTCCGTGATGAAGAAGCCAGTAGTCGCGCAGAGCGCTCCCCAAAAACCTTATCGCCCTTCTCCCGTACAGGACTCGAAGTAGCGCAGTTTCGGAGGCCTACTGTCCCGACCGGCGGTGCACGCCGCAGGCCAGGATGGGGAAGACTTGAGCGGTGGCGCAAGGCTCTGGAAACGAGAAGGCAGTATATCTGTTGTGCGTATCTCTGGAGAGGAGCGACCTCTGGTTTTATAGGCACAGAACAGGAGGCGAACAGGCCAGGCGAGAAGATGAAACGAAGAGTCGGGAAGGCAAACATGCATCAGCCGAAGCTGAGCAGCCTCCATAATAAAAACCCACTGGGCAAAACGTTTCAGATTCTTGCGCCTGTTCATAGTTCTAATAAAGAGAGAGAGGCTCTCGGCTCGAGGCATTCCCGCAACCTGCGGCGCGTCGTGACGAGGCGAGGCGTGGCGTGGCGAGGCGAGCGGCGGCGGCGTCGGAGGAGGAGCGCGCGTGTGTCCAGCTCCTATTCCCTCCTATTCTTTTCTCTTTTACAAGGAGTGTGAAAACCTCCCCTTATAAGCTGCTCCAACTCTCCTTCAACTAGCAATGTGGGACTAAAGTTTCTTCCCACCCCTTGCCTTGCATGAATGGGCCAAGTGGGCCTCTAGGATTTATTAGGAATTTTGGAATATTAAATGGGCTGGTCAAATTGGACCAAAATTCCAACAATCCCCCACTAGATCCCGGAGGCACACGAAATTTGTCTTTGGTTCCAAAACATTGTTTTATATACCGATGCTTCAGTGGAGACTGTGAAGTTGAACTTCCACCTAGAACTCTGCTACACTAGTAAGCAACTTGTACAGTGGACTGCGCCTTGAACTGCAAGTTTTCTGCGAATCTAGTTTCACACAAAGCCTTGAACGATACTAGGCTGCCACAGGACTTCCCCGCGGGTGGAGCTTATGCGTCATACTCCTTGACCTTTCATGAGTTTATTAGAGAGCACCCAACTCTCATGGACTGCGACGTTTGACAGTCAGACTCATATAGATGTGTTCTTCAAAAGATGTTCTGCAGGACAACATCTCTGCTTAAATAAGCCACTTAGAACACATTAAGATAAACATCAACCTACCTTGCAGAGTAGGAGAGTATTGCATCTTCATGGAGTGGTATAAAAGGTAGGGATACTCTCCTCTCAGTTGATCAACAGCTTGTCTCCCAATTCGAATTCACGGGATCTCCGATCACATAGAGTGGGTTGCCACAGTGAACAACTTATATTGTGGGTCTCATACCCATCTCCTTCGATGCATTATCTATCACGTTACGTGATAGACCCTTTGTGAAGGGGTCTGCCAAATTTTTAGATGTATGGATATAATCCAATGCAATAACTCCGGAGTTTCTCATTTTTCTGAAAGATTTTAGTCTCCTCTTCACATGCATTGATGACTTCATATTGTCCTTAGAACTGTTTACTTTGATTATCACAGTTCATCGGGATAGCGGGTATAGGTTTTTCAACCACAGGTAAGTCCATCAAGAGCTGTTTCAGCCACTCTGCTTCAATAGTGGTTGTGTCCAATGCTGTGAGTTCTGCTTCCATAGTTGACCTCGTTAAGATGGTCTGCTTGCAAGACTTCCAAGAAACAGCGCCACCACCAAGTGTAAATACATATCCACTCGTGGCATTTATCTCATCAACGTCAGATATCCAATTTGAATCACTATAACCCTCAAGTACCCTTGGGTACCCAGAATAGTGAATCCCATAGCTCGCAGTGCCGTTCAAATAGCGCATGATTCTCTCAAGTGCGCACCAATGATCATCGCCCGGATTTGAAACAAATCGGCTAAGTTTTCTCACAGCATACGCGATGTCAGGCCTCGTAGCGCTAGTTAAATACATAAGCGAGCCAATAATCTGAGAGTATCTAAGTTGATCCTTTGCAATTCTTCTGTTTTTACGAAGTAGCACACTAGGATCATATGGAGTTGGTGAAGGCTTGCAGTCTCTATACCCAAAACGACTCAAGATCTTCTCCACATAGTGAGATTGAAGCAGTGTTATCCCACCATTGTCATCTCTCAGTAACTTGATGTTAAGGATAACATCAGCCACTCCTAGATCTTTCATCTCAAAACAGTGAGATAGGAAAATCGTGACCTCTTCAATCACTTTGAGGTTAGTTCCAAATATTAGTATGTCATCAACATACAAACAAAGAATGACTCCTTCGCCCCCACCATGGCGATAGTACACGCATTTGTCAGCTTCATTTACAGCAAAACCTGCAGCAGTCAAAGTTCTTTCGAACTTCTCATGCCACTGCTTCGGCGCTTGTTTAAGGCCATATAAAGATTTTAGCAATTTGCACACCTTTCCTTCCTGACCATTTACCATAAATCCATCTGGCTGGTCCATGTAAATTTCCTCTTCCAACTCTCCATTTAGGAAAGCGGTTTTAACATCCATTTGATGAACGAGAAGACCATGTGAAGCAGCTATCGAAAGTAGTACTCGAATGGTGGTAAGGCGTGCTACAGGTGAGTAAGTATCAAAGAAATCTTCACCTTCCTTTTGAGAATAACCCTTGGCCACAAGCCGTGCCTTGTACTTCTCAATAGTACCATCAGGCCTGAGCTTCTTCTTGAACACCCACTTGCATCCTACAGGTTTGCACCCGTAAGGACGATCAGTGATTTCCCAAGTTCCATTAGCCAAAATGGAATCCATTTCACTACGGACGGCTTCCTTCCAGTAGTCAGCATTTGGAGATGCATAGGCCCCTGAAATAGAACTGGGAGTATCATCCACGAGGTATACAATGAAATCATCACCAAAGGACTTTGCAGTCCTCTGTCTCTTGCTTCTTTTAGGAGTTTCACTGTTGTCCTCCATAGGATTTTCACCGTGTTCCATCGAAATTGTAGGTTCAGGAGAAGGGACTAATTCTTGACTTGATGAATCAGACATCTCCTGATGTGATGAGGTAGACATATCCTTCATAGGAAAAATGTCCTCAAAGAAAGTCGCATCATTTGACTCCATAATTGTACCAACACGCATATCAGACACATCGGATTTTATGACCAAGAATCTATAGCCAATGCTATGAAAAGCATATCCCAGAAAAACACAATCCACGGTGTTTGGTCCAACCTTGCGCTTCTTAGGGAATGGGATATTTACTAACGCCAAACAACCCCAAGGTCGTAGGTAAGAGAGTTTTAATCTTTTCTTCTCCCATTCCTCAAATGGCGTTATCTCTTTGTCTTTTGTAGGAACTCGGTTTAGGACATGACACGAAGTCATAATAGCCTCCCCCCACCATGCCTTGGAAAGGCCCGATGTATCTAACATGGCGTTAACCAAATTTGTTAGAGTACGGTTCTTTCTTTCAGCCACCCCATTTGACTGAGGTCAATAGGGAGGCGTCCTCTCATGAATTATACCATGTTCCGCACAAAACAAATCAAACTCGTTGGAAAAGTACTCTCCACCCCTATCAGAACTTAGTCTCTTAATCTTTCGATCAAGTTGGTTTTCTGCTTCAGCTTTATAGATCTTGAAGAAACTCAAAGCTTCATCTTTTGATTTCAGAAGATACACATGACAATATCTGGTAGAGTCATCAATTAACGTCATGAAATATTTCTTTCCACATTTTGTTAACACACCATTCATTTCACAGAGATCAGAATGTATGAGCTCTAGTGGTGCAAGATTTCTCGCCTCTGCAGTTTTATGGGACTTGCGAGGTTGCTTTGCTTGCACACACACTCGGCACTTAGAACCCTTAATAGGTGTGAAGTGGGGAATTAATCTCAATTTGGATAGTCGTGTCATGCAGCTAAAACTGATGTGACAAAGACGTGAATGCCACAAATTTGATTCATTGTTGCAAACATGATTTACAACGTTATTACAGACATCAGTCAAAGATAAGCGAAACAAACCACCACATTCATATCCTTTACCAACAAAGGTTCCAAACTTGGACACTACAAATTTATTCGACTCAAAGACAAGCTTCTAGCCATCTCTACACAGAAGAGAACCGCTAACAAGATTCTTATTTATAGAGGGCACATAATTCACGTTCTTCAGTCGTACAGTCTTCCCCGAAGAGAACTTCAGATCGACCGTACCAACACCGCGAACATAAGCATGTGAGCCGTTGCCCATCAGCACGGAAGAAATCCCTGCTGCCTGATAAGAAGAGAACATGGAAATATCAGAACATACATGTACATTGGCGCCCGTATCAATCCACCAATCAGGAGAATGACATACTGAAAGAACAGTAGGAAATATACCGTACCCCGCGTCCTTCATCTCAGTATCACCAATGAAAACATTGACGGTCTTGCCGCCTTTCCCATGTTGACGCTTGTCAAAGCGATTCGGGCAGTTGGGAGCCCAGTGTTCAGGATCACCGCAAACATGGCAGACTACTTTCTTCTTCTCATACTTCTTCTTGAAGTTGGTAGAATGTGATGTCTTATTCTTCACATCAAACTTTCCTTTACCCTCAAACTTGTTCTTGTTCCTGAACTTGTGGGTTTGGAAGTTTCTCTTCTGTACCAAGTTGGCACTAGAACTTCCATCAGCACCTCGAGCACGTGTGTCCTTTGCTCTTGCCTTTTCTTCGACATCAAGAGTCCCAATGAGATTCGAGACAGAAAACTCCTGTCTCTTGTGCTTCAGAGACGTAGCAAAGCTCCTCCATGAGGCAGGAAGTTTGGCAATGATGCCTCTGGCAATAAACTTGTCCGGTAACACACAAGTGAAGTTCTCAAGTTCTTTGGCGAGTGACTGAATCTCATGAGCTTGCTCAACCACGGAGCGCTCATCAGTCATCCTATAGTCATAGAATTGGTCCATGACATACAGTTCAGTGCCAGCATCTGAGGTACCAAATTTTGCCTCAAGTGCATCCCACATATCCTTGCCATTGTCAAATGACGCATAAGCATCAACAATGTTATCTCCAAGAACACTGGTCAGAGCAAGCTTAAAGAGGGTATTCATTTTCACATAGTTTGCCTCCTGTTGAGGGTCGAGATCACCCGTAGGCTTGCCAAGAGTGGCGTCATAGCAGTTCATGGATTGGAACCAGAGAACTGCTCTCAAGCGCCATCTCTTATAATTGGCGCCCTCAAACACAGGTGGCCTCATAGACGCAGCAAAGCCAGTTGGGGTAAATTGCCTATAATAAGGTTTTTTGGATTGTTGGAAATATGAGCAATTTACCACTTAATTTAATTAATGGAAACAGTAGGTAAAGCAAAACTACAATTGCAATAGTCAAACTAGTCATTTGAATTTTCAAAGAGTAGGCAAAAGGCATGCACAGTTTAATCATCTGAATTTCTAGAGAGTAGGCAAAAGGCATACAAAGTCTAGAATCTGGGGAAAACAAATCTACTCCAAATGCTAGAACTAGAAACTCTAGTAGGATCTGAAAAATGAGAATGAACAGAGAAGACATGAGCACATACTGGACAGGAGCTGGTGCAGCAGCGGGGCCATTGTTGACGTTGTCGCCCATATCGTCGAAGAGATCGTCGACTTCCGGGAAGAATTCGTCGTTCGGGAAGATGTCGTTGTCGTCCGTGATGAAGAAGCCAGTAGTCGCACAGAGCGCTCCCCAAAAACCTTATCGCCCTTCTCCCGTACAGGACTCGAAGTAGCGCAGTTTCGGAGGCCTACTGTCCCGACCGGCGGTGCACGCCGCAGGCCAGGATGGGGAAGACTTGAGCGGTGGCGCAAGGCTCTGGAAACGAGAAGGCAGTGTATCTGTTGTGCGTATCTCTGGAGAGGAGCGACCTCTGGTTTTATAGGCACAGAGCAGGAGCCGAACAGGCCAGGCGAGAAGATGAAACGAAGAGCATTGGGCAAAACGTTTCAGATTCTTGCGCCTGTTCATAGTTCTAATTCATGCGTGTGGCAAAATAAAGAGAGAGAGGCTCTCGGCTCGAGGCATTTCCGCGACCAGCGTCGCGACGAGGCGAGCGGCGGCGTCGTCGGAGGAGGAGCGCGCGTGTGTCCAGCTCCTATTCCATCCTATTCTTTTCTCTTTTACAAGGAGTGTGAAAACCTCCCCTCATAAGCTGCTCCAACTCTCCTTCAACTAGCAATGTGGGACGAAAGTTTTGTCCCACCCCTTGCCTTGCATGAATGGGCCAAGTGGGCCTCTAGGATTTATTAGGAATTTTGGAATATTAAATGGGCTGGTCAAATTGGACCAAAATTCTAACAATGAAACTTAGAAATCTCTTTGCATCATGAAAAGTAACACAAATAAAAGATCAAGAATAATAATGCACTTGAAAGTTATACATTTGTTTCGAGCATAAAGAAAATATAGAAAAGTTTTATTTCGCTTGTCCTTAAAAGTGGGGCAAAAGATAAATGCCAGGACACCTTCAAAATTCAAGTGGATGACTAGAATAAATAATTTGAAAGCAAGTAATAACACATCATGAATCAATCAATTATAATCTTTGGGACTGATGCACATTACACTCAGAATGGAAACAACGCTCTCTTAACTGTGCATAAAGTTAGAAGATGGCGACTCAACATAAAAGTAAAAGAAAGGCCCTTCGCAGAGGAAAGTAGGGATTAACTCATGTGCTAGAGCTTTTTATTTTATTAAATAGAGGTATTGAAAATATTTTTTAGAGAGGTGTATGCTTATGTCAACGAATGGTAAACAGAAAATATAGTACATCACAAGCCAACTACAATTCACAAGAGCGGCTCCAATTAAAGAACACAGAAGGTCATCCCTCTTCTCTTTTGTTTACACAATTATGCTTTGACTGATAAATCAGGGAAAAAAATAGTGAAGAGAATTTATAGTAACCAATTTTGGGGCTGGGCACCCCGCTGCCAGCTCTTCTATCAATTTGGATAAGCGGGTGTGCCACTAGTCCAGGTGTGTAAAGTCCAATCAAGAAGTGAGATAAAGATTATCTATTTACGTCCCGATGAGCTCAAACAGGGGCACAAAACATGAATAATTTTGAAAGTTTTAAAGGTAGCACATGAGAAATTTACTTGGAGTGGCGATTAAATACCACATGTAGGTAGGTATGGTGGAAACATTTGGAAAACTTTGGTTTTTGGGAGTTGGATGCACGAGTAGATCTCATACTCAGTACAGGTGGAGGCTAGGAAAAGACGGAGCGACAAAATAAGAGAGAAATAATGGCCATAATCATGCATAGCGAAAAAACATTATTAATGAAAGCATAAATGGTATTACAAGTCAAAAACTAAATGATTGTAGAGGCTATAGGTGACTGGTTTGTAGTAATAAACATGGTGTAAGCATGCGCCAAGTCAACCAAATAAAACATTCGAAGGAGAATACCACAATATTATGCTTCAATGTGATAAAAACAACTCATGATTCTTTGAATGTCACATTAAGCACTCTCAGCTATTTGAGATAAGTCATGCTACAATAATAAATACTAAGCATAGAATTAAAATAACATCCAGCATGACATGATAAAGTCTAGCCACAGTCTATACGAACTTCTTTTTGCACCGTTATAAGCACGGAAATTGTACTACTTTCCAACACCAATCATTTCAAACTAAACAGAAACTCTCCAATAGATATAGCAACGAAACAAGAGAGTACTACTACTACTTTACTAGAGCTAATAGCTCTGAATAAGAGATGCATGAAAAACAGAAGCTAAAAGGATTTGCAGCAGCTAGAATAAAACCTAAGAATACGAGCCTGATAGAAAACGAGTATTCATCTGAAAAAGCGGAGCGTGTCTCTCTCCCACACAAGAATGCTGGGTTCCAACTATGTTTGTTGCAGCAAGGAAACCAAAAGAAAACAAAACAAAACAAAACAAAAGCAAACAGACGGTCCAAGTGAAGTGCATATGATGTGATCGAATAAAAATATAGTTTCACTAAAAGTGACCTGATAAGTTGTTGATGAAGGAGGGGATGCCTTCGGCATCCCCAAGCTTAGATGCTTGAGTCTTCTTGGAATTTGCTGGGATGAACCACGGGGCAACCCCAAGCTTTGACTTTTTCACTCTTCTTAATCACATTATATCACCCTCTTCTCTTGACCCTTGAAAACTTCCTTCACACCAAACTCAAATTAAATCTCATTAGAGGGTTAGTGCACAATCAAAAACTCACATGTTCTCATTGGACACAAGAATTTATTAATAATTTTTAAACATTAGATACAGCCACTAATGTTTTGTGGAGCAAAGAAATCCACTCAACATAGTAAAAGAGAGAATGCAAGTAAAAAGGCAGAATCTATCAAAACTAGAATGTTCTATAAAGAAAAAAAATTCGGGACACTTACGTTGCTGAAATCGAAAAACTAGAAAAAAATTCGGAAATAGCTGAGGATTAAGCAAAAAAAAAATCAGGTAATTTTGAAATTTCTATGATTTTATACGAATTTAACAGTGGACAGCAGAAATCTGTTTACTGCGCAAAAATTCAAATCTAACCTCAACTTTCACTAGAGACTTTACTTGGCACAACAAATGCGATAAAATAAAGATATAAAGGAGTTTCTACAGAAGTAAACAACACCTTGACTCAAAGAAAACAGAAGAAAACATGGCAAAAATAAAACCATGGGTTATCTCCCAAGAAGTGTTTTTCTTTAACGCCTTTTAGCTAGGCCCAGTAAACAAAAATCAAGTATTTTCAAGTGAAGAAGTACCCAAATCGAGACAAGAAACCTCCTCAAAAATGCATTGTATTTTGTCTATAAAAGTTTCAGATGTCCCTTTCTAAACACTTTTAGGTTTACTACTTTCATCAAGTGGATTTTTGGGAACAATCCAATCAAAATTCTTGTCTAAAGCTTCATGCATTGCTACTAGTTTAAAAGGTATTGGTATTTTGATTTCCTCCTTGTTTTTAGGTTCAGTTTTCTCTAGTTTTTCAAGAGCACCAATAACATCTGCACATGATCCTAGCATCTTAAAACGATCAAAGACTTTCCTAACTTCTATAGCAACATCACCAAATTCTTGAAGAAAAGTTTCTAGAATAAAATCTATCTTCTCACTGTCTTCAACATCATTAGGTTAAGAAACATTTGCTGCATTATGGGGTTGAGGTTAACAAACCTAGCCTCTAACATGTGAACCAAAGAAGCTGCAGCAGTTTCATAATTGGGATCAAGTTTTACTATGGATCTATCCTCAAAATCTTTATTGTTGCTAACATGATTAAAGAATTCTTCAATATTATCCTTTCCAATTATAGAACCACTACCTATTGATAAGTCTTTCAGGGTGAACTTAGGGAGCAACATGATGAAAAATAACAACAAGGTAACAAAAATAACAACAAGGTAACGAAAATGACAACTAGAATAAGAACTAATTTATTTTGTGTTTTTCATATAGAGAAGCACACAAGACAAAATAAATTAAACTAAGCAAAAAAAGTAAAGAGATTGGAGGTGAGAGACTCCCCTTGCAGAAATCCCCTTCCTCCCCGACACCTGCGCCAGAAAAATGCTTGATGGTGCAGGAGTGCACTCGTTGGGAAACCCCAAGACGAAGGTATGAAGAGCACAACAACAATTTTTTCCCTCAGAAAGAAACCAAGGTTGAATCGACCGGTAGGAGAAAAAAATCACTTCTGAAGGTTGAAGACAACTGATGTTGGCAGGGCACACTACCAGTTCAGCAGCAACGTGGAATCTACACAACACAATCAAAGTACTTTGCCCCAACAAAACAGTGAGGTTGTCAATCTCACCAGTTTTGCTAACACAAAGGATTATATGTATAGTGTGGAAAATAGTACTTGTTTGTAGTAATGAAAAGAGAACAGTGATGGCAGTGAATGAGAGGAAAACACTAATTGCAGTAAAGAAAATAGTGTTGCAGTGGTTGTATTATCAGTGTAAAGAAATTGACCGAGGTCCACATTTCACTAGTGTGTCTCTCCAAAACAGATAGATAACATGTTGTGTAAACAAATTGCAGCTTGGCAATTGACAAATATAAAGGCTGCACTGTAGTGCATATGCATGACATGATTATTACTATGTGATTCATGCGGGCATTACAACATAATTTATAGACCATTATCCAACTACATCTATGACTAATAATCCACCCTCAGAGTGTCATCCAATCAAACCTCGGGTAATAAGTTGCAAGCAACAGATTATTTCCTTAAGTAAATTGTGTAATGTAAAACATCATTGTTTTCTCCCTAATGGCAACAGCACATCCCCCACCCGTTACGTTTCTGTCACTCGAGCGTGAGTGAAAGGGAGGCATGAACCCACTATCGAGCATAAAAAACCCCTCTTGGATCTACAAGCATCAACTTGGCCAAAGCATCTACTAGTAACGGAGAGCATGCAAGATCATAAATCACAAAAACATGATAGATTGATAATAATTGGACATAGCATTCAATATTTATCGGATCCCAGCAAACACAACATGTAGCATTACAATAAGATGATCTTGATCATGTTAGGCAGCTCACAAGGTATAAACATGAGGCATAAAGAGGAGAGAACAACCATCTAGCAACTGCTATGGACCCGTAGAGAGTGGAGGCATCAAAGAGAGGGGAACAACATGAATTGGGTTCCTGAACTCATCTCCTCGGGATGCACTCGGAGAACTCGAGCGCCTGGAGGTAGCTTCTACAACATTACTTTCTACTCGAGTGCGCTTTCACTCGAGACTCGTCAGCAACCTTCTCCTGGAAATCGCCGAGATCATCCACCTCTCGAGAAGAATTTTCTGTAGCAACTGAGGGGATGGAATCCAACTCCACAGCGGAAGCTTCAACCAAACCTTCCAGAAACGGGATGGAACCCGCCTTGGGTGGTTCACTGGGAAGAACATCAAGATTCTAGAGGAAAAAAGAAGCCGATTAATGAAAGAGAAGATAAATCGAAAAGGAAAGCATTAGAAGAAGGAAAAAAGCAGAAATCATAAAACAAAAGGGAAAGCTTACCTTAGTGCGTTTAGTCGAGGAGCAAAGTGGAGGCAGAGCAGGAGTCAAATCGACTACTTCGTTCTCCTTCACTCATGTGATCTGGCGTAAACACTGCTCAAGTTCATTACTCGAGAGCTCCTCGCGGCGCAAGCAGTGGGCCGAGTCAGCACTCGAATAATCCAACATAGGGACTACCCGATCCTCTAGAGGTTGTACTCGAAGCCTGAGGAACACGACAGCCAGGTGGGTTCTAGTAAGCCCTTCAGCTTTCAGAGTGGCAACTTGAGCCACCACGTCTTCGGTTTGAGCAGTTTCTGACGGATAGCTGATTCTTCCACGAGTTCCTGGGAACCACTAGCTTGTCCAGATCCACTAGAGGAGAACCATCAGAGTTGGAATAGTCATTTGCATAGAACCATCGACTCCTCTATCCAGTAACGGAGTCGACGAAGCCCATCGAAAAGTTCCTCGATTTCAGGTTGACTTGTATGTTACAACCCCCAACTTCATGTGGGTCGCTGCTGCTGAGATGCGCCTTGACATTGAAGAAATATTTGAAGAGGGCCAAGTGTGGTACTACCCCGAGGTAGCACTCGCACAACACGATGAAGTACGCAAGGTGCTACACCGAGTTCGGCGGGACGTCGTGAAATTGCACGCCGTATGCCGCCAAGAGCGCCAGAAGAAAGAGGTGGAGAGGAAAGGATACGCCCCTGGAGATGTGGTCCACGAAGGCCACTCGTTTGTTGGCCTCCAGTAGTGGGCGTACCTATGAACCTGGGAGACTTCATGATCCGGCTTGAAGGAGCCCTTCGCGTTCGGCCCGGTGAGGAAGTTGGGTATCCCGATGGATTTCGTCCACTTTCCTCATTTTTGCTGCTGGACCTCCGTGCCGCCAGCCGCCGAGGAACCGCCGTTCTTTTAGGTCTGCACCATGGTGTGGATTCGAGAAAGCTGAAGGAGCACGCTAATAGTTATGAGAAGGAAGTTGGAGCGGATGCGGGGCGAGGAAGAAGGGGAAAAACTTACCCTCCTCCCTCACGGTATTTATAAACAGGTAAATCCACCCGCGTCGTTAGATCCTTCTCAGGCTAAATCAGCCCTACATGTGGCGCGAGGAGGCCAACCGCTCCGCCTCCACGCCGCCCACTACGCGCGATAATCTAGACATTTACTGAGAATCCCTAGATTATCGCGCACTAAACGATCAAAAAGTGCTCAAAATCCACTCGAGGAAGCTACCGCCTGACAGGATAAGCACACATCACGGAAATTTCTAGTCCCTTGTTAGTAAAATAAGGCATTACGTCATTACTGGCGAATAGTACTCGAACAAGCACAACTTTCGAATGATCAGAAAAGTCACTCGGATCCAGTATAATCTTTTCAAGAGAGAAAATTTCACTCAAAAAAAGTGTGCAAAGTTGAGGATACTCCTTTTCCATTCGAGGAAACTGACTCGAATGAATTATTACCCGAAGCACTCTGCCTCCCAGATCGCACTGCTGCATCTAAAAAATCTAGATGTCGTACCCATGGTACGAATGTAAAACCGGCGGATCAGTTCCAACGGCCTGAGAGTTGCACCACTTCTGCGCTACCTGGTACCTTTCCATACCAATACGTGTGATGAAAAGTCCGAGGGAAACGTTGGGTAAAAATACTGACAACTAGAGTTTGACTCGGTAAGGCCTCAGCAGCACGAGTCAAACTACCCTAGGTTTTTCCAGGATTGAGCCCGAGGACTCGAACCCTGAGTAGGCTGACAGTGTGTTCTCCCAAGTGATATTAATCGACCTTGATCAGTCGTTAAGATGGAACTTGTCCAGCCATATCCTCCCAGGAAAAACTGATTCAGGGAGAAAGCTTGAGGTAGTTTGTTTTGCAGATTTGAGTCTCTAGATCGAGTCCTTGACTCCATAAGGCACTCGGAGGCTACTGATTTGGAGGTACCCGAAAGACCCCTCACCACAGGCCTACCCGGTGCCTTATGGAGGTCCACGATTGTCAGTTGTATAGGTTCACTAGTTCAGCGAAGAGATAATAAAATATGGGTAATATGGGTGGTAAAACAACATTTTGTAAATCTGTAATAAAAATGGTTGCAAGCAAGCAAGTAGTAAAACTAATAGAAAATGATATAGCAATGGTGGAAAACAAGGCCTAGGAATCATACTTTCACTAGTGGCAACTCTCAACAACATTAACATACTTAAACACATGATATTTCCTTTAACAACATGCATGAAAGACATAGCTCGAAAATGGTTCCTCGTGAATAAAGTAGGATGAGAATCGCGTAGGCTACACAAGGACACCTTAAAGTTCATGTTCCCATAAATGAACACCCCAACCCTGTCACTTTGAGAATCCAAAGATAGTACTAATAAACACCACAACCTATCTCTTGAATATTGTCTTTCTAATCAATTTACAACACCCGCACTATCACCTTGGCACTATAGAGATTGTACTAAACACAAGCATCAAGAAACCTCATGATTCCAGTTCAATGCAGCAAAGTAGGAGCGGGTTCATGGTAAGTATCCCTCTAATTCAAGGTCCATAGAGTCACACACGACACCCGCACTGTCAGCATGGCACCGTGGAACAAAGGAGACTCCAGAGAATTATACTAGAAAAAACCAATTGAGTACACCGGATCCATCACATAATGAAGGGGAACATCATAGATTCAACAATGATAACATAGCACACGGTCACAATCAAGATCACATCATGGGAGAGTGACATAACCACATAGCTATTAGCATGAGTCCCTAGCCACGAGGACGGACTACACCTGCATCATCGTGGGAGGCATCAATGTTGATGAATAGGCCTCCGGTGACGTTCCCCCCCTCCGGCCGGGTGCTGGAGCAGGGCTGCAGAAGCCCTAGATTGGACTTTCGAGGTAACAACGCCTCTTTTTATGTTTCATGGAAAATAAATCTGCCCCCAAACTTTTTAGGGTTAAGGGAAATTTATCGGCGAAGAGGTACCGAGAGGCGGTGGCTAGGGACGCCAGGGGGTGCCATGCGCGGCCCTTTGCGAGAATATTTCCTTAAGAACTTTTCTGAAATAGAAAAAAGTAGAAAACAACAACTGGCCTGGGGCATCTTGTCAATAGGTTAGTTTGTGAAAACATCCATAAAACGTAGAAAATGATAGAAAACATGTGGAAAACAAAAGGTATTGGGTAGAAAACAAGCATAGAGCATAAAAAATTATAGATATGTTTGCAACGTATCACCATCCCCAAGCTTAACTCCTACTCGTCCTTAAGTGGGTAAGTGATAACAAAATAAATTTTGAGCTGACATGAAGCCAACACAAATCTTGATCAATCATATGTTAAAGCACTTTAACAAAGGCATGATAAATATTATTTGAACTATTGTGAACTTAGCAACTATGTTCCACATCAAAAGTAACACAAATAAATGACAATGAATAATGAAGCATTGAAAGTGATAAGTTTGTTTCGATCGTAAAGAAAAAACATGATAAAGAGGTATCCAGCTTGTCCTTCATGTGGTAGCATAACATGAATGCGAGGACACCTTCAAAATTTAAATGGTGTCTAGATACGAATAAGTTCAGAGCAAGCAATACCATAATCATGAATCAATCAATAATAAATTTTGGGACTATGCTCACTATACTCAGAATGACAACTATGCTCTCTTAAGTGGTGCATCAAGTAAGAAGTTGAAGACTCAACATAAAAGTAAAAGAAAGGCCCTTCGTAGAGGGAAACAGGGATTACTCATGTGCTAGAGATTTTATTTAATAAAACAGAGGTATTGAAAACAATTTTTGAGACAGGTGTATGTCTATGTCAACGAATGGTAATGAAAAACTTATCATAATCCATGTCAAGCAGTTTTTTTGAAATTTTCCATTAGCATTTTTTTTATTTTGGTTCGCACTTCCCCCACCATTCCTTTCACAAACCAGAGCTAGTCGTATCCGCGGGTGCCCACGAGCATTCATCAAACCATGGGGAAGTTCCTTTTAATTTTATTTGAGTTCATATTATTTGGCACCAGCTCTCTACAAATTTCGACGAGCACAGATTCCATACTCATCGGGTGAAATAAGGGAGAAGAACTTTGCTTGGCATAAACCATGATAAACTTTAAACTACTTCCTCATGAGCTAAAAAATAACACAAAATATGTTCAATAATTTGGTAGGTATGGTGGACACATTGGAAAACTTTGTTTTTTGGGAGTTGGATGCACGAGTAGAGCTCATACTCAGTACATGGTGAAGTCTAGCAAGAGACTAGGTGCGGCCAACTAAGAGAGCAACAACGGCCATAATCATGCATAACGACAAAACAACATTAGTCAAAGCATGAAACGATATTACAAGTCAAAAACTAAATTATCATCAAGGCTAGAGGTGACTTTGTTTGTAGTCATAACATGGTGTGAGAATGTGCCAAGTCAATCTAGATAAATCATTTAAAGGAGAAATACCACAATACCATGATTCATTATGAGGAACAACACATGATTTAATTTCAATGGCACATTAAGCACTCTCGTCTATTTAAGACTAGTCATGATACATCATAAATAACTAAGAACACGATTAAAATAACATCTAACATTACATGCCAAAGTCTAAGCCAGAGTCAAAACAAGCTTTCTATTGCGCCACTATAAGCATGAACCATTTTACTCTTCTCCAAAACCAATCAACTTATTTGAAACAACTCTCAAAGAAAATTATCATAAAAAAACGAGCGATCTAATCATATATAAACGAAGCAAACAAACAAGCCTTGAACAAAATTCGAGTAAAAAACAAAAGCTAAACGCAGTACTAGCAAAAACTGAACACTCACAGAACAATAAGAGTGAAAACTAGAGTGTTCTAGGCAATCAAAACAGAGCGTGTCTCTTTCCAAAATAAAATTTCTGGGATCCCACCAAAATCTACAACAAACAAAACAAAAATCAAAGAAAAATAAAATGACACTCCAAGAATAACACATCATGTGAAGCAATAAAAATAAAGTGTTTTGAAAGAAACCTGATATTTTTGTTGATGAAAAAGGGGATGCCTTGGGAATCCCCAAGCTTTGGCACTTGTACTTCTTGTATATGTCTTGGGGTGACATGGGCATCCCCAAGCTTGAGCTCCTGTCCATTCTTCATCTCATCACATCATACTTCTCTCCCTACACTTGAAAACTTCCTCGAACTAAAACTTCTCACAATCTTCATTAGCAACGTTAGTGTAATCAAAATAATAAATCCACTTGGATCAGTTTCAACACAAGTATAACACTCCATTTAAAACATTAGCTAATGTTGCAACTTCTTTTAAATCCCTTCCCCTCAAAAGAACACCAAAATAAAAAGATGAAGAGGCAAATGCAAATATTGGCAGAAATCTATCAAAACAGAATAGCAGGTAAATATGATTTTTTTTGAAAATCTTTTGTTGCTCAAATAAAAAATGGGAAACTAATGGAAGTTAGATATAACCAGGGGCATGTGTCTATTTCTTTTAAAAGTAATCTTACGTTCTGGCTAAGAAAAAGAAAGTTTTTGGTGGGAGCGCAATTTTTTTTCGAGGACAAGAACTTCACCAAATCGCGCTAACCCTCTTTTAGATGTTACTCTTGGCACAAAACAAAATAAAAAGGATAATAAGAAGTTTTTAAAGAGGTAAAAACTTCCAAGACACAAATAAAACAAAAGAAAACAGAAGAAAACAAAGGGAAAACATGAGACAACAGAGTGGGTTGCCTCCCACAAGTGCTTTTCTTTAAAGCCTTTTAGCTAGGCATAATGATTTTAATAGATGCTCAACATAAGAAGAATAATTTAAGCATAATAGTAGAGAGAATAAAGAAGAAAATATAAATCACATTAAAATCTAACCCACTTCCTAAGCAAAAATAATCTTGTAAAGAAATAACTCATTGAAGCACGGAGGAACTTGATTCTTATTACTCTCCAAAATAGTGGGATCATCATTAGATAAATTCTTAGTCTCCAAACCCACTCTCATCATTGTAATCATCATAAATAGATGGCATATCATAATCATACTCAATATTCTCCTCCAAGCTAGGTGAGCTAAAGTTCATTTTGGGTTATTATATCATCATCATAAGCATTAGGATAATTATAATTGCTAGCAAACCAATTTTCAAACATCACATTATTAATAGCAAAGGTATTTTCAAATCTATCATTCCCAAGATTAAATCTTTCCATATCATCATTAGAAGGAACATGGGTAGAACTAATATCATAGCAATTATTGATATCATCATTTTTAGAATTGGTGCCAAAAATAGTTTCAAGATTATAAGTAGTATCATCATTGTCCCAATCATGATCATCAAATTCAGTAGTAGGCATAAAATAACCATCTTCAATAGTGCCTACAGACTTAACATCACAGTAATACCCAATATAACAATCATGTATATCATCTTCAATATTAATTTTCGAATCATACTCACTAGGAATAACCATGAGAGGAGCAACATGATTAGGGGAAGGTAATATATTCTCTCCCTTTTTCCTCCTCCTCCTCCTCCTCTTATTCTCCTTAACAGCCTTAGGAGAGAGTGGTGGAAAACGAAGCTTCTCCACGTACTTTGATTTATTGTTAGAAACATTAGGCGAAACTCGAGAGATTTTCTCCCTTTATTTAGTGGAAATAAAAGAAACATTCTTATTTTCGTAATTTGGTAAAGTTCCATTCTTTCCAATTTTTTCTATTTAAGGATTTTCATGGAAATTCTCAACACAATATGAGTAGCATCCCTGCAGAATGTTCTTTATTCCCAAAGTATTGATGTCTAACCGAGAGGTTTTTCCTAATAACTCTTCACTCCCCCAAAATAATGTAAGTTCATCATAAAAACAGAGGTGGTCATGTCATCACAAAGGGGATTGATGATTCTATCATAAAAGTCTAATCATTGAAATTAAAGTGACCCACTTCATTGCAAAGTTCACAAATAGAAGGATAGTGGTCTTGCACTTCTTCAGCAAACTGATTTAGATCATTAATCCATATGCTAGTTTTTTCATGCTTATGTTGCTTACAATAATTATATTCTTCAACATGAGTACTTCCACAATGTCTATGCACTCCAAAAAATTTAACATGCTTGTATAAAACATTATTTTCATAAATTGGATCATGTATATTGCAATCATTCTCAACTATTCCATTTCCTTTGCAATTGTCTTTAAAAGGTTCATGATACTTGGTTCAATTATCTTTAGGAACATTGATATGAGAGGAAAAAGATTTCGAAAACAAACAACTATTTGAGAATCAAGTAGAAACTTATCACTAATCTTACTAAAATTATCAGTTTCAACAAAGGACTTAACGCAATCATACTCATAATCTATAAATGATTCTTTACGTGTGTCGATCTCCCATTCTAAAGTGTTCTGTTGAATCCTTTCAATAGGGTCCCATCTAACATCAACTTTATGGCTCGCAAAAGAACTCATAGAAGAATCATCAAGCATATCTTTGTCCTGATGAGAAAGCCTTGCATAAACAATGTTAACAATAATTTCATTTGAAAAGTTATGATTGGGGCATTTAAGCATTAATGATTTCAGCCTTCCCCAAGATTGAGCAATTCTCTCTCCGTCACGAGGCCAAAAACAATATATATAATTCATGTCTTGATACATTTCATGAAGACGATAACATTTAGAGTAAAAGAGAGACATAAGATCTTTATAATCCCAATAAGTGAGAATCGTCTAGTAGCATATACCAATCTGGTGCCTTATCTTTCAGTGATAAGGGAAATATTTTCCTCATGATTACTTCACCTGATACACCTGCAATTTCAAACAACTCGCGCAATTCTTTAATATTAAGCAGATGCAAACTTGGATGGACAGATCCATCTGTAGCATAACGATTATTCATAACACGATCGATTATCCCCATAGGTATTTTAAAAGGAACAATTTCAGTTGGTGGAGGACCTTTCTCTACCACATGAGTGGTTGATGGGTCATTCCTAAACAACCAACTGATAGTAGAGGTTTCCATAATAAAGCAAAGTAACAATAAAAAAACACAAGATGAAACAAGAAACAAATAAAAATAAGCCTAACTAGTGAAAATAAAAACAAGAAAAAAACATAAAATTGCAAGATCTAAAGAGATACCTTCAAGATCTAAGCTCCCTAACAATGGCGCTAGAAAAGAGCTTGATGTCTATTACACGTTACTTCTCTGGTAGACTATGTTGGGCCTCCAAGCGCAGACGTTTGTAGGACATGAGCAAATTTTCCTCAAGTGAGTAACCCAAGGTTTATCGAACTCGGGGAGGTATAGGTTGAATGTATCCCTCTCAAGTAACCCTGCAGTTAAGATACAAGAAGTCTCTTGTGTCCCCAACACACCCGATACAATTGTCAGTTGTATAGGTGCACTAGTTCGGCAAAGAGATGGTAAAATATGGGCGGTAAAACAAGGTGTTGCAAATCTGTAATAAAAATGGTTGCAAGCAAACAAGTAATAAAACTGAAAGAAAACGATATAGAAATGGTGGAAAACAAGGCCTACAGATCATACTTTCACTAGTGCCAACTCTCAACAACATTAACATAACGAAACACATGATATTTCCTCTAACAACATGCATGAAAGGCATAGGTCGAAAATCATTCCTCGTGAATAGTGTAGGATGAGAATCGCATGGGGCTACACAAGCACACCTTAAAGTTCACGTTCCTGTCAATGAACACCCCAACCCCGTCACTTTGAGAATACAAAGATAGTACTAATAAACACCACAACCTATCTCTTGAATAATATCTTTCTAATCAATCTAAATCACCCGCATTGTCACCATGGCACTATAGAGATTATACTAAACACAATCATCAAGAAACCTCATGATTCCAGTTAAATCCAACAAAGTAGGAACAGGTTCATGGTAAGTATCCCTCTAATTCAAGGTCCATAGAGTCACACACGCCACCCGCACTGTCATTGTGGAACAAAGGTGACTCTGGAGAATTATACTAGATAAAACCAATTGAGTACATCAGATCCATTAAATAATGAAGGGGAAACATAATAGATTCAACAATGATAACGTAGCACACGATCACAATCAAGATCACATCATGGGAGATAGACATAAGCACTTAGCTACTAGATGGAGCCCTCAGCCCCGAGAAGGGACTACACCCGCATGATCGTGGGAGGTACCAACGTCGATGAAGAGGCCTCCTGCCGAGTGTTCGTAGTATGGTTCATGGCAGGGGGTGCCATAATCCTTTGTGTAGATCATGGGAAACGTAGGGAAGTTGCCGTAGGCGGGGACACAAGTTTACGTAGGTTCGGTAATTCGCAACAATGGTGGTGCCCCTGCCCCTGCAATCTCACCAAATCGGGACTAAAGCCTGAAGTATACGAAGTACAGTGTGAGTCTAGGTTTTGTGCCTGTCCTCTCTCTGAGGCAGCTCCCGTCCGGCTTTATATATGCATCCGGACTAGGGCTTACATGACGGAAAACATGGAGTCTAAGGAAAGTATTCCTCTTCTTGGTAAGCAAGATGCCCGTCTTCTTCTCCAAGCTGGCAGTAATCTGGGTTCTTCTAGAATTCGCCTTTCTGTGTGTCAGCTTACTAGGCCGCCCAAAGGACTTTGCTCCATTACCTATGGAACACCCGGGTAATCCGGCCTTCGGCCAATGCCAGATACAAACCCCCATTTGGCATATATCCGACACCTCTGTTGACAATTCTCCCCCTCCACCAGGGTGTCACAGCAGGGCTGCAGAAGCCCTAGACTAGACTTTCAAGGTGACGACGCCTCTTTGTATGTTTCATGGAAAATAACTCGTCCCCGAACTTTTTAGGGTTAAGGGAAATTTATGGGCGAAGAGGCACCGAGAGGCGGTGGCCAGGGGCGCCAAGGTAAAAAAAAAATGATCTTCGTGGATTTTCAGCCGTTTCCGAGAATATTTTCTTCAGAACCTTTTTGAAATAAAAAACAGTAGAAAATAGCAATTGTCCCGGGGCATCTTTTTAATATGTTAGTCTATGAAAACATCCGAAAAACGAAGGAAAATGATAGAAAAATGTGGAAAACAAAAGGTATTGGGTAGAAAACAAGCATGGAGCATAAAAAATTATAGATACGTTTGCAACTTATCAACCTCCCCTTGCCAATGCGCCTCGCTAGGGGAGTCCCTGGCCAACTCGGTCAGGGTTTCTCCATCCTCTTTGTCCGCACCACTGTTGGGCCCATGTGCCTCATTGACACATGTGTCCCCACCAGGGCTTTTACCATTCCTTCATTTCTTTGAAGTATAGAAAATCCTGGAACCCTCCGAAATATGCCGGAACCTTCCTATACCATTCTTCAATTTTTCATAAAATGTCTAAAACCATTCCATACATTCTCAGCAGCATTCTAGATTCCTCCTTTATATTTCATGACTCTCTAATTATTACTTCGGTGCTACTTCATCTATATCTTTTATCGAACCCACTTCCTATACATCACTGAAATCTTAAGTGTGTGAACATATGGGTCCTAGAACTCATTTTTCTATAATGATTATCATCGGTACCCTGATGCACATAATGATCCCCACACATATCACGAAGATCTTTACCGTGAGAACCTCTGTATTACTATCGATTACTTACTACCACTTCTCGGTACTTTACATTTCCTGAGGTGAAACGATGTTGTTATCCTCATTACCCCGCATGTAATTTTTTTACTCATTCTGTATTATCGATGTTCTAGTGATCATATCCATTATCACGTGTTCGTACTAACAATGATGAACACCATAATACCCGAGAGGGCCCATGATACGTCATAAACATATCCATAATTTTTGATGTTCCATATTGTTTTCATACTATATGCTACATTTTTCCTTTAACTTTATGTCATTTTTATCGATTTTCTCGGACTAACCTATTGACAAGATGCCAAAGAGCCAGTTCCTGTTTTGTGTTATTTTTTTATTTTAGAAAAGTTGTTCTAGAAATATTCTCGGAATTAAATGATAAGAAAACCAAAAGTCTTAGAAATCTGTCGTGCACACGGAGTACGGAGGGTGGCCACAGAGGCCCCACACCATAGGGCAGCGCCCCCTTTGGCCGCGCCCAGGGGTGGTGTGCCCCCTATCTGCCCACCGACGTTGCCCTCCCGCCTATATATGCCTCTTCACGGGTTAACCCTAGATACCCGAGCCTTTTCCAGCAAAAAACATGCGCAATTGCCGTCAGCGTCAACCCTAGTTCGGGAGGGTTCTGGAGCTCTCCCCGGCACCCTGCCGGGAGGGAGAATCATCACCGGAGGGCTCTTCATCACCTTGCCTGCCTCTAGAGTGATGCGTGAGTAGTTCATCCTTGGACTACGGGTCCATACAGTAGCTAGATGGTTGTTCTCTCCTCTTTATGTCTCATGTTTTTATCTTGTGAACTGCCTAACATGATTAAGATCATCTTATTGTAATGCTACATGTTGTGTTTGTTGGGGTCCGATGAATATTGAATTATATGTCCAATGATTATCAATCTATCATGTTTTATTCATGTGTATGTGATGCTACTTGCACTCATTGGGAGACCCTGAGAGGAAGGTTTGATGAGCACAGAAGCAAGTTTTCCCTCAGAAAGAAACCAAGGTTGAATCGACCAGTAGGAGGAAGGAGTAACTTCACAAGGTTGATGCGGCTGAGATGGCAGGGTGCACTACCGGTTCAGCAGCAACATGGAACCTACACAACACAAACAATTCAGTTTGACCCAACGAAGCAGTGAGGTTGTCAATCTCACCGGTTTTGCTGATAACAAATAGGTTAAATGTATGGTGTGGCAAACAATATGAGAACAGTATAAAAACAGTAGCAGCAGTGTGAAAACAGTGGAAGCAGTGTGAAAGCAGTGGAAGCAGTGTGTGTATTATCAGAATGAGAAAATGGACCGGGGTCCATAGTTCACTAAAGGTGTCTCTCCATAAAAGATAGCTAACATGCGTGGTGAACAAATTACAGCTGGGCAATTGACATATAAAGAAGATGCATGACATAAAGATTACTATGAGATTCATGCGGGCATTACAACAAAATACATAGATCGTCATCCAACTGGATCTATGACTAATAATCCACCCTTTGAATATCATCCGAACAAAAGTTTGGTATTAAGTTGCAAGCAACGGATAATCACAGTAAGCACAGTGTGTAATGTAAACAAAGTAAACATCGTTGTTTTCTCCCTAATGGCAACAACACATCCTTTATCCATCATGTTTCTGTCACTCGAGCACAGATGCAAAGGAGGCATGAACCCACTATCGAGCATAAATACTCCCTCTTTGAGTCACTAGCATCTACTTGGCCAGAGCATCTACTAACAATGGAGAGCATGCAAGATCATAAATAACATAACATGAAGATAACATGATAGATTGATAATCAACAGACATAGCATTCAATAATCATAGGATCCCACCAAACACAACATGTAGCATTACGAATAGATGATCTCGATCATGTGAGGCAGCTAATGAAATCTAAACATGATGCATAAAGGATGAACTACTCACGCATCACTCCGGAGGCGGGCATGGTGGTGTAGACCCCTCTGGTGATGAATTCCCCTCCCGGCAGGGTGCCGGGGAGAGCTCCAGAACCCTACCGATCTCGGGTTGACGATGACTGCGGCCTCGGGTGTTTCTCGGTATGGAGTGGTATCTTTTTAGGGTTCATGTATCGGGGGAATAAATAGGCGAAAGGGCGATGGCGGTGGATTCCTGAGGGGCCCACACCACCCCCGGCGCGGCCAAGGGGGGCGCCACCCTATAGTGTGGCCCCTATGTGGCCCCCCTCTTGGCCTCTTCAGGACTCCGTGGAACCTTCGGGAATTCTAAGACTTCCGGGCTTCGAATTTTCCAATTCCGAGAATATTTCTAGAACAACTTTTCTGAAACTAAAAACAACAGAAAACAAGGAACTAGCTCTGTGACATCTTGTCAATAGGTTAGTCCGGAAAATCGATAGAAACGACATAAAGTGTAAGGAAAACATGTAGCATATGGAATGAAAACAACATGGAACATCAGAAATTATAGATACGTTTATGACATATCAGTATGTTATTTATGATCTTGCATGCTCTCCGTTACTAGTAGATGCTCTAGCCAAGTAGATGCTTGTAACTCCAAGAGGAAGTATTTATGCTCGACAGTGGGTTCATGCCTCCCTTTTACTCATGCTCGAGTGACAAAAACGTAACGGGTGGGGAATGTGTTGTTGTCATTAGGGAGAAAACAACGATGTTTACATTGTTTACATTACATACTTTGCTTAATGCCTTAGTGTGATTATCTGTTCTTGCAAATTAATACCCAAGGTTTGCTCGGATGACATTCTGAGGGTGGATTATTAGTCATAGATGATGTTTTATTACGGTCTATGAATCTTGTTGTAATGCCCGCATGAATCACATAGTAATCATCATGTCATGGATATGCACTACAGTGCAACCTTTATATCTGTCAATTGCCCAGCTGTAATTTCTTTACCCAACGTGCTATCTATCTGTTTTGGAGAGACACCACTAGTGAACTGTGAACCCTGGTCCATTTCCTTTATACTGATAATACAACCACTACAATCACTATTTTCGTACTATTACTACTGTTTTCCTACTGCCATAAATATTCTATTTTCATCTACTGCAAACAAGTATTGTTTTCCACACCATACATTTAACCTCTTTGTTTTCAGCAAAACCGGTGAAATTGACAACCTCACTGCTTTGTTGGGGGCATAGTGATTTTATTATGTTGTGTAGGTTCCATGTTGCGGCTGAACCGGTAGTGCGCCCTGCCAACATCAACTACATCAACCTTCCGAAATGATTTATCCTAGTGGTCGATTCAACCTTGGTTTCTTTCTGAGGGAAAACTTGTTGCTGCACCTCTTCACACCTTACACTTGGGGTCTCCCAAAGAGTGCAAACCTTGCACCATCATGCTTTTCTAGCGTCGTTGCCGGGGAGGAAGAGGATTTCTGCAAGGGGACTCTCTCACCTCCAATCATTTTTTTACTTTGTTATTGTTTTGCTTGTTACTTGATTTATCATGCTTTATATCAATGGTTGATATCTTTGAAACTAGATCTTATTGGCAAGGTGGGTTCACAGAAGAACAACAAAAATATTATAAGGAACACCGCTTGTCACAAAAAGGGAAACACTTATGGTAACAAATTAATAAAATATATATCATTGCTAGAAACTTGTGCTCTACTTATACTGTTACTTATTACTTTGATAAATCTTGTTGCTGTAGGAGGTATAAACACCTCCCTTTTAAATGTGAGTATAATGATAATGTTCCCATATGTTCTTATGTTAAGGGAAATTATGACTTTTATGATGTGGACCAAATTGAAGAATTTATTGTTTGGAAGGGTGCATTCGAAATTGCTTATTTGCTTGAAGATATTGATGATGCACCTTATAAATATGAGATTTATGATATACTTGAATATTGCTTTGATAATTACAAGGATTGTAATTGCTACACAATTAAATATCTTAATAGATTATCTCCCCCAAAGGAGGAGACTGATGCCTTGCAGGAACCTGTGGAAGAAGAAATTGCTGAAATTGGAAGCTCATTGGATGAAAAAGAGGAGGAGAGTGATGATAAAGAGGAGTAAGAATGGAGTAGCTAACCATGTCTACCTTCTAATGGGAGTAACTCTTTAACTCATACCTTACTTGATTTCCCTCCATGCTTACCAAAGGAGGATGAGTGTTATATTGATATTTGTGATGATCCTATTGATTCATTTGAAATATCCCTTTTTGATGAAATTGGTACTTGCTATACTTGTGACCTTGATACTACTATGAATGATACTTGTGAGAATGATATTGCTACTATTATATATGATAATCCATGCTAGTTTGATAAATCCTTTGGTAATCCTCTATTCATTCCAACTATTGATATGCATGATAATGAGGAAGTTTGTTTAAAAAAATTATATGATAATGCTCTAGATGATGGTCCTATGTTACTTGATGTTATAAATTATAATGCTACTGAAAATAGGATTGCTATAATGTGTCCCATACCTTTGAAGAGTGACCAATAATGTTGTTTTGCTATTACTAAAAGTTGGAAAGAAGAGGTCTATATTTTTAATTGTGATCCCACCATTTTTGAGATTGATATGAATTGTTTGCTTTTAGACCATGAAAAAACATGTTTTATGTGATAATTATGTTGTTGAGTGTGTTCATGATTCTACTGAAAATTATTATGAGAGAGGACAATACTTGATTCTAAGTTTTTTAGGCCTAGCTAAAAGGCGTTAAAGAAAAGCACTTCTTGGGAGATAACCCATGGTTTTATTTTTTACTTTGTTTTTCTCTATTTTCTTTGAGTCCAGTTGTTGTTTACTTCTGTAGCAACTCCTTTTATCTCTATTTTCATGAATTATTTGTGCCAAGTAAAGTATCTAGTGATATTTGAGGGTAGATTTGGATTTCTGCGCAGGAAACAGATTTCTGTTATCCACCGTATAAAATCGCATAAATAACAGAAAGATCAAAATGACTTGTAATTTTTTTTTCTAATTCCTAAACTTTTTCAAGCTCTACGTTTTTTTATTTGAGCAACGTAAGTGCCCCAAAAAAATTCGTGCTTACAGACTGTTATGGTTTTGACAGATTCTTCCTTTTTACTTGCATTCTCTCTTTTACTATGTCGAGTGGATTTCTTTGCTTCACGAAACATCAGTGGATGTAGCTAATGTTTAAAAGTATTAATAACGCTTGTGTCCATGCATAACATATGAACTTTTTATTGTGCACTAACCCTCTAATACGAATTACTTTGACTGTGGTGTGAAGGAAGTTTTCAAGGGTCAAGAGAAGAGGGTGATATAATGTGATCAACAAGAGTGAAAAGCCAAAACTTGGGGATGGCCCCATGGTTCGTCCCAGCAAATTCTACGAAGACTCAAGTGTCTAAGCTTGGGGATACCCAAGGCATCCCCTTCTTCATCAACAATTTATCAGGTCACTTCTGGTGAAACTTTATTTTTATTCAGTCACATCATATGCATTTTACTTGGAGCGTCTACTTGTTTTTTCTTTGGTTTTGTTTTTTTTCCTTGATGCAATAAATATATTTGGAACCCAGCATTCTTTGTGTGGGAGAGAGACACGCTCCACTTTTTCGTATGAACTCTCGTTTTCTTCCATGCGCGTATTCTTAGTTTTTCTTCTAGCTGCCGCAATCCTTTTAGCTCATGTTTTTCATGCATCTCTTATTCAGAGTTGTTAGTTCTAGTAGAGTAGTATTATTACTCTTTTTATTTTTATTTTTTATATTATTTTGAGAGTTTGTGTTAAAATATATATTGAATGGTTTTTGATGGAAATATAAAATGCTACATGTGGTAGATGGTATAACGGAAAAAACTTGCATATTCTTGTAGATCACCAAACTGTTTCACTTGATTATTTGTTGTTGTTTTGATATATTAATTTCATTAATGGTAAACTTGCTGGTTTATTAGAGTAAAAACAATTAATGGTTGGTCTAAAAGCTTGAAACCGTGCCACACTCAAATAACCAGTTGATATGGTAATGGTATATGACTTCCTTTTCTGATAGCAATCGTAATGGATTTTTGTTACGCGCTATGGTCGGGATAGCTAACAGTAAATTTTCACTGCCACAGACCCTCTTGGAGTGATTTTCATTATGCCTTGTAAGATCATGATTTTAGTTGTAATATTTTAACTTGTGAGTTCTATGTTGCGGTTTTCTGGCACTTCCACCATCCACATTTGCTAGCCTCTTCGGTATTGTGCATTTCTCATTCTCACACTGAGAGTTGGTGTAAACTTCGCCAGTGCATCCAAACCCCGTGGGATAACTTTGTTCTTCTAAACATAAGCCCAAAATTATTTCCTTAAAACAGCCACCATACCTACCTACCATGGCATTTCCATAGCCATTCCGAGATATATTGACATACAACATCCATCTTCATTATGTTACTTGATGCCATGCTTCATTGTTATTTTGCATACTGCTACACTGGCAGGAGCATTTAGTTTTATATACATCAGAGATATTTCAGTTTGAGTTATGAGTACTAAAAGTGTGATGATTCATTGTAGAATAGAGCGTTACCCCCACCAGTGAGGTTATATATTAAGAAAAATAAAAAATAAAGAGAAAAATCCCAAAAGAAAGGGCCAAAGAGAGATTAATAAAGAGAGAGGGGGCAGCACTACTATCATTTATTCCACACTTGTGCTTATTTAGCACCAATACTTCAGTTTGGAGAGGGTTTTCATTTTATGACTGGCATAACTATGTGGGGAACTTACATTATAGAACTTGACTTGTATATTCCAATGACGAGCCTCCTCAAAAGTGCTCTAGGTCTTCGTGAGCAAGCAAGTTGGATGCACCCCCACTAGTTCCATTGGAGAGCTTTCATATATTTATAGCTCTATGTGCTTCCGTTGTGTGGCAATCACTACTCCTTGCATAACTTCGATAATAATACTTCCTCTTGTTTAATGATCACTTTCAGTGGTGTGAGACTTTCTTTCATTGACCATCCAAACCCCCCATAATGTTCTTTTAGCTATAATATCCTGGTGCCAGGGACCAATACAGAACGCTTGCTTATTTTGAGTGCACAAATATCTTAATGATTTTCCTATGTGCATATTATTGTCGCTTGACTTGATCCTAACAGGAGTTGTTGTGAGAGTTTGATGCCTTGGATGATTATATTGTTGTACTTGAAGCTTAAATCGTCTTTAATAAACCTTGCATGGTTGATTGTCTTTTAGTATTGATTCATCGAAAAGTTTTACTTTGCTCTTCCTAATGGTTCATACATTATTCTATTTGATATCAACTATAAACCACAGCCCTTATTCATTTGATCCTAGTTTACATGCTTTACATTACTATGATGATCAAGTTTATGTTGGTAGCATGTCACCACATAAATTATTTATTTGTTTTTATCGTTTACCTACTCGAGGACGAGTAGGAACTAAGCTTGGGGATATTGATACGTAATAAACGTATCCATAATTTCTGATGTTCCATGTTGTTTTCATACTATATGCTACATGTTTCCTTTACACTTTATGCCATTTTTATCGATTTTCTGGTACTAACCTATTGACAAGATGCCACAGAGCCAGTTCCTTTTGAGTATTTTTGACTTAGTTTAAATTCTGTAAATATTTCCAATATGTTTTCTCTAGCAAATTTGTTCTAATTATTAACCTTAGACTAGAGAGACAAAAACCTAAGCCGTTGGACAACATCAAAACCCATTCCACATAAATTGTGCTAGTTGGCTCTCCTAGTTGAAAATCACCAAGTCTAGAATTGTGAAAACCATGAAGTGCAAGGAAGATGCTCTATTTTTCAACTTGGGATTTTCAACATGGACCTACTACAAGGAAGACCAATGAAGGACTTAACAAAGAAAACAGACCTCAGAAGCATCCCCAAGAAGTAGAAACACTTAGAAGAAAATCAAGAGCAACTTCAAGAAGACCAACCACATTTTCTCTAAGTTTTTCTCCCTTTATTTTCCTTTCCCTTAGAAATTCTGGTATGGCTAAGTTAGATAAAGACAAACCCGTAGTTGTACCAAAACCATTAAGTGTGAAAAAATTCAATGGAGTCACCACACCAAGGAGGAAGCTACGAAGGATCCTGAAGAGCATACTTAAGAAGACCAACCATGTGAAGACTTGGAGCTTAGAATTTGTTTTCCAAGACTTAGAATTTATTTTTCAAGTGGAGATGAGAGCTTTTTTTACCAAGACTTCAACAAGAATACTTTCAACAAGAAGAACAACTTCAACAAGAAACCAACTCAAGAAGAATACTCTCCCAGAGATGAAGAAGAACAAGAGGAAGAAATTACAAGTCCTTTTTAGGGAACTTTAGCAATCTCATCTAACTCTCTTATTCTATATGACTAAGTACCTAAAATCCTAGATACCTTTGATGGTTTTCTTAAAATCAATAAGGAGGACTACAAGGCCATTGAAGGACATGCATAAAGGACTTAGACATCAGAACTCAAGGAAGAAAACGAAGACATAGAAAACTCAAGACAGAATTAGATTTGACCAAAACCTTTGTGTGATCTATTTTATCAGAGACCAACGCTTAGTCACAAATGGAAAACTCCAACTACAACCACTTAATTTCTTTTTGTGCATTGAAATTAAATGTTATCACATGTTTTCCTTTTGCTTTGTTTGTTATTTGTATGTTTTATTCATTTGTTTGTATGTTTGTTAGCAATCTTGTTTATTCTGTTGTTGTCTTTTCAATATTTAGATTCTACTCAGAGCAACGTTCTTTTTGTGAAGAAAAGTGGGTGAATCAACACCAACTTCAAAAAGGCAAGTAACACACCATCAACTATATATTATTTTATGTATGCATTATTAGAGTTTCGAGTAGTATGCATGATAGGAAATTTTACCGAGTACTATGCTATGATATTATCCTAGTAGTGTGTAGCCATCCCATTTTTACATTGTTACTTTGTATCCATTAAGATTTTTATATGCTTAGCAATGTTGTTAATTTTTTTTCACTAGATGTTTAGGAAAAGTTCTAAGTACTAAAGCTTAATGAACTACTTGGGTGGAAGTGGAATGATTGGTTTATGTTGAGTGTTGCCTCAGGGCCCTTTTCCAAGGGTTATTTACTTGAGGTTTTCACTTGCATATGGCCACCCAGGAATAAAGAGATTATTATGTCCTTCTAAGTTTTGATGCTTCCAGTGCAGCCTTTAGTCATATGGGGTATGTCTTGATCAATTAAGTTGAATTAACTCACCAGGCTTGACATGCAGATGTTGAGTGTGTAGGTGGAACAGGTCAAGCCAAACGGTGGTGTAATTTCTTATGGAAGATCTCGTCTCAATCTTCTCATTTCCTTAATACAATCTGAGTGTATAGGATGTTTGGGATGATTTGACTCTAAAGGTGAAAGTGCACAATCTCTACAGAGTTAACAAACTAAGATCTTAGTCGTCTCCCCGATTATGGACAATCTGAACAACTGGACAAAGAATGATGTAATAATCTCATCATTCCAACTTCATAATAAAATTTTGATGGGTGAACATGGGTAGGAGTTTTCCTTGGTTTCTACCAGTGGTACTCCTTAATTTAGTTCTAGTTCTATTAAAGATGAAAGTCTTTTATGAAAAGAGATAGGAGAAAACTTGATGTATGCAAACTTAGCCAAAGCTCCACTCAACAAAATATGCATGTAGATATAGTCTTGACATTTATATCCACCATAGTGTTACTTGCCAATAAATTAAGTTGTATTGACACCCTTGTGGCTGCATATTCCAATTTGCAGTTGGAGATGGCGAGTGAGGCATTTGTTCAGGATCTCGAGTCTACAACCAACATGGTTTTTCCTGTGGCACATGATTGAAGATGAGACTCATTGAAGTACTATGTTTTTGGCTATAAGTCCATGTTTCCTGCTAGTCTTCTGAGACTATGCAAGTTGTAATTATAATTTTGTAAAGACTAGATCATGCGATGTAATAGGATTTGACACATTTGCATGATATTTCATTGTGTACTGTGGTGATAGAAATTGATCCAGGGAATAGCATAATAACACAGATGTTCTTGCATTATTTAAATGTGGGAATGCTACATGTTCTAACTATTAAGTGAGAGACCATCACAATTATTGTTGTTAACCCTAGAAGGGTGCCTGATCTATTCACGTATGTGGATTGTCCTCACATGCTATATCCCAATGAGTCGCGAGCAACACATAAACATGAGTACAATTTTGAAGTTTGGCACCACGATGACAACTTGAAATGTCAATAAAATACCATTTATAGGTAGATATAGTGGACACACAAGTTGGAAAATTTTGTTCAACAGATTTGTGTTGTACAAACAAGCATACGATTCTTAGTACGAATAAAGGCTAACAAAAGGGAGAAGAAAAACTAAGGAATAACTTACAACGTGTGTCACAATGCATATGAACATGTACCAAGAGATTCATCAACTAAAAAAATAGTACCAATCAGAGATTCTTATAGGTATCATCATGGCATTGCTAGGATCAAGAAGAGAACATTGTTAGGCCTCCTTTGATTCAAAGGATTCCCTCAGGATTTACGTAGGAACCAGTTCCTCTAGAATTTTTCCTTCCACACACGTTTGATTCATTGGATCCTACCCTGTAGGAACCAATCCTGTAGGAATTTGTATGTGTGTTTTCACAGGAAAAGTTAAATGAGCTCAGACCTAATGGAAAAAATCCTATGAGAATTCTTGTGTCCATAGGATCGGATAGGGCAGGGCATTCCATTCCTTTGCATTTCCTATTCCTTTAACTTTCCTTTCCCACGAATCAAAGGAGGCCTTAGTGGGGTTGCTAAATGTTTCTCCATTGATGATCAATGTACCATTTATTTTGGTAAATGTCTAGTTGTGTCGAGAAAACAGAGTATGGGACAGTTAATCCTCCGAGAAGCTCATGATCGCCCCTTTCCATACGTCTCGGGGGCAATAAGATGTATCAAGATATCCACCAAATATTTGTGTGGATCCAGATGAAACAAGAAATTGTTTGCTTTGTTGTTGAATGTGACTATTATAACCGTGTAAAATATGAGCATCAAAAGCGTGTTGGCACTCTACAACCTCTCCTATTCCTAAGTGGAAATGGGATGAGGTTAGTATAGATTTTATCACCATTTTCCCTATGACTCATAACGGAAATATTGCTAGTTGTTGATCCTCCGCAAAGTTTCTCACTTCTTTCCCATTCAAGAGGACATAACTGCTAGTAAATTGGCAAATCAGTATATTTCTGGAGATAGGTTTGCAAAGAATTGTAAGAAACAAAAATATTTGTATGAGAATTTTGAAAGAAGTTCAACATCTATGGGCTAAATGAAGTCGAAAAATATATATACTACCAGAATTATAGGGGAAAGAGAGTTATCATGTGCTTGTGTGTTCATGACGTACTAATGTTTTTGGCACATATCTCAAAGTAACCGAGGTGTCAAGTCCTCATTGTCTCAGTATTTCGAGATGACATACTATTAAAGAAACAACATATGTTATCTTTGTAGAAAATATTGTATCCCTATGATTTTTGTTGTGTTTTGACCTGACCCTCGTAGGCTATATAAGGAGGTACACGGGGTAGAGATTTGGAGTACAAGATTGTATGTCTAATCTAGCTCAAAGTCCTAGTCTTATAGGTACATGTATCCTAACATTTCCCCTCAGTCGTAGCGGGAGTGAAGTGGACGATTGCGTCTGGATTTAAAGACTTCCGCTTCCGTCGTTTCCTTCTCTCTGTCATTATCAACCGTGTCTATGATTCTCTCTTGTCTCTCCCTTCCCTCAGTCATAGCGGGAATGGCGGGAGCCACAATTGACGATGCAGACGCTTTGACCGGAGGTGTTGCTGATTAGTTGCTGTATACATAGACCATGATGTCGATGTCGAGGTATCCAATTGTGATGTAGCCGTGGTCGTGGTAGTAGTGGTCGATGTATTACTCGTCGTAATCGTTGTAAACGCAGTGTCTGAGGTGCAAAAATTTGTGCGGTATGTATGACATAGCTTCAGTCGTGTAACCGACGTTTTGCACCTTGAGAGGAACTGTCAGAAGCGACGTTTTGCACCTTGAGAGGTACCATCGCGGTTTTGCACCTTGAGGGGTACTGTTGCGGATGTCTCAGGATGCAAATCGTAGGCGAGTCCACCAATTTTGTGAAGACCGGAGGAAGCTGAGAAAGCACACAACTGTTTTGCCAGAACCGTGTGCACGGTTGTAGGGTTTTCGCAGTAGTGATGCCGAGTTTTTTTTTATGCTTAGCGGCCGTTTGGAGACGATGAGGTGTCGGCGATGGAACAACGGGCGTTGAGTGGTACGCCGTTTGGAGACGTCCCTCGCGGCGACGATGTTTTAGATGCCTTACTGTCTGAGAAATCCATGAAGTTCCACACCCGCCCGTGTGTGGATATTGTTGCTTCTTTGACGAAGAACTTGGCTTGTAGCTTGGTGCAGTCGTAGAGCTAGACGTCGTGGTTCGGCTTCGTGTAGTTCGGCTCGATGCAGGCACAGACATACTCAATGGCCCTCCCGTGATCTGAAGCATGCCCGTGCAAGGTTGATGCGCAGAAAATCCGGCTGCCTTTATGTGTCCGCATGCTTTTTTATAAAAAATAGAGCATTGGTGCGTTGATGTAGCCTGGGATCAGCAAGTACTCCCTCCGTCCAGGTTAAGAGGTCTCCTAGTGAAAAACTATTTGTCCAGAAATTAGCTTGAAATAAGGCCCATAAACATTTATTATCCTAATTAACTGTGCCGTAATAATTGTAAATCCCACCAAGCCGCATCTTAATTGGTTTGCATGGCCAAATTAATTGCGCTATTAGTCATATAATGGGAAATTGTCATGTTGATTGGTGAAAAAGGAACCATTGAAATTGCGCCTTGGTCACAATGCTCTTCACTAGGGGACTCTTAATCTTGGACGGAGGGAGTACCGGCCTGTATGCATGTCCTCGAGCAGCCCGTGACGTGCATGTTTTTTTTTTTTTTGAGAGAGAATGCATGCATGTCATACCTCGCTTGCATGCTGGGCTCGGGCCCTGAAGGTGTCGTTCTCTCGGAACCAGGAGTCTTGTGTTCTGCTCGGGAGGTTCTTCGCATTTCGATCCGTCGGGGCGGCCCGTGCCTTGTGGATCCGTGGGCCGTCGCTGCATCGTGTATTCGTGTTGTCCTGCTGCAGAAGCTCGTCTGGATGGTTGGCAAGTCGAGGGGACCTTCACCTGAAGTCGGGGCTGTCGATTTTCTCCCCAAAGAGGAGGTCGAACTACAACGCCACCTACCCGAATTTTGTGGCTAATTAGATCTAATCTAATAGAGTAGTAGAAATTTTGAAATGTTCGAAAATATAATCCGAATTAAAGAACCGATTCGTTTTTTATTAAGACGAGGTGCCACGCCGCTGAAGAGAAGAGATTAATCTTTTGGGGGCGACGCTGCGAAAATGGTAGAGAACATTGTGTCCCTATGTTTTTTGTTGTGTTTTCACTTAACTCTTGTAGGAGTATATAAGGAATTGTACGAGTATATATGAGGTACACAGGTAGAGACCGGAGTACGAGAAATCCTAGTACACCTGTCCTACCAAACTTGAACATTATTGTCGAGGATGAAAATAAAGGAGCTATACTTGCGAAAAACCATTTTGGCTTCCGAGTCCCGAGCACCATTGAATCAAGCGTTTTGAAAAAAAAACTATTTTTTTGTGGAAGTTTTAAGAAATTATGAAAAACAAATTGGATGTTAATTATGCACTATATTATATATAAGCACGCAAAATTATAACGCTATATTTATTTTATTATAAACTACGCAAAAATGACAAAATCTGGAAATTTGAAAGCGTGAATTGTATTGTTCACTATACTCAGATCTGTATATTTGCGTGCAGATCAGAATACAAAGTATTTCGAACTAAAATTGTACACATATGTAAACAACTTCATTAAGAGCCGCCATGGTTTTAATTTTTTTCGAGAAATTTAAATTAGACTTCTAATTTTTTTTTTAAACAGAGAAATCATTGGAGCACGGAATCTTCACTCTGCTTGTGCCGTCCCTCTCATCATCGGGCTAGGTTTTCGCATTTCGGCGGCCATGTACGCAATTAGCACACATCACCTATCTGCTGGAGCCGTACGTGTAGGGATAAAAACGGAGCGGATACGGACAGAACTAAGTAGTGCCACATTTGTTTTCATATTTTTATACGGAAGTAGAAACAAATACCGAAACCCCAGAAAGCAATACAAAAATAGATATTATCGGAACTAGACACAGATACGGAACTTAAAACAGATGTTTGCCGGAACCAGGAGAACCCTTGAATCATGTAGGAGACCTCAAGAAAATTGATAAAATTGTCAATTTTCTAAAATGAAATCAAATATAAGGATATATCATGATTATATAATATAGTGTGCACATCTAATCAACTTTGTCAACATCAAAATTCCTACTACCGGACGCAAATCCTAGTGTAGAGGTGAACTGACGAGCTGGGAACATTTCTAGTGGGAGATAACATGAGAGTACGTAGGTCCTAAGAATGGTCATTTCACATATATTTTTTTAGACAGGTTGCTTCATGTTTTGGGTTGGGCCTAAATATCCGACTAGAATATTTTCGCATGAAAGGTTGCGCTACCACAATGCAGTAAAAACGGAAATTCCATATTGCTGGAAACGGAATTTCGCTTCCGTTGTCGTTCCGTCGGAATACATTGTTCTGTTTCCATTTCCGTTTCCACATAAAAGTTTCCGTTTCCGTTCCACAAAATTCCGTTTCTGTTTCCGTATTTTCATTCCGTTTCCTTTTTTCCGCGGAAATGTCGGAAAGTTTCCGTACCGTTTTCATCCCTACGTACGTGTACGTCCCGATCTCATCCCCAGATAAACATCTGAACCTATTGGCATCGCCAATCAAATCATCACACATTACTATACCACGAATATTAATCAACGTATTGTGCTAGTAGCCAGCTCCGTGGTTCGGTCGGCGAACGGACACCGGCCCGTGGTGGGGCGCCCGGTTTGTCTTGAGATCCCGTATCCGTCGCGTCCTATCACCGGACGCAACGCGCCACCACAATCGCAGCCGCGCCTTCCAGCAACGCCTTCCAGCAACGTGTGCGTCCTTTTCATCCTCTTTTTTTCCAGGGAATCTTCGCCCTCTTCTGGGTTGGGCCTTTCGGCCACATGCCGCAAGGGGGAAGGAAAGCACGTGCATGTGCCGTCACGCATCAGAAGGGTGGACTGGATTCATCGACGGGGAAAGAGACGGCCCGGGCCCGCATTTTGCTCCATGCCTGGCAGCTGCTGCTGGGTTGGGTGAGATTTTCCAGCGTTGGCCCTAATGACGAGATCTTCTCAAAAAAAAGAACAAGATTTTCCACATGTAAACACTCAATGAGATCCGTAACAGAGAACTATTTCCTCTTATGATTAAGACAAGTCACAGAGTTCATCCGTAAGGAAGAAAGGCGGGCAATGATGCCTCCTGTGATAAACATGTCCGATAACCTAAACATAAAGTGCTCAAATTACTTCGTAGTTGATTTCATATCACGAGCATGCTCAACGCAAAGTGCTCATTAGTCATCTTGTAGTCATAAAATTATTGCATGAAATACAACTCACTGCATGCATCTGGAAACCCGAACTTGGCCTCGAGCGCATCCCACATAGCCTTGTCGGTAGTAATGGGCACATATTAGTCAATAATGTACTCTGAGAACAACACTCTGAAAAGGGCACATCAACATCCTAAATAAGCTTACTCATCTAAAGTACTAAGCTTTCTTGCCTTAAGAGGCATTAAAGAATATCGTGGTTTTTGGCTAGAGAATTGTTCTCGTACACCATCTCTTATAATGCACACCATCAAATGGAGGAGGCTTTAGAGTAACAAAAGGTTCAATTACCACAAAAGTAAGGATTAAACTAGCCACACAATCTAGCAGGTAATACAAAAACAAAGTGTCCAAACTAACTACTACTGGTAGTGATTCAGACATAATCTCCAATAGACGATTAAAGAATGGGAATAAATATTGTGTGTTGGAGGAAGAAGAATCGTGTGTTCTACCATCATTGGTAGCCATATAGCCGAGGTCTGAGGATATTGTCGACATAGGGGAAATCGTCATTAGTAACAATGTCGTATAAGAAGCCAATTGCCACGCGAGGTTGCTTACGAACAACCTGATGACCCTCTCTTGTCGTTATTTGTGTCTATGTTGTTAGGAGAGACCTCTTTTATACACACGTTAGCAAGCGATTTTTTATAGAGAAGCCAAAGCTGAACACCCTAAGAGAGATTTTAATTTCAACGTCCACTAGTACAGTAAAATGTTTCAACTTCAGAGGCCGTTCAGATTCATCTAGTCATACGTAGGTCCTAACTCGTCGTGTTCACAAAACACGAGGCGAGGCTGGAGGTGGAGGGTGCATGTATGTGTTCTCTTTGCATACTTTTACGGGTGATAGAAGAGTCTCTCTTATAAGGAGGTCCAATCCCATCTATTGACATGCATGAATTGGGAAAATGGGCCTTCCATTAGGGATTGTTGCGAAATTATTAATGATTTTATCCTATAATTCCATTTTTTGTGAGATTTTACACTTCTACAATTATTTGTACAAATCGGGGCTTTGTGAGATTTTTTTGACATATATTCCTTATAATTACACTAGTTAGATTATTTCTACTCAATAAATTTTAAGAAAACCCCACACTCTTCATGAGTTGTGTACACGCAATGGCAGAAGTACAAAATCAGCAAGGTCATTGGCACCTGTGATTATGTATAAATCCAACTTAAGTGATCCGGTAGCGCGGTCAAACTTATAGGGTATGTCTGATTCTAGCATATGTTGATGCCAAATATTTGGCTAGCCAAAACTTTAGTTGACCTCTTACTTGTTGATGAGTTGACCACCATTGGCTCGAAAAGTGAACTCAATTTAGCATAGAGGTATATTGGGATGCCAAATAATGAGGTAATAACACCGTCATCCAAACAATACTTGTTCGGCGGGTGCAAATTCACACGACTAGTTAAAATTTGGGGTGAGGTAGTCCACAAACTTGTTATGTCGTGTAAAATTTTCCAAATCGGTGTGGTGCTAACACATGACGTTGTTTAAAAAATTGTATTTTCTATATATCTCGCACTTCCTCTGCGTTCCCCTAACCATCAGTCCATCACTTCGTACCAAGCTTTTTGGTGGGGCTGAACCTGACATACTACACCTCTGGCATGTACTGGACGTAATTTTGCACAAAAAAAAGCCTTAGCGTCTAGAGCTCCCTAATCAACATTAGCTTTAGCATGTAGAGCTCCCTAATCAACGACGACTAAGCGGGGAAAACCCGCCGAATTAAGGCGGCCCCGACAAGGTGTGGCCGCACTTGCCAAATCCCAAGGGCCGGGCCCACTGTTGTGCCAAATGTGCAGCCCGCACAGGGCATAGAAAATTTAGGGGCCCCAAATTTATATACGTCAGTATACATTTAGGCCGTGTTCTAGTTCCACGGGACGAAGAGCGAGTCGTCCTCGTCGAAATCACTAGAAAAAAGTCTCACTTCCGGAAGGTCACCGCGCGAGGCCTGCACGCGCGACAAGTGTCGCACTCTCGTTGCGCGGCCCCTTCTCCTGATGCCTTCCGCGCGTGAGACTTGCCGTCCTCTTGTTCCTTTTGGGCGTCGGAATTGGTATCGGTTCCGGATTCTCCGCCCGAACCGTTATCCGAGAGAGAGTGCCTCCCCCCCCCCCCATTTTCCCTTTTCCTTTCCTTCTCCGCCTTTCCTCGGCCCCTGTCTCTCTATCACCGCTACCGCCGATCTCTCTATCTTTGGCCTCGTAGCTACAAAAAATCCGGCCGAGCCTCGAACCGATTTGCAGTTTTTCCATTGTTGCTTCTTCGTTCGTTTTTCCTGGGCCCGTATTTTCTGCCCTTCTGACTTTTCCCTCGCCGCCGCTGTCGGTATCTCTATCTGCGGCGTCGAACCTACAACAAATCCGTCCGTTCCTCCCTCGACAGTTGAATGTTTTCCCAGATTAGAGCTAAATGATGCCATGTACAATTTGCCGCATTATTCTCGCTATAGTACGTTAAAGTCCCGCCATAGCTGATTTTAAGGGTTGCCGCTATATAGGATAGCCCACTATTTAAAGCATGGTAAATACTACCTATCATGGTCCGATGGTGAGCAAAACATCGGATGGATCGGACACCGCTCATTACCATTGCATCCTATGGCCCGCATGTATCAATCGATCCCACCAAAAAAGTTCCAGCCCCATAATTACGCTCCTTCGGTATAAATACCGTGTGGCGGCTCATTCTTAAATCAATCCCATTAACCACGGCCAGATTTCACCTTTCAAACCAATGATGCATCTGCCACCGCGCCGGCACCACCCACCGGCACCACCAGCCGCCACCAAAACCTGTGCGGTTGTGCCCCAACCTGCTTCGAGCCCTGCGCAGGCGGCTCTTCCGTAGGGAGTTTTGTTCACGACCTCTCTAACCGCCGCCGGCCGGCGGTGTAGAGCCGCAGACACAACTTCTCACCGCCACCCGCCTCCTTGTAGCGACTCGCCACCCTGCTTATCTTGGTTCCTCGCTTCCCTCTGCTCGTCATGGTGCCCCCATGGCTGCACTGAATAAAATCAGTTGTGGTGAGATTGGAATAAAAATTTGTTATATGAAATCACGCTGGGAAACATGCTTGTTCATTGTAACTACATGTTTCCTACCATGTAGATATATGCTTCCCACGAGCAAGCATTAGAGTGCTTCGTATAGTATATTTCTTGGACACGTATTCATAACTTTATTGTAGATGCTTATATTGTATACTAGTTTTTGCTTCATGCAATGCCTACCATTTTTCTATGTTTCTCACATGTGTTTCTGATGTATAACAGATAACCTTCATCATTGATGTCAGGCGAGTATCGATGCAGGTGTTGACGATCCCGCCATCTCGGGCATGGCGAAGGTTGTGGCACCACGAACTGCCTCATCCGTGTTGGTATCTCAACATGTGGTGCATTATTAAACAAACAACCATCAATAGATAGACGTGATGCAACCTCGCCGTCGATCGCTACGGTAAAGCAAGCAGTGAGGATGCCATAGAAGAGTTTGTTTGTTGATTCAGCAGTTGTAGCGTTCCCGATGTAGGAAGCAAGTAGCTCTAGCATGAATGATGTAAATGTATGTACTTGTTCATAGATGCAAACTTCAGTTACGAAGAAAGCAAAGCACGGTACCATTCTAAATAAAATGTGGTTTGTAAGGAATCAAACTATACAGACATTTCTATTAAATTGAAGCAAATTTCATTCACGTTGAAGCATATTCTCCACTGTATGTTAACACAATTTTGATGCGTTCGAAGGAAACTTCCATTTAGTACTGTATCTGCTTCCTTCAATATGTTTCATTTACGGTACTTCAGGATTCTATACATTTAGTTTCTTGTTCCTATGTATCAGTATGTTTAGTACTGTATACGTGTTTTCGTATCATATGTGGCGTGCTTCAAACTTGTGTACAATATGTTTCTGCATACTACTAAGTCTGTGCTTCATTCATAAACAACTAAAGCAGTGCTTTGGTATCACTTTGTTCCTGCTTCAACGATTAACATGTTGTGTGTCGGATATACACCGAATAGGGGTATATCAGATGGTAGTTTAAAGTGCCGGATTACCCGGGTGGCCCAAATGGTAGTGGGCTACGGTCCATTGGGCGGCCCAGTAAGCTGACGCACAGAACCCGGATTCTAGAAGAACCCGGATCACGGTCCACGTGATCTGGCTTGGAGTAGAAGGCGGATTCCTTACTTTCCAAGTTAATAGTTACCGTAGTCTTCTAGGTTTCCTACTCTGTATGCCCTAACCCGGTTATTATATAAAGCCGGACGGGAGATATGATAGATAGAGAAGAAGCTACCGGCTAAATCGCCGAGAGGTTGATCCTCGACGAATAGCTAACAGAACCTCACATTGTACTTTGTATGCACATGCTTTAGTCCTGAATAGTGAGATTGTAGGAGTAGGAACGCCGCATTACTGCGACGTACCGAACCTGGGTAAAACCTGTGTTTTGGTCCTTAGCACAATCACGTCCCCCCACGTCTCTACCCGTAGTCTCATGGCACCCCCGTCTATGAATTCTACTACGATGTCTCGACAGTTGGCGCCCACCGTGGGGCCAGCGACGTTAGACGTTAAGTTTCGATCTGGGATACTCGGCGGAATCGGCAGTTCCATAACTATCGGAAGCCTGGAGTTCGACGACGATGTTGGACGCTTCCTCAACAATGGGTCTTATATACCGGCGCAAAATCATCTGGTAAGTGCCTGCGTGTTACCGATTGGATCTGCAAACATCTTTATCGGACTAACTGCAGAGGCCATGGGGTTTTGCGGTGGAAGCAAATTTTTCCCACCCGCCCTATACCCAGTCGAAGATGACTAAGATACCGGGTTTTGCTCAGATCGCCGACATAAAAGTGATTCACACTTTATCGGTATGGTGCAATCCGAGGTCGCCGAAAACACGGATGAAAACAATCCCGTGCAAGAGGCAGAAAACAGCAAACCCACTACAGAGGTGGAAGATCCGACATCCGTCAACATAGAGACAAACTCGGAAGCTGAATCTGTGCTAGCCGCCATTGAGGCGAGATTAGAGTCAGAAACCGGATCAGGTGACTTTGATTCCAAAGACGAAGACGAGGACACCTTTGAAAGAAAGGTTAAATCTTTTCAGGAGGGATTCCATGAAGTACTAATGGCAAAACCGGCTGAAAATACGGATGCCGGCAGTCAGGGAAGCCCTAGAACCCCTCCGCCAGAGGAAGAGAGAGAAGACGGAGAAACTTCTCCAATATTCCCCAATGTCAAAGAATTGACAGAGGATGAACCTATAAAAAAAACCCTCTTCCAAGAAAAAGAACAAGGCCGCTAAAAAACTCCAATACAAACTCCGGAAGAAGAAATCGGCTGATCCAGCCGATCAAAGCCCAGAAGTAGGAGATGCAAGCGGAATAAAGCCCGCGGAGAAGAAAACCAAAGAAATCCTTGTTCTGCCAATGACAGAGCAAGAAGAACAGGAGTTTTTGCAAACACCAGTGGGATTGCACGAACCCCCTGAAGTGCTAGAAGCCAGGAGACGAGCTCTCCAAAAGCAACAACAACATCTATTCAGAACTCGTGAAGACCTCCAAAAAAACCAGCATGACATCAAGCTCATGAAGGAAGAAATCGAGGAGTACGAGAAAAAGAATAGATCTGGCATTAAACCTACAAGGTTACCCGAAATCGTAAGACCGGAAGTACTGCCGCCAAAAGAAAGGTTTCACAACCCATCTTGGCAAAAGCAAGTAAACGACAAAGATGCCAGAGGCGAACCAATATACAAAACCGCAGCAGAAAACGCGGAAGCAGCGTTCGCCATCCTCAACAACGATATGTACTCCAACGGTGAAAAACTTCAAGGGGTGTATGCTTTCCTAGGAAAAGCATTGCAACAACAACAGCGAGGGCAAGAGCGATCAGGGAAGTTGCATGACGACTCCGCCCTATGCAAAACAGCTACTTGCGCCGCTGGAGCACCTGGACCGGAGGAACCTGGAGATTCAAACAACTCAAAAGAGAAGAAAGCGGATCCGAGAAAAGACAAGAAAAATCCCGATAACAAGGATGAAGTGTCTAGAACCGGATCCCATCTCCCAAAAGGTGGACTTAGTCCTCATGATCGGGAAGAAAAACTCCGGAATGACGGCAAAGCAATGCCGCCTCCGAGACGCCCAGCTGAAAAAGCTGGAAGACAGGATATACCTCACAGGCGTGAGAGATCTCGGACACCCCCCAGGGATAAGGAAAGACACAGGAGTAGAACTCCACCTCATCCAAAGGGGCGTGATATCGGAAGAAATAGAGACGATCCCGGAAAAGCGCGTCCGCGCAACAATGGAAAAGAAAGGAGTAGATCCCCTTCTGTCCATTCAGCCGCTAGGTACTCCGCACACATGGATAGGGCGGAAAGGGATGATCTATACTTTGGACCTAAGTGCTTCACAGACAGGAACCGAAGGATAACCCTGCATTCTGGCTTTGCCAAAGTTGGTCCAACATACCAAAAATATACCGGTAGTACAAACCCGGATACCTGGCTCTCAGACTATTATACAGCCGTTCAGATTAACAATGGGACAGACCTGGAAGCTGTAAAGTTTCTTCCCCTAATGTTACTGGATGGAGCCAGAGATTGGATCAATGGATTACCTTCCAGAACTGTCGACAGCTAGGACGATATGGCTCGAGTATTTACTCAGCATTTCCGGGGAACCTACAAACGCCCGAATAGCATCAACCAGCTAAACCGTTGCACCCAATTTGAGGACGAACCATAAGTGGATTTCATCTCAAGATGGACGGCAATGAAGAATAGTTGCTCTGGAGTAACTGACGTACAAGCAATGCATGCCTTCGTCAATGGCCTAAAACCCGGACTTGTACCGTTCATGGTCGGTTCCAAACAGCACAAAGATCTCGGATCTATGCTTACAACCGCCAATGAACATGCTGCAGCCGAGGACGACATCAGAGCTAGAGGAGGCAATATCGATACACTGATACAAGCCAAAAAGAATCCTCGCCCTGAGAAAAAAGGAACTCCAGATGCAACACAAAAGCCCAAAGAAGTTAACATAGCCTTTGGAAGTGAACAGGGAAATAGGTGGAAAGGACGCAGTTCAGAACCAATCAATTACACCAAGGAAGAATGGGAAAAGATTAAGTCGGAACCCTGCGTCCACCATTCGCAATTCGGGAAACCCACCCATACCAACGCACAATGCCGGCTGAACAAGCACATGAAAGGCAGTGCAGGATCCGGAAACAAGGGGAAGAATTCCAAAAGGAAATTTTCCAAGCAAAAGCCAGAAGCTGAGAAAGAAGACAGTGGATCGGACACTGACGAAAAAATCCAAGAACAGCAGCGAAAAGGCGAGCTCAAGTTTCCAAGAGTTGATGGAGAGCGTGCCCTAACTTTCCTGACAACTCCATCAGCAAAGGTGGCAAAAAGAACGCTTCGAGAAATAAACGCGGTTGTTCCGGCAACCCCGAAATTCTTGAAGTATTCAAACACACCAATCACCTGGGATCAGTCTGATCATCCTGGGAATATCCCTGAACCCGGCACACAAGCTCTTGTTGTAACCCCTATTGTTCAGAACACTAGGCTAAAAAGAGTGATGATGGATGGAGGATCCAGCATTAACATAATGTACCTGGATACACTGAGCCATCTGAAAATCTCCGAGACCCAGCTCAACCACAGCAACATACGTTTTCACGGCATTATTCCTGGCAGGCAAGCACGATCCATGGGAGAAATTTCCCTGGATGTCACTTTCGGAGAAAAAGATCACTTCCGTCGGGAAAAAGTATCCTTCGAAGTGGTGCCGTTCGAAAACGTGTATCACGCAATACTCGGACGACCAGCTTTCGCCAAATTCATGGCAAGATCATGTTATATCTATAACAAGCTGAAGATGCCAGGGCCAAAAGGAGGAGTAATCACCATATGTGGAGACTTCAAACTGGCAAACAAGCTGGAAAAATAAAACGCCCTTTGCGCTGAGAAGATCATAGAAAAGGAAGAATTGAAGGAGCTGGCCAAAGAAGTATCGCCGACAGAAATGCCGGCAGGAAAAGAAACCCGGAAGCCAGCAGATAGCTTCAAGGCCTCCGAGAACACAAGACAGGTAATCCTAGATCCCAAAGATCCGACAAAATTTGTCGTAATGTGAACTGGGATGACCGACAAATAGTAAAGCGAGCTCATCAAGTTCCTCCGTGAGAACTGGGATATTTTTGCCTTGTGTCCACCTGACATGCCAGGCGTACCCAGGGAACTTGCTGAGCATCAACTTATGGTGATTCCAGGCTCCAAACCCGTCAAACAAGGTCTCCGTCGATTTGACGGAAGAAGACGGAAGGCTATTGGCAAGAAAATTATCCGGCTTTTAGCAGCAGATTTTATCCAGAAAGTTATACACACTGAATGGTCTGCAAATCCGGTATTAGTACCGAAGAAAGATACTACTACCCTTAGGATATGTATAGATTACACCGGCTTGAACAAACTGTGTCAAAAAGATAGGTTCGCGTTACCGCGAATCGATCAAATAATAGATGCCACTGCAGGCTCTGAGCTTTTATGCTTTTTGGATGCATATTCCGGGTACCATCAAATACGCATGAAAAAGGAAGATCAAATCAAGACTTCTTTTATAACCCCTTATGGGACGTACTATTACATAACCATGCCATTTGGCCTGAAGAACGCAGGTGCAACCTACCAGCGTTGCATGCAACGTTGTTTGCATAGTCAGATCGGCAAAAATGTCCACGTTTACGTGGACGACATTGTTGTCGTAACCAAGGAAAAACATACTCTCCTTGAGGATTTGCGAGAAACCTTCGAAAATTTGCGCACTTACAAGATGAAGTTAAATCCATCAAAGTGCGTATTCGGGGTTCCCTCAGGAAAACTTCTGGGTTCCATCGTTTCTCATAGAGGAATAGAAGTAAACCCAGAAAAGATCAAAGCAATCTTAAACATCTCCAAACCTACGTGTGTAAAAGATGTCCAAAGATTGACGGGTTCCGCTGCAGCCGTCAGCAGATTTATTAGTCGGCTGGGGGATAAAGCCTTACCACTCTATAAGTTGCTGAAAAAATCCGACAAATTCGAGTGGACAGAAGAGGCAGATGCATCATTAACTCAGTTGAAGGAAACTTTGATGAAAGCTCCGATTTTGGCATCCCCAAAAGACGAAGAACCTATGTTATTGTACCTTGCGGCTACAAACCGGGTTATTAGTGCAGTAATTGTTGTGGAACGGAAGAAAGACGAACAGAGCATACCAGACCAGCATCCGGTATATTATGTAAGTAAAGTTTTCTCCGAGTCCAAACAAAGGTATCCACACTATAAAAAACTGGCATATGGCGTATTTTTCGCATCTAGAAAACTTCGCCATTACTTCCAAGGACATTCCATAACAGTGGTATGTAAAGCGCCACTAGGGGATATAATAAACAATGCGGAGGCGACTGGCCGAGTAGCCAAATGGGGCATCGAGTTAGCAGCATTCGACATTAGGTATCAGCCAAGGACGGCAATAAAATCCCAGGTTTTGGCAGATTTTGTCGCCGACTGGACGGAAGCAATGGAGAAAACACCAATGCCGGAGTCCGAGTACTGGATCATGCACTTTGACGGATCCAAGATGAAGGAGGGCGCTGGAGCTGGTGTAGTTTTAAAATCCCCTAAAGGAGACACAATGGAGTATTATTACAAATACACTTCAACGCCAGCAATAACGTGGCAGAATACGAAGCTTTGCTTCATGGCTTGCATATTGCAAAAGAAATAGGTGTCAAGCGCATTCTGTGCTACAGCGACTCAGATTTGGTACATCACCAGCTTAACCAAACTTGGGACGCAAAAAGCCCTATAATGGCCGAATACCGGATAACGGTGGACGAGTTTGCCATTTGTTTTTTCGGATTCGAAGTGCTCCATCTTAAAAGGGAAGAAAATTGGAACGCGGATGCATTAGCCCGCATGGGATCAGAAAGGGTAAAAATCCTACCACCAGGTGTATTCGTCCAACATTTGTACGAACCATCGATAAAAGGTGGAGATGTTGATTATCCTCTGGCTTCCGAGTCAATTGAAGTTATGCTCGTTAACCCGGATTGAACAATCTCATACCTAAACTTCTTAGTTAATCAGAAGTACCCGGAAGGAGCAGACGAAGTCTTGCAAAGGCACATCCAGCGTCGATGCAAAGGATACACGGTAATTAACAATTGCCTGTATAAACGCAGTACTTCCGGAATTTTTCTGCGATGTATTTCATCAGAAGAAGGACGAGAAATCCTGCAAGAAATCCATGGTGGAGATTGTGGACATCATGCTCAATCAAAGAGCATAGTCAAAAAAGCATTCTGTGCCGGGTTTTTCTGGCTAACAGCCAAGACAGATGCTGAGCACATAGTAAATACATGTGCATGATGTCAGTATTACGCCAAGCAGACTAATATGCCAGCCCACGCACTCAAAACTATCCCCATTACATGGCCCTTTGCGGTCTGGGGGCTAGATATGATGGGACCATTCAAAACTGCGCGAGGCGGACTCAGACATCTACTAGTAGCTGTGGATAAATATACCAAGTGGGTGGAGGCTAAACCCATCAAAAAGCTTGACGGTGTAACTGCCAGAAATTTCATCCTTGACTTAGTCATGAGATACGGCGTTCCACACAGCATAATAACCGACAACGGGACAAATTTCTCCATTGGAGAGTTGGCAAAATATTGCCGACAAACGGTTTTCCCTTAGATCTCGCATCTGTGGCACACCCGCAATCCAATGGACATGTTGAAAGAATGAATAGCTCAATCCTGCAAGGAATACGTCCAAGACTCGAATCTCCTCTTCATAGAGCAGCTGGAGCATGGGTAGATGAGCTACCTTCCGTGCTTTGGAGCATTCGCACAACACCAAACAGGTCAACTGGGCAAACCCCGTTTTTCGTAGTTTATGGTGCAGAAGCAATCCTTCCAACGAACATGATCCATGATAGCCCAAGAGTGCAGGATTTCGATGACTCGGATGCCGAAAAAGCACGACAGGATGCCGTCGATCTCTTAGAAGAGGAACGAGAACTTGTGCTTCAAAGATCCGCCATCTACCAGCAAGGTTTACGACGTTATCATAGTCGGAAAATCAGGCATCGTTCTTTTAAAGAAGGTGACCTAGTGCTAAGATTGGTGCAGCAAAGAAAGTACAAACTGGCCCCAGTATGGGAAGGACCATTTGTCATCAGTAAAGCCATGAAGAATGGATCATATTATCTTGTCGACATTCGCGATACGGAAGATGATCCTGAGAAGCCGAATCGCAAAAGAAAGAGAAAGATAGATGATGAACTAGGAGAGACAAAGAGGCCCTGGAGTATCCAGCAGTTACGTCCCTTCTATACTTAGTTCAATTTCTATGTAAACATCTTTGAGATCATGAAATAAAGTTGTCGGAATTCTTATATCCATGTTTTTTACAAGTTTATTACAGTACAAAACATGATTCCACCTTATCTATTTCCCAATGATCTTACAAAATACTCAATGTTAACCCGAATTGTGCCTGCGTGCTCGGTGTTTAAAAACTGAATGATTTTCAGCCTACAAAGGGCTAAAGGAAACTCGGATTGTGCCTGCGTGCCCGAGTTTCATTCAAAAATTTCCTTACTATTCTCTAAGCATTATCTGATTGTTTATGTGTTGGGTCACTGGAGCTAGTTAGTAAAAATGCCTTTAGTATGATCCATGTTTCCGAGTTCAAACTGATTGGTTTTTACCCAGTATCTCGGCATGAAGATTCATAGTACTATTGAGCCATTTCAAACACTAAGGACAGTTAAAGCACATAAGCCAGAGAACTTAGAAGATAAAGGAATATCAAACCCGGAAAACTTGCAAAGAATTTCATAATTAAACTGCAAAAGACGGAGTACTTGTTTATACAAAAGAATAGAAGCATTACAATATAAGTTACATTGTAAAAGTACAGTAATGCTCCTATTTTCTACTTCCGCCGTCCAGGTTAAGAAGAATCCTTCAGGCATCCGATTCTTCGTCGCTGCTGTCGTTCTCGGGGGCTTCGGGAATCTCCTCTTCCGGGTATGTGATGGAGATGTTCACCATGGATGCGATCTTGGTGACGTGACCCTTGATCTCGTCGAAGATGGTGGTCCGCTGGGTCTCCGAGTATCCAAGGGGGATACCGGACGCCACGCGCCAAGATTTGGCACTAGGGTAATGCATACGCATAAGACCCAAAGCCATGCGTGCACCACCCCGTGCTGCGGAGCGCAAGGTGGACTCGTTGGATTCCGCCACCTCCAGAATAGCTTCCGAAAGTTTCTCAACTTCCGAGAATTCCCCAGTTCTTGCGGGAAGGAACTTGTTGACCAGTTGCATACCTGCAGCTCTGATCGCAGTCCATACCTTCCCAAAAGCTCGGATTTTTTCAATCCGAGTAAGATCTGGGCTATCTCCTGTTTTTTCAGACAAACAACCAAAAGATTAGTGAAAAAGCAGAGAAAGAAATCAAGACATGGAAAAACCGGTAAATGTTGATAACTTACCGAGAGTCTTGTCCATTTCGGAGCCTTCCTCAAGGTGCAGGGTTAAGGCATTCTCCAAGTCTTGGATAGTGGCATTGTCCTTGTCCGCCTGCTGGGAGGCCTTGGACTGAGCAATTCCAAGGGCCAGATTGCTGGCCTCCAGATCCTTTTGAACCTTCATAAGCTCCTTATGAAGTTCCAAATTCTCCTGACGGAGACTCGTGGTATTGCCGGCATCTTCAGCTATTTCCTTGGCCTTAGCCAAAGCAGCTGGAAAGCAAGGAACAAAATTCCGAGTTTAGGAAAACTCGGGAAAGTACTTAGGCAAAAAAGTGGATAAAGAACTTCAGAGAATCAAAATATACCTGTTGTTTCCGACAGCTGTAGCTGAGATGATGCCAGCTCTGCTTCCTTAACATCAATAATAGATAGAAGGGTCTTCACCTCTTCATTTTTTATGTTAACCTTGTTAAAAATTTCCAAGTTTATTGTATCAACGGTTTGCTGAAACACGGAAATGAAAGCAGGACGCTTAAGTTAGAACAAGCGTGATAAGAAGCATTAAGTGGATAGCATGCTTTCGACTTTTTGCTTGGGGGCTAGAGATATTACCTGGCTCATTTCCTTCAAATTTGACAAGGTTTCGTTGAATTCCTTTACATATTCAGAAAAAAGAATTCCAACGTGATGAAGGCCATTTTGCACGACCTGACGAGGTGAAAATACGAAGTCATTTCGGACAATTAGCCCGCCTTGTGGCCAAGGACGGATTAGAGGGGAACGAGCGAAGAATTTTTTAGCTTCTGGAAGAATATATCCGAGTTCATCAAACGGTTCTTCCTTTACCTAGAAATTCCTGTCAAAAGTGGGAATAGGTTCGTCCTTCCCAGATGCTCGAGGATTTCTACCCATCTCTGGTCCCGCCCTTTCCCTCGCATCCATGTTAGATGCAATAGGCTGGCTGGGTTGCTGAAATGGTGTGCCCGGGTTCGTGGTTCTCTCTTCCCTGCTAAATACAGCTAAAGGGGGAGAAACTGCAGCGGAAGATGGCTCTCCTTTGCTAGCAGCAGCTTTATGTTTCTTCAATTTCTTTGTCTTTAGAGGAACTGGAGCAAGGCTGAAAAGGAAACATCCGAGACATAAATATCTCGAAGAACCAGAAGGGAATGATAAGTAAAAAGCTCCAACAAAATACCCGGATGCGGCGATGGGAATTCCGTCAAGATTTATTACTTCCTCGAGGGTCACTTGCCTCTTGCTTTTTCGGCCGCCATAAAAGCCGGCATGTAATTCGTCGAGCTTGGCGTCGGATGCAAGATCGACTCCCTTAAGTTCGTCAAACTACGGAGATGGCGAAAGATTCGATTAAGTCAGGGAAAAGAGACAATCCGAGAGTAACCCAAAAGCAAGGAAAATAAAAATACCTTAGGGACTGGGTTTTCCTCGTGATATATTTCCAAACTTTCTATGTATTGGTCGCGAGTAGCGACCAGTTGGTTGACTCGTTTCTTGAAATATCTTTTGGAGTAGGACTTTTCCGTCCCTCTCATGCTATCTTCTGGCCCTTCGTACTCACAAAGGAGTCGGGAACGAAAAGCGAGAGGTTGAATACGGCGTCTAAACCAGCACAAAACAGTGTCTGTTCCAGTTACAGGAGGCTGAGAAGAGGTAAGTTTGGCGATACGCCGTTTTATCTTCATCAGGTCTTCCGGTAAAGTTTGCACCGCTTCGACTGCCCAACTCTCTTGATGAACGGCGGCGGAGTTGACGAATGGAGGAACCCCTTTTTCTTTCCCGGGAAACGGGATGTCATGATGGTAAAAGAAAGAACCCGTCCAAAACTTGACGGATTCCGATGTTTTTATCTTTGGGCACCAATCTTCCTTGAATCTCCGAAGAGTGAAAGATATAGTCCCGCAGATGGGAAGAATACCCTCTGTAGGTTTACGCTTCACTCCAAAGCAATATTGCCAAAAATCTAGTCTGGGAGCTATTCCTAAATACCCTTCAAAAAGGGCTTGGAAGCCGGCTAGGTAGAGGATGGAGTTTGGTGGAAGATTATGTGGCTGAATGCCGTAATGGTTAAGGACTTCCAAGAAGAAGGCGGAAGGTGGCAAACCCATACCTCTCGCAATATGAGAAGTAAGGAGGACACGTTCCCCGTCTTTTGGCTTGGGCTCGGATTCGTCTTCCGGGCTCCGCCATTTGTCTTTAACCAAAAGCCCCTCCTTCTCCATTGTCGGAAGGAGGGATGGCAGAATGCTGCTCGGACTCCAGTTGCCGGCAGATTCCGCCTCTTCTTCGGCTCCGGCGGCGGCGGACGCTGCGGCCTCTGCGGCCGCGAGCTCGTCTCCGACGAGCGCGATTTTCTCCTCCAACGTCTCGGGCGCGGACGAAGATCCCGCAAGAACCGCGGAGGCGAGAGAGATTTCTCCGCCCTCCGCGCCGCCCGTGGCCTTCGCCAGCTCGTCGCCGGAAACCGGCACTGCAGAATCCAGTTGCGGGTCCATTGTATCGATTATTTCGTCGATATCTTTCGCGACGGTGCGGGCCGGGGAGGACGACGGTGATGCCATCGAGTAGCGGCGATTCGGTCGTTCCGGTGAGGTCCTGGATGCGATTGTGCGCTCGGGAGCTGTTTCTGCTGTGAGCTTGGGCGCTGAGAATGGCGTGCGGAGTGAGAGCGGAAGGTTTTCACGGTGGACGAAGACGGCTATTTATAGCCGGAATTCCTTCACGATGCGTGCTAACGGCTCTTTTGACCGTTGGATGTTCAACGCGTGTCACTCGCCGGAAAATCCGGGAAATGAAACGACGGGTGATCATTGCTATCTCTTCGTTTCCCGCGAGAATCTGTCAGAGATATGTTTCTGGGTTTCCCGCCTGAAACCCAAACGACCCTTACGTCAGCATGATTAAAGCGCTGACGTAGGAAGTTCCTTCTCCACGAAGGATCATGCGAGAAAAGACGGATTTCCTGGATTCCGAGTTTTACGTTACAATATCCTTTAAGGAGAAAAAGAAGAATCATGACTGCAGGCCGATATTTCTCGGGAAAGATGTATTTGGCGAAAGAAGGCGAATCGGAGTCTTAATCCTTCTTGGGGGCTACTGTCGGATATATACCGAATAAGGGTGTATCAGATGGTAGTCTAAAGTGCCGGATTACCCGGGTGGCCCAAATGGTAGTGGACTACGATCCATTGGACGGCCCAGTAAGCTGACGCACAGAAGCCGGATTCTAGAAGAACCCGGATCACGGCCCACGTGATCTGGCTTGGAGTAGAAGGCGGATTCCTTACTTTCCAAGTTAATAGTTACCATAGTCTTCTAGGTTTCCTACTCTGTATGCCCTAACCCGGTTATTATATAAAGCCGGACGGGAGATATGATAGATAGAGAAGAACCTACCGGCTAACTCGCCGAGAGGTTGATCCTCGACGAATAGCTAACAGAACCTCACATTGTACTTTGTATGTACATGCTTTAGTCCTGAATAGTGAGATTGCAGGAGTAGAAACGCCGCATTACTGCGACGTACCGAACCTGGGTAAAACCTGTGTTTTGGTCCTTAGCACAATCACGTCCCCCCACGTCTCTACCCGTAGTCTCATGGCACCCCCGTCTATGAATTCTACTACGATGTCTCGACATTGTGTTTCCGATGAGTCACTACCGCATAAAACACATATAAGTCATCAATATTATAAGTTACATGCTTCTAACGTATACACAATATGTTTCCTATAACCCACATATGTGCTTCTTAGCGGAAACTAATTCTCGTTGCTCTAGAAGAAATTATACCATAGTTTCATGTAAATCGAAGCAAATTTAAAGTGCACTAGAAACAAACCTCATTATCGTTGGATGCAAAAATTATACTCCCTCCGATCCATATTAATAGGTGCTGAAATGGATGTATTTAGACATGTTCTATTGCTAGATACATCCACTTCAGCACTTATTAATATGGATCGGAGGGAGTATTAATTGGTAGCATGGGGTGAAAATATGTGTGAGGTCAACCTCCAGATTAGTCCGTTGAGAATAATTAGTGATTTCATTCTTTCCTAAAAATGTGCATGTGTGCCATAATTATCTCAAGGTGCGTGGTTTTAGGCAACAATAATTCGGAAGTAATTAATAGGAAAGCTTTCATTGCCGAAAATCATGCAAGCTCCGTTTTATTCCTCCGCACGGGGCCTGGTTGAATATCCAACGATCAGTTTTGCTTCCGATCCTAAGGCTAGTAACTGGTCCGATGGGAAGACAACTATCGGCGTCCGATTCCTAGTGATGCCCAAAGCATTGGTCCTAGTAGATTTGCTTCCGTTAAAGTCTCGCCATAGCTGATTTTAAGGGTTGCCGCTATATAGGATAGCCCGCTATTTAAAGCATTGGTCCTAGTAGAGAAGAGCCATGCTCACCAAATGGCTATTTTTGATCAAGAGAAGAATTAAAAAATAAACGTGGCCATCACGAATTGTGCGGTTCCCCCGTTTGCGCTCGTATATTCTCTGGCTCACAGTTGCTTGCATGTCCTTCATGCATCTCTCTAAACATTATATATTTGTCCTTCCCACGACATCCACATTCATTTGTGAGAAAACAGGACGTCGGAATAAGATGTTGGACTCATGGACCTCCACGATTGTAGTGCTGGGATTTGGAAGTTGCAGCGTAGGGCTGCTTGCCGAGAGGACAAGGCCCCAAGTAAGCACCCACATGCACATTCACATGCCTGATCAGATGAATTCCTTCCTTATTGTGTTTAACATCCGTACTTGCATTGCATTGTTGCAGCGGGATGATATAGTCTTGGTGGACGGGGGTGGGTGCATATTCCCGATGAGCCCCGCTTTCCCGCTAGCTCTGGTTGCGACGGCGATGCTACTGGCAGCCATCTCAATGTCCACCCGCTGCTGCGTGTACTGCTACAGGCGTCGTGACGACGTTTCCAATACGAGATTCGGGTTGGGCATCCTCTTCGGGGTCTTTGCATGGTGAGCCCATCCATACATAACATGCATGCAATTGTCCATTCTTCGTCCTGGTATGTACATGACGGTTGAATCGATGACGGTCCATGTACAGGTTAGTGGCGTTGCAAACGGTATTTTTCAACTTGGCCGGCGCGGCGCTGAACATGCCCGGGAGACGTGATAAAGCCGACCTGTGCTACGCCGTCGTTGGGGCTCCCGACCTTTTCCATAAATTGGCCTTCAATGGTGTGTTTGCCGCAATCTTCGGAATGGCCTCCGACAGGATGATACACTACCCTCCCCCGGCGGCCTCTTCTTAGATGGGTTTTGAATGTCTTTCCGGCACCGGCCGTAAATTCCTATATATGTTTTCGGTCTACATATTTTTTTTTCTGTCCTTACTTCTATTTGAATTACATATCTATTTGTCGTCAACCCTTGTAATGAGGAGTGATGCTACACTTACGGAATCAGTTTACAAAATCAATCTACGGGATCTGGTGGAGTAGTCAGAGGGTGGGTCCTGAGTGGAATTCACGAGGGGCAGTTGGAGGGTGAGGACTAATCGGATCGGTACACGTACGTCTGTAACCAAGTCCGTAGGTTGTTTCGTCCGTAACTCTAGTATTACCGTGTAATGAGCAGGCTAGTTCAGTCGATTTCCGTGTAATGAGAAGCCATATTTCTCTTTTATTAGGGTTATTTTGCAAGTATTTATGCTTTATCCAATTTTTTTTTGAGAAACACAGTACAAACGCAAGCGCTCACATACACGCGCATACACTCACCCCTATGAGCACCTCCGAGAGACTGAGTCGGCGGGTCTTGAGATTGACGAAGTCACCACAGGCGCCTCGCTGTCGACGGGAACGTCGCCTCCCACTGAAAGAATATTCCGCCTAAATGCGACACACAGGTGTCAAACCTAGGGTTAGAACTCTGGTGGGCTGGGGGTACAACCACCCTACTAACCATCCAACCACAAGTTGGTTCGCTGCTTTATCCAATTTTAGTACAACATGCATGATGATTTCATACATGTGTAAGGTCATACTACTACTGTCATTATAAAAAGAAAACATATGTAAGGCTCTGGCTTTGTCAATGGATGGATCCGTCCAATTATACTTGATACATACAATCCATACACAAATTCAAAAAAAAAAAATACAATCCATACACATGCATGTACAACGATTAGACATCTATTTTGGATCTGCTCCGTACCATGCAAGAAATAAGAAAAATGTTACTAGGGTTATTCTGCAAGTATTTATGCTTTATCCAGTTTTATTAGAGCATGCATGATGACTTACGTACATTTGGAAGTTCCTACTACTATTGTGATTATAAGAAGAAAAATGATCTGTCAGTAGACCTGTAAGTGGACACGTCCACGACTGTCCGTGGCTTGCCGTTTAAGCCCACTTAGATTAAATGACACTAAGATTTCGTCCACTTTTGCCCACTTAATTACCGCGGCGTCCGTCAAACCCGTTCACAGCCCACAAGCATATATGTTCGCTCAGCCTCCCGAAGAGCTGGCAACGAGCGAGCTCGGCGTCCTTGAAAGTTTCTTCGCGCCGCCATACCCGGCCGCCGCCTCCCCTGCTGCCCTCAGCGCCGGAGAATCCGCCAGACCTGTTCATCGAGAGCCACTCCAACAGAGTTACAGAGGGCATGAGCGGATGGGACTAGGCATGACAGAGCCCATCTGCAGCATGCTCGAAAATCGTCTAGCGCATCGTGGGCGCCGCCATCTCCGTGCTCTGGGCGGCAGCCATGGCTGCCAATCAATTGAAGATGCAGCGAGAAAAGCGGAGTCGTTGGTTTTCCTCGCGAGATAGATTAATTGGGCTTAATTGGACGAAGGTTTAGCCCACTACTGCCCACCAATTAATTGTTGTTTGCCCGTGGACACCCACGGACGCGACTAGACGGGAACGGGCAAACGGCGCCGTGGACAGCCGTTCCCACTTACAGCCTGATCTGTCAGACTGTGTGGCTTTGTCAATGCATGGGTGTAACAGTATTGCGATGGATGACCTCAAGAGGAGAAATCTTGCATGCACTTTTACTTGATAGCTTAACATATATACACATGTGCAATGATTGGACGGCTATATTGAGTCTGCTCTGTAGTACTCCCTCCGTTCAACAATAGATGACTTGCATTTGTCTATATATGGATGTATCTAAAACTAAAACATGTCTAGATACATTCACATATAGAAAAAGGGAAGTCATCTATTGTTGAACGGAGGGAGTACCATGCAAGAAATAAGAATGTGTCCACCACCACAACGTGTGCGCTTCCTCCATTTACTTTTTTTTTTCGAAATGGGTATTCCCACTTTTATACTAGTAGTATATGTGTACGCATTGATCCCCACGATTTACACTTTCATTTGTGAGGGAACGGGACGCAGGCCGGAGGAGATGAAGGACCGCTAGCTTAATGAACTTGGTGGCAGGGGCGGAGACAAGGGGGGCTAGCAGGGGTCAGACCCCCCTCAATGTTTCGCCCCCCCTAACATATTGCAACATATATTAATCGTATAATACTTGTATATACATGCTAATAACTGCTCATAACTATGTATTTCTTTTAGTATTTAAGCCCAAAGCTAGCGGAAGTCTGTCTTACGCACCCAGCCCCAGCAATCAATAGGCAACAACCCATCTAGCTAACTTCCTAGGCCAGAAATCGACGTCTCCTCTCGCCTCTCAAACATCACAATACAATCGATCTGGCTGGCCTAATGCTGTTCTCGCTCGAAAACAGCCAAACTTGGATGGCAAATGGCCGGCGAGTAGCGGCGGATATGGCAACACCGGTGATTTTCGTTACCCGGACGCCGTATCGTTTACGACATGGGTCCGTCCTATGAAATCACCACCGAATTATCAATCATGTACAGACAGGATACACAAATGTACGTGCTTACGTGATCAATTCCCTCTTGTTTAATTTTTCCAATTATTTTTTAGTAACAAATGAAGAAAATGGATATACTAGTTCCTAAAAAGATGAATATAATAAGATGTTTTTCAAGCCAGTTTAAACCTCCAATCTGGCGTGCCGCTGAAATTTCATATCCAAGTGTTAAAAATAGTAGTAGATCTATGTGTGAATTCTTAAACGGTAGTTTTGTGTCTGTTTTATTAAATACCTACGTTATATGATTTGAGATAGAGATAACATATATTCATGTCATTCTTTTGGCGAATACATGGAAATGTCTTTTTTATTTCTGGCTTGGTATCTTAATAAACGATGGAAGTACTTCACTTGCGACCTTCAGTGGCTCGCCCCCCCTATATCTAAATCCTGGCTCCGCCCCTGGTTGGTGGCACTATTGCTGGGACTTGGAAGTACCATCTGTGCGTTAATTGCCGTGTTTGACGTCCGCGTGTAGAGGTTTCTTGAAGCTCTTGGACGTACACGACAAAAGGGACCGGGTGGTGGTGCGTCGTGAACCATGTCAGCTTCTATATCACGACTGATTACAAAATACTAATACCATGCAAAAAAAAAAGAGATACGTCGAGCTAGTCAAGAAAAAAATACAGCGGGGACCTGCTTGTATTACAAGATGAGTCACGGCCGGATGCATACTGTGATGTAGGCAATGCATATCTCCATGTGCTTTATCTCTATCTCTACTATATAATAGCCGTTAACGACACGTACGTCGTATGACGTACGCCGTATCCAGCCACTCACGCAATGCAAGGTCCGATTAGTAAAAAAGAGGGGCGACCACGTATTTTAGGGGAATTGGCTGGGAAGCGACCCACTTTACGATAATAGCTCGCATACGACGGATGTGAGCAGCAAAATAGCCACAACCGACGGCCAAGCAATACGCCGACGGCCAAAAGTCGGCCCCGTCGGCCTATGGACGAGCAAGATTCCCTTGTATACGATCCCGTCGGCGTATACGATCCCGTCGGCGTATTGCTTGGTACACCGACGGTGACCGTCGGCGTATACAAGGCCGTCAGCGTATTGCTTTGTACACCGACGGTGACTGTCGGCGTATACAAGGCCGTCGGCGTATCCTTCTTTTTTCCGTTGAACTGCCCTATAACATAAATAAAAAAACATACATATAAAATATAGAAATGTAATATATAGCTCCATTTTTTATAGACACGGGGATTTCGGATCCCCTCTTTTCGGAAAACACTATTAACTTGTGCCTACGTCGTGTACCCCCCTAGAAGGGCATCGAAGCGGGGTGAACAGTAGAATCTCAATTTATTTTATGCATAGATAGGTTGTCGAATCTCTGACTCAACAAGTCACTTAGGTGAACCTATCGGGTTTCGATTAGGAGAACTCATGAGCGCTGGTGGAATCGTCGGCTAGACAGGGGGCGAGATTTACCCAGGTTCGGGGCCCTCGTAGAGGTAAAACCCTTACTCCTGCCTCGTGTCGATCTGTATTGAAGATTAGATCGGTTACAATGATGTGCTCAAATCGAGAGTAGATCTCGAGTTCAAGGCTTTTGGGTCGTGCGGTAATTGCTTGGTCCTCTCCTGGGGGGCTCTCCTGGCCTTATATAGGTGGCCAGGTCTCGAGTTTTACCCGGAGAGGACTCGAACTCTAGCTAGGTCGGTTTACAAGTTTCCTAGCTTAACCCGCAAGTTAGTGCGGGTGGGCTTCACGTGGGCCTTCTGGAGTACTCCAAGGGCGCCTCTTCTTGGGCCTTGGCCTTGGGCCTGAGAGGGGGTGTCCTTACCCGCAGGGTGCAGGGTCCATATCTTCGTCAGTAGCCCCCGAGCGTCTGCTCGATTGGGATTTTTCCAGTCGAGTAGACGGTCAACCTTTCTTGATCTTCGTTTGGAGGACCAGCTCGACTGTTATTGTTTTTTAAAGGGTGTGTTCCCTGTATCATGAGTCATCATGCTCGAGTATCGAGCAACACAAGTGCCTGTTTTTTACGGCTTTTTTCACAGAAGGATGTGGCACAGTAGCTTGGCTCTCCCGAAAGATCAGGGCCAATTAATTGCGACTAGGGCAAAAACATTCCTGGCCTACTCAGATTCGAGACCTCCGACTCGAATCCGATGAGGTGATTGTTGCGACTGGGCCGTTGTGGACTTATCGAATCGAACTTAACCTATGGGGGTACCCGGCGCGTCCGCTAGGATTTTTCTTCGTGTTGTTGACACGGAATTATACCGGAGGACGCAGCTTTCGAGTGCGATTCCAGGCCCAAAAGAGAGATCTTTTTGGATCTTACCTTCATATTCGAAGAATATGGCATCCGGATGTGCCTAGTCGGCCGAACAATCCAGGTCTTTATGATGTAAAATTATCATGTGTAGAAGAGGTAGCTTCTTCCTACCCGATCGATTTGTTTGAGTTCCACACGAAAGAAATTTCGTGCTGGAAGAAAAATTAAGTCCATATGAAAGAGTTTTCATGCTTGGAGTGCTGTGCCCATACGAAAGAGTTTTCGTGTACAGGGTATTTTTCTCTTGTTCGAAGAGGTTTTGCTTCATGAGTTGTTCATAAAAAAGTTGCTTTTATTCGAAGGAAATATTGTTCGTACGAAGATATCTTCGCGTTTGAACTTTCAATCGAAAGATCTTGAGTTTGAATGATGTATGCCATGACGTCATTGCGCACTCCTCTTCTCCCGATGGGACGTGACTGAGTGGTAGCAGATGGATGGCCCACCATGTCAGCTTTTTGACCGGGAAACGAAACGTCGTTCCCGGTTTTCACGCGAACCGCGCAGTAAATGCGCACGATCTTCTGTTAAGATCGTGGCACAGAACAGCGTTGGCCGCCCTTTCGTTTCATCTTCACACGTGGTGGCTGCGATAAGCGCCACGTAGCGCATCGTACGACTGAGATCGTCTCGCTCCGTGTATAAGTACGGGTGTTAGCGCTACGGTAAAACTTTCCCAGCTCTTTGCCTTCATCTTCTTCCTCGCGCCCACCTTCGTCTTCCTCGCGCTCGAGCTCGTGCTGCAAGCAATGGCTGGCGGAAAAAGACGCGGTGCTGTCACTTCCGCGTCCGGTGATCCCTCTGCGCAACCCGCGCCCCGCACCGGCGACTGGCGCTCCCCCAACACCACCGCAAAAAGCATCAAGGAGATGCAGCGGGAAGGGTTGCTGCCGGCGGAGACGGAGAAGCGGGTTCGCCTCGCAAGGAAGGAAGAGGTACCTAACCCGCAATCGAACGAGCGCGTGGTCTTTGTGGACCACGTGTCTCGGGGTCTTTCCTTTCCTCTCCACCCTTTCTTTCTCGGGTTGCTGTATGTCTATGGCATACAGCTTCACGATCTCCCTCCGAACGCGGTGCAGCACATATCGTGCTTCATCGTGTTCTGCAAGTGCTTTCTCGGCATTCGCCCACACTGGACGCTCTGGAAGGCGCTCTTCAAGGTCCGGATCTTCCGCGAGAAATCGCGGGTGGAATCTGAGCCCGGCGAACCGCTTCGCACGGGTGGCTTCGGGATCCAGGCTCGACAAGAAAGCAGCTACTTCAACATGCACTTCATCGACTCCGCCCAAGGCTGGCGAAAGAAGTGGTTTTATGTCATCGACAACAGCTCGGGTGGGATCGTGGAATTCCACCCATTCGCTGTTCTGACGAGGCGAAAGTCCTGGGGGCACAGGATATCAGCCGAGGAGACTCAGACCGTTGCTCCCGTACTCGCAAGAGTAGCCGCCCTCCGGGATCAGACTGCGAGAGTCGTGCTCAACGGGCTGCATCCGGCGAGTATCTTCTTGAAGCGCAGGATCCAACCTCTACAGCAAAGGCCCTCCGCTATGTGGGAGTATCAAGGCACAGAAGACCCCAGCCGAGTGAGCCGCGAGGAACTTTCGAATGTGGAATTCGAGAAGAAAATCGCGACTATCACTCGACTGAAGGTGGGGGAGAAGTTCCCCGATTGTGCAGTTGAAGCCTTCGCTGCTTCAAATCCTCCTCCAGCCGCGGTTAGTTTCTCCCTTTTTGTCTTTTAGTTGCTTGATTTTTTGCTCTGAGTTCTAGTCGATAAAGTCTTTCTCGTCTTCTTTCTGTCCTCGTAGAGCCTAGCTATGGCATACTGCTACCCGCCATCTGCGGGGGAGGCTGCCTCAGAGCTATTGGCGAGTCACCAGGATGGTGCGGCTGACACCAGCGTCGCTGACGCCTCATCGAGTTCTGAGCATGATTCTTCGGATGACGCTGAAGACTCGAATGGTGGCCCTCCCAAGCGTCGTCGGGTGGATGATACCGAGCCTACTTCCAAGGACAATTCCTTGGAAGCATCGCCCGGTCGGGCCCCTATCCATGCGACTCCACTTCGTTCACTCGCCCCTTCGCCTTCGTTTCCGGTGATGAACACCGCTTGGAACGCGGATTTGCTGGATGACGACGAAGATGACGAGTAGGTCTTTTTCCTTGTTCTTGGTCGAACGTTCCTTGTGCTTCCATTCTGATTTTTTCTATCTTTTGTTGCAGATTGCAGACTATCAGTCCTCGCAGGTACGCTTCTTGCGTTCCTCCCGAAAAGAGGAATAAGGCAAGGGATGCGGGTGAAACTCCTACTGCGGGCACCGTCCAAAATTCTCCCAGAGCAGCCCCCAAGGCTGCGACTGCGGAACATGGAGCCCCCAGCTTTGCCGCCAGGACTTCAGCTTCTAAGGAAGTGACGGACAGCTCCACAGATCCGCTCTGTCGCGCCACCGGCCAGGTAAACTTCGTCTTCTGTCTTCAAATTTTTATCGGGTGCACGACAGTGCTCCCGATGGGAGTAGCCCCCGAGGCTGTAGTCGATCGCATGCGATCGGCTACAGGCTCAAAGTCTGGTTTATTTCTTCTTCATGATTTCATTTTTATCGGGTGCACGGCAGTGCTCCCGATGGGAGTAGCCCCCGAGGCTGTAGTCGATTGTGAATAATCGGGTACAGGCTCCAATTTAATCCTTTTAACTTTTCTATCTTCGTGCTTTTGCAGTCGCTCATTGATTCTCTTGCGGCGATTGGTCGCAGCGTCGTTATCGCTGAATCGGATTGCGAGTCCCTCCGATCGGACCGTAGCCGACTTCAAACTGAGAACGACCTTCTCAAGGGTAAGTTTTATCATCTCATTGTCTTCAGTATTCCGTCCATTCTTGATTTTTGATAAGCGTCTCTTTGCAGCTCGACTTGAACTCTCGGAGTCCGAAAGGGTCAAACTCTCTGAGCAGGTAACTGCTCGGGAGGCTGACCTGACGGCCACCCGACAAGAGCTGGAGGCTTCCCGCATGCAATCGGAAGATTTTAGTCGACAACTTGCGGATGCGCGGAAGGCCTTGAAGGAGTTAGAGGAAGCTGGCAGTAAGGCTGATAACGACGTTGTCGCGTTCCTCCGTCCCCTCGCTGAGCGTTTCGTGGGTAAGTGTTTTGGACCCTCGCGACTTTGATCTTTCATTTTGCTGAACTTTGCTAAGTATTATTTTCTTCTTTTATAGGTCTTCTGGATGTCCCTCTAGCGATCCCTGGGATCCGGCGGGTAGATATGCTAACCGACACACTTGCCCAGCTTAAGAGGCACTCTGATGGAGTTTTCTCCTTGATCAACAATGCTACTCACGTGCTGGAGCAACTGCATAGTCGCCTCATTGCTAACGCCACTCCTGCACCTGCGCTAGATGATCTGTTGAAGGTCTTCTCAGAAGGCAATCTTCTGGATGCCTTCGCGGTCGCTCAGTCGGAGTCTGGTGCGAAGACCGCGATCCAATTTGCTTTGGCGCACGGAGTCGAAGGTTTGGAGGAGGCCTACTCATCTCTTCCAGTCGACCCCTCCACGGGCAAAAAGGTACGGCTCTCTCGTTTTGGCGAGCAAGCCGCTATTCTTGCTCGGAAGCTGTCTGAGATTTTTGCTCGACTGCGAGGAGGGGCGACTGCCGCTAGCGGAAGCACCAATGTAGCCTCATAGTTTTTCTTTTTTCTCCTTGATTGTAATGAACCTTGGGATGTATTCCCGTACCCTTATTGTCTTTAATTGAAGTATCGACTGGGAATTTATTCTCCTTGTTTGTGCGTTGCCTCCCGATGGGAGTAGCCCCCGAGCGCTTTGTCAAATGTGCGACTAGAAATAACTCAACTAGGGCATCTTACTTCTTTCCTTGTATTCTTCCAGGCTACTGGGTTTGCCGCGGAAACGTCGGGTGGACGTGGTACTCCAGTAAATCCACTTGTCGCCGCTGTTGGTACTTTTGCGGGCTTTCGTGATAAGGTCCAGGAGGGTGAGCGTAAGCTAAAAGCTTTGCGCGGGGTAGCCGATGTGGCGAAATCCAAACAGAAATTAGCGGCTGAGCGAGAACAATTTCTGATGGATGAGTTGGCTTCAGTCGCAAGGGATTTGCTCTGTAAGTAGTGCAGCCCCCGTGCCTTTTCCTTCCTTGTTTCCTTAGCTGACTGAGTATGTTTTTGCTTTTTCAGTCGTTAATCCGGATGACAGGGAAGAAAAGCAGTGGGTAGAGAACCACATTCATCAAGAGGCTAGCAGCTCAGAACCTCATGCGAGCAACTTTTGGTCTGATCGCAGTCGAGGATTTGTGATGGCCACCTTGAAATTCCGGGTTATCCAGGCGAGAATTCTCGTGAGTTCCTTTCACGAGGTCTTGGTTGCGATGAATGCTGCTTTTTACCCGTTTAAAAGGGGTCCCGAGGACTCGAGATATCTTCTCGGGCTGTTTGGACGTGAAGGAGAAGTTCGCGCGTGTGTGCGCAATCAGATGATTTGCGGCGCGGTTGTAGCTCTCACTTTTGTCCGGATATGGCATCCTGAGATAGATGTTAACTCCGTAGCTAGGCGTCCATATTATGCGATTGATGATATCTCGCCTTACTATGATGTTGTACGTCCTGCAGCGGAGAAAATTATCCGATTGACATCTGAAGAGGTAGATAGAGTGTTAGCGACTGAAAATGCTCAGCGCTTTGATTGATTGTCGGATGTAAATATCATGTATTCTATTTATAGTTTGTAAAAACTGTTATAAGGTGTACAACCTTGTTTGTATGATGTTTTTCTGTGATGCTTAGTTGTAGGTGTAGCCCCCGTGTGTTTTATGGGGCGTGTACCTGTAACTGTTAGCATGTAAAGAACGAGAAGCTTCGAGTGAATATGATGAGGGAATCATGTTTTTATTGCGATGACTGAGAAGCCATGTATTCTAGCTACAGTAGTGGCTAGTATAGCCTTATTTTGTTGTCATAACAAGTAAATCTAGGGATAGAATTTGCGGAGGTGTGCGATATTCCAAGGATTGGAATAAATTCCTCCAGTCTCTGGATTCTTTAGCCCGTAGGCTCCACCTGGGATGACTTCGTGTATGATGAAGGGTCCTTCCCAAGGTGGTTCGAGCTTGTGTCCTTCCTTCTGTTTGAGCCGCAGCACCAGGTCTCCAACCGCGAATGCTCTGTGGCGTATGCGGCGACTATGATAGTTGCGCAAGGATTGCTGATATACTGCGGATCGTGCGAGTGCGATGTCTCGCATTTCGTCGAGTGCATCCATATCTTCTGCGAGTGCCTTTTTGGAAGTTTCTTCGCTGTAAGCTACAACTCGTGGGGCGCTAAATCGAACGTCCTCGGGAAGGACTGCTTCTGCCCCGTATACCATGAAGAATGGCGTGTACTTCGTCGATCGGTTAGGAGTTGTGCGGAGGCTCCAGAGTACGGAGGGTAGCTCTTCTGCCCAATGTCCTGCAGCGGGGTGTAGGCGATCGAGTAATCGCTTCTTGATGCCAGCCGAAACTAAACCGTTGGATCTTTCGACTTGTCCGTTCGTTTGCGGGTGAGCAACTGAAGCAAACTTGAAATTGATGCCTTTTTCCTCGCAGAACTGTTGTGTTTCCTTTGCTGTGAAGTTTGTACCATTGTCTGTAATGATGTCATGTGGCACACCAAATCTGCATACAATGGAGTCGAGAAACTTGACGGCGCATTGGGCGCTAGCCGAAGTTACTGGCATAGCCTCGATCCATTTGGTAAACTTGTCGACTGCGACCAGCAAGTGTGTGTATCCGCCTGGTGTGGACTTGCGTAGTGGTCCAACCATGTCTAGCCCCCATTGTGCAAAGGGCCAGGCTATTGGTATCATGTGTAATTCTGTAGCAGGTGCGTGCGGCCTGGGTGCGAATCGCTGGCAGGCGTCGCATCGTTTGACCAAGCTTTTTGCATCGCTGGCTGCTGTTAGCCAGTAAAATCCTGCTCGAAAATCTTTTCCCATTATTGTTTCCAGCTAGCATGATGTCCGCAATCTCCTTGGTGTATGTCCTGGAGCAATTCCTTGCCATCTTCGGGTGCGATGCATCGCTGAAGTATTCCCGAGATACTTTGCTTGTATAATTCTCCATTGACTACTCGAAAGGACTTGCTACGCCTGATTATCTGTCGAGCCTCACGTGGATCGGCCGGGAGTTGTCTATTGAGCAGGTAGTCGAGATATTTCTGCGTCCAGACTGGCTCGACCAGGAAGACCTGTCGTGATATATTATGGATAAGCTCGATAAGCGCGACCTGCGGGCTGACCTCTGTTTCTGGCGCTGCTGTAGCTTTCTTCACTTTGACCGATCGCCTGACCATCCGTTCGAAGTATATTCCTGGCGGTATGGGTGTATTCGTGGAACCCATGTTTGTCAGTCTATCTGCTTCTTCGTTGCTAGATCTTGCAATGTGCCTCAGCTCGCACCCTTTAAAGCTTCCTTCGAGTAGATTGTACATGTCGCGATATGCGACCATGTTTTCAGCAAGGGCGTCGCATTCTTTCATCGTCTGCTGCACTATGAGATTGGAATCACCGTAGATCATTAATCGGGTGGCTCCATAGGCGATTGCCATCTTCATCCTGTGCAACAGGGCTTCATATTCTGCGTTGTTGTTAGATGCTGGATCATCTGGTGGAAAGTCCAGTCGCAGGACGTATTGCAGCTTGTCTCCACGAGGTGAAATAAGAACGATTCCAGCTCCTGCTCCTTCGTTTCTCTTGGATCCATCGAAGTACATTATCCAATTGCTCGTGTACTCAGGTGGTCCGGGCGTTTGTAGCTCTGTCCATTCGCTGAGGAATTCCACGAGTACTTGAGATTTGACTGCGTTGCGTCCTGCATAGGTGATGTCCCAAGCGCCCAACTCGATGCTCCATTTTGCTATTCTTCCGGATGCCATAGGGTTGTTCATGATTGTCCCGAGTGACGCATCATTAACCACTGTGATGGCATGTTCCTGGAAATAATGTTTGAGCTTTCGGGCCGTGAGAACAACTCCATATGCCATCTTCTGATAATGAGGGTATCGTTGCTTGCATGGCGAGAGCACTTCGCTGATGTAATATATTGGTCGTTGGACTCCGTATGCTTTGCCGTCTTCAGGTCGTTCGACCATGATTGCTGTGCTGATGACCTGGTTTGTAGCGGCTAGGTATAGGAAAAGTGGCTCCCTTTCTTGCGGTGTTGCAAGGACGCACTTGCTTTGCAACGATCGCTTCAAGTCTGCGAACGCTTGTTTAGCTTCGGGTGTCCACTCGAATTTGTCCGTCTTCTTCAGTAATTTGTAGAAGGGTAACGCTTGCTCTCCCAATCGAGCGATGAACCTGCTTAGGGCGGCTAGTCGTCCTGCGAGCTGCTGGACTCCGCGTAGATTGGTTGGCTCCTTCATAGTCAGGATGGCTTGTATTTTTTCCGGGTTGGCTTCAATGCCTCTGGCGGATACCAGGTACCCGAGTAGTTTTCCTGCAGGGACGCCGAAAACGCATTTGGTCGGATTGAGCTTGATCCGATATGCATTAAGGGCGTCGAATGTTTCTCTGATGTCCTCGAGGAGTGTGTCCTCTACTCGGGTTTTGATGACAATGTCGTCAACGTACACCTATACGTTCTTGCCAATGAGATTGGCGAGGCATCTTTGCATGCAACGCTGATATGTTGCGCCTGCGTTCTTCAGCCCGAAGGGCATTGTCGTGTAGCAGTAGACACCATGGGGTGTGATGAATGCCGTCTTCTCTTCGTCTTCCCTTTTCATTCGGATCTGATTATATCCCGAATAGGCGTCCAGGAAGGAGAGGCGTTGGCAGCCTGCCGTAGAGTCCACGATCTGGTCGATTCGTGGTAGAGGGAAATTGTCCTTGGGGCAGTGCTTATTTAAAGACGTGTAGTCGATGCACACCCGAAGGATATCCGTGTTCTTTTTGGGGACCAACACCGGGTTTGCTAACCAGGTGGATATCTTGATCTCCCTGATGAAATTTGCAGCTAGCAATCTGTTTACTTCTTCTCCAAGCGCCTTCTGCTTGGGTTCTGAAAACCGTCGAGTCGTCTGTTTGATGGGTTTGGAGTCAGGAAAGACTTCGAGTGAGTGCTCGGCAAACTCCCTAGGTATTCCTGGCATATCTGAGGGCTGCCAGGCGAAAATCTCCCAGTACTCACGGAGGAGTTTGACGAGCGCGCCTTCCTATGCTGGCGAGAGGGTTGTTGAAACCATCGCTGTCTTCGCACAATCCGTCGGGTGCACTTGATGCTTGCGAGTGTCGCTGTTGGCGATGAATTCTAGTTCGGGCGCGTTTTTCTTCGTGAGGGGCATAATGGAGTGATCCGTGGTTTTTGCCAGCTCTTGGAGTTCTTCTTGCATCCCGAAAGATTTTGCGATCTCATTAAATTCTATGTCGCACTTGTCCGATTTCTGAAAGTCTCCGTCGATGGTGATCACACCGTATTCGCCGGGTAGCTTGAGCTTCAAGTACGCGTAATGTGGTACGGCCATGAATCTGGCGAACGTTGTTCGACCAAGAATGGCGTGGTACTGTGAGGGCCAATCGACGACTTCGAAGTCCAGGAATTCCCTTCTGTAGTTGCTTGGAGAGCCCAATACGACTTCTAAGTTGATTGTTCCGAGTGGACGGATTGCTTTGCCCGGAACTATCCCGTGGAAGGATGTTTCTGATTCCGTTAGGCCGTCCAGGTTCTTGTTCCTTCGACGGAGTGTATCCGCGTAGATGATGTTAATGCCACTGCCACCGTCCATGAATACGCGGGCCAGGTCATAATTACCAATTTGAGCTTGGATGACGAGGGCGGCGTGTCCTGGTCGATAGACTCGTGGCGGATGGTCTTTCATCGAGAACGTGATTGGCTGATCCGCCATTTTCAGGTACTCGGTATTTGTTGGGGGTGTCTGCACTGCCATGCACAATTGCCTCGTGTTAGTCTTTGGAGCTCTGCGAGAGGGGCATACCTTCTGTATCATCGCGAGTTGTCCTGCCGAGTTCGGGTAAGCATTGGCTCCAGTGTTTTGTGGCGGTGGCGCAGGTAGTGCAGCTAGCGTCATGTTTGGATTTGCTGGTGGAGGTGGAGGTGGTGGCGGCAGGAATTGTTGTCCTCCTCCTGGCAGTGGCGGGTAGTTTTGGGTGGATGCAAATCTTTTCCTTGCGAGAGCGTCTGAGATGTCATAAAACTTTCGGCAATCCTTGAGAAGGTGAGTTGCCTTAGTTCTGCCCGTGCGCTTATCTGTAAACAGATGTAGCGAGCAGTATGCATCAAGATCCTCCTCGGGGGATTTTTCTTCTGCTTTTGGTTTCCACTCGCGACTTCCACGGCGACCAGAGTCGCGATTTCGCGTGAATTCTGCCGCCACTAATTCCTCCCTATCCTCGTGGTCGTAATATTTCCTTCTCTTTCTTCGTCCATGGCGGTCGTCCTCGTGTGCGGGCGATGATGCTCTTTCATTGCGTACCGCGTCTTCTCCGTTAGCCCATTTTTCGGCTATGATCATTAACTCCCCGATGGTTTTGGGTGCTGGTCTGCCTAGTTCTTCCCGAAAGGCAGTTCTTCTCGCCCCTTTGGCGAAAGCCTCAATCGCCACTTCTTCCGAGATGGTCCCTGCGGTGTTCCTGAGCGTGGTCCACCGCTGGATATATTCTCGTGTGGACTCGCCAATCTTCTGTTTGCACGCTCGTAACTCTTCGATTGTGGCTGGCCTCTTGTAAGTCGACTGGAAATTTTTGCAGAAATCGCGGTGTATATCGTCCCACAATGCGTAGCAAGATTTGGGTCTTCTCTCCAGCCAGCTACGGGCCGCGCCTGTAAGATGCAAATTGAGGTATTGCATGGCCGTGTTCTTGTTCCCACGTTGGCATTTTACTGCCGTGAGGTAGTCGCTTAACCACTGGGAGGGCTCGAGTGAGCCGTCGTATTTTGTCACTTCCGTGCTGAGCTTGAACCTTTTGGGTAGAGGTGCTTCGCGGATGCTGCGAGCGAAACAGAGTGCTCCGCAGGTTTCGTCGTCCGAGGACCCGGATGAAGAGCGCTCGCGATATCGTGAAGCTCTCGCCCTATCCACCCTTTTTTGGGCGAGATCTGATCGCGCGTCGTATTCGGACCGGTCGCGGTCGTTATTTTTCCTTGGTTCCTTGCTTCGTTTTCTCGAGCGGCTGCTGTGGTGCCGCGAGCTTTTGTCTCTCGGGCTGTCGTCGCTGCTGCTTCGACTATCGCCGCGGCGGCGGGCTTCTTTTCCTCGACCACGTCGTGGCGATTTGTCTTTTCTTGGGGATGAGCTTCTGTGCCTGCGGGGCGTTTCTTTATCCTTATCCTTCTCCTGTCGCTCCTTCTCCAATTGTTCTTCAGTCTTCTTGTGATCGTGAGAAGCGAGCCTTGCAGCCGCCAATCCTAGTCCTTTGCGAATTTGTTTGTACTGTTCCACCCGAGGGTCGCTTTCTGTCGGTTGATTCATCTGCATGTAAGTTGCTGCGGCTAGGATCGCGACAGCTGGGGTTTGCGGGTAAACGTTGCCGTCATCGTCGACCCTCATGAAGGAAGACGTGGTCGACCTGTCGGTCGCAGTCATGGATTTGTAGTCCCTTGACGATGCTGCGTGTCCCTTCCTAGCGGGTCGGGTACCAACCGAGGGTGCGAGGGACTGCTCGACTCGTCGCAGGCTTGATTCGTCCGCCGCTCTTCTGCGACGGGTTAGATCTGCTCGGGCATCTTTGATGTTTGACGCTGCTCTTACTAGGTGATAGTGGTAGGCGGTTAGGTCCTCCTGTGTGGCTCCTGCCGCGGGTGGCTGACTTCTTCGCATGGCTTCCTTGGCCCTTTTCCAGGCCTCCCGCGAGACGCCGATTATATCGCGCTCGGTTGCGCTGAATTCGGTTTCTGAGGGCTGTTCCGATCCTGCCATGCAGACTTGGGCCAGTCGTGGCCCGTGCGTCCTAGGCGCAGATTGGAAAGCTTCCCGTACCCGAGATGGTTCCTCTGTCGAGAGGGCGTGATAGTCGACTGTGTTGAAGCGGATGGACTCGCCACTTTTCTCCATAGGGAAGCGCGAGTTGACGGCTCCAGATTCAGGCTCAGATTCATCCGAGAAGTGGAGGATTCCGTCTCTGTTCGCCATGAAGTTGAAGCTCCCGAACGTCAGGGTGACGCTCTTCTCAGATCCTCGAATACCGGGCGTGATTCCGGCGAGTGAGGCGTGACTACGACAGATCCGATCCGTACAGGATTGCTCGAAGCCGTAGTCGATGGTTTCCAACGGGAGTTGGACGTCGATGAAGCCGAAGATGCCGGTGATCCAGCGGCCGCGTTTCCCACAGACGGCGCCAATTGTCGAATCCCTGACTCAACAAGTCCCTTAGGTGAACCTATCGGGTTTCGATTAGGAGAACTCATGAGCGCTGGTGGAATCGTCGGCTAGACAGGGGGCGAGATTTACCCAGGTTCGGGGCCCTCGTAGAGGTAAAACCCCTACTCCTGCCTCGTGTCGATCTGTATTGAAGATTAGATCGGTTACAATGGTGTGCTCAAATCGAGAGTAGATCTCGAGTTCAAGGCTTTTGGGTCGTGCGGTAATTGCTTGGTCCTCTCCTGGGGGGCTCTCCTGGCCTTATATAGGTGGCCAGGTCTCGAGTTTTACCCGGAGAGGACTCGAACTCTAGCTAGGTCGGTTTACAAGTTTCCTAGCTTAACCCGCAAGTTAGTGCGGGTGGGCTTCACGTGGGCCTTCTGGAGTACTCCAAGGGCGCCTCTTCTTGGGCCTTGGCCTTGGGCCTGAGAGGGGGTGTCCTTACCCGCAGGGTCCAGGGTCCATATCTTCGTCATAGATCATAAAATATGTGAAGAATTTTGTTTACCAATGATTCTATAAGATTCCCTCGGGTATGCCCTCTGCGAGTGATCCGCGGTTTTCGGTCCCCGCTTATAGGGTGAAACTCCCATATCGGGCGAAACATCGGGAATCTTCCGAAGAGTTGGGTTCTACCTATGTGTTTTGTGTTCCTATGTACTACCCTAACACAACCAAGCAACTTGTTCCACGTTGCTACCCCCTTTCGACGTTGTTACCGCGTGTATCTGTATAAGTCCGGTATTTCTCCAGCGGGTCTAGGTTTTCACCGGAGGGGGGCTACGGAGCGTCCGGGTCCCCACACAAGCTAGGAGGTGCCATACCATGTTAGTATAGGTGTGTTTTGGTCTTTGGATGGCAAATATTGCACTCCAGGGTGTGACCCGCTTCATCGGCGTCCGCTTCTCTCTAGCGAGTTTACAATGGGAAAATAGAAAATGGTTTTTTTCTTCAATGAAAAGGAAAACTTCCTCCGTCAACATTGTCCGTGCTTCCAAGGTTCATGTTTGTGTGTAATGTGGGAACATTTGAACAAACTATGCCATGGATATGACCATAAAACTCGTCATTTGGCCCGAAACCCTGGAATGTTCGGAGGTGATAGCTAATTTTTGTGAACACATTTTCAACACAACTGTCGTATTCCAATTTTATTATTTTTTGTGTATAGTAGGACCTATATAATGACACCACGCGAAGATCTCGCATCATTTTGGGTTGTTTGAATTTTTTGGAATTTTCTAACCCGGTTTAAGGAAAAAGTCAAGGCGGCGGGCATGACTGCTCGTAGTTAGGGGTTGAATATTGAGAAACTCTTGGTGTATCTAAGTTGAAATAGGTACCTGTGTACCTAAAAATGATTTTTTCCAAAAATCATGAGCAAACTATGAGGTACCTGTAGTTCAAATTTGACCAGTTTCCAACGGAATCGCCAGAAACATGTGTTTTTCAAAAGAGGTGGATGGAAACCTTTTCATATGAAACAAATTGGTTATTTGTGCATCTAACAAGGTCTAGTATTTTAAAAAATTATAACTCTCAAGTTTTGCAACATATTTATGGTCGGTCCTTCACTAAAAAACCTTTTTTTACACTCGGAAAATAGAAAGTGGTTTTTTGCTTCAATGAAAAGGAAAACTTCCTCCGTCAACATTGTTCGTGTTTCCAATATGCATGTTTGTGTATAATATGGGAACATTTAAAAAAACTATGCCATGGATATGACCATAACACTCGTCATTTGGCCCGAAACCTTGGAATGTTCCGAGGAGATAGCTAATTTTTGTGAACATATTTTCAACACAACTGTCGTATTCCAAGTTTATTATTTTTGGTGTATACTAGGACCTATATAATGACACCACGCGAAGGTCTCGCATCATTTTGGGTTGTTTTAAATTTTTTGGAATTTTCTAAGCCGGTTTAAGGAATAAGTTAAGGCGGCGGGCATGACTGCTCGTAGCTAGGGGTTGAATATTCAGAAAATCTTGGTGTATCTATGTTGAAATAGGTACTTGTGTACCTAAAAATGATTTTTTCCAAAAATCATGAGGAAACTATGAGGTACCTGTAGTTCAAATTTGACCAGTTTCCAACGGAATTGGCAGAAACTTGTGTTTTTCAAAAAAGGTGGATGGAAACCTTTTCATATGAAACAAATTGGTTATTTGTGCATCTAACATGGTCTAATATTTTCAAAAATTATAGCTCTCAAATTTTACAACATATTTATGGTAGGCCCTTCACAAAAAACCCATTTTTTACACTCGGAAAATAGAAAATGGTTTTTTTTGCATCAATGAAAAGAAAAAAAAAGTCTTATATATGATGGAAAATATTATATGGATGTCATATTTGAATTTCTCTCATTTTTCCAATCGATGTAGACATATTATTTGTCAAATTTCGATTTACGGATTTATAGATATGAATTATTCAATATTAAATAGAAAAGGCAAACATGTTAATTATTATTTAAATTCAAGATTATTTGAATTCAAATTTATTATTAGTTATTATATTTTATTTAAATAATTGTTTGAATTCACAAAATAAAAGTGTGTGACATGATGGTCAAGGGTTAAGGTTAAGAGGATTGATTGGATAATATTATCAACAACACATCCGTTGTTTCTAGGTAGATCACACGGAAGGAACTACGAAGTTAAGCGTGCTGGGCCTGGAGCAATCTCATGATGGGTGACCGACGGGGAAGTGTTTGTAGAAACGAGTAATTTACATTAGAATTCAGAATTGTTAAAGATAAAAATAAATGTGACTATAGTGTGATTAAGTGGTTAAACAAGTGAAATAAAAAATATGCAGAAAAAATTACAAGAAAAAAAAATTCAAAAAAAAATTCAAAAAAATTAGACACGCCGACGGGGCTCCCCGTCGGCCTAAACAGGATACGCCGACGGTACGCTAGACGCCGACGGGGAAGGCCAGTCGCCGACGAGGCAAGAGGCCGACGGCCACCGTCGGGGACTCTGTACGCCGACGGGGAATGGTGATTCGCCGACGGGGCCGGCCGTCGGCGTATCATTGATGTCCCGTAGTGCCACACATGGTCATCAAACGGCAGTGTCACTTATTTGTGCTAGTTAAGAGTGTGGAATTAGGTTTAGCGACTATGGGACCCAATAGGTTGCCCCCGGTCGAGTCAACCTGCACCGACCGACCAGACCGATCGACCGTGCCCTATCGCGTCATCTGAGCCTGAGTGTGCATGCCGCAGCTCCCTCGCCGGCGGCGGAGCTCCACACTCCTTGGGGTCGCTTTTCCTTCTCGGCGGCATCTTTGGTGAGTCGAATCGAACTCTAGTCTCTTTCCCCTCCGAATTCAGTCACGAATCTCACCATTCGCGGCCGATTTTTCCCGATTTCCAGGTATTTGGGGTGGCGGCAGCAGCCCGGAACAACGAGTGGCACCCCCTCCCTTGAAGAGCAAGCTAAATGGAGACTGCAGAGTCAAATTCGAGGTAATTCCAACACTCTCGTGCTGATTTGGCTTCTGATTTGAGCTCGTTCGCTTCCAATTCGTCACTTTCCCGCACCATTGTTAAACAGGGGAGATGACCGAAGTAACTTCGAATTTTATGTCAATTGTTTTCCATCTAAGGTGAAGCTAGCTGATGGCAGCTTGAGGGCCATAGAGCACGACAGATTAGTTAGTTGGGAGGTCGCATCTGAAGAGATCGATCCACAAGAACTAGTGAACCAAGAAGAGAAAGTGTTGAGGACTGTTGTGGATAACAGGGGAGAGTATTCTAGGGTTCAGAGAAAGAAGTGGCATTTTTACGGTTCGAAGAATGGAAGAGAGAGTATGTGAGACTAGAGAATGGCGAAGCGCTTGTTGATGAAATTGATCGGGAAGACGGCTGGACAAGCAAACGTGCTACATTTCTTGCCGAGCTGGTTGATCTCAAATCAGATTCAAGGGTAGGATATGTGGCATCAAAGTTTGCCATCAAATTGGTTGTAGGGACTATTCTACACCCAATTTAAGATCAACCAGCTCGACACATATCCTACCCTTGAATCTGATCAGATTCAAGGGTGTAGAATAGTGCCCTACAACCAAGTCTGAACTTCTCACAGAAAAATACAAAACTGCCCCGCAGTAGGGATATTTTCGTGTGGTAATTTTAACGTTACTTTTTAACTGTTTATCGGAATTGAGCAAATGAAATGCCATTGAAAAGCTAGTGAAATTCCGCGTATTTTCTTGTCTCACGTGGATTTTCAAATTCGTAACCATTTTTAAATAATTTTGAAAATACTCAAATCTAGTAAAAATTGTGTGAACATATTTTTTGGATATTTTTTTAACCGTTTATCAGAATTGAGAAAATGATACACCGTTGAAAACCTAGTGAACTTACGCATCTTTTTCAGCTTTTCCCTATTTTCAAATTTATTACGGTTATTTTTTATTTCTAAAAAATATGGTCACCGAAATGTCACACGGAAGCTATTCATTAAATATTTTCTCAACCGTAAGTCGGAACGATGCAAATTATATGCCGTTGGGAAGTTGTTGAAGTTCCGCAACTTTTTCTCTTCTACAGTTTTCTTCAATTTATCACCGATTAAATTAAGTTTCAAAAATATATTAAGATGTTACGTAGTATACAAAATAGAGTATTGAAATTCACTCGACACACATGTGAACTTCCTGGTATACCTTTGTGTACTGCCTGACGGAAAATTCGTGATTTGTATTTACTAAAATAACAGTAAATTTTTAACCATTTATCGGATTTGAGCAAACGATAACCGTTGAATAGGTAATGAATTCCTCATCTTTTCATGTCTCACGTAAGTTTTCAAATTCGTAACGATTTTTAAACAATTTCGAAAATACTCAAATCTGGTAGAACGGTTGTGAAAGTATTTTTTGCATATTTTTTTAACTGTTTATCAGAATTGAGCAAATGATATACCGTTGAAAATCTAGTGAAATTACGTATCTTTTTCATTTTGACACTTTTTCAAATTCGTTACGGTTATTTTTTATTTCTAAAAAACATGGTCAGCGAAATATCATACAAAACGTATTTTTTAAATATTTTCTCAACCGTAAATCGGAACGATGCATATCATATTCCGCTGGAAAGCAGTTGCAATTCCGCAACTTTGACTCTTCAACAGTTTTCTTTATTTCATCACCGATTAAATTCAATTTCAATAGTATACTAATCTGCAACATAGCATAAAAATACTGTATGAACTTCACTCGACACACAAGTGAACTTCCTGGTATACGTCTGTGTACTGTTGGCCGAAGTTTTCGTGATTTGTATTTACTAAAACAACAATAACTTTTTAACCATTTATCGGAATTCAGCAAATGATATACCGTTGAATAGGTAATAAAATTCCGCATCTTATCTTGTCCCACGTAGGTTTTTAAATTTGTAACTATATTTAAACAATTTAAAAAATATTCAAATCTGGTAAAACGATTGTGAACATATTTTTTGGATATTTTTTAACTGTTTATCAGAATTGAGCAAATGATATACCATTGAAAAGCTAGTGAAATTACGCATCCTTTTCATGTTGTCACTTTTTTCAAACTCGGTACGGTTATTTTTTTTAAAAAAAAAAACATGGTTAGCGAAATGTCACACAGAACGTATTTTTAAAATATTTTCTCAACCATAAATCGGAATGATGCAAATGATATGACGTTGGAAAAGTGTTGCAATTCCGCATATTTTTCTCTTGTACGGTTTTCTTTAATTCATCACTGAATAATTCAATTTTAATAATATACTAATTTGTAACATCGTATAAAAAATAGAGTATTGAACTTCACTCGACACATGTGAACTTCCCGGTATACATCTATTTACTGCCGGACGTATTTTTTGGGATTTGTGTTTACTAAAACAACTATAAATTTCTAACTGTTTATCGGAATTGAGAAAATGATATACCGTTGAATAGGTAATGAAATTCCGCATCTTTTTTGTCTCGCGAGAGTTTTCAAATTCGTAACCATTTTTAAACAATTTCGAAAATACACAAATTTGGTCAAAACCGCTATGAACGTATTTTTTGAGTATTTTTTAACCCTTTATTAGAATTGAGAAAATGATATACCGTTGAAAAACTATTAAAATAACACATCTTTTTCATCTTGTCACTTTTTTCAAATTTATTACGGTTATTTTTTTATTTTTAAATAAAAGGGTCAACGAAATGTCACACATAACATATTTATGTAATATTTTCTCAACCGTAATTTGGAACGATTCAAATGATATGCCGTTGCAAAGCTGTTGAAATTCCGCAATTTTTTCTCTTCTACGGTTTTCTTTAATTCATAACCGATTAAATTCAATTAAAAAAATATACTAATATGTAACGTATTATAAAAAGTGGAGTATTGAACTTCACTTGACACACGTGTGAATTTCCTATTTGAAATATGACTCTGAAGTTTCTGAAATATGCTTCCTAATAAACTCCTCCGGGATCATGGCTTGAATACAATCAACATTTTCATTATAAGGATCTCCGGAGATATAATGCTTGAGTCTTTGGCCATTCACCACTTGTGAAGAGTTGTCTTCAAGGGAAACAATTTTCATTACCCCCGAACGATATACCTCTTCGATAACAAAAGGTCCTTCCCATCTCAAGAGTAATTTTCCTGCAAAAAATCTGAGACGAGACCTATACAATAGCACTTTCTCACCAACATGAAATTCTCTTTTAATAATTCTCTTATCATGCCACCTTTTAACTTTCTCTTTAAAGAGCTTAACATTTTATATGCTTCACTCGTCCATTCATCTAGAGAACTTAAGTCAAGCAGCCTTTTCTCACCAGCAAGTTTAAAATCTCTATTTAGGTCTTTCACTTCCCAATAAGCTTTGTGCTCAAATTCTAGGGGCAAGTGACAAGCTTTTCCATAAACCATTTTATAAGGAGACATTCCCATGGGATTTTTGTAAGCAGTTCTATAAGCCCACAGAGCATCATTTAATTTCTTAGCCCAATTCTTCCTAGAATTGTTAACAGTCTTTTGAAAGTTAGATTTGATTTCTCTATTTTATAATTCTACTTTCCCACTAGTTTGAGGATGATAGGGTAAAGAAATTCTATGATTAACATCATATTTAGCAAGAGTTTTTCTGAAACCACCATGAATAAAATGAGAACCTCCATCAGTCATAAGATATCTAGGTACACCAAACCTAGGGAAAATAATGTCCTTAAGCATTTTTAAAGAGGTTTCACCATCAGGACTTTTAGTAGGTATAGCTTCTACCCATTTAGTAACATAATCAACAGAAACAAGAATATGAGTATAGCCTTTTGAAGGAGGGAAAGGACCCATAAAGTCAAAACCCCAACAATCAAACGGTTCAGTTACAAGAGAATAATTCATAGGCATTTCATTACGTCTAGAAATATTTCCAACCCTTTGACATTGATCACAAGATAAAACAAATTTTCTAGCATCTTTAAAGAGAGTAGGCCAATAAAAACCTGACTGTAGAACTTTATGTGCAGTTCTATCTCCAGCGTGTTGTATGTTGGGAATATGCCCTAGAGGCAATCATGTATGATGTAATTCCCACTGTATTCATAAAGTTATTAAGTTGTCCTTGTTTTGAACATCTGATATATGTCATTGAATATGTGATTCGATTGTGGAACTATATATTCATGTTGTTCATACTAATTGTCCTTGGTCGTTAAGGTTGTGCTGGACACACATCCTAGACTAATGTGAGTGTTGGCTGATGACACGGTTCCACTTGTCATGGGCATGGTGATGCCATTCCAACATTCACGGACTTGGCTAAAGAGTTTAGCAAGTCGGACTGACCCACATTGAGATGCAACGATCAAGTCGTCATTTGCATGTCTCAATCAATATAATCCTTAGACCTGAGGTTATCGCACAATCCGAGTTGTGGATCACCGACTTAGGTTCTGTCAAACGTTGTTCTGTGACAAGGCAACTATAAAGGCAGAGTTCGGGTCGAATGAGAAGCAAGCTGCGTGATGTGGATAATCAAGATGGGATTTTGCCCCTCCGAATGGAGAGATATTCTCTAGGCCCTCTCGAGTGATATGATTCAGGAAGCATGGCCATGCGCGACTCAGTTAAGTGTTAACTGTGTCGGTTGACTAAGAGTTAGTCAGATGAATCACATATCACGGATCGAGAAGAGAGTTGAGCTATTTAAGGGATGACGATAAATCGCCTATAGCTCGACAAGGTATATCGTGAGGCAAAAGGGACTAAGATGAATATCGCATTGAAAGGTATGTCGTCATGACTCAATGGGACTTGGGAGTCGGCACGTTCTGCTAGGAGCCGCTACCGATTGATCGATTGGGAGTAGGACTCCAATCGTGTCCATGTCGCCATGAGCCTGCAGGGTCACACACTTAAGAGCGGGAGCAAATATTAGTTGGGTTGGACCCGAACCGGAAATGGACTGAGTTAGTGAGTCGGACTCACAGAGGGAATGGGCCACAAGTGTTGTGCAGCCCATTACCATACGCTATATAAAGAGGGGCGCAGGTTGCCCAGCGGGCACGTTAGTCAACTCTCCCATGCGTTGGGAACCCTAGCCCCACTCAGTCCAGCCGCCGCACCGGACCTAGCAGTCCGCCGTCGGAGCTCCTCCTCGTACGTGTGGATACCGGCAGAGGTGTTGTACGTTCAGCACTTCGACGTTCGAGGGATTGGATCGGCCGGACCGGATCGTGGGACTGCACTGCCCCAACGCGCTGCACCGATAATCCGCACCTGCGCGTCTAGTGGTAATACTCGTGGCCTTCTACCTCGGCTAGATCTTGGGAGCATTGCGTAGGAAAAGTTTTCGTTTATCTCTACGCGTTCCAACAGTGGTATCACAGCGGTAGCTTCTGGTATTAGGCCGAGATCCGTACATATGTGATATGTAGTTAGCGTTAGATGTGATCTAATTGCTGTTTTGGTGGTCGGTCTATGAGATAGATCGGTTTTGTACAAGGTTGATTGGATCAATCGTACTCGGGGTTAATGGATGATCAGGTTTCCGTGATCATACTGCTAAGGTCGTGGAACAACTTACCCCTACCGGTCGGTTTCCGCCATCGGGGTATACCGTGACACATAAATCCAGTTGCGGTGATCGAAGATCAAAGAGTTTGGTCGAATCGGAATACGGATCAGATTCGGGTAAAATCGTTTTATCCGATGAAGAAATCCATGTTCGGAATGCAGATGAGATCTGCATTTTCCGAATTCGCCCTGTCGTAGCGCCTTAGATGTCGTTGCGAGTTTCACAACGCCGGTAGATATCGTATCTATGCATAACTTGTTTTTGCAGGAAGTTATGAATGGTATGGCTTATGTGCATGTGATGTGTGTAATCCATACATGATCTGCGTATCATGTTTATGTCAGCCGGCTGGAGTCTAGGTGCTGTCATTTTATTGTATACCGGCCTGCGTGTCGGATTCTCTATGTAAATTTTCATTTACTAGCTAATGTAGCTTGTTGGAGAACCCGGAAGGCATGCAAGTCGATATACAAGTCGGCTACATGGAGTAAGATGGCACGTGACAAGAGTTGGCACGAGTCGACTTACAAGCTTCGTGGAGATGGAGATCACCATGAAGAGAGCCATACCATTTCACATTATAATTGCTTTATTTGTGTTATTGTTATGTCTCTATTTACCTCTATTTAGATAGTTGGTAGATTCTTTAATCCCTCAAAGAAGGTCTAGTCGGTCGCCCCGCCAGTGCTGCGCCATCACAAGTCGGACATTCTTGGTAGTGGGCTCATGAAATTGAGGTGCTACCAATTCTTTCCGGTTAGGTGGGTTCGAGTCGGACTCTTACAAGCAGAAGCACTTGGTAATCTAGACGAGTCCATCACAACGGTTGTGGGGCTCGGGGCGAGGTAGGTTGGGAGCCGGGGCATGTGATGCCACCCAACTAACAGGAGTCGTATAGAGATACGATTGGCAAGGTGTTGCCTACCTAGATCACTTGACGGCTAGCGGTGATGCTAAAGCTCACTAGTCGGCTTGCTTATTTAGGGTCCTGAATCACTTAGCAACCATCGGAGGGATGTTGGTTCTAGTGGGAGCATAAGTATTAAAGCGTTTAATATGCCTGCTCTTTTATGAATACATGTCTTAAGTGTTTTTGCGTATTTTCTAGCTTAGATCTATGGCACCTAGCAACCTTCCTCAGTTGTCCGCGTTTGCGTTGAGGTCAATCCTAGAGAAAGATAAGCTTAATGGAACTAATTTCACCAACTGGTATCGTAATCTGAGGATAGTCCTCAAGCATGACAAGAAAGAACATGTTCTAGAAACTCCACTTCCAGAAGAGCCTCATGATGATGCGACTGTCGTTGTCACCAATGCCTACCGTAAGACTAGAGATGAGTCTACGGAAATTAGCTGTCTTATGCTTGCACACATGGAACCGGACTTGCAGCAGCAGTTCGAGAATGTTGAGGCCTACGATATGATCGAAAGCCTCAAAAGGATTTTCCAGGCTCAAGCAAAGACTGAGAGATATCAAGTCTCTCAAGCTTTGCTTGGCTGTAAGCTGAAAGACGGTGATCCACTGAGTCCGCATGTAATCAAGATGATTGGTTACATACAGTCTCTGGATCGGCTGGGCTTCCCCATTAACGAAGAGTTCGCTACTGATATAATTCTGAACTCTCTTCCTAGTGCGTATGGTCCGTTCATCTCGAACTACCATATGCATGGTATGGATAAGAGTATCACTGAATTACATGGGATGCTCAAAACGGCAGAGGCTGATATCAAGAAAGGCACCAGTCAAGTGTTGATGGTGCAGAATAAGGCTAAGTTCAAGAAGAGTTCTTGGACTAAGAAGAAGAAGGATAAGTCAGGAGGTAGCGCCCATGGCCCTGTCCAGAGTGCTCCCTCAAAGACTAAGCCTTCTCCTACAGCCGGAGCCAATTGCTTCTATTGCAAGCAGGATGGCCACTGGAAGAGGAACTGCACCAAGTATTTGGCTGACAAGGCCAAGAGTGGAGGTATGACTTCCGACTCATGTACACTTGTGTGCAATGTTATAGACATTTATCTTGCTGATGCACCTAATAGTTCTTGGGTATATGATACCGGATCAGTCATTCACATTTGCAACTCGTTGCAGGGGCTGGTAAGAACTAGGAGCGTGGCAAGAGGAGAGGTTGATATTCGGGTTGGCAACAAGGCGAGAGTCGCTGCGTTGGAAGTCGGCACGATGCAACTTCATTTACCTTCAGGATTTATTTTGGAACTAAATAATTGTTATTATGTTCCAGCGCTTAGTCGAAACATTATTTCCGCCTCATGTTTGATGAGACAAGGTTATGATTCGAATATTAAGAATAATGGTTGTTCTTTATATTTGAAAGATATGTTTCATGGCTTTGCACCCGTTCAGAACGGGTTATTTATTTTAAATCTTGATAGTGAATCGGTCTATAACGTAGCGATGCTTAAATCAATTCGGATCATGTTAGCCATAGCAGCCTATTTCGACTATGAGATATGGCAGATGGATGTCAAGACGGCTTTACTTAATGGAAATTTAACTGAGGACGTGTATATAATACAGCCCGAAGGTTTTGTCGATCCAGCTAATGCTGACAAGGTATGCAAACTTCAGAAATCCATTTATGGGTTGAAGCAAGCATCTCGGAGTTGGAACATTCGCTTTGATGAGGTAGTCAAATCGTTTGGCTTCATCAAGAGCGATCATGATTCTTGTTTATACAAGAAGTTTAGTGGGATCAAAGTAAATTTTCTAATCTTATATGTGGATGACATATTGCTGATTGGAAATGATGTCATGATGTTGCAAGAAACCAAAGAGTCATTGGAAAGGAGTTTCTCAATGAAGGATTTGGGTGAGGCAACTTACATATTAGGAATCAGGATCTATAGAGATAGATCCAGGCGGCTCATTGGATTGAGTCAGAGTACATATCTGGACAAGGTTTTGAAGAAATTCAAAATGCAAGAGTCCAAGAAGGGATTCTTGCCGATGTCCCATGGCATAGAACTTAGCAAGACTCAGTGTCCTTCGACGACTGATGAGCGAAGTCGGATGAGTGTGATTCTGTATGCTTCGGCAATAGGATCCATCATGTATGCCATGATTTGTACTAGGCCAGATGTTTCCTATGCTCTAAGTGTTACGAGCAGATACCAGGCTGACCCTGGCGAAGCCCACTGGGCAACGGTTAAAAACATCCTTAAGTATTTGAGAAATACTAAGGAAATGTTCCTGGTTTATGGAGGTGATGAGGAATTCAGTGTAAAGGGTTACACGGATGCGAGTTATCTCACCGACTCAGATGATTCTCGTTCGCAATCGGGATACGTGTTCGTAATGAACGGAGGAGCTGTGAGCTGGAAGAGTTCCAAGCAAGATACGGTGTCTGCATCTACAACAGAAGCTGAGTATATTGCTGCCTCAGAGGCGGCAAAGGAAGCTGTTGGGATCAGGAACCTCCTGATTGATCTTGGTGTGGTTCAGGGCGCGTCCAATCCTTTGGACGTATATTGTGACAACAATGGTGCTATCGCACAGGCCAAGGAACCTAGACAACACCATAAGAACAAACATATACTCATGCGGTACCACCTCATTCGCCAGTTTGTCGAACAAGGTGATATCAAGTTATGCAAAGTACACACGGATGCAAACATTGCAGATCCATTGACAAAGGCGCTACCACAGCCTAAGCATGAGGCGCAGACGAGAGGTATGGGCATTAGATGCCTAGGCATATGATGCCAAGATGATTGACTCTAGTGCAAGTGGGAGACTGTTGGGAATATGCCCTAGAGGCAATCATGTATGATGTAATTCCCACTGTATTCATAAAGTTATTAAGTTGTCCTTGTTTTGAACATCTGATATATGTCATTGAATATGTGATTCGATTGTGGAACTATATATTCATGTTGTTCATACTAATTGTCCTTGGTCGTTAAGGTTGTGCTGGACACACATCCTAGACTAATGTGAGTGTTGGCTGATGACACGGTTCCACTTGTCATGGGCATGGTGATGTCATTCCAACGTTCACGGACTTGGCTAAAGAGTTTAGCAAGTCGGACTGACCCACATTGAGATGCAACGATCAAGTCGTCATTTGCATGTCTCAATCAATGTAATCCTTAGACCTGAGGTTATCGCACAATCCGAGTTGTGGATCACCGACTTAGGTTCTGTCAAACGTTGTTCTGTGACAAGGCAACTATAAAGGCAGAGTTCGGGTCGAATGAGAAGCAAGCTGCGTGATGTGGATAATCAAGATGGGATTTTGCCCCTCCGAATGGAGAGATATTCTCTGGGCCCTCTCGAGTGATATGATTCAGGAAGCATGGCCATGCGCGACTCAGTTAAGTGTTAACTGTGTCGGTTGACTAAGAGTTAGTCAGATGAATCACATATCACGGATCGAGAAGAGAGTTGAGCTATTTAAGGGATGACGATAAATCGCCTATAGCTCGACAAGGTATATCGTGAGGCAAAAGGGACTAAGATGAATATCGCATTGAAAGGTATGTCGTCATGACTCAATGGGACTTGGGAGTCGGCACGTTCTGCTAGGAGCCGCTACCGATTGATCGATTGGGAGTAGGACTCCAATCGTGTCCATGTCGCCATGAGCCTGCAGGGTCGCACACTTAAGAGCGGGAGCAAATATTGGTTGGGTTGGACCCGAACCGGAAATGGACTGAGTTAGTGAGTTGGACTCACAGAGGGAATGGGCCACAAGTGTTGTGCAGCCCATTACCATACGCTATATAAAGAGGGGCGCAGGTTGCCCAGCGGGCACGTTAGTCCACTCTCCCATGCGTTGGGAACCCTAGCCCCACTCAGTCCAGCCGCCGCACCGGACCTAGCAGTCCGCCGTCGGAGCTCCTCCTCGTACGTGTGGATACCGGCAGAGGTGTTGTACGTTCAGCACTTCGACGTTCGAGGGATTGGATCGGCCGGACCGGATCGTGGGACTGCACTGCCCCGACGCGCTGCACCGATAATCCGCACCTGCGCGTCTAGTGGTAATACTCGTGGCCTTCTACCTCGGCTAGATCTTGGGAGCATTGCGTAGGAAAAGTTTTCGTTTATCTCTACGCGTTCCAACATTGTCCTCCATAAGCACTACTATCACATTTTCTCAATATCTACTGTTGTTCATTTTCAGGAACACATCTTCTCATAATACCATCAACACCTTCTTTATATAAGTGTGGGTCATCCCAAAAATAATACCTCAAATCATAGACGAATTTTCTTCTTTGCTGAGCTGTAAAGGTAGGAGGCAAATACTTCAAAACAATAAAGTTAGCATAATCAGCATGCCATGGACTCTCTTGAGAGATCACTTTTATTGCAGCTAAGTGTTCATTAGGAAAACTATCATTAATAGGAATAAGGTCATGAGGGATATTTTCTAATCTAGACAGATTATCAGCAACAGGATTTTCAGCACCCTTCCTATCCACAATATGTAAATCAAACTCTTGTAAGAGAAGCACCCATCTAATAAGCCTAGTCTTAGCATCTTTCTTTTCCATAAGGTACTTAATAGCAGTATGATCAGTATGAATAGTAACTTTAGAATCAACAATATACTGCCTAAATTTATCACAAGCAAAAACTACAGTTAGGAATTCTTTCTCAGTGGTAGCATAATTCTTTTGAGCAGCATCAAGAGTTTTACTAGCATAATGAATAACATTTAACTTCTTATCTACCCGCTATCAAAGAACAGCACCTACATCATCATCACTAGCATCACACATAATGTCAAATGGTAAGTTCCAATCAGGTGGTTGAACAATAGGGGCAGATATTAAAGCCTTCTTTAAATTTTCAAAAGCTTCTTTACAATCTTCATCAAAAACAAATGGTACATCTTTTTGAAAAAGATTAGTAAGAGGTTTTGATATTTTAGAGAAATCTTTAATAAACCTTCTATAGAAACCAGCATAGCAAGAATACTACGAATACCTTTAACATCCCTAGGACAGGGCATTTTCTCAATAGCTTCAACTTTAGCTCTATCAACTTCAATACCTCTTTCAGAGATTTTATGTCCAAGAAAAATTCCTTCATTAACCATAAAATGACATTTCTCCCAGTTAAGAACAAGATTAGTCCCCTCACATCTCTGCAAAACTTTATCAAGATTCTGCAAACAATTATCAAAAGAAGTTCCAGAGACGGAGAAATCATCCATGAAAACTTCCACAATTTCTTCACAAAAACCATGAAAGATAGCATACATGCATCTTTGAAAAGTAGCAGGAGCAATACATAAACCAAAAGGCATACGTCTATAAGCATAGGTTCCATAAGGACAAGTGAAAGTTGTTTTCTCTTGATCAAGCTTTTTAACAATTTTCGAAAACCCAGAATAACCATCAAGAAAGCATAAATGAGTTTTCTTAAACAACCTTTCTAACATTTGATCGATAAAAGGCAAAGGATAGTGATCTTTCTTAGTGACCTTGTTAACCTTCCTAAAATTAATGCACATCCTATAACCAACCACTACTCTTTGAGGAATAAGTTCATTATTTTCATTTGGCACAACAGTCGTCCCTCCTTCCTTAGGGACACAATGCTAAGGACTAACCCATCTACTATCAGTACTAGGATAAATAATGCCAACATCAAGGAGTTTCAATACCTCATTTATTACCACATCCTTCATCTCAGGATTTAAACGGTGTTGATGCTCAACAACTGGCTTTGCATCAGGTTCAATATTAATAGCATGCTGAAAAATAGTAGGAGAAATCCCTTTCAAATCATCAAGAGTATAACTAGTAGCACCTCTATATTTCTTCAATATCCCCAATAATCTCTCCTCTTCTTTATCAGAAAGTTGAGAACTAATAATAACATGATATAATTTCTTATCATCAATATGAGCATGTTTAAGATTATCTGGCAAAGGGTTTAAATCAAAAACAGGATCTTCCTTGGGTGGTAATGTTGTACCCAAGTCTTCCACAGGTAAATTATGTTTCAGCATTGTTTGCTGATGTAGGAAAATCTCATCAATTTCCTTTCTTCCATAAAGACATCACTTTCGTGGTCTTCCATGTATTGCTGCAAAGGATTGTTAGGAGCAAGAGCAATAGCAGCTAATTGTTCAACTTTATAATTTTCATTAGGAAGTTTAGCTTCATAAGGTGCTTTAGCAAATTTGGAGAAATTAAAGTCATAAGATTCTCCATCAAACTTTGTAAGAATTTTCTCCTTTTTACAATCAATAACAGCACCACAAGTATTTAAGAAAGGTCTACCAAATATAATAGGACAAGTATCACTAGCAGAAGTGCCTAGTACTAGAAAATCAGCAGGATACTTAGTTTTACCATACAAGATCTCCACATCTCTAACAATACCAGCTGCTGGAGAAATTAAAGCGGCGACGCGGACGTAGCGACCGTCGTATGGTCGCATCTGGGTCTGGGCAATCGACGTGCAGCACAGCAGCGGGCGAGGTAGGCGCGCGCGGCAGATGGCCAGATGTGTGATGGAGCTCCGCGGCCGCGCCTTCCAGCAACGTGTGGTGGTCTTCGTTCTCTTTTTTCTGAGGGAATCTTCGCCCCCTTTTTTTTGAGATTTATCTTCGCCCTCTTCTGGGTTAGGCCTTTGGGCCACATGCCGCAAGGGGGAAGGAAAGCACCTGCATGTGTCGTCACGCATGAGAAGGCTGGACTGGATTCATCGACGGGGAAAGAGACGGCATGTGCCCGTGTTTTGCTGCATGCCTCGCAGCAGCTGCTGAGATGGGTGAGATTTTCCAGCATTGGCCCTAATGACGATACAAGACGAGTAGGAAAAACAGATCTTCTCAAATACAAAAAACGAGATTTTTCGGGTGCGATTAGGGAAAAGATTCCCTCTCCTAACCTTCTGAGAGGGAAACGAGAACCACTGCATGTGCGTCCAGTGTCACAACCATAGAGTTTTGGTGGGTTTTCTCTTTCCCACTTGCGCGGACGGAGGATGGATGGGCACGCATTTCTTTTTAAATCCGTTTTTTAACAAAATATCTCTAGAACCGTATTTCGAAATTACAAACCGTTTTCATATTTAGGATCCTCGCGTCGAGATCTACAAAACTACATCCCATGTTGATAGGTTTCGAGAGAAAAAAATCAAACTTTGTACACCCTGTTGTTTATACTTTATACTTTCGGTAGCACGCACGTGTGTATACACTATGTAGCAGCGATGCTCGGCTTCGCCTCGCTATTTTTTTACGGCTCGACTTCGCTCGATAACCATTTATAAAGATCTTGAAGGGGGTACGTAGGTCGTTGTGCGTATTGGTAGAAGCGTGCATTGTTCGTAGTGCGTGCTACGGCTCGGCGTTGCCTCGTACTACCGCTCGGCTTCGCCTCGAACAAAACGCCTACGACGTTTCATCTAAAAAGTACACACGTGGTGTATCTAAAAAGTATAAAAAAGGTAGTTACTAAAAGTATACAAACGTTGTTTATAAAACTATACATGTTGTGTGAAAGTATAAATTGCTACTGAAAAGTATACAAACGTTGTTCTAAAAGTATACATATTATATGTGAAAATATAAAAAAATGCTACTGAAAGTACAAAAAAACAATCTGGAAAGTATACGCACGGTGTACCTGGGTGAACATCCGCATGGGTGTACATCGGCCCTTCACTGGGTGTACAAAGCGCTATTACCCGTGGTGCACGAGTGTGTACGTCAGCACATGCACTTGGGACGTACTTCTTTCACTGCACCTGGGCGTACATCTGTGTGTAACTAGGCGTACGTCCGTGTTGATTCTGAGTGTACAAAAAAACGTTTCTCGAAGCCTATCAACCTGGGATCTAGTTTTGAAGATCTCGACGCGAGGATCTCAAATATGAAAACGGTTCGTAATTTCGAAATACGGACCAGGAGATATTTCATTTTGAAAAAGGAAATCATGAAACAAATGCATTCACACCCCATCTCCCGTCCGTGCGTCCAGATGGCACCCACCGGGTTCGGGACCGTTTCGGCGCCCCCGCCCATACCCGCCCCATTTAACTTGTCGGGTCTCATTTCTTACCAGACCCACGACCCGGCCGGGTTCGGAGCCCCAACGGGTACCCATTTAAGTAGTGACACCGACACATGTGGGGAATAAACAATGGAATATTGCGATGAGGTTGGTAGGAATAGACGCATGTGTACGTGTGTTGTCTCCGTGACTCCAGATTTCAACGCGTCCATGTGATGTGTGAGGTTTGTGATCCATACCTCGTGTACGTGTGGTTAGGCATATGATTATTAGGGATATGATTAACACTTAGAGCGGGTATGCGGGTACGGGTTTGCCACCCCATACCCGCCCCATTAGACCTGGCGGATCGAATTTTTTACCATATCCCTCCCCATTTAAGGCGGGTACCCATCGGGTTTGCGGGTTTCGGGGCCCATTGCCATCCGTATCCGTGCGTGCCAAAGAGAAAATCCCCTCAAAACTCTATGGTGATGACACTTGTCACGCATGCGGGCACCCTATGGAGACTAGGAGGAAGAAGAGCGTGACACTTGTCGGGCGCGCAGCATCGCGGGGTGACCTTCCGGAAGAGAGCCCTTTTTCTAGTGATTTCGAGATTTTCCACATGTAAAGACTCAATGGGATCCGTAACAGAAAACTATTTCCTCTTATGATTAAGAGAAGTCACAAAATTCCTCCACAAGAAAGAAAGATTGGCAAGATGCCTCCTGTGATAAACATGTCCAATAACAGAAACATAAAGTGCTCAAGTTACTTGGAAGTTGATTTCATATCATGAGCATGCTCAACACAAAGTGCTCATTAGTCATCTTGTAGTCATAAAATTATTGCATAAAATACAACTCAATGCATGCATCTGGGAACTGAACTTGGCCTCGAGCGCATCCCACGTAACCATGCTGGTAGTAATCTCTAAAAAGGGCACATCAACTTCCTAAAAAAAGCTTACTCATCTGAAGTACTAAGCTCTCTTCTGGTCTTGCCTTTAGAGGCATCAAAGAATATCGTGGTTTTTGGCTAGAGAATTGTTCTCCTACACCATGCCTTATAATGCACACCATCAAATGGAGGAGGCTTTAGAGTAACAAAAGGTTCAATTACCACAAAAGTAGGGATTAAACTAGCCATGCAATCTAGTAGGTAATACAAAAACAAAGTGTCCAAACTAACTACTACTACTAGTGATTCAGACATAATCTCCAACAGATGATTAAAGAACGGGAATAAATATTGTGTGTTGGAGGAAGAAGAATTGTGAGTGGTACCGTCGTTGGTAGCCATATAGCCGAGGATGTTGTCAACATAGGGGAAATCGTTAGTAACAGTGTCGTAGAAGAAGCCAATTGTCACGTGAAAGTGCTTATGAACAACCTGATGGCCCTCTCTTCTCGTATGTGTCTATGTTGTTATGAGAGAACTCTTTTATACACACGTTAGCAAGCGAATTTTTAGAGAGAAGCCGAAGCTGGACACTCTAAGAGAGATTTTAATTTCAACTTCCACTAGTACGGTAAAATGTTTCAACTTCACAGGCCGTTCGGATTCATCTAGTTCATACGTAGGTCCTAACTCGTCCTGTTCACAAAACTCGAGGCGAGGCCGGAGGTGGAGGGTGCATGTATGTGTTCTCTTTGCATGCTTTTACGGGTGATATAAGTGTCTCTCTTATAAGGAGGTCCAATCCCATCTATTGACATGCATGAATTGGGAAAATGGGCCTTCCATTATGGATTATTGCGAAATTATTAATGATTTATCCTATAATTCCAATTTTTTGTGAGATTTTACACTTCTACAATTATGTTTTCAAATCAGGCTTTGTGAGATTTTTTTTGAGATATATTCGTTACAATTAAACTAGTTAGATTATTTATACTCAATAAATTTTAAGAAAACCCCACACTCTTCGTGAGTTTTGTACACGCAATGGTAGAAGTACAAAACCAGCAAGGTCATTGGCACATGTGATTGTGTATGAATCCAAATTAAGTGATCTGGTAGGGCGATCAAGCTTATAGGGTATGTTCGATTCTAGCATATGTTGATGCCAAAAATTTGGATAGCCAAAACTTTAGTTGACCTCTTACTTGTTGATGAATTGACCACTATTGGCACAAAAAGTGAACGCAATTTAGCATAGAGGTATATTGGGATGCCAAATAATGAGGTAATAACACCAGTCATCCAAACAATACTTGTTCGGCGGGTGCAAATTGTAACATCCTAGCGTTTGGGAGGTTATAAGGATCTAAATATAATATATGCATTTGCAAAGCATGCATCTAAAAATACGGGAAATTTTGGCACGAAAGTTTAAACGAAGCAAAGTGACCAATGTTTCACTTGACATGATGAATTAGGTTTAGATCATCCGGTCAAGAGTACATTTGGAGTGATCTTTATAACATAGTATATCTACAAACCAAATCATTTGATAAAATAAACCATCATTGGTGATGACCAAGCACAAACTCTCAACAACCTTAACCACAAGTCAATAAGTGACTTATGATAATTCTCTAGGTATCTAGAACTCAAAGAGGCGTGAGTATCCAAATCACATAACTGATGATCACACTTCCACAATATGGTAATGCCAATTGAACCATCTAGAGATGTTATCTCCTATAAAACAACAACTCTCTAAGTTACCAACCATTCACACAACACCTTTTTAAACTATCTCATAACTGTTAAGGGCACCTTCACAAGTAAATAAAAAAGTTTCAATAGAACACAAGTGATACAAACAAGTGTTAACTCAAGACCCGCAAGTGATAAATAACATAATAATTGTATTAACATATTTATCGAATATGTACATATCTCATCAATCATAAAATAAGTACCTACAAAAAGAAATAAATCTTCTTCAACTACTGATAAACCTTGATCATTACATATGATATTTCCAAACCTCTATATCTGCATTATGAATGACAAAGGTTATAAAGAGAACAAAATAAAGTGACAACATGACACCTGAGGAAAACAACTATCAACTATGACATAAGTCATTAAACCCCAATAACCTTCATATGCTCATTATAAAATAAGAATTATATGGAAGAATAATAAAAGCATGAACTAACTCCTAAAGTAGATCTTGTTATTTTGGCTAGACCATTATATCCTGTTTCCCAAACTTCCTAAAGCCATTCTGAAGAGAAGCAAACAACAAGAAAGGAGGAACTACCACAAGAAGATCTTTAGGAAGAATCGTTAGAATGTTGTAGAAGTGCTACTTCAATCTATTATAAGAGTATTTGGAAACTCTTATATCCTGATCTGATCTTATTAACTCCTCTTGAAATAGTGTGATACTCCAATGTTAGTGGTATGTAGAAGAGTTTGGTAACAAGCCTGTACACCTTGTTAACAGATCACTTTTGTATACTCAAACAATTGAGTGTCATACACAAACAAACAAAAGGTTGAATAACCTAGTACATCTTAGCCTATTGTATATGATTAGGAATTTGGAGGCAAGTCTGATCCACTTGTCAACAAACTCTTATTATATGCATATGGCAACTTGATGTCATAAAACAAACTTACCTACTTTTATAGTCATGTAAGTAAAATCTTTGCTTGGAATAACTAGTTGTTTTCACCACAAGGGTGAGATAATTGAAGATGGAATCCAAGAGCTGATCTTACTTGCAATTGACAAAGGCAGTACCTAAAGACTAGTAGCAACTAGAGTAAAGGATATTGCAGGCAATAGAAGACTACAAGAAGCAACACTGCCTCAGTAAGGCAGCATAAGAAATTATCCAGTGAATCATTAGGTAATATTAGAGAACCTATAACCTCTATTCCTTGTCAATCTCAACAGAGATGAGGAGCATATAATAAATATCTCAAATGGCAACAAGTATCCAGAAAGAAATAATAACAAGCCATTGCATCCAAATATCTTTTGATATGTGGAGGTTAATGGTAACAAGCTTAATACCTTGTTTTCCATATCCTTTTCATACATAAGGTTAACAGATGATAACCAAAAATTCATCTACACATAGTTATGCAATTGATCACATGTTATAAAACCAATATGGCATAATAGCCATGCTTGAAACATGTGTGGAAAACAAACCAACAAGATTCCAAAGCCACATATGTTTCCGTTTAATCAAGTACATATATATTAAAACATGGCTTCCGCACAATATAAGGAAATGTTCACCACACTTGGAAAGAACCTCAACTATGAATAATCCAAAGCCACTCATGATTTTCATTTAATCAGGTACTAAAAACAACAAACATTACTTGCAGTCACCTAAGTAAAATGTCAACCAAAATTGTGAAGAGTTTCAATTAAGAAACTGCAAAGTATTACAAAAGAAAACAAGTATATTCACTAACCAAAGTATTTGGTAGGTCTTGGAAGAATGTTCCAGAATTGGATTGTTTTTCCATACTACATCAAAAACACCACTAACTAGTTTTACCAAATTATTTGCTAAATGGAATTATATTTAAAATTGTTCAAATGAAAAACACACTTTGTTTATAATAACATATTTGGGGTGTTGTGTTGTAACATCCCAAGTATGAAAACTCCCATTTAGAATGTTTGTTTCTTGTTTTAATTATTGTTTGCATCATGGCATCATCATTGCATTTGTTTTTTCATTTGTTTTCAATTGTTTTCCTGTGTTTTCTATTTGGATTCCAAACAAATTCCAAACCAAATTGTTTCATACTTGTTCTGTTACATGTTTTCAAATAAAAAGTTCAAATAAAAACAACCATTTGATTCCATTAAACTTTAAAGTTCAAACTATCAAATGGTTTCTTTTTAATAATTCACTTAATTCAATTTGCATTCAAATTCAATTAAGTTTCCAAACAGCAACCATTTGGAAGTTTATGAAAATTACAAAACAAATCAATCATTTGTTTCAAATAAACTTGAATTTAAAAACTTTAAGTTGCTTAAGTTCAATTATTCCATTAATATTAAAATTCAATCAAATTTCAAACAAATTTCAAACAGCAACATAATTTAAATATTTTGGAAAACTAAACTTTGCAAATTGGTGCTGTTACAAATTTAATCAATACAAATTTTTTTCCTAATTTTTTCTAAACCCCAAAACCTATCTTTCTCTTCCTTTTCCTTTTCAGCAAAAAAAAAAGAAACAGCAAAAAAAAACATAACGCACAGCGAGGGAGGCAGCAGGCCCAGCCCAGCTACCCACGGCCTGCTACCCCCTCCCCTCTCTTCCTCCTGTACGGCGCGCATCCGCCGTGTCCACGTCGCCGTACGGCGGATGGGACGGCCGGGAGGCGCTCACCTCTCCCTTAAAACCATGCCCTAGGGCTCCCCGAGCTAGCCCTAGCCCTAGACCTCCCTCCTCTCTCCACCGCGCCGCCATTTCTCCTCTCCACCCACCTCTCTGTATCTCTGAACCTCACCACCGCGCCACCATCTCTGAATTCCGATGATCGCCGTCGATCTGCCTCACCTCCCCTCGGGCTAGCCACGGGAACGAGTTCCCCGTCGCACCCTCTACCTCTTCGACACCGCAGTGAGCACGGAGGGGTTCTGCAACGCCGCCGCCATCCTCGCTGTCGCCGCCGTCGATAGTCGCCGTCGACCACCTCCTTCCCCGAGCCTCTACTGCACCTGCAACGGCGGTGAGCACGCCATCCCTCCACCTCCTTCCTCCTCTCTGCATCTCGAGCACCAGCACGCGCACCTCCCTGGTCTGCACCACGCACGAGCAGCACACGAGCAGATCATCTCCGGCGAGCGCCGTCTGACGCCAAGGTTCAGAAACTGAACCTGCAAAAGTTCAGTTAGCATCCAGATCTGAAACAATATCCTCACTGCACCCCCTATACTGACAAGCGAACGCATCTCACCGCAGTGGCACAGCACCGCGCTCTCGCCTGCGAGGTCGTGGGTTCGAGCCCCCGCTGCGCAACCTTTTTGGGATTTATTCCCCTCGCCCCAGGCCCACCTGTAGGTGACCCCTGTGGCCCTGTCAGCTGCCACGCAGCGCCACGCTGGCCAGGGCCCGCTGGCAGTGGCCCAGGTTAGGTCACTGCGCGGTAGAATTCTTTTTCTGCCACAGTTTTTTTTAGTTTAAGTCCAAATCCTTTACAGATTAGTCCCTGGTTTAAAAATGCAAATAACTTTTTAATTACAACTTCAAATAAAATAAATAAAATATGTTTACTGAACCAAATTTAATTCTCTACCTATTTAAATCATTTGTTTTCTGTTTTGAACATTTCAAATGTTTTCAAATTTCAAATTCAAACAATTCTTTCACATTTGCTTAATTTCATAACTAATTCAAACTAAACTCAAATTTAATTTATAAAATATGTTTTCAAACCAGAAAAACATAATCTTTTCAAATATGAATTTTATTTAATGTTTTGAACAAATAAAATTCAATTAATATTAATACTTGAATTAAATTCATTTAAATCTTGTTTAAACTTGTTTAATTCATAAGTAATTCATTCTAATTCCTTTTTCAACAAATGAAACATGTAATCCACCTAAAATTTTGTGTACTTTCCAAATATGAACTTTGTTATCTGTTTTGAACAATTAAACTTGATGAAAACAACAAATGCTTGTGTGACACCTTTAAGAAGCACATTTTCATAACTTACTAAACAAATTTCCAAACTTGGTAAACTTCATACCAACTTGCATCTATTGTTGTTCTCTTATTGTTTTTCATCATGCATGCATCATGCTAAGCAACTTACATATGGTAATTAGTTGTAGATCATTTATTTCAACCTTAACTCATGGGCTTTTCATATGCAATCCAAACTGCATATGAACCCATTTAATTATGTTACCATGTTAGCTATCTTGTCCTTGATGCATCAACTAAATTGTCATGCATCATCCCATGATTGTGCATAATGCCATGCTATTGATTGTTTTTCTCTTTGCGTTGTTTGTTTGCTTCTTCTCGAATAGACGACGACGTTGAGACAGACGAGGTTTACGACACTACTTCTGAGGAGTTAGCTTGGTGTTGACGGGTACACTTTGGTGAACTGTGAGTCTTGCTTGCCAGTACGTTTATGTACTGACCCCTTTGGGGCTGTGGTTTCCGCAGACTACGATTCTGAGGATCCCCATGGTGGCTACTACGTGGAGTATGACGAGATTGCTGACGAGTAGATAGCGGACCCGGGCAGGATCCGAGACTACGTGGATGGGCTCCGTTTTCCTTTCATCGCCGGCCTCTTAGGCCTATTTGGATTTGTCTGTACTCAGACATTTTGAATGCTTCCGCTGTGTTGTAATGATTATATGTTGGGACATGTGTCCTCTGGATGATTGTATTTGATATCTCTGCTCTAGTGAGAGCTATTTGCAACTTATTTCCATCTTTTGTGTCTTAGAGATCTGTTTTGGTATCATTTCGTTTAACGCCGTTGACGTACCATGTGTGTATGGTATGAAGTACGTCAATGGTAGTATCCTGATCTCTATGGGATGGTTTACATCGACGGTGGATAGTAGAGATTGGTTGTCACACTTAAGTGTTGGCCTACTCGTAAGAGGATGCGGGTGCAGGTAGGCCCCGTAATCCAATCATCTACTATTCAGTTCGGCCCGGTGAGTATCCTATAGAAGTCAGGGTGCGACAAATGGTATCAGAGCCTGTCTGCCTGTAGGATCCATTTTACTGGTCGCAGTTGAGTCTAGAAACTATTTTGTAGCTATATAGGAAAAATGAAACGTGAGAGTAGGAATTCTGTTCTTTTTCTTCTTTCCCCACCCACCCTCCCTTTTCTGGTAAGGAAGTGCAACGTTGTTTTTCTCTTCTCATCTAAACTTTCAAGTTAGGATTTCACGTATCCTGGTTTCTCTAGGATGGTTATATCTACTAGACCATAGGAATGGAGGTGGTTGTGACATGATTTATCATGTTGCCTACTCACGATTGAGAACGGAGGCGTGTAAGCCCCGGAAGCAGATCCTCTATTCCTTGAGCAGTAGATATTGATCCTTTAGAAGCCCGGATGGGGTTTTCCGTAGTACCTCAGGAGTTTTGGTCTCGTGTTTCCCGAATGTTGCTTCGATATCCTGTTCCTCTCAACATCCTTTTCGTCCGTTGAAACCTTGTTGTTGCTTTCACTTCAGTTCTTCTACCGGCGTCTAATCAAAACTTCCCCGATCATCTGCAGATGGATCTCAGGTTCTACCCGCAGGTGGTTCGTATGACTCGTTGCGAGAGCACCGCCGGTTATCCGGAGATGCTGAGAGACATGGTCACTTATCTGGGGTTCTATTGGGCACCAGAGTACCAGGTCTATAAGCAGCAGCGAGAGTTTGACCAGACCTACTACCAGGCTATCGCCTACATTCTGTCAGGTGATGGCATGAGCGTAGTCCACCGCTACGAGGCAGTGGGTTCCGCAGTGAATATGGCTGTGCAGCAGGCAGCTTATGTGAGTCTCACCGTCCTTCGTGCTGACTACTGGGGGTTTGACGATTCTATCTATCGCCACATCCCCAGTGGTTACATCACTTCGGAGGGAGCTCACTTCACTCTCTACGACAACTTGGATGTTTATGAGCATGATAACTCCAGGATGCACACCATCGCTCAGTTTGTGAGGTACAGTGACGCAGTTGCCACCACACTATCTCAGGAGTTGGCTTCAGTCAGAGAGCAGCTCTACCTTGCTTTGACTCGTCTGGCGACTTACACCACAGACTTTGTTGGAGACGAGCGCTTCGCACGTTTCGATCAGCCAGTTGGTCGTCGTCTGCCAGATGCTGGAGGTTACGAGCCGATCAGATGTCCACTCCTCAACCTTGGTGCTGGTTACACTGGGATTCCTCGCTTTGGAGCACAGGGAGTCGACGCTACGTACTTCACCACACCGAGAGTCGCTCTCAGAGCACGTCCGATCTACGGGGATCGTCGTTCTACCTACTTTCGTGGTCGTCCTCCTCACCGTACCTCTCGCCGTACTCCTAGCCGCCGTCCTGCGTGATGGGCATGGGAGTACCGATGTATCCATTCTTAGCTATGTTTAGTTATCCTTTGGCATTCGAACCATTTATGGTGTGTTGGATATTCTGATGTATTTGAACATGTGATGATGTACCTGTTGGTTATCTATTCATGCGTCGGAATAATCTCTCTTTCGGTTGCCAAGTCTATCCTTTTCTATTGTTGTGCTAAAATGCATTTCCATTCAGGATGCCGCCAACAAGGAACTCCCCGCCTGAACCACCGCCAATCGCGGAGCTGTTGACTCAGATGACCCAAGTCATGACGCAGATGGCCCATTTTCAGGCTAATCAGCACATCAACCAGAACGCTCCACGGGTCAGCATCAAGGACTTTCTCAGTCTGGGCCCAAGAGCTTTCGTGGCAACACGCGAGCCTCTGGATGCTGATGACTGGATCCGTGAGATAGCCAAGGCTCTGGAGATTGCACATGTAGCTGAAGAAGACAAGGTCAAGTATGCCTCCTATCTGCTGAAGGGTCAGGCAGCTTCATGGTGGGAGAACTTTCAGGCTATGAGAAATGGCATGCCAATCACATGGGATTGTTTCAAGGAAGCCTTCCTGAAGCACCACATTCCAGATGGTCTCATGGAAAGGATGCGTGAAGAGTTTTGCTCTCTCAAGCAAGGCAAGCTGGACATCATCGGCTATCAGAGTGAGTTCAATCGCCTCGCTCGATACGCTGGAGACGAGGTGTCCACTGAGGCCAAGAAGATGGCAAGGTTCCGCAGAGGTTTTAACCCGGAACTCAAGTATGCTCTCACCAATGTCAAGACAAAAGACTTCGAGGAGCTCGTTAACACCGCGCTCAACGAAGAAAATGGGCGCAAGGCGTTCGAGGAGTCTCGCAAGCACTCGCGTGAGGGTGGTTCCTCCTCCAACATGACCACCCCTCCGCAGAAGCGCCGCATCTGGGTGCCAAATGGTGCTATCACTAGGGCTCCATATGCCCAAGCTTCTCCAGGCTTCACTCCCCGCCCACCCAACCCAGCTCAGATGCATGATCCAAGGGGTTCGATGGGGCAGCCAAGGCCAGGTCCTCCTCGTGTCGTCACTTGCTTCAAGTGCAAGCAGACGGGACACTACGCCGACAAGTGCACGCAGAGGCAGCTACCTCCACCACCACCTCGTCCCAAAACCAACCAGGCAATGGTGCGCGCTCCCCCGACTAAAGCCTTAAACTCCAACAACAGGCCTGTCGGGAGGACCGCGAGGGTGAATCATTTCAAGATCGACAAAGCTGAGGAAGCTGCTGACGTCGTTCTCGGTACATTCCCCGTAAACCTTATTCCAGCTAAAGTGTTGTTTGATACCGGAGCATCGCATTCTTTCGTGTCAAAGACTTTTGCCGCAACAAACAACCTAATTGTGGTCCCACTAAGCAATCAAATCACTGTTCACTCTCCGGGATCTCAAATGTTGACTTCCAAGATAAGTAAGGACAATCAAATCCTAATTGGAGGTCGCATATTCCTTGCTTCTCTCATGTTGCTGGGAAATTCTGACATTGATGTCATCCTTGGTATGGATTGGTTGAAGGCCAATAAAGCTAAAATTGACTATGCTCAGAAGTCAATAACTCTGTTCCACCCTTCTGGCCAGATAGTCTATTCTCCAAATGGATCAAGTTCCATTCATCTGTACACCCTCGATGCAAAACCTCTACCCTTACTTGAAAATGTTCCGGTGGTTTGTGAATTCCCTGACGTCTTTCCAGAAGAGTTGCCAGGGATGCCTCCGGACAGAGCAGTTGAGTTCGTGATCGGGCTTGAACCAGGTACTGCTCCAATCTCTAAGCATCCATACAAGATAGCTCCTCCTGAACTGAAGTTGTTGAAGGAGCAAATCGATATGTACATGGAGAAAGGTTACATTCAACCTAGTTCTTCGGCTTGGGGTTGCCCAACTCTGTTCGTTGCAAAGAAGGATCAAACAAAGAGACTCGTTGTTGACTATCGTCCTCTTAACGAGAAAACCATCAAAAACAAGTATCCAATTCCTCGTATCGATGATCTTTTTGATCAACTTGCTGGAGCCTCAATATTCTCAAAGTTGGACTTGAGGATGGGTTACCATCAAATAAAGATCAGAAAGGAAGATATTCCAAAGACAGCTTTCACCACTCGCTACGGTCTATATGAATTCACCGTCATGTCCTTTGGTCTCACCAATGCACCGGCGACGTTCTCTCGACTCATGAATTCTGTCTTCCATGAATACCTCGACAAGTTCGTTGTGGTATATCTTGATGACATTCTTGTCTACTCAAAATCTGAGGAAGAACATGAAGAACATCTTCGTCTCACTCTCATGAAACTTCGCGAGCATCGTCTATATGCCAAGTTCTCCAAATGTGAGTTCTGGATTGCAGAAGTTGCTTATCTTGGTCATATCATCTCTTCCAAGGGCATAGCCATTGATCCAGAAAAGGTTAAGGCAATTTTTGATGGGAAACCTCCTAAGACGGTGAAGCAAGTAAGAAGTTTTCTTGGCTTGGCTAGCTATTGCCGTCGTTTCGTCCAAAACTTCTCCAAGATTGCCAAACCTCTCTCTGATCTCACAAAGAAGGACAAGAAGTTCGTTTGGTCTCCACAATGTGATGAAAGTTTCAATCTCCTGAAGCCTAAACTCACTTCTACACCAGTTCTGGTTGGCCCAGATCCTACCAAACCTTTCCAAATATTCTGTGATTCATCTCTCCAAGGTCTAGGTGCATTTCTTATGCAAGAGCGTCAAGTTGTGGCTTATGCTTCACGTCAGTTGAACGCACATGAGCTCAATTATCCCACACATGACCTTGAACTTGCAGCAGTTGTGTTTGCTCTCAAGAAATGGAGGCAATACTTGTTGGGTAATCGCACTGAAATCTTTTCCGATCATAAGAGTCTGAAATATATCTTCACTCAGCCAGATCTAAACCTCAGGCAAAGGAGATGGATTAAAAAGATTAAAGACTTTGATCTCACCATTTCTTACACTCCAGGCAAGGCTAATGTTATGGCCGATGCTCTCAGTCGCAAGTCGTATTGCAATAATCTCATGATCATGGAAAGCCAACCTCCACTTCATGAAGAATTCCAGAAGCTCAATCTTGGTCTTATTCCTCAAGGTTATCTTGCAAGCTTGACAGCCAGTCCAACTCTCGAGGACAAGATTCGTTCTGAACAACTTCGTGATGCTGAAATCAAGAAGATGGTAGAGCACATCAAAGAAGGCAAGGAGAAATTTAAGTCCTTCTCAATTGATGATAAGGGAACTGTGTTTTTCGAAGGACGCATTGCAGTTCCTCAAGTTCAAAGTCTCAAAGATGTCATTCTCAAGGAGGCTCATGAAACTCCTCTCTCAATACACCCTGGACGTACAAAGATGTACCAGGATCTCAAGACACTGTATTGGTGGCCTGGCATGAAACGTGAAATTGCTCAATATGTTTCTGAATGCGACGTTTGTCAACGTGTTAAGGCAGTTCATCAGAAAACAGCCGGTCTTCTCCAACCTCTGAAAATCCCTGAGTGGAAGTGGGACATGATTGAAATGGACTTCGTCACTGGTTTTCCAAAGTCCAAGAGGGGCAACGATGCAATCTTCGTTGTCATTGATCGTCTCACTAAAGTAGCTCACTTATTTCCTGTCAAAGAAACAGTCTCAGCTAGCCAGTTAGCAGAGCTCTATACAGCAAAGAATTTTCCTCTTCATGGTGTTCCATTGGAAATAAGCTCAGATCGTGGAAGCATATTCACTTCTCATTTCTAGAAAAGCTTTCAAGAAGCATTGGGCACCAAACTTCTGTTTAGCACAGCTTATCATCCTCAGTCTCAAGGGCAAGTCGAAAGAGTCAATCAGATTCTCGAGGATATGCTCAGAGCTTGTGGTATCTCCTTTGGCATGAAATGGGAGGAATGTCTTCCATATGCTGAATTCTCCTACAACAACAGCTTCCAGGCAAGCCTAGGCATGGCACCATTTGAAGCTCTCTATGGCCACAGATGCAGGAGTCCAATCAATTGGTCTGGAGCTGGTGAACGTTCACTCTTAGGCCCTGACATTGTTAAGGAAGCCGAAGAGAAAGTTCGCATCATTCGTGACAATCTCAAGATTGCTCAGTCTCGTCAGAAAAGCTACTATGACAGCAAGCACAAGGACATGGTCTATGCAGCTAGAGACAAAGCATATCTCCGTGTAACTCCCCTCAGAGGCACTCATCGTTTTGGTGTGAAAGGAAAGCTTGCACCAAGATACATTGGTCCTTTCAACATTCTCTCAAGGCGTGCGGAAAATGCCTATCGTCTTGAACTCCCAGAAAAACTATCAAAGGTGCACGATGTGTTTCACGTGTCATAGCTCAAGAGGTGTTTCAAAGATCCAGATCGTGCAGTTGATCATGATTCCATTGAACTGCAAGAAGATCTATCTTATGAGGAGCACCCTGTTCGAATTCTCGATGAGACAGAGCGTAAGACTCGCAACAAGAGCACCAAGTTCTTGAAAGTGCAGTGGTCTCATCATTCCAATAAAGAGGCAACGTGGGAGACCGAAGAGGATCTTCGCAAGAAGTATCCAGACCTTTTCTCTTCTCAGTAGGAATCTCGGGGCGCGATTCCTTCAAGGGGGGCGTTTTGTAACATCCCAAGTATGAAAACTCCCATTTAGAATGTTTGTTTCTTGTTTTAATTATTGTTTTGCATCATGGCATCATCATTGCATTTGTTTTGACTTTTTTTTCATTTGTTTTCAATTGTTTTCCTGTGTTTTCTATTTGGATTCCAAACAAATTCCAAACCAAACTGTTTCATACTTGTTCTGTTACATGTTTTCAAATAGAAAGTTCAAATAAAAACAACCATTTGATTCCATTAAACTTTAAAGTTCAAACTATCAAATGGTTTCTTTTTAATAATTCACTTAATTCAATTTGCATTCAAATTCAATTAAGTTTCCAAACAGCAACCATTTGGAAGTTTATGAAAATTACAAAACAAATCAATCATTTGTTTCAAATAAACTTGAATTTAAAAACTTTAAGTTGCTTAAGTTCAATTATTCCATTAATATTAAAATTCAATCAAATTTCAAACAAATTTCAAACAGCAACATAATTTAAATATTTTGGAAAACTAAACTTTGCAAATTGGTGCTGTTACAAATTTAATCAATACAAATTTTTTTCCTAATTTTTTCTTAACCCCAAAACCTATCTTTCTCTTCCTTTTCCTTTTCAGCAAAAAAAAAAGAAACAGCAAAAAAATAAAATAAAACATAACGCACAACGAGGGAGGCAGCAGGCCCAGCCCACCTACCCACGGCCTGCTACCCCCCTCCCCTCTCTTCCTCCTGTACGGCGCGCATCCGCCGTGTCCACGTCGCCGTACGGCGGATGGGACGGCCGGGAGGCGCTCACCTCTCCCTTAAAACCATGCCCTATGGCTCCCCGAGCTAGCGCTAGCCCTAGACCTCCCTCCTCTCTCCACCGCGTCGCCATTTCTCCTCTCCACCCACCTCTCTGTATCTCTGAACCTCACCACCGCGCCACCATCTCTGAATTCCGATGATCGCCGTCGATCTGCCTCACCTCCCCTCGGGCTAGCCACGGGAACGAGTTCCCCGTCGCACCCTCTACCTCTTCGACACCGCAGTGAGCACGGAGGGGTTCTGCAACGTCGCCGCCATCCTCGCTGTCGCCGCCGTCGACAGTCGCCGTCGACCACCTCCTTCCCCGAGCCTCTGCTGCACCTGCAACGGCGGTGAGCACGCCATCCCCCCACCTCCTTCCTCCTCTCTGCATCTCGAGCACCAGCACGCGCACCTCCCTGGTCTGCACCACGCACGAGTAGCACACGAGCAGATCATCTCCGGCGAGCGCCGTCTGACGCCAAGGTTCAGAAACTGAACCTGCAAAAGTTCAGTTAGCATCTAGATCTGAAACAATATCCTCACTGCACCCCCTATACTGACAAGCGAACGCATCTCACCGCAGTGGCACAGCACCGCGCTCTCGCCTGCGAGGTCGTGGGTTCGAGCCCCCGCTGCGCAACCTTTTTGGGATTTATTCCCCTCGCCCCAGGCCCACCTGTAGGTGACCCCTGTGGCCCTGTCAGCTGCCACGCTGGCCAGGGCCCGCTGGCAGTGGCCCAGGTTAGGTCACTGCGCGGTAGAATTCTTTTTCTGCCACAGTTTTTTTAGTTTAAGTCCAAATCCTTTACAGATTAGTCCCTGGTTTAAAAATGCAAATAACTTTTGAATTACAACTTCAAATAAAATAAATAAAATATGTTTACTGAACCAAATTTAATTCTCTACCTATTTAAATCATTTGTTTTCTGTTTTGAACATTTCAAATGTTTTCAAATTTCAAATTCAAACAATTCTTTCACATTTGCTTAATTTCATCACTAATTCAAACTAAACTCAAATTTAATTTATAAAATATGTTTTCAAACCAGAAAAACATAATCTTTTCAAATATGAATTTTATTTAATGTTTTGAACAAATAAAATTCAATTAATATTAATACTTGAATTAAATTCATTTAAATCTTGTTTAAACTTGTTTAATTCATAAGTAATTCATTCTAATTCCCTTTTCAACAAATGAAACATGTAATACACCTAAAATTTTGTGTACTTTCCAAATATGAACTTTGTTATCTGTTTTGAACAATTAAACTTGATGAAAACAACAAATTCTTGTGTGACACCTTTAAGAAGCACATTTTCATAACTTAATAAACAAATTTCCAAACTTGGTAAACTTCATACCAACTTGCATCTATTGTTGTTCTCTTATTGTTTTTCATCATGCATGCATCATGCTAAGAAACTTACATATGGTAATTAGTTGTAGATCATTTATTTCAACCTTAACTCATGGACTTTTCATATGCAATCCAAACTGCATATGAACCCATTTAATTATGTTACCATGTTAGCTATCTTGTCCTTGATGCATCAACTAAATTGTCATGCATCATCCCATGATTGTGCATAATGCCATGTTATTGATTGTTTGTCTCTTTGCGTTGTTTGTTTGCTTCTTCTCGAATAGACGACGACGTTGAGACAGACGAGGTTTATGACACTACTTCTGAGGAGTTAGCTCAGTACCAGGCTACTGAGTTTGCAGGCAAGTATTCACTCACATGAACCATTGTGTTCCTTTCAACATTGGATACCGATACTTTCCGTTGTCTATTCTGCTAGCCCTATGTATCGATGCTTGTGTTCCGATCCTATCGTATGTTATCCTTCAACCCTGATATAGCCTCACCTCCACACCTATAACCCCATTGCTTGTTGCCCGTGTCTTACTAGCATGCTTAGGCTTGTTTTTGCTCGAGTCTGTTGTCCGTTACTTTCTATTACCATGTTACTTATGTTCTGGGGCTCGATGTTTAAACAATAACCTGTTAATGTTGTGGGTAATAATAATTTGCTGATAAGAAACCGGCAGGAGGCCCGGCGTGGTTTTGATGCCTGCTAGTGTCGACCCTAATTAGGAAAAGGGTCTTGTCTACTGATCCATGATGAGCGCACTATCCGCATGTGGGAAGCGTGTATGGGCGCCCCCCTCAATTTGATTCGATTCGCATCTCGTCCAAATCGCCTCATTTAGTTCGGGTTTTCCATTTGCCGCATGCATATATATTTTGCGAACCCAGGCCAGGGTGGAACTTTTGTAGTCGGCATTTAGGGAGACACGTTCTTAGAGTGCTATGAGGGTCCCCTTTTCTTCATGGGGCTTGATTAGCCGTGCGCTCAACTGCACGGGGTTCTTTGGGCTTGATGCGAAGAAGAGTTGAGTTGTGTTGAGTGCCCCTCTTGGTGGAAGGCATTCCATCTGGCGGGTTATTCTTACGTGTACGGCCAAATTGGTGCACCGCTGCAGGGTAAATCTTCTCGAGAAGCCGTGTTTTCCGCGGTTATGGTTGACTTGGTGAAAGTACTGGCTAACAAGTACTCAGAGTAACTTACACCTAACTAATGATAACTTGACTAGTAATAGGTTTATTGACACAATAACCTGAACCATCATTAATCCAACTGTGTGAGTTATCCTAGGATTGCTTCTTTGGATAAGGGGCGAGATCCAGGATGGGTTTGTTTGGAGTTAGTTGTTAGTTGGTTACGATACACTATCTTATCTTCTTTCTGTTTAGCCGGAAGTGGTAGTAACTCTGTAGTTTGTTAGAGCAGCCAGCTGCCGCATCTTTTATATCCTCTATTTCTTCCGTTGACCCAAAGCATCTGTGCTTGGTGTTGACGGGTACACTTTGGTGAATTGTGAGTCTTGATTGCCAGTACGTTTATGTACTGACCCCTTTGGGGTTGTGGTTTCCGCAGACTACGATTCCGAGGATCCCCATGGTGGCTACTACGTGGAGTATGACGAGATTGCTGACGAGTAGATAGCGGACCCGGGCAGGATCCGAGACTACGTGGATGGGCTCCGTTTTCCTTTCATTGCTGGCCTCTTAGGCCTATTTGGATTTGTCTGTACTCAGACCTTTTGAATGCTTCCGCTGTGTTATAATGATGATATGTTGGGACATGTGTCCTCTGGATGATTGTATTTGATATCTCTGCTCTAGTGAGAGCTATTTGCAACTTATTTCCATCTTTTGTGTCTTAGAGATCTGTTATGGTATCATTTCGTTTAACGCCATTGACGTACCATGTGTGTATGGTATGAAGTACGTCAATGGTAGTATCCTGATCTCTATGGGATGGTTTACATCGACGGTGGATAGTAGAGATTGGTTGTCACACTTAAGTGTTGGCCTACTCGTAAGAGGATGCGGGTGCAGGTAGGCCCCGTAATCCAATCATCTACTATTCAGTTCGGCCCGGTGAGTATCCTATAGAAGTCAGGGTGCGACATGTGTTCATACCATAACATGCTCAAAATAATTTTAAATCCATTTGGAATGTTTAATAGGGAGAAAATAACAAAACCACTTAAAGTGAGCACCCCATTTAAAAATTCAAATTTTGATTAATTACACCAAAACAAAACATGGTGAGAATGCATTTTTAACAAGGATTCTGAATATCATTTTTAATAATTTTTATGTTCACTGAAAAGCCCTAAAAACAATGATTCTTTTAAACATAAGGACTAGTTTGAAAATATCAAAAAGTTTAGGGGGTTATCGAAAACCGCCATTTATTTTGATCTTTCTTCTTCCTCTGCCAGAAGGCAGGGAGATCGACGACATAGTTACGCCACTTCCACCTCCTCCTCGATGTCGTTCTGCGAGTATAAAGCCGCGGGGAGACGTCCGCATCGAGCTCTCCTGCCTCATCGCAATCTCTGTCTCTCCCGCTGAGGAACCACGCAGAAAACTTTAACCCTAGCCCGTACGGCCGCCGGCCATTGCTGTCAATTCCGGCCACCCCTGGACCAGCTGAAGCCACCGGAACAGGCACCATGCTTGCCTCTATCTCCTTTATGAACCTTGTTTGCCGGCGTGGTCTAAATCGGCCGGGACACCGTCGTCTTCTCCGTGGCCGATGAGAAGCATCATCGTCGATTCGTCGTCGTGGCTCTTCGCCTTACTTCCCCGACGCTACCACGAGCCTCACGGTGAGCTGGGGAATCCCTGGGTGCCATTCGTTTGCTCTCTAGTCGCCGGGAACCTCGTCTCCATGTGAGCCCGTGAGAGCCGCCGCGCCTTTGCACGCCGGCAAGCCGCCGGTGACCATTTGGTCACCGCGCCGCTACCCGTTTGCTCGCCACGAGCACCTCTAGCCAGTGGAACAAACGAGGATTCCAATCTGTGCTGAATCACCACATTAATCTTATAAATTCAATAACTTTTATTTCATTTATCATAAAAATACAAATAAAATAAATAAATGCTTAGAAAAATATAATCTAAATATTTATCAACTTTTCAAAAAAAGTTTAAAATTAAATATTTTCTTTAATTAAATTAAATCATTTAAAATTGAGAAAAATAATAAATAATTCATAAAATCAGAAAAAATACAAGTTATATACCAAAATGCTCCAAATAACAAATGAAACTCATTTATGATGTTTTCATAATCATTTGACCAGGTTTTCATGTGTGCAATATGTTTCCTAGTCATTTAATTTCCTTAAAAGTAATAAATTAACAACTTATTTAAATATTTTTAGAAAGCATAAAATATTATATCAAATCAAAGAGAAAAGCATTTACAACTCAAAGATGTCAAACACAAAACATTTTGTTTAACTTATCGATTTTCTTCTAAATTTATAATGGAATTCTATAATATTCCATTATAACCAGAAATAACTACCACATCATAATTTTCCTTACCACCTACTAAACCTATCATTGCTAGTAACTAGCAAGTTATGTGAAGATAGATTAGTTGTATTAGTTCATCAGTTTCAATTAAACACTTTGTCATTAGCTCTACACTTTTGAAAATAAAATAAAATGTGTTCATTACTTTGTCAATAGTTGTTTTCCATGTGTTATTGTCTTATTACCTAACCATGTGTTAACACTTCTACATAAACATGATAACACTTGATTGTTAAATAAAAGTGAAACACACATAAGTCTAAAATAAGAAATAACAACATCACCATAAGTAATGAAACAACTCACCTAAAACTTATGTGATCTTTGTATCGTATCGATCGTTGCTTACACTTGTAAGCTGGGGTATTTCCCAGAGTATTTCACGATGCATCTCATTACTATGCATTACATCATTTTGCCAGTGTTTCAGTAGTCCTTACCGGGACTACTTTGATATCTTTCAGATCTCGGGATTTTCTACGCAACCCTCGAACCCGAAGACATGGATTATTATTGTTATTTCAATCTCAGGCAAGTTCATCACTTGCTCATATCCTTTGTAGTATTTCATAACGAACTATTTGCAAAAACCCTATCGTATTACCACCTGTTCTTAAAAGAATGCATGATATCCTATTTTTATAATAATATGACTATTTGAATGACTACCTGAGTGGTAGTGTTCTGTTTGGTGGGCGGATGGGACCATGGTAAGATGAATAGGTCAAAGAAAGGTTCCATCTGCATGGAAAAGTATTACCTAGGACTTAATCACAAATGCCGTCAGGATTCTTGCACCGTAAATTTGCGTTAACCATGGGTCTTGTATGGGGCGAGTAAGTCAGCTGTGATCTTCTCTCGTTCTCATGTCAACGGACTGCCAGAGACGTACGCTGTAGGTATTGCAGGACTACATGCCCATGGGTGGGAGCCCTTACGTCCTACGAACTCTGGGGTCTATGAGTGTCTGCCAGGGGTGCCTAGATCTCCATCATGAGGGGGTGGAATCAGGGGTTCAACCTGCTGGTGGAAATGGGTGGGCATGTGTTGTGCGGAGAAGCATGGATTGGCTTGGACCAACAACCGGGCCCCGCACCTATGTGGGCGTGGACAAGATCTCGAGCCTGGTTGTGCAACATGGTCTTAGGTCGCCCATGGGTAAAGTAATGCACCTCTTCAGAGTGTAAAAGGATGTGGTATGTTACCCCCTGTTCCGGGAAGGAGCTGCGAACGCTGCAGGAAAGGCAACTCCATGAAGTTCTAATCATGTGAAGATCCGGCGGACATACTTTTTAGAATTAAAAGCAACCTCTTGAAGAAATATTACAAAACCTTTCACTAGCTTATGACTCTTTCAAGTCTAAAGATGTAGTTAGTGCATCAAACTACCCAATGTATATCATGAACTTGCTGAGTAACGCTCGTTACTCATTCGTTCCCGTTTGACCCCATGCTTAGAGTTGAAGCCTTATGAAATCGTCATCGTGAAACCATCGCTACCTCATGAAGCTAGGTGGATTCACCTCTTACTTAGCCAGTGAAGCCTCGTCATCAACAACGCTGGTGGAGGAGATGTTATCAAGGTGTAGGTGGAGACCATTTTTGGACTTAGCTGTTACAAGCCATAGATTAGGGCTGACATCGGTCGTAGTAGATTTAGTTCTGAGCTAGAGTTCTTCTCCAGCTTGGATCTTCGAATTGCTTCTTCTGATTTTTCATTTGCATGAGATCTTCTTTGATTCTTCAAGGAGATTCTCAAGATTTTGTAATGAAGTTTGTATATTTATAGATTTGCTTGGACATGTTGTGTTTCTGTTGTACTACTCTGAGGGATGTAATATTCACGGATAAGTCCTTCTGTGAGTATTATGTCATCGACTTGCGCACTTGCATGCAGTGGTGTGCTAGGTCACCACACAAATTGGCACGACTAGTTAAAATTTGGGGTGTGGTAGTCCATAAACTTGTTATGAGGTGTACAATTTTCCCAAATCGATGTGGTGCTAACACATGGTGTTGTTTAAAAATAATGTATTTTCTATCTCTCTCGCACTTCTTCTCCATTCCCCTCACCATCTCTTCGTACTAAGCTTTATGGTGGGGCTCAACCCGGCATACTACACCTCTGGCATGTACTGGACGTAATTTTGCACACACAAAAAAACTTTGAACTTAACACAGAACCCCCTAATGGACGATAGAACACCTCAACATTAGCTTTAGCGTCTAGAGCTCCGGAATCAACGACGACTTAGCGGGGAAGCCCGCCGAATTAAGGCGGCCCCGATAAGGTGTGGACGCACTTGCCAAATCCCGACTCCTGTCCACCCTTTAGCACCACATCGATTTGGACCAATTTTGCACGGCATGACAAGTGTGCAGACTGGCTAACCCCAATTTTTAAATAGTTGTATGAATTTACACCCACTAGACAAGTATTTGTATATCCAGTGCTATTACGAACCAAATAATTGGCAGCCATAAAAAAGAGTAAATTGCACTAGGTGTCAGAGAACTGGTCCAGTGGGTGCAGTTAAGTCACACAACCGAAAAGTGGAGATGAACCCGTCACAAACTCAACTCTCGTGTGCACTCAAGTCACGTTCGCGGTTTTTGACCGGTTTTTTGACCGAGAATGGTCACGTGCAGCTCACGTGTCGTATATTCCGACAAGGAATCTTGCAGATAACCCCCTTGTAGATAAATTCTTGAGTTACGACGGTCCAAGCAGGTCCAGTGTGTCTTGTCCCCTATCTCACGATGGAGGAGGCGAGCGATGTCACCCGAGGGCAGTCGCCCATGGCGGTGGCGAACAACGCGCGCCTGTGGTAGTTCTGCTCCTTGGCAGTCATCCCCACCTTGCGAGTGAGGACGACGCGTTGGACGTACGGCCGCATATCGGGTTCACCGCGTCGATGGGTCTCCTCGATGAAACGACGGCTGTGGCGGACGTTGCCCTAGATAGGCACGGGCTGCTCGCCGCCAGCATTCACGCTCCCACCGCCACCGACCACGGAGGACTCGCTCCCGCAGCTCACACTACCAGCACAGTCTCCGCCGCCAGGCATTGCCCTCCGCCGCACACTCGCCTCGAAGAACTAGATTATGGATTTTGATTTGGGAGCGAGAAGAACATAGCACACGGGATTTTTATCTGGATCTACTAGTGCAGATATGCCCAAGAATTTAACTGCGAGGGGGTTATCTGGAAGATTCCATGTCGGAATATAGGGCATGTGAGTGGCACGTGACCATTCTCGGTCGAAAACCGCTAACATGATTTGAGTGCACACGGGTGTTGAGTTTGTGACGGCTTCGTCTCCACTTTTCAGTTGTGTGACTTAACTGCACCTACTAGACCAGTTATGTGACCCCAGTACAATTTACTCATAAAAAAGAGACCTACAAAGTTTCTGATATGAGTATGACCAAAAATTTGGTAGGATGAAGTTTTGGCTACAATCCAAACATCCCTAGACCTTCGGTATAACCAACTGCCTTTTTATACTACCTCAAAGTCAAAAACTTCCCTTTTTACATGCCCTTTTTATCTTCTTTTTTTTGGTGCAGACAGAACGTACGTACACATTAGACGGCATAAAGAAGGATCCGAAATCCATCAGATTTCGATCTGTATTGAACACCCATAAATGCCAGAATTAGGTCCATCAGATGATCAATTTGCTCATGCTATAGCTCATATGGATCCATCCGCCACAGAACGACTGCCCCCAAAACCCCGTTAATCCATCCTCCAACCCATTTGCACCCGTACCGCGCGCAACTTGCTGCGTGCCGTGCACCACCATGCATGGCATGGTCAGAGTACAACAAACGCGACAAGCGAGAAGATATCATGGGTACGTACACGCAAGTACCGCTAATTCCTCGCCCGGTAAACATGTGGTTGGCCATGGCTCGAGCACAAACACGTCCTTTCTGTACTCGCTACAGTGGATTTACACGGCGCCCTCCCCCTTAATTCCGGCCGATCTGTACCCCCGCTGGCCCGTTGCACCGGCGGTACAGGCAGGCAGGCGATCGCTCCGTCATCCTACGAGTGGTGTGAATTAGGGGCAATTGGACATGCAACGCAGTTAATACAAAGCAAAGTACTCCTCCTCCTAGTACCTTCCTGGTTCTGGTGCGTTTCCGTCCCATCAGATGGCATGAGCACGAACGTACGTACGATCTGCGCTGCGCTCTGAATTCCTGATAGAGTTTCGATCTCAATCACGCTGCCATTCCCCTGCTCTGCTCTGAACATTTGATGAAGGAACTGCCGCAGCATCCTGAACTGACGCACCAGAGCTGTGAACATGCAGCCACTTTTCAGGCTCTGGCAGGAGTAGATCTTCTGCTCTGTCTTCCCCAAAGAACGAAAGAAAGAAGGGAAGCTGTGGCACTTGCGGACTCCCAGGCTGCCTGCTCCCAAGTGGAGTACAAAACCAAGAGTTTCAGTGCCACCGCTCGGACTCGATCGGAGTATACAACTCGACGGGCCATTATTACCCCCCGTGCGCGGAATGTTTACCCGCCTGGGGATCCCCACCTTCTTCCCCGCAGTCCCAAACCGCGCTTCCCCAGGCCAATTACCGCGTTTTCTATGCGCGCCCGTGGTGAAACGCTGACACAAATTACTGACAAGTTGTCACTCGATCGATCTCTCCCCCACCTTCCACGGATCGCGGCCTGGTCCTGTAAAGCGATGGCGGGACTATTTTTATGCTCATGGTAACGTGCTCATGCATGCTCCCCCTCTCTCTCCCGCTTTCTTAATCCCCCACTTTTCGTTCGTCCTATCACGGCGAGCTCCGTTTACTGATTACACTCTGACTCCAACAGCAAGGAAGTGACCTGCCCCTTATTTATTTGAAGAATTTTTCGATTACAGTCCTTCCCACACCAAAAGAGCAAAAATGTTACACCGTAATTTCGCTTGCCGCTGGCTGGACAGAGTGATAGTAGTTACAGAGAAGAAGCTCCAAACTTCCGAATTCAGCACTAGGCAGAGCCCTCGACAGAGCCGACGGGGCCGAAGTTTGCCACATTGGGCTAGACGTACAAACCGCCAGAGAAGCGCACGCACGCAGCCAATGGGGTGAGGTCACGAGGAACGGTGGGGCGGCCGGCCAGCCATAAAAATCCACACAAGTTTCAGTGCCAAGCCAGTAAACACTGCAGTAGCGTGGGTGGCATCTCTCTCTCTCTGCTCCCGTCGATCCCCTCCTAGTTTTTACCCAACCTACTCGTTCCCTGACTAACCCAGATCCCGATGCGAGTAACATTCCTTAATGCCCCCGTCGCTCTCCTCCTCCTCCCACATGCGCGGCATCATGCTTCCATGTGCGCTGGATCCACACCCAGCTCCATCCCAATCACGGCTCTGCTTAACCAGCCTCGCTAATCATAGTTAGGTACCAGCTTACCCCTAGTTTAATCGATCCATCTTTTTTTACTGCGCCGGCAGCGGAGGTGACTTCCATCGGCGTGTGGCCGATCCCTTCTGCCTCGCCCAGCCCAGTACGGGGTCCCCCGCCCGTCCATGTGGACTCTCGTAGTAGCCTCCTTTCCACGGCACGCCATGCTCTGCCATGGAAGCCTCCACTGCAGTTTGCCTGTACCCTGTCCCTTCCCACCTGTCGATAATGGTGGGTTCTGCTGCAGCCCTCCTCGACTCCCACTAGATCCAGCAGTATGTAGCCGTGCCTGCCCCTCGGCTAGAAATTCAAACAACTGCACAACGTACACAATTCACAAGCAAATTTTTGCAGGAATAGTAATTTTGATGGAGTGGTCACTGAAAGTCTGAAACAATGGCGGCGACGATGGTTATATTAATTCTTGCAGTGCAGCTAGCTGCTGCCTGCCTGCGGACGGATGTACAGTAAAATTTCAAATACAGGTAAGCAATTACAGGGTGAGCTAGGCCGGACCGATCCATCCTCCAGGGGATCGATCTATCCTGTCGTCAACATAACTTTCTTCTGAACAGACAAATAATACCGGTGCTAATCAAGGAAATTAGGAGGGGGTGTGATAGTGAAGAGATGTGAGTAGTAGTGAAGAAAAGTCGATCGAATCGGGTGGTTGGTTGGTTGGTTAGGCTATGATGCTTCTTCTGTTGGATTGGATTGGAGTATTCTTCTTTCCGGAGCATCTTTTCCCTTCCCCTTTTTCTACACGGCCGGCGCGCGCGCCTCTACGGTGAGTGACTTTCTAGCTACTGCTTCCGTCTCTCCACCCCCTTTGCACGCGCTCGCTTTCGTCGGCTACCTAGTTGCTGCTCACCGCCGGGACCCACTCGAACCGGCCGGCGTCCAGCGGCACGCCGCGGGCGACGTCGAAGTTGTACCTGCAGACCATGGAGATCTTCATTAACACGCTGATGGCGGCGGCAAGCGAAGGTTTTTATGCACGCACACAGTAATTCGACGCTAGCAGGCTAGCTAGCTGCTGCTACAGGAGTGCTAGTACTTACTTGGAAGCGAAGCGCTTGGCCTCGGCCTCCTCGGCCGCCGCAAAGAACTCCTCGATCTCCGCCGCGGGCGGCATCCTCGCCCTCGCGGCCGCCTGGACTTGGGTAGACGTCAGTGCTGACGGCAGCGAGCGGCTTCGGTTTTGGCCTGCCAGATCCGACTCCAGGTCGCTCGACTCGCCGGGCAGCTGCTGGTGGCTCGACGGGGTCGTCTCCCTCCTGAATTTTCAAAAACGGTGAGCGGGACGGCACCAGGAGCACCGTAGGAAGCATAATTCAGCAGAATTGCCAGGAATCAAGCGAGAATTCGATCTCCCCACCTCTCGCGGTCACGGCCGCCGCTCTCCAAGTTGTCGCTCACCGATCCATGCCGAATGTTGTCGCTGCCTGCCTGTGGAGCACGATCGAAAGCCAGACCATGCCAAACGCTTTTTCAGCAACAGAATTAAGGTGCTAGAGATCTCGAATCGTATCCGATTTTCGAAATTCTAGGGTTTCTTTCAATCGAATTTCGCTCACCTCCGCAGCGTCGGAGCGGCACGGCATGGTCCTGTCCTGAGCGGCCGCTGACGCGTCCACCGACGACGCCGTGCTGGAGCAACGCGAGAGGCCGGCCGCGAGCGCCGCTGCGCCATGCCCGGCTTCCGCCCCGTGAGCCGGCGCCGGGACGGACGACGGCGGTGGCGCCATGAAGAGCATGCGGCTGCGCAGCTTCAGGTAGCAGCTCCCACTCTCGCCGCCTCCCGGGGACGAAGCAGCAGCGACAGCAGCGTCGGCGGCCTTCCTCAAAGGCGAAGGCGGCAGCGGCCTCCTCCTCTTGGAGACGACGACCTTGGCGACGGCGGCCGCCCTGGACCTGGTGCGCACGCCGACGGCCTGCGTGGCGGCGGCCACCTCCTCGCCCACAGCCCCCTTGCACTTGCGCATGTACTTCCCCATATCGTCCTCCCTCGCTCGCTGCCTCGCGCGTCCACTAACTTGTTGTCCTTGGCTGTTTCTCTGTGCGCGCCGGTGGGATATGCTGCGGGACGCTTCCTCTTTGGATCCCTCCTCTCCCCCAGCCCGTCATCCGCGGTTCCCGTGCGCGTACACACATATAGCACGCGGAGCTCGGGGGGATCAGATCCGGATCGGACGGCCAGGAGCGCCCCGCCGTCCTGACGGCGCCGTTAACCGGATCTGGCCGTTGCGGTGCGCGGCGCGGTGCCGGTCGTTTTCGGCTGTCACGGCCTGTGCCAGCGCGGAGGGTGTACATACGGGGTGCAGCCGGTGGTAACGGCGTTCTTCGAGAACGCAAACGGAACGTGATAATCACGGGACTGCGTGGGGGCCACGGACGAGATTACCCCTTCGGCAGCGGCCGCGACACGTGTGCCAGGGTAGATCGGACGGCTGGGCGTGGGGTTAAAGGCGATTTGAAACGGAAATTTGAACCGGGGGGAGGGGAGGGGACCCGTGCCGTTGCGATTCGATTACGCGAGGGAAGGTTTGCGTAACTTGCGTTACAGGATTTCGTTCGAAAAAGGTACTCGCGTTACAGGATTTTTCGCTGCCGTGAAGGGGAGGAAAAAGGAAACAAAAACAAAACGTTACGGGCTGAGGCTGGCGTGCTGCCTTGCCCGAAGGAAAAAAAAGAACGGCACAGAAGCTGTGGGCCCGGAGCTCCGGAACCCGTGGATGTAACGACTAACGATCTCGAAAGGTTTGGCAGGAAAAGCCTGGTGCAGCTCGAGCGAGCACGTACGCACAGCAGCACGCAGCGGGCAGGACGACGGGCCCGGACCTGCGCAGGTTCAGATTCTACCTGCCGCGCGGTGACTCCTGTAACCGTCTTCCATTCACTTGATTCCCTTGGTGATCGGAGAGGGCTCTCCGATCGAGGAGAGGTGATCTATAATGACGGCGTCGTCGCGACGTACCGCCCAGGCGAAAGCCCATTAGAACTGTAGAAGTGCAGAGCGGAAACAGCGTGTCAGACGAGCATGATCACGCACTAGAACGTAACACGGCAAGTTGGCAACAGGGCACATGCATAGTTGGCGCTGCTAATTCACAATCTAACCTGACAATAACAAATTCGAAAAATAACATTTTTTTTTCATAACGCCCGTGTATAGCAGAATCGCTCTTTAGAGCATTTCCAGTCGGAGCCCCCAATAGGCGTCCAGATTTACATTTTTTTGAGCTTTGGGAGCTTGTCCGGACAAAATGAAAATTTTGGGGCGTGTCTTTTTTCCACTCTTCCCGGTCACAGCCCCAGCAACGTCCCCAGCGACACCCACTCTCCTTTCCCTTTCTTCCATGCCATGCCTCTACAACGTTCGAGGTGCGCATGGTGGTGCCGAAGCGGGACACGGAGATGTGCAAGATCCTGGGCACGAACTGGGCGGCGTAGGAGTTCATCCAGGCGGTGCCCCTGGGCACGGACTGGGCGGAGGAGAGCTCGCTGGCGCGCGAGTGCCCGTCGGGCGACCGCAGCCCTCGTCGAACCGCATCCGGCAGACCGCGGAAGCCCGGCCGCCCAGTCGTGGGCGCGTTGGCGCCGACGTCGACGAGGCCACGCGTCGGAGTAGCCCACGGGGAAGCCAGTAGGAGGCCGGAGACGGTGATGACTAGTCGTGCCCGCGCGTCGTCCGCTGCGCCGCCACCGCCAAGCCGCTCCGCCGCGCCATCCTCGATCGGGGCTTCCAGCCCATCCCCGCCAACGAGCCCTCCCTCATCCGCTTCGACGAGAGACTCGTCTTCGAGCCCGTGGTGTCACGGGACGGCCTCGTTGTCCTCCGCCGCCTCCGCCCGCGGCCCCTCTTCGTCCTCCGTCGGGCCACTGCGAAATCGGGCAGAGGCTCACGGTGCGCGCCGGGCCACTTTGACGCATCCTCCCCCGCGCTGTCTCCGGGCGGAGGGACGAGAGCGGTGCCAAGCCACGCGGGAAGACCAGCGGGACGGCGGCGCCTGCCGGTGGCTATCATGCCGTTGCCGTTGCTGGGTGGGCGTCGTCGTCGTGGTAGGTGGGAGAAAAGGAGGGAGGAGAGAGGAGACATGACACGTGGAGGGAAATGGGTGGTTGTCTGTTTCGTCCGGACGTGAAACACAACCCCAACCCAACCCTTGGATGGAGGGGTTTGCCAGGGGTTGCCGAACGTGGGGCAGGGTCCGGACGGGACAGCCTTTGGGGGCCGCGAGTGGGCACGGTTGGGGCCGGTCCGGACGAGAAAGTGGCTTGGGGTGCATTTGGGGGCTTCGACTGGAGATGCTCTTATAGGGTGATCGTTGGCGCTCGCAGCGTTGAAAGCGTGTATCTGGTGGGGTCCACGACTTTATCTCTTTAGGCATCTCTTCTTCCTCTCGCACGCACGCATTCCCCTTTCTTTTCTTCTTGTGTTCTTCCTTCCATGCCATGGAACGGAACAGGAGACAAACAAGCTCACCACCCGGGCCGTCACACCCACCAAACAAGCCGGCATCGGCCACGCCGCTGCGACCATCGGGGAGCAGCGGCGGAGAAGACGCCTGCGAGGCTGGAGCGAGCCGGCAGCCGAGCTCTAAACTTAACAGTGGGGGCGTGGGTGCGGGTGTGTGACGCCAGCGACTTAGGGTTAGGGTTTGGCTCGTCGGCGCCAGAGAAGAAGGGTGTTCGGGGGAAGGTTAGAGGGATGGTCAGGGCGGCGGCGGACTGGCGAAGGAGGCGGTTTGAGGAGGACGGGGCGGCGAGGCGGCGCTCCCGAGCCACCGGCCGCGGGTGGCGGCGGCCGGCGGTTAAGCCCAGTGACGTCGGCGGGGGATGGCTGCTGGATGGGGCATAAGTGCGGTGGCCATCAAGTCATTCTTGGTCCTTCCACTTCTCTCCTTCCTCTTCTCTTCTCCCTTCGGCAAGCTTGGTCGGAATCGACCGGGGGCACGGTCACCGTAGGCTAGCCTCCCCGTGTCTATAGTGCATTATGCTCTATTGCTTAATGCTCGGGCCCTAGACATTATTGATGGTGGCCCAAAAAAATTGAAGTCGTGGCGTGCACGTTACCGTGTTTGTCGACACGCATGAAGGAAGACTCGATAGTTCTGGAGATCTCGCTGATAGAATCTTGCTCCATGCGAGCGGTTTTTGAGACGTACTTTCCTCTTCTGGGAGGTTGATCTCCCATTGACTCGAGAGTTCTGGACAGCTCCGCCCTACGGGCGCTTGAGGCCTCTGTCGCGCGTCTACGCATGTCGGGTTCTCGGTTCTCCCTTGTCACCTCCTGATTTTTCTTCGACAGGAAGTAATGGTAAGCCGTCAGTTCTTCTTGAGTGGCTCCGGGTTCCAGCGTGAGGCTCGCTTGCACCACCCTTTTAGCTTTGAGCTAGGATGCCCGCGAGACGTTGATGGTTTGCCTCACTATCGCACTTGCCACCGTTTCGGCTCCGCCTCTAGGTCGGCCATGCAGACGTGGGCCAGATTATGCTATGAGTCTTTGGGGCGGACCGGCAATCACCGTCAGGATCGATGAGTTCCTCGGCAGCTATGGTACGGAAGTTGAGCTTGTTGCAGCGGATCGAACCGTGAATCGACTCTGAGTAGTAGTCGGAGTCGGTGAGTGGCGATTCCAGAGTCGTCGTGCTTGAGATCGATTCAGCGTCAGATTCGGCGAGTGTCGAGGAGTCGGGGAAGCGTAGGATCCCTCCTTGCTGGAGCAGAAGTGGAGGTTGTCGAACGTCAGCTTGACGCTTTCCTGAAGACCGCTGAACGTCGGGCGAGAAGCCGACGAGTGGGGTGTGTACATGAACGACCAGAAGCACATTGGCTCCGTGGGAGCCGAAGATTCCGGACCCTCGTTGAAACTCGATGCAGATGAGGCCGGCGAAGTCGTGGATCCAGCGCCTGTTGTTCCCACAGACGGAGCCAATTGTTAATGACTCGTGTCAATAAATCACTCGGATGACCTGATAGGGTTTCGGGAGTAGGAATCGATTAGGCGCTGGCGGACTCGATGGCTAACAGGGGGCACACTTTACTCAGGTTCAGGGCCCTCGTAAAAGTAAAACCCATACTCCTTCTTGTTTGATCTCGTATTATGATGTGAGATTACAATGGCGGGCGCTCTAGTCGAGAGATTGGATCTCTAGAGGCTGCACCCACGGTGGTGTAAAGATTAGATAGATCCCCCTCCCGGGTGGTTCTCCCAGCCTTTATATGGGGGGGGGGGGGGATTTGACGATTTGCCATGTTTTACTTTTCAGTTTGATTATTTGCCACATCATGTCTCACTGACATGTGGTGGTCACAGGGCAAATAATCAAATTTCACACGTAAAGCGTGGCAAATCATCAAATATCCCTTATATAGGAGTCTGGATCTCGAATCCGTACCCGGGTGGGTTACAAAACCTTAGCCCCTACTCGGTGATTCTTCTTTGCCTTGTCCCGTAAGTCTTGCGGATGGGCCGTAGTTGGGCCTTCAAGAAGATTAGGGTGATACCTTGTGCTGGGCCTGCATGCTTGGTTTAGACCGGATAGGCCCGTCCAGGGAACTCGAGAGGCATCCCCACGTCACTCGGGGTCGAGGATAAACTAGGGATCGATATATCTAGAAAATCAAATGTGAGAATTTCAACCATAATTTTTTTGGAAAAGAGGGAACATACCTTAAGAACTCCATGGGGAACCAAATCTTCTAGAAACCCTCGCCTTCGTGACCACGTTCAAAATAGAGTATAACGGCCTATCGGTGGATGTTATGAAAAAGGTTGTTTTGGAATTCTTTGGCGTTTGTAAAATAGCTGCACCAAAAGGTTATTTATGGATGGCGCACCCGCTCCCGCTCCCGCTCCCTCCCCCATCATCGCCACCGGCGCCTCGCCACCCCTCGCTACTGTCTCCGCGCCTCTCGCCGGCGCTAGCTACCCCTCACGTTGCGTCGCACCGTCTCCTTCTCAAACACCTGGGTCTCTCTCCAAGCCCACAGCCTCTTTGCTGCTCTCTCCCCCGCTCATCTCCGGCTGACGCCGGCTGCCCCTTGACAGTTTCAATCCGCTCCTCGCCGGTGCTGCTTGACGAGCTGCTCGTCGCGGTCCTCCTCCAAGCCTGCTTCCACTCACCCGCGCACCTGTTCGCCGTGCACTCGCTCTCCTCGACATGCTTTGGGTTCACCGTATACCCAGCTGCTGCGGCTGACACCATCCTTGGATGCTCTCCACCGTCCGGCCCGCATCTCTCTCTGGTCTTTGGACGGAAGAAAGCGCTCGTGCTCCCCACTCTGCCTCACAGGGACTGGGGCACTCTGAAAGCTGGAGGTGCTGCGCAAGACCTGGCCAAGACCGCCATCTCCACGACGGTGAAGCCCAAGGGAGGAGACGCAACCGCAAGACTATCGCTGGACCAGCGACGCGACAGAGATGACGCGCTCGAAGACGGGGAATTCCGCCCGAGCAGGGAACCTGCAACAACTTGCGAGAGCCAACAGCAAACTGTCGCTGCAAAGGTACGCTGATTCCGGCCCGGCCTTGCTTTTCGATCCCTCATTTTGCAAAACTACCACACAGACGTCGTTCGTTCGCTTTTCTCTGTTCGCTACAACTACCTCCCGACTCCTCTTTGGCTTTGTTTTTTGTCTGAATCAATAAAACCTTCTGTGCACTTAATTAAAAACACCCTCGATCATCTCTTCGCCGCGGCAGACAGCTTCTCCGTCAGCTACCTCTCGGCATCGTTATTCCAGACCACAGTTTCATCGCCAAACGTTTGCTCTGAGCTTTGCTTAAGATCCCCGGCCACCATTGCGGGTTCCTCGCTGTTCTTCTTCCCGGATCTAGACTCAGCGCGCAGATTTCAAATTTTGAACCCGAATGTGGGGCCCCTGGCCCAGCCCACTACGCCGCCCAAAGAAATCGTTGTTCAAAAATCTCTGCTGGGCCCACAACCGGCTCGCGCTGCGCGCGGCGGAAGAAATCTCACGGTCAATAGGCTAGATGCTACTGCCGGCCTAGCCCGTCACAACCCTGCGCCTTCCCAAAATAAAAATTTGCCTGGACCCCTTCTGCCTCCACGGTCACCTCCGAGCAAAAAAGCATCTACTTATGGTATGGATACGAGAGATGATGCCGTATCCTTTCGGGCAGCACAGCACGCCGCTCTAGGCGCGCCCAACCCCCCGCCTGTCGGCCGCCTTCAAACCGCGCCTGCGCTCGCTGCCTCCTCCATGGACTCGGGCCACGGAGCCTCTCCCACCACGGACTGCGTCCACCCCCTCGAGACGAGCCCACCGGTGCAGGACAAATCCATCGCTGCATGCATGCACGCGCTCGATACACTCGAGTACCCTCCCCTCCCGCGCCGGTGTTATGGCCTGCCATCGCCGCCCGACACAGCTCTCACATCGCCGGTAAATGACCCGCCTCGGACGCCGTTCAAGGATGCCCTCCTCTCACCCCCTCGAGCTAACTCTCCTAGCTCACCGATAAACAAGATCACACCCCCACCTCGCCCTTTAAAAGCGGGCTCAAGCTACCCTCGCATCTCACCTTCTCGGATGCCTCGTTGCTACCGCTGCCTAGGACTAGATCACTTCGTTGATGCCTGTCGCGACCCGGTGCGTTGTGCGCGCTGCGGCGTCTCCGGCCACCGCAGCCACAGCTGCACTGCTCCTCTCCCCCTAGCTCTACACCTACCACCCTTCACCCACGCCATGGCCCCGCCCGCTACACCAGCTCAGCCTTGCGCCCACGTCTCCGACGCCATCGCCCCGATCCCTGCTGTGATCACGGCGCTGGCGGGGGAAATCTGGTTCGGCTCGTACCGCGTCATCCTCGACGACCAGTCACCTGTTGCTGTGGCGAACGAGGCCGCGCCAAACTCCTTCACCAACCCCCTCGTCATCTCATCGGAGGATGACTCCGCTCCCGCGTCTCAGCAGGGGGACGCCACCAACGTCGAGCCGTTCGACACGACGCCTTTCCGCGCGCCGCGCACGGAGACCCTCTCGGCCCTTGACTATGAACGTGGCGTCCTCTTAGGGGTGCCCGTGGCGCGTTTCGAATGGCCGGAGAACGCTGCGGACACGGCGGCGCGGCTAGGTGGACCGCCCTTGGACATCTTCGTCCCGGATGTGCTCATCGTCGACACGGGCCGCTTTCTGTTCGCGGTCGTGGAGCCACCCATGACGGCCCCCTTCGACACCATTCGGCGCGCGGTTGAAGCGGCGACATCGACGGCGGTGTTCACCTTCGCCGCATCCACGTTTGGTTCAGCACTCATGATCTTCGATGACAGCGACAGCCGGGACTACGTCCTAGGTCTATCTCCCCTTCATCTCCAGGACTGCACCATCACGTTGCTGCGTCCGGAAGACACCGACGACCGCTCCATCACCACCTACGAGCGCATGGTCGAGCTCGCGGCAGCAAACTTCCCGCTTGAGCTTTGGCATGAAGCTGGAGCTTCCTACGTGTTCAATCACGCGGGACGGCTCTGCTGTGTCGATAGAAGCTGCTTCGAGTCTTCAGATCGATCCTCCGTGCGAGCTTTTGTCCAGGTTGAGGCCAACGCACACATCCCCCCTCGCTCACCCTCCATATGCCCAACAACGACACGGTCATCGTCTCCCTCCGCATCGTCCAGTCTTGGGTGATCGGCATGGGCGTGCCGTTCTCCACGCCAACCGATTCGCCACCGCCTTCATCAGCTCGCCCTGCGACCCCGATCGACGACACCATCGTCAGCAACCACAACGATCAAACTGCTTCGCCGCTCGCAGATGAGGCGCATTCGCCGCTGTCCACGCCAATGGTGTCACCTGCTGACGCTCTGCGTGATATCGCGGCCTTCACTGAGGACGCCCACAACTCTGCGGTCGCCGCGGCGGACGAGGTGCTCGCGGACACGGCGGAGCTCGTCCACTCCATTCGTGGGCTCGCGGTCTCCGCGTTCCACGTTGGCTCCTCCAACACCCAGTCACCTGCGCATGAGAACGAGGCCAGGAAGCGGCGTGTGCGCATCAAGCGCGCGAAAGACAGCGCCCAAAAACTCCGTCGCAGCCACCGCATCGCCGCCCGTGCCGAGGATAACTACATTGACATGCTGTCCCAGGCCATCAACAAGAAGGCCAGCGACCTCGACCTAGCAACGATCTCCGAGGGGCTCACGGCGGCCCTCTCCGACTCAGGTCTCTCCGCGGACCCAGGCGCGCCATGCCACGATGCCGAGGCTCTCACGGCGGTTGCGCTCGCCTGCGGTGCGGACGAAGAGGGGGCCCTGGCCATTGCTGACGCAACGGTGCCCCCCACCTCTCCATGATCGCTACGCCGACCGCGACGAGCAGCAAGGCGCCCTGCCATGCCGTTTCCTTGCTAATCGTTTCCCCGCGCTCTAGACTGACAGCGCAGTGTAGTGGCTCCCCTAATCTACCCAGTTATCTGAATCCTAGTTATGCCTTTGTCAGCTTACATGCAAATCTCCCCAGCTTATGTACCAGCCACCCGTGTTATCCTCCTAAGCTGCAGTTTCTTTCTGGCACTCTTGTAATGATCGAAGGTGCTCCTACTAGTTTCAATGCTTAAGCTATCCTTCGATATTATTACTTGGAATCTGCGTGGTTTGGGGGATGTTAACAAATGTTATCAGATCCTCGCTGAGATTCTTGAGCTCAACCCCCAGATCATGCTAATTCAAGAGACTAAGCTAAGCTCGTGTTCAAAAATCAAAGCCAACTCCTTCCTCCCCCTTAACTGCAATTCCTTTTCTGCTTTGCCTGCCATCGGAACTGCAGGAGGGGTTATTACTGCTAACTCTCCTAAGTTGTTCACCACTACACGCTATCCATCACCCTTTCTACTTTCACCTCCCTTAATCCAGTCCTAATCACCAATGTATATGCTCCAACAGACCACTCCAAAAAATTAGATTTCCTCGATGAGTTAACTCGCCTAAAACCCTCTGATGACACCCCCTGGATAATTCTTGGCGATTTTAACCTAATGCGATACGCCAACGAGAAAAATAAAGGTAGTTTCCGCCAAAACGAAGCGGACTGGTTTAACAACACGGTCAACACCCTCGCCCTTATCGAACTTCCACTTCTAGACAGGGAGTTCACTTGGACTAACAACAGACCCGATCCAACGCTTCAACGCATTGACAGAGTTTTCATTAACAACGCTTGGAACTCTACCTTCCCAAACTCTTCGCTCTCCTCTCGGCCTCGCTTCATCTCTGATCACGTTCCTTTGGTCGCTTCCATTTCCACGGCGGTTCCTCGACCTGTTATCTTTAGGTTCGACTTCGGATGGGCTGCCTTCCCTTCTTGTCGAACTGCGATCACTCGAGCTTGGGATACCAGCTACAATTCTGCTGACAAAGCCCACATCATCGCCGCCTCCCTTAAAAAAGTTCGCACAACCCTCAAAAGTTGGAGAAAAAAACTAACTCCAGTCCACCTTATGGAGTCAAACTCCAAGTACGTTATCGCTTTCCTTGACATTGTGGAGGAACACCGTAACCTTTCTCCCAGGGAATGGAAGCTTAGAACCATTGTCATCTCCACTCTTCGCCGGGCCATTCAATCTCGTATAGTTAGATGGAAACTACGATCAAAAATAAAATACGCTATTGAAGGAGATGAAAATACCAAGTTTTTCCACGCCTGCGCTTCTAACCGGCTTCGGACTAATAAGATTGCCAGCCTCGAACACAATGGTGTCCACGTTTCCAACCATTTCCAGAAAACGCAAATCCTAACGTCCTACTTCTCCTCCCTCTTAGGACACCAAAATGAAACCCGCTGGAATTTCAATCCGCAATCGCTCTACTCCAACAATCATGACATCTTCTCTACCTTGGACCGTCCGTTCTCAGAAAGTGAGATCACGGATGCTATGCTAGGGATGAACCCAAACGCAAGCCCTGGCCCTGACGGTTTTGGGCCTGCTTTCTACAGGAAGTTTTGGCCCACAGTTAAAAGGAAAATCCTAGATCTTTTCGATGGTTTCTTTCATCTCAACACCGACCTTCAAAGCATCAACCGATCCTACATGGTCCTCCTCCCAAAAAAGGCCAACGCCAACACTCCGGACGCTTTCCGCCCCATCGCCCTGCAAAACTGCCCCATCAAAGAGATTGGCCGCCTCCTTACCAATAGGATGCAAGCTATTATTCAGGACTTGGTGCATGTAAACCAAACTGGTTTCATTCCGGCTCGGGGCATCTCTGAAAACTTTGTTTTTGCGGCCGACATCCTGAACTGTTGCCACAAACGCAAGGCACCCACCATTGTCATCAAACTAGACTTCCGGAAGGCCTTTGACTCAGTCAACTGGGACTCCCTCCTAAAAATCCTCAAATTAAGGGGCTTTCCGCACAGATTCTTAGAATGGATCAACACCCTCCTAGCAACTGGTACGACTGCGGTGCTTGTCAACGGAGTTCCGGGACCGTGGATAAGATGTAAGACTGGTCTTCGACAAGGAGACCCTCTTTCACCTTACCTCTTCATTACCGTGGCTGACATCCTTCAACAGATGATCATCTCCGCTTGCCGGAATGGCCTACTCGCGCACCCACTGTCCGAAGACGTAACCTGCCCCGTCCTCCAATATGCGGACGACACCCTCATTATTGCTAAGGCCTCCGTTCAAGCGGCCTCTAACCTTCGTACCATCCTAGACGATTTCTCCGCAGCCACTGGCCTCCACATTAACTTCCACAAAACAACCTTTGTCCCTATCCACATTCCGCACGGTGACATCCCCCCTATTGCCCTTGCCTTAGGTACCTCTACCGCTTCTTTCCCTCAAACCTATTTAGGGCTCCCTCTTTCGGACAAAAAACTTCACCCTTCCGCCTTCCAGCCCATCATTGACAGCATCAATAAGTACCTGGCGGGCTGGAAAGCAGCACTCCTCTCTAAGGGAGGAAAACTTGTTCTCCTCTCTGCCGTCTTAGACAGCCTACCCACGCACTTCATGTCTGCCATGCTCCTCCCAGCCTCCGTCATCCACCTCATTGATAGTAAACGTAGGACCTTCTTCTGGTCTGATGATGATACATGTTCAGGATCGCAATGCCTGGTTGCTTGGGATAAAGCGTCCTCTCCGAGGTATAGCGGTGGTCTTGGGGTAAAAAACTTAAGTGCACAGAATGTTTGTTTGCTTCTCAAAATTTGCTACAAATTTTTACATGCGCCCACTACTCCATGGAGGGACTGGATCTCCTCCCAATCCCCTCTAGCCCGCCACACAACCACCCACTCTTACCTACGCAAGATACTAGCCAAATATATGCCCATGCTTTCCCAACTGACTAAATGCCACGTGCGTTGTGGAACTTCCACTTTCTTCTGGCATGATACATGGCTGCTCCCTGAGCCCCTCGCCCACGCCTTTCCTGCACTATACACCCACCATACACTTCCAAACGACCTAGTTGTGAATGTTTTGCAAAAGGGGGTCGAGGCGGACCTCCGGAACCGGCCAACCGTTGCGGCTTCTAGCCAGCTTGTTTCGCTCTCTCTTTTGTTGCAGGATTTCTCTCTGACGGATGGCGCCGACTCCCGAGTTCTCATCGATGGCTCCCCCTTTACCACAAAAGGGGCGTACACCGCCATGACTGCAGCCACACCGAACACCATGACAGAACAGGTGTGGAAATCTAGAGTGCCTGCAAAGGTAAAAATCTTCGAATGGCTCCTTTGCCTTGACAGGCTGAACACCCGAGCGAACTTCCAGCACAAAAAGATTCTCGACTACTCCCACTGCCCGAGGTGTGCGGCGCACGTGGAGGACAGACACCACCTCTTCTTTGACTGTCCCAAGGCAGCCATCATATGGCGAATCATCGGTATACAGTCGACTACTCTCACTGCAGCAGGAATATGGGATCTTCCACTACCTGCCAGTCTCCCACATATTATTTGGCCAGAGGTCGCATTGATCATCCTCTGGAAAATATGGGATGCCAGGAATGCCATGGTCTTCCGCACCTCTGACCAAACTTCTTCTCATACCATCTGTAATATTATTCAGGATTTCACCCTGTGGTCTCACCGTTTTAAAACAACGGAACAAAGAGTGGCCGTCGACATGTGGCGTGCTCATCTCTCTCTATGTAACCCATAAACCTTCTTATCAGTAAAATTCAGGTGGGGAGACTTCCCCCCCCCCCCCCCCCCCCGGTGACAGCATAAAAAAAAAGGTTATTTATGTAAAATTTCACGCATAGATGTGGCCAATCGATCGGATTGTTCTTGCCGCTACCCGCTGGCTTCGTCAATCGATCCACAGATCAGCCGACGATCGACGTAACCAACAACGGCAGCCTTCCTTTACGTACCGCACGTACGACTGTCAGAGAGCAGGTACAAGCCGTGCATGCATGCATGGAGCGGAGTCGCCGGGCGCGCGCTCGCGCGGCCAGGGTCCCGGCGTCGGCAGCCACACGCGCCGCGGCCGGGTGTCGTCGTCACGCTGCCGTGCGCGCGTGGGCGTCGGTACGCTACGCAAGCCGACTAGCGGCGCGTATGCACGTGTGCGTGTGGCATCTCGATGCTGGCCGGCATGCATATGCCCAATCGGCCGCAGCGCCTGGTCGTGTGATGAACGATGATGACAACGCCGGTTGCGTCTGCCCCACTTGAATTTGAAAGGTTTTGGCCGTTTGGGTTATAAATGTTGTAGTACTCCTAGTCCTAGAGGCCACTTTTGGCTATAGCTTGACGAAAAAAAACATAGGATTCGATTTCCTATGGATTTGTCTACGTACCGAGTCATTTTATACTAGTAGAAAGAAAAGAGTAAACGAATACTACTAGCAAGGGGCAACTGTCGGCTGGACGAACGAAACATAGGATTCGAATTCCTAGGTATTTAGTCACGGCGTCATTTGGTATAGTACTACGTAGAAATGGCTCAGCGGATACGCACGGATAAATTTCCTTTGGATGCCATATTTCAGATGGAATATCTCACAGGACAAAAAAATCTTTACGTGCTACGACCTCCCTCCCTCCACAAATAAGTTTACTTCTGCCTTTTACCATCAGTCAAAGTACTAATATTTTTACAAACTTTATAGGAAAATACAATATCATTTATCAGACTAGATTAATATCACCGGATCCGTTTCGAAATGTAGTTTCATGATATACCAATTTGATGTCATATATGTTACTACTATTTTTCTATAAATTTGGTCAAAATGTTAAAACTTTAACTTAGGACAAAAGCTACAAGTACACTTGTTCGCGAACGGAGGGAGTACATCGCAAAGGTGTAATCTTTACAAGGATAACGTTGCAAAGGGCAACTGCCATGGAAATTTACAGTGTTGTTTTTTGTCATTACGATAAGATCACCATGCATATGTTTTTCGAATGCAAGTTCCTCCGTTCTATATGGTCAATCATTCAATTGGATTATAACTTGTTCCCTCGCCCCATAGTTAGTGGCGGAAAGGAGGTAAAATTACATGCTTGGACCTCCTAATTGATTATTACCACGGTTTGGCCCCCTCTAGTCCCAAATCTTGGTTCCGCCCCTACCCATAGTAGTGTTGCAAATGTTTTTTACAACTGGTTGCATGGAATAGATCACAAGTATGCAATTGTCATTACAATGGGTGCGATTGCCAGAAAATGATCGTGGCTAGGGGCGGAGCTACATGTTGTAAAGCGATTGCACATGAAACCAGTAAAAAAGAAAATCTATGCAAAACAACACTTCTTCACCACATGTGCATCCCTGACAATATGATTTTCCTCTGCTATGGCACCCGTAGTATCGTGGGGATGCCAAACGGATACTCGAGATTGATATACCTGGTACGGCCCACCTACGGGGCCCTCAACCAGGCCCGTGAGATGCCCCGGTCAAGGCCTATCGAGCAAACGGAAATCTGGAGATCAACATGAAGGAAGCTTGCCTTGTACGCCAAGATTAGATGGAAACCAACTCGCATCAAGTCCTACTCGTGTACAAACTCCTGAGACCCAACCTCCTATATAAAGGCTCGAAAGAGGTCATAGCTAACCCTAAAACAGATACGTGAGATGCTTGCGTCAGACCTTAATATGTGCCACAATCCTTGTAATCCAAACAAACTCGCCGAATCAATATACAGACACGCAAAAAGTAGGGTTTTAGCTTCCCGAAGGGCTCCGAACCTGTGAAAATCGTGCCCCATGTCCTATCAAGACAAGTAGTCCACCATTGCTCTTCTCCCTAAGACTAGCCATAGTGGAGAGTATCATATATTGGTATCATGCATATGATACTAGTGTATGATACTACCCCTCTAATGCATAGTATCATATAGTAGTATCATATACACATCTCATTTATTGTTTTGTAGTATCCCAATATAAATATGTGTACAAGATTTACTTGTTATTAAAATATCTTGTTTTATGTGCTATGATACCGTAACATAGGTAGATACCACTACCATCTCTTTCTTCATTAATTGTTGTGCCACGTCAGATTTTTGCCAACATGGCATGCATGATACTACCTATGATACCCCCACTATGGGTAGTCTTACGAAATTCTAACCCAACAAGTATGGGATATGTCATGGTAACCCCACAACACGTAGGCTCCCTGATGCCATATGGTCTAGCTTCGCCACTTATCGTGGCTATGTAGAAACAATGTGGTTTTCAATGGTAAGAATTTATCTCATTTGCTTGTCATTTAACGGTGAACTTCTTTGTGCCATTTGTGGTCACATCATCTGGAAAACAAAGACCTTTTTATAGAGGTGTGTACACGGCTAAAGACAATAACGAGGACTATTTTTTCCAACATGCATGGATGGCGGGTTAGTCTAAAGATCAGCCCCTCGCCTTCAACGTTCTACGTGGCTTTCCTAATGTTTTATTATTATTATGTGGTTGTGTGTATCCTAACTATGCAAAGGCCGAGTGTGAACTCTTGTGTATCATTTTGCCTTGATGCGATTTTTCGAGTTTAAAAAAGTGCTCTCTTTATCGGGGAGAAAAGAATATATGTATAGGCAGCGTGGAACATCATTTTTTGTTGCTTCGTTGAGCTCCTATATTTCTGTGTTTTGTGTAACTCACTCACCCACGATTAAAATAATTTCGCTTTTTCCAACATATAATTCGGGCGAGTATATATATGTCATCCCGAGCGGGTGAAAGGGATCGATAACGTTGATATGCATTCAGGCATTGGATTCCCTCGTTTTTATTGCTTTTCTAACGGATGACGTATCTGTCGTTTCTGCTTGTAGTCGCAGCGAGCAAATGCCCTTGCCACGCTAGAAACAGACAGTAGATAACATATAATAGCACTGACGTTAGGCGAGAGGTACGGAGCGGCTGATGCACTCAACATCTCCTGCTTTGAAATTGAATCGGTGAAATCGGATCCACGCATGTGTGGCTTCTTTCTGACCAATCGAAGTTTTGTGCGATCTCGTGATGTCACATGCGTCTCACTAGGCAGGACAAAAGTTTCGATCCACTGCCCCCCGCAGGCATAAACTAGTTAAGTAATGCTGTCTCCTGTAATTGATGAACTAACTCCTGCATGCCATCGGCTAGATCCGAATATTCTCACCGTGAGCTGCTCCTTTGTAATTGGGAGATTCCAGGCGAGTATACGTACACTCAGTGCAACTTCATTGCAGGTTAGTTAAACAAAATGCCACCGGTTAGATCCGAATATTCTTGCGATGAACTGCTCCTGTAACTGTGGGAGATTCCAGGCAAGGCAAGTATAGGTACACTCGGTGCAGCATATGACAGGTTAATTTTTTTTTTCAAGGATATGTCATGGGAGGAATATCAGAATCATAGAAAAAAGGCCAAGCGGCCGAGTTTACATTGCGGGCTGGCACACACGCTGCCTAGCAGCTACAACTCAATGCCTACTACTCGCGAAAGCTCCACCACTCCGCCTCTGACAGGCAACCTCTAAACAGCCCAGCCGCTCCCCAGGTCTCGGCCTCAGCACTGATTGCACGAAGCACCACCACCGGCGAGGGGGTGGAATTGTTGAAGACATCGTCGTTCCGGTGGCACCACAGGGTCCAACAGACGAGCGCCACTTCCGTCCAAAGCTCCCGCCTGTCATGTCACTCCCCTGCCTCGAACTCACCCACTCAACTAGAGACGCGGTCAGTCGGGGGTCCACCTTTCCCTTCCCCAGTCGCGGAGGCATGCCACCCACACAGTCCGTGCCAGCACGCAGCCCATTAGAAGATGGTCGATGGACTCGTCATGCTGGTCACAGAAGCGGCAAGCGTCTGGGCGCGGCAACCCGCGCCTAGCCAACCGATCAGCAGTCCAACACCGATCCTGGAGAGCAAGCCAAAGGAATATGCGGCACCTAACAGGAACATGGCAGGTTAATTAAACAAAATACCTGAGAGGGCCAGTGACGAGTAAGCTACTTGTCAGTCTACTACTAGAGCTAAGTAAACATGAACGGCACTGAACAGGGACACTGCTAGTAGCAGTATTGAATTTGATAGTAGTCTATCCATTTGATCCAAATGATGGGAGCACACATACACCGCATCCAAGAAAACATACCAGGCCGGCGGAGCATGTAATTAATGAACGAAACCCTCCATGCAGAAATCTCACTTTCGTACTACGTATCATTGACTAATCTGCATACTTGCCTTCTGTCAAATGGGCTGCGGAGTGCGGACACAGCAAGAACTGAACTGGGGGTTAACTAGGAGCGAAACAAATAACCCATAGATGAGTTTACAGTTAGTTAAGCAGTAAAACTGCCATATCCGAAGCTGACAAAATTACTGCCCCCACCGTTGCCGTTGGGAGTTGCAATCAATGTACTGTGCAGCAGGCAGCAGATGCGGGCAGCTCCAACCAAAAGAGGAGCAGCATCCAGGGGACAGCCCAGTACGAGAGCAGAAGGAACACCTGCAAACGAAAAAACTTACAGTGGCAGCTCTGGGCAGCAAGATCCTTCTCTTTTGGCACTTCCCCCGCATGCATCCGCGGCGTAGTACTGGAGTTGTACACTATTCACCCACGCGTGCGTGCGTCCATCCATGGTCCCTCCACGGACGCCGTTCCGTGACTGAACCCAGCCCAGCCGACGGTGCCTGCAACGGATGGATGGATCGGCATGGCGCCGCACAGTTAATTGACGCAGCACGTCGGCATGGGCTACCTGCCCCGCTCGGAGAGGGTGCAGTGCATGGATGGGTTATACGTACTGTTGGTATTTATTCTAGCAGCTAGCGAGCGAGGCCGTTGGTTTGTTCTTTTCTTATTCTTTTTCTAGCTACTCCGATTGGGAAATGTTGGTTGCTTTTTCCTTCTATGTAGCTAGGGGAATCCGATGCTCGACTAGCTAGGATACCCTGCCGCGATGTCGACGTTCGCTTTGTTATGCACGCAAACTTCTTGTTTCTACTGATGCAAGTCAATGTACCTAGCCATAACTAGGTTTCAAATAGTTTTCTTAGCCATATAAAATTGCATGATATAAATAGTGTTTCTTATCTTATCTTATCTTATCTTGTGTTGCCTCTCAAATAACCTGGACGACAACTTCCCCGGACCCTTGAATAGAGGCTGCGTTAAGCGAGAAAGAACAGGAGTCCGAATCAGTCGTATCGCAGGCGCAGGAGCAAGTTTCTTCCTGCAGATCGCTATGGTTAGCCTCGATCAAAGCAGGCAGAGCTCTCAACTGCACCGGCACACCTGGATGCTACTCGTCACAGGGAGCTGGCGCTTCGTTGCTTTCCCCTACTGCCGACACGCGTTTTTATTTTACACGAATCTTGGCCGTTGGCACCGTCGTCTTTTTTTTACAGCCAAATTAGACGGTCTCCTAACAGCTTGCCAGCATCTATTGAACGATCGATAGAATTAACAGGAACACTGGCTAAACCAACATACATGTGCATAATCAGGGACAACTAATACTGTTATACGACGACTTTCAGCGATGTCTGATGCGGTACAGTAGCCAGTACTGGCTGTCGGTCGATCTGGTGAAAATTTACAAAAATAACCCTGGGAAAGATCTTCAGCAGAAAATAGACCCAGAGGCAAACTATTTTCGATTTTGACCCAACAGGATAGCGGCCAACACCGCGGCGCGGTGGTCTGAGGGGTAGCGCCCCAGCACCCGGCGCGGTGCACCCTGCCACGTCAGCCAGGTACGCTTATGTAGCGCCCCGTGCCACGGCGCGGTGCTTAGCATGGTAGCGCCCCGTGCCACGGCGCGGTGCTCCCAGGCAATGCAAAATAGCCAGCCCCACCCCCCTCTCTCTCCACTCCACTTCTTCTTCCTCGGGTTGACTTCATTTTCTCTCTCCTCTCACTCCCCAAAGTCCCCCCACTCCCAAATCTATCCATTTCTTGGTCTATACTTGGTAGATTTTGGTCCCCCCTTTGTTCAAGAGGTATTTCCCCTATGCTTAAGCTTTGTGTCCAATTAATTTTTGCAATTAGAGTTGACATTTTGTGTAGATCTAGGAAACCCTACTTTTTGCATATGAGGGCAAATTTGTGGTTGAAATGCTCAATGTTTGTGTATGAGAGCTATATAGTGGTGTGCACATGATTTCCATGTTAGGAATTATTTTTTTAGCTAGATATGGTTAGTGGGCTATATTAATTATGGTTAGTGTTAAATAGTTAGCATTATGCTTAGGGTTAGATGTAGTTAGTGATATGTATGGTAGTATTATTTAGTAGCTTGAATTCAATGGTGAATGTGTATAAATTTATTTGATGATAAAATTTTGTTGTGTTGTTGTAATTATTTTTTAGATGGAGAAATTTGTTAGTGTTCATCATGTGGATAAGGATTCTTTTTTGAGAGGGAATGTTGACCATGACCCGGAGGAGGTTGTGTTGATGTTTGATCGTAATCCTAGCTATGCCGAGTTAGTGGACAAAGTGAGGATTGAATTAAATTGGATGGAGCCAAATGATGTAGTTGAATTGGTTGGAAGGCACAATGTTGGCACCGGGATGCACTCTCGTTGGAAGGTCATGCCTCTCAACTCCGAGGCACGTTGGAGTGCTTACAAGGATATCGTGGCGGAATCTCAAGACAAAGCTCGTGAATTATTTGCCACCAAGAAGGTTGATCCTCTCATGCAATTTGACTTGAACCGGAGTGCCTCCCAAAGTGATGTTAGGAGCCCTATTCGTAACGAGCCATTTGATGAGCATGAAGTGTATGTCACATCATCGAGTCCACCTCCAATGACCCAACATGACATGAGCCAACCAACTATGACTCAACATGAAATCCACCGCTCTCCAAACCCTTCTCAAGATGATCTAGATGTATCATCGGAAGACGATGAGTTGGAGGATGAGCTTCATACCAATGATGTTGGTGATGTGGAGGCATATTGTTTGCAAGAGGACATGGATCCTCTAACGCCTTACAACCGATGCTATGCAAATGACTCCGATGATGAAGGCCCCGAGGAAGATGTTGATGAGGATGGGTTAACGGCTAGAGAAGCCGAAGTTTTCAAGAAGGTAGTGGGCCGGGATCATCGGACATCATTGTTCCATGATCTTAGTCTCGCCGACAAAGCCGTGGTTGATGGAGGCACTAGTAAAATGCTTGGACCAAGGCCAAGTTCGAAGAAGGATATGGATCCCCAAAAGTATGGTATTTGCAAGGGAGTGAAGTTTGAAAGTTTGTTGGAATTGAAGACATGGCTCAAGGAGTATGCGGTTAAGTATTACCGACCTTTCAAGGTGGGTCACTCGGACTCCAAGGTGCGTTATACGGTTAAATGTGAAGAGGCAAACAAAGGGTGTCCATGGATTGTGCATGCAAGACCATGGAAAGGAGGGCCTCAATGGGAGATAACAAGTTGTGTGGCAACTCACATGTGCGGTGGCAAGGATAGCGATGACATTGAAGTGAAGAATGATCACCGGCAACTTACCTCGGATTTCATTGGCTATAGACTTTCCACCGAAATATCGTCATTCCCGTCTTATTCGATTGGAGCTATCATAGATACGGTGAAAGCACTATTCGGTTACACGGTGAAGTATGGGAAGGCATGGAAGGCGAAGCAAGCCGCATTTAAGATGTTGTATGGTGATTGGGAGGAAGCATATAACCGCCTCCCTAGGATGTTGGGAGCAATGGCGGCTACAAACCCGGGCATGGTGGTGGTGGTAGAGCCATTTGGCACAAAGACTAGAGAGTACAAAGGTGCAAATGTCCGGGTGTTTGGCCGTGCATTTTGGGCTTTTGGGCAATGCATAAGGGCGTTCAAGCATTGTAGGCCGGTTATCTCGGTGGATGGCACATTCTTGACCGGACAGTTCCAAGGCACACTCTTGGTTGCAATAGCGCATGATGCCAATGACCGGTTGTTGCCTTTGGCTTTTGCTTTGGTTACGGCGGAAAATCAAGATAATTGGGAGTGGTTCATGTACCAAGTGAGAACCAAGATATTCGAGCCTCAAAGAGAGGTTTGTGTCATCTCGGACCGCCACCAAGGCATACTTCACGCGATGGAGATTGATATCCCCGGGTTTCCTCGTTTGCATCATCGATGGTGCATGAGGCATTTTGTGTCCAACTTCTATAGGGCATGCGGAAATAAGGAGCTATCCGATGATCTCAAGGATTGTTGCCTCGCTTTCACCGAGAGTCATTTCGCAAGATTGTACAACCGTTTGCTCGTACTCACAACATCGGCAGGGGGTCAAGAGTTCCTACATAGGCACGAGGAAATGACCCACAAGTGGGCTAGAGCATTTGACATTGACGGTAGGAGGTATGGAGACATGACAAGCAATATGGCAGAATGTTTCAACAATGTTTTGAAGGGTGTCCGTGCGTTGCCCGTGACAGCAATAGTCCAATATACATTCGACAAGTTGAATGTGTATTTTCAGAAGTATAGCGAGGAAACGGATGATCAGATTGAGGGGAAAAACAAGTTGAAAAAGAAGTACAAGTATCCACCGGAAGCTGACAAATGGATAGAATACCAGCAAAGGAAGGCGGACTCCCAAACTGCTCAATGTTTTGATAACGAGGAGTGGATTTACCAAGTGAATGAGCCAGGTGGCACCACCGTTGGAGGTGTGCAACACGGAGGTCGGGCGTTCAAAGTATGGCTCAAGAAATGTGAGTGCTCATGCATGAGGCCTCAATTGCTTCATCTCCCTTGCTCACATTTGAGGACGGCGGCGCGTATTCGAAAAGTGGGTGTTAATAATCCACTAATGGTAAGGTTGGAGGAGTATTCCATTGAGGCCACCAAGGAGACATGGGCGGCTCGATTTCACCCTTACTATGACCAATCCCAGTGGCCGGAATATCATGGCATCCAACTATGGCCCGATCCGGCTTTGAAGGTGCAAACACGGGGAAGAAGGAGAACAAAGCGCTTTAGAAATGACATGGATGCTTGGGGTCGTGGTGGACTTCGAGAATGGGGCCCCCAACATTTTCAAGAACCAAGGGAACCTCTCCGATGTGGAGCATGCAATGGCGAAGGCCACAACAATAGAGGTGGCCGTTGTAGAAGAAACAAGAGGTCGAGAGGGAACGATGCTAGCACAAGCCAACAAGGGGGTAGCCAACAAGACGGTACCCAACATGGCGGTCATGGTGGTGGCGGTAACACAAGCCAACAAGACGGTAGCCAACATGGCGGTCATGGTGGTGGCGGTAACGCAAGCCACCAACGGGGTATCCACCATGGCGCTAGAGGTGGTGGTAGAGGCGGTGGTAGAGGTGGTAGAGTATCAATGTTTGACGAACTTAGAGGTGGTAGACGTACAAGGACTAGGGGTGGTGGGGGTACACGAGGACGTAGATGATTGGTATGAATAAAGCATACAATTGTTTCGTTATTGTCTTTATTTTGAATATAGCTTTTTTTCTCATGTGCTAATTAATTTTACTAATTCTTGTAGGTATGGACCCGGACTCGTGGATAGAGAGGCCTTTCACGTATAAGAATGCTCTTGACACTCCTAAAGAAGATCCACCAATGTGTTGGTGCAAAGACATTTGCAAGGCCAAGCAATCCACGGATTGGGATGAGACGCGAGGAAGAAAGTTTTGGTTGTGTCCCAACTATTGTAGGGACAAAGAAGAACCAAAATCTTCACATGACCGTCCCAAGGTATATATCCTACCATTCATCAATGTTATATGGCATTTTTGTTGTGGCTAATAATTATGGTCTCTTTGTAGTCACCGCCGCCCCTTTGTGCCTACTTCAAGTGGATAGACCTAGTTCAAGATAGTTACTACAAGCACGAGGTGGAATGGGAGGTTATGTACACTCGTTCTCGTGTTGCGGAGCACAAACGTGACGAGGAGAGAAAGAAGAGGATGAAGGAACGCAAAGAGAAGGAAAGGTTGGAGAAGGAAAAGAAGAAACGTGAAGAGATGTGGGCTCGTGAGGCGGAGAGGTCAAAAAAGCGTGAGATAGCTCGCGGTGCACAAGAGGAGTGGGCTCGTGAGAATGATTCGGGTAAACGCAAGGGGAAAAATGTGATGTGATCCTTGTGCACAAGAGGAGTGTGGCAAAAACTATGTATCATGAACTAGGTGTGCTTGAGTTGGATTGTTATTGAACTTGTAATGAACTAGGTGTGGTTGAGTTGGATTTCAACTTGTAATGTGGTGAATTCTTATTTTGTTGTCGAATTTGATTGTTATTTGTTGTGTGGTGAATTCTTATTTGCTGTTGAGTTTTATTGTGTGAAATTGTGAAATTGTGTGTGTGAAATGAGGAGTGTGAATTGAGCAAAAAGAGGAAGTAGAAGGAGCATGTCAGGGAGGGTAGCGCCACGGGACAAGGCGCGGTGCTTCACAGGACCGCGCCCCCTGGCAAGGCGCGGTGGTCTGTAGCTGTTTTTCGCGCACCTAACAGAGACCTAACAGAGGGGGGCTAGCCCCCCCCGTCGCCAAAACGGCTAAGGGAGGGAGGGTAGCGCCCCCCCGGCCGGCGCGGTGCTAGGACAGAGCAGCGTCACCTTCCAGGGCGCGGTGCATGGGTAGCGCCCCCTGACGGGGCGCGGTGCTCCTCTGGGTAGCGCCAGCGCTCGAGGGCGCGGTGCTCAACAGAGAAGAAACCGAGGGGCGTAGCCCCCCCGTCGCCAAAACGGCTAAGACAGGGAGGGTAGCGCCGGCCCACCCGGCGCGGTGCTAGGACTGGACCGCGCCCCAGCACCCGGCGCGGTGCTGTGGATGGTAGCGCCTCGTTTCTGGGCGCGGTGGTCTGTAGCTGCGCAGATTTTAGAGCACACTGCCCATATGTTTCACAGCTCACAAAACAATTCAAACATTGATAATAACAGTTCAAATTTCAACTAGGACTCCACATCTCTAACATTTCACAAATACTCAAACATCTCTAACATTTTGCAAATACTCAAACATCACAAATAGTCCACAAATTCTAGAGAAACGGCAAAGTTCACAAATAGTAGAGAAACATCTCGTACATCCCAAGCAAAGTGCAAACATCTCTAAGAAGCAAACTATCCATCTACTTCCTCCCCCTGCAAGCCCGAGTCAACCTACTCGCCAGAGGGGCATCGATCTCCTCCCCCTCCTCCTCGTCACGAGAACGGTGCGAGGACGGCGCGTCGGCATTCTTCCTCTTACATACCAGCTTCTTCCTCCTTGGGCGCTGCGGCGGAGGAGGGACCTCCTCCTCGATCTCCTCCTCGATCTCCTCCTCCTCGGCCTCCTCCTCGATCTCCTGCTCCTCGGCCTCCTCCTCCTCGGCGTCCTCTTCCTCCATAACCATCTTGGCCTTTTTCTTGGACCGTAAACCAAATGACCGTACATAAGCATCAAATGTTTGATCGTCACCAAGGTTATCCTGAAACAAAAAAAGAAAGAGAAATTATTGCTCGGTTCATGTGCTCGAGACCCCGAGGAAGATAACAAAGGATAGAGAAAGAAATATTACTACCTCAACATCTGGTGGTGGATTAGAGGAGGAAGCACCGCCACATAAAGGGGCCTCACGTCCTCGAGAGCCCGAGGAGTCACTGCTCGGCTCCGCGGCGTCGTTGGTACGACAACCAAGCATGTGAGCCAATCGTCGTAACCCAGCGGCGCTACGCTGTGAAATTGACAAGAAACATCTTAGTGATATCTCTAAGAAAGCATTAGTGGTCTCGAGAATATTTAAAACTTACTTTCACGTATTCTCTAAGGGCGTTGTCACCCTTCTTGGTACGAGGGAAAGCGGCTGCTTCCTCGGCTTCCGCGGCTTGGTTCTCTATCGCATTGCGCTGTGAAACTAAGAAATTTAGATCTCCGAATCGAATAAGTATGAACACGAAAAAAAATGGTTCAGATTACCATATAGTTGATCATAGGAGCAAACTCGGTCCCGCGGCCCTCTCGCACTGCAATGTTATAGTTGAACTGAGGCCCGACAGCTGGAAGTTCAGCATCATCAAAGACTATATCCTCGAAAGCCGGAGGACATAGAGCCAGACGAGTCCGTGGATGAAACCAACCCAGATAAGCATTGAATGCAGCTAACTCGAACTGGTCATGATGACGTAGAAATTTCTTGTCCTTCCTAGCCCTTGCCACCCTAGCCTTCCACTTGGAGACGTAATCACTATGGTGCTGATCCCATTTCGTCACCTTCTTCTGCCTTTTACGGTCCAACCTTCATATAAGAAGATATTAAGCATTAGTGCTATGAAATGCATGCTTTAGAATGGAAGAGAGGAAATGTTATATTCTTACTCGTGTAAGGCAAACTTTGTGTCCTTCCATTGCGGCGGTGTAGTTTGGAGTAAACCAAATTGCGTCATGACTCGATGTGGCAAATGGAGCTCAACTGCCCAGAGACATATCAGCGGGGCCTTCAACAACCAAAGATACTCTTCCTCTCGGCACTTTGGGTTCAGGTCGAACTGACCGTTTGTCTGTCCGAAATATTCGTGACTGCCATAGATCTCCCATGTCACCTACAACAGTATACAAGATTTTAAAATTGGAATATAACTCAACAACTATTACCTACAACATAATGACAAAACATGATATGACCAATATTACCTGGTCAGGGGTCAGCTCATCAAACTCGTTCGTGTACCGCACGCACTCCCTCTTTGTGTCACCTTTGAACTCCGCGGTCTTGTTCCACCAATACGCCCATGTAGCCCTTCGCAGCGGGTTGTCATGATCATCCCAAGGAGCAGATTTCATCCTTTGAGGCCGTCCCACCGAAAAGTGTTCCCACATCCAAACAGAGAGTAGTACTAGTGGACCACCAATGCCGGCATTCGGTAATGTCCTACGGCAAGCCTCGTCCAACTGCACATAGAGACACGCTATTAAGTTCACAAGTTTCCGAGACAGACATCTAATTTAGAAAATGAGAGTTATTTGGATTACCTGGCGATACAAGTACGCAAGCGCAGCCGAACCCCAGCTGAGATTTTTCACAGATAACGCCTTCAGCCACATCCAAGGCGCGGTCCTACCACCACCGTCAGCAAATAGAGTCCTCGAGATGACATACCACGTGTATGCGCGTGCATACTGATCAATGGTCTCCACATCAGCATCCTCGGGGCATTTTCCAAATTCATTCTTTATCCAAACAAATGTAGCGCCGGCTTAGAGCCTATCCTTGCTTGGGTCAGTCTTCTCAGGTGGAACCTTACCAATGAGACTGAACATACCCTCACGCCAGTTCTTGGAATCGGTGCTGAAACAAACAGGATCTCCACGGATGGGGAGTGCCGTTATCATGGACACATCCTGGAGAGTAACGGTCATCTCCCCGGTACGGAGGTGAAAAGAGTGCGTCTCCGGCCTCCATCTGTCAACAAGAGCGGTGATGGCAGCAGGATTCATGTGCACCTTGGACCGAGTGATAAATGAGATATATGGCAGTAGTCCAAGTGTCTCGATGTAATCCGTATACCGCTCGTCGTATGGCATGTCCTTGTGTGAGGCCTCATGGGAACGCAAACGAAGAGGGACACAGACCTACATGAAGAAATACAACTTACAACAATAAAATGGAAACTACATACATATGAACAAACATAGTGAATATGGATTACCTTCTTTTTCTCCGCCATAAACATTCCACGATGATTGACATCATATTTATCCTCGATAAGACACTCGTCATCCATCCTATAATTTCGCAAAATAGACAAACTAATAAGAGACATAAAGGATGCTAATTAATTTGATAACATGCTCATATACACATTACAAGAGACAAACTAATAACATAAATTTGCTCTCACATCTCTCACATTAGACATAGACAACCTAATATTTATGTGTCAATATAGCAAACAACAACTCTCATATCTCTCACATGGAATTAATTAGAAACCATATTAGACAAGCCAAGAAATTAGCTCTCACATATCTCACATGACAACAAATCAAGGACATCATAGAAGCCAAACAATTAGCTATCACATCTCTCACATGGAATTAGCTATCATAGAAGCCAAACAATTAGCTATCACATCTTTCAAAATTACATCTCTCACATCTCTCACATGACAAATTTGCTCTCACATCTATCACATGGCAACCATATTAGATAAACATAAACATCTCAAACATCTATCACATGGCAACCATATTTGCTCTCATATCTATCACAAATTTGCTCTCACATCTATCACATTGAACCCATATTTGCTCTCACATCTATGAAATTTGCTCTCACATCTATCACATGGAACCCAACAAAATTACCAATGATAATATAACATCTCAAACATCTAACATAAACATCTCACACAAACAAATCCATCTGTAAATTTCGAAATAAATCAAGATCTAGGTTTCAACTAGGGTTGCAAATTTTGGGGAAATCTGAGAGATTCATTGGACAAAATTAAGGGAATCGAAGGAGAATACCTTAAGGACGGATGGGGGAACGAAATCCACGGAGGATTCCACCTATCTCGCCGGATCCAAGAGGGATTTGGGAAGGGAAGAGAGTGGAGCCGCCGTCCTTTTCTCTGTTCTTGTTCTCTGTTCGGATGGAGAAAGTGAGGAAGACACGGGCACCGCGCCAGGTCGCGATTTGCATTATCCTGGGAGCACCGCGCCCCGCTACGCGACGCTACCCACGAAGGCACCGCGCCCCGTCGCCCGGCGCTACATAACCGCACCTGGCCTACGTGGCAGGGTGCACCGCGCCCGATCAGACGGCGCGGTCCTTCAGACCACCGCGCCGCGGTGTTGGCCGCTACCCTCTTGGGTTAGATTAGGAATTATTTTGACTTTGAGTCTATTTTCTGCTGAAGTTTATTCCCAGGGTTATTATTGTCAATTTTCACGTCGATCTGCCACTGCTACTGCTACTGCGAGCTGGGTGTTGCTGCTGTGCAGAGGAAGCAACCGTGCGTGCGTGCGAGCGTGCTGTCAGTCGATCGGCGGTCAGTATACGTCACGCTTCCGAAATAAAAAAAGAAAATATGAACAGGTATTGCGGTTAGTGTAGTTACTCGCCTGCCTACCTAACGGTACGCTGCCCATGAATTGCGAGGGATCGGTCACGCGGGCGCGCACGCGTGCGGGCGTGTGCCTGACCCGCCGGCCCCTCCTCCTCGTGACGGGTTATACGGCGGATATTTATGCGACCGAATCGCCCATGCATGGCACCGTCACGCGTACGGACGGACGGCGGCTCGATCCAGCATTCATGGACTTCATGCGGACGAGGGTTGGCCGGTGCCGGGGTTCCGAGCGTAAATGGTTCACGAGCTCGTTGGGAGCAAACAAACAATTCCTAAAGCCAGAGTTGGGGATCACAGCGTGCATATACTACTACATTGCCACATTGGCGTGCTAGCTTCGTACTCCCTCCGTTCCATATTGGATGAATCTCATATAGATATATCTAGACATATTTTAGTGTTAGGTACATCTATTTGAGATTCATCTAATATGGAACAGAGTGAGTAAATCGTAATGTGAAATAGAAGTAAGCAAAAAAAAAATTCATCACCTCCACTTAAGATATAAATTGGTGAAATAGAGGCAATTTCTTAGTGTTGAATGTTTCGTATGAGATGTCTTTTGTTGGTCACTTGTTTTCTACTCCCTCCGTCCCAAATTAGTTGTCATAGATTTGTAAATGTATCTAGACATACCATATTTTGATAAATCCGTGACATCTAATTTGGAACATAGGGTGTAGTTTATTTTATATTGTTAATCTGTGACCTTTTTTTATGTATGCATTACAAACACAAAATTTTATAGGGAAAAATAAAATATACTCCCTCCGTTCCATATTAGATGACTTCCATTTGTCTAATTTGTGATGTATCTAGACATGTTTAAGTATATAGGTACATCCCTATTTGGACAAATTGAAGTCAAGTATTTTAGAACAGGAGTGAGTAAAAGATAATCTAGTGAGTTTTCCCTAGAAACTAGGGAGGCACCGATGCATTTCCACCCACCCGAATACGAGTCCTACATGATCACAATTTCGTTCATATTGTGCCACTCTTAGATGTCATGGGTCCTTCCCCTAATTAAGAATATCGTTTTCCTCTTGGGGGCGTCGTTGTGGGTATCTTCTTCGTGTCTGGATCCAGGGTGAAAATCCTAGCGGGTTTGGCGCCTTTATATACAGTAGCAAAATAAACGATGAACACAATAGATATAGCACGACAGGGGACACCGTATTTTAATGTGAAAAACCCTTCTAATGAGGAAGAGAAAAAGCGACGGGCCCTAGCCAGCAGAACTGCACTATATCGGGTGCGGTTGCAAACGCCAGAGATTTACAACTTGCGATTTATCCCAACCGACGATTTACATGAGGTATATAAAGGGGTAAAACCCTAGGAAAGATAAAATTCTAATCCAAGTCAGTAAGAACCCGTACTCATCAGAAGTTCGACCTTTTATCATCATAACTGACTTTGGATCATACCAAAATAACAACAATTGCGAAGCATGTGTCGTTACCCTCTCGAGGGCATCGTTTGGGGGCTCAAGTACATATAGGTGCAGCACGATGGGGTCATTATCTTGGCGTGAAGATTTCTCGACTTCGGCATGGAGTGGTTTTGTTGGTCTCCTATCTTTTACATGCGGTCTCGGTGACATCGTCCTTGCTCCTCGCTATGTGTCGGCAGGATCGGTGCTCCACGGCCCGGAGCGAGAGGGCAGGCAGCCCTCTTCAGCAATAGCTTGGTGTGTTCGGGACATCGGGGCCAGGTGATCTTCTAAGACGACGCGTCTCTATTTTTGTTCGATAGTCTAGGATGATTCTCATTTGATGTGGTGTCTCGTGCTTTTATGTCTGGCAGCGAGGTGGAGACTCTCCTGTATCTCCCTAGTCGTTTTATTTTTTGCCTGCTTGTATGGGGATTTCCAACCACTTTGTATCGGGTTGGCCAATTGGGATTTATTCATAAAGTGGGATGAAAGCATGTTTTGAGGAGAATATCTTTTCCCTATAAGAAAAACTGTGGAAGATCTGGCGGCATTTTATTAGGCGTTAAATCGGATTCTATGGAATTATTGACAGTCTCGGATGGTGACTTTCATATTAAGGCACATATCCGGAACAGGTCTGATAATTTCATATGGAGTTTGGTTGCCGTCTATGGTGCTGCCCAAGAAGAGTATAAAGCAGCTTTCCTTCGCGAGTTGGTGAATCTGGCAAAAGAGAACCCGTATCCTATGATTATAGGTGGGGATTTCAATATGCTAAGATTCCAACATGAAAAAAGCAAAGGAAGATTCGATAGGCATTGGCCTTTCTTGTTCAATGCAGTCATTGGCAGCTTGGATTTGAGAGAGGTTCATATATCCGGGAGACAGTTCACTTGGGCTAATAGTCTCCCGGAGCCGACATACGAAAAACTGGATCGAGTACTTATGACCACTGATTGGGAAGATAAATACCCATTGGTCACAGTACGAGCTCTAGAACGCATTGAATCTCTATCGGATCATGCACCCATTCTACTGTCTACTGGTACATTAAGGCCATCGGTTCAACCACAGTTCAAATTCGAATTGGGATGGTTGTTGCGGGATGGTTTTGATGAACTAGTTAAAAAGGAATGGGCTAAACCAGTGGTTGGGTGTACTCCGATCGGAAGATGGAACATTAAGATACAAAATGTTCATAGATATCTTCGGGGTTGGGCTAGACATACCGCTGGTAATTTAAAAAAAGAAAAAGAGCGCTTGTGCACCATTATTAATGAACTTGACCTCATAGCAGAAAGTAGGCTACTAAATCAGCAGGAAATTGAGCTCAAAAGCCAATCTAATGCGAAAGTAGCCACACTGTTGCGTGAGGAAGAGATCAAATGGTACCAGAGATCAAAGGCTAAATTCATCTTAGAAGGAGAATCGAACACACGCTACTTCCATAATGTAGCCAATGGGCGACATAGGAAGAAGCGGATTCACTCTCTGGTACAGGATGAAGGCCTGATCGAAGGACAAGAACAGCTCAAAGCCTATATTACAAAGTTCTATAAAGATTTGTTTGGGGCTCCGATGGATACGAATGTATCGATGGATGAGTCGCGAACAGATGATATTCCCCAAGTATCCGCCGAAGAGAATAACTTCCTTAATGCTCCCTTCACTGAAGAGGAGATTAAGAAGGCTATCTTTTTTATGGAACACAATAAGGCGCCAGGACCAGATGGCTTTCCGGCAGAGTTTTACCAACATTTCTGGGACATCATCAAGTATGATTTACTGGAATTATTTGGTTGCTTACATGCGGGCCAATTGGATCTGTTTCGTCTTAACTTTGGGGATATCATTTTGTTGCCTAAGGTTAAGGAAGCAGAAAGGATTCAAAAATACCGACCAATCTGCCTACTTAATGTTAGCTTCAAAATCTTTACGAAAGTTGCTACCATGCGACTTAACGCGGTGGCTGATCATGTGGTGAAACCTACACAAACTGCGTTTATGCAGGGTAGGAATATCCTTGATGGGGTCGTGGTTTTACACGAGACTGTCCATGAGATGCACACCAAAAAGATAAATGGAGTGATTTTCAAAATTGACTTTGAAAAGACATATGATAAAGTTAATTGGTCGTTCTTACATCAAACTCTGAGAATGAAAGGTTTCTCGGAAGAATGGTGTGCCATGATTCTTAATTTTGTTTCTGGAGGTAGTGTTGCTGTTAAAATCAATGATGATATAGGCAAATACTTCCAGACAAAAAAAAGGATTGAGGCAAGGTGATCCGTTATCGCCCATTCTTTTTAATATTGTGGAAGATATGTTAGCGATCATGATTGAACGAGAAAAAGAAAATGGCCTCATTGAAGTAGTGTGTACCCCATCTTGTGGAGGGGGGCCTATCTATTCTTCAATATGCAGACGACACCATTCTTTTTATGTAACATGATCTCCAGAAAGCAACGAATCTAAAGTTAATTCTTTCAGCATTCGAACAACTATCTGGATTAAAGATCAATTTTTATAAGAGTGAATTGTTTTGCTTTGGCGAAGCCCAGGAGGCGATTGCTCAATACTCCGAGCTATTCGGATGTGAGCAAGGCCAGTTTCCTATTCAGTATTTGGGTATTCCAATACATTATAGGAGACTGACTAATGTTGAATGGAAAAACGTTGAAAAACGTTTGCAAAAAGGGCTAGAAAGTTGGAAAGGAAAATTATTATCCCTAGGTGGAAGATTGGTGCTCATAAATTCAGTCCCCACTAATATGGTACTGTATATGATATCATTCTTCCAGTTACCCAAAGGAGTCTTGAAGAAGTTGGATTACTTCAGATCGAGATTTTTTTGGCAAGGGGATAATGAGAAGAAAAAATATCGACTGGCAAGATGGGATGTGGTTTGCAGACCCAAAGATCAGGGAGGGCTGGGGATACATGACCTTAAGGTCAAAAACTCAGCACTCCTAGGTAAATGGCTATTTAAGCTGCTTACAGAAAATGGTGTTTGGCAATCCCTCCTACAAAGAAAATACATCGGCACAAAAGCGTTATCACAGGTTGTTTGGAAACCAGGTGACTCGCATTTTTTGGCCGGCCTAATGGCGACAAAGAAGCATTTCTTTCGCTATGGGGTATTTAATATCAAGGATGGCTCTCAGATACGGTTTTGGGAGGATCAATGGCTAGGTAATGCCACCTTACGAGACCAGTATCCGGCCTTATACAATATTGTTCGACACAAAGGTGATACGTTAGCTACGGTAATGCAAACGGTTCCACCAAATGTGTCGTTCAGGCGAGATGTCATTGGACCAAGACTACAATCTTGGAATGCCCTGCTTGATAGATTGGCTGTGATCCAGCTATCACAAGGCGCCGATGAAATTTCGATAGAGTCTGACTAAGAATGGACAGTTCTCAGTTGACTCATTGTATAGCGAGTTGATACATTCAGATGTGCCGGTAGATAATAATAAAAAAATATGGCGTATGAAGATACCTCTGAAGATGAAAATCTTTGCATGATACCTTCGTAAAGGAGTCATATTAACTAAAGATAATCTTGTCAAGCGCAATTGGCATGGAAGTACAAAGTGCATCTCCTGTCCGATGGATGAGACGATAAAACACTTATTCTTCGAGTGCGTCTTTGCGAGATCTATATGGTCAGCTATCCAAATGGCTTCGAACTTATATCCCCCAACATCCATCGCAAATATTTTTGGCAATTGGTTGAATGGAATCGATAATAGGTTTAAAACTATGTTTAGGGTAGGAGCGTTAGCTGTTATATGGTCGCTCTGGTTGTGTAGAAATGACAAGATTTTTAATGATATAAATTTCTCTCGTTTGCAGGTTCTATTCCGTTGCACAGGTATTCTCCGTTCGTGGTGCATCTTACAACGGGCGGAGTATCGAGACCTTTTTACGGAGGCGTGTGTACGGCTGGAAAAAGTGGCGAGGGATATTTTTATCCCACATGGATGGCCACTTGATTTACGGATTACGGCTCCATAGGCGACAGTTGATTCTTCACCTTGATTGTAATTAACTTGTCGCGTGCTATCACACTTTTTATTTTATACTTTTGTCGGCCGTGTGCATCTTGTTATGCAGAAGCCGGGTGTAATACTTTCCAAAATAATAAAGCCCATTATCAAAAAAAAAAAACTATCATCAATCATCGTACCTCTCCACAAACAAGCAACTTTTTTTGGAGGGTTGTGATGAATAATTGTTTTCTTCGGAGATTAGCTAGATAAAACATAGACACGTAGGATTTCAGTTGAGATTGTTGGTTTCCTATGGCTCATGTATTAATATTATTGGTAGTTTCAATGCTTGTGCCACATTAGCCCATTGAGTGAATGCCTTTTTTTTTAACCCGGGCTAAGATTTAGTGAAGGCCTATTTGACCATTCAGAGAATAAACCATAGCAGTAGGAAAAAGATTGCTACATTAATACATCTAAAAAACGAATCTTACGTTAATGAATGTGTGTAAAGTTTTTTTTATGTAGTAGAGTATAGAAAATAACTCTTTGTATATTGTTTGAGTCAATGGGAACTCTCATGTAAGTCTACGGATGCATTGCAAAGAGTTCATTCAGAGAAAATCTTATGGCATTCAATAACACAAATCAAGTATCACTCATAAAAGGATTTCGAATGCTACAATGTTCTCAAGGAAGTCATTCCACTAAACATGCCCTATAAAGTTCAAGCAATGGGGATTTTCTCTACATATACATTTGCTCCTACAAAATTTGAGAACTCTAATTTTCCAAAAAATATATGAAATTACTTTGGACAGAAGAGGTCCTACGGTGTGCACAAGCTATCTAGGGCACGCAAAAAAAAATCCACATGTTGGTTACCCAGGGATTTGTGGTGCTGAATTATTGTAGAAAATTAGGGCTTGGAGCTAATTCGGTCTACCCTCTATTCCTCTGCCTTATCGATAGTGCCGCTCACAATGCATATTGAGGCTAGAGGGTGGGACCTTTATATAGACTTAAAATTCCAGATATTTCAATCTGTTTCCAGATAGGACTCGTGACTTGTTAAATCAACCGCTATACTTAACAGCCAGTTACCGAGTCTATTACTGTTAAACAATTAGGGCCCAAACACGCATGTGTGAGTCATGCGCAGAGTTCGAATACAAAATCAAACTCGCAGGCTTTAACAATCCATAGAGCCAATTCTACGGACAACCTGACATTCCACTCTATACTGTCCCCGGTATAATTCCGGTGTATTAATATACACTATGTTTCGGTATAGCTGTACCGGCTTCCTCAAGTATATTTGCTTGAGTACAATTCCGCATCAATTATTCATGTTATTTCCATGATATTTCCACGATTGAAGTTTAATTCCGGACAATGCAGTAGCTATACAAAATGTTGTAAGCCAAAAAATTCCTACAAGTATGCCATGCTAAACTTATATTTTAGAATCTGTTGTGAGAAAGTATACACAAGAGGTGAGAAAGTTACTCAGCCAAATGGAAAATAAAAAATGCACAAGCTGGTTCGAAAAGCTGGATTACCATGATCACCGGACCATCTCAATGCCGGACACAGCCAAGCTGATAGCTTTGTATGAATCGACAGAGAGGCGTAGTACTAAACGTGCGCACGCGCGATTTGAAACGAGAAAGAGAGAGTAAAGGGCGTGCATGGCCGGTGATGTTTGCAAAGTTCATACGGCTAACAAGTCGGCTTTGCGTTGCAATGATCAGGGATGGGAAAAGGTAGAAAAGGCACTTGAAGTTCGAATGGCTGATTAGTTTGTGAAACGAATCAAAGAATGGCAAAAGGTGCCATATCATGATCTCGTGCATGATAAGGGGGACGAAGATGAGCAACGAAATATTCCCTTCCCTTTTCGCCTTATGCTGCAAGGAGGGGAAAAAAAGTTGCATGTGTACCATTATAGAGTGAAAAAAGCTGCGTCTTTTTTATCAGGAGCAGTGCAATCCGTTATTATAACACGACCGTAAGCTTTTGTACCATTAGCATCTTCCCATGTGCTATATTCAAACGTTCGTTTTTTTTTTGCAACAGTAATTAAGAGTGGCTGATAACATTCTGAACATTTTACAAAAAAAAAAAGAACCTAGAAACACGAAGAGCTGAGGCCTGTACAGAGTTTGGCCTATAGGCCCGCCTGATCTGGGCCTACCTTAACCCAGGTTGCTGGCTTTTCTCTTTGCTTACTATTTTGTGGTCGCTCAAAAAACAAAACCTACGATTTTGTGTTATGTTATTTAAACTGGATTATTTAACGAAATTCGGACACAGTGTTATACTATTCCCTCCGATCGAAAATGGTTGACAAAGATTTATCTAAATGTGGATATATCTAGACGTATAGATACACTCACAAGAATTTCTTAACTTGTGTGCTAACTTGTACTTTTATAGCCAAGCCATGCAGCTAGTATACATTCTTTTGGATAAAGGGACTATATTAATACCAAGAAGATTTTAATTACACCCAGCCTCTGCAACATGCAGCTAGTATACATAGTTGTGATTTCTTTTTCTTTTTTGATAAAATGAAATCTAGCCTCGTATGAGTAGCCGTCGTATAATCAGCTAGGCAGCAGGAAAGCTTGCATAAGGGTTATCAGTGGAGGCCAGCTTGTCCTTGCCTGGTCGAGAAAGCACAATCTGCGCCAACAAGAAAAAACGTTGAATTACCTACATGTCCCACCAAAAAAAACACACACCCACACACACACAAAAAAGTTCAAAAACTCCTGCCAATCATATGTTAGAAAATTTTACATGATAATTTTCAAGCCTCCCTGACTTGAAATCAGCTGCACTGTACATGAAATAGTACTCCCACATACGGATGAACTTTTCATCAAAGCCCAACACAGAAAATTTACTGTCGCGGTTCAGGAAGAAATAATTAGTAAGTGTGTGTGCTAAAATACGGTTTTATGAGAAGATTTAGCTTCAACCTTATATGGATGATGCATGCTTACCCCCTGTTGGCCATGAAATTTTCCCTCCAGCATATGAATGTTGTGTAGTAATGGTGCCCAATGTTCTCAATATGCTCGATGCTGCTCTCAACATTTATGTATATGCACATTTGGTGTCGGTAATAATTCCCAAATTTCATTTCAGATATGAACGAATTATGAAGTACATACGTACCTGAGCCTGGATGAGGCAGACATGGCAGACATGACCCGGGCCAATGAAGAAAGGCATTTCCCCTGGGAAGATGTATTCTTTGACGAAGTCTGAGCTTCTCATGTATTCATCGTACCGTTCTTCTGGAACTGAGATGAACTGCATACATATATATATGGATTAAATTAGTTCATGATCAGTGATTCATCGCCACAATAAATTCAACTGAATTGATGTGTAGAATTGTAAGAGCATATCTAACAGACCCCCTATATGGCCCAAACCCGTATAATAACCGCTGATATACGGGTTTGGGCTCTACCCGGCCATCTAGCAGACCCCGTAAATGGACCACCCCGGACGATTTTTTACAAGTTTGGGTAGGGGCGGCCCGTCGACCCCTACATGTGCGGGTCGGGAGGAGATGTAGAGGGCCAACCCCTCACCTTTTCCCCAACTGCGCGCGAACCTCCCAACCGCCGCCGCCGCCGCCGGAAATCCGCCTCCTCGCCCTCCCCGGCCACCGCGTCGCTAGATCTCGCCGCCATGGACTCCTCGCAAGCCCCTCCGACCGCCGACGGCGCGCCACCCATGTCTGAGGTGGTGAATACTGCCACCGTCGACGAAGCGGCCTCCGCCGATGTCGCGGCCATCATCTCCGCCACCATGCCGATGAAGAGGAAGAGGATCCCGAAGCTCTTCTTCGACACACCGCCGGGGCCTGCGGTAGCGGCGGCGGCGGCGACCACTACTGCGCCCCTCATCGCGAAGAAGGTGAAGTCATTCGCGACGAGGGGGCGGCCGCCAAAGGTGAAGAAGGCCGCGACGCCTGCAGCGGACGATCCGCCCACGCCGGTGGTCGCCGAGGTTCCGTCACCGGCCGTTCCGCCTGCTCCCACGCGGTTGCCCACGCCGCCGCCGGCTGGTGCCCGCCAGGTGCTCGACGAAGTGCCTGCGCCTGCCGTCGCGACATCCTACATGGATATGCTCAACGATTCTGCGGTGGACTTGGATTCGGGCATTGCTGGCTTCGACGACGAGTACGCTGACTATGGCGAGGATGAAGAGGCGGACGAAGAGGTGGACGACGACGTGGTTGAGGTGGACGCGGCTACTGCGCGGCGGAGCAAATCGGGGAAGCAGCCCAACTACACCGAGATTGAAGATGTCACATTGGTCCGTGCGTGGGGCAAAGTGTCCATGGATGCTGCCACCGGCACCGATCAAACCGGCAAGCGCTATTGGCAACGCATTGAGGATCTTTACCACAAGCTCAAGCCTCGCACGAAGACTTTGGCGGATCGATCCTACCGCTCCCTTGAAGGCCGGTGGAACACGATCAAGCCAGCTTGTTCTCGTTGGAGCACTGCCATGGACCAAGTGGCGGATAATCCACCAAGTGGATGTGTGGCATCGAACTACGTAAGTTTTGTGACAGATTTCTTGTGCAAACTATGTGTTCTTGTGTAAACATCACACTACATTGTTGTTGTGCAGCCCAAGTATGCTCAATTGCGGTACAAAGACATGGCCGGCTCCAAGAACAAGGAATTTCAGTTTGAGCATTGCTTCAACTTGCTCCAACACCTTCCCAAGTGGAAGTTGAGGGACGAAGAGCCAAAGTGCAAGAAGGAGGCAATGCTCAACATGGATGATGAAGAGGAAGACATGGGTGGTCGCAACGTAGGCAAGCCCGAGGGCACCAAGAAGGCGAAGGAGAGGCAGAGGCTAGAAGCCGAGGCAGCTAGCTTCAAGGACAAGATGGATCAGCACATTAGGGCAAAGGAGGAAATAGCATACAAGACATTGGAGACCAAGGTCCTCATCACCGAGAAGAAAAAGGAGGTGAAGCTTGCCAAGGTGGCTGCAAAAAGAGAGGAGGCTATGCGCAAGGCCGAGTTGGATGCCCAAATGTTGGCTCTCAAACAAACCAAAGCCATGAAGGAGCTCTTGGCCGAGGAGAAGGAGATCATGATGATTAACACCAAGGACATGGACGAGGATCAGCTGCTATGGTGGAAGGAGAGCAAGGCCGAGATCATGGCGAGGAAGTTGCAGGCGCGTCAAGCTCGCGAGGCATCCAACCTTGGTGCTTCAACTTCGGTGAGTGGTGGTGCCGACGGTGGGCTCCAAGATTGATGTGGATCGCGTTGGTGGTGGCAGTACTTTTGGGAACCTCTATGCCTAGAACATGACCTATGAACTTGTTGATCTATTTGTGATGTAAAACTATGGATTATGCATCGCATATCTTGAATCTGCCATATTTGATATGCTTGTGTAGTTGTGCTAAACCCTGCAGAACCCTGTTTTGTGAGGGGCCAAAAGCTCGTGCGAGCTAGCAGACCCCCTACCCCCACCCCGTAAAACAGAATATTCTGTTTTACGGGGTGGGGGTAGGGGGTCTGCTAGCTCGCACGAGTTTTTGGCCGGCGAAATGTGTATACAGGGCCCTCTACACGCGTTTTAGGGGGCGAAAACATAAGGGGTCCGTTAGACATGCTCTAAGATGATTTGCAACTGGTTACCTGGAGAACGATTAAGCCATCTGGAGCCAAAAGAGACTCACAGCAGCCAAAGAAATTGTCCATGTATTCATGATCAACTCCTTCAATCATCTCGCTGCATGTGGTAAGATGAGGTAAATATATACGTTTCTTCAAACCAATCAAATTCATGACATTAATACTAACCAAGCTATGATCCTGTCATATTTACGACAAGTTGGTATTTGATGGTAGTCGCACAGCAAGAAACTTATATGGTCCTGACAGAAGGCAATATACAGGCATACATTGCAGTCAGAGAGATAGATCACTTGTTATCTTGAAGAAACTTCATTTAGGAGATATTATCTTAATGGTAAAGTTTGGATAAATTTATAGATCTTTTGCTGAAGGTGGTATATCCAATATAATCACCTCTAAACCAGCTTCTTCTACTTTCATTCGGCTGTACTTGAGTTGCTCCTCAGACAAGTCAGTCCCCGTGTATTTGCAGCCTGTTTGCCGTACCAATTGCAGTGCTAAGCTTCCCCAACCGCTGCCAAGTTCAAGAACATGATGATCCCGCTCCACTTTAGCCTTCAAATATGATAACATATTCGTCAGACTGTATTCATGTGTATGGGTGGGTCCATCTTAGTACTTGCTTATATTAGCAGTATTACCTTTTCGATCAGAAGGCCAACTTTACGCTGCTGAGCAACTTCTAAACTTTCTTCCTCAGCCTGCCAATGGAAGATTTCGCATCACTTCATTCAGTCATAGACTGAGTGTGCTGCTACTAACCACAAGACTGGCAAACCTTGAAAATGGCACAAGAGAACGTCATCGATGGATCCACAAATAGCGAGAAGAATTCCTTACTCTGCACGAGCATATAAGAATTTTATAAATGTCAGAGGGAATATTCATAGTATACAGTGATGGGAGAAGGAGGAAGGGGAATGGACCAGATCATAGTGCTGAGAAATGTTTCGGCGAGTTTGAGCGACAATGTTCTTTCTTGAGACACAGCTCAGGAAATAGTTTGCAGAGGCAAGCAGGGGTGTCCACCAACCTCTGCCAATCAACCATACAATTACATGCATACTAGTATCTGATAACCCCTGAATTAGGTCATAGAATGACTAGTACCTTCTGCTGGCAGTAGTGCTACTAGTCTTGTGCGCTTCTCGGTTAGCAATGAGAATCTGTTGCAAAGTTCAGAACTGAAGATGTATGGACATTGAATCCAGTGTAGTTCTTATCAAAGTTGCACAGTTAACAATCGAAAACGTATATGAACTAAATCAAGTTTTGTTCTTACCAGGAAAAGATTCAGAAGCCCTTCTCTCTTATCAACAAATGAGAAGTGGCCATGAACATACGCATCTGCCAAGCCAAGGTCATCTTCAGTTGCAACCTGAAAACAATTGCATTTCACATGAGAGATCATAAGATGAAGCGTCGAGACACCGAAACTGAAAGAGAAGATGGCCGAACCATCCAATAGAATAGAGGGTCGTGAATTCGCAGGACAGATTTTAGATGGCACCTCTCGCCTACTTCACCAAAAGTGAACATATTGCCTCCTTGTTCATGCAAGCTATATACATATATGGGAAAACAAGTTAAACTAATCAAATCGAGGATAACTAACGCAAATAAATGGATGGGCTTTGCTGGGATAGCTCACGTCACGTTCCCCAAGGATATATATTGGTTCAGAAATCTTGTGACAAGAAGGCGTGCCCCGGCCTCTGTCCAGGATGGGACCATCTGTTTTGAGTTCAGCAGCAGGTCACTCTTGTTCCCGAGCAAACTTTGAGCTGCGTACTTACCAGCCTTAAGGCCGTCTTCATGGAAGCCATAACTTTGATATGCGCTGCAGAACCATATCCCTCTGATTCCCTGGATACGATGGAGCTCAAGAGAAGCCTTTCCAGCAGCAATGGAGGGAACGGGATGGCTGGTGCTCCATTTCATGAGGACATGTTCCGGCACATGAGGAGGGTTCAATGTCACCAGGAAAGGCTTGCCACTGGTAGACTGGATGTTCTAGATTTTCCAGCAAAAGTTTGTTGCATAGAGTAAGCTCATCACTGCTGGATTACTAGAGCCTACAGGCGGATTTGCTGCTAAGATACCTGAAGCAGGTTCAGCCAGTAGGTGACAGAAAAACCAGTGCTAGTTGTTCCCAGGAAGTTCCAGGCGCTCCATGCTGATGGATTCCGTGGCATCAGACTTTTGTCACAATGGAGGTACATGTTGTTAGAAATAAAACCATCTAGATGCAATCTAGATCATGAGTGACAGACAAACCTAGAACACATAATTGGATCAGATCAAGAAAACAGAGGGGTTTAGGGGATTTACAAGCTCCAGCATTTGAAGACATCGTCGCCTGCTTGGTGCAGGCGAGGTTGAGGGTCGGTGTAGATGTTGCAGGGGTCGATGAAGATCGCTGGATCACGCGGTGACCCTCAGGCCTCCACCGGCACTGTCCGGGGACGGCACGGCGAGGTTCCAGCTCTTCCTGTTGCTTGTGCGCAGCTGCGATCGGGGCAGAAACGTTGGTGTGTTGGGGGAGCAGGGTGACTGAGCGCTAACAGAACATAGATCGCCAGCAGCCAGGCTCCCCCCTTAATATATGCGCATGCAAACAGGGGGCCAGAACCATTAGTTGGTTAGGGCGCCCCCGATCAGGGCGTTTTAGGTGCGTATGTGAAGGTCACGAACGTTGGTTCGTGGGCCTTCACTTATCTCTTTATTTTCGTCATCTTTATCTCCTTATTTATTTTTTCCTAACGTTTATCTCTTTGACTTGGTTCAGTTTGAACCGTGAGATCAACCAACATTCTCACCCTTGATCATTCGGTTTAAACTTCATTTGCCCATTCTCCATAGGAATAACATACAAAGTGAGGTGTTACAACAACTAATAAAATGTCGTTGAACCTCAACACCTATGGTACACCAGCCTATTTCGAAATGGATATCATATTTCTTATTGGGAGTGGTTCTTGTAATGGTCCCTTTATTCCAGAATCATAGAGCTTCCAGTAATCCCATGCCGGCAACATGCTCATGAAAAATACTGGGTGGTAAGCCTTTCGTTAGCGGATCCGCAAGCATACGAGTCGTACTTATATGCTTAACCTCAATTGTATGATCCTGGATTCTATCTTTCACAACATGATACTTAATGTCAATTTGCTTGGCAGCAGCACTTGACTTGTTGTTACTTGTATAGAAAACTGCGGGTTCGTTATCGCAGTATAGGACAAGTGGTTTCGAAATGCTGTCTACCACTTTAAGTCCGGGAATGAAATTCTTCAGCCATACAGCCTGCCCAGTGGCCTCGAAACATGCTATAAATTCTGCCTGCATCGTAGATGAAGCAGTCAACGTTTGTTTGGAGCTTTTCCACGATATGGCTCCTCCGGCTAGTGTGAATACATAACCTGATGTGGATTTCTTACTATCCACACAACCGGCATAATCAGCGTCTGAATAACCAACAACTTGCAAGTTATCAGACTTCTTATATGTAAGCATGTAATCTTTTGTGCCTTGCATATAACGCAAGACTTTCTTTGCGGCCTTCCAGTGGTCTGATCCTGGATTTGATTGGAATCTGCCAAGCATTCCCGTTATAAAAGCCAAGTCAGGGCGTGTGCAAACTTGTGCATACATGATGCTTCCGACAGCTGAAGCATAAGGAACCGACTTCATCTGATCAGTTTCAATTTGGTTCCTCGGACATTGGAATGTCCCAAACTTATCGCCCTTAACTATAGGGGCAGGTGTGGGAGAGCACTTATGCAAATTGTATTTCTTCAGTACTCGCTCAAAGTATGCCTTTTGGGATAGTCCTAACATCCCCTTTGACCTATCTCGGTAAATCTCAATGTCAAGGACATAAGAGGCTTCACCGAGATCCTTCATATCAAAATTTGATGACAGGAAATTCTTGGTCTCATGCAGCATATCCTTATCGCTGCAGGCCAACAATATGTCATCTACGTATAGGACTAAAATTGTGAACCTACTGCCTTTAAACTTAACATATATGCAGTTGTCCACGACATTTTCCGTAAACCCAAAAAGTTCGAATAATCTTGTCGAACTTGAGGTACCACTGTCTTGAAGCCTGCTTCAAGCCATAGATGGATTTCTTCAGACGACATGCCAGGTGTTCCTTTCCTTCCACGACAAAACCTTCCGGTTGAGTCATGTAAACATCTTCATTTAAGATCACCATTTAGAAATGTCGTCTTAACGTCCATTTGATGCAATTCTAGGTTGAAATGAGCTACTAGAGCCATGACAATCCTAAAAGAATCCTTTGATGACACAGGAGAAAAAGTCTCGTTGTAATCGATACCTTCTCTCTGTGTGAAACCTTTCGCCACAAGTCTTGCTTTAAACCTTTCGACGTTCCCTTTGGAATCATACTTGGTTTTGTAGACCCATTTGCAGCCTACCCTTTTAGCACCATTGGGAACTTCTACTAAGTCCCAAACATCGTTTGAGCTCATAGATTTTAACTCATCTTCCATGGCAACTTGCCATTTAGACGAATTCGTACTTTTAATGGCTCCTTTATATGAGATTGGATCATCCACCTTCCCCACATCACATACATCCTCACTCATGTAAGTGACATAATCTTCTGGGATGGCTTTCTTCCTAGGTCGCTGTGATCTTCTCACAGGAGGGGGTGGTGGAGGAGCGTCATTATTTTCAGGATTTTCTTCGTTATCTGTATGGTGATCCTCTCCTTCTGGTATGTCATTATTGTTTTCAGAATTACCATTGGGTTCATGATCTAAATCACAAGATTCAGAACCATCATTAGAGGTCACTCTATTTTGAATGGGCAAAACGATCTCTAGGATGGCCGGGCATGGAGCACATACCCGCTTCTCCTCAAGATCGATCTTTCTTAATTCAGTGGCCTCATTATCCTCAAAAAACACCGCTTGTCGCGTCTCCACAAACTTAGTGGTATGACCTGGACAATAGAAGCGATATCCCTTTCCTCTATGTGGGTATCCAATAAAGAAACAGCTAACTGTTTTTGGATCTAACTTCTTAAGTTGTGGATTGAATACTCTAGCTTCAGCAGGACAGCCCCACACACGTAAATAGTTCAAGCTCGGTTTCTTTCCCGTCCACATCTCATAAGGCGTGTTCGGTGCTGACTTAGTGGGAGCAAGATTTAATATATGTGCGGCAGTCTTTAATGCCTCCATCCATAAGCTTACTGGCAAACTTGCATGACTAAGCATACTTCGCACCATATCCATAAGTGTGCGATTTCGACGCTCAGCCACTCCATTCTGCTGAGGTTCACCAGGCATTGAGTACTGGGCAACAATTCCATTCTCAGCGAGAAACCTTGCAAAAGGTCCTGGAATTTGCCCATAAGGAGCATGTCTACCATAATACTCTCCCCCGCGATCAGATCGTACAACTTTTATTTTAACATTTAGTTGGTTCTCAACTTCAGCTTTGAACAATTTGAACTTGTCCAAAACTTCCGATCGATCACGTATAGGGTAAATATACCCATATCGGGAAAAATCGTCTGTAAACGTGATGAATGAATCAAAACCGTCTATAGACTTAACGTTAAGGGGTCCACATATGTCAGTATGAATAAGTTCTAGGACACCTGTTGCTCGTACTGCTCCTTTCTTAATTGTTTTTGCGTATTTTCCTTTTATGCAGTCAACACATTTTTCTGCATCGGAGAAGTCTAATGGAAGTAGTACATCATTTTTAATGAGTCGTTCAATTCTCCCCCTCGAAATGTGGCCCAGACGACGGTGCCACAATTTCGAAGAAGTGCTAGTACCCTTCCATTTATTCTCATCAATACACACATTACTCACATGCAGTGGCGGATCTAGGATTTTAGTAGTGGGTATGCCGCTCGGCGACTATTTAACAAAATCCATTAATTGATTCAGTAAATAATGGTATAATTTACATTGAAATATGGCATAGAAGCAATAAACATACCGTAATAGAAAGATTAAGTTGAAATTTTTCATAAATTACTTTGCGAATAATTCGAACACCATACTAATAGTTCAAATATGCATTTAAAAAAACTTACAATATTAGGTGTTTGACCATGGGCAATTATCAATCATATATATTCGCAATTTATTTTTATTTCACTGTTTAATAGCAAAAGATATATATGAATTTATAACTTTAAAAAGATCACCTACTAGGATGATTATCACAGCGAGGACACGGCTGGCGGGCGTCGATTATCCTGGTGGTCGGAGCGTCGCGTCATCGACCGTCTAGCAAAGACGAACTAGGGTTCAACTTGACGGGGTTGCGACGAGCGTCATACCAGCAACGCAGGAAGTACAAACTAGTGTTTGACCTTGCGCCCTGCCGGCTGCCGGCAACCTCGCAGCGTGTCGGTATCCAGGATCCATAGACCGCATGCCTGATCAGGTGCTTGGTTTCCTCCCTGCGCTCAACGCGTCGGTTTAGGATCAGTAAAGGAGGACGCGTAGCATAGTTCATACGAGATCGATCTGCACTGGTTGTGATGGATAATGTTTTCCTTTTTCTTTTTAATGCTAGGCCGCACGCAAGGTAAGATCAGCTCTAAGCTAAGCGGTTTTGCATGGAATCAATCAGATCTTTTTTTCCTTACTACTAGTACACGGAACGGCCGGGCAGCAGGGTATGCCGGGGCATACCTGGCATACCCTGTGGATCCGCCACTGCTCACATGCATAACATGATCATTCAATGATAACATATATAATTTGCCTCGTCTGACACCGAAACCAACATCTTTATTACAATATTTTAAAACAAATTGTTTGTGACCAAACAAACATTCATACATGTTATCATCAAGACAAGAGACTGAAATCAAATTCCTACTCAAAGTAGGTACATAAAGAACATTATTTAAATGAAGACGATGGTTGGTGTGGAGCTACAAGGTGAGTGACCCTACAGCTTCAACATCAACTTCAACTCCATTTGCTACTTTAAGCCTTCTTGTACCGTTTGCTGTGGTTTGGATCATATGGAATCCCTGCATAGAGTTAGCAACATGAGTAGTTGCTCCTGAATCAATCCACCATGATCTAGAGGAGAAATCAGCATAAAATAATTCATCAACAAAAGTGATTTCATCTGTACATTTCTTCATCATCCATTTAATATAGGCTGAACAGTCCTTTCTGACATGACACTCTTTCTTGCAATGAAAACAAGTGTTTTCAGCAACAGCCGAGCTTCCAGAAGACTGTCCAATCTCCTTTCCTTTAGACTTGTGCATATCCTTTTTGAAGGTCTTTCTTTGGAGGCTTGGAAGGACTAGGCCCATCATACTTTCTCTTGTTAGAGCCAACATGAAAGGCTTGGTCCTTGTTTTGTTTCATCAGCCTTTCCTCCTCCTGGACAATTCGAGGACATATCTCATCGAGTGACCACTTTTCCTTCATGGAATTATAGTTGATCTTGAATTGATCAAATTCCTCAGGGAGGGACTCCAAAATCATTATGGTGAGTAAGTTATCACTGAGTTCACATTGTAAAGCCTTCAGCTTGCGCGAAGCATTAATCATTCTCAGTACGTGACTCCTTACTTCACCATCACATTTATACTTCCCAAGGAGCTTCTGAAATAGTTCAGTTGCATAGACCTTCTCGGAGCCTTTGAATTGCTCCTCCAAGGCTGCCATGAAATCTTTAGGAGTATCTTTCTTGGGGAGAGCCCCAATAATCTCAGGTGAAATGGATGATCGCATCAGAAGCATTGCTACATGACTTGATTTGTTCCACTTCTCCATTTTGGAGTCATAAGTTTTCTTAGGTTCATCATACCCCGCGACACCATTTTCAGGTGCCGTGGGCTTATCCTCCCTTAAGGCATAATCAAATTCGCTGAAAGCCAAACTTAGCTCGATTGAATTCTTCCAGCGTGGGAAATTACTCCCCGTCAGTTGCTCGACAGTGTCGTAGCGTATCGCAGTGGAAGCTGAAAATATTACATGGACGTTAAAAATTTGCATGAATACAAGACTTTACGTTGGTAAAGAGGAATAAACATGCCATAATCAAAAATTCTAATTCTATGTCAAAACACCGTTGGGCAGAAATGACACAAAGTTAGAACATCGTAAGGGAATGACTATGCAAAATTAACACAACGCTGGTCAGAATTAATTTTACAGTCATGACATTATCAACTTAAGCATTAAAAATAATAACGTAAAGTAAATAACATTATTTAATGCTTAAATTGATTATACAACATTTAAAACATATTAAGTATTCTAAACGAAAAATCCCGTTGGTTCATTTTTATTCAGAACAATAACATGTTTATTATCATAAATTTAGGCAACTATTTTCCGTTCTTTAAACAGTGCACAAAACATAATAATGAAACTTAAAAAAAAATGCACTAAAATAAAAGAAACAGAAACTTAAAATGCAGAAAAAACATCTAGAGCAGCCCAAAACAGCTCTATCGCAACCCAAAAACCAGCCCAGCCCAAAAAATCTGCCCCATAGAGGCCCGCGGAGATTTCCACCGTCGGATTGGATCCGACGGTCGTCCTTCTTTAGCGGCTGAACAAAAACTTGTCCAACCCTAACCCTAATCCCCATTTCCCATTCTGAATCGCGCGAGAGAGAGCAGTGGCGATAGCCTCCACGGCGCGCCGCCGTCTCCCTTCCACGGATGCAGGTGCGCCCCGCCCTGCCTCTATACATCCGGCGCGGTGGCCGTCCCCTTTCCTGCCGGCGCGACGAGAGATGCTGCAGCGACGGCGCCCGTACTGCTCCGCCCTGTACCACACCCAGATGCGGCGACGGGGCCCTCACACGGCGGCGCTGCGCTGCGCTCGCCGGAGGAGCGAGCTGTGGACAGAGTCCAGCTCGCTGCTCCGTCGAACATGGCGTGTGCGCCGTGAATCGTGGCCGGAGGCGGGGTCTGCACGACGGGGAGTCCCCGACGGCCTTCAAATCGACTGCGACGAGCGCAGCGCCCGGCGTCATCATCGTCCGCGACAGGCGCGTCTGCCGCGCGCCTTCTCCAATGCGAGAGGAAGGCGGCGACCATTAGTTCGACGGCGACGAACCCGACGGACCGGCGACGTCTTCTTTCACGCGCTGGCGCCGTACTGCCATTCCGCGCTCGAGGCGCGTCTCAACATTGTCACAGTAAGTGACCATGCCCCCTTGTGTAACAAATTCGGGGATTAGGGGGTGTAATACGGGTTGGGGAAAAATTCTAGGGTTAGGGTTCTTCTTTACGGGAGGGGACTGTTGCATAATTTCTACCAATTCATACTCCCCTCCTCCATAATTAAATAAATTGTGTAGCAATTAATCAAAATTGATTAACCGAATCTTAAGAACAACATCAAATTAAACACATCTGTTAATTAATCTTGATCATACTTATTGACATCTTAACAGTACATGTTTAAAATAGCAATTGGGCCAAACCGAGACTTAAGTTTGCATCATTATTGACTCGGATAGTTAATTAGGATTGATTTTTGACATAAGAGGGTAGCAATTAGGACTAATCTGAGTCTGATCATAAACATAACTTGCCTAAATATGAACTTAATTAACCAGAACTTGATCAACAGATCCACATTAGGGTTCTAGTGCTATCACATTGGCGACTGATACCATTGTTAGAAATAAAACCATCTAGATGCAATCTAGATCATGAGTGACAGACAAACCTAGAACACATAATTGGATCAGATCAAGAAAACAGAGGGGTTTAGGGGATTTACAAGCTCCAGCATTTGAAGACATCGTCGCCTGCTTGGTGCAGGCGAGGTTGAGGGTCGGTGTAGATGTTGCAGGGGTCGATGAAGATCGCTGGATCACGCGGTGACCCTCAGGCCTCCACCAGCACTGTCCGGGGACGGCACGGCGAGGTTCCAGCTCTTCCTGTTGCTTGTGCGCAGCTGCGATCGGGGCAAAAACGTGGGTGTGTTGGGGGAGCAGGGTGACTGAGCGCTAACAGAACATAGATCGCCAGCAGCTAGGCTCCCCCCTTAATATATGCGCATGCAAACAGGGGGCCAGAACCATTAGTTGGTTAGGGCGCCCCCGATCAGGGCGTTTTAGGTGCGTATGTGAAGGTCACGAACGTTGGTTCGTGGGCCTTCACTTATCTCTTTATTTTCGTCATCTTTATCTCCTTATTTATTTTTCCCTAACGTTTATCTCTTTGACTTGGTTCAGTTTGAACCGTGAGATCAACCAACACATGTCGCTGCAAGCACAATTAATCGGTATGAAGATCAGTGCTCATCATTCAGTTAAAAAAGGACAACCATATTCAGAACAACCATATAGCAGCCGGAACAAGCTTAATCACCTGTAGACATATTTGAAAGCACCCAGAATTCTCAACTCCTCGTGCGTTGCTTCATCTCCTAGCACTCTCAAAACATCAGGCGCATGCACGCCAAATATAATCTTGTCATACACCTCCTCCGAACCATCAGCCTCCACCACTCTGTGCCCTGCAGTTGCAGGCAGCCATGCAATGAACAATGCCATCATCATTTGGAGTGCAAGAACAGAATAAAGAAAAATAAAAAAATGTACGGGGTACCTAGTACCCACCTCCTTCAAAACTTGAGACAGATTTGACATCGCAGCTGGTTTTAATCCGGCAACCCTTGCTCTCCAGCTCTTCCCTTACCTATGCACATACATGCAGATGATCAAGCACTACCTTTCTGCAGATGACCAAGCACTACATTTCTGCAGATGAACAAGCACTACCTTTCGGCAGATGACAGATACAATGTGTAACGCAGATTGATCATGTGTAGTAGTTAATTACCTTGTTTACGTACGAATCCGAGTGGCCATTGACAATGAGACACTGTGGGCGACCGAAGATCTGAAGAAGGTAATGGTTGCGGCAGAAGGAGAGCACAAAGAAAGCAGAGAACCCCATGACTCCCTGCTTGAGGCATGACCATATGCCGGCGCAGATTGGGATGAGGTAGGCCTCCTGAAACAGCCGGGAGTATCCATGGTTCTTAATGAACTGACCCAGAGTTTCGTCCCTGTCGAGGTCAGGGTTGCTCTCGTGCTTGTGGAGGTAGGCGTGGACGTCGTCCTTGAACTTGAGTATCTCCCTGATCATGTACCAGAAGCTGGGGCTGAGCGTGTTGCTCTTCTGGGCGAAGAGGCCTGAGATGGCGTTGCGGCTACCCCACTCGCAGCGTCCGCCAGCGGTGAGCTGTGTGCTGACGGAGAGGGACATGTCTGACAGCTCCACCTCCACACCCAGCTCCTCGAACCATTCTACCATGTTTGGGCACGTCACCTGCCATGCCAATGTGCTCAGCTCAGCTGTTAATTATGGGAGTAACATATCTGTAATATCTTGTGTAAATAATTTGATGAGGGTGCAAAATTAAAAGGTTTTGACATAGCAATTCAAATTTGTATTGGCTATTATTGATGAATTTGGCCTCATGCATGTATTTGATTGGTCTAATCATATTTTTTTGCCTATGATCTCGTGCAAGAGCCGTATACTAAATAAGATACGGTACCCCTCTCTTTCTTCAATTAATATGGTGTCACATCAGCAATATGCCTATGATACCGTGTCAAGATACAAGCATTAGGGAAGGCCTAACCGCAGGGCTATTCGAGCCCTGAGGTTGCTTCACCGTCCGCGCCAATAACCTGTTAACACGCGGACTTGGTCACGGACGTTCCGATTCAGCCCAGAAAAATCGATAGCAACGACCAGATTCTTCCCAGAAACCAGATCTCTACATCGCCGGCCCGAGGCGGCGGCGCACCTCCCCACTGCGTGCCGCTCTCCAAGTGCTGCATGCGGCTGTTCAAGCTCGAGAGTTCAAGCCTGCCAAGTGCTACCTTGGAGGAGGAGGAGTTCGTGTAGGAGTGGCTCCGCCCCATCGAGGAGAAGACTGAGCAGGACCGAATCCACGGGACCCCATGAGCTTCTGATCTCTCGAAGATGTCATTGATGAGAGCCACGGCATAGTCTTCCTCCGTTGCCCCTGAGTACTATGTCGGCATTCTCTCCTTCGTTGACATGGACCTGATGAAGCCCATGTGCTCCATCCTCATGCACAAGGTAAGCTACCACTGCTATGACGCGGATCCTAATTCATCTGACTCAGCTCTCTCGATCTACATGCCTGGTGAGGGCAATATTTTGATCTCAGGGGGAATTCATCAACCATAACAAGTCAATTGAAGCCTGGTCAGTTTAGGATTTTTAGTTACGCTGCTTAGTGAATTTGGGACAGGCTTAATCTGAAGTGGCCGTCCCCGCGCATCCTTGGTATGCATATGATTTTTCTAGAATACATTGGTGTGCAATATTATATGTAATGCAATATAATTCTTGATTAAAATTTATGCTAATTTGAGACGACAGCCTGATATTAAGTTTTATGGGTCCGATATTTTTACGCATGAGTTTAAATCTGCCGTCTTTGGTCGCATCGTGGACAGAGCATGAACTTAGTGCGATGCTGGAGCTGCTCCTAATTCTGAGAGACTAGGACTTCACTTTTTAAATTCTTTTTAACCTTACTATAATTTATTTACCCTGCACACCCATTAATGAAAAGCAATTGTTAGATATGTTTTTCTGTTAAAAATATCTTGGTACCCTCTTTTAATTTATCTTCCAGGTTTTTGCAAAACAATTTTAGAATCTGGTCATTTAGGAGAGACAAGTACATTTTTTTACCCATCCTTTTCTTCTCCTGGCCTGTTCGATTATTTCAGTTTAGTTCTAATGGTGTGGTTCATATCTCGATGTATCCCACCTCTTCTTGAGCTGGTCATGGTGTGTTAAATTGGTCTATTGGTCAAGAATACGGACAAGGTAAACTTACTATGTGGTTAATTTTTTATTCATAGATTAATGACAACTGTCCAGTCACCAGTACAAAACAAAGTAAGTAATATTCCATCTCGCAGGAGTAGAGGACACGGTAAATGCCCATTGGTTAAAAATATGCAGATTTTGGGTTACACGTGTCATTGATTTATGCAAATAATGATATTACTGTAATCTTTCTTGGAAAAAATGTTTTGTTTTGCATATTCTGTATCCCCTTTATCTGAAGTACAATGGAAGTTTTGTGTTGAAGGGCTGATCATGTTCATATTGAGTAGTATTTAATTTAGACAACCGTATTTAATAGTTGGAAACCCTGAAAGTCATAATACGGTGGCTCATGTTTGTGTGCATGGATGAACCCCTTTCATTACAAGACTTGTATGTGCATTAAAATTGATTTTATCTTTTGTTCCTTCTAATTACATGTTTTCATACAACTATTTCTCAAAGACACTCCCATAGTATTTGTATCGAATTTCAACTTAGTGTCTATTTCCTATTACTTTCCTACCTAGAAAAAATAATGCATATCATCCAAAGATAGGTATAATACAATAAGACTTATCGAGCAAATTTAAGTTATTTTTTTTGGTATTGATTCATATAATTCATCAAATTAGTAAAATATTGATGATTTTTTCACATCTGGTTTTTAAATATGCAGACGCAATGACAGTGAGGAGGCGATGGATTTGATTTATCTTTAAAAGAAATAAGATCGATTGTGAAGCTCATGAAACAGGAGCAGTACATGGAAAAATCAATATACTATATGTTTCTAAAATTGCTACAGATTCTGTCTCGCTGTTGTTGTGTAATTATCTGTTTGTAGTTCTTTGTGTATAGTGCATGAAACCCAACCAGAAACCAGTTGCTGGGTTGTGAAGTTGTTACTCCCTTTCATTCATTCAGACTTCACTTTGTTCTTTGGAGATACTTGTGAGTTTATCCGTACATCTATAATGGATTGTGATATTTTGGAGAGTTTTTACCATCACACATGCAAAGTGCGGTTTTGTTCTACCTTTTGATCTTGTATTGTAGAACAATCCATGTTTAGAAAGCTAAATTTCTAAATTATTCTGAATTCGTTGAAACAAGAGTATTGACATCAGCTTGAACACCCTTAGTCCGTTACCCCTCTAGAATGGGCATAGATCAATTGGGTGGCAATGCCCAAATCAAGCATGTTATGTGCTTAGCAGAGAAAACACAAGCAAAAGCGAGAAAGGCGCGGCAAAGCGCGCCAGGCCCTTCTAGTATGTAACTAGGCTCCAAGGAACCACACAACATGATGCAGCCACCTGAAGCAAGGCAATATTCAGTAAGTTTTGGAAGATGGAGTGTCGCAGGAATTGGTTAGAAAGAAATATGGCATCTCACATGGAATTTGGAGGATTACTGCGAGACAACAAGACTCCCATGTGTGGAAGAACTTGTTGAAGGTGAAGAAATGGTATTTACAAGGTAGGATGATGATCATCAATGGTGGAGGTGAGACTGATTTTTGGCATGACCATTGGTGTGGAAGCCTTCCACTTTGTGAAACTTATCCTGGTCTGTTTGAGATTTGTCTGGACCAAGTGTGCACAGTCAAGGAGATGCACTCCAGGAATTGGCAGATGAGGTTTAGGAGATGGCTGGATGTTGAGCTGCAAAACCAGGTTGCTAAGCTTAAAAATCTCCTGGTCACCGTTGCGTTGGGTGAGTGACCTGACAAACCTAAATGGAAGTTTACAAAATCTGGCATGTTCTCGGTCAAATCGATGTATAAACATCTGTCTTCCTCTGCAGTGGACAGATCCTTTTCTCATCTTTGGAAGGCTAAAATTCCTCTGAAAATCAAAATCTGGCTATGGTTGATTTGGCATAACTCTATTGCTACTAAAGACAACATGAAAAAGAGGAATTGGAAAGGGGATTTCTCCTGCAGTTTTTGTTTTACTCATGTGTCCATTCACCATTTGTTTTTCTTGTGTCCTATTTCTTCTTTTATGTGGGGGATTGTTTGCTCTGTTCTTGGGGCGTCTAACATGCCAGCTAATTTCACTCAATATTTCTGGTGGATTGCAAACTTTTTTCCTCGCAAGACTAATCTTCATGTGGTTGGAATTGTTGCCTTTTGTTGGGCAATTTGGAAAACTAGGAATAGGGCTTGTTTTGAGAAGAAACTTATCTCCTCTCCTGTTGATCTGGTTTGTTATATGTGTGCTTTTCTTCGTTATTGGGCAGGGCTGCAGAATGCTGATGACAGGGCGACTGTTGAAGAGTGGGTTAGGATCATCCAGGAAGCAGCTTTGGCACAACATGCCCGTACGCGTGCGCGCCTGGAAAGCCATCAAGAGAAAGATGATGAAGAAGATGTTGACGTTGTGGGTTGAGTTTCTCACCCTGAAGTTCAAGAACATACTTTGTTGTCCCTGCGTGGTTTTTGGCCACCTGCGTGTGGTTCTGGTTTATGTCGAAACTTTCTTCGGTCTGTATTCCTAAAACTTCCTAGGCTAGCCCTGCTGTGGCTGTTTGTCTCTGCTAGGATCCGTGACTAGTAGACGGTTTAAACATGTTTGTTCTGCTTGGGGGCTCTCCTCCTCTGTGGGGGGAGATGCTTGTTTCCAATGCTTGCTGGTTTCGTCTATTTCTTTTGCTTTTGGTTACTTTGTAAAGACTCTGTTCTGTTGTCACCCGATAATGGAACCCGGCTAGTGTCGTTTGTAAAAAAAAAATTCAGTAAGTTTTGTGTACCAATGCAAACCATATAGATCTATACCCAGAAAGATAGAATAGTATAGTAGTAATGTTAATTTGCAGCTACAAATGGAGCAAGCAGTGAATGAAAAATGCCCAGAAGAAGAGCATCCTCAGCATGTACTGACTTGGAATGCGTATGAAGAAGAAACAAGATACCGTGTTGAAGACCATGAATCCGAGGTCGAGGTGGACGCCATCCACGTCCACCGTCCTCGCGTGACCACCGAGGTACTCCTCCTTCTCGTACACCGTCACATGCACCATGCACGGCGCCGCTCCTGGCGAGGAGCTCGTGCGCTGTCGCCAGGCCGCTCGCCCCCGCGCCCACCACGGCGACCCGCATCTCCCACTGCTGACTGAATGAACTAGTAGTGGACGGATCCGGCGATGTGTAAGCTCACAGCTCTCTGATGTGAGGAAGACGAGATGGAGGGAAAGGGGAGAGGCGCTCCCTGTTTGCTAGTAGACGGGGAAGACGGAGAATGACGCGGCGCCAACGATACCGTTCGGATAGTGCGGCGACTTTGATTGCGTGGGACCTCATTACAGCCAAGTTCAACCAAACATATCCCCATTCGTCCGTGTAGCACCCCGTAACATACCCGAACCAAAAAAAAAATTGGTGTGCACGGGAGGCAAATTCTACCACCGATGAATGAAACTAGAAGGGGAAGGCGCGCGTTGCCGCGCCCGTTTGTTCCTTTTTGCCTGCTGATAAGGCATTGTCGAAGCAACTCGGTTTTTCTCCCTCGGATGTTCGCTCTTGGTGGGTTGAACATAGACATTTTTTTCCATCGGCTGACACATACACTTTGGTTATATGATGATTTTTAGTAACAAACTAATAGTTTTTCTGAAAACAGTATGATTTGGTATCTGAACATGACACATTCAAATAACGAAGTATAGAGCATGTTGCATATCAGCTAAGCTCTTTGGGTGAGACATGCTTATAACTTTGCTAGATTATCTGGTTCATCGACCATTCAGATCTCATTCTGTCACTCTCACAAGCACAAACATGGAATTAGAATTATAGAAAATCTTGAGCTTCCTAAAACAAACTTAGCTAGGTGCTGCAGCTATGAAATTACATGGTTGTCTACACAATAACATCGACTTTAGTTGAACTGAACGAATAAAAAAAAATTTTAACGCTGGCAAAAACCTACCTCAAAGGTATTCTTTTGGTGATATATTTATCATTCGTAGGAATAATTTATGAAGAAGCTAAGCAACACCATGAATCATCTTGGCACATAGTTCTAAAGCATTAGTCTTCAAATCCGAATCTTATGTTTAATTCACTCTCAAGTTTTAGGGTCATTCTTTCCTAGAGCAGGTTTAGTCTGCCATTTTATATTGCAGCCTGCAATATCTCCAAGTTTAGAGCCTGGCCTAACTCATTATCTCAAAAAGAGACGGTTAATAACATCAATCTCACGTGTCATATCGGAGAAGATAGGTAGCATGTCAATGCTACCAGTAAAGGATGAAAATCTAGTCTTAATGGTCATGAGGAAAGCAAAGATAGCATCAAAATGTTGCTCACCACAGGTTAACTTTGGTATTTATCCATCACTTTGTCCATGTTGTACTTGCAGTAGATAATTTGTTCGTGCTAGGATGAACCCCAAAATAGCAGTAGATAGACTTTGTAGTCAGCACATGAATTCGACATGAACTGGAAAAAAACATGAAACCAAAAGAAATCCATATAAGGAAACGTGAAACAAAAAAGTACTCGCATTTAACATGATAGTGTTGCATATGTGCTGTTTGTTGCTCAGCGATTCGATATCAATAAAAAAAATTCTATTACCACATTTACAGATACAACAATGTGAAACAGCAAAGAACTGAACTTAGCATCTAAAAGTAAATAGTTCATCATGATCCACTTCCGGACAGTTTTATCTTGAAGCCCATGAACTTACTTTCCATTCCCAGCATGTCTCATATAATTTTCCATGTTAAAAATCTAAATTTGTTGAGCAAGCCAAGTCTAGACAATTTCTCTAGGTTTTTGTCATAATCAGAATTCATCAAATTTTCTTAGATTGTTTTCATCTACAAAGTTATGGATAAATAAACTATATAGTGTACTAAGCCAAGTAATGAGCTAATATTCAAACCTAGTTTCTGCCACATGAAAATGCAGGGGCACAAAAGCATATCACAGATCCGAGAGGCTCTTAACAACTCTGAATTTCACAAGCCTATTATCAATAACCGAAAGTAGCTTCAGAGGATAAACCCTTGAACATGTAAAAGGCATAACTGATAGCGAAAGATACTCAAAGGTTTAAATGACGACAACCGCTAGAGGATGTAAAAGGTTTTTTCAACTCCCCAGTTTGCCAGTCCGATGTACCCTCTTGCAATCTACAAACAACAAACAAGCATACGTTGTTATTCTGTCTTTAGAGTGGAAATTGGTTGGCGGTGACTGAAAGCTAGAAATGAATAAGAAAGCATTGTTCAGATCGGCATGTTTGTTTCAAGTTCCATAACTATCCTTGAACAATATAGGAATATTTTAAAAGCGCAAGTGGCCACAAATGAATCTCGGGTGGTGTCCTGTTGGCTAATAGCCCGGTTATTTCAAGAAATGGTGCAAAATGAAGAACAATTCCGATCAGTAAATATTGTTTCAGAATAAACAGGAAATATACTTTCATAACTCCCCTCTGCTTTAACACTTTCCACCTTATTTTAGTTGAAAGGCTTGTACAAAAAGATATATAACCTTTCTACATGGATATTCAAAATAAATAACTTTGGCCACCGTGCGAGTAAGAAAAGATGTATTACTAAGGAGTCCAAAGGGCGTTGTATGACTAACAGTAATTTACTGCCCTTATCATCAAATGTACGTATCCTATGGCATACAGAAACAGGACCACTCTTATACATAAATTAGGACCATCAAATGTACATATCCTCTGGTGTACTGCCCTGTTTGCCCAGCTTTTTGCAAACTAAAAGAGGTCATTTGGTAAGTACCTATCCTCTCGTATACAAAGACCAGGATCTCTCAGAAGATAGGCACGCAAAACAAATTAGGGCATTTTCAAAATCTCCACGCGGCGGTATTAACCTGAGATATTGTGTGTTCTCTTGTTTATATTCGAGTCAGAAACTTAATAAATAAATGTGACAGTGAAGACAAAAGCAATATGGTATACCTGTATAGACCTTTCTCGACATGTCATAACTTTCGTGATTAGTAATCCCAATATCATTTGATCAAGTTAAAAAAAAGTCTAAGGTTATATTAGCTCAGATTTGTCAACAATTGAAATGTAACGCTTAGTAAAAAAGTAATGTCTTCTTGCTTTGATTTTGATTTTTCTACTGGTCAGTTGGATTCAAAATCTCATATATTTCTGATATAAATCCAAGGAATTCAAATGTTTCCCTGCCTCTGAGAAAAAAAACTTTCTGGTTTCAAAATGCATGTTTTTATAGTTTATGTTGTATTTACAGAAGTTCCACACTACCACCACAATTCACAGTGGGTATTTCATGGTGGATAATTCATACTAATTACTAACTGTTTTGAGAAATGGAACGAACACTTCTAATAAAATTAGCACAAAAAATGTTCTGTTAGTCAGAAGGTCAAAACATCCTAGAGAATACATATCTACAAAATTTCCATCACACAATCCGATAAGTAGTTTAGATCTGATGTCATATGGGGTAACTTACTAAAAAGATTCTTGTTAGACTACAAACAACTTACTCTTTAACTGAAAATTCCGTAAATTTTCTCACATGATATTCAGAAGACGACTCACTGACTCCTAAGACTCAAGGAGTACCTGGCTACGTCTAGATTTGAAATTACGGTATGACACATGATATCCACCGGCTCAGCCAAATCCAGCCCAGCGGCATAATCTAGACCATGGTGCGGCTTTGCGTTGATGAATCCTACATCTTGTCTAGTGCTTCAGCCGGTAGCACTAAGCACTCATCAGCTGCATGAATTCACAAGTGAGCCAACTTTAGCCTGCAAAAAGCCACACTTTCTTCAGTTAAAACAGCAGGCTGAAGTAAATAGGCGTGCGAAGAGTTGCAACCAGCGGTGCACCTGAAACCTTTAGCTACAAGAAAAACCATAAATAAGTAAAAAAAATATATAGACATATAATCATTTTGATGTAGAGTATTGTCATATACTGAAATCTGGAACAAACAGGAAAACTGTAAAATATATACACACACAAAATTTATTTCTCCTTGATGAATCTCCTACATGCTAATTAACTGAATATTTGGGAATCTCCTCACACATGTGTACAACCCAAATCGAAACGGTCGGCCAAAGAAAGTATCCTGCCTACGCTACCTCCCCTACAGAAGATCAAACGCTGGAAACTAAATACCCATGCAAGTTAAGTATTAACTGAACATGTGTATCCTGATTTAATTGCATAACTTGACTGAACATTACTTGGGTGTTGATTATCACTTCCATGTTGAAGCTTCCATCATTCCAACCACAGAATCATCGACACAAAAATATGCAACATGAGGTCGGGAAATGTAATTTTATTTTTACCTTGTAATTTATTTATTTTATTTAAAGAACGGAATCAAGCCATTATGAAAGCAGCTCATGTCTGCTCCTGTCTAACAAAGAAGATAAGCATTCATAAAAGAAAAAGAACAAGGAAATTAAGAATAGAGTACGGACCTCGGGTTGATGATGATGGTAGCTAGCTCCTCCTCGCTGGCTCTAGACCTTGCGTGTTGGACTGCTAAGAACAGTATGGGTCTTGCGTCCAATCTGTAGGGGATCGGAGCAGAGCAGAGGAACGGCCGAACGGGGAAGGGAGGGGAGAGAAAGGCCTTCCTACCTGCCTACTGGGGACGGGTGCGGTACCGGAGGCGGCCGGCGCCGCCGTAGTCTCGCCTAGGGTTTGGCCTAGGGCTAGATAGCGCTGATGCCGCCGCCGCCGAATGTTGTTGGAATTGGGGATGGGCCATTGAGAACTCCACTGGTCCACCGACATGAAACTCACACCGACAAGCGGGCTCATCATACGATTCGACAGCCGGACCCACCCAGGCCAGGATGTCTGATTAGACGCTGACACGAGGGCCTGTACTGCGGACGCACCAGGGCGCGCCAATTCCTCCCCAATTAGAGAAGAAGAGGATAGGTAGGGAGAGCATCTTCTCAGTCACACCCCACCCCAACCAAAAGCTAGTAAGGAAAATAATCGAGTGGGCCAAGAAAAAGAACACGTGAGAAACATGAGTCGCCAAAACTTTCGCCCGCGCCCCCAAGAGTCCCCAAGAGCGTTTCGTCTGGGTTTGTCGGTGCTATTTTGACGTCCTGGAGCGTCGAGGGCGTGGCTGGGCCATTTTTCTGCGTTTTTTCGTTGCCGAACCTAAAAATCAACCTAGGGTGTCTTGTGGGAGGGGGTGTGTGGAGATGCTCGGTGAATGGACAAGGATGTCGCCTAGAGGGAGGGTGAATAGGCGATTAAAACTTTTAAAGTTAAGCCTTGCTAAATGCGGAAATAAACTAGGTGTTTAAATTAACAAGCACATAACCTAATTATTCTAGGCTCAACTATGTGTACCAACAACTTATGCTAAACAAGTCAAGTAACAAGGTGATAGCAAGATATATAATTTCAAGCTCGAAGCCTATCACAATGTAAAATGCACAAGTAAAAGGCTCGGGTATAGAAATAACCAAGGCACACGAAGACGATGATGTATTCCTGGGTTCCTTCTTTTTAGGGGAGTATGTCTCGTTGGAGGTGTGTGAGCTCGCCACAAGAGGCCTACTCAACGCTAAAAATGTCTCACTCTATTCTCCGATGAACCTCGTCACAAAAGCCTAGTTCACCTTCCACTATTGGCAACCTTCAATCTTGAGGCACGCATCCACAATTTAATTGGAGGCTCTCGATGTCATCACAATCTTGGGGCACACATCCACAACTCAATTGGAGGCTCTCAAGAACACCCCATGAATCCTCATGGAGAGAGAAAACCGATGCAACCATTGCAAATGGCAAGAGCACAAGTGCTCAAAACCTTCACTCTCAAATTCCAACAGAGCAACAAATGCTTATGGGGGAATAAGAGAGGAAGAACAATGGAGGAGAAACACCAAGAACTTCAAGATCAAGATCTGGTAGGTTTTCCTCACTAAGAAGGAAGATAGATTGGTGGAAATATAGATCTAGATCTCCTCTCTCTTCTCCCTCGAAGAGATGCAAGAATCGTGGGAGGGATTGAGAGGGGGCAAGTTTTTCCAACGTCAACAATGGTGTGAGATCGAGAAAAACGTGCTTGAGCAACTTAGGGACCAATAGGGAAGAAAGCCCCTTAAATAGATCCTTTAAAAACTATCCATTTTAAGTGCAGAAAAGGGACCGGAATTTCCGGTTCAAAATTGAACCGGATATTCCGGTTGCTTGTTTTTCTTCAGATCTGGAAACTTCGAAAGGGGTTGACCAACCCGTAGATTCCGGTTTGATCACAATTTCCGGGTGAAATTTCCGGTACACTCCAGCACCAAAATGTTCGGGGACTTAGCCAAAATCTCGAGTCTTGGAACAAACCGAATATTCTAGCTCGAAGGAAATTTCCGGTTGGTTCCAGAACCAAAATCTTTCTAGTCCTTAGCCGATTTTCGAGCTCCTCATCAGAACCGGATATTCCAGTTGGACCAAAATTTCCGGTTGGAAATTTCCGGTCACCTTCTGAATCATTGAGACTGAACCTGAAACCCCATAACTTTTGCAAACGAACTCTGAATGAGGTGATTCCAATTGCGTTGGAAAGATACAATACTAGAAAAACGGCTATAGGAGATATGAGATGCGTGACGCATCAAACATGTGGTGCGTCACGCCTAAGTACTCGTGGCGCACCACACAGTGGTGCGTCACTACGCGCCATCCACACTGTGCGCCACGACTATAGGTGGGGTGTTGTGACGCCCCGAGATCGGGCACTATGCAAATTCCAGCATTCCCGCCAAAATCCACATAATAACCGATTCCAGGTTGCCACTTGTGATAACATTACAACAGTTCACGAATATTCCGCAACAACAACAGAAAAGATATATATACAAGAAGACTCAAACGAGTCAAGGATACAACTGATACAATACAAAGATCCAAATAACAGCGGAAGAAACAACATAATGTCCGGCTACGGACAAGGTACAAATTGGATTAAGAGTCCTGAAGATAACCGATGGCGTCCAATCCCTGCCCAGGCCAAGCCGGAGGGATTCCCAAGCTAACGTCGTCAGACTTCAAACCTGTTGACTGCAATGTGGAATATGCAGCCACGAAAAGGATTCGTGGGTCAGTACGGTTAAGTACTGGCAAGCGGATAAACCATACTCACAAGATACCAGCGTAACCAATCATCACAAGATACCAATACTTTGGGTACAACGGAAAGGAAGGGATTATTGCAAAGGAGCGGCAGCGGGCTGCACTAACTAACTACAGAGACTCACTACAACATCCGGCTAAAAGAAAGGGGATAAGATAGCGTATCAGAACCAACTACAACTACTCACCAAACAATACCCATCCAATGTTACCCCCTACTAAGGAAGCAACCCAAGGAAACTCACACGGTTGATTAAAGTGACATACAGTTTTATGGTGGAAGTAATCTATATTACTAGTCAAGTTATCATCGTTAAGTGTAAGTTGTCTGAGAACTTGTTAGCCAGCACTTTCACCAAGTCATCCATAATCGCGGACAACACGGCTTCTCGAGAAGATTTAACCCTGCAGGGATGCACCAATTTGGCCGTACACGTAAGAATAAACCGCCAGACGGGGGATCAACCCACCAAGCGAGGTACTCAACACAACCCAACTCTTCTTCGCATCAAGGCCAAAGAACCACGTGATGTGCGTGCGTGGCTAATCGAGCCCCCACGAAGAAAAGGGGGACCCTCATAGCACTGGAAGACCACACCGCCCTAAATGCCGACTACAAAAGTTCCACCCTGGCGCCAAGGGCTCGCACCTGCATATGCATGCATCAAATGGAAAAATCGAACTAAGTGTGGCGATTTGGACGAGATGCGAATCGAATCAAAGTTGCGGGGGGCGCCCATACTCGCTTCCCACATGCGGTTAGTGCGCTCATCATGGATCAATGGACAAGACCCTTTTCCTAATTAGGGTCGACACTAGCAGGCTTCAAAACCACGCCGGGCCTCCTGCCGGTGCCTTATCATCAAATTATTATTACCCAAAACATTAACATGTTTGTTGATTAAGTTGAAACCCAACTATCAAACTAAACAGGTGATAAGACGGTCAACAAGACTTGAGCGCAAACAACACTAAGCATGCAACTACGACACGGGGGCCGACAAGGTAAACAAACAACAGTTAATAGGAAGTGGGAGGAAGGCTATATCATGGCTGCAAGGTAAACATTTGATAGGATCGAGACACAAGCATCGAATCATAAGGCTAGCATAAGAACAACGGAAAGAATCGGTAACAAGTGATGAAAGGCAGCCATAGGCAGCAAGTGAGTATACTTGCCTGGAATCCAGCAAGTAGAGGTACATCCGAAGAACTTGTCGTTGCTCACATCATCTCAACGTCCTATCCGCGAAGAAGCAACGAACTAGAACAAACACCGGATGCAACAATTACTTCTACAGCAAAAGATCCAGCATGATCAAGATATGGATGCATGACAAGTTTAGGGATGCATCAAAGATAAACTAGTTGACATGGTAAACATATTTAAATGGGCCCATATGTAATTTGGATTGCATATGGGAAAGCCCATGAATTAATGTTGAATTAAATGATCTACAAATAACCATCATGTGAAAGTTGATTAGAATGATGCATGGATGAGGAAAACAAAGAGAAAACAACAATAGCTTCAATTTGAAAAGGTGTTTACCAAGTTTGGAAATTTTATTTAGTAAGTTATGAAATTTGGCTTCTTAAATGAGTTACACAAGCATTTGTTGTTTCCACCAATTTTAAATGTTCAAAATAGATAACCAAATTCATATTTGGAAAGAACACAAAATTTTAGATGGAAAACATATTTCATTTGTTGAATTTGGATTTTAGATGAGCAAGTTATTAAATTGACAATTTTAAATGCATTAAATAAGAAACAGTTGTTTTCAGCAATTTAATTTATTCAAAACAGAAAAAAAAGTTTATATTTGGAAAGCTTATTCAATTTTGCATGGAAAACATATTTTACATGTTGGAATTGGATTTGAATTGCCCAAGTTATGAATTTTGCAATTTAAGAGGTTTAAATAAAGCATTGAATTATTGCACCACTTTTAATTAGGAAAAACAGTAAACAAATTGCATTGAAAAGGTTGAAAACATGTAGAAAATGTTTCACTGAACATTTTGAGCTATTAAACATAATTTTTGGGTTATTATTGAATTTATTAAGCAATTTTTCATAAGCAATCTTATTCTGCCCTTTTTAGTAAACAGAAGGAAACATGTTCAAAATCAATTCAATTGTGACCAAATAAAATACCAATGTGTAGAGTTTGTTAAGACAAATTTTTAGAGCCCAAGTTTGCTCAAATTGGATGAACAGAACTAAAGTTATGAAATTCCAAAGTTTCAACTTTTAATTGCATTTTCAGTAATTAATTATTTAGTGCAAAAATTATTGCAGAAACATGTTGCAACTTTGACATTAACAGAAAGAGCACAAAATTATGAATCCACAGAAACTTGAATCATTGAATTTGGAGCAATATTCAATTTGTTATTGATTTTAGAAGTAAGGATTCAGATCTGTTTTCTGGAATTCGAGAGATAAAAGAAAAAAAGCTGAGAAAAGGGGGTGGCTTTGCGCATAAGGGGATTCGAATCCGGGGCTGCTGGGGCATGCGACAGGGTGCTAACCAGTGGGCTAGTGATCCGATTGTGAAAGGTGAAAGGCGTGCGGGTTTTTGAGGCAAAGGTGCGGGGCCTGACGAAAACTGAACCATGTTCAGGCAACTGCATACGATCGGTAAGGAGAACGACAGCGACGATCGCTGCCGGCAGTGCGAGGGCTTGGGCGCGCGCGGGCGGGGGCGCCTGCTGGCCACGGAGGGAAAGAAGAAGGGGGAGAGGGGAGAGTGGAGAGGGGAGAGCGAGTGCTCACCGCGGAGCTCGAGCGGAAGCAGCGACAGGGAGGCGGAGAGGTGGTCGACGGCAGGCTTGGCGGCGGCGAGCGGCGGCGATCCCGTGCCTCCCGGCCCTCGTCGAGGTAGCGAGGAGGGAGAGGACGTCGAGGGCGTTCCGTTCCCGGGGTCTACACGCGTCGAGGTGGCCTAGGGCGACGGCGAGGGGAGCTCCAAGCATCCGGCCATGGAGGCCATGGAGGCCATGGTAAGGTACATGGAAGAAATTACAGAGAGAAGGAGAAGGGAGGAAGAGGGAATGGCGGCGGTGGAGATGGAGGAGGAGGAAGGAGGCGGCTAGGGTTTGGGAAGGAGGGGGAGAGGGGCAGCTATAAGGGGGAGGAGAGCAGGTGGGAGGTGGGGGCCATGGAGGTGACAGCGACCTCCTCTGTACGGACGAAGGAGGAAGAAAAGGGGATGTGGGCTGCGGTTTGGGCTTTCTCTGTGGGTTGTAGGTGGGCCTTTGTGGCCTGCCTCCCTACAGCTGTTCTTTTTTTATTCTTTTTCTTCTTCTTTTTTTTGTAGAGAAAGAAAAGGAAAGAAAAGAAGGAGATTTCTGGGGATTTAAATCATGAACTTAATTTTTATTGGTTGAACAACTCAAATGCCCAAGCGCACAAGTTTTTGATTTTGAAAATTTCAAATGGTGCTCTTGTTTTGAATTTGAATTTGAATTCACAATAAAAGAAATTTTCATTTAACCAAGCAAAAATTAATTCCAATCAACTTATATTGAAAAACAATTTAAGTTTGAAAAACACAGGTGCATTGTTTGAAAATTTTTAAATGGATTTGAATGTTTTTTTTGTTTTTGAATTTGTTTGGAAACAATGTGCAGATGATGCATGTGATGCAATGCCAAAAAAAAGAAAACAACCAATTTTCTAGATTAGGGAAAACACCCCAGGTGTTACAGACGACGCCACTAACAAGGGATTGCGCCCTCGCAATCCACCCCTAACCCGGAAGAGGAAAGAAGTTCGACTATCGATTCTTCATGCTTCCAGTTGATCTCCTCGACACCACTAACAAGGGCTTCTCGACACCACTAACAAGGGGATCTTGCTCGGGCTGATGACGATGTTCTTCCACCAGGAATCTTCGATGATCGAACCTATTAGGTTAAAGGCTCAGAAAACGTCCAACCCACGTAGGATCCTAACACTTTGAAAGATAGAGAGGAAGAGAGACTCGAAAACAAATAAGATGGGAGGGGAAATAGAATAGAGATAAGGAGAAAACAAGAATCCTATTGAGATGTTTCCAAAATAGTTTAGCAGCAAATAGTTTTTGACACTCTAGAAACAACGACCGTTAGCGAGGTTATCCTACAGGCTTTGCGGACCCGTTGCTTCGATAACCATTCGTATCGAAACAATATCGGGAATCGGAAACCATGCTCTGATACCATTTGTGACGCCCCGAGATCGGGCACTATGCAAATTCCAGCATTCCCGCCAAAATCCACATAATAACCGATTCCAGGTTGCCACTTGTGATAACATTACAACAGTTCACGAATATTCCGCAACAACAACAGAAAAGATATATATATACAAGAAGACTCAAACGAGTCAAGGATACAACTGATACAATACAAAGATCCAAATAACAGCGGAAGAAACAACATAGTGTCCGGCTACGGACAAGATACAAATTGGACTAAGAGTCCTGAAGATAACCGATGGCGTCCAATCCCTGCCCAGGCCAAGCCGGAGGGATTCCCAAGCTAACGTCGTCAGACTTCAAACCTGTTGACTGCAATGTGGAATATGCAGCCACGAAAAGGATTCGTGGGTCAGTACGGTTAAGTACTGGCAAGTGGATAAACCATACTCACAAGATACCAGCGTAACCAATCATCACCAGATACAAATACTTTGGGTACAACAGAAAGGAAGGGATTATTACAAAGAAGCGGCGGCGGGCTGCACTAACTAACTACAGAGACGCGCTACAACATCCGGCTAAAAGAAAGGGATAAGATAGCGTATCAGAACCAACTACAACTACTCACCAAACAATACCCATCCAATGTTACCCCCTACTAAGGAAGCAACCCAAGGAAACTCACACTGTTGATTAAGGTGACATTCATTTTTATGGTGGAGGTATTCTATATTACTAGTCAAGTTATCATCGTTAAGTGTAAGTTGTCTGAGTACTTGTTAGCCAGCACTTTCACCAAGTCATCCATAACCGCGGACAACACGGCTTCTCGAGAAGATTTAACCCTGCAGGGATGCACCAATTTGGCCGTACACGTAAGAATAACCCGCCAGACGGGGGATCAACCCACCAAGCGAGGTACTCAACACAACCCAACTCTTCTTCGCATCAAGCCCAAAGAACCCCGTGCAGTTGAGCGCACGGCTAATCAAGCCCCACGAAGAAAAGGGGACCCTCATAGCACTCTAAGAACGTGTCTCCCTAAATGCCGACTACAAAAGTTCCACCCTGGCGCCAAGGGTTCGCACCTGCATATGCATGCGGCAAATGGAAAACCCGAACTAAATGAGGCGATTTGGACGAGATGCGAATCGAATCAGAATTGCGGGGGCACCCATACTCGCTTCCCACATGCGGTTAGTGCGCTCATCATGGATCAATGGACAAGACCCTTTTCCTAATTAGGGTCGACACTAGCAGGCATCAAAACCACGCCGGGCCTCCTGCCGGTGCCTTATCATCAAATTAATATTACCCAAAACATTGACATGTTGTTGATTAAGTTGAAACCCAACTATCAAACTAAACAGGTGATAAGACGGACAACAAGACTTGAGCGCAAACAACACTAAGCATGCAACTACGACACGAGGGCCAACAAGGTAAACAAACAACGGTTAATAGGAAGTGGAAGGAAGGCTATATCATGGCTGCAAGGTAAACATATGATAGGATCGAGACACAAGCATCGAATCATAAGGCTAGAATAAAGGCAACGGGAAGAATCGGTAACAAGTGATGAAAGGCAGCCATAGGTAGCAAGTGAGTATACTTGCCTGGAATCCAGCAAGTAGAGGTACATCCGCAGAACTTGTCATTGCTCACATCATCTCAACGTCCTATCCGGGAAGAAGCAACGAACTAGAACAAACACGGATGCAATAATTACTTCTACGGCAAAAGATCCAGCATGATCAAGATATGGATGCATGACAAGTTTAAGGATGCATCAAAGATAAACTAGTTGGCATGGTAAACATATTTAAATGGGCCCATATGCAATTTGGGTTGCATATAGAAAAGCCCATGAATTAGGGTTGAATTAAATGATCTACAAATAACCATCATGTGAAAGTTGATTAGGATGATGCATGGATGAGGAAAACAAAGAGAAAACAACAATAGCTTCAATTTGAAAAGGTGTTTACCAAGTTTGGAAATTTTATTTATTAAGTTATGAAATTTGGCTTCTTAAGTGAGTTACACAAACATTTATTGTTTTCACCCATTTTAATTGTTCAAAACAAATAACAAAATTTATATTTGGAAATAACACAAAATTTTAGATGGAATACATATTTCATTTGTTGAATTTGGATTTTAGATGAGCAAGTTATTAAATTGACAATTTTAAATGCATTAAAAAAGAAACAGTTGTTTTCAGCAATTTAATTTATTCAAAATAGAAAACAAAATTGATATTTGGAAAGCTTATTCAATTTTGCATGGAAAACATATTTTACATGTTGGAATTGGATTTGAATTGCCCAAGTTATGAATTTTGCAATTTAAAAGGTTTAATTAAAGCATTGAATTATTGCACCACTTTTAATTAGGAAAAACAGTAAACAAAATGTATTGAAAAGGTTGAAAACATGTATAAAATGTTTCAATGAACAATTTGGGCTATTAAACATAATTTTGGATCATTATTGAATTTATTATGCAATTTTTCATAAGCATTCTTATTCTGCCCTTTTTAGTAAACAGAAGGAAACATGTTCAAAATTAATTCAATTGTGGCCAAATAAAATACCAATGTGTAGAGTTTGTTAAGACAAATTTTTAGAGCCCAAGTTTGCTCAAATTGGATGGACAGAACTCAAGTTATGAAATTCCAAAGTTTCAACTTTTAATTGCATTTTCAGTAATTAATTATTTAGTGCAAAAATTATTACAGAAACATGTTGCAACTTTGACATTAACAGAAAGAGCACAAAATTATGAATCCACAGAAACTTGAATCATTGAATTTGGAGCAATATTCAATTTGTTATTGATTTTAGAAGTAAGGATTCAGATTTGTTTTCTGGAATTGGAGAGATAAAAGAAAAAAAGCTGAGAAAAGGGGGTGGCTTTGCGCCTAAGGGGATTCGAACCCGGGGCTGCTGGGGAGTGCGACAGGGTGCTAACCAGTGGGCTAGTGATCCGATTGTGAAAGGTGAAAGGCGTGCGGGTTTTTGAGGCAAAGGTGCGGGGCCTGACGAAAACTGAACCATGTTCAGGCAACTGCATCCGATCGGTAAGGAGAACGACAGCGACGATCGCTGCCGGCATGCGAGGGCTTGGGCGCGCGCGGGCGGGGGCGCCTGCTGGCCGCGGAGGGAAAGAAGAAGTGGGAGAGGGGAGAGGAGAGAGGGAAGAGCGAGTGCTCACCGCGGAGCTCGAGCGGAAGTAGCGACAGGGAGGCGGAGAGGTGGTCGACGGCAGCTTGGCAGCGGCGAACGGCGGCGATCCCGTGCCTCCCGACCCTCGTCGAGGTAGAGAGGATGGAGAGGACGTCGAGGGCGTTCCGTTCCCGGGGTCTACACGCGTCGAGGTGGCCTAGGGCGACAGCGAGGGGAGCTCCAAGCATCCGGCCATGGAGGCCATGGTAAGGTACAGGGAAGAAATTACAGAGAGAAGGAGAAGGGAGGAAGAGGGAATGGCGGCGGTGGAGATGGAGGAGGAGGAAGGAGGCGGCTAGGGTTTGGGAAGGAGGGGGAGAGGGGCAGCTATAAGGGGGAGGAGAGCAGGTGGGAGGTGGGGGCCATGGAGGTGACAGCGACCTCCTCTGTACGGACGAAGGAGGAAGAAAAGGGGATGTGGGCTGCGGTTTGGGCTTTCTCTGTGGGTTGTAGGTGGGCCTTTGTGGCCTGCCTCCCCACAGCTGTTCTTTTTTTATTCTTTTTCTTCTTCTTTTTTGTAGAGAAAGAAAAGGAAAGAAAAGAAGGAGATTTCTGGGGATTTAAACCATGAACTTAATTTTTATTGGTTGAACAACTCAAATGCCCAAGCGCACAAGTTTTTGATTTTGAAAATTTCAAATGGTGCTCTTGTTTTGAATTTGAATTTGAATTCACAATAAAAGAAATTTTCATTTAACCAAGCAAAAATTAATTCCAATCAACTTATATTGAAAAACAATTTGAGTTTGAAAAACACAGGTGCATTGTTTGAAAAAATTTAAATGGATTTGAATGTTTGTTTTGTTTTTGAATTGGTTTGCAAACAATGTGCAGATGATGCATGTGATGCAATGCCAAAAAAAAGAAAACAACCAATTTCTAGATTAGGGAAAACACCTGGGGGCTGGGTGGGCTGACATAGCCGTGGTGCACCAAATAGGTGGTGCGTCACGCCTGTCTTCAATACCCGTGGCGCGCCAAACATGTGGACCGCCTTTTCAATTTTGTAAAACAAAAATTAAAATGGTAGAAACTTCAAAAAATATAAATTCCTTTGAGATGTGGGTAGGTATTAAGATCTTGTTACTATGAAAATTTTGAAATATGAATTTTGACTTTCTAAGCAAAATTAGGTGAAAAAAAACGTAAAACGGCCATAACTTTTGCATACGATGTTGAAATTTAAAGTTTATTATACCAAAAAAAGAGGAAAAAAGGAACTCACCGGCAAATTCCAAAAGGAAAAAAAGATATTTCAAATAGATGATTTTTTCCTACAAAATAAAAATAAATAAAAAATAAAGATAGTCGTGGCGCACCACATGTTTGGTGCGCCACGGCTAAGTCTGGGCGGGATTTTTGAATTTCGAACCTATGGAGAACCCCCACCTACATATACTACCCTTATCCCTTTCCCCTCTCATTTCTTCTTCTTCCTCCTTCCTCCACTCTTCTCCCTTCTTTCTCTTCCTTCTCCTTCCTCCATTCTCCATTCTACCTTCTCTTCTCCTTCTCCCTCTCTCATCTCCCTTTCTCCTCCGACCAACACCACCACCGCCTCACATCCACTCCGACGACCACCACCTCCACTCCGGCGGTAACCTACACTCCCGCGGTGACCTCCTCTCCGGCGGCCACCTCCACTCCATCGGCGACCTCCTCTCCGGCGTCCACCTCCACTCCCGCGGCGAGCTCCTCCACTCTCGCGGCCACCTCCACTCCGGCGACCATATCCTTTCCGATCACCTCCACTCCGGCCACCACCTCTTCTCCGGCCTCCTCTCCGTTTTTTTTTTGAAATTTGAAATTTTTGGGCGAGATCCAGATCTGAATTTTTCCCGCCTTTTTTTAAAAAATATATAAATCCATAGCCGTGACGCACCAAACAGGTGGTGCGCCACGGGTAAAAGAAGATAGCTTTGACGCACCAAACAGGTGGTGCGCCACGGGTAAAACAAGATAGTCGTGACGCATCAAAATATGGTGCGCCGCGACTATTTTGATAGGCGCGGCGTGACTATGGTGGTGCACCATGGTGCGCCACGCATAAGGATATTTAGTGCGCCACGCATTAGCTTTTTCTGTAGTAGTGAGAACGGCAAGGAAAATATTGTAACCTCAAAGTATGGAGAAGTTATTACACATGGAAGGTGTGGGAACATTCTCAAAGACGAACCGGATATTTTCACCACCGAAAACGCAACAGGTTTTTCTTATGAAATCCGTTTTTAGTGAACTTTGGCTTGTCATAAAGATCACGACAAGCACCAAAACCCAAGGAGATAAAATCCAAATAAGAACCAAGAAAGATGATATGCAAGTATGCAAAGGTTTGAGCTATCCACAACGATTCGATCAAGTTACTCACTTGAGAGCCCCTCTTGATAGTACGACTAACGATCCTATAGCCCAATCTCCAAAAGACATGAGACTGGTATAATAGAAAACCATTCAAGATCATACCTTTGCCTTGAGAATTCCACTTGAGCTAGATGATGACGATCTTGACTCTCTCAAGTTGGATCCTCTTTCTCAATCGTGCTTGCTAGCACAAGCTCCCGCTTGATGAAGACTTGCAAGTTGCTCCCCCATACACGATTATGGGAGAGACCCTTATCGATAAATCTTCACAAGGCCACAATCTCCAAATGGGTGGCAATCATCAAGTATAGGATTTCTTCGAGATGCTTCACTTGAGCTTCCATGTCAAGGTTGATGACGAACACTGCTTAACGACATAGACCATGGGCTATATGAAATCTTTATTTTGATGCAAGCCCATGGAAAGATACCTTACCACACATAGAGATACCACACATACATATCATGGGTTAGTTCACAAAGCTATATGGTCAAATGCTTACCATACCATGAGATACACAATCCCACTTGGTACATCTTGTAGCTTTATGTGTTTATCACTTGCTTGATCAACCTTGTATCTTTGCTTCTTTCTTCATTAGATGATGTCTTAAAGATAATCATGAAAGATCACATGATCCTTTTCTTCAAGACACTTGCAATAAGCTCAACTCTAACCAAGACCATTTTTCATATAAATCCTTGAATATAAAATGGCCATCATGAAACTAATAGAGTTCAACACATGAACTCCAAACTTTCCTATGGACAAGATCTATAAGGATAACTCAATGCAAACATTAGTCCATAAGGATTGTCATTAATTACAAAAACAACATATGGGGCACAATGCGCTTTCACTCGGCCACCCCAATTTTAACCCCCAAAGTGATCGGCATCGTGTCCGGACGTGTCCACGGGCACATCCCGGGGTAACCCCAAACGTGGCCTCCTTCAGTAATGTATCCCAAAGTCCACTCAAATTGTGAGGCCACTTAGAGAATTGATGACCCACAATTATAGGCGGTGTATCGTAGTACTTTCGATAAATAAGAGTGTCGATCCCAATAAGGAGCAGAAGGCGCTGACAAGTAGTTTGGATGAAGGATTCACTTTTAATACTAGCAGACAGGGTTTTCAGGGTTTTTTGATATAGCAGATAGATAAAGTACAAGTAAATAAAAGACAGTAATAATAATTGCAACAAGTGGCCCCAATCCTTTCTAGATCAAAGGTCAAGTCGGTTGGTTTACTTATGATGACCAGACGTTCTTGAGGACACACGGGAATTTCGTCAAGTGCTTTCGCTTCATACAAGTGATTCATCTTTATTGTTTTGATAGATGTTGTGTGGGTGAACCTATGCTAATGCACTGCCCTAACTTGGACTAATACATACTTGTGATTATACCCCTTGCAAGCATCCTCAACTACAAGAAAGTAATTAAGATAAATCTAACCACAACCTTAAACTCTGGGATCCTACACTCCCTCATGCATCGGTTTCCTAACGGTGGTTCAAGTGTCTGTCACTCCGGCAACCCCACAATTAGTAGCTGAATACACAATGCATCCCCCTAGGCCCATAAAGGTGAAGTATCATGTAGTCGACGTTCACATGACACCACTAGAGGAATAGCACCACAACTCAAATATCAAAACATTAAATATTACTCAACATAATTCCACTACTAACATCTTGAATTCTCCCATGTCCTCAAGAACTAAACGAACTACTCACAAGACATCATATGGATCATGATCAGAGGTGATATAATAATAAATAACAATATGGACATAGACCTTAATTCAACGATTTCACTTAATATCATCAACCGAAAGGAGTAACTCAACCCTAGATGTTACAGCGGAACGGAGTGGAGCAGTGGAGACGATTGTGATGGCGGTGGAGATGATGATGATGATCCAATGAAGTCCAGATCGATGACGGTGACGATGGCGATGGTTTCCCCCCTCCGAGAAGGAATTTCCCCGGCGGATTTCTCCCCGCCGGCGAGATTTTCTCTCTGTGTTGTTTTCCGCCTCGTGGAGGCGGTGGAATATTTCCTCCATGGCTCCCCAAGTCTTAGGGTTTCGGGGTAATGAAGTACGTGAAGGGGCACCATCAGTGGTGGGCCATGGCCACCACACCACATGGCGGCGTGGCTAGGGGGTAGCCCGCGCCATGGCATGGTGTGGGCCCCTAGTGGCCCACCTCTGCCCCCTTTTGGCTGGCTCTGGCATCTGGAAAAATAGGAACTCCTCGATGTTTTCCGTGAATCGCTAATCTTCAGAAATATGGTATCTTGACGGTCCTTTTTCTAGCAGAATTCTGGTTCCGGCAGTTAATTCTGCAACAATCATCAAACATGCAAAATAGATGAAATAACATAAGTATCATCTCTAAATATGAAATATATCAATGAATAGCAGTAAATTATGATATAAAATAGTGATGAAAAATGGACGTATCAACTCCCCCCAAGCTTAGACCTCGCTTGTTCCCAAGCGAAACTGAACTCAGTAAAAATGACCACAGGTTTATGGAGTGAAGCGTCGATAAATAAAATACAGACAAGAAGCATCATATTTATCAATACACAAGTCATTCTAGACAGCAACTTGCTCTCATATAATTTAACTTGAAACGAGTAGAGGGAGTCACAACAAAGGTGCAAAGAGTAAATCATAATTGGTGATGGAAAACTTTGCTCTTGGTCAGAGAACAATTAACATATTGTACTTATCTTTCAAACAGAGTCTTTATACTAGAGCTTATGTTGCAGAAATTACATGCTCAATCATAACAGTATCCTTACAGTCACTGATAACTTTCAAAGTTATATTCGTTGATATAAAAGCGTTGTGCTAAATGATGGTGCAGGACTTCCACTCGTTGGGAGACCCCAAGAGGAAGGTTTGATGAGCACAGCAGCAAGTTTTCCCTCAGAAAAGAAACCAAGGTTGAATCGACCAGTACGAGCACAAGCAATCTCTGAAGGTTGATGCAGCTAAGATGGCAGGGTGCACTACCGGTTCAGCAGCAACATGGAACCTACACAACACAATCAAATCACTTTGGCCCAACAAAGCAGTGAGGTTGTCAATCTCACCGGTTTTGCTGATAACAAAGAGGTTAAATGTATGGTGTGGAAAATAATATGAGAACATTATGAAAACAGTAGCAGCAGTGTGAAAACAGTGGAAGCAGTGTGGAAGTAGTGTGTGTATTATCAGTATGAGAAAATGGACCGGGGTCCACAGTTCACTAGAGGTGTCTCTCTATAAAAGATAGCTAACATGCGTGGTGAAAAAATTACAGCTAGGCAATTGACAGATAAAGAACATGCATGATATAAAGATTACTATGAGATACATGCGGGCATTACAACTAGATACATAGATCGTCATCCAACTTCATCTATGACTAATAATGCACCCTTCGAATATCATCCCAACAAACGTTGGGTATTAAGTTAAAAGCAACGTATAATCGTAGTAAGCAAAGTGTGTAATGTAAAAATGTAAACGAAGTAAACATCGTTGTTTTCTCCCTAATGGCAACAACACATCCTCCATCCGTCACATTTCTGTCACTCGAGCACAGATGCAAAGGAGGCCCACTATCGAGCATAAATACTCCCTCTTGGAGTCACTATCATCTACTTGGCCAGAGCATCTACTAACAACATAGAGCATGCAATATCATAAATAACATACACATGAAGATAAAATGATAGATTGATAATCAACAGACGTAGCATTCAATAATCATCGGATCCCAGCAAACACAACATGTATCATTACAAATAGATGATCTCGATCATGTGAGGCAACTCACGAGATCTAAACATGAGGCATAAGGTGGAGAGTACAACCATCAAACTACTTATATGGACCCGTAGTCCAGGGATGAACTACTCACACATCACTCCGGAGGAGGGCATGGTGGTGTAGACCCCTCCGGTGATGAATTCCCCTCCCAGCAGGGTGCCAGGGAGAGCTCCAGAACCATCCCGATCTCGGGTTGATGATGACGGCGCCCTCGGGTGTTTCTCGAGACAAAGTGGTATATTTTTAGGGTTATCTATCGGGGGAATAAATAGGCGAAAGGGCGATGTCGGTGGATGCCCGAGGGGCCCACACCACCCAGCCGCGGACGGGGGGGGGGGGGGGGCGCCCTATGGTGTGGGCCCCCTGTGGCCTCTTCGGGACTCCGTGGAACCTTAGGGAATTCTAAGACTTCCGGGCTTCGAATTTTCCAATTCCGAGAATATTTCCAGAACAACTTTTCTGAAACTAAAAACAGCACAAAACAGGGAACTGGCTCTGTGGCACCTTGTCAATAGGTTAGTCCATGAAATCGATAAAAATGACATAAAGTGTAAGGAAAACATGTCGCATATGGCATGAAAACAACATGGAACATCGGAAATTATAGATACATTTATGACGTATCAACATCCCCAAGCTTAGTTCCCACTCGTCCTCGAGTAGGTAAACGATAAAAACACATAATTTCTAAGGTGACATGGTACCAACATAAACTTGATCATCTAAATTGTAAAAGCATAAGCATAGTTAAGGTCATAGAACTTAAACACAAGCATGATAAATATAATTCTAATAATAAAGCATAACAATCACCTTGCATCATGAGAAGTAACACAAACAAAAGATCATGAATAATAATGCACTCGAAAGCTATACGTTTCTTTCAAGCATAGAGATAACATGGCAAAGTGATATTTCACTTGTCCTTAAGAGTGGGGCAAAACATAAATGCCAGGACACCTTCAAAGTTCATGAGGAAGACTAGAACAAATAATTTGAGAACAAACAATAACACATCATGAATCAATTAATAATGTTTCTAGGACAAATGCACATTAAACTCAGAATGGCAACCATGCTCTTTCAACTGTGCATAAAGGTAGAAAATGGAGACTCGACATAATAGTAAAAGAAAGTCCCTTCGCAGAGGGAAGCAGGGATCACTCATGTGCTAGAACTTTTTATCTTATTAAACAGAGGTATTGAAAACATTTTTTTAGAGAGGCGTATGCTTATGTCAACGAATAGTAAACAGACAATACAGTACGTCACAAGCCAACTAGACTTCAAAGAACGGCTCCCATAGAAGGACGCATCTGGCTAGAAGGTCATCCCTTTTTCTCTTTTGATTACATAATTATGCTTTGACTGATAAATCAGGGGCAAAACTAGTGAAGAGAATTTTTTCTATTACTTTGGGGCTGGGCACCCCGCTGCCAGCTCTTCTATCAATTGGATAAGCAGATGAAGCCACTTTGCCAGGGTGTGAAAGTCCAATAAACAAGTGAGATAAAGATTCTCTATTTACGCCCTCATGAGCTAAAACAAGAGCACAAAACAGGAGTAATTTTGAAGGTTTTAAAGGTAACACATGAGCAATTTACTTTGGAGTGACAGTTAAATACCATATGTAGGTAGGTATGGTAGACACATTTTGCAAACTTTGGTTTTTAGGAGTTGGATGCACGAGTAGATCTCATACTCAGTACAGGTGGAGGCTAGCAAAAGACTAGGAGCGACAAATCAAGAGAGCAATAATGGCCATAATCATCTATAGCGACAAAAGCATCATTAATCAAAGCATAAGTGGTACTACAAGTTCAAAAACTAAATGATCATAGAGGCTATAAGTTCCTGATTTGTAGTCATAAACATGGTGTGAGCATGCGCCAAGTAACCAAATAAAACATTCAAAGGAGAACACCACAAATTTATGCTTCAAAATGACAAGAACAACTCATGATTCTTTCTAAGGCACATTAAAAACTCTCAACTATTTGAGAGAAACCATACTAAAAAAAATAACCACTAGGCTTTAGAATTAAAATAACACCTAGCATTACATAAAAAAGTCTAGCCACAGTCTATACAAGCTTCTAAATGCACTGTTATAAGCACGAAAACTGTACTACTGCTTTCAGCCACCAATAATTTCATAATAACAAAAACTCTCCAAGAGATATAGCAATGAAACAAGAGAGTACTGACATAACTCTAATAAAACTAACAACTCTGAATAAGAGATGCAAGAAAAACAAGAGCTAAACAGGACTTTTGCAGCAGCTAGAAAAAAACTAAGAATACGAGCATAGCAAGTATTCAAATGAAAAAGTGGAGCATGTCTCTCTACAACACAAAGAATGCTAGGGTCCAACTATATTATTTCAGCAAGGAAAACAAAAGAAATCAAAGGAAAACAAAAGAAAAACAAACAGACGTGATGGGGGTATGGTAACCCGGTAGGCTCATGCCCAGGTGAAACCTGGCCTGAAGGGAATCGCACAAGACTCGGCCCAAGGTGGAGGAGTTTCTAGAAGGACCAAGGGGGATCGTAGGTCTTGTAACCCATACCTTGAGGATCGCGATTAGGAAACTTAAGGTTGTGTGCGGTTTCCGGTTAGGATTCCGGGTGTGCCTTGTATAGGAAGCCAGAGAGCCGGGTAATATATAAACCGGCTCCTGGGACAGAGAAGAAGAGATTTTTACCCGATATTCGAGTATTCTTGTGACACGAGAGCTAATAGTTGCAACCCTAGATCGGAGACTCGGCGACATTGCAGCCCGAGCTACCAGATCACCTGATAACATGATTCCCCCTGAGATAAACCCTCTCCCAAACACCAGAGTCGATTTGCCCCAAAGTAAGTTACCCCATGTAACGTCTGCCGTGATTATCCCACGACAAGACACTCCAAGTAAACTCGTATGATGTGACCGAATAAAAATATAGTTTCACTAGAAGTGACCTGATAAATTGTTGATGACGAAGGCGATTCCTTGAGCATCCCCAAGCTTAGATTCTTGAGTCTTCTTAGAATTTTCTGGGATGAACCATGGTGGAATCCCCAAGCTTTGACCTTGCACTCCTCTTGATCACATTATATCACCCTCTTCTCTTTACCCTTGAAAACTTCCTTCACGCCACACTCAAAGAGTAATTCGCATTAGAGGGTTAGTGCAACAATAAACAAATCATGGGTTATGAATGGTCACAATTGCTATTGATACTTTTAAACATTATCTACATCCACTTATGTTTCGTGAAGCAAATAAATCCACTTGGCATCGTAAAAGAGCAAATGAAAGAAAAATGGCAGAATCTGCCAAAACCAGAACAATCTGTAAAGACAAAAAAATCCGGGGCACTTACGTTACTCAGATAGAAAAACTTAAAGAACGAAAAAGTTTAGGAATTAGCTGAGGAATAGGAACAAAAACTGCACATCATTTTGATCTTTCTGGATTTTATATGATTTTTTACGGTTGACAGCGGAAATCTGTTTCCTGCACAGAAATCCAAAACCAACTCCAACTTTCCTCAGAAACTTTGCTTGGCACAACTAAAACATGAAAATAAAGATACAAACGAGTTTCTACATAAGTATACACCCCCTTGACTCAAATAAAATATAGAAAAACAAAGCAAAAAATAAAACCATGGGTTATCTCCCAGGAATTGCTTTTCTTTAACGCCTTTCAGCTAGGCACCAAAAGCAAGAAGATGCTCATATAAGAAATATGAATTAAGCAAAACAGAGCATCAAGAAGCAAGTATAAAAAAAAAATTAAGTATAACCCACTTCCTATGCATAGGAATCTTGTAAATAAACAAATTAAAGAATCTCAAACTAGAAATCATGGGAAGGTAGAACAAGAGCAACTTCAAAACTTTCAACAAAAAGAGAAGTATTTTAGTAACATGAAAATTCCTACAACCAAATTTTCCTGTCTCATAATAATTTTCAGTAGCATCATGAACAAACTCAACAACATAATTATCACATAAATCATGTTTTTCATGGTCTAAAAGCACACAATTCATATAAATCTCAAAAACAGTGGGATCTAAATTTAAAATCAGATCCTCTTTTTTCCCACTTTTAGCAATATCAAAACGAGATTATTGATTACTCACAAAAGGTATAGGAAACATTATAGAAATCCTATTTTCAGTAGCATTATCATTTATAACATCAAGTAACATAGGACCATCATCAAGAGCATTATCATATAAATTTTCTAAACAAACTTCCTCATTATCATGCATATCAATTGATGGAATAAATAGAGAATTATCATAGGATTATCAAAGTAGCATGGATTATCATAAATAACAGTAGCAATATCATTCTCAAAAGTTTCATTCATATTAGTATCAAGGTCACAAGTATAGCTGGTATCAACTTCATCAAAAAGGGATATTTCAAAAGAATCAATAGGATCATCACAACTATGAGTTAAAGAGTTACTCTAATTGGTAGGTAGACATGGGTAGCTCCATTCTTACTCCTCTTGATCATAACTATCCTCCTCTTTTTCATCCAATGAGCTTCCAGATTCAGCAATTTCTTCTTCCATAAGCTCCTGCAAGGCATCAGTTACTTCCTTTGGTGGAGAGCATCTTTTAAGATATTTAATTATGCGGTAATTACAATCCTAGTAATTCGCAAAGCAATAATCAAGTATATCATAAATCTCATATTTATAAGGTACATCATCAAATTTTCAAGAAAATAAGCAATTTTGAATGCACCCTTCCAAGCAATAAATTCCTCAATTTGTTCCACATCATCAAAGTCATAATTTCCCTTAACATAAGAATATATGGTAACATTATCATTATACTCACATTGAAAAGGAAGGTGTTTATACCTCCTACAGCAACAAGATTTATCAAAGCAAAAAGTAACATTATAAGTAGAGCACAAGTTTTTAGCATAGTCATGCAATTTATGAATTTGCTCCCATAAGTGTATCCCTATTTGTGACAAGCGTGTATCCTTATAATATTTTTGTTGTTCATCCGTGAACTCACCTTGCCAATAAGATCTAGTTTCAAAGAAATCAGCCATTGATAGCAGGCATGAGAAAGCAAGTAAAAAAGCAAAACAATAACAAAGTAAAAATGATTGGAAGTGAGAGACTCCCCTTGTGAAAGTGCATTTTGCATATTTGATCTCTCTTAGGTTTTGGACTTGATAACAACACCACTAAGCTTCTAACAGTGCGTCAAGTATTTCAGGCTAGATCAACTAGACGCCAAAAAGGTGAAGAGAATTCCAAGACAAAGCCACCCACATTAACTTGGTCTAGCGGTAGTACCGGGCGTGGCAGCGGTAGTACCGCTCTGCACAGGGAGCGGTAGTACCGCGCCCAGTACCGCCAGAAGTACCGCTAGGAGGAAATTGCGTACTGCCTCCACGGTAATGAAGCAGTAGTGGCTCGGTAGTACCGCTGAACTCTTTTTAATCTTGCGCAAATCCTTGCTCAACGGTAGTACCGCTACTGGCTAGCGGTAGTACCGCTCCCTCCAGGAAGCGGTAGTACCGCCCCCAGTACCGTATCTTCTACCGCTGGCTAGGAATTGCTCTCTGTATCGCATGGCACTAGAGCGGTAGTGGCTCGGTACTACCGCCAGCCACTTAGAATTAATTCAAAGTGGGTGGCTAGCGGTAGTACTGTGGCACACTCGCGGAAGTACCGCTGCTGGAGTACCACGGTACTTCAGCAGCAGTACCGCATGCGCTCTGCGTCTGGGACGCGCTAGTACCGCGTGGATACCCAGGTGGCGGTAGTACCGCTGGGTCCAGCGGTAGTACCGCCAAGCACGAAAAGGGTCAAAACGGCTAGTTTTGGGATGGGGCTATAAATACCCCATCCCCTTCTTCCCCAAGTGGTTGCTCATTCCAGCATTTAAGTCAAGCATTTATTGAGCCTCCAAAAGCTATATCTCTCCCAATTCCTCCACCCAAACTCGTTGATACTTGGAGGATTGGAGGAGAAGACCCGGATCTATATCTTCACCGACTCGTTTTTCATTTCCCCCTCTCTAGCTAGAGGGATCTAGCCTAGGGTTTCCTCTTGTGGAGAACCTAGGCATCTTGTTACTTGTTGGTGATTCAAGAAGAGTTGGGAGCCCCCAATTTGGTTGTGGGTGTGTGCCCCAAGTTTTTTGTAAAGGACTCGATCCCCGCCTCAAAGGGGTTCAATAGTGGAAGGTGAACTAGGCCTTTGTGGCGGAGTTCATCGGAGAATAGGGTGAGTCCTTTGTGGCGTTGAGTAGGCCTTCGTGGCGAGCTCACACCCCTCCAACGAGACATACTCCCATAACAAGGAGGAACTCGGGAATACATCGTGTCTCCGTGTGCTCCACTTTGGTTAGCTCGTTCCCTCACTTCCTTTACTTATCGCTTGCATTGTGTTTATCATTATCCTTGTCATATAGGTAAATTCACCGTAGTCGCATTATCTAGAGAATTTACCTTTGTGTCAAGCCTAATTGTTAGAGAAAATGCTTGATGGTGCCGGACTTGCATTGGTTTGAGACCCCAACAGGAAGGTTTGATGAGCACAACAGCAAGTTTTCCCTCAGAAAAGAAACCAACGTTGAATTGACCAGTAGGAGGACAAGCAATCTCTGAAGGTTGATGCAGCTGAGATGGCAGGGCACACTACCGATTCAACAGCAACGTGGAACCTACACACCACAATCAAATCACTTTGCCGCAACGAAGCAGTGAGGTTGTCAATCTCACCGATTTTGCTGATAACAAAGAGGTTAAATGTATGGTGTGGAAAACAATATGAGAACAGTGCCAGCAATGTGAAAACAGTGGAAGCAATGTGGAAGCGGTGTGTGTATTATCAGTATGAGAAAATGGACCGGGGTCAGTTCACTAGAGGTGTCTCTCCATAAAAGATAGCTAACATGCGTGGTGAACAAATTATAGCTCATCAATTGACAGATAAAGAACATGCATGACATAGAGATTACTATGAGATTCAAATGGGCAATACAACAAGATACATAGATCGTCATCCAGCTGCATCTATGACTAATAATCCTCCCTTGGAATATCATCCGAACAAACGGTTGGTATTAAGTTGCAAGCAACGGATAATCGTAGTAAGAAAAGTGTGTAATGTAAACAATGTAAACGAAGTAAACACCATTGTTTTCTCCCTATTGGCAACAACACATCCTCCATCTGTCACGTTTCTATCACTCGAGCACAGATGCAAAGGAGGCATGAACCCACTACCGAGCATAAATATTCCCTCTTGGAGTCACTAGCATCTACTTGGCCAGAGAATCTACTAACAGCGGAGAGCATGCAAGATCATAAATAACATACACATGAAGATAACATAATAGATTGATAATAGCATTACAAATAGATGATCTCGATCATGTGAGGCAGCTCACGAGATCTAAACATGAGGCATAAGGTGGAGAGTACAACCATCTAGCTATTTCTATGGACCCGTAGTCCAGGATGAACTACTCATACGTCATTCCGGAGGCAGGCATGGTGGTGTAGACCCCTACAGTGATGAATTCCCCTCCCGGCAGGGTGCCGGGGAGAGCTCCAGAACCCTCCTGATCTTGGGTTGATGATGACGGTGGCCTCGGGTGTTTCTCGGGAAGAAGTAGTATATTTTTAGGGTTGATGTATCTGGGGGAATAAATAGGCGAAAGGGCGTTGGCGGTGGACGCAGGAGGGGCCCACACCACCCCCAGGCGCGGCCAGGGGGAGCGCCGCCCTATGGTGTGGCCCCCTCCGAGCCTCTTCGGGACTCCGTGGAACGTTCGGCAATTCTAAGACTTCCGGGCTTCAAATTTTCCAATTCCGAGAATATTTCCAGAACAACTTTTCTGAAACTAAAAACAGCAGAAAACATGGAACTGGTTCTGTGGCATCTTGTCAATAGGTTAGTTCGGGAAATCAATAAAAATGACATAAAGTGTAAGGAAAACATGTAGCATATGGCATGAAAACAACATGGAACATCAGAAATTATAGATACGTTTATGACGTATCACTAAACAAGGAAGGATAAAAGACATGATTGAATAAATCAACATATAGATGGCTGGATCACAACAACTCAAATGCTTTCTTGAGATAGAAGGGAATAGGTTTACTGACTCAACATAAAAGTAAAAGATAGGCCCTTCGTAGAGGGAAGAAGGGATCACTCATGTGCTAGATATTTTTATTTTAAATAAATCAGAGGTATTGAAAATATAATTTTGAGAATGGTGTATGTCTATGTCAACGAATGGTAATGATAAACTTATCATAAATCATGTCAAGAAAGGTTTTTAGACTTTTGAGAGCGGTTTCTATTGGCACTTTCCTATTTTCCTTATTGTTGGCACTTCCCCCCACCTTTTCTTACACAAACCATGGCTAACCGAATCCTCGGGTGCTGACCAATCAATCATCAATCCATGGGGAAGTGCCTTTCATTCATTACTTAAGTTCATAATATTTGGCACCAGCTCTCGGCAATATTAAGATGAGCACAGATTCCATACTCATCGGGTGAAAGAGGGGGAAGAACTTTGCTTGACATAAGACATAATAAACTTTAAACTACTTCCTCATGAGCTAAAACAGGAGCACAAAACAGGTTTAATAGTTTTTAAAGTTTTAAAGGTAGGACATAAGCAATTCACTTGGAGAGGCGGTGAAATACTACATATAGGTAGATATGGTGGACACAAATGGCATGGGTTTTGGCTCAAGGTTTGGATGCACGAGAAGCATTCCCTCTCAGTACAGGTTTTTGTCTAGCAAGGCTGGGTATCAAGCATAAGATTTGAGGGAAACAAACAAATATACATGTGATAGAAAAAAATCATGCAATCTTCCTTGGAAGTACAAATGGTCTTAACTTGGGAATAATAAGCTTATCATCCAATAAGAAAGAAAGATAATGGAATAATGTATCTACATGAATCTCCCTCTTTTCTATTTAAGCCTCAAAGTATTGTTGCTACTGACCAATACTAAGTTTGCCAAAACAAATTAGATTGACTTGATGCTACCAAAGTGACACCAATACTAACAACAAGATCAATCATATAACAGAAATTGCAAACTAAAATAAGGTGTGCAAAAAGTAAATGATAAAACTTCTCAGTAATATTCCATAACAGCAAGTCACTCCAAGGGATACATAGATAACCAACTAAAGGAGAGATACTTCCACACTGCAAACCATCATATATGAAAACTTCTCTACTCATGATATGAATCTACTAAAAAGTAAAAAGGTGAAACATAATGGTGTGATACCGCGGCACTCCCCCCAAGCTTGGAACAAACCAAGGGGGTGCTAATACCAATGACGAACTACTCCTTCGGTGGTGGTGGAACAATCATGATTGGGGTAAGGAAACGCTCTAGCATCCCGCGACGTCTGTTGTTCTCCTCTTGAAGTATCTCCACCTCCATCCTTAGAACTCGATCTTGATCACAAAACTCATCGGTGACTCGAAGAGCTTCCTCTACTGCACGGAAGGAGCTGAGGTCTAGGACTGGTGGTATTAGTCCCTGCATATTATGAGAAAAAGCACGTCCAGCTTTAATTGATCCCACAAAAGTAGGTTTCCTTGATCCTGCAACAATCTGTCCCTCTTTTCTTGATGATATCTTCTTTACTTCCTCCTTGACGCTCTTATCCCACTTAGTAACATAATCAAAAGCAACAAGTATATGAGTATGACCATGCGAAGGAGGAAACGGACCCATAAAGTCAAATCCCCAACAGTCAAATGGTTAAATAACAAGAGAATAATTTGTAGGCATTTCGTTGCGTCCAGAAATATTACCAACTCTTTGACATTCATCACAAGATAAAATAAACTTTCGTGCATCTATAAAAAGATTAGGCCAATAGAAACCTCATTGTAGAACCTTTTGTGTAGTTCTATCTCCAGCGTGATGTCCTCCATAAGCACTACTATGACATTTTCACAATATCTCTCGTTGTTCATATTTTGGAACACATATTTGCATAATACCAGCTACTCCTTCTTTATATAAGTGTGGGTCATCCAAAAAATATTGCCTCAAGTCATACAATAATTTCCTTCTTTGCTGATGTAACATCCCTGACTTTTGGAAGGTTGAAAAATCACAAAAAATTGAAACCTTTTGTTTTCATGCTAAGCAAGTCATGAAAAACAAATTATAATGCAAGAAAAAATAAAACAATACATGTTTCGAAAAAATAATTGGAATTAAGAATCTAAATTGCCTCTATACCATTAACCCTAAAACCTATTTCAAAATAACTTTTCTTTATGAAGAGGAAAATATTTCATATGAATAAAAATATTTCATATTGCCTTTTAAACATTATATCAAGAAATAATCATAAAATTTTATATGAATTACTGGTTATGAAAACAATTAAAATACTTCAAGAAAACAACATTTTCATTTAAGAAAACTTCTCATTTTTATTTAACAAATTATTTAATTATTTTCTAATTTAGAAAATATCATTAAATAGCTATAAAATATAAAAAATATGAATATGGGTTATAATGGGTTTCAAAAGTAGTATTTGACTAATATAATGATTCTGAAATTTTATAAAACCCCATTTCGTTATTGCCATTTTTCTATTAAAATGTTTTAAGTACTATTAGTGGATTATTTATATTTTCAAAATATAAAAAATTAAATATGTTTGAAACAACAAAATAAGGTTTCTATTTGATATACATTTAAATTACAAGATTCTAGAAATTTATTTGAGGTTAATTGGATGTTTTAATCGAAATATATTAAGAACAGAAAAAAAAAATGGATGACGTCATCGTCGTTTTCAACCTCCTCTCCTTTACCGAAAACGGCCAATTTAATCCCTTCAATTCGAGCGTTTTAGTGGGCGATTAATTCCCCCGATCACACTCCTTTATAGCCCTGGCATCCCTCTCCATTTCCCCTATCTTCCTCGCTTCAATGATGCCCAGAGGCCGTCGAATTTCCTCGCTGGAGCCGCACTTCATCGCCCCAGCTCGTCGTCATTTCCGGCCAAAGGAGAAGTGTAGCAATGAGGCGAGCTCATGTGCATCTCACCGGCACCACCGGAGCTCCGTTTGTGTCGCGCCACCGTCCCTGGAAGTGATGGAGCATATCGTGGCCCTCATCGAGTTCGGTGTGATGTCGTGATCCCCGTGGACAATGTCGCCGTGCTTGGAGGTACCTGCAAGCTCCCTGCCGTAAGGACCCGAAGGTCACCGGAGCCCGCGACCTCTCCGTCCGCGCGCTGCCGTCGTTTAAAGCCGTCCAAGATGTTGCCTTCACCGCCATTATCGCTGCCGTGTTGTGCGGTCCATCGTCGATCCCTCCCCGTGCCCGGAGAAGCCCCGAGTCGTTGTCGTTGTGAACACTCCAGGCTTAGAGCCACCACGCGCCATTTTCCGGCAGGCCACGCCGGCGGTGAGCCCCTCTCTCTCGCCCTCTTTTATTTCCTGCCTTTAGATCTAGATCCCACGTCCCAGATTAAATCACTTATTCGAAAAGGTATCAGCCAATAAGAGAACACCAAGTGTCAGTCCAGTCAGCGCCACACCAGCCCACATATTTTCTGTTTTTCTCCCGAATAGAATTAAAAGGCAGTATTGTAAAAAAAAACTGGAAGTTAGAACCTTCATAACTTTTTAACCATAAGGACAAATTTAGAAAACTTTAGATTTTTGAAAATATCTTGACATGTAGAAACTTCTAGCAATGTGAAAATTTGAATTTGACAAACTTAAATTGGTTAAAATTTAAATATGTTGTTTGATGAATTTTGGGATAATTCAAATTTTACAAATCCAAAAATTGCGAATAAAATATATTTGGAAACCTTAAGATGTGTACTTTCATATACTATGTCCCAAAATAATTTTTGGACAAATGAAAAAATGAATTTAGATTGAAGTTGTCCATTTGAGTATTTTTTGACATAGATTTAATTTTATAAATAATTTAAATATGGTTCCTTTTACAAAATTGCTCCAAATAATAACCTTGGACGAGAGAAATTATATCCTAAACCATTTGGACACCCCTAGAACATGACCATGTAAGTTTGGCCAAAAACCCAACATAGTGATCCACCCATTTTATCATATCTTAGATTTTGTTTCCATCTTTTTACCATTGTTATTATGGCCATTTTGGAATCCAAGGCCTTGTATCTATTATGTATCAGCCACATACCAACTAGTGAACCTTGAACCCTAGTACCCATATCTTCTATCTACCTCTCCAAAAATTTCTTATCTTCTATAGAAGACTAAGTCCCTAAAATACTACAGGACAATTTAATTGATATTTCTTCACTCAACAAGAAGCACTTTAGGGAACATCATTGAAGCACTTAGAGAAGGCTAGAATTCACCAAAACCATAAGAAACTTAAATAAGTTAAGGAAGAACAAGAAGAATACTCATCCATAGATGGTGGAAAAGAAGAAGAAGAATCCAAGTGGAGTGATCACTATAGTTGTTACATCATTTTCTCCCCCATCACTCTTTGTTTTCCCCAATAAGAACCTACCCAACATTTCCTCAAGACCAGACCCTAGGTGTCCATCATATTCTAAACAAATTAGTGAGGTTAGAATTATGTCCCAAAACCATGAAGTTCTACAATAAGCAATGAAGTCACTACACTAAGGAGGAAGACACAAGAGAGGTTGAAGATGATCCTTAAGAATGACCAACCAATGTGAAGACTTGGTGCTACAACCTAGTCTAGATGATTAGTGTCGAGTTATTTATTGTTCAAGACTTAGAATTATTTTACAAAGCAAGATGAGAGTTTTGACAAATACTTCAACAAGGAGCCTTTTCATCAAGAAGAAAAACTTCGACAAGAATTCAACTCAAGAAGAATACTCTCCCAAAAATGAAGAAGAAGAGGAGGAAGAATTTACAAGTTCTTTTTAGGGTAACTCTAGCAATATCATCTAACCCTCTCTTTCTCTATATGAATAAGTCCCTAAATATTATATAGAACTTTAGCATATTTTCTTCAACTCAATAAGGAGGACTACAAGAAAGGACAATGAAAGATATTCATAAAGACTTAGAAGACTTGAAGAAACTAAAGACAGAAGTAGAATTGGACCAAGACTTATATTTTTTTATCAAAGACCAACCCTTAGTCCCAAATGGCAAACACTAACTACAATTACTTAGTTTCTCTTTGTGTATTGAAATGACAAGTTTTCCTTTTGTATATTAGAGTAAAGGTGATAATCCTTAATTAATTTTTTTATCAATAAGTTTGAACTCTTGAAAACACAATCCTTTACCAATCCTTAGCCAATTGCTATACACTAAACCCAAACACAATAAACCTTTGGTAAAATAAATTGTTGTGTTAAGTTTATTGATTGTTATATTTTGATTTGCTTGTTTATTGTTGTTTACTTGTATTGTATAGATTGTACGGAGAGCAAAGTTCTTTTTGTGAAGACATTGTGGATTATTCACCAACTTCAAAGGCAAGTAACACACCATCCATCCACACATTATTTTCTATATGCATGGGATAGAGTTTTGAGTAGTATGCATGATAGGAAATTTTACTAAGTTGTTATTATTATGCTACGCAAAATCCTAGTAGTGTGTAGTGATTCTTTTACCTTGTTATTTTGAAGCCTTGGTACTTAGTAGATGCTTAGCCTTGCTACAAAATTGTTTACTTGATGTTATGAAAAAATTCTAAGTATAAACTTCAATGAACCACCTGGGTGGATTTGGTTGTGCAAGGCTGATGAGAATTGAGTGTCTCCCTGAGGGGTGTTCACTTGTGGGATGTCACCCAGTAACAAAGTGATTAAGATGTTTCCCAAGTTCATGTTGCTTCCAGTGCATCCTTTTGACATATGGGCTCTGTCTTGATCAACTAAGTTGTGAGAGTTCGGACTGGGATTGACAAGCAGATGTAGCACAATTATAGGTGGAACGGGTCTTGCCATTGGGTTGGATTCTTACTTTTGAAAGATCCCTTCTCAATTCTCTCCTTTCCATGATTCACTCCTGGTGTATAGGATGTTTGGGCTAATTGAAGAAAAAAGGTGAAAGTGCACAACCTTCGTAGAGTCAACAAACTAAGATCTTAGCCGTGTCCCCGGTTATGGACAATTTTGGGCAGCTGGACAAGGATGGACAGAAGAATCACATCACCATTTTCAATAAGTAAAATTTTGACTAAGTGATCAGTAATTGTGGTTCTTGGATTTAAATCCAATGTTTCCACCATTTGAAAAGAAAAGATCGTTTTACAAAAGAGATAGGAGAAAACTGGTTTTATGCAAACTTAGCCAAAACGCCACTCAACCAAATAAGCATGTAGTTATAGTCTTGCCATATATATGCACCATAGTGTTACTTGACAATATATTAAATTTTATTGACCCCCTTGTGGCTGCATATTCCATCCCGCAGATGAATCTGAAGACAAGTGAGGTTTTTGTTTAGGATCCCGAGTCTACCGCCAAGATGTTTTGCCTGTGGCACATGAAAAAGATGAGGCTCGGTGTTGTACTTTTTTTCCGCTGTAATACCTTGTATCCTACTAGTCTTCTAAGATGATGTGATGAGGATATAATAGGAGTACATGATTCTTATACATGCTTGAGGTGGAAGGAAATATTGAGCCTCATTGATGTTCATTATAAGGTGAATTCTTTCCTAGTAACAAATAATGTTTGTGTTTATAAGAATGTTATACTGCCCAAGCCTATGCATAATGGAATACCAGGGTTATTGATAATACAAGCATTGGTGGAGCAATGGAGTTGATTGAAGAGGATGGCAAGCACGAGGGAGGCGAGGGAGGAAGTGGAGCCATCAAGGAAAAAAATATTCGGTTCGGACTGGCAGGGGTCCTGAATTTGAAACGATCATGGACTCTTCATACAGACTCCCAATAATGCAAATAAGCACAATCTAAAAATGAAATTCGAAGATCTTTCCAATGGATCTGGCCCCATGCACAGATTCGACTCGTACAAGACGTGGCGACCGAAACAATGCACGAGTTGTTTTCTCACAGTTTCCAAATAGAGTCCTGTCAAGTTAGGAAACTTAGAGATTTGTTTGATTTCGACCCAAACACTAGTTGGGCGTCCAACAGCCTTTATAAGACTTGTAATTCGCATTATTAGAGGTTAGACAACGTTAAACATAAACCCTAGAACTTTTAGATAGAACTGCTCCTTGTAAGCATTCATCTTGAAGTATTGCTCCTCTTGCAAAATTGTGTGTTACCTACTGTTCCACTGGGAATAAGACGGTACAGTACCTCGTAGTCTCTGCCTACATTCTGCAAGTGTGTGGAGTTGAGAATATCCATTGGGTTGCAAATTGTTGCATTGGCATCAGGGATCAGCCGGAGAGTTTTCACTGAGACACGAGTTGTCCAACAAAGTTATCAGTGAGTTCATCGAGAAGATTGGGCCACCCCTTATCATCTTGGTATCAGAGCTACAGGTTTCCTCTGTGAGCTGTTTTTCTAAACCCTAGTTCGAGTGTTTTTATTTCCTATACAGAAAAATCAACAAAAAATAGTTCTAGTTCATTGCCTAGCCTTAGATCAACACCTAATTGCATCTCTTGTTGCTGTTATTTGTTGATTTCGTGTTCCTTTTCCTTTTGTATCTTGAGTCTATCTAGGTTTAGGGTTCTTAGAGTCTAGGTTTTCTTTTCGAGTTTTGTTTTCTATTCAGATCATACCAAAAATTGCCTCAAAAAATAGTGTTGCGAGTTCCTTTGATCATCCTAGTTCTAGCCCTACTCGGAATCACATCCAAGAGCTACTTGGTTGGTCCGTGTGCAAGTTGCTGCCGTGAAACCTATCTCTAATCGGATTCGTACCGTGTGTTCTGCCGTGGGCTGTTTTTCGCACAAATTTGTTGTCGCGCCCTGCCCTAGCTCGAGTCGGTTTCGTATCGCGGCAGCAAATCATGTCGTTCTCTGCCATAGCCGCGCACACCCCTACACGCGCTCGGACTCCGAGTCTACCACGACACAGTTTCGCGTGTTTCCATGCCGCGCCCATAAATGCTGCCGTGCAACACACATCCGCTAGCGTAGCCGCGCGTGCATCTCTGTCGGGCACAATTTTTGCGCTGAATCGCTGCCGCCGCTGTACCATTTTCCTGTTTTTCCTTCCATGAGGTAATAGCTAGATTTAGGTTGTTTTATTTTGTTTCTCCTTTCTATTTTCTTAGGATTTCCATATCTGAGCTTTGTGAACCTAGCCACATCTTTTCTACAACATTATAATAGGTACCTTGCCCACAAGTATAGCTATTTTTGTGCTCTGACAGGCTGCTCAAATTTTCATATACCATTGTGATTCACTTGTTGTTTGGTTCATATTGCTCCTAGTTGTTCTTAAGGCCATTGGAAAAATACAAAATAAATAAATAGAAAAAGAGTAACAGTATAAAAAAAAAGAGAAAACAGAAAAATTGCAAAGAGGCTGAATTGATATAATTGCTTACTAGTGGAGCTTGCTTTGTACAAAGTTGTGACACTTGGTTTCTACTATTGAGCAATGTTGTGCCTGTCTACATTGAGCCATAGCTAGTGACTTTCTAGTGCTTGCAACAATTCTACCATATAGTTGTTAACCCACATTTTTCTCCATTGGTGTGAGTTTTTCGTGTGCTTTTACATCACACTTGATAGCATATAGGAGGTGTTAATTTGGTGTTGTTAGAACTCCCAACCAAGCTCCACCATATACCTTGTTTTGCTTTGTGATAGTTAAAACCCCAGGGTATTCTCTTCTTCACATCAGGCACACTAGTTGCCTCTACTTGTTGGTAAGTATTTCTATCCACTTTGGAATGGTAAGGTACACCTTTTCTTGCTGGTTTTGAGTGAGTTGTGAGAGTTACACCATACATATACATACTGCATATATTTATGTACTAATAATGGTTGCTCCTTTTGAGGTAAAACCATTAGAGTTACGTTCTTTTTGTAGTGCCACATTCTGGGAGGAGGATTCTAAGGTGATAACTTCGTCTTATTTGTTTTAGTTCACATCACACATCGAAGGTACACCTGCTTCTATAATCATTGATAAGAATTCTTGGCAGAATTTTGTTAGTATTGAGGTTGTTGAGAAATTCCAATTGAGGACATGGCAAACCGATAGGCCATATACTTTAGCTACTAATCATGATGCACTTTCAATTACTCAATCTACATTTGTTCCATTAACCATTCATGATCATACGGAGTAAATTTATTGTAATGTGATTCCTAGAGCGCTTAATTATTGTCATCTTTTATTGAGTAGAAGATGGTGCAACCAATTTAAGGTTGATTTTGATAGCTATCATCCTGATATACAAATCTTTTGGATTCATAAGAAAAATTGGATAATACATGTAACACTTAAAACATTGCAACGATCTATGATTAAATTAAGTGAGCATGTAGACATAAAGGATGAGAGATTGGTATTATAGAAAACGTGGGAGTAGAAGATGAGGAGACATGTGAGGTTATTTCTACTAATATAATCATGTCTACTCCTAGTGTTGTGCCTTGTGATGTACAGGTTACTTTTGAAGAAAGGGAGCCTACAGTACAACCTGCACCATACATTGGAGGAACATGCCATTATGCCTAATGTTGTTTCTTGTGATATGCAGGTTACTTTTGAAGAAAGGGATCCCTCACTAGTACAACCTACATCACCCCTTGAGATAGATGAATCGGTGCCTACTAAATCTGAGGAGGATGTCATTGATATTGGTGCTGATTTTGAGTTGCCACTTGCAAGTGCTGAGTTAACAAGCACATATAGTTCACCACCATGTGATAATTTGAAATTTTTGAATTTTGAGCATGTGGTTTTGATTATACATAAATAAGTTCTTGCTAAAATACCACCTATTATTATATTCCCTCATGTTACATGAACCAACTACTATGCAATGTGCTATGAATAGGATTTCTGAAATTTCATATGTCAATTCTAGCACCTATGCTACTTGTTTCACTTTTAGTTTAGTTGTTGATTATAACATGAATGAAATTTTTATGCTGGGTCACATATGTATTACTTGTGATAGAATTGCTAAATCTGAACATGATTTTACACATTGTTTCGCTAGAAAATGGTGTGTTTAGCGGAAACTATTCCCGGGGTTCTAGGGGTTTTCCCCTAGATATGTACATGAGAGTACAAATTTGCGGGCGTGCCGTCTTGTTAATAAAACAAGCAAATAAAATAACAAAAGACAATAATAAACACAATATATGGGAACACTGCATTTTTATTCATAGCATTGGATTGTACAAATACAAAGTGCATATTCCCATGAAGTATATCTATTCCGCCTTCTGCGTCGCGCTCATGGAGTATCTGAATCAGGAGATTGCGTAGTTCATTGATTCCCGGAGCTTTTTGCAAGCATCCGGTTAATTACATCCGTAGGGTGGAGCCTACGGAATACCTCCGATTAAGCTGCGCTGATGGTCGTCGTGATAATTGGACTGCTCATCCATATGCATTGTGATATTTATCAATGTATTGTGTGGGTGGCTTTGTTTCGCCGATACCCGGTCACGTGCAATATCGCCATGTTGGTGTGACCAACAGGATATGTCGATGAAAGGGATGACTTTCGCCTCGTCGGTGCCCAGTCATGTAACACCCTGATTTCATCAGACGTGGACATGTGTGTGTTGCTATCGCCTCGTCGGTGCCCAGCAACGGTGTGTCCGTTCCCATAGGTTTGGAACATGTAGATAAAGTAGTGACCTGGCCTCGTCGGCACTTGGCCATGATTTCGTCTAGCCTCGTCAGCACTAGACGTAAGAAAAATATGATGTGAAGATGACCTCCATCTTAATCGATGTTTGGCCAAGATATTGGTGTAGAAAATATCATGGATGCATGGTGGATGATGCTTATCAAGTATTTTAATCTCGCGTCCTTGTAGGAGCAAGATTAATGTTGCTTCTATGATCTTCGCCTCCTTTTGAGGGGCGGTGTAGATGGAAATATGATCAATCATGCCTCATGCCGAGGAGCAATATCATCATGGTGATTTAAAATCTTTGTACTAGCTCTTAGCCGCGTACGTTCATCGTAATTTACACAAAGCCACAGTCGAATACCCTCGGTGGAGTAGACGTCCTGTGGCCGGGTAATTTTTGTAGGTAATTCCGTCTTATCGGGAAGCTTTGATTTAAGCCTCACATCGACGACGGAATTTATGATCCGTGAACATCGCCTTTCACCATCGAATCGATTGGCGATGATGATGCCATAGAAGAATTCGTCCATAAAGAGAGATTTAAGAAACCACCAAAATTTGGCTAGACTTCTTACCAGTAGGGAAGCATGCGACAATCGTCATCAGACCGCGGCGGGGATTTTCGAAGATTTTTGTTGGACTGGATTTGATCTTACTTGAGGTATCGCCTTGTAGCGAATCAACTCAAGATGGATCGGTGTGACCGTCGTTCTGCGATCGCCCTTTGTGTTGCAGCGATTTAGATGCAAAACGACAGCCTGTGCGTGATTGAATTCGCGGCGAGAGGTTAGACGTGTTTTTGCCTTGCTCTTGCGGCGCGTGCGTGTCTTTCTTCTCGGCAAGGTGCAAAGCCTCCCCGCGTTCGTGTGCGTGCGTGTTTATTCTGTGCCTGGGTGCCTTCTGTGCTCGTGTGCGTATGTGCTGCCTCTCGCTCGTGGCGTGCGCGATGGCAGCATTTATATAGGCCTTCCACCTGGGATTTTCAAGTCGGTTGAACCTAAAACGTGTGGCCGTTTAAATCGTAGCTTATCTCTACATATGACGTCATGCATGAGGTCATCTGTATAAAATACGAGCAGTCCGGCCTAGTTGGACGAAGGTATCTGGAGACGTGAGAGCCAATGACTCCATGCATCGGACGTGCATGGTACAGTTCCGTTCCAGCTAATCAGTGAGCCAATCGATCAGAAACCTACTAGCTTTGTACATCTACGGTTCCAAACTTCTGGAGATCATATTTCTCATATGGTGAATCAAAATTTTAATCCATTTGCACCATCGTGATGTGCATGAAAAATTCTACAAAATGATTCCAATATCAATATATATTATTTTTTCGTAAATATTTTGTACCCGTGGGACCCACACGGCATTGACAAGAATTTTATTAATTTACATATATATGATATATAATTTTTGGTACAAAAATTCGTCAAACAAATCCCCCCGCCGAGTTTAGTGCATGCGCGAAGCAGCATGTGCTAGACTCGGCGAAATAATTCGCTAAGGTTATAGCAGGATCATTGCTATGGAAAATATTGTACAAAATGTTGGTGAATAGTTCTTGCCAATTTATTTTTTGAAGAACGGAAAGTATTTCCAGTTTACACTCCATTACGACAAGTGTAAGTTGCCAGTCAATGGAAAAAACACACCAACCAATGGATCATAAAGTTCCACCGTGTCTAATTTTGTGATGCTGGCAGTGGATATTGTAAATCCATTACGACCAATTTTTAGTTCGTGCGTGAAACAACAAGAACTAGACTCGGTGAAATTATTTGTGTCACTGCTTTAGCAAGAATCGGTGACAAACAGAATGTTGCATGACGAAATATGGCGAATAGTTCATGCCATTTTTGTCAGGGGAAGTATTACTGTTCTACTCCATTGCGAACATGTATTTGGTGCCAACCAATAGAGTACTCAGCCTTTATTTGTAGTTTCTTTTGTTTTAATAGCGCATGTCCATGCTATTACTTAACACATACCCATAAGGACGGTTATAATTATAATAGAATATGGAGAAATACTCTTGCCACATGCTAAGGGAGACATCTAATATTCTTGCCATATGCTAAGGGAGACATCTTTGTTTTGTTTATTTCCATCGCGACCAGATACAACGTGGTGCCAGCCGATGGTGGAAGTCCTCAATCACATGAGTATTTCAATTAGGAAGAAAATTGGCTCATGCGTAGAAATGATTTATCAAGTCATATGCGACCATAAAACGATGCATGGTGCCAGCCATCAGACTTGAAGGGTTTCACAGCTTAGCACTGGCCGCACTGGCGCACCTTGCTGCTCCCATAAATTTTTCGAGTTTGGTGCGATCATAAAGATGCCAGCCATCATACTCAAGGGATTCCACAGCTTAGCACTGGCCGCACTGGCGCACCTTGCTGCTCCCAATAGTTGAAGTGTCGGAATGTCGTCGACAATGTAGATGAACTAGGCGACCAATGGTGCCCCTAGTATGGTTGGTATGACTAGTGGAGGGAAAATGCCCCCAGTGTGGTTGATATGATCAGTGGAGGAAAAATGCCCCCAGCGTGGTTGATATGATCAGTGAAGGGAAATTGCCCCCAGCGGCGATACATACGTTGGTGTAGCCTATAGCTGTTGCACAACCAACAATGACGCCTTACATGCACCGAGCAAGGTTGTTTTAGTATAGAAGTAGTTGCACGAGCCTCATGAAGAAACGTCATGGATCATGAGCATACATAATAAACACACGGAAGAAACAAAACCATGAAAAGCAAAACAAAGGTTTATTTTTGTTTTATTGGAGATTTTGGCTTTTCCGCTAAACACTAGCTATGAGTGTGATATCAGAAAAGGCTGCCGAAGGACTTTGTCATTGGGAACCGTCGAAGAACCATGACGGTTATGATTCAACAACCTTTTTTTTTACGTGTGTATGTGTGTGCATTGGGTGATCCCGAGAGGCAACAAAGAATCGTACCCTAGCCCATCGGAGCAATGAGTAACCACATAGCTCCACCACGCTTCCTTCCATGCCTCAAGAACGCAGAAAACATGGGTGAGGAGGAGTTATGATAACTGGTTTTGGGACAACAGCTTGTAAAAGTTCATCATGCCTTTGATGAGGGGTGGTGAATGACTACCAACCGCCTTCTTTCCAGTGGTCCCCTTATTTCCCAGAACCGCTGGTCTTGCTTGGAGCCTATGGAGACTTTCTTTCTATGAGGATTGCTTGTATGACCCTCATTTTTTTTACTTCATGATGTATTGTTTTTTCTTGAACTTGCTTGGAACTTGCTTCATTAGCTTGATTGCTCGAATTTGCTGGAAGATCATTGACATTTCTTCGGGGAACCACCTTGCGAACTTGGAAGGTAGCCATCCACCTTGGTGGACTAAAAACCCTCAGGCATATTATGTGGGGCTTTTGGTGGCACACCCCAGGGTTGCCAAGTGGCTACACACCAAGTCCAACTTATGTTGGATTAGGCAGCCCTTTCCTGATCTTTTCCTAGAATCTTCCCTGGGGCGAGGTGTCTCTACGAACCCAAGGCACATCCAGAAGCATGGGGATATGGGACCTCATTACTCGAAAGTGTCCCAAGTAGTCTCCTCCGTTGCCTCTCGGAACATATACGGTGTTGTGTGTTGTGGGTTGTGGGTATAGGTGCCGCTCCACTTACCACGATTTACACCGTGCTTCCGCTAGACAAGTCATAGGGCAGCCAAATCATCAGTCACGAGCTTTGTGTGATTGGGGAAAGCCATTTTAATGTAGGACCTGATAGTCCATGGTTTAATAAAACATTTTTTTTTAAGCAAAGAAAAAAGAGAGAAAAAACGGAAACAACGAGAGAGAGAGAAATGTCGTATGCGGAAATGATCACGCGTAATATTTCTTTAGATACCTCCCATTGATAGGTGGCATTGGGCGTTCACCATGTTGATCGATCAGCTGGTAAGCACCGCCATCGTACACTTGCTCAATGACAAATGGCCCTTCCCATTTAGGCTCAAGTTTTCCTTTCGCTTTACCTTTTACCACAATGGGGCGCCGGAGTACAAGAACTAGTTCTCCCTTACGGAAAACTCGTGGTTTAACGAGCTTATCATATGCGCGTACCATGTTTCGGCGATATAGCTCTAAATCTTGGAGCGCGTTGAGTCGATCTTCTTCCAAGGAATCCAGCTGCTGAAATCGTAGCCGAATTTGCTCGTCTTGGGTAATATCATCATGTATGGCCACTCTTAGGGATGGAATTTCCACCTCCAGAGGGAGAATAGCCTCACTTCCATATACTAAAGCATATGGAGTGGCTTGGGTTGGTGTACGGACCGTAACACGATATGCCCAAAGAGCTTCATAGAGACGATCATGCCAGTCACGTTGATGTTTGTGTACTGTCCTTTTCAAGATTTGGCCAAGGGTATTATTAAATGCTTCAATTAAGCCATTGGCCTGTGGATAGTACCCTGTAGAGTAGTTCCACTGAATCTTATACTTGGTCATGAATCGGACCATCTTATGCGACTTAAAAGCCTTGGCATTATCGGAGGTAATGCGATGTGGGACTCCAAAGCGATAAATGATATTACGCTCTAGAAAGTTTATAACATTGTCGGTTTTTACCTCACTTAGTGGTACTGCTTCCGCCCACCTAGAGAAATAGTCCGTGGCAGCAAGTATGAATTTGTGCCCCTTAGAGGATGGAGGATCAAATGGACCAACAACATCTATACCCCATGCATCAAAAGGCCATGCGGGTACGGTTGGGTGTAGAGGGACTGGTGGTTGGTGTTTTATAACACCGTGGATTTGACAACTGTGGCATGCCCTCGCTATGTTAAGGCAATCTTTCATGACCCCAGGCCAATAGTAGCCACTTAGTTTGATACTATGATACATTTTTGGTCCACTTTGATGCCCACCACAAACATCATGGTGGACCTCTTACAAAACATAGTCCGCTTCATTTCTAGACACACACCGTAGTAGCATCTCTTGTCCAAAAGCGCGCCGGTATAAAGTCCTTGCTTTAATTACGTAGGAAGGCAGGCGTCGCTGCAACCTGCGCCTTTCCACTCTATCACTCGGGAGTATCCCATGGTTAAAGTAACTCTAGAAATGGCTTGCTCCAATCGTCATCATGACTGACATTGGAAACCACGTGGTTTACTTCATATTCAGGTGGGATTAGTTCCAGTACGGCTGGGAGGAGCCACCTTTCCTCTATTTGTACTTGAGCGGGTTCCCCTTGGGGGAGCACTAACGCTGCTGCAAGTTTAGCTAATGCGTCTGCTGAGGCATTCTTACTCCTTGGAACATGAAATAATTGTACATGCTCGAATTTCCTCATGAGAACTTGGGCTGCCATGTGATATGGTACCAGTTCTGGTTTACGTACTTCATATATGTTGTTTACTTGGCGAATGATAAGCTGAGAATCTCCATATATTAATATGTTCCGCACATCCATGGAGAGTGCTAGAAGGAGGCCAAAAAGAAGAGCCTCATATCCGGCTTCATTATTAGTGCACTCCTCTTTGAGGAGGGAAAAAGAGTGATGCATGGTGCCCCCTTGAGGGGTCTTGAAAACCAAACCTGCGCCGGCTCGTCGCTTAACTTCTCCATCGGGATCCATCTCTGTGCGAGCGGCTCCATCGAAATATAGTTCCCATTGGGAATCGATGTCGACGGTAAATACTTCCTCACCAGGCAACTCAACAATCAATGGAGAGTCGTCGGGCAGTGGATGTGCTGCAAGAAAATCAGCCAATGCTTGACCTTTAATTGCCTTTTGTGGAACATAAGTAATACCATATTCCATCATGGACACGGCCCATTTACCGAGGCGGCCCATGAGCACAGGTTGATTTAGCACATACTTTAAGGGATCGGCACGTGCTACAAGTTGTATCTCGTGCGCTAGCATATAATGTCGTAACTTTTTTAGGGCAAAAATTAGCGTTAAACACAACTTTTCTATGGCCGAATAATTATGCTCAGCACCAGCCATGGTACGACTCAGATAGTAGCAGGTTACTTCTTTTCCTTCATCATTGTGTTGAGCCACTAGTGCACCAACCGAGGAGGGCTGGGCAGCAATATAAAGAATAAGTGTCCGTCCTCTAGTCGGAGCGGCTAGGACAGGAGGGTTTAATAGATATCGCTTAATACTTTCAAGCGCGTTTTGGCATTGCTCGTCCCATTCAAAGGGGACCCCTTTCCTCATCAGTCTCGTGAAGGGTTGGGTACGCCCTGAGAGGTTAGATATAAAACGACGTATATACGCCAAATGACCTTGTAAGGATTTTAACTCTTTCAAATTCTTAGGTGGCGGCATGTCTCGTATTGCTTTAATGTTCTTTGGTGAGATCTCGATGCCACGGTGATGCACAATGAAACCCAAAAATAGACCAGATTGTACGGCAAAGGCACATTTTAGATGATTCATCTTTAGTTGATGTTTCCTTAGACGAGTAAAGACGACTCTTAAATCATCCTGATGCTGCAGGCGATCTCTGGTTTTGACAACCATGTCGTCGACGTAACATTCCACAGAATCATGGATAAGTTCTCCCAAAACACAAGTCATGGCGCGTTGATATGTTGCACCTGCATTTTTTAGTCCAAAAGGCATTACAGTATAATAGAAATTGCCCTTGGGCGTTCGGAAGGCAGTGTCAATTGCATCGTGCTCATCCATCTTAATTTGATTATAGCCGGATGATCCGTCCATGAAGGACAAGGCACCATAACCTCTTTTATGAAGCCGGCGGTGATGAGTTTGTCCACCTCGGCGATGATACTATCTTGTAGTTCTGAGCGAAAGCGGCGTGGTTGCTGCTTTACTGGCCTGAACTGGGGATCAATCGCTAGCTTGTGAGTGGCGACCTGGGGGTCAAGCCCTGGCATTTCTTTATATGACCACGCAAAGCAGTCCCGAAACTCTATTAAGAATTCTCGGTAACTTTCACGTTCTTGCAGTGTGAGAGAGGCACTGACGAAAGTAGAGCGTGGGTCATCCTCCGTACCCAAATTAATCTCGACGAGCTCGTCAATAGTGCATTGCCCACCATCCTCAAATTGTAGAGGGGCGGGAGCGGCATCGAGAACCTCTCCTTGATTAATTGGCATAGCTCTATGAACCATCATCCACGTGATATGTCGGTTTTTTCTTTCCATCATCTTGAGAATCATATACATAATTCATATGGCATGCAAAATGTTGCGCAACGTCATACTCTTCATCCTTGTTTTCACAGGATTCAGAGTGGATATAGCCCAAACCGTACTTCGGTTGTGTCTTGCTTTTACTCTTAACAAGCTTCTCGGCTTGTTACCACCACTCCTCGCAAATGGCGGGTGGCGACGGTAACCTGAAATTTGTTTGGAGTTTAATTCCTGCTTTTTCCAATAAGCGAACCATTCTAGGTTCTGCTTTCATAGTAGTTGAAACTACATCAATGCCAAAGCAAGAGGGAGAAAGATTAAGTATAAAGTCACAAGGTTGTGACCATGGTACCTTATAAAACAGGGTAGGGTCAGAACCTCTGTGTTGTCCTGGGACCAAACGGACTTCCAGTGGCATTGTTACTAATACATACATGGACGGGGGTTGTTTAAGTATAGCTCCCCTTGATTTCTCTATCTCCTCAACCCTTTTCTTTACAGTTCCTTCCGATGGCGTGGAACCTTCAGTTGTGGGCAACTGTAGCACAACGGAGGAGGGTGCTTTGCCCGCGTTGTTAAGGAGTTTAGGAACTCCTCAATACGAGTGGAGCTGTAGCGGAAGCTTCCACACTCGACAAGGGTGATGGTGTTTGTAGTGTAGCAATGAGGAAGTCCTCATTGCCAAAATGAGAGTGACCATAGCGAGGCATTTTCATGGAGGTTCGTCCTCTCCCGCGACCTCTACTTGAGGATTTTATCGATGAAATGTGCTTTCCTAAGGACTCGGTCCCCAAAGAAGGGGTAGAGCTGGGCATGATGAGTATATCTGCGGGAGGGGCCACCCTTCCTTGTTGGGTTTGCGGCTCCTCGCTTGGGAAGTAATATTTTGCATCAGCATGATGTGCTTCTTGGATGGTGTAAGGGTTTGGATTACCGGCTAAGCGGTGTTGTTCACCACTTCCATCCATAAATTTTAAGGATTGGTGTAGTGTAGAGGGGACTACTTGATACTTGTGTATCCATGGTCTACCCAATAGTGCTGAATATGAGGTCTTTGCTTCAATAACAAAGAACCGCACCTTAAAACTGAAGGTGAACATTTGAATTTTCAGAGCAATAGAGCCCAATGCCGACCTTCCTTGATTATCGAAACCACAAATGACAACTTCAGTTGGCTCCAAGTCATCCAACGTGAAGCCAGCACGGGTTAAACTTCGAACCGGCAAGATAAATACGGCTGAACCAGGGTCAATGAGAATACGTCTCAAGTGAGCCTTTCTAATGTTGCCTTCTATATAAAGTGGACGATTATGATTATCATCTCCAATCACTTTATCTTCCTCTGTGAAGGTAATATCATTTGTGCTCAAGAAGTTGCACAGTATATTATGCTTTGCCATTGTTACTTCATAGCGATTTGAGTCTTCCAAAGCTTGATAAGAGCTTGCCGAAGTTCAGGCACCAACATAAGTGCATCATACACACTTAGAAGTGGTTTCAGGTGTGCTACTATGTTGTAATCTATGTTTGGAGATGTGCCATCACCCTCTACGGGTTCTTCCTCCGTATTACGCTTTTCGGCGACAACCTCCTTGGGGTCACCTATTTTTCCTCCCACAACCTTCGTGGGTTAGATTTTATGAAGCTCTTGCAGAACCTTTCCTCCTCGAAGGTTCATATTCACTTGAACTTGAGACTCGTGTGATGCACTTTCTGCATGTAGAGCCTCTTTTTCATGTGGTGTTATTGCATCTTCAGAAGAGACGCTAGTGTCTGAACAATATTCAAGTATGACATTGCATGCAGCCTTTCTTGGTGAAGGTTGAAGGGGTATTTTCCTCCACCTTATCTCCCGTAGAACTAGACATTTTCCTCCAAGTGCGAGGCATGAACTGCTCCAAGGTTCATGTTTACATCTTTAGAAAGCGACCCTAGTGAGTGAGGGGCTTGCGTATATTGTGTGTATCTCCTCATTCGTGATTACATTATCATTGAAGAAGAGCTGTTAATTAGATTTACCATATTGAATGACAACGCTGGATAAAGCATTGTTGGGAGAAGGGGAGACATCGTTGGATGCCCCCACTTCTATAGTTTTAGAACATTGCCCGCATACGCAAGGCATGAAGTATGCCAAGGTGTGGACATGGTCGCCCTTGTTGGGAACATGTGATTGGTACAAACAGGAAACCATATTGTCAATGGCTTGATTACCCGTCGTTGAATACTATTTTTTTATAGTGCTTACACATTGTCGCTCGGACAAATAGCTTTGCATCATATGGCTTGGGTGTTGTCCTCCTCAAACACTTAGGGGTTGGCACTGGAAAGCCGACGATGCCCCCAGCGATTAGGCTTAACCATGCCACACCATTGTTTGGCTACACAAGTGTGTTCCTTAGAATTCCAAGTGGGAAGGTAATACTGGTGAAGTCTTTGAATGGTGTATTGGACAAAAATAAGAACAGAACATGTATAGTCCATGCATGGTTCCTAAGCCATATAATTAGCATGGATGCCCCAACATCCATCATGTTGCATCGTGGTCCATGGAGGCAACTCCATGAGAGCATCACGGTTACTCTGTTTCACAGAGTGCTTATTGGTTGTCTGACGGTACCGTGGAAATGCATCATTACAGACTCATGGTCATGTTGCTTATAGGATAATAGCCGTCATCATGTCGATAACATTCAGATTGACCGAGTTAGCATCTTATAACATACGTAGAGTATGCTATTATGAGCAAGAACCAACATCATAGTCATTGGTAGTCATGTTGGATAATCTACCCCTTCCCGGTAAAGTTGGGTGGATGCAGAATTATAGAGCTTCTTTGCATGATCGAAAATTGAAGGGAGGAAGCGATCATAATGGTATATGCAGAGAGATGTAAAATCCTTGGCATGCACTTCTCACCAATGATAGCATGAAAGGACTCACCCGTAACAGGAAATCATTCGATCATTGCATCGCCATGTAACGAAGCTTCTAATATTTAATCACACGTATCACCTTACACTAGCAAGATACACATGGCGTGTGATGTTTTTTTTACATGCACAGTCCATTTGCTTTTAGCAGGACACTGTGTTCTTACAAGAGAAATACATCCATCGAAATGTGATGGATTTTTATTGACATGCCTAGTCGACCACTCTGAGCAGGACTTGCATTTTATAGTGTGCCATCTCAATGAATCTTGATGAGCAGGAAAATAATAATTTTGACGACTTTCGGAGCGCATCAAAGATGGGAGGAGAACAATGTCCCACCGGGCGTGCCAATTTTGTTTCGCTAGAAAATGGTGTGTTTAGCGGAAACTATTCCCGGGGTTCTAGGGGTTTTCCCCTAGATATGTACATGAGAGTACAAATTTGCGGGCGTGCCGTCTTGTTAATAAAACAAGCAAATAAAATAACAAAAGACAATAATAAACACAATATATGGGAACACTGCATTTTTATTCATAGCATTGGATTGTACAAATACAAAGTGCATATTCCCATGAACTATATCTATTCCGCCTTCTGCGTCGCGCTCATGGAGTATCTGAATCAGGAGATTGCGTAGTTCATTGATTCCCGGAGCTTTTTGCAAGCATCCGGTTAATTACATCCGTAGGGTGGAGCCTACGGAATACCTCCGATTAAGCTGCGCTGATGGTCGTCGTGATAATTGGATTGCTCATCCATATGCATTGTGATATTTATCAATGTATTGTGTGGGTGGCTTTGTTTCGCCGATACCCGGTCACGTGCAATATCGCCATGTTGGTGTGACCAACAGGATATGTCGATGAAAGGGATGACTTTCGCCTCGTCGGTGCCCAGTCATGTAACACCCTGACTTCATCAGACGTGGACATGTGTGTGTTGCTATCGCCTCGTCGGTGCCCAGCAACGGTGTGTCCGTTCCCATAGGTTTTGTCGGGGGGTTACCCCCGAGTAGGGTAAAGGCAGAGGGTAAAGGCGCCTTACAGAAGAGAGGTTTGGTCGAGTAGCCGACTACCCGGTACCCGCTACCCGGCAGACTGCTACTCGGTCTCACCTCAAGATGGCCAGAAGGAAGAATCATTCAAGTTCTCTACGTTCGAGTAGAAGAGTTGGCCCGAGTACAATTGGCGGGAACAATTGGCGGGAACCTACTCGGGCCAGAAAGTCAAAGGAGCCGTTCTGACACAGGATCCCGCGTATCCTGGGTCCGTACTTGGCAGCATTCGAACTACTGTTCATCTGGGACCGGCCTGCCTGACAGTGACAGCATGGAAGCAGGCCGTGGCAGGATAAGGGGGGCCTACTCTGTGCTTAGGTACAGTGATACCAGTCTGTCCCCTAGTTTTGCCCAACGACTTTCCAGATGAAGCCAAGGTTAGGAACCAAAGCTGTCAGCGGGAACCCGGAAGAAGGACGGTGTGCACACAATGTCGACACTTGTCTAGATTTGGACGTATCCGGCTGGGCACCAGGTATATAAGGTGCCCCGCCGCCTCCTGCGCGAGGCATGCTCACATTGAACCCTAGAAACCCTAAGTTCTTGACCTAGCTCTACTCGGAGAGAGGAGAGTGGCTACTCGGTAGCGATATCCTTTGTACTGTGGCTACCCGGAGAAGCATCATAATACATACAGAGAGGCAGGAGTAGGGGTTTTACCTCCTCACGAGGGCCCTGAACCTGGGTAGATCGTGTTGTTTGCAGTGTGCTGTTCTCACCTCACGCGGCTACTCGTCGCGTGATCCCTCCCCGGACACCTCCAGCGTCCTTCGTCCCCACATCTTTAGCCATCCCATGGCATCTGCCGTGACACCACCACGACAGTTGGCGCCCACCGTGGGGCAACCAGCGGCGCTGGCTGGAGTTTCTGTTCGGACGGGATCTTCTTCATCGGAGCGCGTGGTTTGTGGCCTTGTCCACAGATTCGGCTCTTTCGACTTCGTCACCGACAACGCCGGCTGTTTCGGCGGCATGGCAATGCCTGAGGGCGGCTCGGTGATCTCCTTCGGCTCTCACCTCGTCTACGTCGCCACCGTCGCCAACAGCGCGTACCCTGAGCTGGTGCATGACGCGGAGGATCCTCCCGCGGTGATTGCTGCTCGCGGAAGGCCCGCATGCAGCCCTGAGAGCTGCGCTGAGGTGATGGTGACGGGGTTGGCGGCAAACACTGGCGCCGCTGCTACTGGCGCTGCGGCCGTCGTCGAGGAGACGGATGAACCGCCTGCTGGTGGCAGGACTCACCGGCCCTACGAGAGGGAGAGCAACTTGCCGCCTTCCACGTCTACGGTCATCCCCGCGTCTGCTGCGCGAGCCGGTATGCCCACTCCCACCGACATCGAGCTCCTAGCCGCGAGGGAGCAGCTCGAGCGGCAACGCCAGGAACTGCTTGCCGAGCAGGCGGAGTTGGAAAAGATCAGGCTTGAGCTGAGTCTAGACCAGCTCGAGTACAACAAGGCTCACGGCTTCACGCCAGTCGCCAGGAGGCCTAGCAGGGTAGGCGCTACGCGGCGCAACTTGGGTGTCGAGATGGCAACGGTTGCGGAGGTGCCCGCTCAGTCCGCCACCGCGAACACCTTCACAAGGCCAAGGTACAGCACACCCGCCAAGACGCTCAGGGCTGCAGAGGCCGTAGCTGCCGAGTTGCCGCGCCTGGATGGAGAGGCGCGTCTCAGGCAGCAGGAGAGGCTCAACGAGTTGGTGCTGGAGGCCGCTAGGCAGAACGAGGAGTTCCGGAAGGCCAACCCGGGTGCTGGAGCTTCGCAGGTGGTTCACTCGCACGCGGCTAGATCTAACGATCAGGCCTCGTCTCCGCATCCTAGCCGCGAGAAGAGCCGCAGCAGGCGCTCGGGTAGAGACAGGCAAATGCAGGTGTATGACCCGGCTGCTGCCGCGAAACAGGTTGCTGTGCCGCAGCAGTCCGGGCGGGAACACAACGCTGCAAGAGCAGGCTCTCAAGCACATCAAGCTCAAAGCCATGCCCGAGATGCCGCGCGCCCAGGTTCTTCTCGGCAACCCGGAGCTCAGCCTACTCGGCAGAGGCAGCAGCCGCGCGCCGTGGCACCAGTCGCCAACCCGGTGGAGCAGCCTGCAGCTGTGCAGGTGGACAGGTATGATGATGGCTACTCGGCTATGGAGATGGCTGGCTATGATATTCATGACCGTGTTGGTGAGCGCGTGTTGGCGCCTGGAGATGCAAGGCACCAGCTGGACCGTATCAGCTTGTCGGCGCGGCTTGAGAGCACTGGTCCGCCTGGCCCCGAGTGCTTTGGCCCGCGTATCATGAACGAGCCTTCCGTGAAGGGCTTCCAGCTTGCAAGAGGCACCAAGAGCTACAATGGCAGCACCAAGCCTGAAGATTGGCTCAATGACTACGTCACCGCGGTCCATATCGCGAATGGCAACAGAAGATGGGCTGTGCGCTATGTTCCACAGATGCTAGAGGGTCCAGCTCGCACTTGGCTCAACAACTTGCCCAAGAACAGCATTAACTGCTGGCTGGACTTCTCGGATGCCTTCATCAGCAACTTCACGAGCACATACAAGAGGCCGAATAGGCCACAGCAGCTTTCAGCTTGCAGGCAGCGAGAAGACGAGACAGACCGCGAGTACCTTACTCGGTGGAGCACTTTGAGGAACACCTGCGAGGGTGTGAATGAGGCACAGGCCATCACTTGGTTTGCGCAGGGTTGCCGACATGGCAGCATGCTTTGGCAGAGATTGCAGAGAGAGATGCCGAACACCCTGGCCGAGACCATCAAGATTGCGGATCAGTACGCACTCGGTGATCCTACTCAGCCACTGATGGACTCCTCTGAGCCGAGAAGAAACTTCAACAGCAGCAAGCGCAACGAGTTCCGCAACAAGCGCCGAGTAGATACTCGGTATGATCCTGAAGAGGTGAATGCAGTGAATGTCGGAGGCGGTGGTGGCCAAAGGCAAAAACCTGCTGGAGCCTACGGGCAGAACCAAAACCAGGGCCAAGGCAACAAGAAACCGTTCCGCACTGCTCAGTCGGGTAGCGGGAACTCCGAGCAGCCGAAGAAGTTTGTCTTTGATGACATGAAGGATGACCCATGCAGCTTTCACACTCACCATCCTTCGAGGCCTGCTAACCACACTACTCGGCAATGCGAATGGTGGGATGTGATCAAGAGTGATGGCTTGCCTCCTCCTCCTCCCCTGCCAGCCGCCAATGCTACTGTTCAGCCTACTCGCGCACCCGCAGCTCGGCCGCCAGTGTACCCGAGAAGAGAGAATGTGAACCAGGTGGCTTTAGGAGCCAACCAGAACTTCAACAATGAGAGATACCGCAACAACAACAACAGCTACAACCGCAACAACAACAACAGAGGCAACAACAACAACTATCAGGGCAACAACAACAATGGCAACAATGGGGGCAATGGCTCCAACCAGTACCAAGAGCACCATGAGAGCTATATGATCTTCACTTCTGAGGCAGTCGACAAGCAATCACAGCACAGGCGGGCCATGGAGGTCAATGCAGTGATTCCTGCTGTTCCTCACTACATGTACTGGTGCGACCAGGAGATCAGGTGGTCCCGAGTAGATCATCCCAAGGTGATGCCCAATCCGGGTAGCTATGCCTTGGTGCTGGATCCAACCTTCCTGGGTCCCGAGAAGAATGTGAGGTTCAGCAAGGTGCTAATCGACAACGGCAGCAGCATCAACATTGTGTACAAGGACACACTCGAGAAGCTTGGCCTGGCCGAGAACATGATGCTGCCCAGCAAGACCACCTTCCATGGCATTGTGCCCGGGATCTCGTGCAACCCGATTGGCCGAGTGTGGATAGATGTGCTATTCGGTACCCGGGAGAACTGCCGCACGGAGCGCTTACAGTTCGAGGTGGTGGATCATCAGAGCCCCTATCATGCTCTACTCGGCAGGCCTGCTCTGAGAAAGTTCATGGCCTCTACACATGTGGCTTATCGGAAGATGAAGATCCCTGGTCCCAATGGCATCATCACCATCTCGGGAGAATACAAAAAGTCCATGGAGTGTGCCTCTGCTAGCTCCCAGCTGGCGGAATCGATGGTGATTGCTGCCGAGAAGAAGAAGATGTACGAGGTGGTGGCCATGGCTCAGTCCGCACAAGCTGGCGCACAAGGTGTGCCGAGTACACAGCATGGTACTGCTTTCCAAGCTGCCAAGGAGACCAAGACAGTCCAGGTCGACCCCGAGTTCCCCGACCGCGTAGCCATCATTGGTTCCGGGTTGGCGGAGAAATAGGAAAGCGAGCTCATCCACTTCCTCCGTGAGAATCGGGATGTATTCGCCTGGACCAATGAAGATCTACCAGGAGTCCCGAGGGAGTTGGTTGAGCACTCTTTGCATGTGCGTCCTGACGCCAAGCCAGTGAAGCAGGCTATGCGCCGTTTCGGAGATGAGAGAAGGAAGGCCATCGGTGATCAGATCACCAAGCTGTTGATAAGTAACTTCATCATAGAAGTGCTGCATCCGGATTGGTTAGCCAACCCGGTCATGGTCGAGAAGAAAAAGGAAGATCCCAAGGCTGCTACCGCATGGCGAATGTGCGTCGACTACACCGACTTGAACAAGGCATGCCCCAAGGATCCTTTCCCGCTACCTCGCATCGATCAGGTGATCGATTCCACTGCTGGTTGTGAACTGCTGTCTTTCATAGATGCCTACTCTGGTTTCCACCAGATTGCACTCAACCCTGCTGATCAAATAAAGACTGCTTTCATTACCCCGTACGGGGCTTATTGCTATCGTGTCATGTGTTTTGGCTTGAGGAATGCGGGTGCAACCTATCAGAGATGCATGCAGAAATGCTTGCACGACCAGCTCGGCAAGAATGTGCAGGTGTACGTAGATGACATTGTCATCAAAACGAATAAAACACATACTCTGCTTGCCGACCTGGAGGAAACCTTTGCTAACCTACGCAAGTACAAAATGAAACTGAATCCGAGTAAGTGCACCTTTGGTGTACCGGCTGGAAAGCTACTCGGTTTTCTGGTTTCTAGTCGGGGCATTGAAGCCAATCCTTCTAAGATAAAAGCTATTGAGAGCATGTCTTTACCGAGATCACTGAAAGATGTGCAGAAATTCACGGGTTGTTTGGCATCTCTGAGCCGTTTTCTGGGCCGAATGGGCGAGAAGGCCCTGCCTTTGTACCAACTGATAAAGAAAAGTGACAAGTTTGTCTGGACTCCGCAAGCGGACGTGGCATTCAATGAGCTGAAAGCAATGCTGGCTAGCGCTCCCGTCTTGGCTAGCCCGCTACCCAAGGAGCCTATGCTGTTGTACATTGCTGCGACTAACCGAGTAGTCAGCGTGGTGATAGTGGTGGAGCGAGAAGAGGAAGGCAAGAGTGTGCAGCGCCCAGTCTATTATCTCAGTGAAGTGCTGTCCAGCTCCAAGCAGAACTATCCGCACTACCAGAAGATGACATATGGTGTGTACCTGGGCGCCAGAAAGCTGAAACATTATTTCCAGGAGCACCCCGTCACGGTTGTGAGTTCTGCTCCCATCTCGGATATCATGGGCAACAAGGAGGCGAGTGGCAGAGTAGCCAAGTGGGCGATTGAGCTAGCCGCGTACGCTCCCGCGTATGCGAGAAGAGAAGCAATCAAGTCTCAGGTCCTGGCGGAGTTTCTTGTGGACTGGGCCGAGATGCAGTATGAACCTCCTGCTCCAGTTTCCAACTATTGGAAGATGCATTTTGATGGCTCAAAGGTGAAAGAAGGCCTTGGCGCTGGTGTTGTGCTTACGTCACCCAAGCGAGATCGGCTCAAGTATGTGCTGCAGATTCATTTCAAGGCATCCAACAATGTAGCCGAGTACGAGGCAGTGGTGCATGGTTTGCGAGTAGCAAAGGAGGTTGGTGTGCAGCGCATTATATGCTATGGCGATTCAGATCTGGTGGTACAGCAAGTCTCGGGTACCTGGGATGCTTTGGATGCCAACATGGCATCGTATCGTTTCCTGGTGCAGTCTATGACTGGTTTCTTCGAGGGTTGTGAGTTCCAACACATTCACCGAGCAGAGAACGAAGCAGCAGACGAGCTATCCAAGTTAGGATCTTCTCGGCAGTCCATCCCGGCAGGGGTCGCCTTGGAGCATTTGAGGAAACCATCCATCAAGCCCTCTCCCAACTCGGAGTAAATATTTGTCCCTTCTCTGCCAAGTGAAGAATCTGACCCAATGGAGATTGACTGGGAGAGTGCTGCAGGGAACCCGGGGACTGCCGTCCTCTACTCGGGAACTGCCACTCCTTACTCGGGGACTGCCAATCCTTACTCGGGGACTGCCATTCTTTACTCGGGGACTGCCAATCCTTACTCGGGGACTGCCATTCCTTACTCGGGGACTGCCATTCCTTACTCGGGGACTGCCACTCCTTACTCGGGGACTGCCGCCCTCAACCCAGAGGCTGTCGCATTTATTGAAGAAGTTCTCGCCAATCGGTCTGGGCTGCAAAGAAGCGCTCCTGCTCCTCCTGTGCAACCGCAAGAGCCTGTCCCAATGGAACTGGACGAACCAGTGTTTCCCATACGGGAGACACCGAGTTGGGCTATGCCCATATTATCCTTTCTAAGGGACGGCACTTTACCTGAAGATGAGGTGACTGCGAGGCAGATTCAGAGAAGGTCCAAGGGCTACACCATAGTCAGAGATGTGCTGCACAAGAGAAGTGCCACTGGCGTGCTGCAACGTTGTGTGAGCCCGGAAGAGGGAGAAGAAATTCTGGTGGAGATACACCAAGGAGAATGCGGGCATCACGCCTCATCTCGGGCATTGGTCAAGAAGGCTTTTCGGCATGGCTTCTACTGGCTCACTGCACTACAGCAAGCTGAAGATATTGTGAGAAAGTGCAATGACTGCCAGATGTTCGCAAGTAAGATTCACATGCCTGCTTCCGAGTTGCAAACAATTCCTATCACATGGCCGTTTGCTGTTTGGTGCTTGGATATGGTTGGCCCCTTCAAGCCGGCTAAAGGCAACATGACACATATCTTGGTCATGGTGGACAAGTTCACCAAGTGGATTGAAGTGAAGCCTATTCGGAAGTGCGATGGGGTCACAGCAGTGAAGTTCGTAAAGGATGTGATCATGAGATATGGCTACCCGCACAGTATCATCACCGACAACGGCACCAACTTTGCAGAGGGGGCAATGGTGCGATTCTGCAGAGATAAGCATATCCGACTAGACGTTGCGTCAGTCGCGCACCCTGCCTCCAATGGGCAAGTTGAGAGAGCAAATGGAATGGTACTGGCAGGCATCAAGCCAAGGCTGATTGAGCCACTGCTGAAAACACCTGGGTGTTGGCTAGAAGAGTTGCCAGCGGTGTTGTGGAGTCTAAGGACTACCCCTAACCGGTCAACCGGCTACACGCCATTCTTCTTGGTATACGGGGCTGAGGCCGTGTTGCCAATAGACTTAGAGCATGACTCCCCCCGAGTAGCCCTCTACACTGAGGTGGAGGCGAGAGAAGCTCGAGAAGACGACGTTGACCTGCTTGAAGAAGCAAGAGAGCTGACTCTGTCACGTTCGGCTATCTACCAGCAAAACCTGCGGCGTTATCATAGCCGAAAGGTGAGCCCAAGGGTTTTCCGAGAAGGAGACATGGTCCTTAGGCTTGTGCAGCGCACAGCCGGGATGCACAAATTGTCTCCTCCGTGGGAAGGGCCTTTCATTGTGAGCAAAGCGCTGCACAATGATGCGTACTACCTTGTAGATGTGCGCCCGTCGCAGGCGAACAGGGCAGATAAATCTGGAGAGGAAACCAAGCGCCCTTGGAATGTAGCTCTACTTCGTCGTTTTCATTCGTAAGCAAAGATGTGTATGTACCCTCTTATCCGAGTTGAAATTCTACTCTGCAATCTGAAATTGTTCTCGGGGACTGCCCTCGTCCAAAATTTCTCTAAGTGTTTTTACTCAGATTTACTGTTTTTCTACTCGGTTGCTTCACTTCGAAACTCATAAGCGTATTGAGTACTGTGTCTAAACCTATATGCCAACTCTTCGACTCTGCTGCTGTCCGAAACCCGGCTTCATGGCAAGCAAGAGAACAAGCAAAAGGTCACTGAGCACAAGAAAATCGCTAAGGAACAAAGAGTGCAGGAACCGAGTAGATTGTTTGTTACTTTTGTTCCCTGTTTCGTCTTCTCGGCTAAGTGGTGGGCTGCGTTACCATGATTGTTTCTAGCGGCTAAGTATTTGCAGCCCTACTCCTTGATTCTTGTGACTCGAATACCAAAAAAGCAACAAGTTGCGGGTAGAGCAGAGATGAAAAGATAGGGTGAATAAGAAATGCAACTCGGGGACTCGCATGGAAACGCAACTCGGCATTGAGCCAGCGTTGCTCAATTTGATTAATTTCGAAATAAACAAAGAGGGGATAAAAACTGCGTAGCAAGCATAAATAAGTCTGATACATATGCTCCCGGCATCCCGGGGATCTGATAAATGTGCAAGTGAAAAGTATGCAGGTAAAATTATGTGGAGGAGGCAGTGTTGTCAGTGCCGGCATTGGCTGCTGCATCTTCTGTGGTGGCCCTGGCTGCCGCATCCTCCTCGGCGCTGGCATGGGTGGCATCCGCATCCGACTGGACGATGGCGGACTCGTCCATCTCGACGTCCTGCTCGGTGGCTGCCAGGTCAGAAGTGGCCGTGGCCACCGAGATGGGCCCTGGAGCTGTAGAGGAACCGGAAGCTCGGCTGGGGGCGAGTATCGTGTCGTCAAGAGCGGCCCCTGAAGAGGTGCCGAAGTCGAGTGGGGCGGTGTCGATGTGCTCGGCCTCCTCATCGCCACTCGAGACGGCCGTGCCCTTCCCCTTCCCGGCCTTGCTCCTAGGGGAATCGAAGAAACCCGACTCCAGATCGGAGTCTGTCTCCTCATCATCTTCCTCGTCCTCCTCCACCTCGGTGTCGGGCTCGGGGAGGCCGTCGATGTAGATCTCCGTCTCAGCGCACTCCGCCACTTCATACGCGATCGATTTGCGCGTGGCCACGCAGTCGGGGTCTGTCTCCCACTTGGAGTTGTCGCGCTTCCCGCGGATGAGTTGCATGTTAAGATTTTCGTACCAGGAGGAGATGCAGAGAAGCATCAAGTCCGCGCCTGCACGAGCTCCGGAAGCACGCCACTTCTTCAACTCGGCCTTCACATTCTGCAGCTTGAGTGCGAGGCCCCGGATGGTTGTTGGCTCAGGATCCTCAGGCCAGAAGAGCTTGTGAAGCTCAAAGCCCACGCGCACGAGGTCAGAACCAACGGCGGCTAGGCGCTCGAACTGGCCTCGCATCACCAGCATGCTGTCTTCAATTTCGGCCCTGGTATCCTCTGGCTCGCCATTCGCAGCACGTGCTGCTTGGGCCTTGGCCAGAGCGGGCACGCAGGAAGAAATAATGGCAGGAAAGATTTCTGGGAAAACAAGTAAGAAATTCAGAATCAGAGAAGAAAAGAACCGAGTAGAGGAAGAACCGAGAAGAAATTCGACCGAGAAGAGAAAGATGCAGAGAAGAGAAAGCTTACTCTTAAGCTCGATGCGAAGCGCCTGCAGCTGGGTCTTCCAGGATTCTTCATTGGATATGTGCTTATCCTGGATTTGGCGCAGAGTATCCATCTATGCGAAGAGCCCAGCATTGGCCTTTGTCAGAACCTCGCACTCCTGCTTGAGGGTATTGATTCTGGCATTGAAAGTGGTCTCGGCTTTGGCCTTCTCGGCGATTGCTCTGTCCCTCTCGGCGCCAAGAGTGACAGCATCCTGCAGTGCCTTCTGCAGCTGGAGTTGCAACTGCTCCACCTCTGTGGTGTGGTCCTTCACCAACTCGACAGCCTGGTCGGACAGCTGCTTCTGCACCTCTTCAGGTTTGACGCAGTCTTGATGTTCTTCAACAAACAACTTATGATCTTCTGCGGAGAGACAAATAAGGTTAGCAGAGAAGCAGAGAAGAAACAGAAACATAATCACGCCGGGTAGACGGAAACTCACCTTCTAACTTCTTGATGGTGGCCTCGGCGTTCTCCACAAACGCGCGGCACTTCTCGTGCTCCTCAGCTAAGTTCTTCAGGTTGTCTGCAGAGTAGGGAAGGTTAGCGCAAAAGAAAGCGGACGCGGGCGTAAACAGGAAACGCAGTAACCGCATAGCTAAAAGCGTACCTTTCACTTCAGCCAGCTGCTGAGTGCTGTCGCTGGCATTCTTGTTCGCTGCCTCCGCAGCTGTTTTTTCCTTCTCCAATGCAGCGATCCGCCTCCTGGCGATAGAATGGTTCCAGAGAAGCACGCGGTATAAGTTGGTCCGCTTCAGGACGCTATCCTGAGAAGCGAGAAGAAAACAAGTTAGACAGAGCGGAAAAGATTCAACCCGAGTAGGAGGCTACTCGGAGAGTATCCGCCTACTCGACCAGAATCTCGGGGACTGGGTGATGGTAAAGGAAGATAAAGGCGAATAGAAGAGAAGAAAAATTCAACTCGGAGAAGGGCAAGCTGAGACTTACTGCATACGCTTGCTCGATGTCCTCGGCGTTCTTACGGTGCAGGAACATCTTGGCGGCGAGAGTGGCGGTGGCGGTGGAGACGGTCATGGGCTTGTATCCCAGATCCACTTTGTTCCAGTCGACGCGCATGTGGTCGATTGCGCCCAGTCCAAGGCCGTGCCAGTTGTCCGTGCCGAGAACCTTGCTGTCCCACTTGGCGTCGATGAAGCCAATGGTGTCGAGTACCTGCTCAAGGCTCCGGGATTTTATCGTTGGATCTTGGACTCCCCGAGAAGCAATAGTGACGGACTGGTTCTGATTTGGATCTGGGGGAGGGGAGTTCACGGCTACGGCCTTTCTACCCCTCAGAAGGGCTAGCTGCTTATCCTTGGGAGAAAAGCCAATTGTGTTTTGATGGCTAAGCTGAACCATGTAATCCGGGAAGCAGGGTTGACCAGCAGCAGCAAGAGCGGCGGAGGTAGCAGTAGCAACCGGGCCGGGAGCGCGAATCACCAGTGCTCCACCCGAGGCTGGCGGCGGCATTTGATTTTGATCTCTGGCCCGCTTCTTCGCCTTCTCTTTCTCGGCTTTCTGCTTCGCGGGATCCTCGGGTTGCTTCCCCTCAGCCTTGGCCTTCGCCTTCTCGGCGGCTACCTTCTCGGCAGTTTCCTTCTCAGTTTCCGTCTTCTCGGAAGGGTCTTTCTCAGCAGCTCCTTTCTCAGCTGCTCTTCTGTTAACTTCATCCTTCAGAGCATCAAGGGCCTGAGCCTGCTGCCTGGTCACTCTCCCAGCAGGGAGGCTGGCTGTAGCCTGAGTCTGCGGTGCCAAGGAAGAATCTGGCGCTGTGGTGCCTTGAAAAGTTGGTGGTGCCACGGACCCATCACCTTGCGCGGCATCTGGCTGGGCACTACTCGGTGTGGCGCCTGGCTGCACATCGCTCAGTGGATAGACATCTGTTGCAGTGGCATCCGTGGTGGTGGCGTCCTCTACTCGCTGCTCGGCAGCGGGATTTTCTTGTTCAGCAGCCCTTGTGGTGGGCTGCTCTTGCTCAGATTCTGGCCGCTCAAGGGCGGCGGTGTCCTGCATCTCCTGGTCCTGATTCTCCTCGGCATTGCTGGCCGGAGGAGAAGGGGGTCTTTCCTGATGTGCAGCAGTGTCCTGTGCTGCTGACTCTGCACGGGACTGCTGCTCCGAATCTGCTTCTTGAGCAGCAGTGCCCCGTGCTGCTGACGATGCACGGTTCTGCTGTTCTGCTTCTGCTCCTTGGGTGTTAGTGGCGTCATCCTCCTCATCGTCGAGATTGATCAGAGGTACTTGTGGTTTCTTGGCCTGGTCGGGCGCGAGAACGGCATTCGCGTCCATGGGAGGTCTGCCGAGAAAGAAAGAATCAGAAATTAGAAGGAGATTGGGGAAAACAGCACAGCGTGAGAGGAGAGACGACCGAGAAGAAAACTTACGCAGTGGTGGAAGGGAGCGTCCGCCTCGGCTTCTTCGCGACCGCCTTGGTCGGCTTCTTCTTCTCGGCTGGCTTTTTCCTCTTGGTGGGAGGCTCTTGGGCGTCACTGCCTGTCCGCTTGCGGGTGTTGGGGGCTGCGACGGACAGAGGTTTGACGACAAGGACCGCATCGTCCTCGTTCTCGTCTTCGTCCTCATCCTCGTGCTCATCAGCAACATCATCTGCGGATTCAGGAAAGAAAAGGTGCAAGTCAGAAACAACAATCGGTGGATTGGTGTTTCTTGAGAACGAGCAAAGCGAGTGCACAATTACCTTCAGATTCGTCCTCCGGCCAGTCGCGGAGAGATGACTCGGCCTCGCGTTTCTCCGTCGTTGGGGAGCGCGAGAGATTGATCTGATCCGCGGCATCGAAGGAGGGCACATCGTCCTCCTCGCGATCGGCATAGAAGTTGCCATCGAAGCGCTCGCAGCTTTCAATTTTCTGGCGAGTAAGGATCTGGAAAACAGAGAAGGATCACAGATTAGCCGAGTATCAGGAAGGAATTCTACTCGGATAGGCGTGCAAGCACAAAGCACACTAAGCCTAGGCAGCTCACTAATTATTTCTACCCGGATAGGCGTGCAAACACAAAGCATACGAGGCCTAAGCATGATTGCAGAATATCCTACACGGAAAGGCGTGCAGGCACGAAGCACACAAAGCCTAAGGATTGTTTCCGAGTAGGCTACCCGACAAGGCGCGCAAGCTCAAAAGCACATCAAGCCTAGGCGATTCGGCTAAGTATCCTACTCGGTGCAGAAAGCAGTGGCTACTCGCGGCAAGAAGAAGAATCATCTACTCGGAAAGCATATGCAAAAACAGAGTAAGGAGGACATACCCGCTCAATCGGCTTCGTGCGGCTATATGGGACGAACCCGTACTGCCAATTGTCGCTGAGGCCTGTCATCAAGATGGCCCTTGCGTGCCCGGGAACGTCAATGTTGTCGATCTCGATGGTTGTCGTCCTGGTGCAGTCGCGGGGGCCTCCCATGTAACACATGAGATGGCAGCGCTCCTGCAGAGGCAGCACTCGGCGCTGGATCCAGCAAGCCACCGGATCATCATTCTTGAGGCCTTGCTCTATCAGCCAGCCAAGCCTATTCTCTATCTCGATGGCGTTGTCGTCATTGGCGGGCTTCTCCTTCCAGTTCTTCTGAGTGGGAGCACGGAGGCTCCAGGCGGGAAGGTTGATTCGATCATTTACCTGGGCTCCTGCGGTGGCGGGAATGTTCTTGACGTAGAAGAACGTTTTCTGCCACAGTCGGACGGAGTCCAGCCCTTTGACACGGGGATGGTTCGTCTGGGACCGCTGCACCATCATGGCGCAGCCGGTGTCGGTTGCGCGGCCGGCCACGCCTGCGGTTTCCTTCTTCCCGACGGTCTGCTGGCGGAGGTGGAAATACCTCAACCAGGTATCCATCGTCGGGTGGATGCCGAGGAAGGCCTCGCACACCACGGCGTGGTAGGCGAGGAAGACGACGGCGTTCGGCGGCAGATGATGCATCTGAAGGCCGAAGTGGTCAAGAAACTTACGAAGAAAATCGGAGGCCGGCAGTCCAAAGCCGCGCTCGAAATGCGCCATGAACACGACGCGCTCACCCTCCCGTGGGGTTGGCACGAGTTCATCGTCAGGCGCCCGGCACTCCACGCCGGGAGGAACTCTCCTGGTATTTACGAGCCAGGCGAAATCTTCAGTGGTGACGATTGAGCCCGCCCAGCCGGCTTTGGCCATCGTTGCGAGTAGGAGGAGTGGAAGAAATTGGACGGAGGTGGTTGTGCGAATTGAGTCCGCGGCGGCGCGAAGGCTTGCGCGGCGGCGGAGAGCTCGGTGGCAGAGGAAAGCAGAGGACGAAAGAGGAATAGTGCAAGGGAAGGGGAAAAGGAAGTTACCGGCGGGGGTATTTATACCCTCCCCGCGGGTTTACCGTTACTATCGTGGAAGTGGGATCGATCGTGCCGTGTGGTGGGATCTGTGGCCGGCTAGAAACGCACACAAGCGCAGGATGCGCGCGTAATGGCCGCAATTGATCCCACCATCAAATCGTGGCCAGTTATTACTCTTGATGGGACGTGACGAGTGGGTGGGCCCACTACCTGGAAACTGGGCGCGTGGCACGATGTGTCGTGGGCAGCGAAACGACAGGGTCGTGGATGCTTGACACGCGTCCGGCTGCGGCACGAACGGCTGGATGGTGCTCTGCGCCGCAACGGCTCAATTCAAGAAAATTCTCTAAGTCTTTTTACTCGGTTACAGAGTAGAAAGCAAGTGCTACTCGGAAGACAAGAGACAGAAGATACTTGTCAGAGTGCTACTCGGAGGCCGTTTACTCGGCATCTTGAGGTTCAAGGGCCGTGAGGCAAAGATTGATTTTAAGCTGGCAGAGCCTAGTGAACGAGTTCGCAAGACTCAACCAGCTTCGGGGACTGCTGTCGGGGGGTTACCCCCGAGTAGGGTAAAGGCAGAGGGTAAAGGCGCCTTACAGAAGAGAGGTTTGGTCGAGTAGCCGACTACCCGGTACCCGCTACCCGGCAGACTGCTACTCGGTCTCACCTCAAGATGGCCAGAAGGAAGAATCATTCAAGTTCTCTACGTTCGAGTAGAAGAGTTGGCCCGAGTACAATTGGCGGGAACCTACTCGGGCCAGAAAGTCAAAGGAGCCGTTCTGACACAGGATCCCGCGTATCCTGGGTCCGTACTTGGCAGCATTCGAACTACTGTTCATCTGGGACCGGCCTGCCTGACAGTGACAGCATGGAAGCAGGCCGTGGCAGGATAAGGGGGGCCTACTCTGTGCTTAGGTACAGTGATACCAGTCTGTCCCCTAGTTTTGCCCAACGACTTTCCAGATGAAGCCAAGGTTAGGAACCAAAGCTGTCAGCGGGAACCCGGAAGAAGGACGGTGTGCACACAATGTCGACACTTGTCTAGATTTGGACGTATCCGGCTGGGCACCAGGTATATAAGGTGCCCCGCCGCCTCCTGCGCGAGGCATGCTCACATTGAACCCTAGAAACCCTAAGTTCTTGACCTAGCTCTACTCGGAGAGAGGAGAGTGGCTACTCGGTAGCGATATCCTTTGTACTGTGGCTACCCGGAGAAGCATCATAATACATACAGAGAGGCAGGAGTAGGGGTTTTACCTCCTCACGAGGGCCCTGAACCTGGGTAGATCGTGTTGTTTGCAGTGTGTTGTTCTCACCTCACGCGGCTACTCGTCGCGTGATCCCTCCCCGGACACCTCCAGCGTCCTTCGTCCCCACATCTTTAGCCATCCCATGGCATCTGCCGTGACACCACCACGACAGGTTTGGAACATGTAGATAAAGTAGTGACCTGGCCTCGTCGGCACTTGGCCATGATTTCGTCTAGCCTCGTCAGCACTAGACGTAAGAAAAATATGATGTGAAGATGACCTTCATCTTAATCGATGTTTGGCCAAGATATTGGTGTAGAAAATATCATGGATGCATGGTGGATGATGCTTATCAAGTATTTTAATCTCGCGTCCTTGTAGGAGCAAGATTAATGTTGCTTCTATGATCTTCGCCTCCTTTTGAGGGGCGGTGTAGATGGAAATATGATCAATCATGCCTCATGCCGAGGAGCAATATCATCATGGTGATTTAAAATCTTTGTACTAGATCTTAGCCGCGTACGTTCATCGTAATTTACACAAAGCCACAGTCGAATACCCTCGGTGGAGTAGACGTCCTGTGGCCGGGTAATTTTTGTAGGTAATTCCGTCTTATCGGGAAGCTTTGATTTAAGCCTCACATCGACGACGGAATTTATGATCCGTGAACATCGCCTTTCACCATCGAATCGATTGGCGATGATGATGCCATAGAAGAATTCGTCCATAAAGAGAGATTTAAGAAACCACGAAAATTTGGCTAGACTTCTTACCAGTAGGGAAGCATGCGACAATCGTCATCAGACCGCGGCGGGGATTTTCGAAGATTTTTGTTGGACTGGATTTGATCTTACTTGAGGTATCGCCTTGTAGCGAATCAACTCAAGATGGATCGGTGTGACCGTCGTTCTGCGATCGCCCTTTGTGTTGCAGCGATTTAGATGCAAAACGACAGCCTGTGCGTGATTGAATTCGCGGCGAGAGGTTAGGCGTGTTTTTGCCTTGCTCTTGCGGCGCGTGCGTGTCTTTCTTCTCGGCAAGGTGCAAAGCCTCCCCGCGTTCGTGTGCGTGCGTGTTTATTCTGTGCCTGGGTGCCTTCTGTGCTCGTGTGCGTATGTGCTGCCTCTCGCTCGTGGCGTGCGCGATGGCAGCATTTATATAGGCCTTCCACCTGGGATTTTCAAGTCGGTTGAACCTAAAACGTGTGGCCGTTTAAATCGTAGCTTATCTCTACATATGACGTCATGCATGAGGTCATCTGTATAAAATACGAGCAGTCCGGCCTAGTTGGACGAAGGTATCTGGAGACGTGAGAGCCAATGACTCCATGCATCGGACGTGCATGGTACAGTTCCGTTCCAACTAATCAGTGAGCCAATCGATCAGAAACCTACTAGCTTTGTACATCTACGGTTCCAAACTTCTGGAGATCATATTTCTCATATGGTGAATCAAAATTTTAATCCATTTGCACCATCGTGATGTGCATGAAAAATTCTACAAAATGATTCCAATATCAATATATATTATTTTTTTCGTAAATATTTTGTACCCGTGGAAACCACACGGCATTGACAAGAATTTTATTAATTTACATATATATGATATATAATTTTTGGTACAAAAATTCGTCAAACACACATATGTGTGGTTTGCCACAAAAATTGATAAATACATATGATATTTATTTATACCTAACTTATATTTTCAAAATGAGTTGCAATTTACATAATAAACATGTTAAAACAATTGTGAGTACTACTACCACCCAATTTGATCATAGATCTTTTATGAGAACACTTGATTTGATACTAAACAATAAGAATTTATACATAGATGTTTCTCCTTATGATCATGATTATATGAGCTTCACTTATACCTACAATTGTCATTGCTATTTGATGAGATTCTATTTGTTTTCATGTGACAATTATGTGTTGATTATATGCAATTTTCGTTGCTTTATGTCATGTGGGAATATTTATCATGTCCATAACAATGATGCACCCTGTTATAGATACATGTATTGTGCATACACAATGTTCTTTTTGTTTCTTCCATGTTTAGATACATCTTGTCTTGAAGAAAGGGAGGATGATGAGGATATAATAGGAGTGCATGATGCTTATACATTCTTGAGATGGAAGAAAATATTGAGCCTCACTGATGTTCATTATAAGGTGAATTCTTTCCTAGTAGTAAATAATGTTTGTGTTTATAAGAATGTTATACTACCTAAGCCTATGCATTATGGAATAGCAGGGTTATTGATAACACAAGAATTGGTGGAGGAATGGAGCTGGTTGAAGAAGATGGCAAGCACAAGGGAGGAAGTGGAGCCATCAAGGAAAAAATATTCGGTTCGGATTGGCAGAAGTCCCGAATTTGAAATGATCATGGACTCTTCATACGGACTCCCAATAATGCAAATAATCACAATCTAAAAAGGAAATTAAAAGATCTTTCTAATGGATCTAGACCCATGCACAGATTCGACTCGTACAAGACGTGGTGACCGAAACAATTCACGAGTTGTTTTCTGCCAGTTTCCAAAAAGAGTCATGACAAGTTAGGAAACTTAGAGATTTGTTTGATTTCAACCCCAACACTAGTTTGGACGTCCAGCTGCATTTATAAGGCTTGTAATTCGCATTATTAGAGGTTAGACTACGTTAAACATAAACCCTAGAACTTTTAGATAGAACTGCTCCTTGTAAGCATTCATCTTGAAGTATTGTTCCTCTTGCAAAATTGTGTGTTACCTGCTGTTCCACTGGGATAAGACGTCGGTACAGGACCACTTCGTAGTCGGTGGCTACATTGTGCAAGCCTGTGGAATTGAGAATATCCATTAGGTTGCAAACTGTTGCATTGGCATCAGGGATCGGCCGAAGAGTTTTCAGGGAGACACGAGTTATCCAACAAAGTTATCAGTGAGTTCATCGAGAAGATTGAGCTACCCCTTATCACTATGCAAGTTGTAATGTTATTTTGTAAAGACTGGATCATGCGATGTAATAGAATTTGACGCATTTGCATGAGATTTCATTTTGTACTGTGCTGCTAGCAATTGATCCAGGGGCTAGCACAATAACACAGGTGTGATGAGCTAGAAGTATAGGGGATCGCAATAGTCTTTGAGGGAATTAAACCCCAAATTTATTGATTAGACACAAGGGGAGCCAAAGAATATTTATGAGCCTTACAGATGAGTTTTCAGTTCAGGTGCACCTGAAAGTAGACTTGCTCGCAACAATTTATCAGTGGTAACAGTTTTATAACAGAAGTAGTAGTAAAATAACAACAGGAGTAAAATAGTAACAACAGTAGCAATTGCGAAAAACAGCAGTATTAAAATACTTTAGGCATAGGGATGGATAAACGGGCGTTGCATGGATAAGATAGTTCATATAATAATCAAAACATGGGCATTACAGATAGATGATAATAAAGCATCCAAGTTCTAGGAAAACCATAGGCATGTGTTCCAATATAGTCATACGTGATCGCAATGAGAAACGTGCACTACATCTTTTGTCCTACCAGCCCGTTTTCAGTGGGGCCTCAAGGGAAACTACCAGTAATTAAGGTGCTCCTTTTAATAAAGCACCGGAGCAAAGCATTAACAGTCTGTGAACACATGTGATAATCACATCACATCCATCCCCTCCGGTTGTCCCAATTATTGTCACTTTGGGGCCTCGGGTTACGGACAACAATGTGTGTAAACAACTTACAGATATGATAAAAACATAATTATACTCATGAAACAATAACATGTTCAGATATGAGACCATGGCACTCGGGCCCTAGTGACAAGCATTAAGCATATCAAGTTGCAACAATGATATAAAGCACTAACAACGGATACTAGGCACTATGCCCTAACAATGTGGCATTATTAAATGATCTATATCATCCAATCCGTTCCATCCCTCTCACCCTACAGTGGGGATTACTCACACACGGATGGGGGAATCATGGACGATTGATGGAGAAGTGGTGGCGATGACGATGGCGATGATCTCCTCCGAATCCCCGTCCAGGCAGGGCGCCAAAACAGGAACTTATGATCCCCGAATTGAGTTTCGAGGTGGTGGCGGCGTTCTGTGGTGTTTCTCTGTAGTATGACAAACCCCCTGATGTTTTAAGGTTATGAGGCATAAGTAGTCGAAAGGGCAGGCCGAGGGGGTGCCTAGGGCCACCACACCACCTATAGGCGCGGACTAGGGGGCGCGCCCAGGCATGATGTGGGCCCCTCCTTGCCCCCCTCCGGCTCTTCTTCTGGCCCCGAGGGTCTTCGGGTAAAATAAGGACTTCGGGATCTTTTTCGAGCCATTTTCTGCACAAAACGAGACACCAAGGTAATTCTGCTGAAAACAGCGTTAGTCTGTGTTAGTTGTATCCAAAACTCACAAGTGTAGAGGCAAACAATAGCAAAAGTGTTCGGAAAAGGAGATACGTTTTGGACATATCAACTCCCCCAGGCTTAGCTTATTGCTTGTCCTCAAGCAATTCAGTTGACAACTGAGTGCGATAAAGGAACTTTTACGAACACATTTGTTTCACATGATGTAAAAATTCTCACTATATGATCAAGTTCTTAGGAAATTCATAATAAGAGGTATGCAAGATAAAGTCACCTAGTAGTTATGCAAACATGAAGAGATACCAACACACTAATAATAAACTACATGACATATATCAATCTATAGGATTGCAATGTTCGTAATAGGGTATGATAAAGTGTACTTGCTTGCCCTTAATAATGGAGCAAAACATAAATGCCATGGCACCTCTGAGGTTCAAGTGAAGACTAGAAGTAAAGATATAAAAGATAAAAGCATCAAAGTTATACCCCAATCAACCGTGTTCTGGGACAAGCACGTTAAATAAGAATGACAGCCATGATCTCAAGAAGGTGCATGAAGTGAGAAGGTGAAGAATCAACATAAAAGTAAAAGAAAGGCCCTTCACAAAGGGAAGCAGGTATTAACTCATGTGCTAGAGCTTTTTATTTTATTAAACAGAGGCATTGAAAACATTTTTTTAGAGAGGTGTATGCTTATGTCAACGAATGGTAAACAGAAAATACTGTACGTCACAAGCCAACTAGACTTCACAAGAGCGACTGCCATTGAAGGACGCATCTGATATAGAAGGTCATCCCTCTTCTATTTTTTTTACACAATTATGCTTTGACCGATAAATCAGGGGCAAAATAGTGAAGATAATTTATAGTAACCAATTTTGGGGCTGGGCACCCCACTGCCATCTCTTCTATCATTTGGATAAGCGGATGAAGCGACTAGTCTAGGTGTGCAAAGTCCAATCAACAAGTGAGGTAAATATTCTCTACTTACGTCCTCATGAGCTAAAACAGGGCACAAAATAGGAATAATTTTTGAAGGTTTTAAAGGTAGCACATGGAAATTTACTTGGAGTGGCGGTGGAATACCACATATAGGTAGGTATGGTGGACACATTTGGATTTTTTTTTGTTTTTGGGAGTTGCATGAGTAGAGCTCATACCCAGTACAGGTGAAGGCTAGCAATAGACTCGGAGCAACAATCAAGAGAGCAACAACTGTCATAATCATGCTTGCGACAAAACAAAATTAATGGGGGCATAAAAGTGATACAATACTCTAAGCAAAAATAAATCACCGAGGCTTAATTGAATTTTGTTTTCATTCTTATGCATGCGTGAGAATGTGCCAAGTCGATTTAAGCGAAACATTCAGAGGGAGATACCACAATGTCATACCCTTCTATCAATAAAACAATGCAAGCAAACATTTATACGACATGCTATCTAATATTAACAAGCTGGAACTAATCATGAGAGAGCATGAACCACTAAGCATCATTTAAATGACATACACCTCACACAAACAAACTAAGCATGTCCACATGGATGAGTATATGTACAAAAGTGAAAACAAATAGAGTTCATACCAGCCTCTCACCACAACTTGAATTGTCGTAAATCGTCATTATTGCACTTCACTCGTGTGGATTTAATAATATAAAATGATAACCAAGCTCCAATGGATACACGAAAGACCGATGAACTCTGCAGCAACTTTACAAAACCAAAGAAGAACAACAAATATTTTTGGGTTTTTGAATTTAAAACAAGAACAAAAGGAAAACAAACTAACAAAGAAAAATCTTTTTGGATTTTTTAATATAAAACCGAAACTAGAAAGTAAAGCAAACCAATAAAAGTAAAGCATTTTGGAAAGCAAGAACAAAACAATAAAGACAAAAAGAAGCAAAAGAAACGAAAACAAGCGAAAGAAACAAAAACATGGATATACAAAGAACCGACAGAAACATGATATGTGGATGAGCGTGATGTCGGCATACCTCCCTCCAAGCTTAGCCTTTTGGCCTAAGTGGAGATCGATCCCAAGAGGGCCATGAATTGGCGCCCCCATAGTGTGCCGAGGATGAGCCATCCTCCTTATATGAGCTAGAGGACGCCCCTGTGTACTGTGTGGTGTTGTCCTCAGAGGGCGCGTTATGCTCCGCTTGCTGCGCGCGGGCTTGCTGCTCATGGAATTCAAGCAAGTGCAGCTGCTCATCAAAATCCTCCTTTGAACGTGACCATGGCTTCCTGCTGATATCAAACAAAACAGGCTGCGGCAAGAGGACTTCCCTCTCATCACCATTAGTAAATAAAACCCTATATACTTGTCGAGACATCGTAGTAGTTTTCATAGACGGGGGTGCCATGAGACTACGGTAGAGACGTGGGGTAACGGGATAGCGTAGTAACACAGAACACAGGATTTTACCCAGGTTCGGTACGTCGCGACAGTACGACGTGCCTACTCCTGCACTTCTCACTAATTGGGACTAAAACCCGTAAACAGGGTTACAATGTGAGGGTTTTAGATCTAAACCACTCGGCGAGGATGAGCTTCTAGGCGAGTTGGCGCAGAGCTTCTCTGTTTGTTGGTTGTTTTGTTTATCTCCCGTCCGGCTTTATATAATAGCCGGATTAGGGCTTACAGAATAGGAAACCTAGAAAACTACGGTAACTTGTAACTTGGAAAGCAAGGAATCCGTCTTCTTCTCCAAGCCAGATCACATGGGCTGTGATCCGGGTTCTTCTAGAATCCGGCTTCTGCGCGTCGGATTACTGGGCCGCCTAATGGACCTAAGCCCACTACCACTTAGGCCACCCTGGTAATCCGGCACTTGGCCTACCATCTTCTATACCCCTATTTGGTATATATCCGACAGTAGCCCCCAAGAAGGATCAAAACTCTGATTCTCCGCCGTTCGCCAAATGTTCTTTGTCCGAAAAATATTGATTCAGCGGTCTTGATTCTTCTTATTCTTCTTTTGAAAAAGATGGTGGCATGAAACTCGGAATCCTGAAAATCCGGCTTTTCTCTCACAATCCTTCGCGGAGAAGAAACTTCCTACGTCAGCGCACTCAACCATGCTGACGTAAGCGACGTTTGAGATTTACTCGGAAAAACCCAGAAACATATCTCTGACAGATTCTCGCGGGAAACGAGGAGATAACCATCATTACTCCGTCGTTTCATTTCCCGGATTTTCCGGCGAGCGACACGCGTCGAACATCCAACGGTCAAAATAGCCGTTGGCACGCATCTAAACGGTTTTCTGGCTATAAATAGCCGTCCTCGTCCTCAACGAAAACTTTCCACACTCCTCACTGTCCACACCATTGACGCGAACGAGCTCGAGAGCAAAGCACCGTCCCAAGCGCACTTAGCCTCCAAGCACGCCGGAACGCAACGCGCCACCACAAGATGGCCTCCTCGCCGTCCTCGCCGACCCGCGCCGCCATCAACGACATCATCAGCGACTTAGATCCACAACTGGGATCGCCCAAGCACACCGGCGGCGAGCCGGAGAAGACCGCGGCCACCGCGGCGGGTGAAGCGAATTCTTCCGCCGCTGCGGACGTTGCGGGATCGAGCTCCGCAGCCTCCCCGCCGTTTTCTCCAGAGACGGCGGAGGAAAAGATCCAACTCCTCGGCGACGAGCTTGCCGCCGCGGAGGCCGCCGCCTCTGCCGCCGCCGGAGCAGACGAAGAGGCGGAGTCTGCAGGCAATTGGATTGCCTGCAGCATTCCTCCGGCTCTCCTTCCAAACCTGGAAAAGGAGGGCCTGGTTCTTAAGAAGAAGTGGCGGCTTCCAGAAGACGAGACCGAGCCAACGCCAAAAAATGGCGAAAGGGTCCTTCTTTGTTCCCACCTTCTTCGAGGTATGGGACTTCCACCTTCTTCCTTCTTCCTCCAAATCCTTTCTCACTACAACATCCAGCCCCATAACCTTCCTCCCAACTCCATCCTCTACATGGCCGGCTTCCAGGCCTTGTTCGAGGGCTACTTAGGGCTAGAACCTAGGTTAGATTTCTGGACTTACTGCTTCGGGGTTAAGCGGAACTCTTCGGAGGGCGCACTCCCGACTTGCGGGACCATATCTTTCACTCTTCGGAGATTCCGAGCAGATTGGTTCCCCAAGATAAAAACGCCGGAATCCGTCAAATTTTGGACGGGTTCCTTCTTTTATCACCCCGACGTGCCTTTCCTTAAGGAAGCCGTCGGGGTTCCTCCTTTCGTGAACTCTGCCGCAGTTCCCCAAGACAACTGGGGAACGGAAGCCGTCCAGGTTCTGCCGCCAGATCTACTAAAGATCAAGCGGCGCATCGCCAAGCTCACCTCCATGGATCCGCCTCTAACCGGCATGGACACGGTTCTATGCTGGCTGACTAGGCGAATTCAGCCATTGGCCAACCACAGTGGCCGCCTCCTGTGCGAATACACGGGAGTCAAGGATCCGATGCGGACAACCACCAAAGATTGGCCCGCAAAAGAGCTTCGACGGCGCATCAACCAGTTGGTCGCATCACGCGACCAATACGAAGCGAGTCGGCCAATGTATACGGCCGACAATCCGGTTCCCAAGGTAATTTTTCAGTCATTTGGGTACAGTTTTATTTTTTCTCGGATTTTCTAGCTTCTGATTTTGATCTTGTTCGTCCGACAGTTCGCGGATCTTTCAGATTCGGACTTGGTCTTTGAAGCTGAGCTAGACGCGCTGCGCACCGCCGCTACAGGTGGGCGCAAGCGCAAGAAGATTATTTCCTCTGAGGAAATTATCGACCTTGACGGAATCCCCGTCGCCACTTCCAGGTTCTTTCATCTGGGTTCTTTTTCTTTCATGAGAACTTTTCATCCTTCTTCCGTGTTTTAACTTTTCCGGGTTTTTTGTTTTTTAGCCTACCTCCCTCCAGCCTAAAGCCGAAGAAGCTCAAGAAACACAAAGTTGTTTCCAGCCGAGGCAGCCAACCTTCTCCCGCCGTTGCCCCGGACACACCGTCCTCGATGGCGGAGGAGCACGCTGCAGCCCCCACGACCAGGCCGTCAGAGCCCAGCCAGCCCGTTGTGTCGGACACGGACACGAGGGAAAGGGCGGCTCCAGAGGTGGAGAAATTTTCTCGGACTTTCGACGAAGAAATTCCCACCTTTGACAAGGACTTCAAGATTATCAACGACGGCCTAAGCGCGGCCGGAACTGCTTTTGCGGAATACGCAAAGGAGTTCAAGGAAAACTTGGCGGGTTTGCACCGAATGAGCCAGGTATGTAACTCTAGCCCCCAAGCATTAAACAAAATTGTATATATGCCTGTTTTGCTTTGATGCTTTTTGTAACCATTCTTTTCCTTGCTGTGTTGCAGCAAACCGCCGAAACCATAAACATGGAAGTTTTTAACAAACTCACCATCAAGAATAAGGAGGTTAGAAATCTCCTTTCTATTCTTGAGGAGAGAGAGGCGGAACTGGCATCGTCTCAGCTCGCTTTGTCGGAAACATCAGGTATACATTTTTCCTCTGAGGTTTGCGATTCAATTTTTTGTCTAAGTACTTATTCCGAAAATTTGCTAAACCCGGAATTTTCTTTGCTTTCCAGCTGCTTTGGTTAAGGCCAAGAAAATAGCTGAAGACGCTGGCAATGCCGAGAATCTCCGGAAGGAGAATTTGGAGCTTCACAAGCATCTTGTGAAGGCTCAAAAGGATCTGGAGGCCAGCAACTTGGCCCTTGGAGTTGCCAACTCCAAGGCTTCTGAACAGGCGGAGAAGGATAAATCCACCATTCAGGATTTAGAAAATGCTCTGAACCTTCGCCTGGAGAAAATCTCCGAGATCGACAAGCTTATCGGTAATTTTCCGTTACCTTTTTTATTTTTCCATATCTTGTTTTTCTTCTCTGTTTTTTGCCTAACACTTTTGATTGTTTTGTCGGGAAAAAACAGGAGATATCCCAGATGGTACCCGGCTTGAAGGGATCCAAGCCTTTGGGAAGATGTGGACTTCGATCCGTGCTGCTGGAATGCAGCTGGTGAACAAGTTTCTTCCCGCAAGGACTGGGGAGTTCTCGGAGGTTGAAAAACTTCCGGGAGCCATCATGGAGGTGGCGGAATCCAGGGATTCTATCCTGCGTTCCGCTGCACGGGGTGGTGCGCGTATGGCACTCGGCCTTATGCGCATGCACTACCCCGGTGCTAAATCCTGGCGCGTGGCGTCCGGTGTCCCTCAGGGATACACGGACACTCAGCGAAATACCATCTTTGATGAAATCAAAGGCCACGCCACCCAGATTGCCTCCATGGTAAATATTTCCGTCAACTATCCAGAAGAGGAGATCCCTCCAATCCCCGAAGAAGACATCAGCGAGGAGGAATCAGATGCTTGAAGGGCTACCTTTGACCTGGATAGCAAAAATAGACAATAGGAGCATTACTGTTCTTTCAATGTAATCTGCAATGTAATGCTTCTATTTGTATGAATGAAAAATTCCGCCTTTTGCAATTATTAGTTATGAAATTTTTTGCAAGGTTTTTCGGATGTTACTATTCCTTTATCTTCTAATTTCTCTGGCATATATGTTTTAACTGTCCTTAGTGTTTGAAATGGCTCAAATAGCAATATGAATCGTCATGCCGAGTAACTGGGCGTAACCAATCAGTTTAAACTCGGAAACATGGACCATGCTAAAGGCATTTTTACTAACTAGTTCCAGTAACCCAACACATACGCAATCAGATAATGCTTAGAGAAACAAGGAATTTTTTGACCGAAACTTGGGCACGCAGGCAATTCAAGTTTCCTTTAGCCGTTAGCAGGCTTGAAAAACATTCAGTTTCTTAACGCCGAGTACGCGGGCACAATTCGGGTTAACATTGAGTATTTTGTAAGATCATTGGGAAATAGAGAAGGTGGAAACATGCTTTTACTATAATGAACTTGTAAAAAACATGGATACCAGAAATCCAACAACTTTATTTCATGATCTCAAAAGATGTTTACATAGATATTGAACTAAGTATAGAAGATACATAACTGCTATGTATTCCAAAGCTTTGCTATCCACTTGACTTTGTCGGATTTCTTCAACAACTTGTATAGTGTTAGGATTTTAGCCCCCAGCCGACTAATAAATCTGCTAACGGCAGCTGCGGAACCCGTCAATCTTTGGACATCTTTGACGCAGGTAGGTTTTGTGATGTTCAAGATTGCCTTGATCTTTTCCGGGTTAACTTCTATTCCTCTGTGAGAAACGATGAAACCTAGAAGTTTTCCCGAGGGAACCCCGAATACGCACTTAGATGGATTCAACTTCATCTTGTAGGTGCGTAAGTTTTCGAAAGTTTCTCGCAAATCCTCAAGGAGTGTATCTTTTTCCTTGGTTACGACAGCAATATCGTCCACATAAACATGGACATTTTTTCCAATCTGACTATGCAAACAACGTTGCATGCAGCGCTGGTAGGTTGCACCGGCGTTCTTCAGGCCAAACGGCATGGTTACGTAATAATACGTCCCGTATGGGGTTATGAAAGAAGTCTTAATTTGATCTTCCTTTTTCATGCGTATTTGGTGATACCCGGAGTATGCATCCAAAAAGCACAAAAGCTCAGAGCCTGCTGTGGCGTCTATTATTTGATCGATTCGCGGTAATGCGAACCTATCTTTCGGACACAATTTGTTCAAGCCTGTGTAATCTATACACATTCTAAGAGCAGTAGTGTCTTTCTTCGGTACTAATACCGGATTTGCGGACCAGTCAGTATGGATCACTTCCTTAATGAAATCCGCTGCTAAAAGCCGGATAATTTCCTTGCCAATAGCCTTCCGTCTTCTTCCGTCGAATCGACGGAGATCTTGTTTGACGGGTTTTGATCCAGGAATAACCTTAAGTTGGTGCTCAGCAAGTTCCCTGGGTACACCTGGCATGTCAGCTGGACACCAGGCAAAAATATCCCAGTTCTCACGGAGGAACTCGATGAGCTCGCCTTCCTATTTGTCAGTCATCCCAGTCCCTACGACGACAAATTTTGTCGGATCTTTGGGATCTAGGATTACCTGTCTTGTATTCTCAGATGCCTTGAAGCTGTCTGTTGGCTTCCGAGTTTCTTTTCCTGCCGGCATTTCTGACGGCGATACCTCCTTGGATAATTCCTTCAGTTCTTCCTTTGCTATAACTCTCTGAGCGCAAAGGGCGTTTTCTTTCTCCAACTCATTTGCCAGCTTAAAATCACCAGCTATAGTGATTACTCCTCCCTTGGGTCCTGGCATCTTCAGCTTGTTATAAATATAACAGGATCTTGCCATGAATTTGGCGAAAGCTGGACGTCCGAGTATTGCGTGATACACGCTTTCGAACGGCACTACTTCGAAGGATACTTTTTCCTGCCGGAAGTGATCTTTATCTCCGAAGGTGACATCTAGGGAAATTTCTCCTAGGGATCGTGCTTGCCTGCCAGGGACGATACCATGGAAGCGTATGTTGCTGTAGTTGAGCTGAGACTCGAAAATCTTCAGATGCTTCAGTGTATCCAGGTACATTATATTAATGCTGGATCCTCCATCCATTAGTACTCTTCTTATCCTAGTATTTTGAACAATAGGGCTTACAACAAGAGCTTGTGTGCCGGGTTCAGGGATATTTCCGGGATGATCAGACTGATCCCAGATTATCGGCGTATTGGAGTACTTCAAGAATTTCGGGGTTGCCGGAACAACCGCGTTTATTTCTCGAAGTGTTCTTTTTGCCACCTTTGCTGATGGGGTTGCTAAGAAAGTTAGCATTGCTTCTCCATCAACTCTCGGAAACTTGGGTTCGCCTTTACGCTGTTGTTCCTGGATTTTTTCGTCAGTGTCCGATTCACTGTCTTCTTTGTCAGCTTCTGGCTTTTGTTTGGCGGGTTTCCTTTTGGAACCCTTCCCTTTATTTCCGGACCCTGCACTGCCTTTCATGTGCTTATTCAGCCGGCATTGCGCGTTTGTATGGCTGGGTTTCCCAAATTGCGAGTGGTGAACGCAAGGTTCCGACTTAATCCTTTCCCACTCCTCTGGAGTGTAATTGATTGGATCTGGGTTGCGTCCTTTCCACTTATTTCCCTTTTCTCCTCCAAAGGCTATGTTCACCTCTTTGGGCTTCGTCGTTGTTTCTGGAGTGGATTTTTTGTCAGTATGAGGGGTTTTCTTGGCGAGTATCAATGATTCAATATTGCCTCCTCTTGCTCTGATGTCATCCTCGGCTGCGGCATGCTCATTGGCGGTTGTAAGCATGGATCCGAGATCCTTGTGCTTTTTGGAACCAACCATGAATGGTACAAGTCCGGGTTTTAGGCCATTAACGAAAGCATGCATTGCTTGTACGTCAGTTACTCCAGAGCAACTATTCTTCATTGCTGTCCATCTGGAGATGAAATCCACGTATGGTTCATCCTCAAATTGCGTGCAACGGTTTAGCTGGTTGATGCTATTCGGGCGTTTGTATGTTCCCCGGAAATGCTGAGTAAATACTCTAGCCATATCGTCCCAGCTGTCGACTGTTCGTGACGGTAATCCATTGATCCAATCTCTGGCTCCGTCCAGCAGCATTAGGGGAAGAAACTTGACAGCTTCCAAGTCTGTCCCATTGTTGATCTGGACGGCTGTATAGTAATCCGAGAGCCAGGTATCTGGGTTTGTGCTGCCAGTGTATTTCTGGTACGTTGGACCGACCTTGGCAAAGCCAGAATGCAGCGTTATTCTTCGGATCCTGTCGGTAAAACATTTAGGACCAAAGTATAGATCATCTTTTTCCGCTCTGTCAATGTGTGCAGAATATCTTCCGGCTGAATGGACAGAAGGGGATCTGCTCCTTTCTCTTCCATTGTTGCGCGAACGCGCTTTTCCGGGATTGTTTCTATCTCTTCCGTGTTCACGCCCTTTTGGATTAGGCGGAGTTCTACTCCTGTGCCTTTCTTTGTCCTTAGGCGGTGTCCGGGATCTCTCACGCCTGTGAGGTATATCATATCTTCCAGCTTTCTCAGCTGGGTTTCTCGGAGGTGGCATTATTTTGCCGTCTTTCCGGTGTTTGTCTTCCCGATCATGGGGTTTATACCCATCTTTCGGGAGATGGGATCCGGTTCTAGACGCTGCATCCCGGTTGTCGGGGTTTTTCTTGTCTTTTCTCGGATCCTCTTTTTTATCTTTTGAGTTGTCTGAATCCCCGGGTTCTTCTAGTCCAGGTGCTCCAGCAGCGCAAGTAGCTGTCTTGCATAGGGCGGAGTTATCATGCAGCCTCCCTGATCGCTCTTGAGCGCGCTGTTGTTGTTGCAATGCTTTTCCTAGGAAAGCATACACCCCTTGGAGTTTTTCCCCGTTGGAATACAGATCGTTATTAAGAATCGCGAACGCTGCTTCCGCGTTTTCTGCTGCGGTCTTGTATATTGGTTCGCCCTTGGCATCTTTGCCGTTTACCTGCTTTTGCCAAGACGGGTTATGGAACCTTTCTTTTGGCGGCAGTTCTTCCGGTCTTGCGATTCCGGGTAACCTAGTAGGTTTTAACGCGGATCTATTCTTTCTCTCGTACTCCTCTATTTCTTCCTTCATGACCTTGATGTCATTATGGGTTTGTTGGAGATGTTGCCGAGATCTGAGTAGATGTTGCTGTTGCCGTTGGAAAGCTTGTCTCCTGGCTTCCAGCATCTCAGGGGGTTCATCTGGTCCCACTGGTGTTTGCAATAGCTCTTGCTCTTCCTGTTCCGTCATTGGCGGAGCAGTGATTTCCTTAGATTTCTTCTCCGCAGGCTTTGTTCCGCTAACATCTCCAACTTCCAGGTTTTCATCAGCGAGATCAGCTGATTTTTTCTTCCGGATTTTGTATTGGAGTTTTTTAGAAGCACGGTGCTTTTTCTTGGAAGAGGGAGGTTTTTTGACAGGCTCATCTTCTGTCATCTCCTTGACACTGGGGAATATCGGAGAAGTTTCTCCGTCTTCTCTCTCTTCCACTGGCGGAGGGGTTTTAGGGCTTTCCTGGCTGCCGGCGTCCGTGGTATCAGCCGGTTTCGCCAATAGAACTTCATGGAATCCCTCTTGAAAGGACTTAACCTTTCTTACGAAGGCGTCCTCATCTTCGTCTTCGGAGTCGAAGTTATCCGATCCGGTTTCCGACTCCAATCTTGCCTCAATGGCGGCAAGCACGGATTCTGCTTCCGAGTTCATCGTCTTGGTGACGGATGTCGGATCTTCCGCCTCTGTGACGGGTGTTTGGTCTTCCGTCTCCATGACGGGTGCGTTGTTGTCTGCCTCTTGCACGGGATTTCCGTCATCCGTGTTTTCGGCGATTTCGGATTGCACCATGCCGATAAAGTGTGTATCACTTTTTTGTCGGCGATCTGAGCAGAATCCGGCATCAGAGTCATCTTCGACTGGGTATAGGGCGGGTGGGATAAATTTGCTTCCACCGCAAAACCCCATTGCTTCTGCAGTTAGCCCGATAAAGATGTTAGCAGATCCTATCGGTAGCACGCAGGCACTTACCAGGTGGTTTTGCGCCGGTATGTAGGATCCGTTGTCGAGGAAGCGCCCGACGTCGTTGTCGAACTCCAAGCTTCCGACAGTGATTGATCTTCCGATTCCGCCAAGTATCCCAGATCGGAATCTTACGCCTGACGTCGTTTGCCCCACGGTGGGCGCCAACTGTCGAGACATCGTAGTAGTTTTCATAGACGGGGGTGCCATGAGACTACGGTAGAGACGTGGGGTAACGGGATAGCGTAGTAACACAGAACACAGGATTTTACCCAGGTTCGGTACGTCGCGACAGTACGACGTGCCTACTCCTGCACTTCTCACTAATTGGGACTAAAGCCCGTAAACAGGGTTACAATGTGAGGGTTTTAGATCTAAACCACTCGGCGAGGATGAGCTTCTCGGCGAGTTGGCGCAGAGCTTCTCTGTTTGTTGGTTGTTTTGTTTATCTCCCGTCCGGCTTTATATAATAGCCGGATTAGGGCTTACAGAATAGGAAACCTAGAAAACTACGGTAACTTGTAACTTGGAAAGCAAGGAATCCGTCTTCTTCTCCAAGCCAGATCACATGGGCTGTGATCCGGGTTCTTCTAGAATCCGGCTTCTGCGCGTCGGATTACTGGGCCGCCTAATGGACCTAAGCCCACTACCACTTAGGCCACCCTGGTAATCCGGCACTTGGCCTACCATCTTCTATACCCCTATTTGGTATATATCCGACAATACTAGATGGCCAGCAATAGAGTATGGAGTAACAAAGTGCTAAGCCTTCATGGAAGCAAGGTCAAGTCTCTGTGGAGCTAATAAAATATCATGTGGAGCAACAGAGAGGCCTAGAGCAGTCAAAACACACGTAGCAATAACATCCCCATAAATGGGTCCTTTAGCAGCTAAGCAGCAAGCAATGAAACAACCAAGGTTATACTTATCACTACCAGTCAATGCAGCGTCAAGAAAAGCAAGATGGCAATTTGAAATATTACTAATTTTTTCCCTAGCAATAACAGTAGTAGCAAGGTAGTAAGTGAAATATCTAATAGCGGAAAGTTGAATATTTCTTATCTTGCCGCGCTGAGCTATACGGTTATCATCATTGGTAATTCCACAGTAGAGGTCCATCAAATCATCGGGCCTTTCTTGAATCTTCCTCGTTGTCCCCAATGCGTTAATACCTATAATGCTGCAAAAATCTTCCAAGGGCATGGAAATAGGTTTATCATAGATTTTAAATGCAACAGTTGGGTCATACTGTGAGTTATTGAATTTGAAGCTCTCAAAAAAAAATTTGTCAATAAATCATAGCTCTCATCATTCATGTAATTGGTTAAACCAGCCCTACCAACTAGCTGCAAGAAAGCCTCGAGAATGCCTGCATCATTAAGAAAAGTATAGCAAGGGAAGGTAGATGGATTTGCATCTCCATCATCCCCCGCATCGTCGATACTTGGTGCAATGAGGTTCTCATTACACGAAGGTCTCAGCAATGTAGCTGAGCATGAAGGCCTTATCCTCCTAGGTGCATCACTCATAAAGATTTCTCCAAACTTGAAGTTGTCCATTTCTGAAATTTTTAGCTAACATAATTTTTTTGATTTCAAGCAACTATACGATAGGAACTACTATAGAGGCTTATAGGAGGGATATACATGCATCAAAACTAAATTATTTTACACAAATCAAGCATGCCATCTCACACAACCTGTCACCTATAGTACCAAAATACTCAAGAAATGCTCCACCAAATAAAACTCTACTTGGATAATCGGTGGAGTCACATACCGGAGAGAAAATGCACCAAATTTCAGCAACAATGATGGGTTGAGCAAAGAGATCGAGAAATTCGCGAATAAGAACAGCAAGAGCTCGGGTTCTAGGAATGTTTTTGAGTTTGGGAGAGAGAGGAGTGTTTGGCAGGGAGGAGAGCTAGTGGAGGGCCAGGGGGCTACACCATGTGCTGGCTCCATCAGGGGCCAGGCCACGCCCAGGCATGGTGTGCCTTCATGGTGGGTCCCCCTAGGGTCTCCTAGGTGCCTATCTGCCTCATTTTTAATGTAGAAATTTGATATAATTTTTCTGGAATTTATAGAGAAACTTTATTTTCGAGCAATTTCCAGAATTTATAAATAATTAAAAACTAGAAAAACAAATGTAGAAAGTTGAAACAAAACCCAAACCAAAGCAACATAGGTTCTAAGACACTCCAATAGACAAATAACTAGTGAAAACAAAGGTGGAAGTGGTGAAAACAAAATTATGGGTGGTGAAAACATGAGGAACCACGGTAATCAAGATGAAAACATGACTATGGATGGTAGAAAACATAATTATACTAAAGTAGCATGGTGAGAACATGGTCAAAATATAATGTTAAAAATGAAAACATAGTGAAAACATTGTCCTCTTCATTCAAAATAACTTTGTTAACAAGGTTGATCAAGTCTTGTTACCAAAACAATTTTTATGTGAAGCAAAACTTTGCTTTTCACTAAATGATTATGTTACCTAAACCTTGATAGACATAGTCCCAATCATAATAATTTCATATTATTTTTGTGGCATTGGGACAATAGAATTCTCCAATCTTGATGGTCTCGATATTTTCAATTGAATTTAGACCATATCTCCTATCAATCTTCTTGGGAAAATAAATTGTGTGCTCTTTATCATTAACATTAAAAGTTACTTTTCCTTGATTCAATCAATAACAGCCCTTGCAGAGTGTTGGAACGCGTAGAGATAAACGAAAACTTTTTCCTACGCGGTACTTCCAAGATCTAGCCGAGGTAGAAGGCCACGAGTATTACCACTAGACGCGCAGGTGCGGATTATCGATGTAGCGCGTCGGTTCGGGGCAGTGCAGTCCCACGATCCGGTCCGGCCGATCCAATCCCTCGAACGTCGAAGTGCTGAACGTACAGCACCTCTGCCGGTATCCACACGTACGAGGAGGAGCTCCGACGGCGGACTGCTAGGTCCGGTGCGGCGGCTGGACTGAGTGGGGCTAGGGTTCCCAACGCATGGGAGAGTGGACTAACGTGCCCGCTGGGCAACCTGCGCCCCTCTTTATATAGCGTATGGTAATGGGCTGCACAACACTTGTGGCCCATTCCCTCTGTGAGTCCGACTCACTAATTCAGTCCATTTCCGGTTCGGGTCCAACCCAACCAATATTTGCTCCCGCTCTTAAGTGTGCGACCCTGCAGGCTCATGGCGACTTGGACACGATTAGAGTCCGACTCTCAATCGATCAATCGGTAGCGGCTCCTAGCAGAACGTGCCGACTCCCAAGTACCATTGAGTCATGACGACATACCTTTCAATGTGATATTCATCTTAGTCCTTTTTGCCTCACGATATACCTTGTCGAACTATAGGCGATTTATCGTCATCCCTTAAATAGTTCAACTCTCTTCTCGATCCGTGATATGCGATTCATCTGACTAACTCTTAGTCAACCGACACAGTTAACACTTAACTGAGTCGCGCATGGCCATGCTTCCTGAATCATATCACTCGAGAGGGCCCAGAGAATATCTCTCCATTAGGAGGGGCAAAATCTCATCTTGATTATCCACATCACGCAGCTTGCTTCTCATTCGACCCGAACTCTGCCTTTATAGTTGCCTTGTCACAGAACAACGTTTGACAGAACCTAAGTCGGTGATCCACAACTCGGATAGTGCGACAACCTCAGGTCTAAGGATTACATTGATTGAGACATGCAAATGACGACTTGATCGTTGCATCTCAATGTGGGTCAGTCCGACTTGCTAAACTCTTTAGCCAAGTCCGTGAACGTTGGAATGGCATCACCATGCCCATGACAAGTGGAACCGTGTCATCAGCCAACACTCACATTAGTCTAGGGTGTGTGTCCAGCACAACCTTAACGACCAAGGACAATTAGTATGAACAACATGAATACATAGTTCCACAATCGAATCACATATTCAATGACATATATCAGATGTTCAAACCAAAGGACAACTTAATAACTTTATGAATACATTGGGAATTACATCATCTATGATTGCCTCTAGGGCATATTCCCAACAGTCTCCCACTTGCACTAGAGTCAATCATTTTGGCATCATATGCCTAGGCATCTAATCCCCATACCTCTCGTGTGCGCCTCATGCTTAGGCTGTGGTAGCGCCTTTGTCAACGGATCTGCAATGTTTGCATCCGTGTGTACTTTGCATAACTTGATATCACCTTGTTCGACAAACTGGCGAATGAGGTGGTACCGCATGAGTATATGTTTGTTCTTCTGGTGTTGTCTAGGTTCCTTGGCCTGTGCGATAGTACCATTGTTGTCACAATATATGTCCAAAGGATTGGACGCGCCCTGAACCACACCAAGATCAATCAGGAGGTTCCTGATCCAAACAGCTTCCTTTGCCGCCTCTGAGGCAGCAATATACTCAGCCTCTGTTGTAGATGCAGACACCGTATCTTGCTTGGAACTCTTCCAGCTCACAGCTCCTCCGTTCATTACGAACACGTATCCCGATTGCGAACGAGAATCATCTGAGTCGGTGAGATAACTCGCATCCGTGTAACCCTTTACACTGAATTCCTCATCACCTCCATAAACTAGGAACATTTCCTTAGTATTTCTCAAATACTTAAGGATGTTTTTAACCGCTGCCCAGTGGGCTTCGCCAGGGTCAGCCTGGTATCTGCTCGTAACACTTAGAGCATAGGAAACGTCTGGCCTAGTACAAATCATGGCATACATAATGGATCCGATTGCCGAAGCATACGGAATCACACTCATCCGACTTCGCTCATCAGTCGTCGAAGGACACTGAGTCTTGCTAAGTTTTATGCCATGGGACATCGGCAAGAATCCCTTCTTGGACTCTTGCATTTTGAATTTCTTCAAAACCTTGTCCAGATATGTACTCTGACTCAATCCAATGAGCCGCCTGGATCTATCTCTATAGATCCTGATTCCTAATATGTAAGTTGCCTCACCCAAATCCTTCATTGAGAAACTCCTTTCCAATGACTCTTTGGTTTCTTGCAACATCATGACATCATTTCCAATCAGCAATATGTCATCCACATATAAGATTAGAAAGTTTACTTTGCTCCCACTAAACTTCTTGTATAAACAAGAATCATGATCGCTCTTGATGAAGCCAAACGATTTGACTACCTCATCAAAGCGAATGTTCCAACTCCGAGATGCTTGCTTCAACCCATAAATGGATTTCTGAAGTTTGCATACCTTGTCAGCATTAGCTGGATCGACAAAACCTTCGGGCTGTATCATATACACGTCCTCAGTTAAATTTCCATTCAGGAAAGCCGTCTTGACATCCATCTGCCATATCTCATAGTCGAAATAGGCTGCTATGGCTAACATGATCCGAATTGATTTAAGCATCGCTACGGGCGAGAAAGTCTCGTCGTAGTCAACTCCTTGAACTTGTCGGAACCCCTTCGCGACAAGTCGTGCTTTATAGACGGAAATATTTCCATCCATATCAATTTTCTTCTTAAAGACCCATTTGCACTCGACGGGTCTTGCACCGTCAGGCAGATCAACCAAATTCCAAACTTGGTTTTCATCCATGGACTTTAACTCGGATCTCATGGCTCCAAGCCATGACTCGGAATCAGATCACACCATCGCTTCCGAATAAGTTGCCGGCTCATTACTGTCTAACAGTAAAACATCTCGAGCACTCTGTAATCTGGCAGATCTCCGTGGTTCAGGTGCTATTACCGGTGTAGGTACCACGACCGGCTCAACCTCCAAGGCGTTCGCCGACTCGCCCCTAGCCGGTTCCTCTCGAATTTCTTCGAGTTGCACTGTGCTCCCACTGACTTCCCGACTGAGAAACTCTTTCTCAAGGAAGACACCATTCCGAGCGACAAACACTTTTCCCTCTTCCCGGTTGTAGAAGTAGTACCCCAAGGTTTCCCTCGGATACCCCACGAAAATACACTTATCCGACTTGGGCGTGAGCTTGTCCGACTGAAGTCGCTTGACAAATGCTTCACAACCCCAAATCTTAAGAAAAGACAAACTTGGCTTTTTGCCCGTCCACATCTCATGTGGTGTCTTCTCTACTGACTTTGATGGTACTCTGTTTAGTGTGAAACCTGCAGTTTCTAGACAATAACCCCAAAATGATAAAGGTAGATCTGTCCGACTCATCATTGATCGTACCATGTCCAACAAGGTCCAATTTCTCCGTTCCGATACACCGTTTCTCTGCGGTGTACCCGGCGGAGTGAGTTGAGGAACAATTCCACAACTCTTTAGATGGTCATCAAACTCATGGCTCATGTACTCGCCCCCACGGTCCGACCGTAGAAACTTTATTTTCTTGCCGAGCTGATTCTGTACCTCACTCTGGAATTCCTTGAACTTTTCAAAGGCTTCCGACTTGTGTTTCATTAAATAGATATATCCATACCTACTCAAATCATCAGTGAAGGTAATGAAGTACTCATAACCACCTCTGGCTGTCGTGCTCATTGGACCACATACATCACTATGTATTAGTTCCAACAAGTCGGACGCCCTTTCACAACTCCTTGCAAAAGGTGTCTTGGTCATCTTTCCTAGTAGGCATGATTCGCATGTCTCGAATGACTCTAAGTCAAACGAAGTTAGAAGTCCATCATCATGGAGCTTCTTCATGCGCTTCCAACTTATATGACCAAGCCGACAGTGCCAAAAGTAAGTCATATTCAGATCATTTGGTTTCAACCTTTTAACATTTATGTTATAGACCGATTCACTATCAAGATTTAAAATAAATAACCCGTTCTGAACGGGTGCAAAGCCATGAAACATATCTTTCAAATATAAAGAACAACCATTATTCTTAATATTCGACTCATAACCTTGTCTCATCAAACATGAGGCGGAAATAATGTTTCGACTAAGCGCTGGAACATAATAACAATTATTTAGTTCCAAAATGAATCCTGAAGGTAAATGAAGTTGCATCGTGCCGACTTCCAACGCAGCGACTCTCGCCTTGTTGCCGACCCGAATATCAACCTCTCCTCTTGCCACGCTCCTAGTTCTTACCAGTCCCTGCAACGAGTTGCATATGTGAATAACTGATCCGGTATCATATACCCAAGAACTATTAGGCGCATCAGCAAGATAAATGTCTATAACATTGCACACAAGCGTACCTGAGTTGGAAGTCACACCTCCACTCTTGGCTCTGTCAGCCAAATACTTGGTGCAGTTCCTCTTCCAGTGGCCATCTTGCTTGCAGTAGAAGCAATTGGCTCCGGCTGTAGGAGAAGGCTTAGTCTTTGAGGGAGCACTCTGGAAAGGGCCATGGGCGCTACCTCCTGACTTATCCTTCTTCTTCTTAGTCCAAGAACTCTTCTTGAACTTAGCCTTATTCTGCACCATCAACACTTGACTGGTGCCTTTCTTGATATCAGGCTCTGCCGTTTTGAGCATCCCATGTAATTCAGTGATACTCTTATCCATACCATGCATATGATAGTTCGAGATGAACGAACCATACGCACTAGGAAGAGAGTTCAGAATTATATCAGTAGCGAACTCTTCGTTAAGTGGGACGCCCAGCCGACCCAGAGACTGAATGTAACCAATCATCTTGATTACATGTGGACTCAGTGGATCGCCATCTTTCAGCTTACAGCCCAACAAAGCTTGAGAGACTTGATACCTCTCGGTCTTTGCCTGAGCCTGGAACATACTTTTGAGGCTTTCGATCATATCGTAGGCCTCAACATTTTCGAACTGCTGCTGCAAGTCCGGTTCCATGTGTGCAAGCATAAGACAGCTAATTTCCGTAGACTCATCTCTAGTCTTACGGTAGGCATTTGTGACAGCGACAGTCGCATCATCATCAGGCTCTTCTGGAAGTGGAGTTTCTAGAACATGTTCTTTCTTGTCATGTTTGAGGACTATCCTCAGATTACGATACCAGTTGGTGAAATTAGTTCCATTAAGCTTATCTTTCTCTAGGATTGACCTCAACGCAAACGCGGACAACTGAGGGAGGTTGCTAGGTGCCATTGATCTACAACAGAAAATACGCAAAAACACTTAAGAGATGTATTCATAAAAGAGCAGGCATATTAAACGCTTTAATACTTATGCTCCCACTAGAACCAACATCCCTCCGATGGTTGCTAAGTGATTCAAGATCCTAAATAAGCAAGCCGACTAGTGAGCTTTAGCATCACCGCTAGCCGTCAAGTGATCTAGGTAGGCAACACCTTGCCAATCGTATCCCTATACGACTCCTGTTGGTTGGGTGGCATCACATGCCCCGGCTCCCAACCTACCTCGCCCCGAGCCCCACAACCGTTGTGATGGACTCGTCTAGATTACCAAGTGCTTCTGCTTGTAAGAGTCCGACTCAAACCCACCTAACCGGAAAGAATTGGTAGCACCTCAATTTTATGAGCCCACTACCAAGAATGTCCGACTTGTGATGGTGCAGCACTGGCGGGGCGACCGACTAGACCTTCTTTGAGGGATTAAAGAATCTACCAACTATCTAAATAGAGGTAAATAGAGACATAACAATAACACAAATAAAGCAATTATAATGTGAAATGGTATGGCTCTCTTCATGGTGATCTCCATCTCCACGAAGCTTGCAAGTCGACTCGTGCCAACTCTTGTCACGTGCCATCTTGCTCCATGTAGCCGACTTGTACATCGACTTGCATGCCACCGGGTTCTCCAACAAGCTACACTAGCTAGTAAATGAAAATTTACATAGAGAATCCGACACGCAGGACGATATACAATAAAATGACAGCACCTAGGCTCCAGCCGGCTGACATAAACATGATACGCAGATCATGTATGGATTACACACATCACATGCACATAAGCCATACCATTCACAACTTCCTGCAAAAACAAGTTATGCATAGATACGATATCTACCGGCGTTGTGAACTCGCAACGACATCTAAGGCGCTACGACAGGGCGAACCCTTTGATCACTATGATCCGTATTCCGATCATGGATTTCTTCATCGGATAAAACGATTTTACCCGAATCTGATCCGTATTTCGATTCGACCAAACTCTTTGATCTTCGATCACCGCAACTGGATTTATGTGTCACGGTATACCCCGATGGCGGAAACCGACCGGTAGGGGTAAGTTGTTACACGACCTTAGCAGTATGATCACGGAAACCAGATCATCCATTAACCCCGAATACGATTGATCCAATCAACCTTGTACAAAACCGATCTATCTCATAGACCGACCACCAAAACAGCAATTAGATCCAATCTAACGCTAACTACATATCACATATGTACGGATCTCGGGCCTAATACCAGAAGCTACCGCTCTGATACCACTGTTGGAACGCGTAGAGATAAACGAAAACTTTTTCCTACGCGGTACTTCCAAGATCTAGCCGAGGTAGAAGGCCACGAGTATTACCACTAGACGCGCAGGTGCGGATTATCGATGTAGCGCGTCGGGTCGGGGCAGTGCAGTCCCACGATCCGGTCCGGCCGATCCAATCCCTCGAACGTCGAAGTGCTGAACGTACAGCACCTCTGCCGGTATCCACACGTACGAGGAGGAGCTCCGACGGCGGACTGCTAGGTCCGGTGCGGCGGCTGGACTGAGTGGGGTTAGGGTTCCCAACGCATGGGAGAGTGGACTAACATGCCCGCTGGGCAACCTGCGCCCCTCTTTATATAGCGTATGGTAATGGGCTGCACAACACTTGTGGCCCATTCCCTCTGTGAGTCCGACTCACTAATTCAGTCCATTTCCGGTTCGGGTCCAACCCAACCAATATTTGCTCCCGCTCTTAAGTGTGCGACCCTGCAGGCTCATGGCGACTTGGACACGATTAGAGTCCGACTCTCAATCGATCAATCGGTAGCGGCTCCTAGCAGAACGTGCCGACTCCCAAGTACCATTGAGTCATGACGACATACCTTTCAATGTGATATTCATCTTAGTCCTTTTTGCCTCACGATATACCTTGTCGAACTATAGGCGATTTATCGTCATCCCTTAAATAGTTCAACTCTCTTCTCGATCCGTGATATGCGATTCATCTGACTAACTCTTAGTCAACCGACACAGTTAACACTTAACTGAGTCGCGCATGGCCATGCTTCCTGAATCATATCACTCGAGAGGGCCCAGAGAATATCTCTCCATTAGGAGGGGCAAAATCCCATCTTGATTATCCACATCACGCAGCTTGCTTCTCATTCGACCCGAACTCTGCCTTTATAGTTGCCTTGTCACAGAACAACGTTTGACAGAAACTAAGTCGGTGATCCACAACTCGGATAGTGCGACAACCTCAGGTCTAAGGATTACATTGATTGAGACATGCAAATGACGACTTGATCGTTGCATCTCAATGTGGGTCAGTCCGACTTGCTAAACTCTTTAGCCAAGTCCGTGAACGTTGGAATGGCATCACCATGCCCATGACAAGTGGAACCGTGTCATCAGCCAACACTCACATTAGTCTAGGGTGTGTGTCCAGCACAACCTTAACGACCAAGGACAATTAGTATGAACAACATGAATACATAGTTCCACAATCGAATCACATATTCAATGACATATATCAGATGTTCAAACCAAAGGACAGCTTAATAACTTTATGAATACATTGGGAATTACATCATCTATGATTGCCTCTAGGGCATATTCCCAACACAGAGTTGATAAAAGGACTTCCAAGAATAATAGACATATTATCATCTTCAGACATTTCCAACACAACAAAGTGAGTTAATATCAAACAATTAGTAGTCACTTTAACATGAACATTCACATATACCAACAAGAATAACAGTAGATTTATCAGCCATTTGCAAAGATATATCAGTGTGTACCAATTTTTCCAGAGAGAGTATTTTATAAAGAGAACAAGGGATAACACTAACTCCCGCTCCCAAGTCACATAAAGCAGTTCTAACATAATTATTTTTAATAGAACAAGGGATAGTAGGAATACCAGGATCTCCAAGTTTCTTTGGAACCTTCCCATTGAAAGAGTAATTAGCAAGCATAGTGGAAATTTCCTCATTAGGAATTTTCCTTTTGCTAGAGACAATATCTTTCATATATTTTGAATAAGGAGGCAGTTTGATAACATAAGTCGAAGGAATTTGCAAAAACAAAGGTTTTATCCACTCACAGAATTTATTATAATGTTCTTCCACCTTTGATTTGTGTTTCTTATTAGGAAAAGGCATGGTTTTTGTACCCAAGGTTCTCTTTCATTACCATGTTTATTAGAAATGAAATCCTCCATAGCATACTTTGCATCTTTAGGTTACTATTTAGGATCAGCTACAGTTTCTTCTTTATCGTAAGCATCACTTTTATCATTACCACTTCGAGTTTTAGCATCGGAGACAGATATACTATTAGGATCTTTAGTAGGTTCAGGGGATTCTACAACTTTTATGTATCTTCTTCTTTTTCTTAGAAGGAGAACTATTGTCTTTAGGTTGCTGAGAATCCTGTTCAATTCTTTCAGGATGTCCCTCGGAATACAAGGGATCCTGAGTAGAAACATCACTTCTAGTAATTAATTCACAAACATGTTTTTCTCTAGAAGCATTAACTAGCAAATCTTTTTGAACTTTAGTGAGTTGATCAATTTGAGTTTGAACCATATGAAAATGTTTAACAAGAATTTTAACATCATTAGAGGTTCTCTTAATAATACCATGCAGATTATCAATAGCTCTAGAGTTTTCCATTAGATTATTTAGTATTCTCATATTAAAATTATCTTGCTTAACAACATAATTATCAAATTCATCTAAGTATCGATCAGGTGGTTTAGAATAGGAAATATCCCTATTATCAAAATATTGGAGAGAGTCAACCTCAATTGTTGATGGATGAGGAATTGGCTTACATAATTCTTCTATAGGTGGTAGATTCTTCACATCTTCAGATTTAATACCCCCTCTTTAAGAGATTTATTGGCTTCCCTCATCACTTCGTCATGTAATTCAATCATTCCCCTCTTCTTGGGTATTGGTATTTGTGTTGGTGCTGGTGTATGTGTAGGTTCAGGTATATTCCAATCATCATGATTTTTGGCTATTTTAGCCAGTAATTCCTCAGCTTCTTCTGGAGTTCTTTTCCTGAAAACACAACCAGCAAAACTATCCAGGTATGTCCTAGATTCAATAGTTAGTCCATTATAAAATATATCTAGGAGCTAATTTTTAGCTAATGGATTGCTAGGGCTAGCTCTTATTAAAGAACAAAACCTTGACCAAGATTCAGACATTTTCTCTCCTTCAATTTGTTTAAAGTTAAATATATTCTGCAAAGCGGCATGTTGAGCACTGGCAGGAAAATATTTTTGAAAGTAAGCATTAACCAAACCCATAGAACTATCAATAGATCCAGATGACAAATTGTTAAACCAAGTCTTAGCTTCACCTTTTAATGAGAAAGGGAAGATCTTGATAACAAAGTAAGTGTGTATCTTTATATCAACAGAAAATAAACTACTCAAAGATGAAAGCTCATTCATATGTTCCATAGCACTTTTACTTTCAGTACCACAAAAAGGTTCTTTCTCAACAATGGATATTTAAGATAAATCTAGAGAGAAATCTTAATCCTTTTCTTTAATGTGTATGGGAGATGTACCAAACTTAGTATCAGGAGAAGATTTATATTTAACTACATGTCTTGCAAGAAGACTCTTAAGAGCACTTGCATTAGTAGTAGCTTGAAATTCTTCAATAAAGTCATCATTAAGTTCAATGTAGGTTTCCTCAAGATCATCACTAGAAATTTATCTAGAGTCGGGTGAATTAACAGGTGTACCAACATTTTCAACATGAATTTTAGTGTTTTCAATTTGTTTAGCTCTAGCCATTGTAGCATCTAGGAAAGTACCTAGTGAACCAATATCATCAAGCACAGTAGAGCATCATCAAAAGTATCAGAAGCATTTTCAAACTTAGCAGAAATACCAGTGTGTGTAGCATGTGGTGGTGTAATAAGCTTACTCACCACAAACGGTGAATCAAGAGCAACAGAGGTGTTCAAAGTTGTACCTCTTCTTGTAGTGGATGGTAATATAGGAACTTCTCCATCAGGACTTTTACCCATGATGAAAGGCTTGCAACGAACAATATCACGTTCAAGTGAGCAAATAAATAAAGCTATGATCCCCGGCAACGGCGTCAGAAAATAGTCCTGATGACCCACAAGTATAGGAGATCGCAACAGTCTTCGAGGGAAGTAAAAGCCAAATTTATTGATTTTACACAAGGGGAGCCAAAGAATATTTATGAGCCTTAACAAATGAGTTGTAAGTTCAACTACACCTGAAAGTAGACTTGCTCACAACAATTTACCGGTGGTAACAGCTTTATAGTAGCAGTAGTAGTAAAATAACAACATGAGTAAATAGTAGCAACAATAACAATTGCGGAAAACAGCACGATTAAAATACTCTAGGCATAGGGATGGATGAACGGGTGTTGCATGGATAAGATAGTTCATATAATAATCAAAACATGGGCTTTGAAGATAGATAATAATAAAGCATCCAAGTTCTAGGTAAACCATAAGCATGTGTTCCAATATAGTCATACATGCTCGCAATGAGAAACTTGCACAACATCTTTTGTCCCACCACCCTGTTTTCAGCGGGGCCACAAGGGAAACTACTGGTAATTAAGGTGCTCCTTTTAATAAAGCGCTGAAGCAAACATTAACACTCCTGAACACATGTCATCCTCACATCACAACCACCCCCTTCGGTTGTCCCAATTATTGTCACTTTGGGGCCTCGGGTTCCAGACAACAATGTGTGTAAACAACTTGCATATATGATCGAGAAACATAATCATACTCATGTAAAAATAACATGCTCAGATCTGAGATCATGGCACTCGGGACCTAGTGACAAGAATTAAGCATAACAAGTTGCAACAACGATATAAAGCACTAACAACGGATATTAGGCACTATGCCCTAACAATCTGGTATTATTACATGAACGATATCATCCAATCCCTTCCATCCCTCTCAGCCTACAGCGGGGATTACTCACACATGGATGGAGGAATCATGGATGGTTTATGGAGAAGTGGTGGCGATGATGATGGTGATGATCTCCTCTGAATCCCCGTCCCGGCAGGGCGCCAGAACAGGAACTTCTCATCCCCAAATTGAGTTTCAAGGTGGCGGCGGCGCTTTGTGGTGTTTCTCTATAATATGACGAACCCCCTGATGTTTTAGGGTTACGAGGCATAATTAGTCGAAAGGGGAGCCTGAGGGGGTGCCTAGGGCCACCACACCACCTATAGGCGTGGACTAGGGGGCGCCCAGGCATGGTGTGGGCCCCTCCTTGCCCCCTCCGGCTCTTCTTCTGGCTCCGGGGGTCTTCGGGTAAAATAAGGACTTCGGGATCTTTTTCGGGCAATTTCATGAAAGTTGATTTTTCTGCACAGAACGAAACTCCAAGGTAATTCTGCTGAAAACAACATTATTCCATGTTAGTTGTATCCAAAACTCACAAGTGTAGAGGCAAACAATAGCAAAAGTGTTCGGGAAAGGAGATACGTTTTGGACGTATCAAGGTGTTCTTGCATTATTTAAATGTGAGAACACTATGGTATCAAAGTATTGTGTTGCATGTAGGATTCGAGACCCTAAGTTTGGATTAAAACTAGGAAAAAATCCTACTATTGAAAATCTATTTTACTCAATTATATGCTAACAAACAAAAAATTCCATTCTTCTCTCATCTATTACTCACCTACAAATATATTCTCTTGTTCTAGATGACCATACCATGAAGTGCAAGACATATTGTCACCACATGAAGACCTACACTCAAGATTATTGAAGCACTTGAAGAAAGACTTAAACTTCATAACAATCAATAACACCTGAAGACGTTGAGAAAAGAATTTGAAGAAAACTCAATAAGATATATATGAGACCATAGTCTAGTTCCTTTGTTATAACAACATTAACGTGTTAGTGTATTGATCATACATATGAGTGTGGTATGACAATACTAGGTTGCTTGATGAAACTTGTTGTATGGTGTGACGAGTGTTTGTAGTCTCTTTCTAAATCTCTACTCATCCATGCTAAACCAAACAAAATCCTATACTCTCCAATCATAGTGAGAATCTATTTGGAATGCTACAACTAGTGCCATATGGAGACACAAGCCACCCAATGGAGGAATGCCAAAGATCTCAGGATTACGTACTTTTGTGTGAATGAACAAGCACATCCATGATCAATGCAAACTACATCATAAGGAGTAGCAAGCCAATCAACAAGAAAATAATCGATGAACAAGCACTATCCAGTTAGTATTGCTTAAGAGATTACGCAACCCACTAGTTGGAGAAATGATAGTTTTGCTCAGGTTTGTCTTACATATTAGAAACTTTCTGTTAGACAAGTGAGGTGACCTAGTGTTATTAAACTTGATTGACCAATCTAAGTACAAAGTAATGATTGAGTGCCACATGGATTGGCCCCCATGATGACTACTCAAATTATTCACTTTTGCTATGAGGAATGGTAAATCTGAGAGACATACATGTTAGAGAGACGACGGAGTTAAGCCTGAACCATAGAGTGGTAGAATATAATTATAACCCTATGTTAAAGTGTTGTTGAAACGTATTATCTTCGGTGAGAACAAATCAAACCTTGGAGGAAGATATTGACTACCATGAGAGTTTCGTTATAAATAGCATAAATTTTGTATTCAAGTGAGACAACAACAACATGGAAGATTGCCAAGGACATCAAAAGTACAAGTTGAGAAGGACCCAAAGAATTTTGGCTGACCCAAAGAGTGACACCTAAGTGTCAAAGGTCGTCCAACAAACTATGGTGGTTTGAAACTCTACAGCGAAGGAAAGTTCTACTCAAACCAATCTGGAATCAAGCTACACTCCAAGCTAATGGAATTAGACTACCCACAAAAGTTTCTTTAAGGGTGACAGCCCACCCAGTTGCTTTGGAACCCATATTGAACCTATCTTTCTTTATAGCCTTCCCAAATCTCGGGACGAGATTTCTTTAAGGGTGGTAGTCTGTAACCTCCCTCACTTTTGGAATGTTGAAAAATCACAAAAAATTGAAACTTTTTTTTTCATGTTAAGCCAGTCATCAAAACCAAATTGGAACGCAAGACAAAACAAAACAATGCATGTTTCCAAAAGTAATTGGAATTAAGAATCCAAATTGCCTCTATTCCATAAAGCCTAAAACCTATTTCAACATAAGTTTTCTTTATCAAGAGAAAAAATATTTCATATGAATAAAAATATTTCATATTTTCTTTCAAACATTATATCAAGAAATACTCATAAAATTTTATATAAATTATTGGTTATGAAAACAATTAAAATACTTTGAGAAAAAAACATTTTCATTTAAGAAAACTTATGATTTTTATTTGACAAATTATTTAATTATTTTCCAATTTAGAAAATATCATTAAGTAGCTATAAAATATAAAAATATGAATATGGGTTGAAATGGGTTTCAAAAGTAGTATTTGACTATTATAATGTTTCTGAAATTTTATAAAGCCCCATTTCTAATTATTGCTATTTTTTATTTAAAAATGGTTTTAAGTACTATTAATGCATTATTTATATTTTCAAACTATAAAAAATTAAATATGTCGGAAACAAAAAAAAGTAAGTTTTCTATTTGATATACATTTAAATTACAAGATTTTGGAAATTTATTTGAGGTTAATTAGATGTTTAAATCAAAAGATATTAAAAAACAGAAAAAAAAATGGACAACGTCATGCTCACGTCATCGTCGTCTTCAACCTCCTCTACCTCACCAAAACGGACAATTTAATCCCTTTAATTCGAGTGTTTCAGTGGGTGATTAATTACCCTGATCACACTCCTTTATAGCCCTGGCACCCCTCTCCATTTCCCCTATCTTCCCCACTTCAATAATGCCTAGCGGCCGTCGAATTTCCACGCCGGAGCCACACTTCACCGCCGCAGATCGTCATCATTTCCGGCCAATGGAGAAGTGTAGCAACGAGGCGAGCTCATCTGCATCTCGTCGGTGCCACCGGAGCTCCGTCTGCGTCGTGCCACCGTCCCGGAAGTTATGGAGCATACCGTGGCCCTCATCGAGTTTGGTGTGATGTCGTGATCCCGGTGGACCACTTCGCCGTGCTCGGAGGCTCCTGCAACCTCCCTGCCGTCGAGACTCGAAGGTCACTGGAGCCCATGACCTCTCCATCCATGCGCTGCCATCGTTTGAAGCCGTCCGAGATGTTGCTGTAACCGCCATTCTCCCTATCGTGTCGTGCGGCCCCTCGTCGAGCCCTCCCCGTGCCCAGAGAAGCCCCGAGTCGTCGTCGCCGTGAATGCCAGAGGCTCAGAGCCACCGCACGCCATTTTCTGACAGGCCACGCCGGCGGTGAGCCCCTCTCTCCCCCCTCTTTTATTTCATGTCGTTAGATCTAGATCCCACGTCCCAGATTAAATCACTTATTCGAAAAGGTATCGGCCAATAAGAGAATGCCAAGTGTCAGTCTAGTCAGCACCACGTCGAAGCCAGTCAGTAGTCTAGTCATCGCCACGTCAGCCCATATATTTTCTGTTTTTCTCAAGAACAGAATTAAAAGGAAAATTTGTAGAAAACCCCCTAGAACTTAGAACCTTCATAACTTTTTAACCATAAGACCAAATTTAGCAAACTTTAGCTTTTTGAAAATTACTTGACATGTAGAAACTTGTAGCACTATCGAAATTTCAATTTGACAAACTTAAATTGGTTCAAATTTAAATATGCTTGTTTGATGAATTTTGGCATAATTCAAATTCTACAAATCCAAAAATTGCAAATAAAATATATTTGGAAACCTTAAGATGTGTAATTTCATATAATCTGTCCCAAAATAAATTTTGAACAAATTAAAAATGAATTTAGATTTAAGTTGTCCATTTGAGTATTTTTTTGACATAGATTTAATTCTATGAATAATTTAAATATGGTTCTGTTTACAAAATTGCTCCAAATAATAACCTTGGACCAGAGACATTATATCATAAACCATTTGGAAACCCCTAGAAAATGACAATGTAAGTTTGGCCAAAAACCCAACATAGTGATCCACCCAATTTATCATATCTTAGATTTTGTTTCCATCCTTTTACCATTGTTATTATGGCCATTTTGGAATCCAAGACCAAGTATCTAGTATGTATCAGCCACATACCAACTAGTGAACCTTGATCCCTAGTACCCATATCTTCCATCGACCGCTCCAAAAAATTCTTATCTTCTATAGAAGACTAAGTCCCTAAAATACTAGAGGACACTTTAATTGATATTACTTCAGTCAACAAGAAGCACTACATGGAAGATCATTGAAGAACTTAGAGAAGGATATAATTCACCACAACCAGAATAAACTTAAAGAAGTGAAGGAAGATAAAGAATAATACTCATCCATAGATGGTGGAAAAGAAAGAAGAAGGAGAATCCAAGTGGAGTGATCACTATAGTTGTTACATCATTTTCTCCCCCATCACTCTTTGTTTCAATGAGAACCTACCCAACATTTACTCAAGACCAGACCATAGGTGTCCATCATATGCTAACCGAGTTGGTGAGCTTAGACTTATGTCCCAAAACCATGAAGTTCCAGAAAAGCAATGAAGTCACTACACTAAGGAGGAAGACACAAGAGAGGCTGAAGATGATCCTTAAGAATGACCAACCAATGTGAAGACTTGGAGCTACAACCTAGTATAGATGATTAGTGTCAAGTTATTTTTTGTTCAATACTTAGAATTATTTCACAAAGTAAGATAAGATTTTTTACCAATAATTCAACAAGGAGCCTTTTCATCACGAAGAACAACTTCAACAAGAAGCCAACTCAAGAAGAATATTGTCCCAAAGATGAAGAAGAAGAAGAAGAAGAAGAAGAAGAAGAAGAGGAAGAAGAATTTACAAGTCCTTTTTGGGGAACTCTAGCAATCTCATCTAACCATCTATTTCTTTATATGAATAAGTCCCTTAATATTAGATAGAACTTTATAATATTTTCTTGAACTCAATAAGGAATACTACAAGCAAGGCCAATGAAAGATATTCATAAAGGCTTAGAAGACTTGAAGAAACTCAAGACAAAAGTAGAATTTGACCAAGAATTTTGTGTAATAATTTTTATCAAAGACCAACCCTTAGTCCCAAATGGCAAACAATAACTACAATTACTTAGAGTAAAGGTGATAATTCTTAGTTAAAATTTTGATAAATAAGTTTGAACTCTTGAAAACACAATCCTTGACCAATCCTTAGCTAATTTATATACACTAAACCCAAACACAATAATTCCTTTAGTAAAATAAATTATTGTGTTAAGTTTTTTATTCCTTTAGTAAAATAAACACAATAATTCCTTTAGTAAATCCTTGTGGCGCCCCCCTATGGTATGGCCCCCCTGAGGCCCCCCTCCGGGTCTCTTTGGGACTCCGTGGAACCTTCGGGAATTCAAAGACTTCTGGGATTCGAATTTTCCAATTCCGAGAATATTTTGAGAACAACTTTTCTAAAACTAAAAACAGCAGAAAACAGGAACTGGCTCTATGGCATCTTGTCAATAGGTCAATCCGAGGAAATCAATAAAAATGGCATAAAGTGTAAGGAAAACATGTAGCATATGGCATGAAAACAACGTGGAACATCAGAAATTAGGGATACGTTTATGACGTATCAGTAGCATAAGTCTTTTGGGAAAAATCAAGAGTCTTATTAGCATAATGAATAACATTCAACTTCTTATCTATTTGCTTTCCAAGAACAACACCTAAAGCAAAATCACTAGAATCACACATAATTTCAAAGGGTAAATTCCAATCAGGTGGTTGAACAATAGGAGCAGAAATTAAAGCCCTCTTCAGAGTTTCGAAAGCGTCTTTACAATCATCATAAAAACCAAAAAGGTACATTTTTTTGGTGAATATTAGTAAGAGGCTTTGATATTTTAGAGAAATCTTTAATAAACCTCCTATAGAAACCAGCATAACCAATAATACTACGAATACCTTTGACATCACTAGGAGAGGGCATTTTCTAAATTGCTTCAACTTTAGCTCTGTCAACTTCAATACCTCTTTCAGAAATTTTATGTCCAAGAACAATTCCTTCATTAACCATAAAGTGTCATTTCTCCCGATTAAGAACAAGATTAGTTTCCTCACATCTCTGCAAAACTTTATCAATATTGAGCAACAAGTTATCAAAATAAGTTCCATAGGCGGAGAAATCGTCCATGAATACTTCCACAATTTCCTCACAAAAACCATGAAACATAGCATACATGCATCTTTGAAATGTAGCACGATCATTACACAAACCAAAAGGCATACATCTATAAGCATAAGTTCCATAAGGACAAGTAAAAGTTGTTTTCTCTTGATCTTTCTTTTTAACAGCAATTTGAGAAAACCCAGAATAACCATCAAAAAAGCAAAAAAAAAATTTGGACAACCTTTCTAACATTTGATCAATAAAAGGTAAAGAATAATGATCTTTCTTAGTAACTTTGTTAACTTTTCTAAAATCAATACACATTCTATAACCAACTACTACTCTTTGAGGAATAAGTTCATCATTTTCATTTGGCACAATAGTAATTCTTCCTTTTTTAGGAACACAATGCACAAGACTTACCCATCTACTATAAGCAATAGGATAAATTATACCAGCATCAAGGTGTTTCAATACCTCATTTCTCACCACTTCCTTCATCTTAGGAATTAAACGGCGTTGATGTTCAACAACTGGCTTTGCATCATGTTCCATATTAATAGCATGCTGACAGATAGCAGGGGAAATCCCTTTCAAATAATCAAGAGTATATCCAATAGCTCCTTGGTGTTTCTTCAATACTTCCAATAAACTTTCCTCTTCCTTACCTGAAAGTTTAGAACTAATAATAACATGATATGGTTTCTTATCATCAATAGAGCATATTTAAGATTATCAGGTAAATGTTTTAAATCAAAAGCGGGATCCTCCTTGGGTGGTGGTGTGGTACCCAAGTCTTCCACCGGTAAATTGTGTTTCAGCATCTCAGTTTGACGAAGAAGAATCTCATCAATCTCATTTCTTTCTTCCATAAAGTACTCACGTTGGTGGTCCTCCATGTATTGCTGCAAAGTATTGTTAGGAGAAAGAGCAATAGAGGCAATTTGTTCAACTATAAAATCTTCATTAGGCAATTCAGTTTCATAAGGAGCTTTAGCAAATTCAGAAAAAATAAACTCATAAGATTCTCCATCAAATTTAGTTAATATTTTCTCCTTCTTACAATCTATAATAGCACAAGAAGTTTTCAAGAAAGGTCTACCAAAAATGATAGGACAAGTTTTACTAGCAGTTGCAGCAAGTACTGGAAAATCAGCAGGATATTTAGCTTTACCGCATAAAACTTCCACATCTCTAACAATACCAATTGGAGAGATAGTTTCTCTATTAGCAAGATAAATAACCACATCAAGTTCTTCATGTTCACAAGAACCAATTTCATGCATGATTAATCTATAAAGCCCATAAGGAATATCACTTGAACTTGCACCAATATCACATAAACTATAATAGCAATGATCACCTATCCTGACAGAAACCATAGGAACACTAGTTTTCCTAGATCTACTAGGATGGGAAGCAATATTAGAAGCATCTTCACAAAAGATAATGTGTCCATCTTCTACACCTTTAGTGACAAGGCCCTTTACTATTGCTATTGTAGGTTCAACAATTATTTGTTCATCAAGTTCTATAGATTTCTTTGTACTTTTGTTAACCACACTAGATATAATATAATGCTCCTTACCTTAGCAGGGAAAGGCATTTTTTCAATATAAGGTTCAGGCACAACAAGATTAATAGTATGAACTTCTATATTTCTAGCAGGAACACAATTAACAGTATCTTTATAAGGTGCATGGTACTAGTTCCACTCATTTTTGGGAATATCAAGATAAGAGGCAAAAGTCTTAAAATAGTTTGCAAAAATTTGAGATTCAAGACCATAAACATCACTAACATTATGAAAATCATCGGTTCCCATAAAAGATTTAATGCATTCATAATCACAATTTATATCTGACTTTCTACCTTTGTCATTCTCCCATCCTTCAGTATTTTCCTGAATACGGTCAAGAAGATCCTATTTAGTTTCTCCTTCCGTATGTGTAAATGATTCAGAACAAGAAGCATCCAATAAATCCTTATTCTGAAGAGAAAGCATTGCATAGAAATTATTAATAAGAATATTACTGGGGAGCTCATGAATGGGACATTTGAGCATTAGTAACTTCAATCTCCCCCACGCTTGGGAAATACTCTCTCCATCATGAGGCCATAATTATATATTTGATTGCAATCCTTATGAATCTCACTAGGAGGATAGAATTTAGAATAAAAGAGAGGTACAATTTCTTCCCATCCAATAGATCGGCCATTCCTGAGCATCTTATACCATTCCACAGCTCTGCCCTTCAGTGATAAAGAGAATAGCTTCCTCTTGAAATATCTACACACTTGAAAAACTCGCATAATTCATGTATAAAGAGTAAATGGTCACCAGGATGGACAGTTCCATCTCCAAAATAGCAGTTATCCATAACACGTTCAACAATTTTCATAGGTATTTTAAAAGGATCCAATCGAGCAGACGGAAGGTCATCTACTACCTTAGTAGTGGCAGCAGTACTCCAAAATAGGGAATCGAATGGAGATATCTTCATAATGAAATAAAGCGACACACAAAAATAAAAACAACACTCACAGTAAAAGATTCCCTTACCAATTCCACTTACCAATAGCGCTTCACTCCCCGACAATGGCACCAGAAAATAGTCTTGATGACCCACAAGTACAGGGGGTGTATTGTAGTACTTTCAATAAATAAGAGTGTCGATCCCAACAAGGAGCAGAAGGGGCTGACAAGTAGTTTGGATGAAGGATTCACTATAAATACTAGCAGACAGGTTTTCAGGGGTTTTTGATATAGCCGATAAATAAAGTACAAGTAAATAAAAGACATTAATAATAATTTCAGCAAGTGGCACAATCCTTTATAGAGCGAAGGACAAGCCGGTTGGTTTACTTATAATGACCAAACGTTCTTAAGGACAATGGGAATTTCGTCAAGTGCTTTTGCTTCATACAGTTGATTAATCTTTATTGTTTTGATAGGTTTTGTGTGGGTGAAGTTATGCTAATGTACTTCCCTAACTTGGACTAATACATACTTGTGATTATACCCCTTGCAAGAATCCGCAACTATAAGAAAGTAATTAAGATAAATCTAACCATAACCTTAAACTTTGGTATCCTACACTCCCTCATGCATCGGTTTCCTAACGGGGGTTTAGATTTCTGTGACTCCGTCAACCCCACAATTAGTAGCCGAATACACAATACATTCCCCTAGGCACATAAAGGTGAAGTATCATGTAGTCGACGTTCACATGACACCACTAGAAGAATAGCACAACAACTTAAATATCAGACTATTAAATATTACTCAACATAATTCAACTACTAACATCTTGAATTCTCCCATGTTCTCAAGAACTAAATGAACTACTCACAAGACATAATATGGATCATGATTAGAGGTGATATAATGATGAATAACAATCTGGACATAAACCTTAATTCAACGGTTTCACTCAATAGCATCAACCATAAGGAGTAATTAACACCGGGAAAGTTTCCCCTATGAAATAGGCAAGATTTAACCCTAGATGTTACAACGGAACGGAGTGGAGCGGTGGATACGCTGATGATGGTGGTGGAGATGATGATGATCCCAATGAAGTCCAGATCGATGACGGTGACGATGGCGATGATTCCCCCCCCCCCCCCCGGGAAGGAATTTCCCTGGCAGATTTCTCCTTGGCGGAGAGTTTTTCTCTCTATTATTTTCCACCTCGTGGAGGCGGCGGAATATTTCCTCGATGGTTCCCCGAGTCTTATTGTTTTGGGGGAGATGAAGTACGTGAAGGGGCACTGGCAGTGGTGGGCCAGGTCCACCACACCAAATGGTGACGCGGCCAGGGGGTAGCCCGCGCCATGGCATGGTGTGGGCCCGTGGTGGCCCACCTCTGCCTCCCCTTTTGACGGGCTCCGGCATCTGAAAAAATAGGAACTTCCCGATGTTTTTCGTGAATCGCTGATCTTCAGAAATATGGTATCTTGACGGTCATTTTTCCAGCAAAATTCTGGTTCCGGCAGTTAATTCTCCAATAATCATCAAACATGCAAAATGAATAAAATAACATCAATATCATATCTAAATATGAAATATATCAATGAATAGCGGTAAATTATGATATAATATAGTGATGCAAAACGGATGTATCAAGCATCTCCACCGGTGCCCCCCCCCCCCCCCGCCCAATAGCAACCCCAATAGACCCATTGGACGCGTGGACATGAAATCCTCCATCCCCCCAAGGCGACACAATAGCGGAAAAGTTGCTGGACGGGCCGAACCCCGCATCCAACAACCCCGCTTTGCCCCCCCCCCCCGTTTGTTGAGACACTATCGAGCGTGCCGGCAACACGTGCCACGTCGGATTCTGACGGGCGGGGCCGCACTGGCAGCAACACATACGCATTTAGTGTGGTTACGGAGGGCCTGTCTGCGCGGTTTAATGACACACCGGTTCCCCTAGCATCCTCGTGTCGCGTCCATTCGTGCCTTGTCTTCCCGCTTGTCGCCGGAGTTATGGCGGCCTCGGGCACCGGCACCGTATCAAATGGACGCGCCCCCTCGCTGCCCTCTGGCCACTGCTTTGGGCGCCCCATTGCACAGACCTTCTCCCTCGCCTCTTCTCCTTAGCCTCGTCCCTCTATCACTCAATCACTCACTCACCGGCGCAACAACACACAACCATGAGGCCGGAGGCAGCGGCTGTGGGTTCAAGAACTGCCTCACGAGGCCCGAGGCAACATTCTTTGCACGCCACCACATCCCCGTGCCGCCCGAGGTGCGCCTCCCATCCAGCGGCGGCAGGGGGACGAGCCACTTAGGCCACGTCGTCTGTCGTTCCCCGATACACCGGAGCGGTTCCGCGCTCTCGTCCTCAAGCGCCGCCGCAACCTGACGCCGGAGGAGCGCGCCGGCCCCAACTACGGCAAGGATAGAGATTTCTCGACCGCTATCCTCACACATGAGAGAAAGGCGGCGCTCAAAGATACGCCGACAAGATTTACTCCGGTAAAACATGACGCCAAGACGCGCCGGAGATGGTGGAACGGCTGCACCATCTAAGGCATCCTCCGCGAGTACGGGTTCAACCCGCCGCCGCCCTGGTTGCAGACAGTGCGATGGATCGCTTCTGGCTTGGAGATCACCGTCTCACGGTCGTCTTCCTCGCGGGGCTCCTCCTCCAGATCTGGGAGCGTTAGGAGGAAGGGCGGGGCGGGGCGGCGCCAGCGCCACCCCTATTGCACGTCAAAAGGGAAACAACTCCATCGCGGGGCATCGACATCCGCGAGCCCTTGTCCTCACTGTGGGGAGCACCACCCCGCGGAGGAGAAGGATGCTCCGCCGTCACCGTGAAGGAGGACCAGGACGCGCCCCCGCCACCATGCACACGCACCCAGGCGGAGCTCGATGCCCCATACGAGCTAGACCTGGCGATGGCCATGTCCATCTCCTTGAACGCGCCGTATGACAAGGCGGGGGCGTGGTCCACCCGCGAGCACGCCGAGGCGAATGACATCATCTACATCTCCAACAATGCCGCCAATAGGGCAGCATCTGTCAAGGTCGAGGTGAAGGACGAGCCGACGGTAGAGCAGCGATGCGACGATGGCGGCGGCGGACGTCCAACTGCACAAGACGCACGGAGAGCTGGTGACGCAGTTCCCAGACGCATTTCTTTAGTTTTTTTTGGTAGGGTTTCTATTTAAATTTCGGCCGCCGTTTGTAAAAAATCGCAAATAAAAATGAAATTTGTCTTTCTTTATCAAACTTAAGTTTAGTTTTTTTCCATTGGGACGCGCCGGTGGGATGCGACGCCCCTCAATAGGGTGGCAACGCATGCCGGCGCCCCAATAGCATGCGCCGGTAACAAGTGCCAGATGCTCTATTGGAGGCGCCGGTGGAGATGCTCTTATATGTGACTGGTGGAGAAGAAAAGAGAGGAATAAATGCATGACAAAACAAAGGAAAAGATGTTACATGCTGACAACCCAGGCATGCTCACACAAGCTTATTATATCCTGAACTCTCCACATATATAGGATAGGTTTGGGATGGACGGACAACCCAGTCAAATAAAAACAGTTTGGAGATCATGGTTGGGTAGCTGTTTTGCTCCCCATGCGGGCTGCCCGGATAGGGAAATAAAACTGTTTTGGATATCACGGTTGGAGATGCTCTTAGATCCCTCCATTATTGATTTAGGATCTCCAGCCGTTTGGCCTCCAGGACGTTTTTCGGGTCATAAATAGCGCCAATTGGTGGACACCGGTGCTAATTTCTGCGGGGGGGGGGGGGGGGGGGGGGGGGGTCGGTTTCCAGCCGCGCCCCAACTTCGCCCCCCATCAGCCGTTTTTCGACGTTAAATTTGACAGAAATATGCACACAAATAATTTTTATCATGTAATTTAACATGAAAGATTAGAAGTTTTTCTTTGCAAATCTGCCACGCGCTGGGCCTTTTTCACGCTAGACGGGGACGTGTGTCGAATGCTGAGTGGTTTTGTATGAATTTTCACATGATATTAAATGTTTTGTACCACCGGACCACACCCTGCAACTTTTTTAATGAAAGTGCACATCATGAGAAGTTCTGGTGCTAGTGGTGCAATTACCTCTGGACATATTTGTTTCAACAAGAGGTAACGAGATTGGTAATGGAATGAGATAGCAGTGGAAACGAGACAGGACTAATCTCTCTTTTGTTTGGTTTGTGCCCGTAAAGGTACCAAGTTGCAACCCATGTTCAAGACGAGGTGGATTTGGCCCGGTGCCGAGACAGAAGTCTAGGGAGAGGGAGAGGTCCTGGTCGTCGGTCTCTTGTCCTGGATGAGCTATTGGCCAGGCCTAGCATGTCGTCCGGGATTGAAGTAGTAGGCCGTAGGGCGGATCCTGTCCAAGCTCGAGCTTGTTGGCAAGCACTGGATCTTTGGGCGGGCGGCGGATGGATGTGGCCGACGGCCGGGATGGATGACAGGGAAGCATGCCCAACGGAGGACCATGGACGTGGCTGCCGGCGGAGGACTTGGTCGAGGGAATCTAGAGAGGCGGTGGGGACGGGGGAGGATAGGGTTGAAGTGTGCGACGTAACGTAATATTATTACGCTGGAGGTGAGCGATATCATCTGAAAACTAGGGCGTAATTCGTTTACGGAGATGTGATTACGGCTCTTCTAGAAAAAAACATGGATAATGGTAATACGGTATTGGTGGTATCAGGCTACGGGCTAAAAACATCGAACCAAACATGTCGTTGTAATAGCTAACTACTCTGATTGCATTGCAACGATCAGGAACAAGAACTAGCTACCTAGAAGGAAAAGTACAAAAGGTACTACGACAAGTTCAAATGGCTATCCGGCCGTTCGCCCCCAGGGCTGTTCTTGGGCGGAAAATAGCGTCGTTTGGGACTCATCGGCGCTATTTTTGGCCTGGAGAGGGGCCGGCGATTCCCAGCCGCGAACCTAATCCCGCGCAGTCAGCCGCCTGTTTTTCGCCCAAATTCGGCATATATTTCATGTTTTTTGTCCAAATTCGTTAGAATTTCGGCATAGCATGATTTTTTAAACCAAATCAACACAATTTCAGCATAGATTCGATAAAACAAAAAGTTTGTCACAAATCAATGCACATCAATTATTTCAATGAAATAAGACCATAATTTAACAAGTTTTGAACACAAATTTAAACACATCAAACTAAGGGTTGCCCTTGAGTCTCCATAGATGTTACACAAGATCATGTTATACCTATTGATGCATTTGTGGGTCTCGGAACTTCTTTCACATAGCGAGTAATGCAGCCCATGCTGCCAGCACCTGATGATCAACAACTGCAAGAGGACCCTGCATAAAATATGGTTCAGTGGCAACCACTAGGTCGTCCCGCGCTCGCTCTCAATGATCATGTGGTGCAAGATCACACAATAATTCATCACCTCCCACATCTGAATTTTGACCAGGTCAGAGTAGGGTACCAGACAACAGCAAACTGAGCTTGGAGCACACCAAATGTCCGCTCGACATCCTTCCTGCAAGCCTCTTAGCGCTGAGCAAACTAAAACTACTTGCATCCTGGTACAAGGCTGGAGATAGTCTTCACAAATGTTGGCCATATTGGATAGATACCATTTGCTAGGTTGTATTCCTTGTTGTATCGGTGGCCATTGAGCTCAAAATTCACTTGAGGAGCATGAACTTCAACAATCTTGGAAAAGACATTGGAGCACTGTCGGATGTTGTTGTCATTGTGAGTTCCGGACATGCCAAAAAAGGAGTGACAAATATAGAGATCCTCTGTAGGCGCTGCCTCAAGTACCACACTGCAAGCTCCTTTCGCGCCTTTGTGGATTGTGACGCCCCGAGATCGGGCACTATGCAGATTTCAGCATTCCCGCCAAAATCCACATAATAACCGACTCCAGGTTGCCACTTGTGATAACATTACAACAGTTCACGAATATTCCGCAACAACAACAGAAAAGGTATATACAAGATGACTCAAACGAGTCAAGGATACAACTGATACAATACAAAGATCCAAATAACAGCGGAAGATACAACATAGCGTCCGACTACGGACAAGATACAAATTGGACTAAGAGTCCTGAAGATAACCGAAGGCGTCCAATCCCTGCCCAGGCCAAGCCGGAGGGATTCCCAAGCTAACGTCGTCAGACTTCAAACCGGTTGACTGCAATGTGGAATATGCAGCCACGACAAAGATTCGTGGCTCAGTACGGTTAATGTACTGGCAAGTGGATAACCCATACTCACAAGATACCAGCGTAACCAATCATCACAAGATACAAATACTTTGGGTTCAACGGAGAGGAAATGATTATTGCAAAGAAGCGGCAGCGGGCTGCACTAACTAACTACAGAGACTCGCTACAACATCGGGCTAAAAGAAAGGGATAAGATAGCGTATCAGAACCAACTACAACTACTCACCAAACAATACCCATCCAATGTTACCCCCTACTAAGGAAGCAACCCAAGGAAACTCACACGGTTGATTAAGGTGACATTCATTTTTATGGTGGAGTTAATCTATATTACTAGTCAAGTTATCATCGGTAAGTGTAAGTTGTCTGAGTACTTGTTAGCCAGCACTTTCACCAAGTCATCCATAACCGCGGACAACACGGCTTCTCGAGAAGATTTAACCCTGCAGGGATGCACCAATTTGTCCGTACACGTAAGAATAACCCGCCAGACGGGGGATCAACCCACCAAGCGAGGTACTCAACACAACCCAACTCTTCTTCGCATCAAGCCCAAAGAACCACATGTTGTGCGTGCGCGGCTAATCGAGCCCCCACGAAGAAAAGGGGACCCTCATAGCACTCTAAGACCACGCCGCCCTAAATGCCGACTACAAAAGTTCCACCCTGGCGCCAAGGGTTCGCACCTGCACATGCATGCATCAAATGGAAAGCCCGAACTAAGTGTGGCGATTTGGACGAGATGCGAATCGAATCAGAATTGCGGGGGGCGCCCATACTCGCTTCCCACATGCGGGTAGTGCGCTCATCATGGATCAATGGACAAGACCCTTTTCCTAATTAGGGTCGACACTAGCAGGCCACAAAACCACGCCGGGCCTCCTGCCGGTGCCTTATCATCAAATTATTATTACCCAAAACATTAACATGTTGTTGATTGAATTGAAACCCAACTATCAAACTAAACAGGTGATACGACGGATAGCAAGACTTGAGCGCGAACAACACTAAGCAGGCAACTACGACACGAGGGCCAACAAGGTAAACAAACAACAGTTAATGGGAAGTGGAAGGTAGGCTATATCATGGTTGCAAGGTAAACATATAATAGGATCGGGACACAAGCATCGAATCATAAGGCTAGAATAAAGGCAACGGGAAGAATCGGTAACAAGTGATGAAAGGCAGCCATAGGCAGCAAGTGAGTATACTTGCCTGGAATCCAGCAAGTAGAGGTACATCCGAAGAACTTGTCGTTGCTCACATCATCTCAACGTCCTATCCGGGAAGAAGCAACGAACCTCGAACAAACACCGGATGCAACAATTACTACTACGGCAAAAGATCTAGCATGATCAAGATATGGATGCATGACAAGTTTAAGGATGCATCAAGATAAACTAGTTGTCATGGTAAACATATTTAAATGGGCCCATATGCAATTTGGATTGCATATGGAAAAGTCCATGAGTTAAGGTTGGTTTAGATGATCTACAACTAAACAACATGTGAAAATGGATTAGCATGATGCATGGATGATGAAAACAATAAGAAAACAACAAGGGATTCAATTTGAAATAAGGTTTACCAAGTTTGGAATTTCATTTATTAAGTGTTGGAATTTTGGTTCCTTAAAGGTGTTACACAAGCATTTGTTGTTTTCACCAATTTAAATTGTTCAAAATAGATAACAAAGTTTATATTTGGAAAGAACACAAAATTTTAGGTGGATTACATGCTTCAATTATTGAAAAAGGAATTAAGATGAATTAATTATGAATTAAACAAGTTTAAACAAGATTTAAATGAATTTAATTCAAGTATAAAGTTATTTGAATTTTTATTTGTTCAAAACATTAAACCAAACTCATAATTGAAAAGTTTATACTTTTCTGGTTTGAAAACATATTTTATAAGTTCAAACATAATTTAATTTGAGCAAGTTATGAATTTAGCAAATTTAAATGATTTAAACAAGGTTTAAATTATTTAAGCAATTTTAATTATTCAAAACATGAAACAAATTTTATATTTGGAAAGGTGGTTCAAAATAGCATGGAACACATATTTTATTTGTGTTATTTGAATTAAGTGTGAATTATTTATGCATTTAATCAAATTTGAAATGATTTGTTTGAATTTGAAATTTGAAACAATTTTGAAATGTGCAAAACAGAAAACAAATGATGTAATCAGATAGAGTGTTAAATTCGGGGCAGAATACATATTTTATTTACATTATTTGAATTTGGAAAATAAAAGTTATGTGCATTTTTAAAACAGGGACTAATCTGCGATTTTACAGGGACCCTTGTGTGGAAGAAAAAGATATCAGAAGGTCCCTGGACTTTTTTTTCTACTCACCGCGGGTCCACACCGTGACGCTGACCGGTGGGGCAGCGCCAGGCTGGTGCCAGCGTGGTGCGTGTAGAGGCAGCACTGGCCACCACGGTCGATGACCAGTGGGGCCAGGCGCGGGCGCGTGGAGAAAGAGCAAAAAATTGGGGGCTTTTTGCCTCACCAGGATTCGAACCCAAGATCTGCAGTGGTGCGCGCAAGGAACTGCACCACTGGGCTGCAGCTGAGTTTGTGCTAGGATACAGGTACGTTTGTAGATGACCTGACTGTGTGCGCTAACTGAACTTCAGAAGAACAGGCGCAGATCCGCGACAGTAGACGACGGTGATGACCTTGAACCTGCACCGTCGCTGGCAGGTTGGTCGCTAGGGGTGGAGGCGGTGGTGCGTGGACGTGTGGGGTGCTGTGCGTGTAGCGGGGAAGGGAGGAGGACGGGAAGGAGAGGGGCTCACCGCCGGGTTCAGGTTCTGCAGCGAGGCGACGATGGCGACAGTCGAGGTGGCCGGCGCCTTGGCGACGATCCACGGCCGCTCCGGCCCTCCCCTGGAAACGAGGAGGGAGAGGTTGACACGGGGAGTCCGTTCCCGCTGAGAACAGCTCCCGACGATGACCACAGCCACCGTGGCTTCACCGCCAACTCACGGCCATGGCGGCAGGTGGCAAAGTTCAGAAGAAAATTTCAGAGTAGAAACGATGAAGAAGGAGGGGATCGTGGGGAAGAGAGGGAGGTGGCGGCGGAAGGAAGAGGAGGAGGAAAGATTAGGGTTTGGAGGGAGCCTCGAGGGGGAGATAAGGGCGAGGGGGGAGCAGTTGAGGTGGGGGAGCTCGGGACAGCAACATGCGCTTTTCTTCCCCTGCGTCCGTACGAGGAAGACGAGATCGTTGGGCTGCTGGGCTAGGGGAGATGGGCAGTGGTGGGCTGGGGGTGAGAGGGGGAAAGCTGGGGTTTTTAGGTGGGTTGAGGTGGGCTGGCCGTGGGGGCTGGCCTGCCTCCCCACTTGTTTTTATTTCTTTTGTTCCTTTTTTTTGTAAAAGAAGAGAGGGAGAGAAAAAGGATAGGGTTTGGGGTTTTGCTTCTATAAATAAATTTTATTAATTGGCAAAACAGCAATTCAAAGCAATTGTGAACATTAAGTCCAAATATTTGAAATGTTAATTTAATTTTTGTTTGCTATTTGAATTTCCATTAATATTTCATAAAGATTTGATTTTTAAACAATGTTATTCAATAAGCTCAAACAATTATGAAAACATTATTGAATTTAATTGGTTGCAAGAATTTATTTTTTTAAACCCCAATTGGATCATGCCAATTATGATTGATTTTGAAGTGAATTTGAATTTACCATTTGGGGTTAATAAAAAGGAATTTTTATTTAACAAGCAATTTAAATAAATCAACTTCAAACTATTTGAAAACAATTTGAGGTATTTAGTTTGCAAATTTCAATTGGAAATTTTAGACATGTTTTGAAAGTTTAAATTGGTTTGGATTTTTGAGTGGTTTGGAAAACAGGATGCAATGCTTATGATGCATGTGATGCAAAGCAAAAAGAAAACAACCAATTCTACTTAGGGGGGAACACCCCAGGTGTTACATGGATCCCCTGCCAAGCAAACGAGTAGTTCTTCCATGCACAATGCATGCAGTCAATGCTTCCAAGCATCCCGTAAAAATCCTCTTCCTTCATTCTGTGCTAGGATCCGAGCAGTGTTCAACATGGGTGATCTCAAGTATTTTGATCCAAACGCTGCCACCACGGCCCTACAGAACCTCTTCAAACAATCAATGACGGTGGACTTGGCCATGCGTAGATAGTCATCTTGTGTATTGTCGAGAGTGCTGTACGCGAGCATCCTCATAGCCACTGTGCACTTCTGAAGTGATAAGAGGCCAACTTGTCGATGCAATCCTTGTTGCAAATGAAATAGCTTGCGTACTCCCAGATGGCATACACAATGGTGAGGAAGATCTTCTAGCTCATCCGAAAAAGGTGCCGAAGCACTGCCTCGCTGTGCAATGGAACATCGGCGAAGTAGTCGGCGTAGAGAATTCAGTTGCCCTCTATCCGCTCCCTCGTCTTGCTCTTCCGGCGACCATACGCCCAGCCACTTCGCGGAGGCCTCGCATTGTGCGTGAACAGGCCGGCCAGAGTGGCGAGGATCATGAGGTGCTCATCGTTGTCGATGCCAGCCTCGACTTCCTCCTCCAACAGAGCGGCTAACATCTCCTGTCGTCGGAGTCCATTGCCAAAAAGGCAAAACAACGAACACATCACGAGCGTGGCGGGCCATTGGCTGCTTTTTCCTTGTCGGGAAGCAGCAAAAGCTCGGCCAGAAAGGGAGAGATTTTTGCGTTGCTACGCCTTATCTTTGTAACGGTGGAATGAATATCTAGCGGCGACACGGCGGCGGTGGTCGGAGGGGTCTCGCCGACATCGGCATGGAGGCGAACGCGGAAGTGGCGGTATGCGGGCAGGAGGGGGAATCTGGGCGTGGAAAAGTCGTTTCCCGCCTGACTATGTTGGCCCACAAGCCACTTTTCCTTCCGCCGGAGCCCTCGAGCATCCCTGGGTGCGCTGGGTTCGGTCTGGGTGCAGCTCGGTGCGCCGGGAGAATCTTTGGCCCAAACTGGCGCTATTTGGCGTCCTGGGGCATGACCGGGCAAAAAACTACGGGTCAGCGAGAAAAATGGGGTTTGAGGGGTTCTTTGGGGGCGTTTGGAGATGCTCGAAGCAACGAAAAATATCCCTTTCTTTGTTTGCCTTCCGATAGGTGGAAAAGTTGCATGCGTCCCAAGAGTGAAAAACGCTGCATATTTTTTTTATTAAGAGCTAGCAGTGCAAGCCGTTATTATAACATAACCGTAAGATTTTGTACTCACTTTGCCTCAAAATAACTATCATTAAAGTGGATGCAACTAGATATATTTAAGTGGTACATAGATTACATCCATTTTAAACCATTTTTGTGACACTTATTTTGAAACTGAGGGAGTACCATTTGCATATGGAAAACGCTGGTTATCACCCGGGGGAACGTTGCGTTCCGTCCCCCGGGTCGCTGTCCGTTGGATCCGCGCGAATCGGGCGGTTGGATTAGCTCCCACGTCCCCCGCCGTTTTCGCCTGGATTAGGACAGGCACGGATTTGGTTCGTGCGTGGTTCCCCATTTCGTCTCGTTCTGTTACGCTCCAGTCGCGCGGCGCGGAGGTGGCGACGAAGGCGAGGTGAGCGACGCGGGAAGCGACGAGAGGCGACGCTGTCGACGAGGTCGCCCTCCGGTGTTGTTCCGCGCGTTCTCCTGGTGAGGTTCCGCTTGCCCCCCTCCTCTTCTCCGGCGAGGTCCCCCTCTTCATCTCCGAAGACCGCACGTAGTTAGGGTACCAATCGCGAGCGGCGGCGAGCGGCGGAGCGGTCACGGGTCTGTGCGCACTCCGGCGGCCCCCTACCCGAGCCCAATCATCTTCTCAGGCGCCCCCTGCCGGCGACCACCTTCGCCGTCATCGTCGGTGGTTAGGGTTCCGCCAGCGGCGGCGAGCGGCGGCGCTGTCACGGGTCTGTGCGCACTCCGGCGCCCCCCTGCCCGCGCCCAATCGTCCTCTCAGGCGACCCCCTACCCGCGACCACCATTTTTGCTCCATAAGGGGAGCAGTTTTCCCCTTAATTTTGCTCCATTAGATGTTCCTGCTCTGTTTTCGTAGCATTTTATTGGTTCAAATTGCTCCACTGCAGCCACCCCTCGTGCATATACCCCGGTGTGCGTAGCTTTAGCATTTTTGATCAAATTTTTAGGTGCTCCTGCCCTGTGTTTTTGTAGCAATTGTTGGAGCAAATTGCTCCACTGCAGTCCACCTCCATGTGCATATCCCCTGTTGTGCAGATTGTTAGTTGTTTTTTGAGCAAATTGCTAATTAGTGTAGCACATTTTAGACATGTTGAGTAGATTTAGTTACTCCATTGTAGTCCACACCCCCTGTACATATCCCCCATTTTGCAGCAAATTTCATTTTTAGTTGGAACCGTATGTGCAAGTAGATTTAATTCTGAATTTCAACTATGCTTTTTGCAGGCAATTTGTGTACTGACTGGGCCTCCTAGTATATCTGCTAGCAATCTATAATCAGCAGCGCAATGGAGGTTTGTTCTATTACTGCATTGTGTCTGCTTCTGTTGTACATTTTGTGTGCTTCTTTTGTTTCCTTTTTTTGTTCATAGTGTTCTGTTTTTTGCTGAGCAGGGGCAGTATTGGTGCGGCAAGGACCGATTCGCTGCGAAGCGTTTGCTCAAGTGCGCTAATGATCTATCACCGCGGAAGCGAGAAATTATCGAGCAACACAGCGCTTTTTCCTCACTACTCAACATTTCTCCTTTCAATGTCCCTAATGAGCTCATTGATTTTGTCGCCGTCAACACTGTGGTTGAGCTTCGTGAGTTTCACTATGGATCAAAACGGATAGTTTTCACAAGAGACATTATCAAGAAGGTGTTTGGTCTACGTTCAGGATCGAAGCCAGTCGAGTTGCTGACCAAGAGTGTACATTCAGAAATCAGAGAGGCATACAAAGGCACGTTGTCGAGGCTACCCATAGAGAATGCAGCAAAGATGTTGAAGGAGCTCGATGACGGTGAAGAGGATGCCATAATCAGGACATGGGACCTTTTATGCTGGGCGACTGTTCTGAATCCTTCCACCAACAACATGATGTGCTTAGAGTACATAGGGTGCATGAGTGACCCAAAGAGGACCCATGAGTATGACTGGGAGGAGCACATCCTGGAGTTGCTGATGCATTACATTCAAAAAATTCAGAAGAAGAAGGAGCAACCGCTTGTGCTTGATGGTGTTAATCTTGAGAAGGGTAAGCATCTGGGTGAGTCTGAGGAAGCACCCGGTCCATCGAAGAAGAAGAAGGTTAAGAACATGTTCGAATTCTGGATGTCCGGCCCACTGCCTGTTCTTGCTGTAAGTTTTTACCTTTTTTCTCACAGCTTGCTACTTTACATAGTTTTGTTTGCTCCATTAGATTTAATCTATTGTTGCTTTAGTTAGTTTCTGTTGCTACATTGTTTTATTTTTATGTATTGTTTCTGTTTTTATGTTCTAGCTTTAAGTTTTTACCTTTTCACATCTTGCTACTTTACATAGTTTTGTTTGCTCTAATAGACTTAAATTATTGTTACTTTAGTTATTTTATGTTGCTCCATTGTTTATTGTTGTGTGTACTATTTCTGTTTATGTTCTAGCTGTAGGTTCTTTCCCTTTTTCCAGAGCTTGCTACTTTACATAGTTTTTTTTGCTATAATAGTTTCATATTATTGTTGCTTTAGTTAGTTTATGTTGCTCCATTTTGTTTATTTTTCTGTGTTTTTGTTTTTGTTTTAGTTGTTTTTTTGTACATTTTTGTTACAATAGCTTTTTTCAATTTCTGATATTGTAATAGCTTTTTATCATATTTTTGTCCAATCAGCTGCAGGATTGATTTTTGTGTGTGTTTTTTTGCATATATAGCTGGTGTACATGGACCACTTGATCATCCCAAAGAATGAGCACTTTATAAACAATGGGATTCCTAGAGCTTGCTTTGTGACCAGTGAGGATTTCAGTTTCATTATCAAGGTCGACCGCGACAATAAAATCCTGTGTAACAAGACTGTCTTTGGGAGGCGTCCTGTAAGTAGACTCTCTTTGTTGTTTTCTTTTGCCTTTTTCGTTGTTTGCGTTCCCCTGCCACGTTTCATTTTGTTTTGAACTCAGCTTTGATTGGTTTTTTGGTTGTGCAGTTCCTTCCGTTATCCAAAACAGTGTATGCGCCGTGTCACGTGGACAGTTCAATGCCCGAAGACGTTGATGTAAATCCGTCTGCATCGCTCAATGAATGGCTTGTTTTCCCCACCATCGAGCAAATGGAGGTTTGTATAGTTTCTAATGTGACGTTTTGTAGGTCATTTTTGTTTGTTCATGTAGCATTTTTTTCTGCATGTAGCAAGGTGCTTTTTCCACAATTTTGCTGCTTTACATATTTAATTTTGCTCCATTAGGGTTTAAGTACTGCTGTTTTAGTTATTTTCTTTTGCTACATTTTTTATATCGTGCGTATTTTTTCTGTTTTAGTTGTTTTTTATGTCTGCTACTATAATGAATTTTTTTTGCACCATCAGTTATTTTGTTTTGTTCTGCCAATGTTTTTGTATCAGTTTGCTGGTTTTTTGCTTCTTTTTAATGAACAGATGTTGTTTTTTTATTTTTAGAATTGTTGCTTCACTCACACAGCAAGCCATATTTTTTGTTCATTACAGGTACCATCTCGGTTCAAGAACATATACGACAAGCACAGGGTCAGTTTCGCTTCAAACGTGGATGCTACTCTCAAGAGTCTCGATGTAGGCTTAAAATCAATGCAGTCCAAGCAAATGGCCTTGCTGTTGAATGATGTTGAAGCTGCCCTGAAGGAAGACGATGGCCCGAGTATTGTGTTTCCAGCTTCTGGGGTAGGACTGGACGGGCAGGGCAACATGGATGGTGACAAGTCTGCTTCTGAGTCCGATGATCTTGATATTGATGAGGATATTGTTGCTGTGGATCCTATGGACTGTGATTCTCATGTTTGCGAAGAAGGCAATGCTGGTGCAGCAGAGAATGAACAAACCAATGCTACGGAGCTCAATGATGTCCCGCAACCAGCAGTTGTTGTAGGGTCCTCTCACACGGACGCCGATGGTGAGGAACATGGCGATGTGAGTAGTCCGATTAGAGGTGCTGTTGGTAGCCCAGAAAAAGTTGCTGATGGTAGTCCGGTTAGAGCTGATGTTGGTAGTCCAGATGAAGTTGCTGCTGTTGGTAGTCCAGATAAAGTTGCTGCTGTTGGTAGTCCAGCCAGTCCTGCTGCGGTGATTCCACCCATGCCCACTGCCCTTAGCCCACCTAGAGCTGCTGCGGATAGTACTTTCATTCCTAGGTCGGCTTCTCCCTCACCTCGGCGCAACATACCAACGGGTTACTGGGATGACATACCAAAATTTAATGTGTGGAGCCAAGACAATGAATCTTCCCAAGCCCCTGACAAGAACGACGTTGTGTGTGCGGAAAAGGTGGATGATGTTGCTGCTCCGATAGTTGGAGACAAGGTTGCTCCCACGTGTATGTTCTCCTTCCCCCTTTTCTCTATTTGTTACATTTTGCATTTTTCATCTTGGTTTTGTGTGCACTGCCCGCCAAAACAAGATTTTTCAAAGTATTCTTTTCTGATTGACCTTTGTTGTGTAGCTCCCAAACCTTGCCTTGACACCCCCATACCGGAAAATTTGGAGGAGATTCCGGAAGCTGCAACACCGGATCATGGTGACAATACAGGTTTGCTTTTTTTCTCCCCTGTGCGCCTTGCTGTTCTTCTGCTGGCTTTTTAAAAAAAATGCTATCTTAGTGTTATGGTTTTGCTTCTTTAGATAATTCTGGTTGCTACTTTACATATTTCTGGTTGCTACTTTACTTAATTCTGCTTGCTACTTTATCTCATTCTGCTTGCTACTTTAGATACTTATGGTTGCTACCTTTTACATATTTTTCTTGTTGCTTCTTTTTACATAATTCTGTTTGCTTTCGTTAGATAATTCTGGTTTGCTAATTTACATAATTCTGGTTGCTTCGTTATCACATTTTTCTTTGTTGCTATAGAGCTCTTTTTCCTTTTGGAACCTTAACCACTAGTTTATTATTTTTTGTTTTTCCTAGACATTGGTGGCAGCTCAGGTGTTGAAGAGAAGAAGGATGGCAGCACTGGTGTGGTAACTTTTCAAAGGAGGACTAGGCATAAAAGGGCTATGAAAACTGATGTTAAGGCTCCAGTGGCGAAAAAGTTGAAGAAGCCCTCTGCAGATATGGTTGCATTGTACGAACAGTTTGTGCGCCATTCGCGCAATCTCAAGACCGACCGTCAAAAGAAAGGGAAAGATGACCCGTGAGTCTTTTTTTTCTGGCCTTTTTTACCACAGTCCTGTAATTACGTGACATTCTTTGTTTTGCTACTAGCTACTCCTTTTTTGCTTTTTACTTTTGGTCATTGCAGCAACCGGGACACCTCTGATTATGTTTTCTTGTTTTTCTTTTTCAGGCCTCCTTTCATTCTGATTGGGGGGTCTCACTGTGACTACAAGAGTTTTCACAATTCCCTAGGCCCCAGGAAGTGTCTTGACACTCAGGTCATGTGCGTTTGGTCTGAGAGTTTCAATAAGGATGCAAAAAGAGAAGAGGAAAACAGCACATCCACTTTGAAAAGATATGTTTTCAATTGCTACTCAACGGTTAGTTTTGTCCTAAGACTTTTTAGCTGCATGCCTCAGTTTTGTCCTAAGAGCTAATACAACTTTTGCTCTTTTTCTGTTTCGTCATGAGTAGCAAAAGCTCATAGTTGACCCAGAGAAGTTCAACCCAGCTGCACTTGCGAGAGAGTTCAAAATGCAAAATGTGAAGTTCAAGATCATGAAGAAAGACCTTGTGAGCTATGCTTTTCCTCTTACTACATTGTTTTCGCTACGTTGTAATTACATTGGTATTTCTTTACGAATCAGGTTTTTTGGACAATTGTATAAGTTTCTGTTTTTTTGGACAGAATTGCTCCCATACTTAGGTTTATATGCTCTTTTAGAAGTTTTTGTTTGCTACATTAGTTTCAAATAATTGCTACCTTCATATATCCAGTGATTATACATTTTCTAATTTGGTATTCATTTTGTTCCGCTTCATTTCTAGCTACACTTCCTGTAGTCAAGGACAACCACTGGATGGTATGCACTGTCAACTTGATACACGACCAGTTCCACGTGTTTGATTCAATGAACCACAAGGACAAGAGCTTTCTCGAGGAAGCAGCAAAGAACCTGGTTTGTTGTTAGAACTGTCTACAAGGATTACATTTTTTTGTCTTGTGTATCACACTAATTTCTAATTTTTTGCTATTTCCAGTTTATTAACTTTGCGGCACTTTGCAAAGCTTCTGGAGTTTCAAACCACATAGACATCGACCGCTACACACTTTCCACACCCGCACACCCACAGCAGAAGACTCTGTAAGATTTTTTTCTTCTTTTTGATGCAATTGTACAAGTTTCTGTTTTGGGGCAGGATTGCTCCCATACTTAGGTTTATATGCTCTTTTAGAAGTTTATGTTTGCTACAATAGGTTCAACTAATTGCTACCTTCATGTAACCAGTCATTATACATTGCTTTCGAGTTTGCTGCTAACTATGTTCATTTGTTTTCTTTTCTCCTTTTTACAGCTATGACTGTGGCTTCTACACAATGCTCTTCATTCAGCACTTCGATGCTAAAACCATGTTGCCTTTCTCCAAGGATGACATTCCTACATATCGCATGGCTGTCGCAGCGAAGCTCATCGAGGATAGAGAGAACAAAGGCAACATCGTCGACATCATGGAGGCTTCCTTGGAGCCTCGGCCGGGGGTGTAGACATTAGTAGTTTCATGTAGCCTGGAGTGACAATCACCACATGTACATTCGCTTTAGCCTCATCTAGTTTCGTGTAGCCTGGATGGATGAAACAGCCTTTCTATATGTTTTTTCATATGTTATCCCCGCTGGTATCTACTGATCCACGGATTGTGTCATTTTGTCGAACAAATGATTGTGGCTATCAATGACAGAGAGTTGACTATGTTTTTTAACCATGGGAATGAATGTAGTTTTTCACCTGCTTGGTTTTTTGCTACTAGTTTACATCAAATGAATTCTGTGTATTTTCCTGGCACCTTTTTTGTGGGTTTCTGTTTTTCCTGGAGGTGACCATGTTTTTGCTTCATTAGGTGTATAGGTTTGCTTCAATAGGTATTTTCCAATGCTACAACAGTGAAATCTGGTTGCTACAGAACACCTTTTATTTTGTATCCTACAGAAAGATTTTTTGAAACCCCTGGACAAGAACAGTTTTTTGCTCTCGCAGAGTAAATCATTTGCTTCAATAACAGATTTGCAATGCTTCAAATACAATAAAATGTTGCTACCAACATTTTTCCACAAACAAAAGTAGATAATTTATGTTTCACATAGCTGACCACATTTTTACATTTGCTCCAACGCAAGAATACAAGTTATCCACAGAATAATTTTTTGCTCCAATGCAAGGTAACTATGTTTTAAATCATTCTATACCAATAGTACCAACGCCATGTACAATTAAAACTTCCACCCTAACAACTTATTCGTAGCAATTGTTTTCAAAAACATCATCACATAACAGCTACAACCTTAGCTCAGCCCCAGCAGCTATTCTTTCATCCTCCACCTGTTTAGCAACACAATCTTTCACCGCATGTCCCTCCTCATGACACCATGGACACTTCATTACTCTCTTCTTTCTAGGTTGCTTGGGCTTCTTCACCGGTTTCTTGTTTGTTGCTTTGGCATCGTCAGCTTGCTTGCGCCTCTTCAAAGTTTCTTCATCGCGTAGCTCAACCAAAGTCTTCCGCCTCTGTTCTTTCATCGTGGGACGTCCTTTAGGTTTTACCCGTTTAGGATTTTTCAGTGTTTGCCCGCCGGTAGCAAATTTCCCGCTGTCACCAACCATTGTTGTTGGTTCATTTTGCTGTGGTCCATTTTGTTGGTCTTCATCCAATCCTGCATCCTCTTCTTCACCTCCTTCAACAACATTTCTTTTTGCTCTCAAGATTGCAGCAACCTTTTTGCTAGCCTCACCCACCATTCCTGAAACAACTTCATAAGCTTCATCCACAAAACAAGCATCAGAGGCAAGCTGATTCATTTTTCTGCATAGTGAGTTGTATTTCAGTGTATTGGTTGGTGGGACACCAAATCTGAGCCCGTTGTCCCCAGGATCAGGTGCTGGTGTTGTTGCTACCGAGGACCATCTGTAGAGCAAGAACCTTTCTGGAATTTTCTGGACATTTAGGTGGACCATGACCGTGATGATGTGTGGACATATCAGTCCACACATTTCAAACCCATTGCAGCCGCACGAGTACAGCCCCTCCTCAAACTCAACTTGAACCCGGTATGTTCTCACTTCTAGGCCAGGGTTTGGAACTAGATCAAAACAAATGCCCTCTACATCTGCCCGTACTGGATAGAACTTTGTTGATGCAGCAACATGCTTCTGGTACCTTTCAAAGATTTCTTGTGTGTAGAATTCTTGTCCTTGCTTCTCAATTGCATAACTGCAAAACAAGTTTTTGCACCATTAGATGAAAATAAATGGTACAACAGTATGTTTTGGTTGCTACTTTAACTGATAGGGAATGCTACACATACACAGCAGGAAGAGATTTTTTTGCACTAGTTGCTACCCACTACAGTATGTTTTGGTGTGCTACAATGGGTGTTGTATTTCAGAAATGCTGCTTTTTTGCTTACCTTCCCCAAAGCGATCTTCTTGTTGTCTCCATTGCAAACCCTGCGTTATCCTCCCGGTCAAGCATCAATGTCTGGCAAAGCTCATACTGTTGCACAAAATTGTACACCGAGTCCCCTGGCCGTATCAGTGTTTTGAAGTACGAATTCAGCCCTTCAGACCTTCCAGTAGTGCTCATGAAAGGGAAGAACCTTCTTCTGAAATAAACAGGGGCCCATGTTGTTCTGGACTTCCACATGTTTTGCAGATGAGTGTTTTCATACATGCCAAACTCGGTGAGCATATGCTCCCAGCAATCCTCAAATTGCTTCACCGTGTCGGTTCCATAGATGCACCCATAGAAAGCATCACTAAAAGGATTACCTTCCGCCAAGTTTGGTCCCAACTTCTTCCTCGCAAGATGCGGGACATGGTAGAGACAGCACCTGTGTACCGAGTTTGGGAAAACCTGACGTATTGCTTCTGCCATTGCTTGATCTTGGTCTGTCATTATGTTATCCGGGTGGACACCATCCATTGCAAGCATCCACTGTTCGAACACCCACTTGAACGTTTCTATCTTCTCATCTGCTAACAGAGCACAGCCTAGCACAATCGTGTGTGAGTGGTTATTTATTCCGACTATGGGAGCAAAAGGCATGTTGTATCTATTTGTACAGAAAGTTGTGTCAAAAAACACACAATCCTTGTACTTATGATACAATGACCTTGTTCGACCATCCACCCAGAATAAGGCCCTCACAGCACCATCTTTATCAACCTGCGTAGCAAGCAGAATTAAGTAAAGTAGCAAGCAGAATTAACTAAAGTAGCAACCATAACTAAGTAAAGTAGCAATCAGAAATAAGTAAAGAAGCAAAACCTGCGTAGCATAAAAGAAGTTGCTGTTCTCAGCTTGCCTTTGCTTGAAATACTCCAATGTCATTTCCATGTCTCGTAATGTAACCTCATTGCGTAGCATTGTTCGGATGTTTGAAACATCCCTTTTAACATACCCCAAGCATCTCGGGTCACCACCGTGCACACTGCCAAGAGCTCCCATCAGTTGTGCTGTGGTTATGTTCTGGTTATGCAAGGTTTGTATGAACTGATAGTCCTCTTCCGGCACCTTCCTGTGTGAACGGTAGAACCTGCGCCGCCCCACTTGCTTCACCATGGTGTGTGTGTGATCTGCTCGGAAAACCGTCACAGTCCAAGCTCCATTGCGCATGCCAACGACCATGTGAGCTTTACAATCATGGCGAATGACCTTCATTCGTTGCCTTGTGTCCGACATGTCAACCTGGTCAGATGCCTGTTTGCTACGAGACTTTTGCGCGCTATGAATGCTCATGTCATTGTCTTCTTCAAATGGCAATTTGCTACCACTATTGCTACCAGGCTTCTTCTTCTCAGATGGAGGTCTACCTGTGTGCACGCACTCAAACACTCTGCTCAATATAGTATCCGGAGGAGCATTTCTCGCCTGGCTGTACTTCGTGTTTCCAATGCGTGTGCCGAAGCCCATTTTCATCGCGTAGTCATTGTAAACCTTTTGTGCTTCCTCAATATCATCAAAAATCATCCCAACAAACGGCTCCACTGGCTGTGATGTTATTTCTTCGCCAGCTTCCTCAACAGCATTTGAAGCAGACCCACTATTCGCGCTACGAGGCCCATCAACGAAATCATTCGGAGTAGTGTCCCGACAATCGAAGTGGTTCTGATCCTCTCCTCCAGGTGTGGTGTTAAGGTCAAATCCTTCCAATATGCTGTCACCAACAAATCCCTGAAACAAAAAACAGCAAAATCTGATCAATCTACTTTGCTCACAAACTACAAAAAGAGAATTTCACTTGCAATGAACAGAACATGTTTCCTTGAGATATGGTAGCAATTTTTCCTCAATCTTTTGTACTCTAACCATGATTTACTGTTTGGAAATTGTGTATGAGCTTTTTTTATGGTTATTTGCTCCACAAAGATAAGAATATATTTCTTTTTATTTTTCGATGCTACATAACACAAATATTTTTCTTTGAGCTTTGGAGCAAACACCATGTCAATAAGTAGCAAGTTCAGCAAAATATGTGGATCAATCTAAGCTTGCTAATATACTTTTCTTCTACACAAGCAATTCCGATGCTTCTATTACTGGCAGTAGCAAATATGTGAAAATGCTTCCAGGAGCCAGTACACCAATTGGACACACATACCATCAAGTGGACACAAACAATGGGAGCAAACTTTTGTACAAACATAAAAAACAGAGCATATTGACCAATTTTCTTCTACAAGCAAACCATCAAAAAAAGCACAGCAAGTGGAGCAATTCTCTTTTGGATAGCAACAACATTCACAACTGATTGGGCTCAATTTCCAGCAACAATCACAGAATTTTTTGCTCCCAATGATCAAACAAGTTGTAGTAGCAATTTTTACAGGAGCAAACCAAGACATAATTTGAGCAACTATCACAGAATTTGGGAGCAAATTTGGCAGGAACAACAAGTTGAGCAAAAATACTCACAGAACGGGCTGGTTCATCAACGTCTGGATCTTCATCGAAGAAGGCAGGAGGATTCCTGACACCCTCACTCGGGCGCGGAGCAAACCATGCTCCCAGGCCGCCGTCGTACAAGCCGGAACTCCGTCTCCGCCGCCGGCTCGCCGGATTTGCCCCCGAGCTTGAAGCTACTATGGAGGGCGGGGGGACATGGTGAGGATGACCAGGAGGAGGGTACAGGATGCGGTTGCGGACGTGGTTAGCCATGGCGGCCTGATTCGCGGCGCGCCGCCGAGTCGATCGCCGCCCGCGGCCCTCGTCGATCCCCTCCCGCGCCGCCCCCGGAGAACACGGGGAATTGCCCGATCCGCGTCGCTGTCCGTTTTTGCTCCTCTCTTTGCTCCTTTTTGATCCTCGTAGCAAAAGCGGGAAAGGGGTACGCGCCACTTGATCGTGCGGCGCACGTACGCCCTATCGGACGGCTCCCGACCCGGGGGATCGAGTGGTTCTATCCCCCGGGGACACTCAGCGCGCTCCTTTGCATATTCACTTGCGCTAACTTCAAATGCTCGTTTTGCCTTTTTTCTTTTGCAACAGTAATTAATACTGACTGAACGTTTTACTCCAAACTAACATACTAAGTGAGCGATATTTTTTGTAGATAGGAGGGAGTAGAAAAGAAGAAAAAAAACACGGACCTAGCAGCCCGCAGAGCTGAGGCATGTTCGAGTTTAGCCCAGTATAGGCCCACCTAATCTGGGCCAACCTTTGACCCAAGCTGCTGGCACCTCCCTGTCCCCCAGTCGCGCCGCCGAAACCCCTTCGCCGGCGTGGACAAAGCAGCCTCTGCTCCTCCTCATCTCGCCGAAGCACGGCTACTCTACCCCGCAGGTTTACTCCTCCTCCGTACTACCCAGTCTCCACTGGATTCGCGCGGGATAGTACGCATCCAGACTCCCATGCAGTCAGCCGCCGCGCCGGCGAGGGCAGGGAGCCGCCTATGCGTGCGCTGCGGCGAGCGGAAGGCCGCGCTCAAGCGGCCCAAAACCTTAGATCAGGTGAGCCTCGCCGAATTCGCGCTTTCAGTACACCTTTTTCCATGCTTCGGTGGTAGTTCTGGCACTGGGCGCCCACGGTTTCAGTTGTAGCCTGTACCAGCTTCATATCAGTTCACCAGATTGCTGTAATTTAGTCTTGGGAAGTGGGTACCCAAAAAGGATGTTCCATTTGTGCATTCATCAAGCTCTTGAGAAATTTCTTAATATTGTGAATTGTCATGTTTCACCATAATCTGTGCAATTTATGTGTATGCTTATGTTTCATCTATATTGCCTTCTTGTTTTTTAGCTGAGAAGTGTTTTCACTTTTCTATCTGGCAGCTATAGAGGAGTATTAATTTGACGTTTGCATTTTAGATATGCAGGGAATGTTTCTATATCGTCTTCGAGGACGAGATTCATCGAACTATTGTTGACAATAATTTGTTTAAAGCCGGCGAACGCGTGGCAATTGGAGCTTCTGGTGGAAAAGGTATTTGCAGACTTGTATAAACAATCAAGTAACAAATGTTTTGTTATGCAATAGATGTGCTTCCTATTCACTACTGATCGAACGGTAAACACCTTAATACCGGATTGTGTACACCACTTGAGAGCCTTGCATTTTGCAAACGTGTGTGTTATCCAAATTTCCGTCCAACCTTATCGCAACTGCAACAGAGAGAAAGATTTTAAATTGAGGCGACCAATTTACAAATATAGTTACTGATGGGCGATGTCAACTGATCATAGCTGTTTTAAAAATATGATAAACCAACTGGCGGTATTAAACATTTATCTCATCTGTAGCGGTAATCTTGCATGCGCTTAGTGTGGAAATTCTTGCTTATCGAACTTGATCTTGCAGCATATTAAAACAATTTTTTTTACTGTTATGCAGATTCAACTGTGCTTGCTTACGTGTTATCAGAGTTAAACAAACGTCACAACTATGGCCTCGATTTGTTCCTTTTATCTATTGACGAGGGAATCACAGGCTACAGAGACGACTCTCTAGAAACTGTGAAAAGGAACGAGATCCAGGTTCCCCTCCTCACGCAATATACATAATTCTACTGCAAATTACTGCTCTTAATGATTTCTCTTATACTATATTTGGCATACATTTAGGTCATTAAATGTTACCATTCAAATGCATATTCATGTCTTGCTGATTCAACCATACAATTCACGTGTTGCAGTATGGCCTGCCACTGAAAATAGTTTCTTATAAGGACCTCTATGACTGGACAATGGATGATATTGTGAAAGCAATTGGCCTGAAAAACAATTGTACTTTCTGTGGTGTTTTTCGGCGTCAGGTAGATCTTATGTACCCTTTGTCAGTAAGGCAATTGTATGCTCATTAATCAAGTGAACATTTCATTCTTATTAGGCACTAGACCGAGGTGCTGCTCTCTTGAAGGTTGATAAGATTGTAACTGGACATAATGCAGATGACATTGCAGAGACCGTCTTGCTGAATATTTTACGTGGTGATATTGCAAGGTAAATGTTGGTTAATACTAAATTAGGTTTGCTATTTTATCTTTGTTCTCTTTAATAATATTTGTGGTGGTATTATGCTTTTATTTTATAGGTTAAGTAGGTGCACCTTCATAACTACCGGTGAAGATGGGCCGATACCAAGATGCAAGCCTTTCAAATACACCTACGAGAAGGAGATTGTTATATATCCTTTACATAAAATATTTTAATCTGTTTTAATTCATTATTAACATATTATGCTTTATCTGTCAAACATGTCCTGATGATATTTGTTCCTTGACTGTATAGCACGTATGCGTATTTCAAAAAGCTGGACTACTTCTCCACCGAATGTAATTCCTGGTTCATTCCTTATGCACTTTCTTCCTCTCTGTAATTCAACAGCAGCTCCTTATTCTTCTATTATCTAGACTAGACACTAGGGAGGGTTAATATTGAATCAAACTAAAAGTTTCCGATAATCAGTGCCAAAACATTTGATAATCAATGCTATGCACATTATTATAGTTCTGCTAAGTCTTCTTCCTCCAAATTCGGGGTGATGTGTAGTGCTAATCCATAAAATTTTGTTGACCGCTGTCCTCATCTGTTGTCGAAATCAAATTTATGTTTATTAGTTCTCTTCCACGATTCAGGTATCTATTCACCAAATGCATATCGTGGATTTGCTCGTGAATTTATTAAAGATTTGGAAAGGATGAGGTAAAGATTTTTGCTGTTCAAAAGTAGGATAATTTCCTTTACATTTGCATTATGTATCGTTATCTTGTTTCAGTAGCCTGTGTCCTTACACCATCATGATGCAGGCCTAGAGCTATACTGGACATCATAACCTCTGGCGAGAATTTCCGGATATCCACGACAACAAGAATGCCAGAGCAAGGAACATGTGAGCGTTGCGGTTACATTTCTAGTCAGGTATTGGGATCACATCTTACTGTGCAATTTGGCCCCCTTCTAGATCCTCTGTCACCTCAGGATAACCAACCAAAGAATGATTTGTTTGCTAGGACAGTTCAAAATAGGTTGATTAATCACTTATACAGTGACAGTTATTTTCTTGAAATTATCCGAATAATAACACCACTAAAGCACAGTTAGCTCTCATGTAGGACATTTTTAACTGCATGAATTGATCCTGATTTTGGCACCTTTGAACATTTTCAACTCTTTCGCTGTGACTGAATATTGGATGAAAATCCTGGCGCTGCAGAAACTATGCAAAGCGTGCGTCCTGCTGGACGGATTGAACCGAGGATTGCCGAAACTAGGCATAGGGAGGACTGCTAAAGGCAGTGCTGGAGCTGATGGTGACGGTGAGAGGCAAGGCAAACGTCCAGAGAGGAACAGGTCAAGCCTACAGGGAAAACATGGCAACTTGGACTTCTGAATATCTGCTGTAATAGACACCGAGGAAAACTCGTGTACTCATTCACTATGATGTACTAGTGTATAATGTAACCTGTTTTAGTTCATGACCAAAGGCGGTGCTTGTTAACACGGTGAGTGTGATTGAAACGAAATACAGCACAGAGGAAGTGTATCTATTGCCAACGGGGAATTGTTAATCAGTAAAAAAAAAACGATGACATTCACGGCACTCGAGTCTATGCTTATTACAAACGATGAGGTTGTCATTAGTACTCCCTCCGCTCCTAATTTACTCTTGCAATTTATACTAATAGATGACTTCCACTTGTCTTTCCACTTGTTTAGATATGAATGCATGTTGATACTAATAGATGTCTAGATACATCCATATTTAGACAAACAGAAGTCATCTATTGTTAAACGGAGGGAGTACTATCCATTTGCACTTCGTTAGTTCACTTTCCACGACACTTAAAATGATCAGAGGTAGTACCACAGTCTACAAGTCAACGATCACCCAGTTTAGTAAAACAATGTTGTTCTTTGTTTGTTTCCTTACACTAGTAGTTAGGCACGTGCAAGGCACGATTTATGTATTTATCTATATATTTGAACTTCGCATCAGTAAATAAAATATATTTTGGTAATACTAAAATTAATAACTATAGTTGGGCCTATTTTATTGTTCTAAATGTAGGTACCAAAAAAAAGTACTAGCAACCACCGGCATGAGCAGCCTCCCCTAAAAAACCCTGCATGAGCAGCAAATAAAAAAGAACATAACTTCTAAGCTAAGGTACTAACCTGTGACCAAAACCAGCCCCATTTTCTGATTTGGCGAGTCACGTACATGATTTCAGTCAGTTGTGCCAAACTATCACACGAATCAAAATCAGCTGTCCACTTGAAACAATACCTCACATTGGATGTATGAAGTGTGGTTTACATAACCGTGTCTTCTAGTGAACGAAGTGGTCGCTGTAGTACTAAGTGGTTAATTCCAACAACGAACATGAAAATAAAAAATGCAAAAGGCACACACATTAACAGAATTTATGCCCTCTGGTTGACAGTGGTTAGTCGAGCCGTGAAGATGACAACGTCGTCGTGCTGCCATCGATCTGCAAGCTCCCGCCGACAGATTTGACGGAGCTGACGGATTTGTGCCCTCTGGTCGATAGACGACCAAGGGAGCTAGCAGAGCTATAAAGAAAATCACCCTCCATGGCACAGACTCGTCAATGTCCCCACATAGCTCCATCTTCTGATCCGGCGGCAGCCTGCTGAGCTCCTTCCACATCTCAGATTCGCTAGCAGATAATCAGAGCGTGTTATTTAAATCTTGTACATAAGAGTCATCAACTAATTCGATTGGCTAGCATGGCCACAGGCAACCGTGAATCAATTTCTGCTGGACTATGCATATCCCAAGCTAGCTCACCTGAAAAAAGAGTCAAGAAACAGCGGTCATAGAATCAATTGTTTGCTGATGAAATTAGTGGATGCAGAATCACCACCAGTCCGATGCGGTGCCTCCTTTGGGAAGCCTCACGGTCAGGACGGCGTCCGTCCCATCAGCTTCAAACTGCCGTCGGTACACCTAATTCTCCATCGTCAAATTAATTCAGTACTCCCTCCAATCCGAAAAAAGTGACGGAGGGAGTAGCACTGTTAGTACAACTTTTCTACAACCTCACGACACATATTACAGACACGAGGAAGTAACTAAAAATACATGCACTGGTAGAAAATAGGGCTGTAGTCCCGGTTCGCCAGGGCCTGTAGTCCCGACCCAGCAACCGGGACTAGCAATGCGCGACTAAAGACCCCCCCCCCCCTATAGTCCCGCCATTTACGGACCGGGACTAAAGGCCCGTCCACGTGGGCGCCAGGGATCCGTCGCGGCGGAGGACCTTTAGTCCCGGTTCTTGTGGCCAACCAGGACTGAAAACCTGCGCAGGTTTAGGGTTTTAGGCCCCCTAAACCTGGTTCCTTTTTAATTTGTTTTGTTTTATTTCTTTTATATTTTATTTTGTGTTTTATTTTAATTTTGATGAAGTTTCAGTACATATATATATATATTTTACGATACTATATACATGCATATATATATATGAAATTTCAAACAAGGAGAATTCAATAGGAATATATAATATATATTCAATATCGGGTGACCATATATACAACCTCGAACAAGTTTCCATATTACACAATTAAGATGGATGACCATACACAAATTCGAACAATTAAGATAGCTTATGCGTATAATAGTCATCGTCGGTGGACGCATGGTACTCTCCTTCCTTATCGATGACATGCCTAAGGAAAAATCCTGCTATTTCCTCTTGAATTGGTCGGAAGCGAGCTTCTGGAGTAAGCGCCCTCCGCAAGTTATTGAGACCCCTCCGCGTGGCCTCGTCCTTCTTCCTCTCAGAGATTTCTTTCCGTATGTTCTCACAGACATAATATCCACATAGACCGGTCCCCGGTGGCTGCTTATCCACTTCTTTGACCACATTTTTAAATTTTAGCTCATTTTTGAATCCACCGACATGTCCAAGTGAGAACTGTCTCCAAACTCTACATTGCAAATAAAATTAAATGAACAAGGGAGTTATTAGCTTAGGAAATGAACAAAAGAGACCGATCGATATAGAGCGCAAATGATTGAAAAATAATTACCTTTGCATCATTTTTCTCATGTTGATCCAAAGATATGTATTTGAATTCATAGAGTCAAAGATCAAAACTATGGAGTTCTGAAGATCAATTTTTAGCAGAATCCAGTGGAACCTGCGGACACGTTAGATGCACAGTCATGCATAACTTATCGATTAGACATACCATGCATGGAGTAAACAAAAGAGAATGGGAACATGAGAGAAACACTCACCCAAAAAGGTAAGGAAATAGAATATATCTTTTGGATTCATGCTTTTTAAAAAATTTGTACAAGTCTTTCTCCACTTCTTTGGGGTGACGTTCTAACATAGTTCCATTAATGATTTGTGGGTCAATGAACCCAACATCATGGATGAGTCTTATTTTGCATTCCCAAATCTTCAATCTGCATAATAGCGTACGCAACAATATAGTTAGGACGAGATGACGTAGAAATAAATCACTTACAGAACGTAGCAACTCAGGATAGATTTGTCGAGCTCACGCAGATTGAACAGCTGGAACAATTCACTCATCTCAACTGTTACAGAGTACTTTTTAGTGTGATGCTCCTCTGTATAATCCACATACACAAATTCTTTGTCGGTCCATGTTATGAAATGTTTGTACCAACGTAGCAGAGCTTGCATTACTAGTGGTAGATCTTTTTCCTTCGCAGGCTCGACGAGAGGCCCTTTCTTCTCATATTGTAATCCTACCTCAGCCACTGGCGTATCGTCTAGGCCTAAAAAGAGACGAAGAGATATACCGGCCTCGGACGCATTTTGCATGGCAGTAGGTACAGTCAATCCCATTTCTGCCACAGCATTTATGACCTCGGGGTCCTGTTCCGGAGCGGCTTTCACTGTGAGCGGGGGGATCGATTTTTTACTCTGCATCCCGAGCTGGGCAACTTGTTTCCCGCTTTTTTTCATTTTTCCTTTTCCTTTCTCCTCCTCCACTATTTTTGCTTTCTCTTTCTCCTCCTCCAATATTCCTGCTTGCTTACGAAGTTCATTATCATAGTCTTTAGGCAAATTCTTCTCGGCTTGGGACGGTGTCGACAAAAAACCCGTAGCCCAATAGTCTACAATCGGAGGGAATACTTCCTTGGGCTCAGGCTCCTTTAGCGCCTTCAGTCGGCCCTTCCATTTGTCAACGTCAGCCTTCACGGCCAATTTGGTTTCAGCATCACTAAGTTCCCAAGGCCTTGGGGGGAGAGGCTTCAGTGATGGCTCCGGTACCCGTGTGGTCTTAGCTACATAAGGCTCCGGGTTAATAGACCAAGAGCAGGTTCCCTTGCTATCCGCCTGCCTCTGTTTCTTCGCTGGAGGAGGAATGGAGGGCGACGTCTGCTTTTCCTCCGGAGGAGGAATGGGGGGAGACGGCTGCTTTTCCTCCGGAGGAGGAATGGGGGGAGACGGCTGCTTTTCCTCCGGAGGAGGAATGGGGGGAGACGACTGCTTTTCCTCCGGAGGAGGAATGGGGGGAGACAGCTGCTTTTCCTCCGGAGTAGGTGAACCAGCACCACCACCACCACCACCACCAGCACCTGCACCATCGGAGGGGGGTGGACTTGTTAGCCTTGGCGTCTCGCCTGGAAACACTATGTACTTCTTTTTCCATAGAATGAACTGGCGCTTGACATCTCCAAGTCTTCTCTCCCCTTCGGGTGTAGCTATGTCAATCTCCAGGTCCTCGAACGCTTGGACTATGTCTTCCACCGTGACACGAGCATAGCCATATGGAATGGGGTTGTTGTGATGGAGTGCTCCAGGTGTATAGGGTAAAGCACTGCCGGTAGCTACCTTCATGGAACTGTTCCCCACGGGATAATGCAGATCACATTCTTTCATCTCCTTTACATCATCCACGGGGTAGTGAGGCTCCGGTGCACGACTCTCGATCATCGGTGCATTAGCACCTGGAGTCGGGGCCTCCGTGGAAGCCACGCTGCTTCTCAGCTGATGCTGGCTTCCGAGATCCGCTGCATCTTCATGCGGCCCTGCAGCCGACGCTTTTTCTTTCTCAAGTATTCTCGCCACGATCTTCTTCAGCTCACTGACTTCCATTGCAAGATGCGACATTTGATCTGCAGCCCGGTCCGTACCTCTCTTACGGCTTCTGTAACAGTACGGGTCACCCTCCTGTGAAAACCCTACTTTCCACGGCAATCTGCCTTTGCCTCGTATATGTCCTCCGTGTTCAGGATTCCCGAGGGCATGGGTCAGTTGGTCTCTCTCTCTATTGAACGTGATCACGCCCTGTTGAGCTTCGGTCATTGCGTCAACAAGGTGTTTTGTGGGAGCAAACTTTTTCTGCCGGTGAACACACTCCCCTGTCTCCGGGTCTAGCGATCCCCCATGCCCGTACCACCACATTTTGGCTCTTTCGTCCCATCCCTCTGTACCTAGACAGATTCCTCTTGCCCTCAGGCCGTCCTCCATTGCCTGCCACTTAAGCGCCGAACCGCGGTATCCTCCTGGCCCCATAACATGATGGTACTGTTTCTTTTCCGCATTAGCCTTATTTTTTGCCGATATTTCCTTGAAATGCTCCGATTTATGTTGCGCCACAAATTCTGTCCAATCATCTCTCAGTTTCTCATGTTGTCCAGTGAAAATCGGAGTCTTGCCTTTGCTGACATATTCACGGAACAATTTTTTCTTGAAGTTCCGGAAAGCTTCGGCCATCTTCTGAAAAGCGAACTCTTTGACTATCCTCCTCCTCTCACGTCCACCCGGAACGTCCTCACCGAATTCATCTTTTTTGTTGTATTCCGGAGGTAGAATGAAATGTGCAATAAGCTTTCTAAACATAATCTTTTTCGTTCTCTTGTCGACATAAGTGAAACCAACACGTGCTTTCTTTGGCTCCTTCCATTCCTGGACGGTGATCGGGACGGTGTCTCTAACAATGACTCCGCATTGGTTGATAAACTTTGTGGTGTGCTGTAGGGGCTTGCCGATTACACTGACTGATTCGATGGTATATGTTTCTCCATCTTTCATCGACTTGGATTTGCCACGCTTTGTCATACTAGATCCGGCCGAGGGCTAAAATAAGAAAGAGAGTCGCGCGCGTTAGTGCATATGTATTCACATTTCAGTAAGTTGTATCACGAGAGTCCCAATGTATATATATATATACCTCGCCGGAGGTGGTTGTTCTTTGCAATTGGAGATCGTCGTTTGTCGACGGTTGACCTCCGTCATCAATGTCCATTCCTTCACCTCCTTGATCATCGACAATGTCCGTTCCTTCACCTGTTTCATCATCATCGACAATGTCCGTTCCTCCATGTTCTTGATCATCAAGGTTCAGATAAGAAGAGACTACATCGTCTTGTTGCTCATCTTCTGGGCCCGGCACATAAGGGTTCTGGTTGGCTATCATGCCGTATATAATACCTTCAGCCTCCTGATACGTATACGGCAAGGCTCCATTGTCCGCCATATGTCACTCCTGCAGACATGCATATAGTAAAAATTAATTAAGTATATAGGATACTTAGCAAATATATATTACACCCTCTTTCTCAAATTGTCCGCCATATGTCACTCCGGTGGAAGAACGATGACCACCGGAGGGGGAAAACCATACTTTAGAGGTGTGTCCAAGATTAGTTTCTCAAATGACTTGGAGAACCCCATAGCTACGTTGCATTTTCTTTTCTGGTCATTTTGGTATATTACACTTAATATTCTGAATTTATTGAATTAAAACTTATTTTCATTATTTTTTGACTTAGGAATATTTAGGGTTAGTAGAATTAGCAAATATTAGTACAAATATATTTTTAGGGTTAGTAGACTTAGGGTTAGCACTTTGCAAAAAAAGAGTGCAGCCCAACTTTTGACTTAGGAATTTTTTTGACTTAGAATTTATTTTAACTTAGTAGGAAATTTTTTGACTTAGGAAATTTTTTGACTTAGGATTTATTTTAACTTTGCAAAAAAAGAGTGCAGCCCAATTTTTTTTTTTTTGAGAATCCGAGTGCAGCCCAAGAGCGTTTCTTTTTTCTCTCCCTCAGGCCGTGACGTCAGCGTGACGTCAGCGTCTCTGTTTGTCTTCCTCCGGCGAGGGCCACGGCGCCACTCTCCTCTCTCCCCCGCGAGCACGGCCACGGCCACTCGGCCACGCACCACGGCACGGCCACGGCCACGGGTACGGGCACGGCCACGGCCACGCACCACGGCACGGCCACGGGCACGGGCACGGGCACGGGCATGGCCACGGGCACGGGCACGGCACGGCACGCACGCACGGGCACGGCCAAACCCTAAACAGATCCTCCGGCGGGGGCCACGGCCGTCGTCGTCGTTTCCGATCGTCGTGCACGGTCCTCCAGAGATCCTCAAGAACGCACGGGCGGGCACCTACCGGAGACAGAATCGGCGAGGGCGGCGGGCAGCAACCGGAGACGGAATCGGTGGGGGCGACGGGCAGCAACCGGCGGAGACGGAATCGGCGAGGGCGGCGCGGAGAAGACGAGATGTGTTTGGGAATTTTTGGGGGCAGAGAATATATAGGGGCAGCCTTTAGTCCCGGTTGGGGACACCAACCGCGACTAAAGGCCCCCCCGCGGACCTTTAGTCGCGGTTCCTGTCCCCAACCGGGACTAAAGGGGTATTTTTTTCGCGGCGTTTTCGTTCCCGCGCGGAAAGAGCCTTTAGTCCCGGTTCGTGACAGGAACCGCGACTAAAGGTGGTAATTCAAATACTTCTCCTTTTCCGAAACTTAAAAATACAAATAATATATCAGAAAATTTAGAAAAATAAAACTAATTCTTTTTAAAATCTTAAAAATACAAATAATATATCAGAAAAATAAAACTAATCATAAAGATTCACACACATCTTGAATATATATATAGATAAAAAAGGCAGTACATAATGGCTAGAGTGGATCTAAACCTAAACGGAGAGCATAGATGCATGATCTGATATCTGCTAGTCATACTCCTGCATAGGCCTATAGTACATGTACTCGTAGTCGTCGTAGTCGCCTCCGCCGTCGTCGTCACTATCGTCTGACGGTGCTCTGCACTCCCTCGGAGGATCACGACTCCAGGACTGGGCCTGAGGGTACCGCAGGCGGGGGATATCGCCGGCCCTGATGTAGTCCATGACGCTCTGTAGAGTCCGGCCGGACCACCATAGCCGACGACCGGCCTCGTGAAAGTTCCCAGGAGGCAGGCCGTCCTCCTCATACCTGGCGAGCGCCCTCTCACGCCGATTGATGAAGAAGGCATCCCAAGTATGCTGGTTATCGGGATGCCAACTGGGATTCCTCCGCTGCTCCGGCGTGAGCTCGTGATAGTAGTGGTTCGTGATGGCCGCCCGACGCGCCACACCTTGAGGAAGAGGAGGGACCGGCACTCCTCCGGCGCTCAGCATCCAACCGGCGGGAACGTTGTAGCCGCACGGGCAGGGGTAGTTCGAGGCCGAAAGTGCCTCCGCCTGGATGAATGTTAGAGTGGGTACGGTAGAAGCCATGAGAGAGAGTGGTGAGTTTGTATATGTGTTTATGCCAATGGTGTGGCGTGGCGCGGGAGTTGTGACGCGTGGCCAGGAGGGCGCGGTATAAACTGTCGCGCCTCGAGCGCGTCTTCTCCTCTCCACGCACCGTCGCGCTTCCACCATGCCTCCGAGGAGGAACAGCACCACCGGCTTTCGCGGCGTCCGAGCACGGCAGAACGGAATGTTCAGCGCAGATATCCGCTGGGGGGACGACCGCATCCCCCTCGGCTCCTTTGCGACGGCGGCGGAGGCCGCCCGCGCCTGGGACGCGGCGTCCTGGCGCCTCAACCGCCCGCGTTCGCTGATGAACTTCAACGACTGCCACACCGTCTGGGAAGCGGAGGCCAGGGCGCCGAAGCCGCAGATCGTCACTGCCGCCGACCACCTCCACCTCCGTCACCGCGCGTTTCAGGGCCTAGTCGACGCCAGGGAAGAACGCGTCGTCCGCGAGTATTACCGGAACAACCCGGGGGAGGAGAGCGCCGACGAGGAGCTCTGGCAGACCCGCGCGGCTGAGCGGGCGGAGCGCCGCCTCGAACGCCACCTCGCGTTAGATGCCGCTCGGGAGGCGAGGACGAGGGCGCTGCAAGAGCTTCGTCGGGCCGACCGCGCCGGCGAAGTCTGGGCCTCCGACGATCCGAGGTGGGGGCCTATCTCGGACATACCATCATGCACCTCCGACGACGACGAGGAGGTCACCGACGAGTTCGCCGACGTCGATGTCCCGGAGGAGGTCACCGACGAGTTCCCCGACGACGACGACGACGAGGAGTAGTGTTCGTATGTTCTCTCTTTTTAACAAAAGAATTTGTATTCCGGCGACACTACGGCGCGCTAGCGCGTCTGTTTTCTGTTTTTAATAAAAGTTATGAAATCAGATATTTTATCTCACAAGGTTTTGAGACATTTAAGTAACTTTCTGTTTTCCATGCTTTCCACTCGTTTTCTCAAATATTTTGCAAAGGAGTTAGTCTTAAACACATCAGAGATAATATAATTCACATGATCCATTCAAAAAAGTTTGGTACACGATAAATTATTACACATCAATTCTTCCCTTGTGTCCCTGCTTTCTTACGATCTGGCCGTATCCATGGAGCATCCTCATCATTTAACTTAATGCTTGGGTCAGTGTTGACTTTGAAGGGCGGAATTTCACCAAACATATTATAATCTTCTGACATGTCTGTCTTGTCCTCCACTCCCACGATGTTTCTTTTCCCTGAAAGAACAATGTGGCGCTTTGGATCATCACATGATGTACTGATCGTTTTCTTATCTTTCCGTTTCCTCGGTTTGCTACTCATGTCCTTCAAATAGAAAACCTGAGCGACATCTTTGGCTAGGACGAATGGTTCGTCAAGGTAACCAAGATTGTCGAAATCCACCATTGTCATTCCGTATTGCTCGTCCAGCTTTACCCCACCTCCTGTTAGCTTGAACCATTTGCACCGGAACAAAGGGACCTTAAAGGAGGGTCCATAGTCAAGTTCCCATATCTCCTCTATATAACCATAATATGTGACCTTTTGCCCAATCTCGGTTGCTGCATCAAAGCGGACACCACTGTTTTGGTTGGTGCTCTTTTTATCTTGGGAGATCGTGTAAAATGTATTCCCATTAATCTCGTACCCTTGGAAAGTCGTTATAGTCGAAGATGGTGTCTTGGCCAACATGTACAACTGATCTCCAACATCATTGTCATTCATTAAATGTTTTCGCAACCAACTGCCGAAAGTCTCCATGTGGGCCTTTCTAATCCATGATTCAGGCTTCCCCGGGTTGTTCGAGCGTAAAATATTCTTGTGTTGCTCGAAGTACGGAGCCACCAAGCTCGAATTTTGCAGAACTGTGTAGTGTGCTTCAGTCATAGAATGACCGTCCATACATATCGTTGATTTCCTTCCGATCGTGCCTCTTCCACTTAGTCTCCCCTCGTGCCGCGATTGAGGAATACCAATCGGCTTAAGGTCAGGAACATAGTCAATACAGAACTCAATTACCTCCTCATTTCCATAGCCCTTTACGATGCTTCCTTCTGGCCTAGCATGGTTACGAACATATTTCTTTAATACTCCCATAAACCTCTCGAAGGGGAACATATTGTGTAGAAATACAGGACCGAGAATGGAAATCTCTTCGACTAGGTGGACCAGGAGGTGCGTCATAATATTGAAGAAGGATGGTGGAAACAGCAACTCGAAACTGACAAGACATTGGACCACATCGTTCTGTAACCGTGGTAGATCTTCTGGACTGATTACCTTCTTAGAGATTGCATTGAGGAATGCACACAGCTTCACAATGGCTACTCGAACATTTTCCTGTAGGAGGCCCCTCAAAGCAATCGGAAGCAATTGCGTCATAATCACGTGGCAGTCGTGAGACTTCAGGTTTTGGAACTTTTTGTCCGCCATGTTTATTATTCCCTTTATATTCGACGAGAAGCCAGACGGGACCTTCATACTGCTCAGGCATTCAAAAAAAATGACCTTCTCTTCTTTCGTAAGAGCGTAGCTGGCACGACCTTGAAACCATTCCGGATGCCGGTCATCTGGGTCTTTCAAAAGTTGCTGATCCCGCCGTGCTTCCTTTGTATCGTTTGTCTTCCCATACACGCCCAAGAAGCTTAGCAGATTCACGCAAACATTCTTCGTAACATGCATCACGTCGATTGCAGAGCGGACATCTAGGACTTTCCAATACTGTAGCTCCCAAAATATCGATTTCTTTTTCCACATGGGTACGTGCCCGTCAACTCCCTGCGGAACTGATTGTCCGCCAGGACCCTTTCCAAAGATGACATTCAAATCCTTGACCATATCAAATATCTCAGCTCCAGTACGTTCCGCAGGCTTCGGCCGGTGATCTGCCTTGCCATTGAAATGCTTGCCTTTCTTTCTTACGTTATGATTTCGGGGAAGAAATCGACGATGACCCAGGTACACGTTCTTCCTACAATTATCCAAAAATACACTTTCAGTCTCATGTAAGCAGTGCGTGCATGCTTTGTATCCATTATTTGACTGTCCCGAAAGGTTACTGAGAGCAGGCCAATCGTTGATGGTTACAAAAAGCAACGCTCGTAGGTTAAATTCCTCTTCTTTGTGCTCATCCCACACAGGTACACCAGGTCTGCCCCACAATTGTAAAAGTTCATCAACTAATGGCCTTAGGTACACATCGATGTCGTTGCCGGGTTGCTTCGGACCTTGGATGAGCACTGGCATCATAATGAACTTCCGCTTCATGCACAACCAAGGAGGAAGGTTGTAGATGCATAGAGTCACGGGCCAGGTGCTATGGCTGGAGCTCTGCTCGCCAAAAGGATTCATGCCATCAGTACTTAGACCAAATCTTATGTTCCTTGCGTCAGCTGCAAAATCTTTGAACTCTCTGTCGATCTTTCTCCATTGCGTTCCATCAGCGGGGTGTCTCAACTCCCCGTCGGACTTACGGTCCTCTTTGTGCCATCGCAACAACTTGGCATGCTCTTTGTTCATGAACAGGCGTTTCAGCCGAGGTATTATAGGAGCATACCACATCACCTTGGCGGGAACCCTCTTCCTGGGTTTCTCGCCCTCAACATCGTCACCAGGGTCATCGTCTCTGATCTTATAACGCAATGCAGTGCATACAGGGCATTCATTCAAATCCTCGTATGCACCGCGGTAGAGGACGCAGTCGTTAATGCATGCATGTATCTTCAGAATCTCTAAACCTAGAGGGCACACAACCTTCTTTGCTTCGTACGTACTGGCGGGCAACTCGTTATTCTTCGGAAACATATTCTTCAACATTTTCAGCAAATTTTCAAATGATGAGTCAGCTACACCTTCCCGTGCCTTCCATTTCAGCAAATCCAGTGTGCAGCCCAGCTTTTTCAGACTATTGTCGCATCCTGGGTACAGCGACTTCGTGTGATCCTCTAACATGCGATCCAAATTCTCACTCTCCTTGTCAGTTTCGCAGCGTCTCCGTGCATCAGCAATGGTCCGACCAAGATCATCAGCGGGCTCATCATGTGCCTCTTCTTCACCTTCACCAAACCCTTCCCCAACTTCAGCATCATCCTCCATGAAGGTATCACCGAAAGCGTCATGATAGTTGAAATCGATATCATCCTCTTCTTCATCTTCTTCCATTCTAACCACTCTTTCTCCATGCTTGGTCCAACAATTATAGCTTGGCATGAAACCGTGCCGAAGCAGGTGCATGTGAACGACTCTTGAGGAGGAGTGACTCTTCTCATTCTTACATTCAGCACATGGACAGATAATAAAACCTCGCTGCTTGTTCGCATTTGCCACTACGAGGAAATCTTTCAAACCCGTAGTGAACTCGCCGGAGAGTCGGTTACCGTACATCCATTGCCGATTCATCTGCATTATTATTATATAAAGTATATAATTAACCATCATGCATTTGTTAAACTAACTAGCTGGAAATAATACAAATCATGAAAGGGTTCAAGTTGCTAACCGCGACCGCGGAGGTAAAATAAATGAAAACGCTCAAGTGCGGCTCGGACACTTAATATCATGTGTGTTTCATGCTATCGGGCATTTCATCGAACACCTAGTGTGCATAGTAGGAACCAAAAGCATACCCACCACCCCTTGTGAATGTTGTGAGAGCAAAAGTGACACCAAATGTGGCTAAGTGCAGCGAGCTGAGTTCTATATATAGGGATGGGCCTTTAGTCCCGGTTCACCTGGACAACCGCGGCTAAAGGCCGTGGGGCCAGACAGATGACATATTAGCCCCGGTTGGTCTGGACAACCGGGACTAAAGCCCCTCCCCTCCGACAGCTGTGGACCGAGCGCGCTGGGCCCAGACTATTGGTCGAGGGTCTTGTCCCGAACCGCGACTAAAGACCCCTATGGTCGCGGGCCGATTATTTTGGGGACTAATGGGGGCGTACCGAAGGCCTATTTTCTACCAGTGATGAGATAAGCAAGTTGGAGAAGAAAGGAGGCCAGCGCGAGCTTCCAGCGATGGCGTGATGCACGGCAGCGCTCCATGCGGCCGGCTGTCTCTCGCGGTCACGCCACGCCTGCGATACAGGGAAGGAGAGAGGAGGGTGGGGGAAAAAAAAATTAAATGAATCGGTATGTTTTGACTTAACCAATGGCACCGTGGGTAATTTTCATGTGTTAAACAACTCAACATTGCAACGATTTTGACCGTTGGATATACGTAGTTTCAGGGTTGAGATTGATTGTATCCAACCATGTTTGCTCTTTTAATAGTATAAGTATACATGTTCAAAAAGAAACTATTGTAAATCTGTTCACCCGCATTTTTTTTTGGCAAGAAGTACTTTCTAATTCTGTTACAAGAAAAGAAGTAGTTCCCCAGAATCCAACATCTGCAGTGCAGAATAGCAAGGACTTTTGTCACAAACATGAGAATGCTAATGTTGCCTGCTCAACTGAATATTCTGTACCCCCTCCGTTCCAAAAAAAAGTGTCGGAGGTAGTAGATATACGCACAATTCTTACTTAACCTTACGACACTAATTAAGGATCGGAGGGAGTAACAAGAATGTTATTGTTGCTACTCCAAAGAATAACATCATTTTGGGTCTCAAAGGGTGCATTACCCAGCCTACAAATAGTTTTCAGGCCCTTAGGCTAGAGTGGTCGAATCCGTTAAATTCAAAAACCCACCTCCAGATCACCATCTCATGATGGCTCAATAGCAACAATACACATCTGGGCAGCCATATCGCGCAGGAAACCGCTTTGGCAGGAGGATTATTGATGAACATCATCGTGGAAGGCACTTTTCTTGCCGTAACCATCTCCGCCTATTCTGTTCATGCTGCTTCCTGCCCTTATCCCTATACTCACTGTTGGTGGTTCTTCACTGAATGATCAACATAAGTGACTAATATAATATCATATACATCCAGGCACAACCTTGGCGTATGGAAATAGGCATGGTAGAAGAAAATATTTCCTGATGAAAAGGATGGAAATTATAAAATGCAGAGTGGGTAAGTTTTTTGACCGTGTAGCTTTGAAGTCGGATTTTCCAGCCGTACGGTCCCAGCTGCACTACAAAATACCGCAGAAAAGAATGTTTCATAAGATTAAGAGCCAGAATTTTTAAGTTCAGGTACCCAAACTATATCAAGTGTAGCATAATTAATTTAACATGGACTATCAGCATCCCTTTCTATCCGTTTTTCTTTACATCATAGCACCAAGTACAAATCTGTACAGAATATGGAAAAAAAAACATTTAGTGCAAGAAGTTTTCGGTTTGATTATCTGTTATCAAGCAAAGCGTGCTCCTAGCATTCTTCTCTAGCCTTATAGTCTCTTTTTTTGGTTAGAGCACCAAAATATTATAATATGTTAGAAAGAATTCGAATCAAGAGTTTCACTTCGGGCACCTAATATCAAGCGAAGCGTGATGTTTCATTGATGACCAGCATTCTTTTCTAGCATTATAGTATATGTTTTCGTTACAATACAAAGCAGTAACATTTACCCGAAAAAATGTATCAAGTAGAAGTATCATTTACCCGAAAATATCATTAAGATAAAATAAATATATCAGAATCTGTAGGAAGCTCATAATGACATGTATACTAAAAGTTCTACAGTAAAGAGCTGAAATGCACAATAGCCATTATTTGCTAAAAAATAATTCCATTGCTGATGCTGAAAAAGGTTACAGACTGTTAAGACTTACTGGACAAAAAAAAGGTACTAATCCCTTTCAATCTCTAAGGAAATTATTTCAACTGGAGTCCCTTTTTCTTTGGTATGTTCAAAATAAGAAGTAAGGTAGCAATAACAGGTCGAAACCAGGTCTAAGCAGTAATGCAACATTGGACTGCACTAAAAGACTTGAGACTCACAGCTCCTCCCTCAAGGCATATAACTCTGGATGCCATCCTTGTTCTTCAGCTGACATTTCTATTTGGATTAGAAATAAAAAAGGAAAGGAATCAGCAAAAGAGTTATGAGGCATCTGAAGGTAGTCGAAGACAAAAGAGGAGGTACAACAGGAATCAAATATTATGTGGTCATCAAAAGCCAAAATGATACACAAGTTCGAGCTTATAGATTAAACGATATAATGTCCAGAACATAAATAATTAAAGCTTACAGTTTATCCATCAATATGTTGCTTGAATAGAAATCTTGAACAAATAATCATATGCACATTTCACAGTTATACAAAATGATCAAGGGTAGATGTGCTGAAACAGTAACAAAAGTAATGAATGTAGGATGATCAGTGCAGCCTATTATACAAGACATTTTGTGATGACGCGTTGATCAAAAGCACAAGTTTCAACCACAGATAATAAGCATATAAAGCAATCAAATTTCGGTCATGTCATCATAGTTCAGAGATCACCAAAATTAAGAAAGCTAAAGGCAAACCTTGCAGTATGATCACCCTTGAGAGCAGGGAATTTGGGAGGCCATGTCATCATAAGAGGATGAAACCGCTCTAGAGTTTGATCCTCTTGTGTCACCTCATACAGTTTAAGCAGCACCTTGCGCCTAGTATCGTAGCAGAATGCACATTGTCCCAACTTGAGGAAGACAAACTCGAGAAAATCCCCCATCTGGGTTGTTTGGAAAAGAGTAGCAGGCTCGTCATCATCCGTCCAGCCTGTCATCCCCAAAGTCTCAAACATCTCGGGCAAGCTAACGGCATCAAAAACCACCCATTTGGGGATGCCGCCACCGATACGGAGCCAGATACAGAGCTGGAGGTTCTCATCAAGATGGAGGAGAAAAATCCCTGAATCATAGGCCGGTGCCAGCATCATCTCTTTGTAATCGTACTTCTCCATTGGTCCCGGGAGCGGAATCGAGGAGAAGGTTGAGGTTTTCAGATCCAGCACGGCGATGCTGGTAGAGTGCTCCAGATAGATCTTGGTGCCGACCAGCAGAGGGTTTGAATCCGACTTGGGAGAAGGGAGCACGGCCGCGGGCGACGCACGGAAGCACCACTGGCCGTCCTCCTGCAGCACGTATACGTGCGCCTTGTATTTCACGGAGTATTCGCCGATTCCTTTGAAGTTGAAGCCTATGGAGAGCGATACGTAGACGAGGCTGTCGCGGCCGCCTTGGTCGAGTTTGAGGAGGAACTGGGCGGCGGTGCACGTCGGGCCGTCGAGCTGCTCGTACGGGATCACCGGGATGGCGACGACGCCTCGGTGAGGGCTCAGAGGCCAGTGCACGTGGGTCCCGCTGCATCTCTGGCTGTCGAAGCCGCTGACAAGCAGGGTGTCGTTCTGGAGGTCGCAGATGTACGCGAAGTCCTCGTCATACGCGTCCAAGCCGCTGTAGGTCTCGGCCATGCGGACGGCGGCGGCGAGCTCCTGATCAGATTCAGGCGGCGGCATGGGGACGAAGCGCGGGCGGAGCAGCACATGGGTGGTGGTGGACCTGGTGGCGACGTAGAAGCCGAGGAGGCGGGGCGGGTGGAGGCGGCGGAAGTGGCGGAGGAGGAAGGGATCGGAGGCGACGGAGAACCAGCGCTTGTTGACGAGGATGGCGCGGACGAGGCTGGTGTGGCTGCCGAGGCGGAGCAGGATATCGAGGAGGAGGTCGCCGTTGTCGAGCACCACGGATACCGCGTCTTCGGCGGCCTTGCCGTCCGTAGGGGATGCCCTGAAATTAGGATCGACATTGAACTGCAATCCATGGATACAGTTCGAGATGAAGCGGAGGGAAGAAACCAAATCTCACCCTTCCAGAATCTCAGTAAGAGGATCCATCTGCCTTCTCCTATTCCTTCACTGGCGATTCAATCTATCCCCTGTGATCAGGATTCGGGAGTAGGGGGAGGAGACGGCGGGGTAGCAGTTGCCGGTGAAGCAAACAAGAGTCTTTTTTTTTTACAGGAGTCGTCAATGCATCGGCGCTCCCGCTAGGAAAAGTTGGAGGCGTGCGGCCGTGCGGGTCAGGCTGCAAGCGGGAGCGGGCCGGTACGCGCCGCCGCTTTGCAGGAGGGAGTTCTCGTTTGACCCTACTCAAAGCAACGGCCACCTTGTTAGGCTGGTGCCAACGCGGGCTAAAGCGGGGGCGATAGCGGCCCTTATCGCTCTGCGCGGGGCGAGAGCGGGCGAGAGGAGCGGGTCGGGCGGTAGCAGGCTCGTCCGGCGAGAGGGCGCGCTACCGCCCGCGTTGGCGAGGCGATAGGAGGGGTGCAGGGCGAGAGGGCGGACGATAGCGGGGCGACGCGGTGACAATGGGGGCGATAGGCTGGGCGATAGTGGGGAGAGGAATGTGATAGTGTGGGCTATAGCCCGTGCACTGGCACCGTGCTGTGAGAGTGACGTGAGAGTGGCGTGAGAGTGAGGAAAAAATGTGACGTGGCGGGGCTATAGCCCGTGAGAAGCTGTGATGCATTGGCACCAGCCTAAGCATCACAAGAGGCACGGTGAAAGAGACGCCGGCAACGGTCATTAGTCATTTAGTCATTTAGTCTTTTAGAGTTAAACCGCACTCTTTTTCCTTCGTATGATAAGAAGGTTTTTTAATGATATAGTTTGTATCATGTATCTTTCTTTAAATGTATTATGTATCATGTATCTTTATTTAAATGTATTATGTATCATGTATCTTTCTTTAAATGTATTACGTATCTTGTATGTTTTTAAATTTGATGATGCATCGTTTGTGTAATGCTAAAAAAATATGAAAACTGTATGACGAATGAACAATGGAAGATATGATTTAAATAATTTTTATTAAGCTAGCAAGCCGCCTCATTAAAACCTTCCAGTCCCCGTAGGTACCCTGGCGAGGAAATAGTGCGTCTGAAACTTGCTGCTCTCCGACTTAATTGTTCATATTACAAACCGAGTTCAGAACAAAGAATAAAAAAGAAAATTACAGAAGGACAAGAAAATTATTCTTCATCGCTGATATGAAGATACTCCAGTGCAGCCAACAACTCGGGGTCTTCTGGCACGTGTTGAGTTCTGCGCATTGCTCGACCGCGGTCTTTCACAACCATCAAACTCTTCACCATCGTGGGGTGGAGACTTGCTCTTCTCGGCTCGAGTACTCTTCCACTTAGACTAAATGTTCCCTCTGATGATGTTGTTGATGCGGGGACAGTTAACAGATCTCGTGCTAATATGGAAAGCACCGGATATGTACGTCTATGATCATGCCACCACTGCAATATGCTGAAGTTGTCGTCGTCGTCGCATGCAACCAGCTGGTCATTGAGGTAAGCGGCTAACTCTCCACGCTGACCACCAGAGCCACCACCGGAGCTTGAACCAAAGAGTTTGAAGATGGTTTTCTTCTTGGCGGGGCGTGCGGCTGGTGGTGGTAATGGCGGACGAACTGTAGCTGCAAACTTTTCCTCATACTTGGCATATAGAGCAGTGAGTCTTGTCTTAATAGCAAATTGATATGCAGTATAATCTACTTCCAATGAGGCCGTTAAATAAGATAGAGCCATGCCGAACTTATCGACTTTACACCTCGGGTCCAAGATAAATGCAAATGCACATAAATCAGGAATTTCCTTCCAATATTTTATTAACTTGGTTTTCATTTGTTTAACAGCGTCTCTTAATATAGTATGAGATTCATTATCCTTCAAGTGATTAGCCATCAATACAATCTGATGCACTAGTAATGGAGACGTGGGATAATAAATCCCAGATAAAGTGTTTGTTGCATCGTAAAGTAGCTCTAGAAATTCCATTACCATGTTTGCTAGTTCCCAGTCAGTAGGTGTAATAAAGATTGCTCCCTGGGAATTTGCATTAACATACGTGGTAAATTGGTCTTTATCACGGATCAAATCTCTAATCATTATGTATGTCGAGTTACATCTAATGTGCATGTCAACATTATATATATGAGATGCCGCAGTAGCTGCAGCACACCATCTTTTATAGTCAGCTAGTTTCGGATTAGAACCATTTAAAAAAAGAATGCCATCTCTAATTTTATCAATGGGTTCTTTCAGATGTTTTAAAGCACTTTTAGCAATAAGATTAATAATATGGCATGCACACCGTTGATGGAAAAGCTGACCAGATGCATAACCGTTAAGTACGGGAGTGAGATCATTCATTGCTGTGGCATTATTTGAAGCATTATCTAGAGTTATTGCGAACACCTTGTTCTCAAGACCATATTCTTGCACGACATTCATTATTTTTTCAGCAATTGCTCTACCAGTATGTCTAGAGTCAATTAATTCAAATCCAATGACAGCTTTTTTTAGTTCCCAGTTATCATGAGTGACATAATGGGCTACAACACTAAGATAATCTTGCTTAGCTCTACCACTCCAGATATCAGATGTTAATGAAACTGAAAATATACATTTCGCAAATTCATCTTTTAGTTCTTTAGACATTTCTTTAGCTAGTTTTTTCATATCCCTAGATGTAGTTTGCCTAGAAACTGGTTGATACCGTGGATTATGATATTTTTTAATCCAATCTACCACAGTGGGATACTCCCCAAAACCAAGCGCTAAGTCATGTGCAGCAATCATATGGCATAGTCCTACACGAGCTAATTGAGGATCATAGTTGAAGTTACCTACCTCGCCGTCGGGGGCAAAACCAAGTTGCCCCTGCACTCTGTTCGCCGCTTGCTCTCTCTTCTTCAGGTGCACTCTTGCGTGCCGCTCCAGGTGCCCGGTTCCCCCTGAGGAGGTAGCGGTGAGGAGGCTGCCGCAGTCCGCCCACTTGCACGCCGCTTTATGAAGTTCGTTGCCATCTTTGTCTCGCATAATGCGATGCTCGAAATGGCCCCACACCCATGAGGTTCGCCGCCTCTTTGAGCCGGTGCTAGTAGAGGCGTCGATGCTGTTAGAAGCACCGGCACACGCACTGCCAGAAGTTCCGGCACCGCCGCTGCTAGATGAATGGTGTTCATGGCTAGTTTGGATTTGGATATCTTGGCTAGTTTGGGTTTGGAACCGAGGGCCTTCTGCTAAGTAGTCAAGATCTTCGGGACGAAGTCCACATTCTTCTACGCTAACGTGGATCATCTGTTCGGGGACAAACCCATCGGGATATGGGTTAAAGAGGGGGGATCCATGGAATGAGAAGTGTGGGTGATGAACTAAGGATGTGTGAGATGAGTGAGTGTGCAAAATGCTGAGGTAAGAGGGCCTATTTATAGCAAAAATGCAAGGATGGAGGGTTCAAATTCAAATTTCGTATTTTTATTCAGAAAAATGCAAAAACGGGCCCAAAATGGGTCAGCCGTGCCACGCTCCTGGCCCACCGTGCCCGACCGTGCCGTGCCCCCCGTGCCCCGACAGCCTCCCCGCGTGCCCCCCCCCCCCCCCGTGCCCTCCCCCCGCGTGCCCCCCCGTGCCACCTCGTGCTTCCCCGTGCCCCTCCCCCCCCCCCCCGTGCCCAACCGTGCTGGCGTGCCCCGACCGTGCCCAGCGTGCCAGCCGTGCTCGTGCCGTGCCACGGGCTGGCACGAATGCGCCGTGCCGTGCCGGGCCGGCCCGCATGCCGTGAAATGAAATCGGGCACGAGCACTAGCGGGCCCGTGCCGTGCCCTGGCCCGTTAGTCGTGGGCTGTGCCGTGCTCGGGCCGTGCTTCCGAGCCGTGCTTCGGGCCGGCCAAAAAAGCACGGCCCGTTTGGCCACCTATACGTGCGGGTCAGGCTGCAAGCGGGAGCGGGCCGGTACGCGCCGCCGCTTTGCCAACCCCGTTTATTTCTATTTGCGGACGCCCACGAACTAGGAACTGATATACTCACTCCGTTTCTTTTTAGTGAGCGTATTAGAATTGTCTTAAGTCAAACTTACTAAAGTTTGACCAAGTTTATAGTGAAACATATTAATATTCATAATATAAAATCAATATCATATGATTCATAATCTAATATACTTTCATATTATACGAATTTGGCATTATGAATGTTAATATTTTATTATATAAAGTTGGTCAAACTTTGCAACGTTTGACTTAAGACAATCCTAATACGCTCACTAAAAAGAAATGGAGGGAGTAGGTGGGATATGCGGGTCAGCCCGCGTGTAGCCGCATATCCCGTTTTGTCTCGCATAGCCCTCACGGGACAGAGGGGAGAGATAACGGTGTAAGTGTTGTCTCAATTACAATGTCAGGGGGATCACCACCCTAGGTAGAAAACCTATGCTTATAGACACCATCAATAGGACTAAGTCTTCAGTCATTTGCTTCCAGGAAACAAAAAAGGAGACCCTCACAGACTCCTTTTTGAAATCCCTGGTGGGAAATAGAAATTTCTGTTGGAACATGTTACCTTCTTTCGGTTCAGCTGGTGGCATCATAATGGGGATTGACATAGATTTGTTTGACCCCTTGGCTTGGGAAATTAGGAAGTTTTCAATAGCCTGCCAAGTCAAATTCAAACTTAAGAATGTCACCATAACTTTTGTATCAGTTTATGGACCGCCCTATGAAGATGGGAAAGAGGAGTTTCTCTCGGAATTGCACACAATCCCGATGAACTCCTCAGGCCCCCTTCTTATTGGAGGCGATTTCAACCTAGTAAGGTACCAAGAAGACAAGAGTAACAAAAAAGTCGACCAAAAGTGGTGCGACAAGTTCAACTCTTGGATTGAGATTTGGAACTTATTAGAGATCAAGCTGTCAAATAGGCGGTTTACTTGGGCTAACAATCAGGATGGCCTGATAATGTCCACTATTGACAGGATCTTTTCCAATACTGGGCTAGATAGTATTTTCCCCTGTCCTCTAGTCAAGCTCTCTCTAGGATAGGGAGTGACCATGCTCCCATTTTTTGGGACTGGCATTTCCTTTAACCTAAAAGCTACTAGTTTTAAATTAGAAAAATAGTGGCTTCTCAGGGAGGACTATAAAGAGCTAGTTTCCAAAGTTTGGAATGAGCCTATTTTAGGCAGCACCCACCTAGAGAAGTGGATTAACAAAGTTAGGAAGTTTAGAAGGGTCTCCAAAGGCTGGAGTAGGAACATAGAAGCTAAGTTGAAAAGATGCAAATCTGACCTCTTAGCAGAGTATGACCTCCTAGATATCAAAGCTGAGAGTGAAGAGTTATCTAACTCTGAAAAACTCAGAGTTCAGGGGATTCACTCCGAGTTGAAGAGAATCTGGCTCAAGGAAGAAGTTAAGGCTAAACAACGCTCTAGAGATAGGGACATTAAAGAAGGAGATAGAAATACGGCGTACTTTCATGCGGTGGCTAACCAAAGGAGAAGGAAAACTTTTATCCAAACTCTAGATGGACCGCAAGGAGAGGTAACCGAAACTAGTGACATGCTCAAAATAGCTACAGATTTTTACAAAAGTCTGTTTAAGAGAGAGAGCAGGGAGGGGTGCTCCCTCAACCCAGACTTCTTCTCGGCTGAAGAAAAAGTCTCGGATGAGGAAAATGCACTACTCCAAGCCCCCTTTGCTGAAACGAAGGTCACACAAGTTGTTTTTGACTCTTATTCAGATGGGGCTCCCGACCCAGATGGGCTCCCTTTTCTCTTCTATCAGCATTTTTGGGATATTGTCAAAGAAGACCTAATGAAACTCTTTGAGAATTTCCATAAGGGTAATCTTGACATCTCTAGGTTAAACTTTGGTATGTTAACCTTGATCCCAAAAGAACAAGAGGCCACTTCTATGAAGAAATTTAGGCCAATAAGTCTCCTTAACTGTAGCTTTAAAATCTTCACCAAGGTTTTAACTAACAGACTCTCTCGTATAATTCCTAGACTCATTGCCTCTAACCAATCTTCCTTTATCAAAGGCAGGTACATCTTAGAGAGCGTGGTGAAAGCACATGAGGTGCTCCATTCCGTCCACAGCTCAAAAGAGAAAGGACTAGTTCTGAAATTAGATTACGAAAAAGCTTTTGAGAAGGTCGATTTAGACTTCTTAGAAGAGCTACTTAGATTTAGGGGTTTCTCACCTTTTTGGGTCGGTTTGATCATGAAAACGGCGAGGAACGGCTCTGTAGGGGTCAAGATAAACCAAGTTGAAGGCCCTTCCTTTAAAACAGGGAAAGGCCTGAGACAAGGGGACCCCCTCTTCCCAATCCTGTTTAATCTAGTGGTAGATGTAGTGACCAAGATGCTAGCTAAGGCTGCTTCCTTAGGACTCATTCAAGGGCTTTGCCCAGCGGCCATGCCGGGAGGTGTCATATGTTTGCAATACGTAGACGACACGATCCTTTTCGTGGCCAGTGACCTTGTTAAAGCCAAAAACCTTAAGCTAGTCCTTATATGCTTTGAGAAAGTTTCGGGCATTAAAATCAACTATTCTAAGAGTGAGCTGATCCCATTAGGCATGGCGCAAGAGGATTACTCACCTTTTGCCAAGACTATGGGTTGTAGAGTTGGGTCCTTCCCCATCAACTATCTAGGTATCCCCCTCCACTATGAAAAACTTAGGAAAGAAGACATCCAGCCCCTGATCGATAAGATCATGAAAAGGATGGCTGGGTGGAGAGGCAAGCTGCCCTCTTATGCAAGTACAATTCTGTTAATTAAAACCTACTTGGCTAGCATTCCAATCTACCTGCTCTCCTTTTATAAGTTCCCCAAATGGGCGCTAGAGCTGATAAACACTCAAATGGCGCACTGCCTTTGGAGTGATTTTGCGGGGCACAGGAAGCTCCATTTGGCGAATTGGAACCTAGTCTGCATGAAAAAGGATTTCGGTGGCCTAGGTATTCCAAACCTCAAAGAGGTGAATATGTGCCTCCTGGGCTCTTGGCTCAAAAGGTACATCGCAGACGAGGAAGATCTTTGTAGATCATAAATATAAGACCGACTCCCCTAATATCTTTGCCTGTAACTCTCCCAACACTTATGTATTCTGAAAGAGGGTGATGGAAGTAGTCAAGGCCATTAAATTTGGTTTTAGGTGGTCTGTGGGCAATGGTCGAAAAATCCGGTTTTGGGAGGATATCTGGTTTGGAACCTCTCCCTTAGCTACCCAGTTTTGGAAGATTTACACCATTTGCAATAACCAGGGTATCACTATTTCGGATGCCTGGGATGGGACTACCCTGAAGCTCACATTCAAGCGAAATTTTAGTGCGGGTCTCTTGAGGCAGTGGCACGAGCTACTCGACATTTCCTACAGTATAGCTCTCTCGGATGACATAGATTCCTTGATCTGGCAGTTGGATAACAAAGGGATCTATCCTACTAGCTCGCTCTATCATATAATAATCTTTAGAGGGGTGTGCCCTGTGCACATTCCATCGCTCTGGAAAATCGTTGTTCCCCTAGGGTACACGTCTTCCTGTGGTTGTTGTCGCATCACAAAATCATGACAAAAGACAACTTGAGGAAAAGACAGATTCTCAAACCAGAGGAATGTATTTTCTGCCTGGAGAAGGAATCTGTTCATCATTTGCTTTTCGATTGCATAGTAGCTAGAAATATTTGGCCGGTTGTTTCTACCTTTGCAGCATGTGACGTTGGAAAAACCTATGAATCTCGGACAAGGTTTTGGGTATCTAACACTAGGCATGCTGCTTTAAATACCATTTGTGCTGATGTATTGTGGAACATTTGGAAATACAGTAACGACATGATCTTTAATAGCCTTTCTTGGTCTGATATCAAGCAGGTTTGGCGAAGGATTCTTCGCTCGCTTCAGAGCTGGAGGATCATCATCAAGGATTTCTCGTGGCCTATAATCGAGAGCATCTGCCAAGTGATCCTTTTGTTCCTGAGGACGCCGCCAGCTCTGGACTCTGGCTAGGAAAGGACTCCAGCACAGCTGCAGACTTGATCCGTGGCTTGTGCATCTCGGAGCCCCCCAGCCCGCGCTCCCTGCCGAGCCATTCGTCACCTGGAGGAAAGAAGAATCCATTGCTTAGCCCCGCATCGCCTCTTGACGCTTGCTGCTGGTCCCCAACACCAGCCAACAAACCGATGAAGAAGCTCAAGTCCTCTGCCTATGGACTGGAGATCGCCAATCTGATGGCCTGACCATTCCCAGCCTGAAGGCGCTGCAGGGATGTTGTTACTTCTGTTGTTTTCTTCCTTTCCGTTTCTGTAAGTCCAGACGGACAAAACATCTAGTTTTTCATACTCTAGATTCTCTGCCTGGACTGTGGAGAGTAGCTCTCTTCCCTAGGTTTACTTTCCCCTCTGTAAAATGCTGGCCGTGTTTGGTTTCGCTGCTTGCAATGAAACCGGGGTCGGGGTCCCTTTTTGTCTAAAAATAACGATGTAGGTGGGATGGGCCAGCCCGCTAAGCCCGCCTCCCATCCCGCCAGCAAAATTCATTTGTCCCGTTTGTTAGTTCCCGATTAGCGTTGGCGGGATTAGCAGTACGCCCACTTATCCCAGATTTTGCAGCGACGCATGCACAACTAGCTATACAGAACGACACCCAGTCAGATGCATGCCCCTCCAATCTCCGGTCGTTTATGCTTAGGTTAGATTAAGCGGGCCCCGTTGGAATCCTATGTCCCACTTCATAATATCCCATTTCTTCCGTTTAGTCCCATCGGGAAGGAGCAGGTGGAAGACGGTCATCCCGTGTCTGCGCCACTTGAAACGATAGGGAGAGAGGTCAGGTGCCGCGCCACCATGGATGTCGCTTATGAGATTCCGGCTCCGATGGAAAATCCGCTACCACCTCCTGAGATTCCGGCCTCCAATAGCAGCAGGAAGGTCCGAGATTCGGGGATGGGGGGAGGCAAATGCATTAGTGGGGCGAGCAAGACGACTCTGAAGGCGACGATCCACATTTGGGCGTGGACGGCTCTAGCAGGAAGCGGAAGCAGCTGCTGGCGAGAGTTTATGACGAATGTTTGAGACCAGCCACACTGTGAGCCAAAAGCGGTTCCAATGGGCCATTGAATCGATTCTTCACGGTGTAGAGCATTGCTTCAAAAATTCCGACCAGAGAAGTGGTTCAAGAACTTGATTAACCCTTTTACATGCAGTTGTGGGACCTGTGGCAGAATTGTGAGAGAAACCAACGAATGCATGCATGCAGTTGAACTGTACACTTGGCCCTACCACCGATTCCATACGCTGCAGAAATTGTGAACCGATTTATTGGATTTCCAGAACCGGTGCACCAGTGTGCTTGGTCTGAGTTAGCAAGAGATTTGTGATGAATGGTATTTTCCTGCAAGCCAGTTGCAGATGTGGCCAAATGCGGGTGCCGCTACCATCCCACCTAAACAAGTTTGGAGGTCCGCTTTAACCCCACTTAAATTATGTGGTAACATGCGACAAGACGTGGGACTCCTGCAGGCGGTCCTACTTGCAGCCTAACGTGCGGGTTAGACGACGCTTTGTATAAATTGATTTGTTCTTAATAATAGGTAAAATTAGTTTTTTTTCAAACACTCGATAGTTACAACTACGCTCTCCCGTACCCTTTCGCACGTCTACAGGAGCCGCCAAGAAAAGCGATCTCGCCTCTTGACAGTGGCAGCTACCGATCTGCCCCGTCTCCCGTGGCCCTAGGTCATGGAGGCGCGGTGGATCTCGGTTGATGCCGGTGTGAGGGCTCCGTTCCTAGTTGTTTTCTCTTTTTTGGTTAGGGTTTATGTTCTATTCAGGATAGCGAGACGACTACTTCCTGAAGATGGAACAAGGTCCTACCCGCCTAGCCCCCGTTCCGGTGGTGCATCTAGCATCGTTGGAGGGCGTGTGGAGGTGTGTCTCCGGCGGATCTCGCAGGATTCGGTGGCGTTTGTCTTCGGTGGATCCGACCGGAGCGATCTTCGTTCGTACGTGTTCGTGTGGCTACAAGTCGAATCCTTCTGATCTATGCTTCCCTTCATCAGCGACGATTGTTGTTCTGATGCGCTGGTCTTGTGTGGCCTTAGCACGACGATTTCACGACTGTCTACTACAAAAAGTTTTGTCTGACTTCAGTGATGGAGGAGCGATGACAGCGGCGCGCCTTCGGCTCGCTCCATTGCTTGTAGTCGTCGCTAGGGTGTATACGGATTTGGATGTAATTTTCTTTACCTCTGATTTTCTTTGTACCGTCGTGATAATTGATGAATAGATCGGAAGTTTTGCCAAAAATTAGAGTCACTGCGCTTCAATCTAGCAGTTCTGGCTTGCCGTGTCGGCCATTCACGATGACATTTCACAGTGCGACTCTCTGTCTGGCCTATGGGAGGGTTCTCCCATGTGCAAAGTGTGGTTTTAGGTCATCATATGTGCCCTATGGAACATTTGGAAACTCCGCAACGCAAAATTTTTCAACGATGAGTTCGAGTCCCTATCTACCGTCTTCAGAAGTTGCGCGGAGGACTTAAGTCTTTGGACTCACCGTTGCAACAATGTGTCTCTCAAACCGCTTCTTCATAATTGGGCAACTATGTTCTTTCATCTGGCTGATCAGACTTAGCTCTCCCTACAATCTCCTCTTTGTATAGCTTTTGTATATCTTAGCTCTTGGTTTTTCGTTTCTTTTCTCTCCTTATTTTTAGCTCTAGTCACTGACTTCTACTTGTAAATTTTTTGATACTTGTGGTTTCTATTCGCTCTTATTAATGAAAGGGTTCAGGCCGGCTATTGCCCACCGTAGTATGCTAAAAAAAAACTCGTTTTCCAATTTTTTTTTTGTCTAAGAGCATCTTCAACCGGTTAGTCAAGTTTGGCCCCTAAACTACTTTCTTTTCATCTCGCTACTAAGATGTTTTAGTTTGCCAGATTGTGTCTTGCGTGCTCATGGATTCAACAGGCAGTTTAAAAGGTTGACCTACCTCAAACTCGCATGTCCTCTAACATGTGTGGTATTTGAAAGGTCTTGCTAGTTATATCGCGTCCGGCCAGAAGAACCCTCAAAAGTGGTCTCCTCCGGTACCAATGTCACTTCAAATTGTCAATCTAGTTCATCATGACCGAACAAAGCATGTGGAAATTGATCGATTCTTCATCAAAGAGAGGCTCGACGGAGACACCTTGAAGTTAAGCCATAACCTCTAAAGAACAAATAGCAGATTGCTTGATAAAAGGATTATGTAGTAAGGAATGTTCATTGGCATGTAACAAGATGGGAATGATAGATATCTATCACTCATCCATGGGCGGAACCAGGATTTGGCATTAGAGGGGGCCAAACGTGGTAATAATCGATTAGGGGGATCCAAGAATGTAATTTTTTCTTCTAATCTCATATAAATCACCATTTATATTAAACAAAATCTTAGTGTGCATGCCATAGGGGGGGCAAGGCCCCTGCTGGTCCCCCTGGTTCCGCCAGTGCACTCATCTTGAGGGGGAGTGTTGGAGTATGAGTTAGTATACTAGCAATCTCTAGAGTGTTCCAGGGGAGTGTCCTTATATAGTACTATTGTTCTACAAGAGTCTAGATTGTTCTAGTGTATAAGTAAAGATGTATTCCTATATATAAGCGGGTGATGGAGGTCCAACAGACTAGTTCATCCAGAAAATTCCCCAAAGAACATCATAAAAAACGTTGCCCAACAGGGGAATGCTCTCTCCTTTGGCTATACGTTGTTAGGTAGGTGAGACACCCGGTTTATTCGAGCGCACGCAGACGGGACTCGATTTTTCTCCAGCGCGCACGGTTGAGACTCGAACCCAGGACGGGTGTAATAGTAATGAAAAAACAAATGGAGGTGTTCTAACCTGAAAATTTCCATGCTTGGTTCAGTGTATGGATTGTAAGAAGGTTTGAAAGCAGCTTTGACATGCCTAAGAGTCAGAAAACGAGATGCAGCAATTTTAAATCTTTGTGAATAAAGAGTAATGGATGTAACAGATACAGGACAAAAAAGAATATCAGCATACAGAGGACTGTCTGATGGATATAAGTGAATGCCTCACAGTACAAACTTATTTGGCAGTAGGCAACATACACAATACAATATCTATCTTTGGAATACAAAATCCAAGAAGAGATGGACACATGGTTCACAAGATAAATAGACTAGTAAACATTTTTTTTGTGTTCCTACTTAAATAGCACGGGTGTATTACTTAAACATGGTCAATTTAAGAGAGTTCTCCTCCAGGAATGCAGCATTAATCAAGTTCAAGGCGAGAAGAGAGCAAGAACAAAGAATTCCAAGCAACTGTTATCACCAAATAGCAGAGCACAAGGTCACTATTTTACATTCATTAAAGCTTGTTTAAGACACAAGTAAATATGCCCTCCATTCTCTTGGTAGTGTTTAAGACACATGTAAATATTTCCGCAAGAAGTACTTTCTAATTCCTTTACAAGAAAAGAAATACTTTCTAAGAATCCAACTCCGCAGTCAGAACAACAAGGACTTTTGTCACAAACATGAGAATGTTATATCTTGTCTGCTCAACTAACAAGAATGTTATGTTGGCTACTCCAAAAGAGTAACATCATTTTGGGTTTCAAAGGATGTGTTACCCTAGTCTACAAAGAACTCGTTTTCGGGCCTTGAAGGCTACAACGGCGAAGTCGTTAAAATAAAAACCCTCCTCCAGATCACCACTTCATGATGGCTCGGTAGCAACAGCACACATTTAGTCCGCTTACGCACTACAAATCTTGTCCGCTTTCGTAGGAGGATTATTGAAGAACATCAGCGTGGAAGGCACTCACTGTTGGTGGCTCTTCACTGAATGATCAACATAAAGGTTGTGCCCGGGGGCTTCTTATGGATAGGCCAGTAGTTGATGTGAATGCATAGGAGCGGATGGAAATAGGCATAGTAGAAGAAAATCTTTCCTGATGAACAGGATGGAAATTACAAAATACAGAGTGAGAATCAAACAGCTTTTTTCTGTTGATAACTTCTATGTTTGTTGACCGCATAACTTAGAAGTTGATTTTCCAGCGGTACGGCGGCTCTTCCCAGATGCACTAAAAATACACCTTTACATTAGATACGCAGAAAAGAATGTTTGATAAGATTAAGAGCCAGAAGTTTTCAGTTCAGGTGCCCGAACTGTCAAGTGTAGCGTAATTAATGTAATCCTAGCACCAAACACTATATAAACAGGATAATGGAAAAATATTTAGTGCAGAAGAAGTTTTCAGTTTGATTATCTGATATCAAGCAAAGCATACTACTAGCATTCTTCTCTAACCTTATAGTCTCTCTTTTTAGTTAGAGCACCAAAGCGTTAATATATTAAAAAAGAATTTAAATCAAGAGTTCCACTTCAGCCACCTAATATCAAGTGAAGTGTGAAGTTTCATTGATAGCCAGCATTCTTTTCTAGTATTACAGTATCTGTTTTCATTACAATACAAAGCAGTAATATGTACTACTCGTAACATACTCAATTATTTCAATGCATGAGCTTAAAATGTACTCCCTCCGTCCCAAAATACAAGGCGCGCTATTTTTATGGTGGTCTTTGATGGTCAACTTTGACCACAAATATATAACAAATTATATGGATTGAGAATGTATAAATGGTACCGTTAGACTTGTCTTGTAAAATTCTTTCATTTTGTATATATTTATGCTATTTATGTGGACATATTAGAGGGTCAAATCACGGTCAAAATTGGACGGCGTTGACCAGCGAAATTAAAGGGCGCCTTATATTTTGGAACGGAGGGAGTATCAAACAGAAGTATAATTTCCCCCGTAAAAAAAGATTAGAAGCATGATTAAGATAAAATAAATATATCAGAATCTGTAGGAAGCTCATAATGGCATATATACTAAAAGTTTATTGTAAAGATCCGAAAATCACGGTAGCGATTATTTGCTAAAAAAGAATTCCATTGCTGACGCTAAAAAAAGGTTACAGACTGTTAAGACTTACTGAACAAAAAAAAAATCCCTTTTAATCTCTAAGGAAATTATTTCAACTGGAGCCCCTTTTTCTTTTATATGTTTTAAATAAAAAGTAAGATAGCAATAACAGGTCGAAACCAGGTCAAAGCAGTAATGCAACATTGGACTGCACTACAAGACTTGAGACACACTGCTCCTCCCTGAAGGCGGTCGCCCTTGCCTTGATGCCAACCTTGTTCTTCAGCTTGCATTTCTATTCGGATTAGAAATAAAAAAGGATTGGAATAAGGAAAAGGGTTATGAGGCATCTGAAGATAGTGAAAGACAAAAGAGGAGGTACGAAACTAATCAAATATTATGTGATCATCAAAATCCAGGTACACAAGTTCAAGCTTATAGATTGAATGACATAATGTCCAGTACAGAAATATTTTACGCTTTTATCAATCAATACGTTGCTTGAATAGAATTCTTAAGATAGCCTATGAACAAATAATCATATACACATTTCATAGTCATACCAAACGATCAATGGTAGATGGGATGAAACAGTAACAAAAGCAATGAATGTAGGATGATCAGTGCATCCTATTACATAAAACATTTTATCGTAATGCATTGATCAAAACCGCAAGTTTTCAACAACAGATAAGCATATACAGTATAAACCAAATCAGCGCCAAAGTAATTACTGAATTCGCATATCAAATTTTTGGTGATGTCATCAGAGTTCAGAGATCACCAAAATTAAGAAGGCTAAAGGCAAACCTTGCAAGATGATCACCCTTGAGCACAGGGAAATTGGGAGGCCATGTCATCATAAGAGGATGGATCGTCTCTAGAGTTTGATCCTCTTGTGTCACCTCATGCAGTTTAAGCAGCACCCTGCGCCTAGTATCGAAGCAGAACGCGCATTGCCCCAACTTGAGGAAGACAAACTCGAGAAAATCACCCATCTGGGTTGTTTGGAAAAGAGTAGCAGGCTCGCCGTCGTCCGTCCAGCCTGTCATCCCCAAAGTCTCAAACATGTGGGGCAAGCTAACGACATCGAAAAGCAGCCAGCTCGGCGTGCCGGCACCGATGCGGAGCCAGTCACCGACGTGGAGCCAAATATAAAGCTGCAGGTTCTCATCAAGATGGAGGAGAAATATCCCTATATCATTGGCCGGTGTGAGCATCATATCTCTGTAATTGTACTTCTCCATTCCTTCCGGGAGCGGGATCGCGGAGAAGGTTGAGGTTTTCAGATCCAGCGCGGCGATGCTGGTAGAGTGCTCCAAGTAGATGTTGGTGCCGGCCAGCACAGGGTGTGACTCCGACATGGGAAAAGGGAGCGCGGCCGCGGCCGACGCACGGAAGTGCCACTGGCCGTCTTCTCGCAGCACGTATATGTGCGCCTTGTATTTCACGGAATATCCACCTTTTCCTTCTGTGGGGAGCCCCAAGGAGAGCCATACGTAGCCGAGCCTGTTGCGGCCGCCGTGGTCTTTGAGGAGGAAGTGGGCGGCGGTGGCCACCGTGCCGTCCAACTGGTCGTAAGGGGTCACCGGGAGGTTGACGACGCCTCGGTGAGGGCTCAAAGGCCAGTGCACTTGGACCGGGTCGCATCTCTTGCCGTAGAAGCCGTGGACGAGCATGGTGTCGTTCTGGAGGTCATAGATGGCCGTGAAGTCCCCGTTGTACGCGTCCAGGCCGCCGTAGCTCTGGGCCATGCGGACGGCGGAGGCGAGCTCGTGCGGCGGCGCCTGATCGGATTCAGGCGGCATGGGGACGAAGCGCGGGCGGAGCAGCGCTGGCCTGGTGGGCGACGTCGACCTCGTGGTGACGTAGAAGCCGAGGAGGCGGGGCGGGTGGAGGCGGCGGAACCAGCGGAGGAAGAAGGGGTCGGAGGCGACGGAGAACCAGCGCCTGCAGACGAGGATGGCGCGGACGAGGCTGGTGGGGAGGCCGAGGCGGAAGATGATCTCGAGGAGGAGGTCGTCGTTGTTGAGCACCGTGGATGCCGCATAGTCTGCGGCGGCATTGCCGTCCGTAGGTTGTGATGCGCTGTGATCGACACTGAAATTAAATTAGGATCGAAGATGAATTGCAGCCCATGGATAGAGGGGAGAAAAACTGAATCTTACCCTTCCAGAATCTCAGTAGGAGGATCCATCTGCCCGCCTCCGATTACTTCCACTGGCGAATCAATCTACTCTGTGATCAGGATTCAGGAGTATGGGGAGGAGACGGCGTCAATGCAGTAATGCACACTCTCGCTGGTTTTTCTTTTTCTTTTTTTGAACTGCTCGCGTGCGAGTCAGACGGCGCTCTATAGGGACCGGTCGAGTGCACCCATCCACACATGCGACCACTTCTCGATCCAGCCCCCCACCACTTGTGTCAGCAACCGACTCCATTATATAGATTTTTTTTTTTTTTTTTTTAGAATACTATCCACCTTACATAGCAATGCTTACAGGAATTCCCACCCCATCTGGTGGTTCTAAAAACCAAACTAAACGACCAAAATCATTGTAAATAGCAAATCTAGCTAGCTTATGAGCCTCTTTATTTGCAGTTCTACGCTCGAAAACCACCGAAAAATCCTGGAAGTCCCTCCTTCTTGCCTCCATCTCTTGCATAATCTGAGCATACGGCCCCATAGTTCCATCATTGAAACTTTTCACCACCGCGAGGCAGTCACTCTCGACAACCACTCTCTTTGCTAGAATATCTTCCGCCAGCGACATGGCCTCTCTGCAGGCCAACGCTTCCAGAGTCTCGGGGTCGCTACGGCCATTAAAAAACACCGCAGAAGCTCCCTGGAAAACCCCCTCACTGTTTCTCGCCACCGCCGCAATGGCTCCCTTTCTCACATTCTTCCCCACGGCAGCATCAACGTTGATCTTGATCACTCCCTCTGGAGGTGCAGACCACACGGATTCCACTGAAGCTGCGTGTATTGCATTAGTCCTTTGTCTCACAGTTTCATTACTCCCCAAGTCAGATAGAAAACTTTGGATGAATGCATACGTTGACAAAAGGACTTTGATAAATTTCCTCATGAATTACCTTTCTTTTGGCATACCAAATCGCCCACATAGTGACGAAACACATAGTCTGATCAGCCTCTGCTAGCGTGCTGATCGTGTTGAAGATGAAGTCTCTGGCATGACAGAAATTCGAATTGCTTATATGTTCCACAATCTTCTCATCTACTAAGGCCCACACACTGCGTGCCAAACTGCACTCGACGAGAGAGTGTTTCCACGAATCCGGGGCACTGCAAACATGGCACTTATCGCTCGTACTCATGTTCCTGTGATGACGAACGTCTTCCGTCGGGAGAGATTGTTTCGCAAGTCTCCACATGAACATCTTGATCTTCGCTGGCACTCTGGTTTTCCAAATCGACGTCCAACGCTTCTGCTCGCCACGAGTATCGGAACTAGCTGCAGTCCCCTCAAGCCAGGCCTCCCTCCTGTCCCTTGTTTCTACTAACATCCGGTATGCCGACCGTACTGAGAAGATGCCACGTCGATCGTACTGCCAGGACCAAAAATCCTCTTGCCGTCTTGTGCTCAATGGAATATTCCTGATCACTTCCGAATCCATAGGTAAGAAGTATTTATCAAGCATCTCTTCATTCCATTCCGCACTCTCTTCAACGATGTAATCGCTGACTGCCACCGGAGCATCCTCCAAAAGACAAGCAATGGGTCTAAGAGAGCCATCCCTCGGCAACCAATTATCATTCCATACATTGGTGTTATGCCCATTGCCTATCCTCCGAATAAGACCTTGTTTAAGGACAGATAATCCCTCAAAAATGCCTCTCCACACCATAGATGGAGAACTGCACATCCCAGCTTGCAAAAGATCAGTATTTGGGAAATATCTTGCCTTCAAAATCCTTGCACTCAGAGAATTGGGATCTTGTAGCATTCTCCAACCTTGTCTTGCAAGCAAACTGAGATTAAAGAGTTCAATATCTCTGAATCCAAGCCCCCCCCCCCCATTCCTTTTGGTTTGGTCATATCTTTCCAAGACACCCAAGCTGTTCTTCGGCCTCCATCTTTACAGCCCCACCAAAACTTGGTCAGAAGGGAATTTATATGTTTGCATAAACCTCTCGGTAATTTGAAACATGACATAGAGTAGGTTGGGATCGCTTGTGCCACCGATTTGATAAGCACCTCCTTCCCCCCAACGGAGAGGAGTTTCTCCAACCACCCTTGAACTCGCTTCCAGACTCTATCTTTCAGATACATGAAAGCTCCATTCTTCGACCTGCCCACGTCAGAGGGCATACCAAGATATTTATCACACAAAGACTCATTACTTACATTAAGAATGGCTTTGATCATATCTCTTTTGTTCTGAGGGCAACCTTTGCTGAAATAAATAGAAGACTTCTCCCTGTTCACTTGTTGCCCTGATGCCTCACAGTACAAGTCTAGCACTTCCTGCACTTGATTTGCACTCGCCCCATCAACCTTAAATAGCAGCAGGCTATCATCTGCAAATAACAGGTGGTTGACCACCGGAGCCGATGGTGCCACCCTAATTCCTTGGAGAGCTGATGATCCACTTCGATGTTTTAACAGGCACGACATGCCCTCTGCTACAATTAAGAATAAATATGGCGATATTGGGTCTCCTTGGCGTATACCCCTGGAAGGGATAAACGGTTCCAGCTTCGATCCATTGAAAAGAACCTGAAAAGAAACTGTAGTAACTAAATTCATAATCATCGTTACCCAGAGTGGATGGAAGCCAATTTTCAACATGACTGCTTTCAGATAACTCCATTCCACCCTGTCGTAAGCCTTCTTCATATCCAGCTTCAAAGCACAATAGTGTGTCTTTTTCCGTCTCTTTTTCATATAATGTAAACATTCATAAGCTGAAATGATATTGTCGGTAATTATCCTTCCCGGAACAAAAGCCGATTGCTCTTCAGAAATCACCTGAGGTAGGATTACCTTCAACCTATTTGCAAGGACCTTCGAAGCAATTTTATAAATTACATTGCATAAGCTAATTGGTCTGAACTGACCAAGATCATCCGGGCTAGGTACCTTAGGTATGAGCACAATGAAGGTTTTGTTTATACTCCTTATGTCCTCTTCTCCCTTTAGGACACAGATCACAATCGAGGTAACCTCCTCCCCGCACATCTCCCAATTTCTTTGAAAGAAATGCGCCGGAAAACCGTCAGGCCCCGGGGCCTTTGTTGGAAACATCTCAAACAAGGCATTTTTAACCTCTCCTTGTTTCATCTCAGCTATTAACTTCTCGTTCATCAAATCAGTTACTTTACTTGGTATGACATCCAATACTGGCTCCATCACAACTGGCCCCTCGGATTGATATAATCCCCGATAAAAATCGGTTGTCATCTGCTCCATCTGCACATCATCCATGGTGATCACCCCATCTGGTTTTCGCAAACCCTTGATATTGTTCTTCTTCTTTCTTTGGCTTGCCCGAAGATGAAAAAACCTAGTATTCTTGTCTCCCTCTGACAACCACTGGACGCGTGATCTCTGACGCCACATAGTCTCCTCTCCGAATCTCAGCTCGACTAATCGATCAGTTATCTTCGTCTCTTCATATGAAGGCCCTACCCGAGAGTGGCTCTCCCTCAACTCACCAAGTCTCCGGATTAGATTTTTTATTTCCTTCTGTACATGACCAAACGTATCCCTGCTCCACATCTCCAGGTTTCCAGCTAGCGACTGCAATTTATCAACCATTGCCTGCAACGATTGGGCTCTTCCACCTTCGAGCCACCTAGCCTTTAACAGGTCTGGAAATGACTCATGTGATTCCCACATAACTTCATATCTAAATGGCCTTGATTGAGCCCTTCTCCGCCCCTCTTCCTTCCACTATAACAGAATAAAGCAATGATCTGACGAAACTGAATCTATGTGGCTCAGTTCCGCCATCGGGTACCTTGAGCACCATGTTCCAGTAGCTAACGCTCGGTCAAGCCGAGTCCTACTGTATGAGCCTCCTGCCACTCTTTTTTCATAGGTCCACCAATGTCCTTTGAACCCCAGATCATGCAGTCCACACACATCTGTTACCTCACGAAATCCTGCCATTTGGGAGTGACTACGGCTCACCAAGCCATCGTGTTCTCTTTGATGCAGAACCTCATTGAAATCGCCCATTAACAGCCAAGGAAGATCTGACGGAGATTTGATGAATCTCAACATATCCCATGTTTTATGGCGTTGGTTTGTTTGAGCTTCGCCATAAACACATGTAAACCTCCACTTATCACCTGTGCCATCGTCAACAATAGTATCTAGATGATATTGGGAGTACGGTAAAATCTCAACCTTTAGATTATTATTCCAAAATAAGCCAATTCCGCCACTGCGGCCCGAGCTACTGATTGCAAAAGCCTTATCATAACCTAAATAAGAAGCAAGTCTCTCCACACGCACTTTATGAATTTGAGTCTCAACTACACAAAGTAATGTGGGGGCATATTTCCTCGCGAAATCGCGAAGCTCATTCACTGTCGTGGCATTGCCCAGACCACGACAGTTTAACACCGATGCACTCATTGATCCTGGCGGCGCTCCTCGGAGCCCGCCTTATTTCTTGCCATTTTCTGCGGTGTCTTGCTGTTGTTTTGCTTCTTTCGCTCCCTAGGATCAACATACGTTGGAGGTGGAGGTGGAGTCCCCTCCCTGCTCACTCTATCATCTTCAGCTTCAACACTCGGTTTGTCAGATAGCAGCAGCACATTGCCCTGGTTCAACTCATCTCCCGAACCCTTGTTAGCCGTGGCTCCAGAGCCATCCAGGTCTGCATCAGAGGCAGTCCTCTTCTTCGGTTCCCACTCCTTCAGGTTCCTTCCTCCTGCTCTATCATCACGGTTTCCCCTCTGTTGCTGCGACTTTGGAGATGTTTTCTGAGAGGGTTTAGGCGTTGCCGCGGCCCCCTCCAATTTGGCCCTGTTCCACGGTGTATCAGCAAGCATCCAGTCTCCATACTGAAAATCCCTAGGGTCATGAACCCCGCTCCCGCACTCCTCAAACTTGTGGCCCAACATACCACAGACATTACAAAACTTAGGGACTTTCTCATATGTCACACGTAGGATCATCGGAGCTCTCCCTTCCGGAGACAAGGTAACAGACCGAGACAGTGGGCTGAAAACATTTATCTTTACTCGTGCACGAACATAGTCAACCCCCACATTCCAGTTCATCACCTCAACTCTCTCTACGCCGCCAATCCGCGACGCCAGATCCCAAACAATCTCCTTCTTTCTCATTAGCTCAGGAATTTTGTGAATTCGAACCCATGCATGAAGGCGATCAAGTTTTACTTCCTTCACTTGCGTGAGACCATCGTATTTCTCAATGCATAGGCCGTAGTCTCTGAAAATCCACGGTCCTTCTTCCATTATCCGCTTCCAGTCACCTAAACACGAGGCCTGTATGACAAACTTGTCCTCGACTGGCCTCCAAGTTACCCTCCTCGCCGGTCCCCACGCCGGCATCAAGGTTTTGAACAGAGAAGCAGGACTGAATGATTTATCCGAGTGCAATCTAGCCACAGCCATCCAGGTTGCCTCTTCCTTCATCTTCTCTAGATTCTCCCCTCCCACCTTGACTTCCTCCCTCTCTGCACCCTGCAGATTCAATTTCTTCAGAAGCTCCTCCCAATCGAGATCGTTCCGCTTTTTCCCATCCGCCGGTTCGTGATCGTCGGCCGCCGCCATCACCACTCCGTTCCTATTCCGCCCCGCTGCCCTACTCTCTCCTTCCTCAACAAGAGGAAGAGATCACAAGGCCCGTCCCACCCGAGAAGGTCTTCAATCCCCGCCGGCGTGTGAGATCGCCGCCGAGTCGCCCAAACCCTAATCGCGAGAGAGCAGTCCGCGAAGAGGTATAGAGAGTGTACTCTCCTGACCCGAGTCAAGGGGAGATTCACTGTGACTCCATTATATAGATGGGACCTTCTTAAGAAGTCAAGAGCCGTTGAGCCGATTTCTCTGGCCTGGAATATGTTGCCATCAAACTGATCCATAATTAGGCCCGGTTCTTTTGCCAGGTTATGAAATAAGCCGCCCCCTCCCCAGCTTCTTTTATAAGCCCGATAGCTTATAGCTCGAGGCTTTTAAACTAGTTATATCATAACTAAACTAGAAGGCTCGATTAATAAGCCGGGTGGCTTATGGCGGAAGCTGGGGAGGGGACAACTTATTTTTTAAGCTGGCAAAACAATTTGGCCTTAACGTCACAATCCTCTTGGGCTATGTAAACAAGGGATAACTTACCAATAGTGATAAAAGGTGGTGAGTAGAGAGATGGTTTTGGGGTGGGAGTGGGGAGAGAATCCTTCCGCACCTGGATATTACTCAAAGAAAGTTTATAGAATACAGTTTGAGAAATGGACACGCCACAGGCCGGCGGCCATTTTTTCCTCGCTTTTCCTAAAGCGGTGAGACCATAGAGTTAAGCCAATGATGATATTACGCATGGTGGAGGATGTGGGTTGATCTATAGACCTAAACACTTTCGCGTTCCTGTCATCCCAGATTTTCCACATTATGATGAGCGAGACTGAGTTCCAGATGAAGGGAGGAATGTTGTTGTTCGGCTGATGCGCCCACAAATCACCAAAGGTGGCTCTAGCAGGAGTCAGCCCGAGTGTCCTCTAAATGTCTGCAGCATGGGCGCAGTCGAAGAAGAGGTCAGACGTGTCCTCCATACCAGCTAGGCATCGAGGGCAGGTGTCGTAGTCGAGGATGGTATTCTTGCGAAGATTTTCCCGCGTATTGAGCCTGTTCAGATGCGTTAACCATCCAAATACCTTCAGCTTGTTTGGGACCCTGGCCTTCTAGATGAGAGCAGCGGATGGGTCCTGCAAGTCGGTTTGCATGGCAGTGTAAGTACCGCGCGTGGAAAACGCCGATCCATCGAGGATAAGGCTTTCATCCTCGTCACTCGTCAGCGAGATACCCTGCAGGAGCGAGGAGAGGAAAACAAGTTGCTAGGCAACCACATTAGTTAGTCGGTTCCGAAGAGTACTATCAATCCCGTATGACAGAACATCAGAAACTAAAGTGTTTTTATGTAGGTGGTGGGAGTAGAGGGTTGGGTATGTGGTGGCTAGTGGTTCAGGTAGTATCCATCTATCATGCCAGAAAAATGTGGCTTTGCCGTTGCCAACTTTGCATGTGGTGATCTGGGAAAGCATGTGTAGGTGTTTGCGAATTACGGCGGCTCGGTATGAGGTTTTTTTTTCATAAGTGGCAAACGGAGAGTGGTGCAGTATCCAATGTTTCCGTAGGAGGTTATGGCCATGCATGCATTTGAAACAAAACTTTAGAAGAAGGCAAACATTCTGTGCATGCAAGTTTTTAACACATAGTCCTCCTACCGCTGTTGTGGTGCAAGCTCTATTCCAAGCAACGAGGCATTGAGCATTAGTGCAAGTGTCTTCAGCGGCCCAGAAGAAGGATCTACGCTTCGAGTCTATCGCATTGATGACCGACACAGGGAGGAGAAAGGAGGACATGAAATAGGTGGGCAGGTTGTCTAGGACCGCCAAGAGTAGGATAAGGCGCCCTCCTTTGGAGAAATGGGCGGCTCTCCATTCCGAGAGGTATTTGTCGCAGTTATCTATGATTGGTTGGAAGGCTGAGGGTTGTAGTTTTGACGAGGAGAGGGGAAGGCCTGAGTAAGTTTGGGGGAAAGAGGAGATGGAGGTGTGGAGCATCTGAGCAAAGTTAGCAGCAGTCGGGTCTGTTGTGTTCGTCGGGACAAAGGTTGTTTTCTGAAAGTTTATCTGGAGGCCAGTGGCTAAGGAGAAGTTCTCGAGGATTTTCTTTAGATTGGTAGCAACGTTGGGAGTAGCTCTAAGTAGAATGAGAGTGTCGTCTGCATACTGGATGAATGGGGGGATGTCGTCACAAAGCGGGCGAAGGAGGGACCCGGAGGCATAAGCGTGGATGATGAGCTATTGGAGGATGTCAGCCACAGAAATGAAGAGGTAGGGGGAGAAAGGGTTGCCTTGTCGAAGCCCTTTTTTACAGTTGATCCATGGCCCAGGCACACCGTTGATAAGGACCGATGTTTTCCCTGTTTCAAGGATTTTCTTGATCCAAATTAATGAACCTGTCAGGGAAGCCCCGAAAGTGCAGGATGTGAAGGAGGGATTCCCAGGAAATGGAGTCGAACACCTTACGGAAGTCCAGCTTGATGACTAGAGTGGGGGCTTTGCATTTGTGGCAGCAGCTTAGGATATCAGCGGCCAGAACAAAGTTCTCCGCAATACCTCGAACAGTAATGAAACCAGTTTAGTTTTCGTTGACTATGAGATGGATTTTTTAGGCGATTTGTGAGGAGACGCGCGACAAATTTGATAGGGCGCGTGTACAAGGAAAAAAGGAAGGTGGAATTGGACTCCAAAAGGAGTCAAATCCAAGTTGTGCTAGGGGAAGGGGTGCGACCACCTCATGGTTTGGCTAGACCCTCACCCTAGTCCATCAAGGACTCCTCCTCCCCTTTGGTATGTCTCTCCTCCCTCCCGTTATATAAATAACCCCAAGGCTCAAGGCAAAACACACATTTAGCTCTCAAGCCCCTCTCTCTCTAATAGAATTAAAGGGTATAATTATATCCCCTCTAAATGAATTAGAACTACTTCTAATTGGGTTTTTGTCCCCTCCTAATTAGATCTAGCTGCTAATTAGTCTCTATATCTCTCATGTGTTGAGAAATCCAACTTCATTTACACCTGCAGCGTCTAGTCCTGAACGTATGTGTGCATACTCTCAGGGGGATAACACGTGAGACCCTCACTCTGCTGACTGAAGGTGTTGTATACGGGGATTCGGCAACATCCTCGCCCACGAGATTGTGTGTGGGGATCTTCAGCGGGCTTCATTGACATCGTCACCAACATCCATTCCGCTTCTACGGTGATTGGTACACGATCTCAATAACTAGATCTTGGAATTATTATTCAATTGTATATGCCTAGCTAGATGTTGGCGGTTGCGTAGTATGCATTGCGAAAATTTTAAATTTCCAATGCAAAACTTAGCGGTGCTATCAGAGAGGTCTATGTGTAGGTACAAAATTTGATTTAGAGCACCCATGAGTGCGAGCATTGCATAAGTTTGTGCAACTATATTGGAAAGATCTCCAACGTTCATATTATTTATGAATTCTTCCTAATAAGTTTTGTTGTTTTCTTTCCGACAGTGTATCAAAAAAATTACAAACTTCTGGCAATCCTAGGTCATTCGAGTTGCCCCTGTCATATCTCGTCTAGTCTGAAGAAGTGTTTCGGTAGCTTTGAGTATTTTTATAGTTGGCTTCGTAAACAGCATTGTGGAAGGCTCATGTGGATTGGATCCACACGGGGTCATGCTTATGAATAAATTTAGATTGAGACTCAAAACGTTTTCGTAATATCTATGTTTCAATCACCCCGCAATGTCAATCTAGCGACCTGAATAATCATGTCTTTTGGAAGTGTAAGTTACTTAACAGTTTGTTTTCTAAATCCTACAACCACAATAAAAGTTTCAAACGAGTATTAGAGACGTCTAACTCTGTTTTGCAGGAAACATGATGTGATATAGTATTGAAGTTTAGAATTTTGAGATGTTTTACCTCACACTGTTTTGTAGGCAGCAAATCATTCTAAACCTGATCATGGCGATGAATACGATGGAGAAAACACCAAATGAGCTCCTTGCTAATTTTGGATTTTTTTTTATGGTTGCCGCGAGGAGCTTTGTCCTTGCAATATCTGTCTCGCCCGCTATGTCATCGGCAATGGCAATTCGAACTCTCGGCTCCCAACGACGTCGACAAGGTTGTTCGGCTTAATTTACCCGAAATTTCTGTGTTGGTACTCTTGCCGATGTTGATTGATTACTTGTGCATGTAGGCTTGTCACTGCGGTTCAGATTGAAATTATGGGAGAACCATCATTGTTATTTACAGGTCTATGGTTTGGTATTTTTGACATTGTCCTACGGTTTCCTACAAAAAGGTACATGATTGTGTCATGGAAGAAGAAGAAAGAAGTTGAAAATCTCCAAGATTTTGTCGTTTTTTTAGATTTTATTTCGTAATCGTAGTTAGCTCATATATCTCTACCCTGTATTGTTCGCTACTTATATATAAATATATGATATCTCTACTACCTAAAAAGAACCTTTGGTTTTGTCGTCCGTGAGGCGAAACGTTTCGTCCGACATCCCTCGCTTCGCCAAAAAAAATTCCGTCGTTCTCTTGCAGCTGCAGGGTTAATTCCAAGCCCAATTATCGGAAACAAATCCTGCCAATTCAATAAGCAGTTATTACACGCCCAATTATCCAAAACAAATTTGGCCTGCGCCTAATTATCGGAACCAAATCTGGCCTAATAATAGAATCCGATCGCCACGCTCCCATGCCCTCAGCTACCTCCGCCCTCTCGCCGCCTCTCTCAGCTTTCTGCTTCTACTCACCTGCTTGTCAAGATCTACGGCGGCTGTGAGCGGACATGAGGTGGAGGGCGCCATTCTCGCCAACCTGCCGTCCATCTTTGGGGTGCAGCGCTAACGCCTCAAGCAGCAGATGCGGCCGGAGATCCCTGCTCAGGGGCGGCAGGCGACATAAAAGGCCAGCCGCAGTCGCTTCTGCTGCTGAAGTCCACCACACAGAGCGTCTTGCTTGCCTCATGCGTCCCTTGCATCCTCTAGCGGTATATTATACTACGTACCATTTTTTTACATGGTATATGAGCATATACAACTCTTGTTATATTCAGAAGCGTTTACCTGCAACTCTCATTACCAAGAACGCGGAACGATACACTACTTACAACATGTTCGAAGTTTAAATTATCAACCAATTTTCTGGGACATATATGTCTTTCTGCTTTCTGTTAAGTTCTCCTATTTGTATTTCAAATTTACAAAGTACTTGTGAAATTTCTGTTTTTGCACTTGCAGGGATAGATCCTTTTATAAACTTGGCAATGCCATTTACTTCGAGGAGAAAGCAGGCACACCAGTACTCAATATCATTCAGTAGTCAGTACATACAAAGCACTTTTAACTGAACAACAATTGGACTTACTATTACCCAACAACTCAAACCCTTCGTCTCTTCAGACTTGCATCTACGAGTTTCTCTATATGTTTCTGCAAAGATAATTCTTCTCGAGTTTCTTACCTGAAATTTATTTGAATGAGAATTTAGCTTCCTTGTCTTCTGTTTGTGTGCAGACGAATGGTCAGTCTGCCACTGAATATGCGAATACCACTATGGTCATCTGCCGCGTGGTGCAAAAGCTATTTTAGATGACAAAGATTTGGGATTAGTAACTCCAGGTACTTAACACCCGAATCTAACAAATACCATTTTATTATCACCGGTCATTCTGAAAACAAGTGTTTTATATGATCTTATTATGTGGGTAAGGTCTTTGCTGACGTATCGCTGAAATTCTCCATCGTCCTAACGACCGAAGTGACAAAAGTTGACAGATTTTCGATAATCTGCGTACCACTTTGTACAACATAGATTGCTGTTCCTATTCCCCTTAAAGATAACCACGATATTTTTGTACCATGTCCAATACAGACATTATTTTGGTAGACAATTCACATACAATTATTATTTTGGTAAATTTGTTTCCTTGTGCTTTTTATATAATCTTGCGCTTTTCTTTCCTAAACAAAGATGATTTGCACTTTCAAGAAATAAATGTACTTTCTTCTTCTTTGTGATCTATTGTACTTAAATTTTTTGTCATATGATCAAAGGAAGTTTTGTAGCTGAAACAAGTCACTGAAAAGGAATCGTGTCTTTTTATATATGACGCAAGTGCTCTACCGACGTCGTCTTCAAGCCCGCCAGCGTGCTGGAGGCGGCAAGGAAGAGCGTGAGTGATGGAGGTGCGAAGAGAAGTCGGAATGTATGTCCCATTATGATTCTGGACTAGCCGAAGAGCAGTTAATCACCAAGGAGAAGAAATATGCATGCGTAAATATTTGTGCATTTTTCTAAGTTGTGTATGTTCAAGGAAACATTTAGATTTGAACCAGATGCTTATAAGATGTCCTCGCCAGCATAAACTTAATGTTTTTGTAATATGTACTATTTGAAATATATGTCATCCATGGCGAAAGTTAAATATCCATTGAGAAAAAACATGGTGCACATGCCAAATCCTGTCTCTAGAAAACATATTCTCTTAAGTTTGAAATAATACTGTTTAGTGTCAACGAGATCCAGTTCTGGTTAATAACAGTAGCGATCATTCAAGAGTTGCACGTCATGTCTTTAATTTGATGAGAATTCAGTGGTGAAGACTTTGACATCGCCGGTGTTGGAGCGGAAGATCGAGCTGGTACTGGAGCACATCATCAAATAGCCATCGTGCATCTACATCCAAACTCCTCCCATAACGATTTATCTATCTTCCTTTGCTTTCTCTATTCCTTGACCCTAGAGGGAGGTGAATCCCTTCTCGATGTGGGACGAGATGGATATGGTGACAGATGCCTTTGTTGGCGCACCGCACAGGGTGCCGTGGACACGCTGAAATTGGCCGTTTTCTGTGACATGTTATGATTGTACAACCGAGAGATTACTTTGTAAGGCTTTAAGACACATATTTTGATCTTACCCGTTGCAAGGCACGGGCATGTTGCTAGTTGATTGTAAAAAGAAAGAAGTTGTTGGAGCGGCCAGTTATAATTGGTACAGTATATTAATAAACGGAAATCCTAGAGCTAGCTATCCCTGTGGGACCGCGCTAGAAGGATTCAGCAGAAGTGGAGAACTGAAGGTTGGAGGTGAAGGCCTGTCCGAACCTCCACCACGCCGGCACGACATTCTGGAAGACGACGGTGTGGCCGGCCGTGTCGGTGACCCCGGAGGTGAGCGCCTGCCCGACGAGCGCGGCGAGGGACTGCCAGTTGGCGCCCCAGTTCCTGCTCATCGGCATCCTCTCCGTGCCCGTCCCCTTCACCCACACCGCCTTGATCGACCCGGTCCCGGCCACGTTCGAGATCAGCACCAGCTGGAAGTGCTCGAAGCCTCCCATCGTGAACCGCACCCCGCCCTGCTTCACGCACGCCACCCTACACAGGAACCATCGACCACAACAGACTGAGTAAGTTAATCCAAAGTCAAACCGTCCAACAATGGAGCGGTTAAACTAGGTGTGGCGGTTTGTTTATTTTACCTTTGGTAGAGCACCGGCACGATGCCGCCCTTGTAGACGCCGATGTGGAGCCAGGCGGGCTGCGCCATGTCGAAGTGCGCGCGCGGCGGGTTGCACCAGCCGCCGTCGTCGCCGGCGAGCTCGTGGTTGGGCGGGCACAGGTTGGTGGCCGTGACGGTCACCGACTTCCCCCGCACGCACCACAGCGCCTCCGACTCGTGGTCGCACGTCACCTGGTAGCACTCCCCGCAGGACGCGCCGTCGCCGAACAGCGCCGAGCTCAGCGCCGCGGTGCTCGTCCCGTACCCCGACCAGTACAGGTTCCCGTACCCGCACGCTCCACCTGCGCACACAGGCACTCACTGCTCGCTTAACCGCTCCAGATAGTACCGTGCCTGCAGCTGGCAGCCCGCGTTCGAAGCAAAGCTAAAATGTGCGGACGCCCGCACGCGAGCTTACCCATGGTGCCGGAGGCGTCGCTGCCGCCGTAGAACGTGGCGGAGCCCTTGGACCAGCCCGCCGTCGTCGCGGGGAAGCGCGACGCCGCAGCAGCGACGACCAACAGCACAAATATCCATGGTTTACCGCTCCGCGTCTCCATCGCTCACGAGCGTCAGTGAGAGTGATAGTGCGACAAGTACTAGAGCAGATGGATCTCTAGTGATCTACTGTACACGCGTACGCACGGTTCTTAAATAGGATCGAGTGGAAATAATCTGAAAATTTTAACACTGTCGGTCGGCCGGTGCATGCGCACACTGGATCGCTCAGCTAGAATTGCGCTTGTAGCAGCAGATCGACGATCCATCTCGACGAGGGAATTATTAGCTGGGATCAGGCGTGCCAGACCAACACTTGTCATCTCCTGTGTTGTCTGTTTACCGTTGACATGCCACACAAGACTATGAGAGGGGACGGCCGGGCTGGTGGTAAGATGAAACTTCCTGAGACCTGAGACTGTTGGTAAGTGAGCCGGCAGCTCACATGAGGACGGCCACAGCCCCACAGGGGCCGGGGAGAATGTGCCGGCTCGTGGTCAGATTTAATGCACGCCGGCGCTCGTCTCCAAACAGACGGTTACTAACGACATAGCTACTCTTAGCTAGATCATCCGAGTACACTTCTGAAGTTATTGTTGCTGAGTAAAATACCCCCTCCGTTCCAAAATGTAAGTAGTTTGCTTCTTACATTTTGGGACGGAGGTAGTAACATAGTTACTTATTGTTGCTGAGTAAAATAACATACTTATTGTTGCCGGGTCAATTCTTGATCCATGCCTTAGCTGCGATAGTGAGAATACGCCTCATATTCTGCACTTCGAGTAAATAACATACGAGCTTTGGAAGTAGCTAGGGTGAAGCATGTCATTACAGTCCAGAATCTGGCCTCTTCGTGCAGCAGAGCCGTGTAACTCTGTGAATCTACCAGAAAAAAAAACACATGAACAATGCAACAGACCTCGCTTCGCAATGGCCTCCTTTCCTTGACATATCAGTCATCACGGTTAGATCCCAAGCAACACCGGGGATCATGCGGGCCGTTTACGATTCAGTTCAGGGGATAACTTTTGCCATCACATATTCAGGTCACATGCCTCTGAACCTTTTGTCTTGCCAGCATTTAACCTTGCATGTGATGGAAAATAGTTTAATGTTCCGTGACACATCCTACAGAGATTATTCCAGTATAAGAAATGAAACAAGCAAAGGATATATACCGACTTCGTTTCAACTGCCCTCAGGTTCGCTTGAAATGTTCTCGTATATATCTCTCTCCATGTGACGGATACTTTTTTCGGATGTACGCACGGAGGCACTTCTGGTATGAGAAGTCAATCCACACGCCATCCGTGCGAACAACAAAGAGGCATCTTGACTTCCTGAACTGTGGGTGTCTATCAACCTTCAAAGGGGAACTCAAAGTTAAGAATAAATCACTTGCATTTGAAATGTTTAGTAATTAGTATGCAATCTGCTGTTGAGGATATCGTTGACCAAGTTCATATAAACTGTAAATTACTCTGAACATGCTATATATCCCACTTATTGCACAGAAAGGTAATAACTTAATTTTCTCAGCTTCATCAGCCATACAGAAGATTCCAAATCCATTATTTAAGAAATCAACATACTGGTTGAGAAAGTGCTAAAGTCATGCTACTTTTTTGTAACATTGTACTTCTCCTACTTATAGAACATATGTTTATGTGTGAACAAAATGGTAGGAACCATTCATGAATTAGATAAATCTAGTAACAAAGTACTGAATTCTGCCATATGGGTATTATTAGGAACTGGCCACTTTTCTCCTGAAGCTCTCAGCAAACTTAACCCTGAACTTCTAAAAAAAAGGTCAAATAACTCTATAGCATTGTTTTGCGGCGCTAACATGGCGAGTTGGCGACTATTCCGCGGAAAATAACCTTGCATACATGGTGCCACATGTCAGAAGTTACCACGCGAAAAACGAAGTGAGATGTCGCCTTAGGTACCATGGCCGTTGGCAGCAAGCGGCGTTGTTGTTTTTGTGGAGGAGATAAATTGACTTGGGCCCGGTGAAGAAGGAGCAAAAAAGGAAAAAGATAAGAGAAGAAAGCAAATGCAGTCTCATAATTTCTTCCAAGTATAAATAGTGTTTTGTAATGTTGTCAACTACCAATTAATGGTGAAATAAAACAGGTTTTCCCTATTGGATACAGACTTCCACACAACAAGGTTCCAAATAAATGTGGAATTTGAACATGCGAAGGGGCAGCAGTAGAAATGCTAACTGTTACCACTTACCACTAAGCTCGCCTGAATACCCTTTCATATGTATGAGTAATCGCAAGCATTCTATATTGTTGACGTGCACCAACAGTTCCTGACGAAATTGAGCAGTTGATGACTCACCATTATAGCATCAAGCCCGCAGCCAATCTTGTCTTCTGCACGTGGATGGTAAGCAAGAAGCTTTTCCACAATAACAATTTCGTCCTTCGGAGTAACACATTCACCATCTCCATATCTGTGTGGGCAAAGGAAGCGAAATAGCCCATCAAGTTTGCATTAAACTAGCACACAAATTTACAAGCTTTTCACTTAGTGACGTATAGTAAGGATGGAGGCACTTTGGTACTCTCTAAGAAAGAAAAATATTGGCATCTGGTAGTCTAATAGACCAAATTGGAATATCATAGTCACAATTGTTAAAACAAATGAGAAAAGAATAAATGCTTTTCACACCAGTGAATCTTATTCCATTAGCATGATCATATTTATACAATAGTCATGTGCCACATGAGCTGACCCCTCATATCCAAGGTGGGCAAGGTAGATCTGAGATGCCGAACTTGAGGGTATGAAACCTATATACATGTCTAATAGTATGGAGATCAATCTACTAGCTACACATTAATAAAACAGATAAGAAACCTAGCAATTTATTTTTATTAATCTTCTTAATCCTTGATGTGGTTTCTCAAGTAAACAGTACCCACTATGCTAAGTCTTATCAGAATTCACCAGCATCTCAGGTCAAGATGTTGCAACTTAAATTGGGATCACTCGGTATTTATTATAGTAGACCCTACTTTTATTAAGATTGCTTCAGCTGTTGGATGATAGTAATAAGATTTGATTATCTATGCATAGGATTGGGTGAAAAGACCGTATCTAAGATAAGAGACGGTTCCATCATCTCTCCTCATGGATGGATACACCCATAATTATTACATAGGAGTAATAAAGCTTCCATGTTCTAAAAAAGAAGACCATCTTGACTTGTTTGGAAAATGTAGACCAAGTAGGGTACTCAAAGCAAGCTACTAGATCTTCGCATCCGCAAACCATCGACAAACATCTTGGTTCCTCTCCGTGCAAGTACTTGGGCCTACCCCTATCCATCTGCAAACCATCGGCATCACAATTTCAGGATCTTCTTGACAAGATCGAGTCAGTTTCAATGTTACTGCCCTCTCCATGTAAATTTCAGGAATTTGTGTCTCATCTTACCAAATCTAGGTTCAGCAATGTTCAGGATCTTCTTGACAAGATACGAGTAAGTTTGGATCTGGAAGACTGTGAAGTTGGGATCTCCTGTGAAATCCTTGTCAGCTCCTCCGATCCCGGCGGCGAGTAGCACCAGGGCTCTTGGTGGCGGCGGCAAACGTTCGGGTGCAAATCGAGCGATCAGCAAGGTTTCTGTGGGATAACTTCTACAGAGGTAAAATCTCTCTGCTAATTGCATCATATCAGAGGTGGGTGGTGTTGGCGATGGCAGAATCCGTATGATTAAGGCGGGCTGCAGATCTGGGCTGGCGTAAAATTCCTCCTTATTCTGTCAGGTTGCTCGGGGTTTGAGGTTGAACTAGATCACTGCTATTTCTTAAAATCCCTTATTCCCACCCTCTCATCATGACGGTACATTGCTTGAGCTGCATTCTCTTCAACTGGATATTCAGACCTTGCAGCCAACCGCGAGGATGATCGAAAGGAGTTTTTGGACTTGAGTCAACAAGTTCAAAACAACTTCTTGGCAATTCAAGGAAACTTTGTGAGCATGCAAGCTAGCATGGATAAAATCCTAACTACTGTCTTGTAGACACAAGCCGAGGAAGTCACTGACCAAACTACCTCTGAGCAACGTGGCAATTCACCACAGGCAAAAGGAATTCAGATTGGACACGCACCTCTCACACCAGACCCCGACACTGGACAACTGAATCCAACTGCTGCGTTCCTGGGCCAAGGGAGTGTGAATCGCCTCTCTCACCAGCCTGTACCACAAGGCAATGACACTCAAAAGGGAGTACCAATTCAGGCAGTTGTGCAAAACCAGCTCCCACAAGGACCAATAGGAAAATCCATTGTGCATGATCAGTTTGGGAGAGAGCAATATTTGGATGGGACACTCAACTACCCACCAGGATACCAAGGCCTTGGCACTGTTCTCAATCCAAGAGTAGCTTTTTTCTGGCCACAACATGATATACCTCAGCCACAGCAGAAAAATGCTCAGCCGCAACAGCCACCGCGAGAGACAAACAGAACTGTTAAGAGTTTAATTATGCGTTGGGTTGACATAGATAGTTATGTTTGTTGCAGCTAACTAAGGGGCAGCATGCCTACAAATGGGGATTAACATTCACCACGAGAGTTTAATTGCTTAGATTTGTTAAAAGAGGTAAATGGTTCCAGGAGCTCTAATTATCAAATATAGTAGAAGAAAAATCACGATTGGTCAATTGTTTTCCGTAAATTTAAACATGTTTCTTTATAATCCTAATTCTATTTGTTGCAGACAACTAAGGGGCATGCCCATAAAATGGGCTTAACATTCACCATGTGAGTCTTGGACAAAACGCTGAAAGTTAGATGCTTAGGTTTGTAAAGATAGTAAATATCTTCAGTTCCAGAATCTTGAATTGTCGAATAAAGTGCAAGAATCTAAATTTGTCTTCAGTAATCTTAACGAAAGAAAACTGTACTGTGATGTGAGAATTGTATGAATGGTAATTAGCAGTCTAGCACTACAAGTATTTTCAGGCATCGGCACATTGCAACTAGAAAAGTAACTTCAGTGTTTTATAAGAAGAGTGAGAGAGGGGATGGGAGGGGGGCACGGGCACCTGTCGGAGTGGAGGATATCCTTGATGAGCTGCACGACGGGTTCGATGTCGCGGAGGATTTCCGCCTGCGCGTCCCTCCAAGGAAGCTGGGACTCAGGCTCGGCCAGCTTCGACGCCAGTGGCCGTGCGGGCGGAGGGGGCTCGTCGGGGGCGGTGGAGCATGAAATGAGGCGACGGGGAGATAGCGCCGGCGCAGAGCACGGTGCCATGCGGGCGCGGAGGAGGAGAGGGGCGGCGGCGCAGACGAGGGCGGCGGCCATGTCGCCGTGTGGTGGTGTGTTGGCGGATGAGTGCGAGAGGGACGGGCACGTTGTCAGAACTCAGAAGTGAAGGCCACGGAAGGAACAAACAACTCTTTTTATCTCAAAAAAATAACTCAGAACAAGGGTAAAATAAGTGAAATTGTTCTTTATTATTCATTAAAAAAATTAACACTACTCCTATCAAATTTTATGATCGCCCTATCACTCTAAGCTAGGCTCCTTTGATCCAGAAGAAGTTTATAGGATTTTTGAACGATTTTATCTTATGGAAAAAAAAACTCCTATGTTGCTAGTTTGATTTATAAGATTGGTTCCTATAGGAATATTTCCCATAGAAATCATTGTTAGTACATCCTCTGGGAATTCTAACATTCACTCCAATCTCTGTTTGAAATTCCTTTAGCCCCGTTTGGGAACGCGTTTAATTCCACCCTCGTATATCTCGGAGGCTAGTTCAGTTGGAGGGGAAAAGAAAAGGGACGCCAGCCGTGATTTAATACCAGGTATTGACTAATTTCCAATCAACCAAGCGGGGCCTTACTTTTTCTTTGGCATCAAACACAATTTGCTTTTCCCGTGAAATTCAACTAGATGACATTTCAATTCTATGAGTTTCCTAATCTACACCGTTTCTATCCTATGAATCAAAGGGGCCTTAATTTTGGTTGATGACCCGTCTCCTCAGCCTACTCCCTGTCCAGTGGGTTGACAGTTGTTGGATCTTGGCAAGGAGCCATCTGGATAGTTGAACCCGACTCGTAATCTAGATTTATTTTACCGTGAGGGAAGCCTTTATGCGATTGGGCCCTATCCACGACCCTAGGCCACGACACAACAACCCACTCCTACTTGCCGGAGAAACGACCGTGACACCTGCATCCCCTCTCTCTTCCTAACCCAACCGTCCTGCTTACCCTCTTCCCTGTGGCATCTTGCCGCACTAAGTCGGGTGAGCTGCCACCACGCGTCGACTCCCGCAGCTATAGTGCAGTATGCCGCCTCCTACAACGGTTCCCGGCCCGATCTGGCTGATTCCTGACCTTCCAACCCTCCATGAACTGATGGACCACGTCGTCCTGAGCTCATCGGCTGGGGAACGGGATCTAGCGAGGCACGACCAAGCCGAGCCTCGCCGCACCCGTATATCTTCATCCTTGCGTAGACATCTTTTCGGACGCGACCTCGGTGGAGAGGATCTGAGCCATGCTGACGCTTATTGTGGCTAGCCCCTTGCCTTCTCAACGGTCTGAGTTCGGTGGGGTCGATTGAAAGTGCATTTGCATTTTGATCTCTCTTAGGTTTTCGAGTTGATAACAACACTATTAAGTATCTAACAGTGCGTCTAAGTTATTTCAGGAAATATCATCTCGACGCAAAAAGGGAAGAGTGTTGAAAGACATTGCCACCAAAACCAACTCAATCCAGCGGTAGTACCGTGTGCTTCAGCGGTAGTACCGCTCTGCCCAGCAAGCGGTAGTACCGCGCCTAGTGCCGCCAAGGTGATTTTGGCTACTGCAACCAGCGGTACTGGTATAGTAGTACCGCTGTGACTTAGTTGGTTGAGGAGCAAAGCCTCTCCTCGCGGTAGTACCGCTACCGCCAGCGGTAGTACTGCTCCTTTCAGGACGCGGTAGTACCGCTGGCAGTTCGGTCAAAGTACCGCCAGAGGGATTTTGCTCACAGTAACGACTACGGTACTAGAGCGGTAGTTCCCTAGTACTACCGCTAGCCACTTCGATTTATTTCGAATAGGTGGCCAGCGGTAGTACCAGTGGGCACTAGCGGTAGTACCGCTGCTGGAAATATTGCGGTACTTCCGCGGTAGTACTGCCCGCCCACAGTATCTGGGACACTGCAGTATCGCTTTGGTTACCAGGTAGCGGTAGTACCGCTAGCCCCAGCGGTAGTACCGCCAGACACGAAAAAGGGTCAAACAGCTAGATTTGGGGAGGGGGCTATAAATACCCCATCCCCTTCTTCTCCAAAATGTTGCTCGAACCAGCATTGAAGACAAGCATTTATTGAGCCTCCAAAAGCTAGATTTCTCCCAATCCCTCCACCCAAACTTGTTGATACTTGGAGGACTGAAGGAGAAGACCCCGGTCTACATCTTCACCGAGCCGATCTTCATTTCCCCCTCACTCTCTAGGGGGATCTAGTCTAGGGTTTCCTTGTGGAGAACCTAGACTCCATTGCTACACTTGTTGGTGTTTGGTGATTGTTGGGAGCCCCCAATTTGGTTGTGGGTGTGTGACCCAAACTTGTTTGTAAAGGACTTGATTCCCGCCTCAAAGGGGATCAATAGTGGAAGGTGGACTAGGCCTTTGTGGCGGGGTTCATAGGATAATAGGGTGAGGCCTTTGTGGAATTGAGTAGGCCTTCGTGGCGATCTCACACCCCTCCAACAAGACGTACTCCCTTAACAAGGAGGAACTCGGGAATACATCGCGTCTCCATGTGCTTCATATCGGTTACCTCGTTTCCTTCCTCCTTTACTTGTGCTTGCATCGTGTTTGTTGTTATCCTTGTCATATAGGTAAATTCACCTTAGTTGCATTATCTAGAGAATTTACCTTTGTGTCAAGCCTAAACTCAAAGAAAAATTAAAATTGGTCGTAGCACCTATTCACCACCCCCCCTAGTTGTCGTAGCTCTCCGTTCATTTGGTATTAGAGCCTCGGCTCTTTTATCGGGCTTAACCGCCTAAGAGTTAAGTATGGTCGATGAGACGGAGACCGCTGGTTCCGCGGTGCAAGTCTTTATGGATGATCTCAATGAGTTGAAAAAATCATTGACCTCATCCATGGAGAACAAAATCGATGAATTGCGACAACTCGTGTTGCAATTCATGAAAGCCAAGGAACCGGAAGTCTCTACTTCACCTCCTCCAGAAAAAGTTCTGGATGGCGCCGAGAAAGGGGATAATGGTGATCCATCTAAAAATACTTCCGCTAACAACTCCACCGATAAGGGTACAGACGGAGATGGAGAAGATCACTCCGTCAAAGGACATTATTCTCCCAATCCTCCCGTCCCACATCCTCATATAATCCCTAGGGGAGATCCACCTAAAATTGATGTCTTTTCTTTTCGTGAATGACAATATTACATGGAAACTCACTTGAACTCTTCTTGTATAGAACTTTGGAGGGTCACTCGTGATGGATACAAGCCTCATGACCCCAAGAACTTGACAAGAAGAGAAGCCGTAGATTGTCAACTCAACTACACCGTCTTGTCGATTCTTCAACAAGCCGTGGGTCCTAACCACATGCCTCATCTTCAACAATATTCCATCACCAAGGAAACATGAGACGCTCTTGTCGTCATGTTTGTGGGCAATGAAAGCATGCAAAGAAATAGGTATGATGCCTTGAGTAATGAGGCCGAAGGGTTCTATATGCATGATGGAGAGAGCCATAAAGACATGTACCAAAGGCTCAAGACGCTTGCCACTGCATTCTCCAATGTTGGTGCCAAGTACAATGATGATGCTTGGATCAAGAGGAAGTACATGATTGCTCTCATGCCATTTGAGCCCGCGGATTTGAAGAGCATTCAAGGAAGACATGACTTTGCTTCTTTGACCTCGACCCAAGTTATGCAAGAGATGTGCCCTATCAAGTGCAAACCAAGAATGCTCTTGACAATCGTGCTAGTGCCATAGGAATGCACAAAGGGGCATCGGTTGCTTTGAAGGCCAAGGTTGTGTATAGAGAGGTTGAGTATGAAGAAGAGTGCCATGAGGAGTTGGCTCCATTGAAGGATCAAGAATATGATCCCGTGCTCAAGGATATCATTGCTCTCACCGTGCAAAAGTTTTGGAGGAATCCTCCCAAGGCCAAGGCATATGTTGATGAGAAGACCAAGTCTCGATATGGCAATGATGGGACTCAACGAGTGAGGTCTTGTTTCAATTGTCAAGATAAGCACCACTTCGTTGCGGAGTGTACCTATGAAAATAGAGAACTCCATGGTGGCAAGCTCATTCGCAAGGACAAGTCCAAGGTTGACTACAAGAAACCTCACTTCAAGAAGAAAACATTCAACAAGAAGTCCCCCACCAAGTTTGTGCTTGTGGCTCAAGAGGAGTGTGATTCCGAAAGTGATGAAGAAGAAGAAACCACAAGTGAAGTGGCTGCTCTTGCTATTGCTTCTACTACATCATCTTCATCTCTCTTTGAATCCCCCAATGAGAATCATCCTCACCCAAATGCCAAGTGATTCATGGCTAAGGCCTCGGAGGTATCACCTTCTCCCAACTCGAAGATCCCAAGTGAACTAGAAAATGATGCTAGTCTTAGAGTAGAAGATGAAATTCTCTCTTTGGAACGTTTTATGTCTAACATACAAGGGGATACCAAGAAGTAATTTGATCATCTCATGAGACAATTGGGAGAGGCCCATGAAGCTATTGAGAAGAAAGGTGAGATTGAAAGAAGGGATGCGGATGAGATAGCATCTCTCTCTATGACTCTTGAGGAAGAGAATGATGGTAGAGTTTATCTTGAGGAGGAACTTGAATCTATTGAAGAGTCACATAATGAACTTATTTCTAATATCACTAAGGAATGTGACCTTGCAATTGCTAAATATAAAAAGGCTAAAAAGGATAAGGTGGAGTTTGGTGTTGGTCATGGTAAACTAACCTAGGAGTTTGAAAAGCTAACCGAGGCTCACAAGGCCTTGGAGAGTCAACATTCTTCCCTCAAAGAGTTGCATGAACAACTTCAAACTCAACTTAATCAACTTAACAACCATATAACCTCTACTTCTTCTTGTGATCATGCAAATATTATTGAGGAAAATGCTAGCTTGAAGGAAGAGCTAGCAAGGCTCAAGGGAAAAGGCCCTCAAGTTGAGAAGGTTGTGGTCTCTATCCCACAAGTGGTTGCCCCTAGCCCTCACGTGGTTGTTGCTAGACCACAAATGAGTGCTCCAAGGAAAACAGTGGGGAAGAAAGGTCTCGGCTATGTTGCCAAGAAGAAGAACAAGAAGAAGAAGAGCAACAAGAAGAGCAACAATGGTGCTTCGGGTGGTTTTGTCATTAGGGACAACACTATTCGTAGCATTTCCGCGGGAACTAACAGTCCACACCATTTCTTATATGTTGATTATTATGGTTTTTTGAAAGCTAAATATGTTGGTCCTATTGAGGGTTACATTGACTATACCATTTGGGTTCCAAAGATCCTTGTTGCTAACATGAAGGGACCCTCATAGGGTCCTAACTCTAATCAATGATCTCTTGCAGGACTATGCTTCCGGTGGGTCTAAATGGATAATTGATAGTGGATGTACTAGTCATATGACCGGAAGCAAAGAACTTGTGACTGAGTTGCGCCCAAATGACATTCATGCAACCGTCACTTATGGAGACTCGTCCTCGTCTAAGGTAACCGGGGTTTGGCAAGGTTGTGATTGCTCCCGATATTACTATCGTGAACGTCATGCTTGTTGAATCCCTTGTTTAGATTTACCTTCGGTTCGTTCTCTTGGGAAGATGGGTTTGTCCGTCTTCTTTGATGAAGATATTGTGGTCCTTTTGAGGAGCAAGACTCTTGATGTTGCATACATGGGACATGTTGAAAATGAGTTGTTCGTGGTGGACATTTCAAAGTCTACCAACTCTCAAACAATGTGTCTTTTCGGAAAGGCGGACGTGGGGTGGTTGTGGCATCGCTTCTTATCCCATGTCAACATGAGAACTTTGCAAAGTCTTCACAAAGGTGGCCTTATTCTCGGACTAAAAGAAGAATGTTTCTTTTTCCAAAGATCGCGTTTGTAGGTCGTGTGTTGAAGGGACGATGCATGATATTATGCACAAGGCCAAGACTATTATCTCATCAAAGCAAATCTTGGAGGTTCTCCATGTCGATCTCTTTGGTGCCGTGCCCGAGGCAAGTATTGGTGGCAAGAAGTATTGCTTGGTGATTGTCGATGATTATTCAAGATACACTTGGGTTTATTTCTTCAAGTGCAAGAGTGAGGCTCAACAAACCATCATCGACTTCTCCAACCAAGTGCAACATCAATACAATGTGCAAATCATGGCTATTAGGAGTGACAATGGTTTGGAGTTCAAGAACTACACTTTGAATGAATTCCTTAGTGTCTGCATTCGTCATTAATACTCCCCCATTTACACTCCTCAACAAAATGGTTTTGCCGAAAGGAAGAATCGCACTCTCTTGGATATGGCAAGGACCATGTTGGTGGAGTATTCTTCTCCCCAATTTTATGGGCCGAGGCCATATCCACCGCATGCCACTCCTCCAACCGCCTCTACATCCGCAAGGGATTGGACAAGACTCCATTTGAGATCCTCACCGACAACAAGGCCAACGTATCCTACTTCCGTGTATTCGGTTGTAAGTGCTTATATTTGATCAAGGGTGTTAGGTTGTCTAAATTTCAATCCAAAGCTATTGAGGGTATATTTATTGGTTACGGTGCCAAATCCCACACTTATAGAGTCTTTGACAAAGCCTCACGGATTGTCATAGAATCTTGTAGTGTGGTTTTCGAGGAAAATGATGGCTCCCAAATGGCGCAATTTCATGTTTCTAATGTAGATGTTGAAATGCCTCAAGAAGCCATAGGAAGGACGGGTGTGGGATTTTTCTGCCCCATTGAGGGACACCTTATGGCAACTCGAGAAGGACTATGCTCTACTCAAGTGGATCCCTCCTCTAAAATAGAAGAACAAGCCAAGGAGCCAAGTGATGCACCTAACCAAGAACATGTTGAAGACCCTCCTCTCATTGACCAAGTTACTACGCAAGATGCAATCACTCCTATCATTCATGCTAGTCAAGGTCAAGGCCAAGATCAACCATCCTCATCCTCTTCTCCTCAAGTTGAAGCAAATGTTGAAGTTTTTGATGATGATGATAAAGGCAAAGTTGGTCAACACGGGGACCCAAATGATCAAGATGATCGAGTGATTCCTCCTCGCAATAATGAGGAGATCGAAGCCCGTCGTGCTAGAAGGATAAGAAGAGCTTTGAAGTATATTGATGCCCAAGACAACAAGGTCTTGGAAGATATTCAAGCTAAAAGACCCACAAGAAGGCAATTGGCACATTTTAGTGAGCATCAAGATCACATATCTATGGTGGAACCAAATAAAGTGTTTGAAGCTCTTGAGGACTCCGATTGGGTTGAAGCTATGCATGATGAGCTCAATAACTTTAAGCGGAATAAAGTTTGGAAGCTAGTTGAGAAGCCCAAAGATTGCCACAATGTTATTGGCACCAAGTGGATATTCAAGAACAAGCAAGATGAGCATGGCATTGTCATAAGGATCAAGGCAAGATTGGTGGCTCAAGGCTACACTCAAGTGGAAGGCATTGACTTTGATGAGACCTATGCTCCCGTGGCTCGCCTTGAGTCCATCTGTATCCTCCTTGCATATGCATCTTCGCATAACTTCAAATTGCAACAAATGGATGTCAAAAGTGTTTTCTTGAATGGTCCACTCAAAGAGGAGGTATATGTTAAGGAACCTCCGGGGTTCGAGAACCTCAACTTCACTAACCATGTCTACAAGCTCGATAAGGCTCTCTATGGACTTAAACAAGCACCACGTGCGTGGTATGAGCACCTTAGAGAGTTATTGGATGACCGTGGTTTTGAAGTTGGGAAGATCGACCTCACTCTCTTCACAAAAAGGGTAAAGGGAGAGATTTTCATATGTCAACTCTATGGGGACGGTATTATCTTTGGCTCAATTAACCAAGCTTTCAATAATGAGTTCTCAAAGCTTATGACTGACAGGTTTGAGATGTCCATGATGGGAGAGTTTAAATTCTACCTTGGCTTTGAGATCAAGCAATTGGCTCGTGGGACTTTCATTTGTCAAGCCAAGTATACCCAAGACATGCTCAAGAGGTTTAATTTCCAAAATGCAAAGATCAAGCCATCTCCTATGCAAGTAAAGTGCCACCTCAAGCGCAACCCGGATGGTAAAGATGTGGACCAACAGTTGTATCACTCTATGATTGGTTCTTTACTTTATCTTTGTGCATCTATCCCGATATTGTTTTGAGTGTAGGTGTGTGTGCAGGGTATCAAGTGTCTCCTAAGGAAAGCCACTTAGTGGCGGTCCATAGGATTTTTTGGTATTTGGTTCATACATCAAGGTTTGGTTTGTGGTACCCAAAGGGGGCACAATTCTCTCTCAACGGCTACACGGATTCCGATTGGGCCGGTGATCAAGATGATAGGAATTCCACTTCCAGGGCTTTTAAATTGCTTGGTAGGTCCTTGGTGAGTTTGTCTTCCAAGAAGAAAAATTGCATATGTCTTTCCATCGCCGAAGACGAGTACGTGGCCGCCGCAAGTGCTTGCACCCAATTGCTATGGATGAGGCGAACCCTCAAAGAGTATGACGTTCACTTGGAGAAGCTTCCTCTCATGTGTGACAATGAAAGTGCCATCAAGATCGCCTACAACCCCGTGCAACACACAAGGACGAAGCACATTGAGATTCGTCATCATTTCATCCGAGACCATGTGGCAAGAGGTGATATTGCACTAGCTTATGTGCCCACCAAGGACAATCTCGCGGATATCTTCACGGAGCCACTTGACGATGCAAGATTCATGTTCTTGAGGAATTGAAAGTAAAGTATGGGCACCTAGAGGGGGGGTGAATAGGTGCTACGACCAATTTTAATTTTCCTTAAGGTTTAGGCTTGACAAGAAGGTAAATTCTCTAGATAGTGCAACTAATGGTGAATTTACCTATATGGCAAGGCAAGAAATTAATGCAACTAGGACAACACTTAATACAACAAGTACTACAATAAAAGCTACAAGTACGAGTAAGTAAAGAGGGGAGGAACGAGGTAACCGATGGAAGCACACGGAGACACGATGTATTCCCGAGTTCCTCCTTTTTAGGGGAGTACGTCTCGTTGGAGGGGTGTGAGCTCGCCACGAAGGCCTACTCAACGCCACAAAGGCCTCACCCTATTCTCCAATGAACTTGCGCCACGAAGGCCTAGTTCACCTCTCACTATTGAACCCCTTTGAGGCGGGGATCGAATCCTTTACAAACACTTGGGGCACACACCCACAACTTAATTGGGGGATCCCAACACTTCTTGAATCACCACTAGTAACAAGAAGCCTAGGTTCTCCACATGAGGAAAACCTAGGAAAAGATCTCTCAAGCAAATGAGAGGGAAATGGAAATCCGGTTGGTGAAGATGTAGATCCGGTGGTCCTCCTTCAATCCTCAAAGAATCAACAAGTTTGGGTGGAGGAGGAGGGAGATCTAGCTAGTGGGTGAGCTCCATTAATGATGTCTTCAATGCAGGAGAGAGCTAACCCTTGGGGAGAGAAGGGAGGCCCTATTTATAGCCTCCATCAAAACTAGCCGTTTTTCTGCCAGAATGCGACCAGCCCGGAATGGTCCGGGATATTCTGGACCCCGGAATTATCCGAAGCAATCCGTATGACAACAGAACAATTTTCCCTTATGGCCGGAATGGCCCCAGAATATTCCGGATGCTAACAGAGCAATTTCCCGTTGAGGCCGGAATGGCCCCGGAATATTCCGGCTGCCGGAATCATCCGGAATAATCCGGATATAACAGAACATTTTACCATAGTGGCCGGATTATTCCGGACATATTACGGAGCCCGGATTGGCCCGAAATATTCCGGGATTCCCTTTGAAGCTCTGTTTTAGGCCATAAAAAATTCCGTTGATCTTCGATTTCTTCACCATTTCTTCGACACCGTATACGTGCTGATTTAAGACCAAATCCTTTGAAAAAGTAGCACATACGGTTAGTAGCTTCTTTATGTTGTTAACAAACACACAAAACAGCGAGATATCAAGAATGCACTTTCAATCTCCCCCTTTTTGGTGTTTGATGACAACATAAAGATTTCACGGGGATAAAACAATATGAACTAAAGAAATGGTGTTCAAAAAATAGACGGAGTTCTTCCTCGATGTGTGTCGTGAGACACACACTTCATAGGCTTTGTTCCCCCTATGTTTTAAACACCAAGCCGTCTAAACAAGTTCAAACAATCATGCAAAGATAATAATAGAGATAAACAAGCATGATAATAGTAGCGTAACCACGGGGAGGGTGACACAATTACGTCACGAGGTTCCACACACATAATACGAAGTTTGAAACGAAAGCAAAACGAACTAAAGATAACGGAGCACAAGCCTATAAGATCGAAATCAAAAGGCAAAAAGACTCGTGCTCCCACCCTTGCAAAGCCCGTGGAATCATAATATAGGGACTCCTTCTCCCCCTTTGGCATCAAGACGCCAAAAGGGGACAAAGATCCCACTAACGCCCCAAGAGATCACTCCATGTCGTCATCTTCTCCATTGCCCTCCTCATCATTCTCCTCTTCATCAGCTTCAGGTTCACGACCTCCAAGCCCAGCAGCCTCGAAGTAGTCTTCATCATCAGAATACTCCTCATCATCAACATCCGCTGGAGGTACCCCGAAGTAGAAGTCATCATCATGGATCTTAGGCATCTCAATGGGGACAAGATCAACAGCAGCAAGATAGGAAGGATCGGCAGGCACGTCAAAACCAGCAGCTCTGCGGTTGGCGTTCTGAATACGCCTAGTCTCCTTGGCCAACTCCCTAGCCTCATGGGCAATAGCCCTAGTGTCCTTGCACATGTTGAACATAGACTTGAAGAATTTTGCAATGCCACTAGAGGGACGCTCAGAAGTACCACTCGTGGAAGAAGAAGGAGTGGCCGTGGGGAATTGGACTTTCCCTTAGCAAACCCCGGAATCTCATCTCCATTAATTAATGTAGGAGCCATCTTCTTGCACTTGACCACCTCATAGTTGTCCATGACCTCAATCCCCACTTTGGCATTTATGAACTTCTGAATAAGCGGGCCAAAGGCGGGCTTCCTCTTCTCCATGACCCCGATGCAAATCTCACGGTAGATGAAGTCCATCACATCAATCCTCCTTTGGTTCTTAGGCCTAGTGAGGAACATGAGGTTCACCATGAAGGCCCTCATAGCAGAGAAATCACCGGCCTTGATCACAATGGAGGCACGGAAGATCTTGGACAACAAGTTGTAGAAGGGGTACATGTTGGAGTTGAACGACTTAGTCTTGCCTTTGACATTGGGAGGATAGCAAAAGTCCAGGCTAGAGATGTCATACTCTGGTGCTTCATGAATTTTGTAGCCATGATCAGCATAGGTGGCAGTCCAAGTGTAACCCAAAGCCTCAGCAAACTCAGTCAAGTTACTAGTGATCTTCTCCTCCCCACACATCCAATTCATAGAGCGATGGGCATCACCCGTGGCATGGAGAGTGCAGTAGAACTGAGCAATCAACTGAGGGCAATACTCGCTCTCAGTGTTGTCAAACAGGGGAATCAAACCAAGCTTCTCCAGACAGGCATGCACATGGCGGAGCTCAGAATTCTTGTATCTATTATAGACGGCCATGTCAACCTGAGACTGCACACAAACAAGAGGCTGCTGGGTAGAATAGAACCCGTTCCAACACTTGAGCTACAGATTTGTCCAGAAACGAGGATCATCACAGGTGGACTCAGGAAAGCGGTACGGGTTCTTCCGCTTGATGAACTTCCACTGAGGAATAGAGCAGTCCTTTAGATCAATATCGGGAACCTTCTCAGTATGATCATCCTCACGAGATCCCCCACGAGCACCAGAAGTGCGACCCCTTTGAGGGCGAGAACCCCTCCCGGTAGTTTGCTTCCTTTTCAGACCAGTACGAGCTCCAGGACCTGAGAATGGAGGACAAAGGAGTAGCAAAGGTAAGTGCATATGCCATACGGGTGAAAGAAGCTCCAAATGGTTTGGTTTAGTGCAAAAACTCGAATTTCTGGCAGCATCCGGAAAATTCCGGTTGAGCCCGGAATCATTCCGGCTAGGCCGGAATGGTCCGGGATATTCCGGGCTCCTCGATTTGACTCGAGAAAATGCCCAAAAATTAGAATGCTTGACTCAAGCAACTAAACCAAACAATAAGGGGTACCATAGAGATGATTCTAATGTAGATCTACGTGCTGGAAATCGTGGGAGAGACAAGATCTAAGATTTGGATCTAAGTCTAGATTGATGAGTGGTTAGACTAGATCTATGATATCATGGCATCTAGGTAGTGATTGGCAAGAAGAACACATTGATAGAACTTGGAACTAGATCAAACCCTAGTTGAGATTCCATCTAGAACCAAAATCAACCAATCAAAACGAAAAATATGAGATGCCAAACAACATACCGTCCATGGGGGAGTCCTTGTCCAAAGGAGGGATCCAACAATCCTCCCTAGGGGCAACGGGGACGAAAACGGAGAACTATGGTGGCTAGGGCACGGGAGGAGAGAAAGAAGTGGAGGAAAACCGTCCACCCGTGCGTGCGGGGGTATTTATAAGGAAAAACTGTCCATCCGGAATGGTACGTAATTTTCCGGCGGACGGAATATTCTGGGAAATTCCGGAGTCCGGAATGGTCCGGAAAAATCCGGATGGCCGGAAAATTCCGGCAGGAGCAGCAAACAGCTCCAAATTTTTCCGGAAAGGATAGTTTTGAAAGGCTAGGAACGATGTGCTGATGTGTGGAGTAAGGCATATGCATAGATGAACATGAGAGAGGGCAAATAGAGCAAAGCACAAGGGGTTAGGTTTCCTAGTCTTACTTCTCGGGGGAAAACAAATAAGATCGGAAGGATAACACAGTAAACCACAAGATATCCAACTAAGAACCAACTCTTCAACCGAGAAGAGGTTGGTGGCCTAAGCCACCATGTAAGAGTTCATGGTATGCAACCGCGAAGATATATCTTGGGGGCATTGCCAATACTCAACATTAAAGCTCACAATTCAACATTAGAAATATAGAGATAACAATGATATTTTTGCTTTGGGCATAATGGGGGGAGGGAGAATCCAATGTGTTAGGATAACACTCCCCCTATGTCCATGCCTACACCTAAGCTCAAACACGTTTCATCTATAGGGGTGTGTGCAAGATCTTCAAGTCAAACTCCTAGAATCAATCACATTTAGTTCATTCCTCAAGAACAAGAATCTTTCATCATCAAGTGGCTTCGTGAAAATATCCGCAAGATTGTCCTTGGTGGGCACATAGGATAGTGCAATGTCTCCTCTTGCCACATGGTCACAGATGAAATGGTGGCGGATCTCAATGTGTTTGGTCCTTGTATGTTGCACTGGATTGTATGCAATTTTGATGGCACTTTCATTGTCACACAAAAGAGGCACCTTGTCCAAATGAACTCCATATTCCTTGAGAGTTTGCCTCATCCATAACAATTGAGTGCATGCACTTGCGGCGGCAACATACTCGGCTTCGGCGGTGGAGAGAGATATGCAATTTTGCTTCTTGGAGGACCAACTCACTAGGTACCTACCAAGAAATTGACAAGCCCCGGAAGTAGACTTCCTATCATCTTGATCACCCGCCCAATCGGAATCCGTATATCCATTGAGAGAAAATTGTGCCCCCTTTGGGTACCACAAACCAAATCTTGGGGTATGAACCAAATAACGAAAGATCCTATGGACTGCCATCAAATGGCTATCCTTAGGAGCCGCTTGATACCTTGCACACACACCTACACTCAAAACGATATCGGGCCTAGATGCACAAAGATAGAGCAAAGAACCAATCATAGAACGATAAAGCTTTTGATCCACATCCTTACTCCCTTTTGGATTACGAGATAGGTGGCACTTGACTTGCATAGGATATGTCTTGATCTTAGAATCTTGGAAATTAAACCTCTTGATCATATCTTGGGTATACTTGGCTTGAGAAATGAAAGTCCCATGGGCCAATTGCTTGATCTCAAAGCCAATAAAGAATTTAAGCTCACCCATCATAGACATCTCGAACCTGTCAGTCATAAGCTTAGAGAACTCATTATTGAAAGCTTGGTTAGTTGAGCCAAAGATGATATCGTCCACATATAGTTGGCATATGAAAAGCTCTCCCTTTACTCTCTTGGTGAAGAGAGTGGGGTCAATCTTCCCAACTTCTAAACCACGATCATCTAACAACTCCCTAAGGTGCTCATACCAAGCATGAGGTGCTTGTTTGAGACCATAGATAGCCTTGTCAAGTTTGTAAACGTGGTTGGGAAAGTTGAGATTCTCGAACCCCGGAGGTTGCTTAACATATACCTCCTATTTTAGTGGACCATTCAAGAAATCACTTTTCACATCCATTTGTTGCAATTTGAAATTATGAGAGGATGCATAAGCAAGGAGGATACGGATGGACTCAAGGCGAGCCACGGGTGCGTAGGTTTCATCAAAGTCAATACCTTCAACTTGGGTGTAACCTTGAGCAACCAATCTTTCCTTGTTCCTAATGACAATGCCATTCTCATCTTGCTTGTTCTTGAAAATCCACTTAGTGCCAATAACATTGTGGCAATCTTTGGGCTTCTCAACCAATCTCCAAACTTTGTTGCGCTCAAAGTTATTGAGCTCATCATGCATAGCTTCAACCCAATCGGAGTCCTCAAGAGCTTCATACACTTTCTTAGGTTCCACCATAGAGATATGAGCTTTATGCTCACAAAAATGTGCCAATTTCCTTCTTGTGGATCTTCGAGTTTGAACATCTTCCAAGACCTTGTTGTCTTGAGCATCAATTTGCTTCAAAGCTCTTCTTATCCTCTTGATGTGACGGGCTTCGATCTCCTCATTATTGCAAGGAGGGATCACTTGATCATCTTGATCATTTGGGTCCCCGTCTTGACCAACTTGGCCTTGATCATCATCATCATCATCAACAACAATATCTTCAACACTTGCTTCAACTTGAGGAGAGGATGAAGAGGATGGTTGATCTTGGCCTTGATCTTGACTCGCATTAGTGAGAGGAGTGGGTACGACTTGCAGAGTCACTTGGTCAATGAGAGGAGGATCTTGAACATGTTCTTGGTTAGGTGTAATAGTTGGCTCCTTGGCTTGTTCTTCTATTGTAGAGGAGGGCTCCACTTGTGTAGAGCATAGTCCTTCTCGATTCGCCATAAGGTGTCCCTCGATGGGGCGGAAAAATCCCACACCCATCCTTCCTATGGCTTCTTGAGGTATTTCAACATCTACATTAGAAACATGGAATTGCGCCACTTGGGAGCCATCATTTTCCTCGAAAAGCCACACTACAAGATTCTATGACAATCCGAGAAGTTTTGTCATAGACTCTATAAGTGTGGGATTCGGCACCGTAACCAACAAAAATACCCTCGATAGTTTTGGATTGAAATTTAGACAACCTAACACCCTTGATCAAATAAAAGCACTTACAACCAAATACACGGAAGTAGGAGACGTTGGGCTTGTTGCCGGTGAGGATCTCATATGGGGTCTTGTCCAAACCTTTGCGGATGTAGAGGCGGTTGGAGGAATGGCATGCGGTGGATATGGCCTCGGCCCATAAATATTGGGGAGAAGAGTACTCCGCCAACATTGTCCTTGCCATATCCAAGAGGGTGCGATTCTTCCTTTTGGCAACACCATTTTTTTAGGAGTGTAAGTGATGGAGTATTGATGACGAATGCCTTCTTCACTAAGGAATTCATTCAATGAATAGTTCTTGAACTCCGAGCCATTATCACTCCTAATAGCCATGATTTGCACATTGTGTTGACGTTGCACTTCGTTGGAGAAGTCGATGATGGTTTGTTGAGTTTCACTCTTGCACTTGAAGAAATAAACCCAAGTGTATCTTGAATAATCATCGACAATCACCAAGCAATACTTCTTGCCACCAAGACTTGCCTCGGGCACGGCACCAAAGAGATCAACATGGAGAAGCTCCAAGATCCTCTTTGATGAGATAATAGTCTTGGCCTTGTGCACGATGTCATGCATCTTCCCTTCAACACACGACCTACAAACGCGATCCTTTGCAAAGGAAACATTTTCTTTTAGTCCGACAATAAGGCCACATTTGTGAAGACTTTGCAAAGTTCTCATGTTGACATGGGATAGGCGGCGATGCCACAACCATCCCAAATCCACCTTTCCGAAAAGACACATTGCTTGAGAGTTGGTTGACTTCGAAAAGTCCACCACAAACAACTCATTTTCAACATGTCCCACGTGAGCGACGTCAAGAGTCTTGCTCCTCAAAAGGACCACAATATCACCATCGAAAAAGACGGAAAAACCCATCTTTCCAAGAGAGCGGACGGAAAGTAAATTGTAACCAAGGGATTCGACAGGAATGACGTTCACGATAGTTATATCGGGAGCCACCACAACCTTGCCGAACCCGGATACCTTAGACTTGGACGAGTCTCCATAAGTGACGGTTGCTTGGATGTCATTTGGTCGCAACTCCGTCACAAGCTCTTTGCTTCCGGTCATATGATTAGTGCATCCACTATCAAGAATCCATTTAGTCCCACCGGAAGCATAGCCCTGCAAGAGATCATTGACTAGAGTTAGGACCCGAGATGGGTCCCTTCATATTAGCAACAAGGGTCTTTGGAACCCAAATAGTATAGTCAATGAAACCCTCAATAGGACCAACATATTTAGCTTGCACAACACCATAATAATCAACATATAAGAAATGGTGAGGATTGTTAGTCCCGCGGATGTGCTACGAGTAGTGTTGTCCCTCATGACACTACTACTCGAAGCAACGTTGTTAGCTTGAGCGGGTGTGTTAGGAGTAGTGTTATCCCTAATGACAACACCACTCAAAGCACCATTGTTGGTCTTCTTCTTGCTCTTCTTCTTCTTGTTCTTCTTCTTGGCTACATAGCCTAGACCTTGCTTGCCCACTTGTTTCCTTGGTGCACTCAATTGTGGTCTAGCAATTACTGCATTAGAGTTAGGGGCAACCACTTGTGGGGAAGGGGTCGCAAACTTCACCACTTGTGGGTCTTTACCCTTGAGCCTTGCTAGCTCATTCTTCAACCTAGCATTTTCCTCAATAATATTTGCATGCTCACAAGAAGAAGTAGAGGTGCTAGCATTGTTAGTTTGATTAAGTTGAGTTTGAAGTTGTTCATGCAACTCTTTGAGGGATGAGTGTTGGCTTTCCAAAGCTTTGTGAGCCTCGGTTAGCTTTTCAAACTCCTCTGTTAGTTTACCATGACCAACCCCAAACTCGACCTTATCCTTTTTAGCCTTTTTATATTTAGCAATAGCAAGATCACGTTCCTTAGTGATGTTTGAGACAAGTTCATTATGAGTTAATTCAATAGATTCAAGTTCATCCTCTAAAGAAAATCTACCATCATGCTCTTCCTCAAGAGTCATAGAGAGAGATGCAATTTCATCCGCATCCCTTCTCTCAACCTCACCTTTCTTCTCAAGAGCATCTTGGGCCTCTCCCAATTGCCTCATGATATACTCAACGTACTTCTTGGTTCCCCCTTGCATGTTATACATAAAGTGGTCCAAGGAGACTCTTTCTTCTTCTTCTCTAAGACTAGCAAGATGTTCTAGTTCACTAGGGGTCTTAGAGTTGGGGGAAAGTGATACCTCCGTGGCCTTAGCCATGAAGCACTTGGCATTACGTTGAGGGAGATCGTCATTGGGGGATTCGAAGAGGGATGAATATGATGGAGTAGAAGCAATAGCTAGAGCAGCCACTTCACTTGTGGTTTATTCTTCTTCATCACTCCCGGAATCATATTCCTCTTGAGTCAAGAGCACAAACTTGGTGGGAGACTTCTTGTTTAAAGGCTTCTTCTTGAAATGAGGTTTCTTGTACTCAACCTTGGACTTGTCCTTGCGAATGAGCTTGCCACTATGAAGCTCTCTATTCTCATAAGGGCACTCCGCAATGAAGTGATGCTTATCTTGAAAATTGAAGCAAGACCTCACTTTTTGAGCCCCATCATTTCCATAGCGAGACCTTGTCTTCTCCTCAACAAATTTCTTGCCCTTGGGAGGATTGCTCCAAAACTTTTGCACGGTGAGAGCAATGAGATCCTTTAGAACGGGATCATAGTCTTGTTCCTTCAAAGGAGGCAACGCCTCTTCTCCTTCTTCTTCATTCTCAACCTCTCTTGACAATACCTTGGCCTTCAAAGCAACGGATGCTCCTTGGTGCATTCCAATGGCCCTAGCACGGTTGTCAAGCGCATTCTTGGTTTGCACTTTGTAGGAGCACAATTCTTGCATCACTTGAGTTGAGGTCATGGAGGAGAAATCATGTCTTCCTTGAATGATATTCAAGTCCGTGCCCTCAAATGGCATCACGGCAATCATGTACTTTCTCTTGATCCAAGCATCGTCAATATACTTGGCACCCGCACTAGAGAAGGCGGTGGCGAGAGTTTTGAGTCTTCGATACATGTCAACATGATCTTCTCCATCACGCATGAAAAATCCTTCGGCCTCATTGGTCAAGGCATCACAACGATTTCTTTGCATGCTCTCATTCCCAACGAACATGATGACTAGTGCATCCCATATTTCTTTGGCGGTGGAGAAATGTTGAAGATGCGGCATGTGGTTGGGACCCACGGCTTGTTGAAGAATGGACAGGGCGGTGTAGTTGAGTTGGCAATCTACGGCTTCTCTTCTTGTGAGATTCTTGGGATCAAATGGCTTGTATCTGTCACGAGTGATCCTCCAAAGATCTATACAAGAAGAGTTTAAGTGAGTCTCCATGTAGTATTGCCATTCACGAAAAGAAAAAACATCAATTTTAGGTGGATCTCCTCTAGGGATTATACGAGGATGAGGGACGGGGGGATCGGGAGAATATCGGCCATCAACGGCGTGATATCCTTCCTCTCCACCCGCACCCTTCTTAGCGGATTGTTCGGCGGAAGCAGTTTTAGATGGATCACCATCTACCCCTTTCTTGGCACCCTCCGGATTAGTGTCCGAAAGAGATGATTCGACTACCTCCGGTGCTTTGGCTTTGAGGAGTTGTGCCATGAGTTGACGCAACTCATCAAATTTGGTGTCTATGGATGAGGTCAATGAATTTCTCAAAGCATTGAGATCATCCATGGTCACATTGCCAACGGACGGAGGGTCAACCAAATCATCTCCCATACTCAAACTCTTAGGCGGTTAAGCCCGATAGAAGAGCCGAGGCTCTGATACCAATTGAAAGTAAAGTATGGGCACCTAGAGGGGGGTGAATAGGTGCTACGACCAATTTTAATTTTTCTTAAGGTTTAGGCTTGACAAGAAGGTAAATTATCTAGATAGTGCAACTAATGGTGAATTTACCTATATGGCAAGGCAAGCAATTAATGCAACTAGGACAACACTTAATACAACAAGTACTACAATAAAAGCTACAAGTACGAGTAAGTAAAGAGGGGAGGAACGAGGTAACCGATGGAAGCACACGGAGACACGATGTATTCCCGAGTTCCTCCTTTTTAGGGGAGTACGCTCATTGGAGGGGTGTGAGCTCGCCACGAAGGCCTACTCAACGCCACAAAGGCCTCACCCTATTCTCCGATGAACTTGCGCCACAAAGGCCTAGTTCACCTCTCACTATTGAACCCCTTTGAGGCAGGGATCGAATCCTTTACAAACACTTGGGGCACACACCCACAAATTAATTGGGGGCTCCCAACACTTCTTGAATCACCACTAGTAACAACAAGCCTAGGTTCTCCACATGAGGAAACCCTAGGCAAAGATCTCTCAAGCAAATGAGAGGGAAATGGAAATCCGTTTGGTGAAGATGTAGATCCGGTGGTCCTCCTTCAATCCTCAAAGAATCAACAAGTTTGGGTGGAGGAGGAGGGAGATCTAGCTAGTGGGTGAGAACCCTCAAAGAGTATGACATTCACTTGGAGAAGGTTCCTCTCATGTGTGACAATGAAAGTGCCATCAAGATCGCCTACAACCCCGTGCAACACACAAGGACGAAGCACATTGATATTCGTCATCATTTCATCCGAGACCATGTGGCAAGAGGTGATATTGCACTAGCTTATGTGCCCACCAAGGACAATCTCGCGGATATCTTCACGGAGCCACTCGACGATGCAAGATTCATGTTCTTGAGGAATGAACTAAACATCATTGATTCTAGGAGTTTGACTTGAGAATCTTGCACACACCCCTATAGATGAAACATGTTTGGGTTTAGGTGTAGGCATGGACATAGGGGGAGTGTTATCCTAACACATTGGGTTCTCCCTCCCCCCATTATGCCCAAAGCAAAAATACATTGTTATTTTTTTTTTCTAATGTTGAATTGTGAGCTTCAATGTCGATAATTGGCAATGTACCCAAGATATATCTTCGCGGTGACGTACCATATTCTCTTACATGGTGGCTTAGGCCACCAACCTCTTCTCTTGAAGAGTTGGTTCTCGTTGGTTCTTATGTGGTGTTATTCATTGTGTTCTCCTTCTCTCTTTGTGTTTTCTGAGTCTTTGTTGTTGTTTGGGAAACACACTCTCTCTTTTCCTTATTCGAGTTTTGTCTTTCTTGCAAAAGTTTGAGTGTGTAGTACCATCTCAGTTTAACTTCTTATACCAAGCCTCATGTTTCCCCCTTAGACATTTTCTCCTCCGAAAACTTTAATCACTTTGATCTCTTGACGGAAGGAAGAACCTGGCTACCGGTACTACCGCCAGCTGCAGCGGTACTACCGCTGTAACTGACAGTAGTACCCAGCCCACGGTACTACCGGTGGCCATGCACGGTACTACCGCTGCAGGGGCTCGTGCCCAGCACAAACCCTAGGAGCAGTACTACCTGGCGGTACCAGTAGCACGAGGTGGGATGTACTACCGTTGAGCACAATGGTACTACCGCTACGGTGAAAATCCGGGGGGTTAAATACGGATCTGGGAGAGGGAGCTACCACTTTTTACCTCCTCTCTCCCTCATTCTCTCCCCACACCGGATCTCGCCGCCGCCGCTTCTTCCATCCGCCGGAGAGGGTTCTCTCCGGCGATCGAGTGCTCTAATCACGCCGGAGGAAGCCCGGGGATCACATCCAACCCCTTCTCCACGACGATGAGCTCCGGTAACCCATCCAATCTCTCTCCCTCGAGTAATCTTGTGAGATGAAGTTGTTTAGGGTTCTAGAGATCTCCTAGTCTAGAAGTAGTTTGATGTGTTTCCTAGTCGAGTAAATTCCCTAAGACCTATTGGTGCTTTTTGTCTAGATTGGAATCGGCTGTCCCATTGGGTGCCATGGCAGTTCCGCCAGCAGCGGTACTACGGCTGGCAAAAACGATACTACCTCTATGGTTGGGACTGCTGGAGACACCGGTACTACCGTGGCCCCCAGCGGTACTATCGTTTCCTGGAGATTTTTGCACTTCTAGTTCTTCTGTGAATTTTCTCGTGGATCATTTTGATTGAAGTTACCTTACCTCATTGCTATCCCCCTATGTTATCTTAGGTACGGGTGCTAGTGGTTCTAAGGGTGGAGGTCGGAAGCGTGCGGCTAAGAGGACTCGGAAGAATCCCGAGGAAGATGAGACTCCGGAGGTTATGCCACATGGAAATTTGACTAGAAGGCAGAGGTCCGTGTTGATGAAGTCACAAGCAACAAGGGACAAATCTATTGTTCACATGCCTGATGAGCATTTCCGTAGAGAGAGGAGGACCAACCCCTACACCAAGCCAAGGGATCCTAGGGCCAATGAGTGCTTCTGGACTCGCTTTCAGGAGCAGATCTTTTATGAGGAGTATCCGGTGAACAAGAACAAAGTGGTAACTCAATTTTCCATCAATGTGCCTTTCATGAGATCCAAGATGGATTACTTTGGTGAGGCTCTAGAGATCTGTGAGGAGTTTGGTATTCTGGATTTCATCGAGATCAACAAAGACTATGATGAGCATCTCGTGGGCCAATTCTTTCCCACACTCTACTTCCATACTGATGAGAGGAGGATCACATGGATGACCAAGGACCAGAAGTTCTCTGCTTCTTGGGTTGAGTTTGCTAATGTGCTTGGTCTGTAGGACTTTGGGGAGATTCCTGATGCTTCCTTCCACACTACCTTCTTCCGGGTTCCCTACCCGGAGAAGTCTATGGCCCCTACTGAGATGTTTGATGTGTATATCCCTAGCCGTGCTTTGGTTGGTCATTCCAAGAATGTGCTGCCAATATATGATATCCTCCACAGGATCTTCAGGAACACCTTGGCTCCCCGTGTTGGCAACTTTGATCAGATTCATGGCTCACTCACTGACTTGATGGTCCATACTCATAGGCGTCGTGGTGATGGACTCCGGCTTGATGTTATGAATGTTCTATGGAATGAGATGTACAACTGTGTGATGAGGAGGAGAGTTCCTGTGTTTGCTTCTCTGGTGTTTAAGCTCATTGCCACTACCTGGCGCAATGATAGACTCTCTGATGCTCTCTTGGAAAATGACCAAGATCTCACTACTCACCGTTTCAAGGAGCTTTGGGTCAAGAATCATGCCACTCCCCTGCTTGGTCCGGATGATCTTGGTCCTGACACCGATGGCTCTAGTGACTCAAAATTTGAGATGGATGGTAGAGCTCAGAAGAATGGCTTTCACAAGTGGATGTCCGAGACTCTGAAGAAGGTGTTCTGCCGTCAAATTGATATGGAGAGCAATTCTTATATTGTTCATGTGCGTAGCAAGAAGGAGCGTCATCTATCTCGTGATAGATTTTCCCATCTTGGGGTTCCTGTTCTCCCCGGTTCTGAGGATAGGATCACCTCCTCCAAGGAGTGGAAGTCAAAGCATGGTGGCTCTTGGGTGGATCCGGACCTTCTTGATGATGCTACCACTTCTCATGAGCCTTGGACTCGTGGTGATACTGACGATGAGGTGGAAGATTTCAACTCAGAGGACGAGCGTGGTCTTGGAAGCCCTGCCAGTGCTTCTAGCCCCAACGAGTGACCTCCATGGACGTTAGCATCACCTCTTCCCTTTTTGGTGTCTTGATGCCAAAGGGGGAGAGAGTTCTATTTAGGGTCGTTTATCGTTTTCTTGGGGTTGTTGTCAAACTTTGGTGTTGATGTTCTTGTGGTGTGTCCCGTACTTGTGTGTGCTATTTATGTTGAACCGTTTATCTTGTTGGTTTTTGGTTTTTATGGTTTTTATCCCTTTATCTATTGTGGCAAGTATTCCTATTGTTATATCATTTATCCTTGCTAGGTATCTAAAAGTTAGAGGGAGCACACATTCTAAAAGAGAACAAAATTTTGCCTCAACAACAAACATTCTTGTCGCATCACTTGCTTCTCTCAAGAAGTGCTTGTCCCAAATTTTTATACCTCTCTTAGTGGTGTTGTCATCAATCTCCAAAAAGGGGGAGATTGAAAGTGCATTTGCATTTTGATCTCTCTTAGGTTTTGGAGTTGATAACAACACTATTAAGTATCTAACAGTGCGTCTAAGTTATTTCAGGAAACATCATCTCGACGCAAAAAGGGAAGAGTGCTGAAAGACATTGCCACCAAAACCAACTCAGTCCAGCGGTAGTACCGTGTGCTTCAGTGGTAGTACCGCTCTGCCCAACAAGCGGTAGTACCGCGCCTAGTACAGCAGAAGTACCGCCAAGGTGATTTTGGCTACTGCATCCAGCGGTACTTCATCGGTACTGGTATAGTAGTACTGCTGTGACTTAGTTGGTTGAGGTGCAAAGCCTCTCCTGGCGGTAGTACCGCTCCTTCCAGGACACGGTAGTACTGCTGGCAGTACCGGTCAAAGTACCGCCAGAGGGATTTTTCTCACAGTAACAATTATGGTACTAGAGCGGTAGTGCCCTAGTACTACCACCAGCCACTTCAATTTATTTCGAATAGGTGGCCAGTGGTAGTACCGGTGGGCACTAGCGGTAGTACCACCTGCACCCAGTATCTGGGACGCTGCAATACCGCTTTGGTTACCAGGTAGCGGTAGTACCGCTGGCCCCAGCGGTAGTACCGCCAGGCACGAAAAAGGGTTAAACGGCTAGATTTTGGGAGGGGGCTATAAATACCCCATCCCCTTCTTCTCTAAAAGTTTGCTCGAACCAGCATTGAAGACAAGCATTTATTGAGCCTCCAAAAGCTAGATTTCTCCCAAACCCTCCACCCAAACTCGTTGATACTTGGAGGATTGAAGGAGAAGACCCCGATCTACATCTTCACCGACCGATCTTCATTTCCCCCTCACTCTCTAGAGGGATCTAGTCTAGGGTTTCCTTGTGGAGAACCTAGACTCTATTGCTACACTTGTTGGTGTTTGGTGATTGTTGGGAGCCCCCAATTTGGTTGTGGGCGTGTGCCCCAAATTTGTTTATAAATGACTCGATTCCCGCCTCAAAGGGGATCAATAGTGGAAGATGGACTAGGCCTTTGTGGCGGGGTTCATCGGAGAATAGGATGAGGCCTTTGTGGCGTTGAGTATGCCTTCGTGGCGAGCTCACAGCCCTCCAACGAGACGTACTCCCTTAACAAGGAGGAACTCGGGAATACATCGCGTCTCCATGTGCTTCATATCGGTTACCTCGTTCCCTTCCTCCTTTACTTGTGCTTGCATCGTGTTTGTTGTTATCCTTGTCATATAGGTAAATTCACCTTAGTTACATTATCTAGAAAATTTACCTTTGTGTCAAGCCTAAACTCGAAGAAAAATTAAAATTGGTCGTAGCACCTATTCTCCCCCTCTAGGTGCTGTAGCTCTCCGTTCATCGATTTCGTACGTCGACCGTCACGCTCCATTCCCCCGCCCGCTCGCCAACCTCCTTTCTCACCTTGTCGTCCAACACCGCTCGTGCTGTCCGGATGGCTTACTCCCTCCTTGATGGCTCGTGCCCATCTAATCTATCTCATGAGTTGTGTTCCATAACCATTGAGTTGTGTTCCATAGCCATTGAGTTAGGTATGCTCCTCCTACCATCACCTCTCCCTAGACTCGATCCTCTGATCTTGATCCACAGTGAGACTACGTGATTTGTTTTAGTTTCATTGAACCTAATTTTTTTTATAAATTTAGAGGTGATGTAAGACGTAATATTTATTTTAGAGACACGAGTTGGTGACTCTTTCCATGTTACGATGAATCCAAGAAAAGTACATTCGCAGACATAGTAAATTTTTCCTTCGTATTTTTTTATTGGGTACCATAGAGTTCCATATGCTTTCAAGGATAGAAATGCACAATGATCCCTTGTCATGTGTTAAATTGTACTCTCATGTATCCAAAAAAAATTAACATTAAAACTGATGTTAAAATTCGGCTTAGCACTCTCTCCCTTAATTTGTAGGAAGCTCAATGCACGATAAAAGCAAGATGGCTTGGTGTTCCTACCCCCGTTCTCTATGACGTGGATCCTCGTTTGCATGCATTAGGATTTGAAGGATCCTTCTGTTGTCTTTTTGTCGGATAAAGTTTGTCTTTAACATCATTATTATGTAAAAGCATCTGCTTTGACACATACACAAATATAAGGCCTTTTGATGTTGTTATATAATGGCATGGTAACAGCTGACAGATACTTACCCCTATTTTTCAGAAGTTTCCCGATACAAACTTTTTTATGAGACAATTTGTGAAATGTTGTAAGTACCATATCTTTTTTTTTCCAGAGCACTGTTTCAAGAGTTTTATCGGGTTTGGATATTTCAAAATTAGTAGTCCAAAGAAAAGTGTAAACCGGCCCCACCAGGGGATCTTTCCCTCTCCCAAGTCAAGCGGGTTTCACTACTAGTCAAATCTGTCTTGGATGTCACCTATATATTAGAGGCACCACAATTGTATGCATTTATTCTCTTCGAATATCTACAATATCTAAATAGGAGCAACCCACTAACTCTATTTCTCTCAACATGCATGATGTCCACATCAACAACCATCCGATTGGTCCATGTCATCATGTCATCCCCACTTACCAAGTCATTTCCATCAGATTCTGGTATGCATCATTCAAATTGTTTCCACGTTAGTGCGTTGTTTCTTTGCTCCAACTCAACAAAAAATGTTGTTCGGTTCAGTTTTGACCCTTCCCAAGTGGACGCGTTGATTTTGCCCTTAATTAGTGCCCACTTGGCCATGCATTAACTCATCGCCTAAACCCACCTGCTGATTTAACCTGCCGTTTCAGTCTTAGAAGCCAGACAACGGGAGTACATCTCAACCCACATGCACAACCAGGGATCAAGAAAGAACCGAACAACACCAATCAACAAATCTTCAATTATTTTTCTTGACTGATTTCCTACGAGGCACTTCAATGTGACCCTTTTTCTTCCTCCATTATTTCTCATGGAGTTGAACCGATTGTTCCTTTGGTCTTTCGAAATCCATGCGTTCCGCGTAGCAATGTGACTCCTACTATTCATCAGATTCCTTGCAGAAATATGGCATCTCTCCTTCTCTATCCCACATGTGTCTCTCGACATCACACATCAACCTCAAATAAAAATGGGTTCACCATCCCTGTTCGTTGTACAAGCCAAATCAAATCGACTACATCTCCCTCGCCTACCAGACAACTCATATTTCCCATTCTGACAGTCCTTCCGAGCAGTGGATGCCAGCCACAAGCAGCGGACGTGGCCGCTATCATTCTATTCGGGCGACAGACCCGGCGACCAGATCGCCTACTATACATGTGCGTGGAAAAATCATCTAGATCATCATCACGGCATGTCACACCTTAATCTTTGAATGATGCAGATTTTGGTTCATATTAGCGATTGTTTTCTTTTCTGCACGCCACAGGGCAAAGTGCAAACATAGGTCATGGCTAATTTGATTCGATCGTGTCTGTGCATGGATGTTTTTTGGGTGATACACCAGGGAAGGTGCATGCTTAAGTATTTTATAAAATTTGCCTCAATTGTTGTAGTTTATTATTCTTCAAGCTATTTTGCCATCCAAAGAAACTAGGTATGCGGATGTAATAGAAGTAACTAGGTATGCTAATTTCACTCTCTACGGTCTACCTATTAACTTCTGATTTTAGGTGCACAACAAGTTATGTATTCTTAATTTCCTATGCAGTTCATGTAACTTCTGATTTTAGGTGCACAACAAGTTATGTATTCTTAATTTCCTATGCAGTTCAGTTTATATGTGTCTCCTGGCTCATATGGATTTTTCATGTGTCATTTTTCCGGTTCAACCTACGGAGATATTATCATTCAAAGAAAAAGAGGCGGAGATGTGTTGAGAACATGCTATATAATCATTTTTAGCAGCTACTATGAAGATTCCACATGTTTGTGCTCATATAATGTAATCACTTACCATTGCCGGCTACTCTAGTTTGTGCAATTGGTCTCCAAAATTCGCTTCTTCTGTCTTACATTCAGGCGTGTGCTCTTTGCCCTGAATGTAAGACATGCACTAAGTGGAGAGAATAAACTTAGCGAATTCAAGCTATCTTTTTACAAGGCCTGATTTGTCTTGAGAATAAACTTATAATATTTTTTTGTATTACTGCTTAATTAGGGATGAATTTTTATATGCTTCTTTGATTTGTAAAATATCTAAAATGGATTTGATACTCTAAATCTCAACGTTCCCGAAAAATAGAGTTGAAGGAATAATGTTGTTTTCTTATTGCGAGTCAAATAAGCAGTCGATTTAAAATCAACTTTTTAAGCTCAAATCAGTAAGCCTCTTTGAAACACTTAGTAGAGCAAGTACGAATTTGTGACATTTGACTTAGCAAATGATTATTATAAGCACATTTTTTGTGTCACTAAATATTTATGCCCATCACCTTCTTTTAGTTTATTCACAATAAATCGTCTCTAGATTTCCCGCCGCAACGCGCGGGTTATCTTCTAGTATGAATAATAGAGAGAGTCTTATCCTACATCTTATGTTCATTCTATGTACATTTATCACTTGTTTCCACCACAGTCTCAGCAACGACAACACATCACCCTCGTTTCTTCGTTGACGCATTTAGACATATAGTCAACCAAAGTTAAGTAGTTTGTCCGGTATGGATAGTACAACCTGGTTAGAATTGTTAGTGCTTGTTTCGGTTGGAACTTTTTAAATTTTGAATCGGCTTGAATTGCTAGGGTCTCTTCGATCCAAAGCATCTCCATAGAAATCAAGGGATTGAAATTCTACATGGGTTTGTCGATTTATTGGACTAAACTTCATAGGAAACTTTTCCTAAGATCCCTATAGACTTCTATGTTTTAAAGACAAAATAATTCATCCCATTAAATAAGCGAGTTTTTTGTGTGGGTTTCCAACATGGTTAGGGCATCTCCAGTCGTCCCCCCCAGGACGCAAATTAGCGCCGTTTTGGGCGAAAAGCGCCGTTTTTTCACCAGTCGACCCCCCAGGACCTGAAAAAGCGCCGTTTCGGCGGAAATTAGCGCCGCCGCCCCCAGGCGGAACCCAGCCCGTTGGGTTCGGCCTGGGGGGGGGGGGGGGCGGCGATAGGAAAAGCGCTCGTGGGCCAGCGCTGTCGGTGAGGGAGAGCTCTTTTCCCACTTTCTCCACCCCCGAACCGTCTTTTCCCCTCGCTCGCCTCGCCGTCGCCGCCCCACCCCTGCACCCCACGCCGCCACCGTCGGCCACCATCGTACAACAGCGACGAGGCAAAACCGCCGACGGCTGGTCCACCACGTCGTCGCCGCCGTTCGAGCACGTCTCCGGCGCCGAGGAGGCTGCGCCCCAGTGATCCACGTCCACCGCCCGCAAGGTGTTCGACGCTCTGTCCGAGGCATGGACTCCGACGCCGAGGAAATGCTCGCCGAGCTATTCGACGAGGAAGACCAGGCCGCCATCGACGACGAGGAGCACCTACTCGTCCTGAGCTGCCTGGCCGGGATGCTGGCCCAGGACGCCGCGCCGCGCCGCGCTGGATCGAAGCCCGGTCGCCGGAAGAGCAGGCCGAGGCAGCGGTACGAGGGCTACTGCATCCTCTACTCCGACTACTTCGCCGAGGATCCCACCAACGACGAGAAGGTGTTCCGGCGTCGTTTCAGGATGAAACGCGCACTCTTCCTCAAGATCATGCATGCCATCCGGGAGTTCGACACCTACTTCAAGTTGAAGAAGGACTGCACCGGCACGGTAGGGTTTACCTCTATCCAAAAGTGCACGATGGCCATGAGGTTGCTTGCATACGGTGCTCCCGCAGATGCACAAGATGACTACCTGCGCATGAGCGAGTCCACGGCCCTCGAGTGCTTGAACAAATTCTGCCGGGCAGTGGTTGCAGTTTTTGTGTGGCCAAACTCTATTTATTTGTGTGGCAACAATCTATTTATTTGGTGGAATTTTTTTTGATTGCCCAAATTTGGCCGAGTCGCTGCTGGGGGGGCGGCCTGGGTTCACGGCTGGGAAACGCGCCCCCAGTTCCGAGAATAGCGCCGTTTCGCGCCGCGGCGCAAAAAAAGCGAGGGTTTTTGCGTCCTGGGGGGCGCAACGACTGGAGATGCCCTTAGCTCTCTATTTCTCGGAGGTGCTCATAGGGGTGGGGTGTGTGTGCGCATTCATAGGGGTGAGTGTATGCGCGTGTATATGAGTGCTTGCGTTTGTAACCTGTTTCTAAAAAAAAATTCTCTCTATTTTTATTAAAAAATTTGAAAAGAATAGCTATCTCAAGAAAAAAGAAAGTCCCCGAAAAAAAAAAGCGACGAACGGGCGCGGGGGAGCCGCCAGTTTCGCCGCGCCGCCACGCCTCCTCTCCCCGCAAAACCACACTCCAGCCACAGCTTTCGCTTTCCTTCCACCTTCTTCTCATAATCCCGCTCTCGCGCGCGGCGTCCCCATGGCGAGCCCGTCGTCGCCGCGCCTCCTCTCCACCCTCCTCGCCGACCGCCTCGGCGCCCTCTCCGCCAGGCCGTTCCTCCGCTCCGGCGCTCCAGGTAGAGGTAGGTGCCCCGCCCCTCCCCTCTCCGGTGCCCCGCGCGCGCCCCTGACGCCCCGCAGTCGCTCGCCTCCCGTGCTGAGATGGCTCTTGTCCCGGTCTCCTTTTGCAGGGCACAGACGGGTGACGTGCCAGGCCACGAGAACGCTCTCCAACTTGGTGGATTCCCTTTTCAATAGGAGGTGAGCTCCCGGTCTCCACAGCTACGTTTCCTGCTCTGCTTGATGGATTATCTGTTATCACAACTGTTAATTAGACGCAAATTGTTCTTCCTGTATAAACATACCTTTATTAGTGACCCATCAGTAACACATAATGGCCTGATTTTTGTTACTACTACTCTATTTGGGAGGAACACATTTATTTCCCATGTTCTCGATCAGCGCTCTAATTTGAAGCCGTAGCTGGAATGCCAGTTTATCGCTTCCCTGTTTCCAGTACATGGCAACTGAAAACTTCGGGTGCTACCTTTCCTGCAGTGCTATGCATTGTAGTTTCACTAAGGTTTGGAAGGCAGTGGTTAAAGCTTGATACACGATTTACATATACTATGTTGAATGTGTGAGTACCGATCAGGGATGCTGATCCAATCTACTAAACTATTGAAATTGGCCATATTGCACTCACTAAGACTTTCAAGATTCATCATGTGCGTGTTTCATTATAAAAAAAAAACGCACATCATGTAGTTGGTTTTTTTTAAAAAACTATAGGTAAACGGGTATTTGAAGTATTTTTTGATAAATGGGCACGGAATTCCTGGAATTTACGGATGTTATGGAATTCGGTTTCTGCCTGTATGTACTCTATCCACTGTGCTGCTCATATATGTATGTGTGGTGAAAATCATGGCATACATTATGCTATGTCTGTTACATATGTTACTTATAGATGTGTAATTTACGGAGTGGAATCAGAGATAATGGGGAATACTATTGAATTGGTCTCTTCCTGTCAACTGTGTCCATTGTTTGTAGGTCTCTGATATTCTTACTACTGTACGGAGCATACATGTAGATTCACATTTGAAGTTTTTTTTTTTGACTTCCACAGAAGTCGGGATGACTCGCTGGAAAATAACCCTAGACGCCTACGACCTGGGAAAGTGTCTCCTCGTCTAAGCATTCCCAATCATATACAGCGGCCTCCATATGTCAATGCGCGTCAAAGACCTCACATGAACAATGGACCTGAAATACATGATGAAAAAGGGATTGAATGCATGAGAGCTTCTGGAAAGCTTGCTGCACAAGTTTTGAAGTTTGCTGGGACACTTGTAAAAGTATGCTTTTATTGCCATAAGTACCTGGTTATTCTTTTTAATTGATGGAACTTTACATGCACAAGAGAAACCTCGCCCCATTCTTCCAATAAGAGAAAAGAGCATACCGAGCAAATGGATCCTCTTGTAACGGTTAAGGTGCAGGACACAACTCATACGTACTTTAGACACCTTGTAAGTAGTTTGCCAAGTAGAAGTGCCTTCTCATCTAAAGTATTGCATTCGCTGGAAACTATTCCATGTCAAGGGGGCCTGGCTCCGCTCCCCTCCATTAGTGTGCTCTGGCATGTGATTGGATTTTTATTATGTCATGTACCTTTCTTGTGGCCTATACCTAGAACACAAGTAATTGTGTGTAGCCCTTAAGGAAGTATCGCAATTGATTTTCTGTACACTTGATTTATGATCATGCCTGTTATTCTCAAACTTCCCATACACTAGGGTGGTCTAGGAGTCAAGTATCTGAAATTAATCTGTTCTTATTTATAGCCAGGCATCACAACTGATGAGATAGACAAAGCGGTGCACCAAATGATAATAGATAATGGAGCATACCCATCGCCTCTTGGTTATTGTGGATTCCCTAAGAGTGTCTGCACTTCAGTGAACGAATGCATCTGTCATGGGATACCAGATTCTCGTCCACTTGAGGTAAAGCCATCCAGAATGTGGAGATAATGAATTTGAACTCATACCAAGAAATTTACAATTTATCCTTTTTTGGGCAGGATGGCGATATCATCAACATCGATGTTACTGTCTATCTCAATGTAAGCCATGGATATATTAGGATAACCTGTACATCTGCTGAACTTACTACTGTTTAGTCGCTATGCTTCTCTCACAGACAAAGTGCAAATAAAGAAAGAGACTGAACTTTTATTTGTGGTAGATATCCTTTCTGATGATTTTCTAGAGGATATTTTATTCTAGCAATTGCATGCATGGTTGTGAACGAACACCCCACATTTCTTTTTCTATATGAGAGAATACAAAACCTAGACTGGGCTTAGAAGTTTGAACTTATGTGCAGATTCAGTTGATATATATTATGTATATATGGAGTATTGTATTTTCTTTTAAATATATGCTGATGCTGTAATTGGTATCTAAATTGACCCATTACATTATTGTGATCAACATATATTTGGTTCCAGGGTTACCATGGTGATACATCTGCTACATTTCTCTGTGGTGATGTTGATGATGAAGCAAAGAAATTAGTTCAGGTTATCTCAATTCTGTGATATAAATATTTGGTTAATATTCTCTTTCATTAAATATTCCTGCTGTTTGCTGGCATGAGCGATGTGCCTGAACTTCTTTTCATGTTTTTTTTCTTGTACTTCCACGGGTGGTCATCTTTAAGCAGTCATATATGCTATACAATGGGGGATATGTACCCATGCAATATGGACATAATTCATTTGTATTTTAAAAGATATAAGTGTACAGGTCACTTTCTTTTCTAGGCATATGGAAATAGGATCACCTAAGTTTTTCTTAAACAAGCTAAAGTTTCTTTGCTATGCATTATTTCGTTCAAAGTTTTATGGAATGTCTTTTTTGTTCCAACCAGGTAACAAGAGAATCTCTTGACAAGGCTATATCAATCTGTGCTCCTGGGGTGGAGATCAACCGCATTGGTAGAACCATACAGTAAGTAAATGAGAGGCTGCACTGCTAAGTTTACATACACATTTGTATTTTTATCATTACTCATTTGCAATCTGTTGATTCTGTAACCAGGGGATTCTGTATTTAAAATAAACTTCAGAAACTTTCTGTAGCAGAAGTTAAAAATTGGTGCTGTTTGGCTCTTTTGCATCTGGCCAGAACTTGATAATACCCATTTTCTTGAACTTTGATTACATAAAATGGTCACTTGTTTCTGATAAGTGATAATTAATTTGTCCTTGTAACAAACTGTATTAGTATCTTATATTAAATATACTTTCCTCGTTATCCATGTTAGCTTGTGTTGCACTGTAATTGGTTGTCAGAATTTGGATGTTTTTTTGGTACCAGTAATACAGTGGTATACCGACAGCGGGTTAGGCTGTATGCTGGTTGAGTTTTTTTGCATAATTTAATTGAACTATTATTCCTTCTATAGATTTCTAAATGTTATCGTGCTTATTAGATATCCTCATCATTTTTTCAAACTGAGCACCTACACCCTACTGAAGATTTCAATGTTTTGAAGGGACCATGCAGACAGATTCAAGTACAGTGTAGTTCAACAGTTTGTCGGCCATGGGGTAGGAAAAGTGTTTCATGCTGAGCCAGCGGTGCTTCATTACCGTGAGTTGAAATTGAGAAACTATATGTTTTACTCGATGCTGTCTCAAACAACTATTGAGCTTCTAGTTTGCCCATCGGGTTTAACAGAGGATGCTTTGATGTAGCATTTTCCTTACGTCTCTGGAATTTGCAGGAAACAATGAACGGGGCCGCATGATTTTGAACCAAACATTTACCATAGGTACGTTTCTCCACTCTCTAATCTGCACATATAGCGGTGTCCTCATATCTATTATCAACTAGTGATTGAGATAAGAATAACACATGTTAACTTCCAATTAATTCATAAACGATAACTGCATTCCTTTGAGCCATGTTGTTCTTATAGTGTCAGGGAATTCTACTTAGAATACTGGCTTTTAGTCAGAGTAGCCATCTTTTGGCACATAAGTACAAGTGCTGAACCTGTTTCAGTTCCTGCACGGTCTTCAGAAACTGTCTTTTGAGCATTAGAGTTTGACACTTGCACAAAGTACTTGAAATACTCCTCTGATCCGAAATAAGTGTCGGAGCTATATGTATAAGTTGTGCCTGATTAACACGTTTCTAGCGACACAAATTCTGGATCGGAGGGAGTAGCATTTTTACTCTTGAATAAGTATACTTTTTTTTTTGGCAAATGAATAAGTATACTTCAACTCAGCATAATAGCTGCAGGGAAGTCTGTTTATAAGGATCACTGGTCTTCTTCGTAGAAAGCATATGAACACTAACAAGGTTGCTTTGCCTGTTCGTGTCGTCAGAGCCGATGTTAACCATCGGGAGCACAAACGCTACCATATGGTCCGACGACTGGACCGCGGTGACGGAAGACGGGAGCCTCTCGGCACAGTTTGAACACACGTTACTTATTACTGAAGACGGCGTGGAAATACTGACACAGTGTTGAGGCCGGCCGGGCAACGAACCACTGGCTGGACGAACAGACAAACAGATCCTCCATTTTTTTCCTGGGGCTAGTTTGGCTCGATCAAATCCAATTGCAAACCTCCAATTCTTTATCTGCAAACATACATTATTTTTTGTAATCTCGATACGTCAGTAGGTCGATGTATAGATTATAAGTTGAGCATCTGCTGTTTGGATAAATACATCGTGAACAGATCGAGATCAGCCCTCTTGGACCGGTTGTTGCAGGTAGGCCTGACAATTCTGATTGAATCGGCTGGTTCCTGGGGTCTATGAGTGGCGCGTCTCGCCGCATCTGTTGGCGGATCTGCTTTGCTTTGTTAATACTTCTCCACGACTGATCGTGAGCTTGATCTGTACTTCTGTAGTAGTCCCCAGCTGCTTCATCATCAACCAAACTTCGCTTCACTGACCATAAGGCATAAGCACTGCACAGTCGCTTACAATTAAATTAAACTATTTGGATAGCATGTCTGCTATGAAATCCAATGGAAAAGCCTCCACGTCGAAAGGGGTTACATTGACTAATCCACTGTGATCTCACCGACCGTAGCAAATCTTCGCAACCGCTCCACCAAACCCTGACATACACGCTGTCGGTAGTACTCCGGATACGCTGACTGACATCCGGGGCCGACGACGCCATCGCAAGCTTGGACCCACATGTCAGGGAGGAGGGGAATGCCCACACCGGAGTGCTCTATTCCCTACCACCTTTACCGCACCACCTTCCCATGCTCGTCTTCGTCTCCTCCCCAATTTCCCCCACAAGTTCTATCTGCGGAAACTGGGAGCCCCAGACCAACGAAAGCCTGGATTCCAGAAGCTTCTGGCAGCAGTAGTACTGTAGCAATCGGCTGGCGCGAGCATAGGCGCGTGCTCCGGCGAGATCGAGGACGCGAGGAGCTCGCGAATCGGGGGAAGAGGCGGCGGAGCGCAATGCCGCGCCGTTGGCGGTAGGGATGGCGGCGGCGGCGGCCACATGGCGAGGGGCATAGCGCGGGCGGCTTCGTTCGGAGGCCGCGCGGCGGCGGCGGGGTGGTTCTCGTACCGGCGCGTCACCGTGGCCGTCTGCATCGGCAACCTCGTCGCCGCGCTGCTCGTGCTCCGCTCCCTCACCGCCTCCTTCGCCCCCGCGCCCGCGCCCGGCCGCGTCGAGGTCGCGCGGTACACGGAGGAGCAGATTAGGAGGGTGGAGGAGTCGATCCGGATTCGCCGCGAGGCGGAGCCCGTCGAGCTCGTCCAGGCGGTACCAATCTAGAATCTCTCTCTTTGCGAAAAGCTTTGATGTGCCCTGTACTAGCCGACCTGCGATCTAACTAGCTTTCGGTGCCAAACGAAAGGTGAAGAAGCTGCGGAAGGTTTTCGCGCGGGAGGAGAAAAGGAGGAAGGAGCTCCCATTGGAGCTCAAGCAGAAGGTGTCGTATGACATGGTAGGGAGGCTGCACGATTTAGGGGGTAACAGCACTGTCATCCAGCAACGAGGTATCTTGCATATCTGGATTCGGCTAAGCAGCCTAGTATTGTAGTACTACTTATTTTTTGTGTACCATGAAATGAGCTCATGAATTAACTGTAGGATGTGGAATCTGGCGATTATGTTCCTTAATGCGTGCTCTTAATTTGGACTTGTATGTTTATATTGTCTGGTTTGGTTGTGACAGGCCTATTTTTTTTGGAAGCATGCCATCTGACGTGTTCAGCAGAGGGCTTAAGTAGATTGTCTAGAAGATGTTTCAGGTTTTAATTTTCCGTAGTTGACTTTTGCACTGCTGTATAGTTTAAGATATTGCTAGAATTGTGGGATTTGAAAACTAGACACATTCTATCCACGAGCAGGAAGGGCAACCCTCCTGACTGAAACAACCGAACCATCAAGCACTCCATGAGACAATTCCCTCTTGTTAGGCAGAACTGTGAAATGCAGATGGTTAGGGAAAGGACTTGTGAATTGCTTGATTGTATCAGCTGCCTGCAGATTTTTTTTTCCCATTTATGTTTTATGCGACTTCCTAAACTATTAGCATTAAGCGTAAAATAATGGTTTTGCTGTTCATGATTTGCAATTGCTGCCTACAAGATCTTGATTTTATATATGTTAAGAGCAGTGTTCCTTTGATTAATTTAAGTTGTTGCCTTGGCTAGTGACATTCAAGTGCTTATGTTTCTTTGCCAATATATATGACAGAAGCTCTGGAATCATGGCGTGTTGAGACGCTAAAAGATACCAGAAGTGCATCTATTCAGAATTCATCGAATTTGGGCCTCTCCAATGAGGAAGCACGTATGTGAGCTTTACTGCTAAATGCTACTCACTCTGCATATTAAATTTCCTTTCTGGTGATTTGGTACCTCTTGGGTGTGTCGAAAGTGTACCTTTTTCCCTTTCTCACTTGGGTTTCAACCTTCTCTATAGGAATGTTGAAGCGGACCCTGGAGTTTAACTGGCATGCGCTTTTGGAGGATATTGGTCTTTGGATACCAGTAGAAATCTCACACACTGAACATGATGACAAACCTGAGAATGAACCTGAAGGTTGCTTCTCTAGCGTCGTATATTTCAATTATGTTTTATAAAGCTCAGCACATATGCTTTATCAAGTCTGACCCTTTTAGTTAGGATCCTAGTTACAGATTATGTTTTGAATTGCTCAAAGAGTTTGAGTTTCAAACAATTGTTGCAGAAGAAGAGATAATAGCAGGTCCTCCCTTGGATCCGCGATGCAATGCTGAGCTACATGCCGACTATGGTGGCGCTGCTGTGAGATGGGGCTTAACGCACCACAAAGAATCTGCTGCTGATTGTTGTCAAGCATGTCTAGACCAGGCTAAGAATGCCAAGCCAGGGGAACAGAAGTGCAACATATGGGTTTATTGCCCATCTGAGTTTGGTTGCTATTCACCAGACAAATATGAGCATAAACATCAGGAGTGTTGGTTGAAACAGGTACGCCTTCTTGTCCTGCGAGTGTATCGTACTCCCTCGGTTCAACAATAGATGACTTCCACTTATCTATATATGGATGTATCTAGACATGTTTTAGTATCTAGATACATCCATATCTAGACAAATGCAAGTCATCTATTGTTGAACGGAGGGAGTACCACTGAATTTGCTGCCCTTATATATTATTTGCATCGTTTACCACATTTAGTTTTGATGGGTGTTAGGGTTATCTGGTCCTTCCTATTTTCTGGATTGGCACTTGCGCTTTCTTAATGCATATGTGAAATTGGATAATTTGCTGTTTAGCAACTGTATGTTATATGGCTTATAATTCTAGAAAGTTTTAGTACCTGCACTCCTGCAGCTTACTGAAGCCTGTACACTTCCAAGTGCATTTTATTTTATTTTTAGCCAAGCTATTCATTGTGTTGAACTGTTGAGATAATTTCAGTAATGATTTGGAATGTTACCTCAGAGAAGTTTTTGGTACATTCTTGATGGGTCTAAATATAAATCTATCTATAACAAAACATGTTTGCCATAAAAGTGCTGATGTATGGTTTGCATCTTTGCCCATTTTACATGTTAGCTTTATGTTGAAGCATTGAGCTGTTCTTCCTGTATTTAAAAGTTGCCCAAACTTTATTCTGGTAAAAGCTGTTTCTTTTCTCGATGTTATATTGGTTGTAGTTACTTTGCTCTTAAGGGCATGTACAATGGTCGATAAGGCCGTCTTATGTTAAGTCCGCCACGTGCTACAGATATGACAAAAAAACATGTTATGCAATGAGCCATTTTTTAGTCATATCACTAACAACCAGATATCCTAAATATGTGGTGAAACAATTATGCTGAGAGATTCTCTTAGCTAAGAGAAGCCAAACGTCTTTTTTCTGTTTCTCTCTCCGCCAACTAAGCAATTATCCTACGTGGCATTGTTAAGATAGAACCATTGTACATGCCCTAACATGCACATGGTTTGCTTGTGGTCGCATGCTGATTATTTGGAGGAGTTATGTTCAGTCTCTCTGCACTCACTAGTCACTATGTATCGAACAGATCAATTTGACTTTGTCGAACAAATCAATTTGACGTATGTGATATGCACTCCTCGTGTAATGCTTTGCGAATGTTTATCTCCGCACGAGGCTTTGTTCTATATCTCTACACGCCAAATCATTTATGTAAACTGCTGAAAATATTTTCTTTTATGGAATGAGATAGTCATTGTTCTTCACCCATGCTAACTATCTCATGATGCTTTGCAGGATGACCGGCCTAAACGGAACTTTAAAGACAAGTACACCGAGTCTTACAGAGATTCTCATCCCAGAGCCCCAGTCGTTGTACCCTGGATGTCGGGTGTCACCAGCGCGTGAGCTGCTAGGCCCCAGCAGCTCATCCGAGATTGGGAGATTTGCACTGATGCAACATCACTGACAAACCTTCATATATCATTCTTTCATTTGCCATGACACCGTTTTGTTCTTCTTGGTGTATATGATGTAAAACGTAGATAGACGATTTGAGAACGAGGCTCCTTTGAGTCAGGCTTTGTTGAGGGTGCAGGGGCCAAAGGGTATATGCGGTGTGCCAACGGAACTAAATCCAATGATTCAGCTCAGGGTCACCTCCCACTTTTCACTCTACTTGGTTCTGTATTATTATTAAGTTCATCGACATGCCCCTTCTCTTTCTCCGAAATACTCTCTGGGTTTTGACGTCCATAGGAACTTGGCACCATTAATCATCTTGTTTCTGAAAAAATCAGTAATTACATTCTACATGAAATCGTGGCTTGGGGCCATCGGGTGCTACGCAGATGGACCTGATGTTAACATTTCTGAATTTTGAAGGATTAGAGTGTTTAGACTTTACACACAGAATAAAATTTTAATTTCAAATTTGATCCACAGAGGAAAAGGAAATGACAATCGCGTTCTAACAATTATACTCTCGATTTCGACGTCAATTGCAACTTGGCACTATTGATTACCTTAGTTGTAAAAATCACTAGTGTACACATGTACACATAGAACGTCCTATCCATACAATTTTATCTCGGTTTTTTTTTTTTTGATATTTAGAAATACCGGGAGCATCAAAGTGAATTTCACGGTTATGGGAGAGCGCGCCATGCCAACATCAGCAGCCGTCAACAACCGTCTTAAGTGATTTCTTTCTCCTACTGGTCGATTAAACCATGTTTCTTTCTGAGGAAAAAATTTGTTGTTGTGCTCTTCGTACCTTTCCCTTAGGGTCTCCCAACGAGCGTACATCTACGTACATCAATTGTTAATATTAACCCCATAATGCAGCAATTGTTTCTTAACCTGAATGATATTGAGGATATTGAAAAAAGAAATTTTATTTTGGAAACTTTGCTTAAAGAATTTGGTGATGTTGCTATAGAAGTTAGGAAAGTCTTTGATCGTTTTAAGATGCTAGGCTCATGTGTAGATGTTATTGGTGCTCTTGAAAAGACTAAACCTAAAAACAGGGAGGAAAGCAAAATACCAATACCCTTTAAACTAATAGCAATGCATGAAGCCTTGGAAAAGAATTTTCATTGGATTGTTCTCGAAAACCCATTTGATGAAAGTAGTAAACCTAAAAGTGTTAAGAGAGGGACATTTGAGACTAATATAGATAAAATACAATGCATTGTTGAGAATGTTTCCGATCTTGACTTGGATGCTTCTTCATTTGCAAACACTTGATTCTCTCTTTCTGTACCTAGCTGAAAGGCGTTAAAGAAAAGCACTTCTTAGGTGTAACATCCCTGATTTTTTTTTTTGGAGAAACTCAAAAATCAAAAAAATTTAAAACCTTTTGTTTTCTATTAAAACAAGCCACCAAAAACAAATAGAACTCAAACTCAAAGTTATATTAATTATTTTACAATGCTACTAGATTTTATAATCCAATTTGCCTGTGTTTTAAAACCCTAAGATTTGTTTTCAGCATCATTAAAAATATTTGAACTTGAAAATAATTATGTGACCACATAATGTCTTATCAAACCTTCATACTGTAAAATTATTTACGAGCTATAAGTTTTCCAAATGGTTCTTCTATTTATAATAATATTTTTTCCCATTTGGAAAATGACTTCAAGTGACTATTAGGGTTACCACTATTTCTAAAAATATAAAATTGAGAAAACAAGTTGTATTGACTTTCAAAATTAAGTTTTCAACTTATAGAATGTCATTGAAATTTTATTTGACTAATATTTATATTTTATATTTTTCTAAATTAAAAATCACATTAAGTTACTATTAGAGAAGTATTCAAATTTTGAATTGTGTTGAAAAGTTTCAAAAAAATGTTTCTGGTTGAAATATATTAGTATTACAGGAATTTAGAATTTTATTTGAGGTTCATTGGGATTTTGAAACAGAAGTTATTAACAATTTGATTAAACAGGAAAAATAAAAAGAAAAGGAAAAGAAGAGATGACGTCATCGCTGACGTCATCACCTTATTCCTCACGAAAGGCAAACCCCGGCCATTTCGGCCGTGATTTTCGCCGCTGATTCCAGGCCATTAAGGTCGTGTTTCTCTCCCATCTCTGCATCTATAAAGAGCCCCCGAGCCCCTCCTTCGTTTGCCCCAAACCCTAGCTAGAGAGAACCGCGAGGTCGAGCTGTATTGCTCGCCGGAGTCCATGTTGCCCGCCGCCGTTCAACGTCATTTCTGGCCAGCAGGGTGAGTGCCCGCCGCCCGTGCCTATCTCATCCTCTTCCCCTCCCTCGAGCACATCCTCCTGAGATTTTGTTTCCGATTTTATTGCAGCCAGGAGCTGCACCGTGCTCACCGGAGCATTGTCGGCGCCCGAGAAGCTCCATCCGCGTCGCGCCGCCATTACGAGGCGCATCAGCACCCATCGTCATCACCAACGAGTTCGCTGCGCCGCGCTGGTCTTCGTCGTCGTCTCCCCGAGCCCGGAGCACCCCGAAAACACAGTCGCCATCAACGACCGCAACTCCGGCCGCCGCCTCGCCATTCTCTCGCGAACCCCGCGTCCCCGGTGAGCTCCTTTGAATCTCGCACCGTAGATCTAGATCTAGATGGCCCAGATTAGATCTCACACGATGATGAAATCACTTATCCACGTCACCTATTGATACGTCATAAATGTATCCCTAATTTCTGATGCCCCATGATCATATTATGCGAATTGCTACATGTTTTCTCCCTTCTTTATGTCATTTTTATCGATTTTCCGGACTAACCTATTGACAAGATGCCACAGAGCCAGTTCCCTGTTTTCTGCTGTTTTTTAGTTTCAGAAAACTTGTTCTGGAAATATTCTCGGAATTGGAAAATTCGAAGCCCGGAAGTCCTATTTTCCCAGGAAGCATCCAGAATACCGAAGAGGGGTAGAAGAGGGGCCACACCATAGGGTAGCGCGCCCCCCGGCCGCGACAGCTATAGGTGTGCCCCCTGGACCTCCACCGCCTTTGCCCTTTCGCCTATTTAAGCCCCCCGGATGGAAAACCCTAGACACCTGATCAAAATCCCAAAAAAAGTTCCGCTGCCGCCGTCACCGTCAACCCCAGATCAGGGGGGCTCTGAAGCTGTTTCCGGCACCCTGCCGGAGAGGAAATCATCACCGGAGGCCTCTTCATCATCATTGAAAGATCATCTTTCGTTTTGATAATTAAATGAAAACATACCTATTGGACTAATGCTAGTTTGATACATGAAAATGCCCAGGTTCATCAAGTATACAAATTCTATGGGGTACAAATTTGGTTGCAATGAAAAGAGCTAGAAGAGACAAATCTGAGAAGGCAAATTTACATGCAGCGGAGGCTCCGGTGAAACCACCGGAACCTCCGCCTAGCCTCCGGTGCGGTGTCCGCCCAAACCACCCTCTGGTGCATACGAGCGGAGGCCAGAGCGGAACCTCCGGTGGGCGGAGCCTCCGGTGAATCCACCGGAGCCTCCGCCATCTCCACTGGCCCTATAAGGGGCTGGCCCCCGGTGCGCTTCCAGTGGAGTATCCGCCAAAATGGTGCTCTGTTGGATAAGAGCGGAACCTCCAGTGGGCGGAGGCTCCGGTGAATCCACCGGAGGCTCCGCACTCTCAACTGGCGCGCTGGGAGGGGGGGCGGGTTGGCCTCCGGTGCGCTTCCGGTGGTACCTCCGCTAAAACAGGGCTCTGTTGGATACGAGCGGAGGCTCCACCGGAACATCCGGTGCAGCTTCGGTGGGCGGAGCCTCCGCCATATCCACCGGACCCTCCGCCCCTTTGGCCCAAGCAAAGAACAGATCTGGGATGCGCGCCTGTGCACAGAAGAAGGCCACCGGAGCCTCCGGTGCAACTGGAACTGCTCAACGGCCACTTGTGGGAAGGTGTATAAATACCCCTTCCCCTTCCTCATAAATGCTAAGCTTTTTCCCACTCTCTCTCCTAGCCATTAATGAAAGCTTCACCCACCTAGTTCTCCCGCTCCGTCCACCCACTCACTCCCATACTTTGTGGAGAGCTAGAGGAGACCTAGATCCACACTTCCACCAAAGGAATTTCAAATCCATCCACCACAACCTAGTAGATCTAGAATCCTACTTGAGGCCTAGAAACCTTAGTAGATCTTGTGCTTGTAGCTTCCACCTTGTTGCAAGAATCTTCGGATTGCTTGAGAGCCTCCATCCATCTTGTGGAGTGACCTCGAGCTCGTGTAAAGGTTTGGTCAACGCCTTCAAGTCGACCTCATAGTGGAAACGAGAATCTCCCTCACCGGAGAAGCTCAAGGAGAATAAGGTGTGCACAACCTTGCTATTGAGGAGTGCCTAGGTGGCTCCCCACCTCTCCAACATAGACGTACTTCTCATTGAGAAGGAACTACGGGAATCATATCCTTGTCTCCTTGTTTACACTTGTGGTTTATCTTGCTACCTTTCGTTTTACTTCCGTTGCGTATATTATCTTGTCCACATAGGTTGCTCACTTAGATGCACATCTAGAGAACCTTATCTTATCTTGCTTAGCCCCACTAAAAGGAAAATAAAAGAAAAATTGGTAGTCAACCTATTCACCCCCCTCTAGTTGACCATACTGCACTTTCAATTGGTATCAGAGCCTCGGCTCTTGCTAAGGGCTTAACCGCCTAAGAGTATAATGGTCAATGAAAATGCCCCCAAAAGTTCTAATGTGGAAATAGCCAAAATGGCTGACACTATATCTAACCTACAAGAAACGGTTGGAACCATCCAAACCGAATTGTCCAAGGTTAGCTCTAGTGTTAGTTCAGAGGTTTCTAGCATAAAGAAAATGATGGAGGCCTTGATGGGGGAAAACCAAGGAGTCCGAGGAACCACCTCTCACCGCCAATGATGTTAGCTCGAATGAAGAGTCCCTTCCGGACATCGTCGAAATGGAAGCTAACATTGCTTTAGCTAAGGCGAAAGCCAAAGCAAAAGCCGATAAAAAGGCAAAGAGCGGTGGGAGCTCCAAAGGCTCCAAGTCTCAATCGGCTAACGGTTCGGGGTCTCACTCTAAAGTTCCACCACCTCCCAATTATGATTCTATCCATCCCATTGCCACAATGCCACACATGGTTAATGTTGGAGTTCCTCCCATGCTTAACACTAATGAATTTTCATCTTGGAAGTTCGATATGGAGTCTCATATTTCAGGATCTTGCACCGCTTTGTGGAGAAACATTCTCCATGGATTCCACCCTCATGATCCAAGCAACTTGACTCCAAGAGAAGATTTGGAATTTCAAGTCAACAAGACCGCTCTTGTCACTATCCAAAAGGCTCTCCCAAGAGAACATCTTGAACACATCCGCGGTATCAAGACCACAAAGGAGGCTTGGGATAAACTTGACACCTTGTTCCAAGGCAATGCTAGCATCCAATCATCCAAGTATGATGTTGCTCTTAACAAGTCCGAAAACTTCGTTATGCTTGAAGACGAAAGTCCCGAGGAGATATATAAAAGAGTTGTCACCCTTGGCAATCAATTAAGGGACTTTGGAAAAGAGGAAATCTCTGATGAGTGGATCAAGAGGAAGTTTTTCAAGGCAATAACTCCATTCGAGAAGAACCTCGCCACAAGCATTCGAACAAGATCTGACTACAACTCCCTCAACTCCATTGGTGTTCTTAGTGAGTTCATAGCCATATCCCTATCTCACAAGAGCGCGGATGATGCTCTTGCTCGCTCAAGAGGAGTTGGAAAGTCTCCAAACCTCGCCTTGAAGTCTAAGGCAATTGCTAAGATAGAAGAAGTGGATGAGGATGATGATGAGGACTATGAAGACACATACAAAGGTGCTCATAAGTGCATCGCTCTTACCATGCACGGTTATTGGAAGAGATGGGAGGCTCACAAGGCCGGTGCCCCTAGACCTTCAAGAAACAAGATCTTTAGGAAGAAGGGGGAGAGGCCAAGGACATGCTTCAATTGTGGAAGTGCGAACCATTTTGTCAAGGAGTGTCCTTTTGAGCCAAGAGAAGAAAATGAAGGGAAGCTTGTTCGCAAGGATAAGAACAAAGCTCCACAAAACAAGAATCTCGCAAGGAGAGCCCCAAGGGCTCTATCTGTTCAAGAAGGCCCCACATTGGAAACTTACTTCTCCGGAGATGAAGAAGAAGATGAAGTCGTACGTGTTTCCCATGTCGCCATAGCTACGACATCCTCTTCATCGGTCTCTCTATTTGAATCCCCCAATGAGAAGGCATCGATCCGACCTACATGTCTCATGGCAAAAGCCAGCGCGGTAATATCTTCCACCTCCAAGTCTATTACCACTAGTTCCCCCTCACTATTGGATTGTGTTGAAAACATTGTTGATGATGAGGAGGCTAAGAATCTAGGCTCTTGGTTATGTAGTCTTGAAGGTGAAACTAAGGAAAAGGTAAAGGCCCTCTTAAGGCAACTTGATGATGCGAAATCTCTCATAGATGAGAAGGAGGAAATCATCATGACCTTGGAAAGCCATAGTGGTAGACACGAAAATCATGACGATGAGCTTGTCAAAGCTCTTGAGAAAGAGAGATCCATGAGAGCCTCTCTTGAAGAGAGACTATCTAGTCTACAAGAGACTTATGATATTAGTGTTTCCAAGCTTAGGAAAGATAATGAAAAATATTTTGCGTTACTTAAGATATTTGAAGAAGAAGAGTTGAAGCTAGGAATAGCTCATGAGAAACTTGTTGAGAATCATGAAAAACTAGAAAAGGAGTTCATGTCTCTTAAAGAAATTCATGACAAACTCACCAAGTCTCGAAATAAGCTTCTAGCTCAACAATCTAATAAGCAAGTTGCATCTTCATCTAATAGCATTGTTATCACGCCTACCTCTTGCACTACGACTAACCTTGTAGGAAGAGATAAAATTCTCAGTGATGCCATAAGCTCTCAAGGAGCCAAGAAAGGAAAAGAAGGACTTGGATTTGTTTCCAAGTCAAAGAAGAAATCCAAGAATGTCACTTCTCCCTCTCAAAATGTTGTCTTTGTAAAAGAGGGAGAGGTGACCAAGGAGAAGGAGAACAACGCCATTGTGGGTGGTGATACCTCTAGGGGGAGCATCACTCACAATGACTTAGCCGGAAAATATAACCTATCTTATGTTCTTATGAAATCTAGAGATGGACATGTTTATGCTAAATACGTTGGTATTTCTTATGGTGATGATTATAATTGGACTATTTGGGTTCCTAAGACCCTTGTTACTAACAAAAGTGGACCCATTGAAGGATGGGTACCTAAATCAAGAAATTGATCTCTTGTAGGGAAGTGCTTCCGGGTCAGGTAGATGGACAGTGGATAGTGGTGCATCCCAACATATGACCGGAAGCTATGACGCAATGAGTAATATTTAACCTCCATTACCTCATCTCAATTGCGTTACTATTGGTGACAAGTTCGAGCTTAAGGTATTGGGACGAGGCAAGGTGGCTATCTCAAATGATTTATCAATTGAGAATGTTCTCCTTGTTGAGTCCCTTGGCTATAACTTGATGTCCGTTCTTCAACTTGCAAATTGTGGCTTTACCTCTTTCTTTAATAAAGAGAATGTGATTGTCACTTGGGAAACAACTCTTAAAGTAGCCTTTGTTGGGTTTGTCGAGAACGGCATGTATGTAGTGGACTTCTCTAAAGGAGACACGTGTGCCGCGACATGCCTAATGGCTAAAGTTGATGTGGGGTGGCTTTGGCATCGCCGGTTAGCCCACACCAATATGAGAATGTTGCATGACCTTCAAAGTGGCAATCATGTTCTAGGACTAACCAAGGCTAAGTTTGCTAAAGATCGTGTGTGTAGCTCTTGTGCCTTTGGGAAGCAACATGGAGAACTTCACCCAACCAAGACTACTATCTCCACCACAAGAATTCTCGAGCTCGTTCACTTAGATCTCTTTGGTCCACTATCTTATGATAGTCTCGTAGGAAAGAAGTATTGCTTGGTGATTGTGGATTATTATTCAAGATATTGTTGGGTGTATTTCTTCAAGAGGAAAAGTGAAACTCAAAAGAGAGTCATCGAGTTCATCACTCTAGTGGAGCGCCAACACAATGCTACCATATTGGCCATCCGGAGTGATAATGGCTCGGAGTTCAAGAACTACACCGTTGACGGTTTTCTTAGTGAAGAAGACATTGTTCATCAATATTCCACTCCTTATACCCCTCAACAAAATGGTGTTGCAGAGAGAAAGAACCGGACTTTGATGGATGCGGCTAGGACCATGATTGCGGAGTTCTCTTCTCCCTATAACTTTTGGGCCGAAGCCGTCTCCACCGCATGTCATGCTACCAACCGGTTATATCTTCGCAAGATATTGAACAAGACTCCCTATGAGATTCTCACGGGCAAGAAACCGGATGTATCTTACTTCAAGGTCTTCGGTTGCAAGTGCTTCATTCGCAAGAAAGGTAAAAGGTTGTCAAAATTTGAGACCAAATCTTATGAGGGTATCTTTGTTGGCTATGCCACAAACGCTCACGCCTATAGAGTCTACAACAAGTCCACCGGTCAAGTTGAAGAAGCTATAGACGTGGTGTTTGATGAGGATAACGTCTCCCAAGGGGGGGCGTATAGATCATGGTGTTGTAGGAGATGCAATTCCTCCCATCGTCATAAGAAGAATGGGGATTGGTGAAATAATCCCCATTGAGGGTTACCGGATGACAGAGGGAGAAGGACTATGCCCCACTCAAGTGGAGCCATTGACTACACCCATCGATGATCAAGATACTCAACAAGATGCACCAAGCCCTCAAGCTAATGATCAAGGTCAAACAAGCAATCAAGGCAAGCTAATGATCAAGGCCAAACGACTCATCTTAATCATGATCAAGGTTCCATCATTGTTGAGAGTGCTCAACCTAGTGGTGATCCGTCACCCATTATTGATCAAGGACGAAATGAAGATGGACATGTCTCTGATGAAGAAGGTGATTCTCAATTTATATCCAAGGAATCCTTGGAGGAGATGCTAGCACGAAGAGTAAAGATAAGGCTAGAGAATCTTGAACGAGCGGGTCACACGGAGGACAAGATTCTTGGGAAAGTTCGTGGAAGAGTGGTCACTAGGAGGCAATTGGCGGATTTTAGCAAGGCTCATGCTTTTGTCTCTTTCATTGAACCCAAGAAGGTCTATGAAGCACTCGAAGATCAAGATTGGCTTGAAGCCATGCATGATGAACTCAATAACTTCGAGCGCAACAAAGTGTGGAAACTAGTGCCAAGACCCAAGGGTTGCAAAAATGTTATTGGCACCAAATGGGCGTTCAAGAACAAGCAAGACAAAGATGGTATTGTCATTCACAACAAGGCAAGATAGGCAAGATTGGTGGCTCAAGGTTTTTCCCAAGTCGAAGGTATTGACTTCGGTGAAACCTTTGCCCCCGTAGCTCGTCTTGGATCCATTCGCATCTTACTTGCTTATGCATCTCATCATAATTTCAAGTTACAACAAATGGATGTTAAGAGTGCTTTCCTCAATGGTCCCATTAATGAGTTAGTATATGTGAAGCAACCTCCGGGTTTCGAGGATCCCAACCACCCCGATCATGTCTATAAACTCGATAAGGCGCTCTATGGACTTAAACAAGCTCCACATGCGTGGTATGAGCACCTTAAAGAGTTTCTAGTGGATCGTGGGTTTAAATTTGGTTTAATCGATCCCACCCTCTTTACCAAGACGGTTAGAGGAGGCTTGTTCATATGCCAACTCTATGTGGATGACATAATATTTGGGTCTACTAACACCTTGTTCAATGAGGATTTTTGCAAGCTTATGACCGATAGGTTTGAGATGCCTATGATGGGAGAGTTGGAGTTCTTCCTTGGCTTTGAAGTGAATCAATATCATGAAGGAACCTTCATCAAACAAGCCAAATACACTCAAGACATGCTCAAGAGATTTAATATGCATGATGCCAAGCCTATGTAGACTCCCATGTCCACGACCACCGACTTGAAACCCGACCCCAACGGTGAAGAGGTAGATCAAAAGGTATACCGCTCCATGATTGGCTCTTTGCTCTACCTTTGTGCATCTAGATCGAATATCATGTATAGCGTAGGTAAATGTGCAAGGTTTCAAGCCTCCCCGAGGCAAAGTCATTTGGAAGCAGTGAAACGAATCTTTCGATATTTAGTTCATACCCCAAACTTTGGTCTTTGGTATCCCAAGGGTTCAAGCTTTCATCTCATTGGATATTCAGATGTGGATCATGCGGGAGAGAAGACGGATAGGAAGTCCACATCCGAGGGTTGCCAATTCCTTGGCTGCTCCTTAGTATGTTGGTCTTCCAAGAAGCAGAATTGCATTGCTCTCTCCACAACCGAGGCCGAATATATCTCCGCGGCAAGTTGTTGTGCCCAATTACTTTGGATGAGGCAAACCTTGAAGGACTATGGTATTCACTTTGACAAGGTGCCTCTTCTTTGTGATAATGAGAGTGCTATCAAGATCGCCTACAACCCCGTTCTTCACTCCAAGACGAAGCACATTGAGATCCGTCATCACTTCATTCGGGATCATGTTGAGAAAGGTGATATTGATCTCTCATATGTTCCCACCAAGGATCAACTTGCCGATATCTTCACGAAGTCCCTTGATGAACCAAGATTTCGAGCTTTGAGAAATGAACTAAATGTCATAGATTCGTCCAACTTCACTTGAAACCTTATATATGTACCTTCATTATGCATGCTATTAGGTGTGGATGTAGGCATGGATATAGGGGGAGCGTTACTCAACTCATGAGTACACACTCCTCTTATTATGCGAAAATCAATTCATCATTGCATATCTAGTCAATTTGTGACTTATTGTGCTTAATTGTGAGTAGTATTTTTGGACCCAAGATATATCTTCGTGGTGCCAAAGTAAACACTCAAACATGGTGGCTTCGGCCACCGACCTTTGGTATTTTTGGCTCTTTCACGCGTATCATACTTCCCCCTTGACAACTCGTGCGGGTTCGGTTTTCTATCTTTTTGCATCTTGTGAGCCCCTTCGAGTAATGTCTCTCGTATATCAGTGACTAATTTCCAACCCAAGATTCCTTTGCCCAAAACCTTATTCCATTCTTAATGCTCTTGTTTTCATGATCTTGGCGCGCGAAAACTTGGTCGGGCGGAGGCTCCGGTGAAACCACCGGAGGCTCCGCTGCCTATGTCCACTGGATCCCACCGGAGGCTCCGCTGGCGCAAATTGCTCAGCGGACCATATTTTGGTGGGCTGTTTGGACAAGGGGAAGAGGCTCCGGTGAAACCACCGGAGGCTCCGCTGCCCATGTCCACCGGATCCCACCGGAGGCTCCGCTGGCGCAAATTGCTCAGCGGACCATATTTTGGTGGGCTGTTTGGACAAGGGGCGGAGGCTCCGGTGAAACCACCGGAGGCTCCGCCCGAGGCGGTTCTTCGGGATAAGTTCCAGGGTGAGCGGGGGTCAACGAGATCCAATCTCATTTCCCCCCACTCGCCCTCCCTCTTCTCCCTCACAACCGTCGCCGCCTCCAAGGTCTCCGCCACCGGATTTGGGTGCTCCACTGCCAGGAGCCCTCCTCCTTGCCTTGGACCACCCCGGTATCTTCTTCCTCCTTCCTTTCCACCATGGATGGTGCGGGTATGTGCTCTCTCTCTCTCATCTAGTTGATGGATGGGGATGCGTAATAGTTCCATGTTCTTAACATCTAGATGTGTGGATTTGGAGTTTTGGGGGGTAGGAGATCACGAGTACAAACCCAAGCAACCTAGATAGTGAGTATTAGGCTTGAATCGTTGCGGTTTTAGGGTGGATTTTTCGTATGCCCTAACCCTAGTTATTCAACCCTAAAACCATCTATATCTTTGTTCCTTAGATTTGTGCGTCTTTATAAACTTGATCATTCCCTTTCCTTCATGCTATCATTGCTATTTCTTTCTTAGATGCTTCCGGCTCCAAAGGCAAGGGCACTCGTTACAAGAGCACGGGTCGTCGCAAGGCTCCTAGGGTCGATGAGATTGAAGAAACTCTGGACCCATCTCAGCCCAAGCGCAAGAGATTCCCGGCTACCGAGAAGTTGTTGTCTCGTAAGGAGAAGACTGCTTCCAAGATGTCTGAGGCGGCGTTCTTGAAAGAACGTCGAGAGAACACGTATGTCATTGACCGCGACCGCTTGATGCCACAGTTCCGGGGTAAGGATGCTCGCTTCCACACCGTCTTTCAGAGCCAGGTCTATCACAAGATTTTGATGAGGAAGCCCAAGGAGAATGTTGCTCCTCAACATGCAATTAATTTTGGGCATATGGAAAGGAACCCCAACTATTTTGGGGAGGCACTTGAGCTTGTTGACAAGTTTGGACTTGCTCCCATCATGAGTGTCCAACAAGACTATGATGAAGATCTCGTTTTTCAGTTCTTGGCCACAGTGTATCTCGCCAATAAGACCGAGCGTAATCTTATTTGGATGACACAGGGAAGGCAGCTGACAATCAAGTGGTCTGAGGTTGGAACTATTCTTGGATGATACCCGGATTTTGGACCGTTTGCAGGTGGTGAGGAGTTCGACAATGGTTGGTTCCGTGTTCACAACATCAACACTACATCTCTTTCCAAGGATCAACTCACCCCTCTGTACCACTGGAAGAAATTCGTTGTAGGGTTTGTCAAAGGTCTCTATCCCACTTATGATATCATGCTCCGCATCTATTGAGAGACCATCAACCCTAAGACGGGGAATGTTGATGAGATCCAACGTTTTCTGAAGAATCTCATGCTCCTCACTCATGAGAAGCGGCTTGCCGGTTCCACTCAGAAGCTCGATGTGCTTGACTATATATGGAATGAGCTTTGGCACGTGGTTATCAACCGCAAGAATGCTTGCTTTGGGCCTTTCATTATGAAGATCGTCTTGTATGTGTGGGAGGACATGTTCCCAGATGAACCATTTGATGATGCTAATTGGATTCCTCACATGGAGAAGAAACTCCTCATGAAGGACCATACCGAGCCCCCTAAGAATCCCACTCCAGCTCCTCGCAAGAACAAGGCCAAACCTCGTGTCATCATTGATGAGGAAGAAGAAGAAGAGGCTGATCCCTCTCTCCCTCCTCCTTCTGACAATGCCTTCAAGTGGATGGCTAGGGCACTCAAAAGGTGTTCAAATTGAACAAAAAGATTGAGCAGTGTCAACGGGAAGGCCACTATGACAAGGAGCTCAAGCACCGTAATGCAGCCCAGGCAGCTCGCCAGCTTCGTCGTGATGGTGGCGAATCCGTGGATTCCCCGGTTCTTCCTAGCATCACCAACTGGGACAAACGGCAAGCCAAAGACTCCCAGGGCAACTTGATTGAGTGGTCTGAAGAAGAAGGAGAAGAAGCCACCAGTTCTCGTCGCCGTGCCCCCTCTCCGAGCATGGATATCTCCTCCGAGTGATCTTCGGGGTGTTAGCATCGGTTTCTCCCTCTTTTGGTATCTTGATGCCAAAGGGGGAGAGACATCTATTAGGAGCGGGTATTTGCATGGTTCTCCCTCAATCATGCCTTTGATTTGCATCTTTCTCTTGCTTGAGGGAGTTTGGTTTTTCATTTGGAAACTTCGGTTGTTTAAATTCTTAAGTGTCGTGAACCTCGTATTATGCTTTGTGAGCTTATGAACTTATTATATTATGTGTTGTGTGCTCACTATTACTCATATGTTCATATAACCATCGCGTCTAAATTCTCTCAACATGAAAGGAGCATACCTTTAGGGGGAGCCCCGTTCATGTTGTGTATTTAATTATGAAAATAGGGATGTTGTCATCAATTACCAAAAAGGGGGAGAATGAAAGATCATCTTCCGTTTTGATAATTAAATGACAACATACCTATTGGACTAGTGTTTGTTTGATACATGAAAATGCCCAGGTTCATCAAGTATACAAATTCTGTGGGCTACAAATTTGGTTGCAATGAAAAGAGCTAGAAGAGACAAATCTGAGAAGGCAAATTTACATGCAGCAGAGGCTCCGGTGAAACCACCAGAACCTCCGCCCAGCCTCCGGTGCGGGGTCCGCCCAAACCACCCTATGGTGCATACGAGCGGAGGCCAGAGCGGAACCTCCGGTGGGCGGAGCCTCTGGTGAATCCACCGGAGCCTCCGCCATCTCCACTCGCCCTCTAAGGGGTTGGCCTCCGGTGCGCTTCCGGTGGAGGATCCGCCAAAACGGTGCTCTGTTGGATAAGAGCGGAACCTCCGGTGCACCTCCGGTGGGCGGAGGCTCTGGTGAATCCACCGGAGACTCCGCCCTCTCAACTGGTGCGCTGGGGGTGTTGGCCTCCGGTGCGCTTCTTGTGGTACCTCCGCTAAAACAGGGCTCTGCTGGATACGAGCGGAGGCTCCACCGGAACCTCCGGTGCAGCTCCCGTGGGCGGAGCCTCCGCCATATTCACCGGACCCTCCGCCCCTTTGGCCCAAGCAAAGAACAGATCTGGGTTGCGCGCCTGCGCACAGAGGAAGGCCACCGGAGCCTCTGGTGCAACTGCTGAACGGCCATTTGTGGGAAGGGGTATAAATACCCCTTCCCCTTCCTCATAAATGCTAAGCTTTTTCCCACTCTCTCTCCTAGCCATTACTGAAAGCTTCACCCACCTAGATCTCCCTCTCCGTCCACCCACTCACTCCCATACTTTGTGGAGAGCTAGAGGAGACCTAGATCCATACTTCCACCAAAGGAATTTCAAATACATCCACCACAACCTAGTAGATCTAGAATCCTACTTGAGGCCTAGAAACCTTAGTAGATCTTGTGCTTGTAGCTTCCACCTTGTTGCAAGAAGATTCGGATTGCTTGAGAGCCTCCATCCATCTTGTGGAGTGACCTCGAGCTCGTGTAAAGGTTTGGTCAACGCCTTCAAGTCGACCTCATGGTGGAAACGAGAATCTCCCTCACCGGAGAAGCTCAAGGAGAATAAGGTGTGCACAACCGTGCTATTGAGGAGTGCCTAGGTGGCTCCCCACCTCTCCAACGTAGACGTACTTCTCATTGAGAAGGAACTACGGAATCATATCCTTGTCTCCTTGTTTACACTTATGGTTTATCTTGCTACCTTTCGTTTTACTTCCGCTGCGTATATTATCTTGTCCACATAGGTTGATCACTTATATGCACATCTAGAGAACCTTATCTTATCTTGCTTAGCCCCACTAAAAGGAAAAAAAATAAGAAAAATTTGTAGTCAACCTATTCACCCCCCTCTAGTTGACCATAGTGCACTTTCAACCATGCCAGCCTACAGAGTGATGCGTGAGTAGTTCATCCTTGGACTACGGGTTCGTAGCTGTAGCTAGATGGTTGTCTTCTCCTCATATGCCTCCATGTTTATATCTCGTGAGCTTCCTATCATGATCGAGATTGATCTTATGTAATTCTCTATGCTGTGTTTGCTGGGATCCGATGAATATCGACCTTATGCCAAGTTGATTATAGTCTTCATTTGCATATGTTATTCATGATCTTGCATGCTCTCCGTTGCTAGTGGTTATTCTGGCCAAGTAGTTGCTAGTGACTCCAAGAGGGAGTATTTATGCTCGATAGTGGGTTCGAGTGACAGAAACATGAAGGGGGAGGATGTGTTGTTGCCATTAGGGAGAAAACAACGGTGGGAGTGCCCACGTGCATAATCATTGCTTAGATTACACACTTTGTTTAATGCAATTATCTGTTGCTTGCAACTTAATACTTGAGGGGGTTTGGATGATAACCTGAGGGTGGATTATTAGTCATAGATGCAAATGGATGTCGGTCTATGTATCTTGTTGTAATGCCCGCACTAAATAGCATAATAATCTTCATGTCATATTGTGCACTACGGTGCAAACTCTGTTTGTCAATTGCCCATATGTAATTTGTTCACCCAGCATGCTATCTTTTATGGAGAGACACCACTAGTGAAACTATGAACCCCGGTCCATTTTTTCACATTGTTAAACAAACCACAATAATTTCCTGCTTTCTTTATTTTCTGCAAGCATACACTGTTTTCCACACTATACGTCTAATCTTTGTTTTCAGAAAGACCGGTGAGATTGACAACCTCACTGTACCGTTGGGGCAAAGTATTTTGGTTGTGTTGTGTGCAGGTTCCACATTGTTGCTGACACCAGTGAAGCGCCAACACCACCGTCAGTGGCATCAACCTTCCGAAGGTCCTCTTTATCCTACTTGATTGATAACCTTGGTTCTTAACTAAGGAGAAATACCTACCACTGTGCTCATCACACCCTCCTCTTGGGGTCTCCCAACAACCGTGTGTATCACGAGAATCTAGGAAAGGGGGGTCTCTCACTCCCAATCTCTTTATTTTGTTTATTGTCTTGTTTTTATTTTTTTGTCTTGTTTTTATTTCTCTATATCAAAAACACAAAAAAATATTTTATTTCTCGATATAAAAACACACAAAAAATAGTTTATTTCTATATATCAAAAACACAAAATTTTTAGTTTACTTCATAGTTGTTGTTTTTGTCTCTACGTTGTTATTTCTCATCATGTTGTTCCCTATGTTTACCTTGAAAGATTTGCCGTTAGGAAGTGGTTCTATACTTGGAAATGACACTGTTAAAAAATTCTTTGATCATGTTAGTAAGCATGATAACTTTGAGGAAAAATCCATAGTAGAACTTGCTCCCAATTACGAGACTGCTGCAACTTCTTTAGTTCACATGCTAGAAGCTAGGTTTGTTAACCTCCATCCCATAATGCAACATATGTTCCTCAACTTGAATAACATTGAAGATGTTGAGAAAAGAAACTTCATTTTAGAAACTATGCTTAAAGAATTTGGGGATGTTGCTATAGAAGCTAGAAAAGTTTTTGATCGTTTTAATATGCTTGGCTCATGTGTAGACATTGTTGGTGCTCTAGAAAAAACTGAATCTAATAATGAAAACTAGGATAAAATACCAATCCCCTTTAAATTAGTAGCTCTGTACGAAGCCCAAGAAAAGAATTTTGATTGGATTGTTTGTGAGAACTTATTTGATGAAAATAGTAAGCCTAAAAGTACTAAGAGAGGAGCCTCTGAAACCCACTTAGATAAAATATAATGCATTATTAAAGAATTACCAAATCTTTATTTGAATGCTTCACTTGAAAATACTTGAGTTGATTTTTCTATGCCTAGCTGAAAGGCTTTAAAGAAAAGCGCTACCGGGAGACAACCCGTTTTATTTCTCTGTTTTCTTTCAGTTTTCCTTTGTTTTCTTTAGTGTGCTTTGCACCTGGGTGTTGTCTATATCCTTATAAACCCCTATTTATCTTTTCTTTTGAGTTTTTGTTGAGCCAAGTAAAGCCACTAGTGGAAAGTTGAGCCTATATTTCGGATTTCTGCGCAGGAAACATATTTCTGTTGTCCACTGTAAATTCCGTTAAAAATCACAGAAAATTCAAAATGACCTGATCTTTTTTGTGCTTAATCCTGAGTTATATACACAACTTTTCTTGGAATACCAATTTTTTATTTGAGCAACAGAAGATTTTTTTAAAAAATCAATATTTTTCCTGCTGTTCTGTTTTTGACAGATTTCTGCCATTTATCGCATTTGCATCGTAATCTCTTTCTTTTGGTGTTCTTTTGAGAAAAAGAGTTTTGAAATAAGTTGAGAAAGTAGCTAATGTGTTTTTGAGTGTTAGACTTGTGTTGAAACTGAACCATGTGGATTTATTATTTCAATTGCACTAACGTTGCTAATGAAGATTGTGAGAATTTTGATGTGAAGGAAATTTTCAAGGGTCAAGAGAATAGGATGATATGATGTGATCAAGAAGAGTGAAAAGTCTAAGATTGGGGATGCCCCGGTGGTACATCCAAGCAAATTCCAAGAAGACTCAAGCTTCTAAGCTTGGGGATGCCCAAGGCATCCTCTTCTTCATCAACAAATTATCAGGTCACTTCTAGTGAAACTATATTTTTATTCGGTCGCATCTTATGTGCTTTACTTGGAGCGTCTTTTATTTTTGTTTTCAGTTTGCTTTTGATTTTTCTTTCAGTTTGTTTTTTACTTTCATAATAAGCTTGGTTGGACCCCAACATTTTTTTTATTGGAGAGTGACACGCTCCGCTTTTTCATGAGAATATGTTGTATTCTTAGTCTCTGTCTAGCTGCTGCATTTATTCAGCTCCTGTTTTGCATGCATCTCTTATTAGAGTTGTTAGTTTTAGTAGTATTATTTTAGTACTATAATGTTTTCTTGCTGTATCATAAAGAGTATTTTTTGTTAAAGCATGTTTTGTATGGTGCCTGTTGGGAGAAACAAAAGAAAACTGCTGCTTGAAGTAGAATTTATAACAGTACTAGTATAAGCTTGTATAGACTGTGGCTAGGACTTTTTGATGCCATGCTAAATGTTATTTTAGTTTTAAAGCCTTATGGTTATTGAGTAGCATGATTAGCCTCAAATAGCTGAGAGTGTTTAATATGTATTGAAAGATTCATGAGTTGTTCTTGTCATAGTAAAACATCAATATATGGTATTCTATTTCGAATGTTTTATTTGGTTGACTTGGCGCATGATCACACCATGTTTATGACTACAAACCAGTCATGAATAGCCTCCATGAACACTTAGTTTTTGAACTTGTGATACTACTTATGTTTTAATTAATGATGCTTATGTCGCTATGCATGATTATGGCTCTTATGCTCTCGTGATTTGTCGCTCCCAGTCTTTTGCTAGCCTCCACCTGTACTGAGTATGAGCTCTACTCGTGCATCCAAACTCACTTAAACAAAAGGTTTTTCCATTTTGTCCACCATACCTACCTACATGTGGTATTTAACTGCCATTCGAAAGTAAATTGCTCATGTGTTACCTTTAAAACCTTCAAAATTACTCCTGCTTTATGTTCATGTTTTTGCTCATGAGGACGTAAATGGAGAATCTTTATCTCACTTGTTGATTGGATTTCACACCCTGGACTAGTGGCTTCATCCTCTTATACAAATGATAGAAGAGCTGGCAGCGGGTGCCCAGCCCCAAATTAATGCATACAAATTCTCTTCACTATTTTTGCCCCTGATTTATCAGTCAAAGCATAATTGTGTAAACAAAAGAGAAACAGGGACGGCCTTCTACACCAGCTGTGCCCCTCACCATGGGATCCACTCTTGTGAATCCAATTGACTTGTGACGTACTGTATTTTCTGTTTACCATTCGTTGACATTAGCATACATCTCCCAAAATATAGACATTCCTCCACAAATGTCAAACTTTTAATACCTCTGTTTAATAAAATAAAAGCTCTAGCACATGAGTGATCAGTGCTTCCCTCTGCGAAGGGACTTTCTTTTACTTTTATGTTCAGTCTCCATCTTCTAACTTTATGCACAGTTGAGAGAGCACTTTTGCCATTCTGAGTTCTATGTGCATTTGTCCCATAAGCATCAATAATTACTTCATAATTACTTCATGATGTGATATTATTTGTTCTTAAATTATTTTTTCTAGTCTTCCTCTTGAACTTTGAAGGTGTCCTGGCATTTATGTTTTGCCCCACTCTTAAGGACTATCGAAATATCACTTTGCCATGCTTTCTCTATACCTGAAACAAACGTTTACCTTTCTTTGCATTATTGTTCATGATCATGTATTTGAGTTACTTTTCGTGATGCAAATTAATTGCTATGCTTTATAATTAAAGTTTTATTTATCATGCCTGTGTTTAAAGTTTTATGATCTTAACATGCATATGTTTTTTACATTAGATTGATCAAGTTTGTGTTAGTAGCATGTCACCTCAGAAATTAGAGTTTTATCGTTTACCTACTCGAGGACGAGTAGGAACTAAGCTTTAGAAAAGTTGTTATGGAAATATTCTCGGAATTGAAAATTCGAAGCCCGGAAGTCCTATTTTCCCCGGAAGCATCCAGAAGACCGAAGAGGAGCCGAAGAGGGGCAGCAGGGGGGCCACACCATAGGGTGGCGCGGCCCTGGCTGCGCCAGCTATAGGTGTGGCCCCCTGGACCTCCACCACCTTTTCCCTTTCGCCTATTTAAGCCCCCGGATGGAAAATCCTACACACCTGATCAAAATCCCCGAAAAAGTTCCGCATCTGCCGTCACCGTCAACCCCAGATCAGGGGGGTTCTGAAGCTGTTTCCGGCACCCTGCCAGAGAGGAGATCATCACCGGAGGCCTCTTCATCACCATGCCTGCCTCCGGAGTGATGCGTGACTAGTTCATCCTTGGACTACGGGTTCGTAGCTGTATCTAGATGGTTGTCTTCTCCTCATATGCCTCCATGTTTAGATCTCGTGAGCTGCATATCATGATCGAGATTGATCTTATGTAATTCTCTGTGATGTGTTTGCTGGGATCCGATGAATATTGACCTTATGCCAAGTTGATTATAGTCTTTATTTGCCTATGTTATTTGTGATCTTGCATGCTCTCCGTTGCTAGTGGTTATTCTGGCCAAGTAGTTGCTAGTGACTCCAAGAGGGAGTATTTATGCTCGATAGTGGGTTCATGCCTCCTTGTTGCCTTGTTCGTGTGACAGAAACATGAAGGGGGAGGATGTGATGTTGCCATTAGGGAGAAAACAGGGGTGAGAGTGCCTGTGTGCATAATCATTGCTTATGTTACACACTTTGTTTAATGCAATTATCTGTTGCTTGCAACTTAATACCTGAGGGGGTTCGGATGATAACCTGAGGGTGGATTATTAGTCATAGATGCAGATGGATGTCGGTCTATGTATATTGTTGTAATGCCCGCACTAAATAGCAATGCAATCTTCATGTCATATTGTGCACTATGGTGCAACCTTTATTTGTCAATTGCCCAGCTGTAATTTGTTCACCCAGCATGCTATCTTTTATGGAGAGACACCACCAGTGAAACTATGAACCCCGGTCCATTTTTCCACACTGTTAAACAAACCACAACAATTTCCTCCTTTCTTTATTTTCTGCAAGCATACACTGTTTTCCACACTATACGTCTAATCTTTGTTTTCAGCAAGACCGGTGAGATTGACAACCTCACTTTACCGTTGGGGCAAAGTATTTTGGTTGTGTTGTGTGCAGGTTCCATGTTGTTGCTGATACCGGTGAAGCGCCAGCACCACCGTCAGTGGCATCAACCTTCCGAAGGTCCTTTTTCTCCTATTAGATTGATAACCTTGGTTCTTAACTAAGGGGAATACCTACCACTATGCTCATCACACACTCTTGGGGTCTCCCAACAACCGTGTTATCACGAGAATCACATGTCTAGTCAGCACGCCACGCCAGCACACAGTCAACATCCTTGACCAATCACAGGAAGCCACGTGGCCAGCCTTTTATTCAAATTTTCTCCCGGTAGAATTATTTAGCAGTTTTACAGAAAATCCCATGTAAATTCAAATCATCATAAATTTTGATCCATAAGCCCAAATTTAGTAAACTTAGACTTTTTGAAATCAGCACAACATGTAGAAACTCTTGGCACTGTCAAAATTTAAATTTGACAATTTAAAATTTGTTCAATTTAAAATATGTGTGTTTGATGAAATTTGACATAATTCAAATTCTACAACTCCAAAAATTGCAAATAAAATATTTTTGGAAACCTTAGGATATGTACTTTCATATCCTCTGTCCCAAATAAGTTTTGAACAAAATAAATTTTAATTTAGATTTAAATTGTCTATTTAAGTATTTTTTACATATATTTTATTCTATAAATAATTTACATATTGTTCCTTTTGCAAATTTTGCTCCAAATAATAACCTTGAACCAGAGACATTAGTGTCTAACCATTTTGGACACCCTTGGACCATGACCATGTGATTTTGACCAAAAACCAACATAGAGATCCACCCATGTTATCATGTCTTAGAATTTGTTTCCATCCTTTATCTTTGATGTTTGTGGCTATTTTGAATCCAAGACCAAGTCCCTAGTATGTGTCAATCACATATAAGACCAACTAGTGAACCTTAAACACTACTACCATAGTTTTCTATCTACTTCTCCACTCCCCATTCTTGCTTCAAGAATTCACCAAGTTAGCAAAATGGAAATCAAGACTCAAGCACAAGAAGGCACTCCATTTTCGAATTGGTGGCAACATGAAGAGCTACAAGGAAGATCATTGAAGAAATTGAAGGAAGGACTTAGACCCCACAACAACTAGAAGCAACTCAAGGAAGTACAAGTGTATGAAGAAACCAAAGAGAAAACATCTACCTCTCTATTTCTATCTTCCTTCTTATTTCCTTTCTTTCCTAATTGACTTAATGGTATTTTGTGTCCATACCACTTTGTACCAACAAGTTAGAAAGCAATGAAGAATATATCAAGACCAAGAGAAGAATCCATCCAAGGAACAAGACTACAATGAAAATCATGAATATGAACTTCAAGAAAACAAGTATGTGAAGACTTGGAGAAAATCTATACAAGTTGAAGAATAACAAGTTGTTTTTGTCCAACCATTGACCCAAATAGAAAATCCCAATACTCTATCTTATTTTCTCTATTGTTACTTTAGTTAAGATAGTGAGATCACCTTGGTGAACTCTTGGAACTTCTTAGATAAATATGTTTTCAATAAAGTTTGATTACTACAAACTCAATCTAAACCATCCTTAGTTAACTATTAACCCCTTAACAATCATTGAACGAAGAGAGAATGAATCTTCAAACTCAAACCTTACCCTTGTCCTAGCCAACTTGGTTAAACCCTTTTGATATAGTTGTTTTGTATGTTTTCTTCCCTTGTGTGTTTGATTGCTAGTATGCTTGTTTATTTTGTTATTGTGTTTTCAGTGTATAGATTGTACGCAGATGTCAGGGGGATGATCCCCGGGTGCTTAGAGGAACCGGAAAGAAATATCCAACGACTAAGTCCTACTCGCGTACGCCCGGGGTGTCGTACGGGCACGCCCCGGGCGCCTCATCCAGCAGCCGGGCGAAGTCCTCGCCCGACTGCCAGTTGGTCAGCCGGACGGAAACCCCGCCCGGGTGGTCGAAAAGTCAAGGCAGTAGGGAAGGCATGGCTACACACGCCAACTCCTAGGCCTACGCATGCCACCGCGCTACTCTACTCCGATGGTACACCTACTCCCCGGCTCCTCGGGGTACTCAGGAATGGGCTCGCCATACCCGCGTACGGCAGACTGTACTTCAATATGAAGCTAGCTGGTACCTGCCTACCCCCGCGACACTTTCCGCATGGGTCCGCGGTACCCCGCATACGGATCGGGTACGAAAGCATGGGCAACAGGGAGTCCAGGAGTGGCCGTTGGGTACGAGAAGATTGGCATGTCCCTGTCACGGTACAGTGTGTGGTACGGCACCAACCAGACTCGGGGGCGCAAGGACGAGGGGCGCTTGTCCTAGAATCTCTCCGGCTGGCCTTGTACCAGCCGGCCCCCACCTGTAAGCTGGCCAGTCCGACAGTATATAAGGACTAGCCCAGCATCGATAGCGGAGGACATTCTCTTCTTCCTTCCAGTTTTACACTCAAACACAGCTCCCGGAGTAACTTTGTAACTTTTGCATCGATAATAAAGAGAGACAAGAAGGAGTAGGGGTTTTATCTCAACGTGAGGGCCCTGAACCTGGGTACATCGTGTGTCTACACACTTGCTACCCAATCCCACGCCAACGCCACCTTCTGCTAGCCTGTCCCCTCTTTAAACACCATTAGGAACACCTTCTGGTGCTGCCGTGATCTACACCACGACAGTTGGCGCCCACCGTGGGGCAGATGGCGACGGATGGGTCTGTGTTCTAAGGGGGACCATCTTCGTCCGAGACCGGGGGACGCGTTGTCACCGGCCTCGTGGTGACTTTCGGTACCGTTGATTGTGTGATCAACAACACCGGGGCCATCGAGGGTCCCACTCTCTCGGATAACGGTTTTGTTGTCCAGTTTGGCGAGCACCGCGTCTTCGTCGCCGTCGTCCCCGAGTTCCCCGCTAAGGTGCAGGTGTGCACCGATCGTCTCTGCAGGGAGGTGGTCGACGAAGAGGGAGGCAAGTCGCAGGACCATGCATAGTGCATGGTCACCCATCACCTGGATGAGGCTCCAGAGGGAAGCCGAAGCGCTGCACCACGCGGCTTCGTCGAGGACGTCCTCGAGAACCTTGCCGTACCCGCCAGCTCGGACGCGGACCCCGAGGAAGTGGCCGATGTGCTTGAGAAGATGCGCCAGCGCCAAGAACGTGGCCGCCACCCAACACCGGGTAGAGTCCCAGGTACGCGAGTTCAACACGGTACACAACTTCACTCATGTGCCGGTTGATCCCAGCCGCATGGGGGCAGTGCGCCAACGCGGGGGCAACCTCGTGCACGAGCTAGGGTCACAGCCACTCGACAGTCCCCGGCTTCCGCCAGCCGGTATACAGCACCTCGGCCAAGAACATGAGGGCTGCGGAAGCTGCCGCAGCTGAACTGCCCGACCTCCAAAGTGAAGACATGTTACGTCAGCAGCGCCGCCTGCAGGATCTCCTCAACGCCGCCAACTAGCAGCAGGCGACGCAGATTCGCCAGGCTGCATAAAAGACTCCCACCCAGGCCGCCGCAGCCAAGCCCGGAGGAGCCACCCAGTCGGATGCGCGCGGCCCCGTCTCGCAGGCAGCCGGTGCCACGTACGCCGCCGACAGGCGCCATCGCCAAACCCCGCCCACGTGCCGCCGCGAGGCGATGGTAGCGTCAACTCCGGCTACCAGCCTAGACGTCACACCGAACCGGCTGTAGGGGCAGTCGGTACCGCGAGAACGATAACCGTCAGCCAGGCTACTACGGCCTGCAGCCGGCTGCCTCGGCATGCCGTTACTACCAACCGCCTCCCCCAGGAGGCTACCAACCGGCTACACGAGGCGGGCACTTGCCCGACATCGGCGAGCACCAGCCGGCTCGCGCCGCCTTGCACGACGGCTTCCGGCAGGCGGATCCGGGTGCCCGGGTCCACCTCACCAACGCTCGCGATCGCCTGGGCGCATTTGGCCCAGCCACCGGTATCGACGCCCGGCAGCGCATCAACACCCTCGAAACATCCCGAATCCTCGAAGAGGAGGACATGGTCGGCCACCAGTGCCTCGGGCCACGTATGACTACGGAGCCTTTCCCAAGGGGTTTCCAGCTCCCCAGGGACACACCCAAGTATGACAGGACGACCAAGCAGACGACCAAGCCGGAGGATTGGCTCGTCGACTATGTCACCCGAGTCGGCATAGCAGGCGGCAACCAGAGAGTGGCGGTGCGCTACGCATCTCTCATGATGAAGGACGCGACACACACATGGGTAAACAGTCTACCTGACCAGGTGGTCCAACCTGCGCAACACGTGCGAGGGGGTGCAAGAGCACCAAGCTATCACCTACTTCATCAACGGGTGCTTAGACGGCACCATGCTGAAGCATAAGCTCTTCCGGACAGAGCCAAAGTCGATGGAGCATCTCATGCTTGTCGCGGACAAGTACGCCATGACGGACTCGTTCATGAAGATCCCGATCCGGCTAGACGCAAACGGCGCACTGATCGCGGCAACGAAGCCGGTGCCAACAAGATGCGCGCGGACAGTGGCGGAAACGGCCTACGGTCCCAGATGCGCCGAATCTTTGACGCCTCGTGGGACGGGAGGGCATAGAGGCAAGGTAGGCGATGGGATGGCCGGGGCGGCGTGCGGGGTTGACCGGGGCTGGGTCGCTGGGTCGGTGGCCGGGGACTACGCACTGCGCTACGAGGCCTGGTAGGAGACGGAGATAAAAGTCAGAATTGTTTCGCGCGAGTGAGCGCTCACGACAACTTATCGGCGCAGCTGCGAGAATAGGTATTTAGCTTAACTTTAATATATATCCAGAGGTATTGCCTTTTATTAATCAATCATGACTTCATATTAAAATATGGACCTAATGATTTTTACCACGTTTCATGCATAATTCAACATATACTCACTCCGTCTCAAAATAAGTGTCAATAGAAATGGCCTAAAATGGACATATCTAGCCCCTAAATACATCCATTCTAATGACGGTTATTTTGAGACGGAGAGTACTTATATTCGCTTTTCTATGTCAGCAAGATTCTAAATTATTATTCTTTTTTGCCTTTTGTAATGACGAAATATCTCTATGAGGACAAAAAACAAACTGTGTGACGATGACTAGTTTGATGTCCTGGTGCTATGCAGTTAAAGTTGTGACATATGATTTCAAACCTTGAAAAACAGGAAAAAAATATGGAATCTACGTTCATGTGGCGCAATCAGCTACTCCAGAAGAGTCATCTAAAGCTGAAAACTCTCGTCAAGAAAAGTCACCTGCATAAATCAAATGATTAGGATCAGGAAGGAGCAGATATCAGAACTTATGCAGAGCCGTCCCGTGTCGGCTTTGCTCTCCTTCCATCAGTCAGCCTGTTTTCCCGTCGAAGCCAGTAAGACTAGTTTGACTTAACCAAATGGGCCCAGACCAACATAATTCCCAGATGCCATCTGGCAGATGGGCTGGGCTCCGTTTATCTCACTCCCACCAACCAAATGGGCCCAGACCAACGAGTGCGCCTGTGCTCAGACCGAATAGGCGAGGACGCGCTGCAGCGCTAGATGCCCGGTTTTTAGTCCCACCTCGCTACTTTAGCAGCGTTCCGACCAGCTTATAAGGCGGAGAGTGAGCTGTTGTAGCACGACCTTACTTGAACAGGATCTGTTCTATAGGATCGTACCGCTGCATCCTTTACCAATAAGGAGACAAGCACATAAGTCTGGTTGATGCTTCTGATCTCTGGGCCAGAGCGTGATTAACGGCCTGGGTTCTCCTGATGGGAGACATCCGACGGCTGTAGAGGATCGTTCCTGCCTGGCTCACGCCGGTGCAGGGTGGCCCAGAGGTTGTCTGACAGACAATACAAATCTTTTTTGCAGAGGTATTTTTTTTCATTGAATTTGCACACGGCTGAGAATGTTTTTTTTCCTTATTACTTTGTCAGCTCCTGTAGGGTGTAAGCCACCGCACATCTCCGTGATCATACATCCTCTCGACAGGAACTTCCAATGAATGCGTGCCTAAGGATTTGATATGAAAAGCATTATTCAGCTGTACATCTTGCAACAACAGCAACAAGGGGCATGATTTTCTTCACATGCACGTGCACCTTTATCTGATACAGTACTACACAACGCGATCTCTTGCCGGAGCAGTAAGTGGCCACCACACGTAAATTAGGAGCACCCGATTCCTCACCTGGATTAGGCATCTAGCGTTCGTTCTGGTTCCTGATCTGCCTCTCTGGCCATTGGCTCTGTCAGAGACGCGTGCTTTCCCGACGCATCATCGATGCCACCCTGAGAATCATCAGAAGCTGGGCCTTCACTTGTATTACAGACTACTCCTATCAAAATTACAGCTTTCCCACAAAATTCTCAGGTCACATCAGTTTATCCACAATTCACAGCTTACAACAGCTTTTCCAGGCCAAACAGACCTTAAGTATCTCCTATGGGATTTCCCCCTTAAAGGAGTTACCAGAAAGTTTCAGAGATGTAAGTTTTGCTAGATTGCCAAGGCTTGCCGGAATGCTGCCATCCAGAAAGTTATTAGATAGGTCAAGGCTCTGGACGCTAGGAAGCTGGGCAATATCAAGCGGTAAGGTGCCTGTGAAAAGGTTATCCCAATCATGCTCTGTTTTGTCATAGAATAAATAATCAGAAAAGTGCAGATATACAGGTGAAGAACTGAAAGTTTGACAGAGGGAAGAGAAATAGAACTTATGAAAGAGCAGTAGTAATGGACTAACTCCATCACACAAGGCTCGATCAATATAGAAGTATGGTGGCTAGTTGTCCCTCGGCCGGCAAGCGTGACTCTGCCATGAAGTTAGCTGCGCCAAAGGTGCAGGGATAAGGGAGTGATTGTCTAACAACTACGTAGCCTTGGAGATGAGAAATATTAATGATAGCAATGGCTTCCTTGTATAGACATCTCTCAAGAATCAATCTCAATATAGCCTACCTAGCTACTAGATAATATATCAAACACTTAATCTGTATCCTGCATAACTAATTAAACTACTTAGGAGAATAGATAACTTTTTTTTTTTGAGTTTTCACCGGGGGAGCACAAAAGGCTCCCACATGAATTTCCCATATATCAAACGGCATGTCGATTACATTTTACAACTTTACAAGCCGTGGCACGCACGGGTGGGGTGGGGGGGAGACACCAGCTACCTAAGCGAGGTAAACTTACATTCAGAGATGGAATTCAGAGACGTGGGGGGCGGAGGAAAGCGAGCCGGTGGTCCACATCAGCGCGCTGTTCGCGCGGGAGACGAACGCGCAGTGTCGTGGCAGCATTTGCGAACGCGCAGCAGGGATGGTTCCTCGCCGTTGAAAACCACGCCATTGATTATGATTGGAATGTTAAGCCCGCAGTGGGGCATTCTGGGGGTTTGGTGTTGGCGGTCAGACTGGATAGATACGAGGTCATTAGTAGAGAACAAGGTGATTTCTTTGTCAGTTCGGTGGTCCGTGATCTTTCTAATTCTCTGTGTTGGGAGATTTTGAATATTTACGGTCCGGTGGCGCCTGATAGGAAAGATGATTTCTTTGCGGAAATAACTGACAAGGTTTTGCGAGCTAGGGTTCCGGTTTGTTTAGGGGGAGACTTCAACCTAATCAGGTTTGATCATGAAAAAAACAGGGGTGCTCTCCACAGGAGTCTCATGCTTAAATTTAATGTGATGATAGATCTGTTGCAACTTAAAGAATTGCGTCGAAGTGGATGCCGTTTTACTTGGACCAATAAGCAACCTCAGCCTACTATGGAAGTGTTAGATAGAATCTTGGTATCAACCTCTTGGGAAGCATTGTTCCCTCTCTCTTTAGTGTTCTCGCCAACCAGATCGGGATCGGATCACTGCCCCATCTTGGTTGATTTGGGTACCTCCCAGCCGCCCAAACCAAGTTTGTTTCGGGTGGAAGCGTCTTGGTTTGAGCGTCCTGGTTTTGTTAATTTGGTTAAGGCGAAGTGGCCAATCAGATCTCGGGGTCGGGTGCTAGATTACTGGAAAACGCAACAAACAGACTTGATGAGATTTTTACGCGGCTGGTCTAGAAATGATAGAGGGGAGTTTGTTAGGTTAAAAAAAAACCTTACAGCTAGCCTTAAGGAACTTGATGAGTTGGGAGACCTGAATCTCTTATCGGAGGAGGACTGGTCTCATAGATACGCGCTTGAAGAACAACTGTCCCAGGTTTTTGCCGAAGAGGAGAAATACTGGCATGTGAGAGGAGGGGAAAACTGGCTCGCGAAAGGAGACAATAACACGGCGTTCTTCCACTCGGTGGCGAATGGGAGACGTAGGAAGACTTCGATTCTCTCCCTGGAGGATGAGGGGTTTACTATCGAGGATTCGGAACAACTCAAAGTTCATGTTACTGACTACTACCGCGGTCTTTTTGGACAGGAGCCGGGCTCGCAGGTTAAATTAGACCAGACTTTTTGGGAAGACACATTGTTAGTGTCTGTTGAGGATAATGTGGCGTTGGCCAGTCCTTTCTCAATGGAGGAAATTACGGAGGCTATGAAGTCTATGAAGACAAATACAGCGCCGGGTCCGGACGGATTCACGGTTCTGTTTTACAAGGAGTTTTGGCCGATGGTCAAAGATAGTGTCAAGGAAATGTTTGATGAACTTCATGCGGGGACCCTTAGTTTGGGAAGGCTAAACTACGGGATAATCATTCTAATCCCAAAGATTAAAGAAGCGAACATCATTAAGCAGTTCCGTCCTATCTGTCTTCTTAATGTGATCTTCAAACTGATAACCAAAGTTCTAACTGCCAGATTGACTCCCATTGCGGAAAAAATAGTTGATATCACTCAAACGGCGTTTATTCCGGGGCGGCACATCCTGGAAGGGGTCTCGGTGCTGCACGAAGTGGTGCATGAGCTACATAGAACGAATGCTAAAGGGATTATTCTCAAATTGGACTTCGAGAAAGCGTATGATAGGGTCCAGTGGCCGTTCCTCCTTGAGGTGCTCAAGGGCAAAGGCTTTAACGATGGGTGGATTTCGTGGATTGCTTTGGCTGTGCAAACGGGCAAAGTTTGTGTGAATCTGAACGGGGAAAATGGCGAGTACTTTCGGACTTATAGGGGGTTGAGGCAGGGGGATCCTTTATCTCCGTTACTGTTTGACTTAGTGGCTGATGTTTTGGGCAACCTAATTTCTAAAGCAAAAGCTAATGGCCATCTGAGAGGCTTGGTGCCTCATCTGGTTGACGGGGGTATTTCTCATCTACAGTATGCGGATGATACGCTGCTTTTCTTGGAGTTGGAAGACCAATCGATAGCCATGCTTAAATTCTTGCTTTACTGTTACGAGGCACTGTCGGGTTTGAAAATTAATTATGAAAAAAGTGAAGCGTTTGTGTTTGGGGTGGAACAGGAGGAGAAAGTGAGGGTTGCTAACCTCTTTAACTGTGAGCTTGGGTCTTTTCCAATGAGGTACTTAGGGGTGCCAATCTCTAACCGAAAATTGCTTGCCTCTGATCTGGAGTTCCTTCCAGACAAAGTTCACAAGAAACTGGGGGGTTGGAAGCCTGTGTCTTCGGGGGGGAGGAAAATTCTGATTGATTCTTGTCTTAGCAATTTACCAACTTATGTGATGGGATTTTACTTAATTCCGGAAGGGATTCATTACAAAATGGACATGCATCGAGCTCGGTTTTTTTGGGAGGGGGCTAATGAATCCGGAAAGTATCACATGGTGCGGTGGGAGGATCTGGCTCGGCCGATTGAATTTGGTGGTTTGGGGTTTGCGGAAACTAGAGCTAAAAACATTGCGTTACTAGCCAAATGGATCGTTAAGTTGGAAAGAGGGGATCAAGACTTGAGTTGCCAAATCCTCCGTAAAAAATATTTGGGTGATGGGGGTTTCTTCCAATCTGAGGCTGCGGGTGGTTCGCAGTTCTGGAAAGGTCTGCACGCGATCAAGGACTGGGTCCGTAGAGGGATTAGGTTTGAGGTGGGTAATGGCCTAGGTGTTAGTTTCTGGAATGACGTTTGGCATGGCCCGGTGGCGTTGAAAATTGCTTTCCCGCGGATTTTTGCGATTTGTAACCAGCAGCAGGCTCTGGTTGCTGAAGTGCTGACCCCCCGGGGTTTGTCACTGACTTTTCGTAGGTCCTTTGGACCGGCCGAGGGCGCAGAGTGGGAGGAGCTCGGGTCGTACATTAGGGATGTAGACCTGGAGGTGGGGAGAAAAGATGTCGGGAAGTGGGTTCTGGGAAGCGATCATGGTTTCACGGCTAAGTCCCTATATAGAGAACTTCTGCATTCAGGTGTCGTGGCGGATGAGTTGAGAGGTCTTTGGAAAACTAACAGTCCACTAAAGATTAAAATCTTTTCCTGGATGTGTCTTAGAGGTAGAATTCAAGTGGCCAAACACCTGGTGTCGAAGGGATGGCCGGGTGCTAGTGGCTGCAAGTTCTGTGGAGAAGAAGAATCGGTAGATCATCTTCTTTTCCAGTGCCCCATTTCTCATTTTCTTTGGTGGTGCATCAAGGAGGGGCTTGGGTGGGAGAGTACCCCCTTCTCCAGGGAGGACTGTGAGTGGATGCTTAGGAACCTTAGAAACCGCGAAACACAGCTGGCGATGTGGGCAGTTTGTGAAGCGGCCTTCTGGGTGATCTGGTTGACAAGAAATGATTTTGTCTTCAATGATAAAATCCCTAATTCTCCTCTTAACAATTTGTTTTCTGTTGTTTCTCTACTGAATCAGTGGAGGAGTCTCCTACCATCAAAGCATAAGGTGCGGCTGGACCCGATTTTGGAGAAGCTGAAGGAGAAGGTGATGATGCTGAAATTGGTGGTCGTTCCACGTGGAGGAGTTGGTTGATCTGGTGTTGCCCCTGCGTGGGAGTTTCTCGGGCCTATTTGGCTTGTTTTTTAACTGTGTCGTTGTGCTGCTACGCTTACACTTTTAAGCGCTTTGCTTTTGTAAACTTGGATGTGTTGCTGGTGTGGTGGCTGCTTTCCTAAAGCAGGGCAATAAAGTGCCTTTTCTCTAAAACCACGCCATTGCGATGTTTCCATAGCTCCCAGATGCAGAGAATGCGGAGCGTGCTCGCCGTGCGAGCAGGCACCCCGGCAGGTAGAGGGCAGGACGCAGCGTCTTCAGAGCTTCTTGTGGGATCGGCGTGAGCACCTAGCGCAGCCCAGAATTGCTGAGCAAAAACGCACTGAAAGGCGATGTGAGCCCCGGTTTCCGTCGTGCAGTCGCACATCGGGCATCTGCTCACGTCAGGCCGAAGGATACCTTTACGGATCAGGTTGGAGCGGCATTGGGTGCGCCCCAGCATGAAGAGCCAAGTGAAGAATTTTGCACGGGAGGGGGCGTGCGTGGACCAGACGAACTCGACGTGGGCAAACTTGGCGCCACCGAACGTGCACAGTCTGTAGAGCGCGGAGTTCTTGAGCTTGTTCTCGGAAGTCCCACAGAGCGGCAGTGAGCGGGAGTCGAGGACGGTGTCGTTGTCGAGCTGGAGAGAGGACATGAACTGCAAGAGCGCGAGTCGTTGCCGAGCAGCGGTGGGCGACAGGCGGGGGACGAGAGCACTGTCCAAGCCGTGCTCGACCAGTTGACGAACCGTTGCGTTCGGCGAGGTGCAGTGGTGAGCAGCTCCGGCATCACGATGGCCAGAGGACCCATGGACGTCCACGAGTCGTGCCAGAACGAGGAACGCGCGCCACTCCCAACACAAACGGTGGTGATCGCCCGGTAGAGAGGCAGTAGCCGCAGTAGACCTCTCCAGTGTGCACCGCACAAGGGGTCGGAGGCGACGACGTCGTCAAGCGGTGTGCCATGCAGCAAAGCCCAGACCCACCGGGGCCAGGATTGGTCGGTGGCGTTGTGCAGCCGGTGGAGGAGTTTCACCTGCAAGCACGTGTTCTGGGTGTCGATGGCACGCACGCCGAGCCCTCCTTCCTCCTTCGAGCGGCAGACGTAGTCCCATGCCACAAGGCATTGTGCGCCGGAGACCCGATCACTTGCAGCCCAGAGGAACGCACGCCGACGTCTGTCTAGAGCTTCGATCACGCCAGCTGGGAGGGACAGGCCCCCCATAGCATACGAAGGGAGCGCGTCGAGCATGGAGTTCACCAGGACAAGACGACCAGCAGGGGAGAGGAGGAGAGCCCGCCAGCCCGACAGGTACCTATCCACTTTGGCAATCGGCGGGAAAAACGCGTCCAGACTGAGTTTTTCAGCAGAGAGCGGCAAGCCTAGGTACGTCTGGGGAAACCTTCAACACGGCATTGTAGCGTGGATTGGATTTTGGCGAGGAGGACGGAAGGAGTGTGCAAAGGCACGATGGTACTCTTGTGAAAATTGATCTAGAGGCCGGTATAATCGGCGAACTGCTGAAGGAGGAGGCGCAGTCTGACAGCGGAGGCAGCGTCCGCTCGCACGATGATCAAGGTATCATCTGCGTATTGCAAGACGGGGAAAGGGGCATCATCGACGATCGGGTGGCGGATCGTGGAGTCAGAGTGGATGAGGCGCTGAAGGACGTCGGCCACAATGAGAAAGAGGTAAGACGAGAGCGGATCGCCCTGTCGCAGGCCGCGGAGACAGCGGATCCATTTCCCCGGGATGCCATTGAGGAGGACGGCGGAGTGGGAGGACGTAAAGATCGTCTCAAGCCAGTCACACCACAGTTGGGGGAAGCCTCTTGCCAGCATTATCTCACGCAGGCAGCCCCGGTTTAATGAGTCGAAGGCACGCGCGAAATCAAGCTTGATGACGATGGTGGGGCAATGGCAAGTTTGGATGAGTTCGGTGGCTTAGACGAAATTTTCGGCGATCCTGCGGCCAGCAAGAAACCCAGTCTGATCAATGTCGTGATTTGGGCGATTTTGAGTTGGAGGCGAGAGGTGAGGGCTTTGCAGATGGATTTCATGGAGGTGTTTTGGAGGGAGATGGGGCGGAAGGAGGACGGAGAGAGGAGCCCCTCTTTTTTTGGAAGAAGAACGACATGGGCGCGGTTTATGCAGGAAAGGTCGGCGGTTTTTGAGTGGAACTGGGCAAAGAGGCGTGTGAGAGAGGGCAGTACCACGTCCCACGCAGCTTTGTAGAATGCAGGGCCGAGCCCGTCTGGCCCGAGAGCACTAGTCACGTCCATGGCGTGGAAGGCCTGTTTGATCTCGGGGACCATGAAAGGCTGGATCAGGCTGGAGCAGTCGATGGCGGGGCAGCCGTCGTAGAGGGATGCAAGGTCGATGTTAGAGCGGGCAACGACAGCCTGACCAAGGTTGTCGAGGAAGAAACGATGCAAGGCCGCTGCCTTGGCATCATGAGTGGCAACCACCGTGCCGTCGACGTCGAGGCAGCGAATGGTGTTGCGGCGCATCCGCTGCGACGCGCGGGCGTGGAAAAACCTCGTGTTCTCGTCGCCCTCCGCCACAACACGGAATTTTCCACACTGTTTCCAGTAAGCAACGCGCTCGGAGACGACACGTTCGAGCGTGGACCTGCACAGGGAGTGAAGACCAAATTCGTCGAGAGAGAGCGATCACACTTCCTCGAACCAATCAAGAATAAGCAATTTTTCTCGAGGGCAGAGGAGATGGGCTGAGTTTTACGCCAAACCTTGACGGCCGAGCGGTAGGACTTCAATCTTGCAGCGATGTCTCCTGCGGCATCAGCCCGAGGGCGCGGTGTGGACCAGGACGGTAGGATGGAGGGGAGGACGGAGTTGTTCAGCAGCCAAGCAGCTTCGAATCGGAAGCAGTGGGTGCGAGGGATAGCATTAGTTGCGGTCAGAAGGAGGGGGGAGTGATCGGAGGTGGGTCTAGGTAGCGAGGTGAGGGATGAGTTGGGTTGAGCTGTGTTCCAATATTGGTTGAAAAGGGCACGGTCGAGCCGGGCGAGGATGGGGTTGTGCAGTTTGTTGGACCAAGTGTATAGGCAATCAAGAAGGGGGGGGGTTGAAAAGACCTAGGTTGCGTATGGTGTCGTTGAAGGAGGCGGCGAGATTTTGATCGAAATTTTCGTTGTTTTTTGTCCGAGGGGTCGCGTAGCAGGTTGAAATCACCGATGATAAGCCAAGGGAGAGAGTAGACGGTGCCTAGCTGCTCGAGCTTGAAGAGAAACGCAGGCGAGAGTGTGTGGTTAGCAGGGGCATAGACGTTGGTGACGGCGAAAGTGAGATCGGATAGGGTGGAGTTGAGGACAGTCGTGAGCGTGTAGTCGCCTTTGCGGCAGGAGGCAATGGTGAACAGGTTGGGGTTCCACGCCGTCAGAATGCCGCCCGAGGAACCGACAGCGTCAACCGTGTCTAAGGCAGAGAGAGACGAAGAAGCGGCGATGTGGATGGAGATAGATGTAAGCTTAGTCTCCTGCACACAGATTATATCGGGGGAGGCAGAAGAGATCGCGTTACGCACATGAGGTCATTTTTTCATGGACCCAAGGCCTTGCATGTTCCAAGTTTCCACGATGATTTTCCTAGTGGCGTTACACATGGGAAGAAACAACACCAGTAGCATACATGCAAGCTAAAGAAGGGGGGGGGGGCGAACAGGGCGCTGATAGGGGCTTTGATGCCACAACCCGGGAGGCATGGATCAGAGAACACACTAAACATCGACACCAGTTGGCTCCAATGATGGTGAGGCGGTGGCGGTGAGAGCGGTGACAGTGTTCTTGCGTAGCGGCTTCGTGCAGGCGGAAGAATAGATAACTTGAGTGGAAAAAATCATCCTAGACGCAGACTGCAGTCCTGTGAGTGATCCGGTGCTCGCCATCCCTTGAGTGGAGAACAGAAACCTTAGTTGGCTCAATTTGCTCGAGCTTCCTTGAGGCGAACTAGAGAAGACCGGCAAGAACTCAATCACCATAAGAACCAATTGTCTACTTGTGTGGTTTACATGTTGTTCTTTAGTTTGTGCTTTTACATTTCTAAAATTTCATTGCTTGCGTGATGTAAAAACAAACTAGGATTGCCTCGACCTATCTAAATGGTATTGGTGCACCATGCACTTAGCTAATTCTAGATTATTAGGCATTGAATGGTTCAAAATCAATTTTTGTCAATTCTTCACAACATCCGGTTTTGGCTAGGAGGTTTTAAAAGGTCTACTTAATTAACATAAGTGCTATTGGATATCAATATTTATTGTTAATGTTGAGATCCATTCCTTTAGTTGGAAGTTCCAACCATGTACCTGAGTTACATTGGTGCGATCTAAACAGTCGATACAATTTGTTCTGATAGTGCCATCCTGCTCCCGAATTTTCTCGCCTTTCTCATTCAATAGGAGGTACCTTTACCACAATATTATCAGCAATACCGAAAAAAAAAGAATCTCAAAAATAAATCAAGAGCAAACATATAGCACAAAAATATGCATAGCCCCTCAGAGTTTTCTTTCCTTTTCTTCCATAAGACAGAAATCTGGAAAAGCTATACAAGCCAGTTAACAAGAGCATGGCTAAGTGCTAACACAATTGTAGATGCTCTTGATTTTTCCTACTTTGCCAGGAACTCCATTTACCAAGAGAAATATATGCACTAGTTTTTCCAAGGCTCCAACGAATACTCAAACCTTAGAAGTGCAGAAGAAAAGGAATCATTGTTTTCTAATAAGAGCACATGATTGTGGGTATATGGTGGTAGCACTTTTTATATTGTAAAATCAAGAAGCGCAAAAAACGTCACTTTAGTATCAAGCAGCGTCACAAAACAAACTAGTAGTGCATCACTGATCATCACCTTGAATATAAGTAGCACAATATTGGAAGACCTCAAAGGGCAACCAGATCATATCAATCCTACATTTATGCTATAATTTGTGCGATTGTAAAGGAATGAGCATCCATGCATCTCTCAGTGGTAAAGAGATTGCCTGATTGCAGACAGGAAAGTGAAAAATTATGCAACCAAAGAAAGTAAAATCAAACTTAAATGTACAAAAATTATAGTAGTATGCCATGGAACACACAATATTATATATTGTAGCAACATACCCATGTTTCTTCAGATAATCCTCAATTTGCTCATGGAGCTGAGAAAGGCGCTCAAAATGAATATGACCATAAATACGATGGAAGTAAAAATGCATATATGACATGTCTGCATGACACGAACTTATATACACACTTAGCTACTGAAAAGCTATATGATAACTCCACAGTGGGCACAAACAGCAAAAGAATGCATTACCTTAAATCATCTTTGAGAATAGGCTCTATAGATTTTGCATATCTTTAACGGAGTGAACCTTCACCACCATTTCTGAATATAGCCATATAGGAATTAAGAAAGGTAAAGAATGAACATTACATGGAAAACAGAATAATGTTAACAAAAGAATATGGAAGTGCTCTGTGCTAAAGACAAATCCGTCAGTAAATATTTCATCACGTATTATACAAAATTGCCAAAAATCTACATAACATAAGCTGATGGAACAACTTAATTCCATGTAAACAAATAAAATATAATAAATATTCCAAAGAAATATATGGCATGCAGGTATACAATAATTATGGGAAACCGCCAATCCTTAAAATGAAGAATTTGAATCTGATTTGATAAACAGACAGCTTAAATGGGGGCAGAACACACATGTGATGCTATTTTTCTGAAGCAAATATCTCTTAGTTTGGACAGAACACTAAATTGAGTTAAAATTCCAAGAGCACAGTACTTACTGTGTTGACAATATCAACAGCCAAGACAGCTCCATATTTCTTTTGTAAGTCATTGAAGTGCCTCTCAAGTACACGTGGCTGAAGAACAGAGAAAGAAGCCCAAGGAAAATTAAAAGGAAAGAAAATATTGCATTACAGAAAAACAAGTTCATTTGAAAGACATATTGGTGTACATCAACAAGGTCATCATAACAATGTATAAGTTGAGAGAGTTCACCGGTTCCTTCTATCCAACAACGTCAAAGCTAGGTTTGTATGTCAAATCAACAATCTGCTCCCACAAGAATGGCATAGAAGTATAGAACCTCGTACCTACAAAACATATAATTTTGTCAAGATATTTAAAGGTGGTCAAAGAATTTATTTTTAAACCCAGAAGGCCTGAACCAGCTAATAAAGAATATTATCATAAATATTAAAATAAATGAATTGATGAAATTGTTCGTATGTATGAAGAAACTTACTTGTACATAGGATGTTGTATACCCTTTGGATTGCACTAGATGCTCTTATTCGACGAAGTTTGCAGCATAACCCTCTTGATCAGCTCCTCGTCTCCACATACGAGTACCTTCAGTAAAAAAAAATATCAACTATTATTCGGTCATAGCAAATTGAGTTTCTGAAGAACAATAAATCAGGATAAACATTATAACAAAAAAATTGATTACATGTATTAAAATTTATATCAGTAGCATTGATTGAAGGAAACTTGTAAACAATCTTATGTTGATGCTTCATAAACCTCATGTATCCTGCCTGTGCACCTACGTGCAATGAGGGTTACATCTACCTTCTCAGACCCAACTTCTGCATGGATATTCTGAAAACGCGATATTTAGTTAAGTTGCAGCAACTCATATTATCATGAAGGATTCACCAAATTTCAAATAAAAATACATCATCTTATATAGCTGGTATTGACAAGGTGTATATCCCATGATAAGACAAGGATATTGCCTTGAATGACTGGCAATAAGTACTGGTCCAGCTGTTAATATAAAAAAAAGGAATCAAACACTTTGCATATATTAGTTCTAACTTCTTTAAACTGGAAATCAAGTAAATGGTGAAAAAAATATCTTACTTTGTTCTCGATTAGAGGTTCCAACAAGTAGCTATTCCAGAGAAATCTCGGTTCTCCCTAAAAATAATAATGTTCATTCATCTGAGCAAGAATAGTTCTACACTGTCGGGACGGAGAAGTTCCCCCGGAGCCATCTCCATCGACTCCACCGTCATCTTCATCGCCGTTGTTGTCTCCTATGATGAGGAGGGAGTAGTTCTCCCCCGGGGATGAGGGCTCTACCGGCAGCTATGTGTTCAATCTCTCTCTCCCATTGTGTGATCTTTATGTGATCATGAGCTTTGTAATATAGTTGAATATGTAGATGTACTCTTGATCTGTTATGCTACTCAAGTGATTTTGTTATGAGATCTCCGTAGACACTTTGATCACGGTGTAAAGGTGACAGTGTGTGCACCGTGTGGTTTAGTATGATATTAATATCTTGTGTTGGATGACCCTATGAAATTGTGGTGTTTGTCTAGTACCTTCTAGGGCGCTCATAGTGACAGCGTGAGGTTAACTAGATAGGAGAATGCGACTTTGAGTAGTGCTGTTATAGCCCTACGCAATGAATTGGTGTTTGTTATTCGACAGGAGAGTGGTTCGGAGTAGTATAGTGAAGAGAGATATTTATGCATTCAATTATGTTATTATTGTTGAGAGTGTTCACTAGTCAAAGTATGATCCCTAGGCCTTGTTTAATCATTGAAACACCGTTTACAATCAGTTCTGCTACATGTTTGCTTGCTTCCATTTTTATTTCAGATTGTAATTATCACTTATAATCATCCATATTACTTGTATTTTACTCTCTCTTCGCTGAACTAGTGCACCTATACAACTGACAATTGTATTAGGTGTGTTGGGGACACAAGAGACTTCTTGTATCGTGATTGCAAGGTTGCTTGAGAGGGATTCCTTTGACCTCTTCCTCCCTGAGTTCGATAGACCTTGGGTAATCCACTTAAGGGAAACTTGCTGATGTTCTGCAAACCTCTGCACTTGGAGGCCCAACACTTTTTACAAGAATAGAAGCGTGCGTAGACATCAAACTCTCCCCGGCACCTGCCGGAGAGGGGAATCGTCACCGGAGGGCTCTTCACCACCATACCTGCCTCCGGAGTGATGCGTGAGTAGTTCATCCTTGGACTACAGGTCTATAGAAGTAGCTAGATGGTTGTCTTCTCCTTTTTATGCCATCATGTTTAGATCTTGTGATCTTCCTAACATGGTCAAGATCATCTTTTTTTAATTTTACATGTTGTGTTTGCTAGGATTCGATGAATATTGAATACTATGTCAAACTGATTATAGATCTGCCATATATATTATTTTTGATCTTGCATGCTCTCCGTTACTAGTATATGCTCTGGCCTCCAGTAATGTGGGAGAGTGACAATAGCTTCTAAGATTATGGATGTGTTGTTTCCACTAGGGGTAAAACAACAATACTTTTCCTAAGGATAATTGTATTGTTTACATTACACACGTTACTTAGTGCAGTAATCTGTTGCTTGCAACTTAATACCCAAAGTTTGCTCTGATGACATCTCGAGGGTGGATTATTAGTCATAGATGTAGTTGGATGAAGGTGTATGTATCATGGTGTAATGCCCAAATGAATCTCATAGTAATCATCATGTCATGTATATGCATTACGATGCATTCTGTTTTGTCCATTGCCCAGCTGTAATTTGTTCACCCAACATGTTATTTATACACCACTAGATAACTATGGACCCCGGTCCATTCTTTTATACTGATAATACAACCTACGGAAAACACTTTTCTTTTTCACTACAAACACTATTCTAATTTGATTCACTACAAATAAACATCATTTTCCACACTATACTTCTAATCCTTTGTTTTCAGGAAGACCAGTGAGATTGACAACCTCACTGTTTTGTGGGGCAAAGTATCTTGATTTTGTTGTGTGCAGATTCCACGTTACTGCTGAGCCTGGTAGTGCGCCCTGCCAACATCAGCTGTCAACAACCTTCAGAAGTGATTTATTTCTCCTACTGGTCCGATTAAACCTTGGTTTCATTCTTAAGGAAAATCTTGCTTTTGTACTCATCATACGTTCCTCTTGGGGTCTCCCGACGAACGTGTGTCCACATGCCATCACATCTCCGTTACTACTAATAAATTGTGTGCAGCAAGATTGTGACGCCCCGAGATCGGGCACTATGCAGATTTCAGCATTTCCGCCAAAAATCCACATAATAACCGATTTCAGGTTGCCACTTGTGATAACATTACAACAGTTCACGAATATTCCGCAACAACAACAGAAAAGATATATACAAGACGACTCAAACGAGTCAAGGATACAACTGATACAATACAAAGATCCAAATAACAGCGGAAGAAACAACATAGTGTCCGACTACGGACAAGATACAAATTGGACTAAGAGTCCTGAAGATAACCGATGGCGTCCAATCCCTGCCCAGGCCAAGCCGGAGGGATTCCCAAGCTAACGTCGTCAGACTTCAAACCTGTTGACTGCAATGTGGAATATGCAGCCACGAGAAGGATTCGTGGGTCAGTACGGTTAAGTACTGGCAAGTGGATAAACCATACTCACAAGATACCAGCGTAACCAATCATCACAAGATACAAATACTTTGGGTTCAACGGGAAGGAAAGGATTATTGCAAAGAAGCGGCAGCGGGCTGCACTAACTAACTACAGAGACTCGCTACAACATCCGGCTAAAAGAAAGGGATAAGATAGCGCGACAAAACCAACTATAATTACTCACCAAACAATACCCATCCAGTGTTACCCCCTACTAAGGAAGCAACCCAAGGAAACCCACACTGTTGATTAAGGTGAAGTTCAGGTTATTGTGACAACATTCCTATTACTAGTCAAATTATTATTAATTAGGTGTAAGTTGTCTGAGTACTTGTTAGCCAGCACTTTCACCAAATCGTCACATAACCGCGGACAACACGGCTTCTCGAGAAGATTCATCCCTGCAGGGTGCGCTACAGTACCCGTACACACTCAAGCCACCAACTAAAACTCAGGTTGGCTCGACACGACCCAAACCGTCTCTACAACCCATCCTAGGAGCCACGGAGCTATAAGGTCCCGGCCAGTCCGACCTAACCTAAGCGCAAGGGTGAAAACCACACCCCCCGGCACCACAGGCCTCGCCCTATATGCATCATCATCATAACCATCATAATCATCATCAACCATGGGGGCGCCTCCCATTATGCATATGAGCAAATGGAACACCCGAACTAAGTGTGGCTCTTCGGACAAGCTGCAAATCAGGTCTAAGTCGAGGGGGGTCCCATACTACCTCCCGGATGCGGTTAGCGCGCTCATCATGGATCAATGGACAAGACTCTTTCCCTAAGTTCGACACCAGCAGGCTCCAAAACCACGTCGGGCCTCCTGCCGGTGCCTTATCATCAAATTATTATTACCCCAAACATTAACATGTTGTTGATTAAATTGAAACCCAGCTATCAAACTAAACAGGTGATAAGACGGACAACAAGACTTGAGCTCAAACAACACTAAGCATGCAACTACGACACGGGGGCCAACAAGGTAAACAAACAACAGTTGATAGGAAGTGGAAGGAAGGCTATATCATGGCTGCAAGGTAAACATATGATAGGATCGAGACACAAGCATCGAATCATAAGGCTAGAATAAAGACAACGGGAAGAATCGGTAACAAGTGATGAAAGGCAGCCATAGGTAGCAAGTGAGTATACTTGCCGGGAATCCAGCAAGTAGAGGTACATCCGAACTTGTCGTTGCTCACATCATCTCACGTCCTATCCGTGAAGAAGCAACGAACTAGAACAAACACCGGATGCAACAATTACTACTACGGCAAAAGATCCAGCATGATCAAGATATGGATTCATGACAAGTTAAAGGGTGCATCAAGATAAACTAGTTGACATGGTAAACATATTTAAATGGGCCCATATGCAATTTGGATTGCATATGGAAAAGCCCATGAATTAATGTTGAATTAAATGATCTACAAATAACCATCATGTGAAAGTTGATTAGGATGATGCATGGATGATGAAAACAATAAGAAAACAACAATAGCTTCAGTTTGATATGTTGTTTACCAAGTTTGGAATTTTATTTATTAAGTTATGAAATTTGGCTTCTTAAATGAGTTACACAAACATTTATTGTTTTCACCCATTTTAATTGTTCAAAATAGATAACAAAATTTATATTTGGAAAGAACACAAAATTTTGGATGGAATACATATTTCATTTGTTGAATTTGGATTTAAAATGAGCAAGTTATGAATTTGGCAATTTAAAAAAAGGTGTATTTAAAGTATTGAATTATTGCACCAATTTTAATTAGGAAAAACAGTGAACAAATTGTATTGAAAAGGTTGAAAACATGTATAAAATGTTTCAATGAACATTTTGAGCTATTGAACATAATTTTTGGAGCATTATTGAATTTATTATGCATTTTTCCATAACCATTTTTATTATGCCCTTTTTAGTAAACAGAAGGAAACATGTTCAAATTTAATTCAATTGTGACCAAATAAAATACCACTGTGTAGAGTTTGTTAAGACAAATTTTTAGAGCCCAAGTTTGCTCAATTTGGGTGAACAAAACTCAAGTTATGAATTCCCAAAGTTTCCAATTTTTATTGCATTTTCTGTATTTAATTATTTAGTGCAAAATTTATTACCGAAACATGTTACAACTTTGTGACTAATAGAAAGAGCACAAGATTCTGAATCCACAGAAACTTGAATCATTGAAATTGGAGCAATATTCAATTTGTTATTGATTTTACAATTAAAGGCTCAGATCTGTTTTTCTGGATTTCGGAAAATAAAAGAAAAAGGCCGAGAAAAAAGGAGGTGGCTTTGCGCCGGGGGGGATTTGAACTCGGGGCTTCCAGCGTGCGGAATGGAACGCAAGCCACTAGGCTAGCTGCTCGGTTGGTGATTGGATGGGGGGAGCAGGTGGAGGTGGGGGATCGATGGTGGGGGTGACGACAGGTACCTGTCCCCCTCGCCTGTACGGAGAAAGGAGAAGAGGGAGGTGGGCTGGGCTTGGGGTGGTAGTTGGGCTGGCCCTTTTTGGGCTGGTCTGCCTCCCCCTTTGTTTTATTTTTATTTTTTATTATTTTTTTCCTTTGAAATAGAAAAGGTAGGAAAGAAAAGGATTTTGATGGTTGAAAACATGAACTTGATTTTAAATAGATGAACCACTTCAAATGCCCAAGTGCACCAAGTTTGGTTTTCAAAATTTCAAATATTTATTTGTTGTTTGAATTTGAATTTGAAACTCAATTTAGGGTTTTAATAAAAGGTGATTTATTTAACCAAGCAACATTTATTTATTTTTTCCACTTCAGTTTCATTGAAACAACTTGAGTGTGATACAAGAGGGCATTGTTTGAATTTCTTAAATTGGTTTGAAAGTTTTGATTGGTTTGAAAACAAGTGCAATGAATATGATGCATGATGCTATGTCATGTTGAAAGAAACAACCAAAACTATCTGGGGGGAAAAACCCCGGGTGTTACAGCCGACACCACTAACAAGGGGATTGCGCCCTCGCAATCCACCCACTAACCCGGGAGGGGAAAGAAGTTCGACTATCGATTCTTCATGCTTCCAGTTGATCTCCTCGACACCGCTAACAAGGGCTTCTCGACACCACTAACAAGAGATTCTTGCTCGGGTTGATGACGATGTTCTTCCACCAGGAATCTTCCGATGATCGAACCTATTAGGTTAAAGGCTCAGAAAACGTCCACCCACGTAGGATCCTAAAACTTTGAAAGATAGATAAGGGTAGAGACTCCAAAACAAATAAGACCGGAGGAGAAATAGAATAAAGATAAGGAGAAAACAAGAATCCTATTGACATGTTTCCAAAACAGGTTTTGCACAAATAGTTTTTGACACTCTAGAAACACGACCGTTAGCGAGGTTATCCTACAGGCTTTGTGGACCCGTTGCTTCGATAACCATTCGTATCGAAACAACTTTGGGAATCGGAAACCATGCTCTGATACCATTTGTGACGCCCCGAGATCGGGCACTATGCAGATTTCAGCATTTCCGCCAAAAATCCACATAATAACCGATTTCAGGTTGCCACTTGTGATAACATTACAACAGTTCACGAATATTCCGCAACAACAACAGAAAAGATATATACAAGACGACTCAAACGAGTCAAGGATACAACTGATACGATACAAAGATCCAAATAACAGCGGAAGAAACAACATAGTGTCCGACTACGGACAAGATACAAATTGGACTAAGAGTCCTGAAGATAACCGATGGCGTCCAATCCCTGCCCAGGCCAAGCCGGAGGGATTCCCAAGCTAACGTCGTCAGACTTCAAACCTGTTGACTGCAATGTGGAATATGCAGCCACGAGAAGGATTCGTGGGTCAGTACGGTTAAGTACTGGCAAGTGGATAAACCATACTCACAAGATACCAGTGTAACCAATCATCACAAGATACAAATACTTTGGGTTCAACGGGAAGGAAAAGATTATTGCAAAGAAGCGGCAGCGGGCTGCACTAACTAACTACAGAGACTCGCTACAACATCCGGCTAAAAGCAAGGGATAAGATAGCGCGACAAAACCAACTATAACTACTCACCAAACAATACCCATCCAGTGTTACCCCCTACTAAGGAAGCAACCCAAAGAAACCCACACTGTTGATTAAGGTGAAGTTCAGGTTATTGTGACAACATTCCTATTACTAGTCAAATTATTATTAATTAGGTGTAAGTTGTTTGAGTACTTGTTAGCCAGCACTTTCACCAAGTCGTCACATAACCGCGGACACCACGGCTTCTCGAGAAGATTCATCCCTGCAGGGTGCGCTACAGTACCCGTACACACTCAAGCCACCAACTAAAACTCAGGTTGGCTCGACACGACCCAAACCGTCTCTACAACCCATCCTAGGAGCCACGGAGCTATAAGGTCCCGGCCAGTCCGACCTAACCTAAGCGCAAGGGTGAAAACCACACCCCCCCGGCACCACAGGCCTCGCCCTATATGCATCATCATCATAACCATCATAATCATCATCAACCATGGGGGCGCCTCCCATTATGCATATGAGCAAATGGAACACCCGAACTAAGTGTGGCTCTTCGGACAAGCTGCAAATTAGGTCTAAGTCGAGGGGGGTCCCATACTACCTCCCGGATGCGGTTAGCGTGCTCATCATGGATCAACGGACAAGACTCTTTCCCTAAGTTCGACACCAGCAGGCTCCAAAACCACGTCGGGCCTCCTGCCGATGCCTTATCATCAAATTATTATTACCCCAAACATGAACATGTTGTTGATTAAATTGAAACCCAGCTATCAAACTAAACAGGTGATAAGACGGACAAAAAGACTTGAGCTCAAACAACACTAAGCATGCAACTACGACACGGGGGCCAACAAGGTAAACAAACAACAGTTGATAGGAAGTGGAAGGAAGGCTATATCATGGCTGCAAGGTAAACATATGATAGAATCGAGACACAAGCATCGAATCATAAGGCTAGAATAAAGACAACGGGAAGAATCGGTAACAAGTGATGAAAGGCAGCCATAGGTAGCAAGTGAGTATACTTGCCTCGAATCCAGCAAGTAGAGGTACATCCGAACTTGTCGTTGCTCACATCATCTCACGTCCTATCCGTGAAGAAGCAACGAACTAGAACAAACACCGGATGCAACAATTACTACTACGGCAAAAGATCCAGCATGATCAAGATATGGATGCATGACAAGTTAAAGGGTGCATCAAGATAAACTAGTTGACATGGTAAACATATTTAAATGGGCCCATATGCAATTTGGATTGCATATGGAAAAGCCCATGAATTAATGTTGAATTAAATGATCTACAAATAACCATCATGTGAAAGTTGATTAGGATGATGCATGGATGATGAAAACAATAAGAAAACAACAATAGCTTCAGTTTGATATGTTGTTTACCAAGTTTGGAATTTTATTTATTAAGTTATGAAATTTGGCTTCTTAAATGAGTTACACAAACATTTATTGTTTTCACCCATTTTAATTGTTCAAAACAGATAACAAAATTTATATTTGGAAAGAACACAAAATTTTGGATGTAATACATATTTCATTTGTTGAATTTGGATTTAAAATGAGCAAGTTATGAATTTGGCAATTTAAAAAAAAAGGTGTATTTAAAGTATTGAATTATTGCACCAATTTTAATTAGGAAAAACAGTGAACAAATTGTATTGAAAAGGTTGAAAACATGTATAAAATGTTTCAATGAACATTTTGAGCTATTGAACATAATTTTTGGAGCATTATTGAATTTATTATGCATTTTTCCATAACCATTTTTATTATGCCCTTTTTAGTAAACAGAAGGAAACATGTTCAAATTTAATTCAATTGTGACCAAATAAAATACCACTGTGTAGAGTTTGTTAAGACAAATTTTTAGAGACCAAGTTTGCTCAATTTGGGTGAACAAAACTCAAGTTATGAATTCCCAAAGTTTCCAATTTTTATTGCATTTTCTGTATTTAATTATTTAGTGCAAAATTTATTACAGAAACATGTTACAACTTTGTGACTAATAGAAACAGCACAAGATTCTGAATCCACAGAAAATTGAATCATTGAAATTGGAGCAATATTCAATTTGTTATTGATTTTACAATTAAAGGCTCAGATCTGTTTTTCTGGATTTCAGGAAATAAAAGAAAAAGGCCGAGAAAAAAGGAGGTGGCTTTGCGCCGGGGGGGATTCGAACTCGGGCTTCCAGCGTGCGGAAGGGAACGCAAGCCACTAGGCTAGCTGCTCGGTTGGTGATTGGATGGGGGGAGCAGGTGGAGGTGGGGGATCGATGGTGGGGGTGACGACAGCGACCTGTCCCCTCGCCTGTACGGAGAAAGGAGAAGAGGGAGGTGGGCTGGGCTTGGGGTGGTAGGTGGCTGGCCCTTTTTGGGCTGGTCTGCCTCCCCCTTTGTTTTATTTTTATTTTTTATTATTTTTTTCCTTTGAAATAGAAAAGGTAGGAAAGAAAAGGATTTTGATGGTTGAAAACATGAACTTAATTTTAAATAGATGAACCACTTCAAATGCCCAAGTGCACCAAGTTTGGTTTTCAAAATTTCAAATATTTATTTGTTGTTTGAATTTGAATTTGAAACTCAATTTAGGGTTTTAATAAAAGGTGATTTATTTAACCAAGCAACATTTTTTTTCCACTTCAATTTCATTGAAACAACTTGAGTGTGATACAAGAGGGCATTGTTTGAATTTCTTAAATTGGTTTGAAAGTTTTGATTGGTTTGAAAACAAGTGCAATGAATATGATGCATGATGCTATGTCATGTTGAAAGAAACAACCAAAACTATCTGGGGGGAAAACCCCGGGTGTTACAAAGATACTTTTCAGGTGCCGCTGAATTGACAACTAAGTTGTTAAGTATTATAAATATTCTTTGGATCCCCTTGTGTCAAATCGATAAATTGGGATATATTTACCCTCGAAGACTATTGCGAGCCCCTACACTTATGGGTCATCAAGACTATTTTCTGGCGCCGTTGCCGGAGAGCATAGCTTTATTTGTAAGCTCACTTGAGAATTATATTGTTCACTGCAATTTATTATCCATCATGGGAAAGATTACTAATCCTAAGGTTCCAATATTACCTTCCACCACAAGGAAAGGTACAACTCTGAACACCGTTGTTGCTCTTGATTCACCTTCTATTTCAAGTAAGCTTGTTACACCGTCACATGCTTTGCGTGCTATTACTTCTAAGTTTGATACTATGTCTGATGAATTTGATGATTCTTCTACTATGCTTGATGCGTTCTCTATGTTCCTTTTTAGACACACAAATTGCTAAAGCTAAAGAAATTGAACATGCCGAATTTTTTGTTAAACTGTTATCTACTTCTGAACAATCACCTGAACAACACAATATTAATAATGATAGGAGTGATTATTTGGAGGAAACTTATACACTTTATGATGACTTATTTAAAGAATATATGAGTTATGAAACTTCTCCTGGTCCTGATACTTTTATGAAGCTCCTTGAGAAACATTCCATGAAAAATAAGTTTACTCCTGATCTTGAATTTGCTGAATCTCCTATGGACATTAAAGATAAAAAATTTGATTTCTCTGTTGATCTTTCACTTATTCCTTTGCTTGAAACTAACCCATTTGATAGTATAGAAAATAATGGTGTTGTAGCCCATTTGACTAAATTATTTGAGACTGGCATAGTATTTTCTAATGAAAATTTGATAAGAGGCTATTATGTTAATAAGTTGTTCCCTTCCTGATTAAAAGGGGATGCTAAAGTTTGGTATGATAATTTTTCTTATGGTTGCATTAAGACTCCTCAATTCTTGACTTGTATCTTTTGCGAGAAATATTTTTGTGCTCATATGCAACATGCTGCTTTACAAAAGATATTTAATTTCAAGTCATTGAGGGATGAGAAACTTCCTAAAACTTGTGGGAGGTTTTTTGCTACCCTCAAGGGTAGACCTCGTCATAATACACCTAATAAAAATATTATTGATATATTTTATAATGGACTAACTACTGAATCTAGGACATACCTGGATATTTGTGTTGGCTGTATTTTTAGGGGGAAAATGTTGATGAAACTCAAGAATTATTGGGAAATATAGTCAAGAAGCATGATGGTTGGGATAAACCTGAACCTACATCATTACCTACACCTAAGAAGAGAGGACTTCTTTTCCTCAACCCTAAAGACATGCAAGAAGCTAGGAATTCTACTAAGAGAAGGGTATTAAATATAAACATGTGAAGAATCTACTCCAATTGAAACATTATGTGATCCTACTACTCACCCTCCTATGGTAGATGTACATTCTCTTTATAAATTTAATGCTAGTGATATTCCTTGTGATAAGCCTTCTGAGCAATGCTTGGATGAATTTGATGATTTCATTGTTAAACAAACCCATTTTAATGCACAAGTGCAAAATAAATTGGATGGAAATTCTCTTTGTATCAAAAAATGCATGCCACTTTAGGAAGAACTGTTAATGATGGCAAAGGTCTTTTAAACACTTTGAAATGATTCATACTCAATTAGAGCAACTTACTGAAGTGCAAAATGATTTATTTACTGAAATGTCTGGTCAAATTAAAGAACAAGCTTTTCGTGTACAAACTAGAAGTGGTGCTTTCACTCAGGATCCTCCTCATCCCGAGGGACACCCAAAAAGGTTGAACAAGATTCTCAAATGTTAGATGAAAATGTTGTTATATCTCCTAAAAAAAAAAGAAACATAGAATAATTAGATATGCTAATGATATTAGTAATGATGCTAATAAAGAACGTGATAAAGATCTTAGTAGTATATCTATTTCTGATGCTGAAACTGAAAGTGGTAATAAGCATGATAATGATAATGAAAATGATAAGAATAATGCTCCTAATAATGAAGGAAGTGAAGTAGAACCTGAAAACCCTGCTAAAAAACAAAAATATGATAAACAAGATTTTACTGCTAGGAAGCATGGTAAAGAAATAGAACCTTGGCTACAAAAACCTATGACTTTGCCTAGCAAATCTCTCAAAGGTAAAGAAGAAGAACATCATAATAAATTTTGTGAGTGGATGAAACCTTTTTTCTTGCATATTCCTTTGACTGATGCTATTAAGTTGCCACCTTGTTCTAAGTATATGGAAGATATTGTTACTAATAAGAGGAAAAATTCCTAATGAGTAAATTTCCACTATGTTTGCTAATTATTCCTTCAATGGTAAAATTCCTAAGAAGCTGAGAGACCCAGGTATTCCTACCATTCCTGTCTCTATTAAAAATAATTATGTGAGAACTGCTTTATGTGATCTTGGTGCTAGAGTTAGTGACATGCTTCTCTCTCTTTATAAGAGAATATATTTAGATAAATTAATTCCTACTGATATCTCTTTGCAAATTGCTGATAAATCTACTGCTATTCCTATTGGCATTTGTGATGATGATCCTGTCCAAGTTGCTAATTGTTCAATATTAACTATCTTTGTTGTGCTGGAAATGTCTGGGGATGAAAATATGTCTATTATTCTTGGAAGACCTTTTCTTAACACTGCATGGGCTTTTATTGATTGTACTAAAGGGAATGTCACTCTCAATGTTAATGATAAAGAACATACGGTTTATTTTCCAAAGAAGATTGATAATAAATATGGTCTAAATTGAGTTGAAAAAATTGAGACCATAAAAAAAATATGAAATCATTATGATTGGTACTATGTCTATCAAAATTGAGGTAACATAATTGTTGTAGTGAAGTGCAAAGTTTTTACTTCATGTAAAATTGGTATGGTAATAAGACTTGATCAACCTTGTTAACAAATTAATTTTGATTGAATGAAACTATGTTACCACTTTGTTTTCCTCCATGTTTTCATATGTTTCCAATTTGTTTTCCACATCTTCCATCTTGTTTTCACATGTTTTCAGCATGCCCAATCTTGTTAATCTCTTGTTTTCACCTGGTTTTCTCATGCTTTAACTTGTTATTTGCATTTTAGCATGTCTTAGAACTTCTGTAGAAGTAGTTTTGTAATCGTTTTCCATAATTTTATAAACATATTTTCTGCTTTATAGTCATTCATTGAAATTTTGGAATCACCCAGAAATAAAGTTTCGCCAAAAATTCCAAAAAATATATATTAATCTTTTATGCAAAAAGGGGAGAGTGTGGCACCTAGGGCAACATGGGGGGCCACGCCCTAGACCGCTCCCAAGGGTTACCAGGGGCCTAGGGCCCCACTACTTGAGTGCTTGCCTCCCCATCCTTTCTCTCTCCCGAGAAACACCTTTGCTCCAGATTTTTTTTAGGTATTGTTGTTCTTCCTCGGATTTCTTCGATCTCCTCATTTAGCCCATCATTTGTGCTGAAATTTGATACATCTCTTCTCTGGTATGTGACTCCTCTGATTGTATTTGTAGATTTTTTATTGTTGTTGTATATCTTGAGTATTTTGTTGCACTAGGTAATTGGTTGTTTGAGCTTGCATGCTTGTTTTGAGTTGATTTAAGTTGTTATGATGCATGTACTAGTTCTTCTAAGGTTGTTATAATGTTTTCCTATAATATTTATTCACATCGTTGAGTTTTATTGTGCTTGTTAAAAATTTCAGAATAGGAGTATGAGGAGAGTAAGGGGCTGGCTTAGTAAATCCTTCAAGAGCACATCAAATTAAGTGCCACCCCTTGATGAAGACATTGCAAATTTACGATTTCTGGACTTTGCAGGAAGGAAGGATGTTTGAACACCCGCATATCCTTTCCATGATCTTATATCACCTTTGGGCATTGACGAGATGTTCTTATGAACTTGTTTCTAATGCAGGTTTGTAGGACTTCACGACGAAAGAAGTGGACCAATATAGAAGGCTCACTTATATATTCATGCAAACTTTTAAGTTTTATGACGTGGATGACCCTTTTGTGGAATGTGTTCTTTATAATAGAAAGAGAAGTATGTCTCTTGATGATTTTTGCAGGATTATTAGAGTAACAAATCAAGACTACTATGGGAAGATAATAGATCCCTCTAAACTTCAGGATTTATATTCGAGACTTTGTTGTCAACGAAAGAAGGCTAAGCAATATAGTAATACTTCATGTATTCAACATCTTGCGGTCAGGTATTTTTCGTACTATAGGTATTTTTCGTACTATGTCTCTACAGGAGTCCTTGCTAGACAAAATACTAGTACCACTCCTAGTCCTGATCTCGCCATCATGCTCTTTGCTATAGATAAGAATCATTCTTTTAGCATTTGTGCACAAATTGTTAGGCGTCTTGATAATAATTTTGCTAAGGGGCGCACTTTTGGAGGCATTATGGTCTCATGAGTTTTCTTTGCTCAAACTGTTGTACCTCTTGATCCTACTGATGAATTGCTTTGCCCTAGAAGGCTAGATTTTAGTAATCTAGCGTCATATACTTTTTTCAAAGCTAGGTGCACCTATGGGGACTTTAATTATAGCATGTTCTTTGAGGAGGACAAGAAGCCTCGCTTTGTTCGTTTGCCTGCACTCGTTTGTTTGATGTTTCCAGGTACGGGTGGTCCTTTTCTGAGAATGTATTGGACGAGTACCTCGCTTCAAAAAGGCCGACGTTCGATTTGGACCCCGCTGCCCAGGAGAAGGTGCACGAGGAGGAGCCCGCGAGACCATCCTCCTTCACGTACATGGAGGAACCATCCTTGTTTTATCACGGGGAAGGATCTTCATCTTCTTCCACTTCGGTTACTTCTGTACTTTAGCTTTACTTTGTGTTTATATCTTTCTTAGTGTAATCCTTATAATATAGGTAAATTCATCTTAGTTGCATATCTAGAGAATTTAACCTTGCAAGCCTAAAATCGAAAAAATATTAAAATTTAGAGGTAGCCCCCCTCTAGATTCCCATACGATTCGTTCAGTAAGCTCCACCCACCCGATCCCTCGAAGGCGGCTAATCTTGCCCGTGTCGGTCAAATGACAGCGACTCTCCTACTCGTCAAGGGGGGAACACGTCTCAGCCTCGACCGCTCCCGCCACACTAGCCACTGTCGCACATGGACAAGCCCGTCATCGATGAACCGTCGTAGCTCGTCGTACTTTCCTAACCCTAGAGCGGAGGGGTCAGGAGATGAACCTTATATCCCCTCCCCCAACCCCCCGAACTACATCGTATGGTGGTGGCGCAACCGCTTTATTTGGTACTATGGAAAACATTTTTTGAGTAGGGCCGATATGTGGTGCATGTTTGGCCCCTAAAAAATCCGAACCCTCATATCAATCGGAATTTTCTAGGCCGAGACCGTTGTTCGGGAATTGTTAGAGCTGCTCTTACTGTTTCCTCCCAAGACGAGGCATAACCAACTCTGAGGTTTACTGCACAAAATAAGAATGTCGAGGTTTACCCAAAAATACAAATGAACCTAGTTTACGGGATCTAATCCATTTTTTTCCAAAACAATAAAACAAATGTTATTTGTTGGTCAATATGCAAAATATTTTATTAAGGTGAGCTCTATGACAGGGACGATTAGTAAGGTGGCAGGCTATGAAAGGGTGGAGGCCTAGACATACATTATTTGGATGGCCTTTCGGTAGTATTGAGGGTTCGGGTTTGGCCTGGATTTTAACTGGATGTGGACAAGGCGTAGGATTTAATTTTAGGGAGTTACTACGTAGCAGTCACCTGAGAATAGTTTATGTCTCGGTCGACGCCAAGGAGCATGCAGCAAGCAGCATCATGCATGCCACCGGATGGGCAATGCACATCAGCTTGTGCACGCTTTCTCTGCTAGCTATAGTCACGTACTCTTCAATATTATACGTACGTCATACACCATTTTTCTTGCAACAACCGTTCCCACTCCCACCTGGCCAACTATTACTTATCCTCCTTGTATTTTTAAGGTATTTTATGAATACAAATGTTATGTGTTTAGATTTAATGTTTTGTTTAAAATAATTGAAAAGTGATAGCTCTTTGAAATAGAAGAACAAGAACAAAAGAATCAAAGAAAAAACATGGAAACCGAAAAAACGATAGTTGCACATTTCTAAGAACAATTCAACATGTATCGAAAATCGGTTGGAATTGTGTATTTCTTGAGAAAAAAATAGAAAAGGCATTAGAGTTGCACATTTCTTGAAAAAAGTGCAATCCATATCAAAAACGGGTTGGAGTTGCATGTTTCTTGAGAAAAATGCAACCCAGATCAAAAACCATTTGGAGTTGCACATTTCTTGGGAAAAGTGCAACTCATATAAAAATCATATGGAGTTGCACATGTCTTGAAGAAAAGTGCAACCCGGATCAAAAACCATTTGGAGTTGCACATTTCGTGGGAAAAGTGCAACCCCTATGAAAACCATTTGGAGTTGCACATTTCTTGAAGAAAAGTGTAACCCACATAAAAACCATTTGGAGTTGCACATTTCGTCGGAAAAGTGCAACCCCTATGAAAACCACATGGAGCTCCACATTTCTTGAAGAAAAGTGCAATTCGTATTGAAAACGGGTTGAACTTGCATATTTCTTGTGAGAAGTGCAACTAGTATGAAAATCCGGCCGGAGTTGCACATTTTTCAAGAAAAGTGTAATTCATATGTAGAACGGGGTTTAGTTGCATATTTCTTGAGAATAGTGCAACCCGTATCGAAAATCATTTGGAGTTGCTAATTTCTTGATAAAAAATACAACTTGTATCGAAAAGGCTTGGACTTGCACATTTCTTAAGAAAAGTGCAATTAGTATCCAAAGCCGCCTCGAGTTGCATATTTCTAGAGAAAGGTGCAACTTTATGTAAAACGGGGTTGAGTTACATGTTTTATTTTAGAAAAAAGTACAATTCATTTAAAAAGGGTTAGATTGGTGCAACTTGTATAAAATATTTTTTGGAGTTGCACATTTCTTAAGAAAAAGTGCAAATTGTATAGAAAACCTATTAGAGTTTTACACATCTTGGGAAAAAACAACTCATAAAATTAGAGTTGCACATTCTAAGGTACATCTAAGGAAATAAAAATGATCATAAAAATAAAATACACTATGGGAGCACAAAAATATACTTAAATATTAAAATATATAAATTACAGAATTAGGAAGGAATAAAAACTACATGGGAACACCAAACATAAATAATACCTATGAATTTCGGTTATATTATAAATTTGTTGTACTAAGGTTCTACTCTCTCTGTTTCTTTTTAGTCCGCATATTAGAATTGTCTTAAGTCAAACGTTGAAAAGTTTGACCAATTTTTAGAACAAAATATCAATATTTATAATACCAAATCGATATAATATGAAAGTATATTACATGGTGAATCTAATGATATAAATACCATATTCCGAATGTTGATATCTTTTGCTATAAAACTGGTCAAACCTTAGCAAGTTTGACTTTAGACAAACCTAATACGCAGAGTAAAAAGAAACGGAGGGAGTACAGTCTAGTCACGGCAACAAGTTGGCTAGAGGGAGCGCTTGCGTAACAATGGACAGCCCTACAGGTTGACTGAGACATAACAAATTCTGAGGCACTTGAAAATTCTGCGACTTGCCCTAGACGCTCAGGCGATCTAGGTTCCCTGCTACTCCGCACTCGGCCATCCCGGCGTGGAGTTCTATTCTGTTCCCAATCTGATCACGGGTCTCTTCGTTAAAGTTTCGGCCACCGCGAAAAACCTTTCCTCTTCCCTCTCTCAGTCGGAAGTCGAAGGAAACCCTAAAATCGCAGAAGAAGATCGGCGGCTTTAGGTCGTGGAGAATCGATCATGCCAAACTCGCAGTCTAGTAACTCAAGCCACACGGGTGTACCGATCGATCGGGGGCCCGAACGCATCGACGATCTCCTACTGCGGCTGGGGATTGAAGATGAGGAAACCGATGATCTGATCCTAGAGGATGTCCTTGAGAACCCGATTCTGGAGATGAAGTGGTTGGCACTAGCGCGCGTGCACACATCTAATTTATTCAGCCCTCAAACCTTCGAACATCACATGAAAGCTGCCTGGAGCCCGGCCAAGGAGGTGATTTTCACACCGCTGGAGACGAATTTGTTCACGATACGGTGCTTTTGCCTTGGCGATTGGTTGAAGGTGAAGGAGGGGGGTCCGTGGCACTTCCGCCAGAACGCAGTGATTATCGAAGAGTACGATGGACTTGCACCGGTTGAAACTATTGATCTGAACCACATCGAAGCCTGGATCCAAATCCACAAAATCCCCGTGGCCTATCGTGACCCAAAACTGATCAAGAATTTGGTTGAGAAACGAGTGGGAAAGGTTTTGAAAGTTGAGACCTGTCGGGGGTTACCCCCGAGTAGAGGTAAGGCAAGTGCTAAAGGCAAGGTCAAAGGTGCTGTTTGACCGGGTAGATGGCTACCCGGTACTCGCTACCCGGTAGGTTTCTATCCGGCCGTGCCTACCAATGGCCAAGAGGAGAAATCAAGCAAGTTATGATCTTCCGAGTAGAGGAGTTGGTCCAAGTAGAGGGAGTGCTTTCCTACTCGGGCCAGAAGTCAATGAAGCCGTTCTGACAAAGGATCCCGCGTATCCTGCGTCCGTACCGGCGTTCGGTTCAACTTACGGAGCGCGTGATTATCCGCGCTACGGCGTGGCTACAGTGCGGTAGGCGTCTGTCAAGTCCTGTCACTGACAGAGGGGACAGGACAGGGCTAGGGGCCTACCCTATCTCACTGACAAGGTGGACAGGTCCCATCTCCGAACGGCACGACGACTTCCCGCACCCGCGTCAGCGAGAAGCCGGAAGCGTGCTCTATTCTGCAGTACGCCTGTCCCATCAGTCGTACCTTATAGTCTTATTCTATTCGGCTGGGCACCAGTATATAAGGTGTCCTGCCCCCTCCTGCGCGAGGGATGTTGGACTACGTTGCTTCACTTCACAGAGAGAGAACTAGAGAGCTAGAGTGGCTACTCGGCTGAAGGCCTGACTTGTACTGTGGCTACTCGGAAAACACACATATAAAGAGAGAGGCAGGAGTAGGGGTGTTACCTCCACACGAGGGCCCTGAACCTGGGTAAGATCTGGTTGTTTGCAGTGCTTGAGACATCCTACACGCGGCTACTCGCCGTGTGATCCCTCCCCGATCACCTCCAGCGTCCATCGGCCCCAACCTTTAGCCATCCCATGGCATCTGCCGTGATACCACCACGACAGTTGGCGCCCACCGTGGGGTCTAAGGACTACCCCTAACCGGCTACACACCATTCTTCCTGCTATATGGAGCTGAGGCCGTGTTTCCCACTGACCTAGATTATGACTCGCCCCGAGTAACTCTCTACACTGAGGCGGAGGCGAGAGAAGTTCGAGAAAACGACGTTGACCTGCTAGAAGAAGCAAGAGAGCTAACTCTGTCACGTTCAGCTATTTACCAGCAAAACTTGAGGTGTTATCATAGCCGGAAAGTGAAACCAAGGGTTTTTCGAGAAGGAGACATGGTCCTTTGGCTCGTGCAGCGCACGGCCGGGATGCACAAGCTATCCCCTCCGTGGGAAGGGCCTTTCATTGTGAGCAAGGCTCTGCACAATGATGCCTACTCTCTAGTCGACGTACAGGAACCCCAGAAGAACATGCCGGATAGAGCAGGAGAGGAATCTAAGCGCCCCTAGAATGTAGCTCTACTCCGCCGTTTTCATTCGTGAGCAAACTGTGTATGTACTTTCTTACCCGAAACTTCTATTCGGTAATCTGAAATTGAACTCGGGGAATTTCAAAAGCACGTAAAGTAGTGTGTTCAAACCCACGGGCCAACTCTGCGACTCTGCTGCTGTCCGCAACCCAGCTTCATGGCAAGCCAGAGAACAAGCCAAAGGTCAATGAACACACGAAAAGGTCCTAAGGAAAGGAAACGTGTGGCAACCGAATAGAGTGTTCTTTACTGCTTTCCTTCTTTTCGGCTAAGTGGTGGGCAGCGTTACTATGATTTTTCTAAGTGGCAAAGTATTTGAAACTCCAACTTTGAAATCTTGTGACTCGACTACCAAAAAAGCAACAAGTTGCAGGTAAGAGCTGAGACAAAAAGAAAGAGGGACTTTCATATTAACGCAACCCGGCATTGAGCCAGAGTTGCTAAAAACTACAACTAAGTTAAAACTGAGTGGCAACAAAGACTTAATAGTATGGATACATTTGCACCTGTCATCCTGGGGATCTGATAAAAGTTCGAGAGAATAAGTTTTTTCAGGATTCACTTGGAGGTAGCGGCAGTGTTGTCCGCAGCAGTGTTGTCAGCTTCAGCTTTCTCGGCATCAACATCAACCTTGGCAGCTTGGTCAGAGGTGGCAGTGGCAATGGAGATTGGATCTGTGGCCGAGGTGGATGCAGTGGACTGGGTCCTGAGTAGCGCAGCGGCATCAGGTGCCGCAGCAGCAGTCGTGCCCAACTCGGGGAGCCGCCTGGTTGATCACCATCTCGGTGGTGATGGTGGCCTCTTGGGCGTTGGGTTGCGGCTTCTCGGCTTCTGCATCAACCTTGGCCTTCCCCTTCTCGACGGCTCCCTTTGCTGCGTCCTGCTCAAACACGCTCAAGTCCTCCGACTCGGTGTCATCTTCATCGTCCTCGTCCCCGTCTTCAGGCTCGGTGTCTGGCTCGGGGAGGCCGTCGATGTAGGTGGCGGTGTCAATGTAGGAGGCTATCTCATAAGCCACTGCCTTCCGCCGAGTAACGTAGTCGGGATCCTTGGTCCACTTGGAGTCTTCGCGCATCATGAGGATCCTGTCAAGATTGAGGTTCTCGTACCCGCTTGTGATTAAGTGGAGAAGCTGATCAGCTCCTGCCCGAGCTGCAGAAGCGCGCCATTTCTTCAACTCGGCCTTCACGCCGTCCAGCTTCTCGGCGATCTCGCTGAAGCTGTCTGGCGCAGATTGATCCGGACAGAACAGGTCGTGGAGCTTGTATGCAGTGGACACCATGGAGGTTCCCAAGCCTTTGAGTTGGCGGAGTTGCGACTTGATGCTCATAAGATTATCGATGGTAGTGGACTTGGTGTCGGTAGGCAGTCCGGATGCAGCTCGGAGTTCTCTTGCTTTCGCCAGAGCAGGCGTGCTAGCGGCGCGGAGATCAGGGAAAATATCTAAAAAAGAAACCAATAAGAGTTAGAAATGGAGGCATAGAAGAGATGAAACCAGGTAGGAAGGATGAGAGGAAAAGCAAGACAGATGCAGAGAAGAGAAAACTTACGTTTGAGATCCACCAGCAGCGCATCCAGTTTGATCTTCCAGTCCTCCTCGTCAGCAATGTGCATGTCTTCAATGTTGCGTGCATTGGAGATTTGGAGGACGAGTTGCTCATTATGCTTCTTCAGCATCGAGAGTTCCATATCGAGTGTCTTCTCTCGGGCCTTGGCAGTCTTCTTGACCTCGTCCTTCTCGGCAGCCTGGTCGAGGGCATCCTGAAGGGCAGTTTTTAGCTGGATCTGCATCTGCTCGAACTCAGCTCTCTCAGCAGCACGCTCCTTCTGGATCTCGGGTTTCCAGCTGTTGCCGCACCTCGGCGGGCATGCGGCAGTTCAGGTGCTGCTCCCGGAAGTTCTTGTATTCTTCTGCGAGAAGAACAGCAGTCTCAGCAGAGTAACCAGATAGATGAATAGACACAAATGCAGAGAAGAGAGAGAAGGACTCACCCTCCAAAGTAGCAATCTTGCTCTAGGCTGAGGCAGCGAAAACTTCACAGTCGCGATGATTCTCCATCAGTTCCTTGAGCTTTCCTGATGAGTAACCAAGTTAAAGCAAAAAGCAAACAAACGGGCGTAAACACAAAACGCACAAACCGAATTGCTAAGAGCTTACCTTCCACTTCAGAAATCTGGAGAATCTTGTCCAATGCCGCCTGCTCCATCGCTTCACTCATCTTCTTCTCGGCTTCAAGAGCCTCGAGGCGGTCCTTGGCAATGCGATGGTTCCAGAGCAGCCGGCGGAACACTTTTGTCCTCTTGAGGAGGCTATTCTGTGGAAGAGAAGAGAGAAGGTTTGAGAATTTTGGAAGATTTGGCCCGAGAAGACGGCAACTCGGTTGAGTGTCCGTCTACTCGGCCCGAATCTCGGGGACTGGGGAGTGGCTAAGAGGAAAAGAAGAACATAACAGAAGAGAAAAGGAACAGAGAAACTGCAACTCGGAAAAAGCAAGAAAAAGAAAAAACACTTACAACATATGATTGCTCGACGTCCTCGGCGGCTTTGCGGAGGCAGAACAGCTTCCCGGCCAGAGTGCAGGTGGGGGAGGTGATGGTCATTGGAACAGAGCCAATATCGGCCTTGTTCCAGTCGACGCGGTAGTGGTCAACTGGACCCAGCGTAAGGCCATTCCACTTTGGGACGCCATGAGCATCGCTTTCCCAAACCTTGTCCACAAATGCTACCCGGTCCAGGACCGCGGTCAAGCCCTCTGACTCGATCTCATCCTCTTCGGCTTCGCGCGAGTGGAGCTTAGGAACTGGTGTTGGTCCCTTGCCCTCAGACTTGACGTCCACTGCTTTGGCCTGACCTCCCTTCAAGGCAGAAAGCTTCTTCTCGCCTTTGGCCAGTGAGATTTCATGTTGCTTGGACACCTCCAGCAGGGATTGTGGCCAGCTGGCTGGTGCGCGGACAGCATCTCCGGCACTCGGCCCTTCGCCAGGGCCAGCAGGTCCAGCAGCAGCTGATTTGCTGCTAGAGGTGGGCCCGCCGATGGTGAGTTGTGTGCTCTTGGTTGACGGCTTCCCGGCTGGCGCAAGCGGTGGCTTGGGTGGTGGCATCTGGTCTCCAGCCTGCGCAGCCTTGCGCAGTGGATTCTTCCGTGTAGGCGCAGCTTCAAGCTTAGCAGCTTTCTTGGGGCTAGGAGCGGTGTCCACCCGAGAAGCGAACGGAGGCAGTTGGCGTGAAGCAGACAGAGGCACTTGCTGAGAAGTGGTCGCGGATGCAGTCCTGGTTGGTGGAGGGATTGGAGCAGTGGGTGGAGTCGCCTGCTGGGTAGGCGGCACAGGGGGCCGGCTACCCGGCGCAGCGTCTGGCTGCGCTTTGCTCTGGCCAGCGGGCTCCACCACTGTCTTCTCTACCCGCTGCTCGGCAGCGGAATCAGGTCTTGTGTCTGTTACTTCCTCTACCCGTGGCCTGGCCCCGGGATCATCTTGAGCTGCAGCTTGGGTTTCCTGCTGCTCGGTGTTGTCATCTTGCCACTCCAGGGCGGCACGGTCTCGATTCTCGGTGTTTTCTTCAATGTTCTCCCCGGCTGATGCAGCTGGGGGAGAGGGAGGCATCTCGGTGTGAGCAGCATCCTGCGCAGTCTGATGCGCGTCAGTCTGTTGCTCCAGGTTCTCATCATCAACTTTATCACCAACACCCGTGTTCTCGACGCCGGTATCTTCTTCCAACTTGACAGGAGAGGACGCACGCGTCCTTTCCTGCTGGGATGGTTCATCTTCCTCGTCTGAGAGATCGACGAGCTTCTCGAGGTCCACAACGGCTTTCCTCTTGGAACGAGTGGGAGCTACTGCAGCATCAGCGTCGAGATGGGCGTTGGAAGAGAAGAAAAATAGTTTGAAGAGGCGGAAGGAGGAAGGTGCAGCGAGAAACAGCAACAGAGTGGTACTCGGATGGAGTAACTTACCCTTTGGTGGTAGGAGGTTGTCTTCTGGCGGTGGTTTTCTTTTTGTCCGTCTTCTTGGCCTTCTTTGGAGCAGGTTCTTGGGCACCACTGCCCACCCTCTTCCGAGTTGTGGGAGCAGCCACAGATAGAGGCTGGACCTCCAGGGGCTCCTCGTCTTCGTCCTGCTCAGGATCCTCTGCAGACTAGAGGAAGAAAGGAATTCAGAAGCAGAAAAGGATATCAGAGTGCGCTACTCGCAGGCAGAGAGGTGAACTTAGTCACCTTCGTCTTCCTCGGACCAGTCCCGAATAGACGCATCAACTCGGTGCTTACCAGGCTGATTGGCGTGAGGGATGCAGAGGGTATCTTGGGTATCATAGGCGGTCTCATCGTCCTATTCTCGGTCATCGGACCAATTGCCCTCGAAGACTTCGATATCTTCTTCTCCCTGGCGATCGATGTGCTGTAGAGGCAAACAGATAGCACAAGTGAGTTGAGTTCTCAGCTAAGGGGTTCTACTCGGAATAGCATGCAAACACAAAGCATATAAAGCTAAGGGGTTCTACTCGGAATAGCATGCAAACACAAACCATATAAAGCTAAGGGGTTCTACTCGGAATAGCATGCAAACATAAAGCATATAAAGCTAAGGGGTTCTACTCGGAATAGCATGCAAACACAAAGCATATTCAACTAAGGATTTCTATTCGACATGGCGGGCAAACACAAAGCATATAAAGACAACAGGATATTTGTGATATTCTACTCGGTGCAGCATGCAAAGACTAAGCATACAAAGCTGAGAAGACACCTACTCGGTATCAAAGTGCAGAAACAAAGCACAGAAGACTAACCTGTCCGATTCGCTTGAGGCGGCTATACGGCTCAAAGCCATACATCCAGGTGTCGGAGAGCGAGGTCTGCATGATGGATGTGGCCCAGATGGCCACCTCGGCTTTGCTTAGCTCGAAGGTGGTTGTCCTTGTGCAGTCTCGGCTTCCTCCCATGTAGCACATCTTGTGCGAGTGACGCTGGAGCGGGAGTACTCGGCGTGAAATCCAGCACGCGATGGGGTCGTCTCGGCGAAATCCCTCATCCTGCAACTCGGCCAGGCGCCGCTCGACCTGGACGACATCTTCGATGGTGCTCTTGGGGTGGTAGCCCCAATTATGTTGGGTTGGCCTTGCGTTCTTGAACTTTGGAAGCCCTATCCAGTCCTGGATCGGCTTCCCCTCTTCCGTGGCGATGTTCTTCACGTACAGGAAACTGCGCTGCCACTTGCGCACAGTTTCCAATCCCTTAGCGCGCGGGTGATGGCCAGTCGTGCGCTGCAGCATCATGGAGCATCCCGTCTGCGTCATCGCGCGGGCGCTATCGGTGTTCCCCGGATTGGGAATACTCTGTTTACGAAGGAAGAAGTACCTAGCCCAAGTGTGGATGGTTGGGTAGACGCCTAGGAAGGCTTCGCACACTACGGCGTGGATGGAAAGCATTACGAGGGCGTTGGGTGGAAGATGGTGAGGCTGGAGGCCGAAGTTTTTGAGGAACTCAGAGAAGAACTCAGAAATGGGGAGGCCGAAGCCGCGCTTGAAGTGAGCGAGGAAGACGACGTACTCGCCCTCCTCGGGTTTGGGGATGATTTCGGTACCTGGCTGCTGGCAGACGACGCCGGGAGGGACGCAGCGTGTGTTGACAAGCCAGTGGCAATCCTCCGCCGTGACTTCAGATCCCTCCCAGCCGGCGCGGGCTGCCGCATCGTCATCTCCGCGAGGAGCCATGGAGGCGGAAGAATCTGTGAGAAATTGGAGGCGGAAACAAGCGGAGGAGTTGCTCTCTGTCTCTCTTGCGGCGCGTGGAGCAGCGGCGTAGCAGGTGGTTGCGGTGGCGGTGCGCTCGACGGCGGCGGAGAGACGAGGGGGCGCAAGATTGGAATGAGCAGGAAAGAGGAAAAGGGAGCGTCGAGGGGGTATTTATCTCTCCCCTTAGAGTTGCCGTTACTGGTGGATTAATCGTGGATTGATCGTGCGTAGAGATCGTGCGGCGTGGGTTGCGCAACCGTTAGAAACGCACACAGCGCATATCGCGCGCGTAACGGGCGCAGTTAATCCCACGTCGAGATCGTGGGCACTTGAGTGCAGTTGAGCTGACTTAACGGGCTAGTGGGCCCTGGTTGCAGTTATTGGCGCGTGGCCTGCCGTGTCCCAGGAACCGAGGCGTCGGGGGCACAGGGGTGTGACACGTGCCCCGTAGCGACACGGAGAGGTGGATTCGCTCTGATTCAGCGGGAGCGAGTTCGAAATTTCACTAAGTCATTCTACTCGGCATCACAGAAGAAAGATAGCGCTACTCGAAGAAGAAGAGTTTCAAACAAGAATTGAAGGGCCATGTGGAGGTGCTACTCGGCCCCTTTCAGTTACAAAGACAAGGTTTGTTTTAAGCTGGCAGGGCCCAATGAACAAGTTCGCAGGACTCTACCAGGTTTGGGGACTAATGTCGGGGGGTTACCCCCCGAGTAGGGGTAAGGCAAGTGCTAAAGGCAAGGTCAAAGGTGCTGTTTGACCGGGTAGATGGCTACCCGGTACTCGCTACCCGGTAGGTTTCTATCCGGCTGTGCCCACCAATGGCCAAGAGGAGAAATCAAGCAAGTTATGATCTTCCGAGTAGAGGAGTTGGTCCGAGTAGAGGGAGTGCTTTCCTACTCGGGCCAGAAGTCAATGAAGCCGTTCTGACAAAGGATCCCGTGTATCCTGCATCCGTACTGGCGTGCGGTTCAACTTACGGAGCGTGTGATTATCCGCGCTACGGCGTGGCTACAGTGCGGTAGGTGCATGTCAAGTCCTGTCACTGACAGAGGGGACACGACAGGGCTAGGGGCCTACCCTATCTTACTGACAAGGTGGACAGGTCCCATCTCCGAACGGCGTGACGACTTCCCGCACCCGCGTCAGCGAGAAGCCGGAAGCGTGCTCTGTTCTGCAGTACGCCTGTCCCATCTGTCGTACCTTATAGTCTTATTCTATTCGGCTGGGCACCAGTATATAAGGTGCCCCTCCTGCGCGAGGGATGTTGGACTACGTTGCTTCACTTCACAGAGAGAGAACTAAAGAGCTAGAGTGGCTACTCGGCTGAAGGCCTGACTTGTACTGTGGCTACTCGGAAAACACACATATAAAGAGAGAGGCAGGAGTAGGGGTGTTACCTCCACACGAGGGCCCTGAACCTGGGTAAGATCTGGTTGTTTGCAGTGCTTGAGACATCCTACACGCGGCTACTCGCCGTGTGATCCCTCCCCGATCACCTCCAGCGTCCATCGGCCCCAACCTTTAGCCATCCCATGGCATCTGCCATGATACCACCACGACAAGACCACCGTGGAAGGTGTGAGAAATTTTGTCCGTGTTAGGGTGAGAATTGATGTTCGTAAGGTTTTGGATCGAATTGTGACTCTCTCCCGTGGCGGCCAGAGAGAAGAGTTTCAAATCAAATATGAAAAAATACCCAAATTCTGTGGTGCATGTGGGTCCTTTGGCCATACGCATCTTGAGTGTGGCACGGGCGAGCACGATGAAGCCAAATTGGGTTGGGGAGAATTTCTCAAAGCAGACTGGGAAACTTGGTAAGGAAGAAGAACTTCTGGGAATTGGAGTGGTTCACGAGCTAGTCGGGGTGGTTTCCCATCGGGGGGTCGTGGCAGGGACCCGGGAGGCTACGGAGGAGTTCATATTGCTTGGCGTCATAATGTTCTGCATCCGTTCAAGGCTACGGAGACGAATGATACAGAGCTAAAGGATACTGCAACTAGCCCTCTCAAACCAACAGACACCGAGATGCTTGATAAGGACTCGGAAGCTACAGCTAGGAAGAGACTGGCGTACGAAGGCATGGTACAAAATGCTATTCCAGAGAACAATACTTTGATTTCTGCAGCTATGATGACAGATGAAGTTGAGAAGGCGGCAAATAATTCTGTCGCAGATGCATCAACAAAGACAAAAAGAACAAAGATGGACGGAGCTAACTCCTCATCTATAGGATCGGCGGGCCCTCGTGAGGGGTCCGTCCGGATGCAATGAAAACCAAATTCTACAACTGCCGAGGGATGAAAAAGACCTCGGCAGTTAGAGCTCTCGAAGGGATGGTTGTGAGGCTGAAACATGATATTTTATTCCTTTCGGAGACTCATCTTAATAGAGAAAAAGCAACAAGTTTGATGAGAAGACTAAAATTTGATCATATGGAGATTGTTGAGAGTGATGGTAGGGCGGGAGGCCTTCTTATGTTATGGTATGATGATCTGAATGTAACCTCCAGGGAGACTCACCAGAATTATATCGATATTAGAATCAATGAGGGCTCGGTGGGATCCTGGAGATGCACGGGGTTCTACGGTGAACCTGCAGCTGATAGGAAGCACCTCTCCTGGGATTATATTTGTCAACTTAAACAGATGCGTAATCTTCCTTGGCTACTCGGAGGGGACTTCAACGAAATATTGTATGGATCAGAGAAGGAAGGGGGCGTCATCCGACCCCAGAGATGCATGCAAGCATTTAGGGATGTACTTTCGGATTGTCAACTTGAGGATCTCGGTTTCATTGGCGATCATTTTACTTGGCGTCATGGACGCATCAGAGAGCGGCTCGATCAGGTGGTTGGTAACATGGACATCACTGTTTTATTTCCGCACTTGGCTGTCATTCATGAGGAGTTCAACCGATCAGACCACCAGCCTGACTTAGTGGATTCGGAGTACCATTCTACTGTCCAAAAACTCCCTCTCTCGGGGTCTAGGCGGTTTGAAGCGAGATGGTTAGCCGAAGAGGACGTGGATGACATCGTACATGCTGCTTGGGACAGGGCGAAGTCTCTACCTGGTTCGAATCTTGCATCATCTACAAAAATGATCCACAATTCTCTCCACACGTGGGGCAAAGAAGTGCTAAAAGGCCCTAGGACTAAACTGCGAGAATTACAAAAAGAACTCAATGCAATCCTGTCGGGCCCCTTGGATGATGATTCTTTGAGCAAGCAACTAGTTCTGCAGACTCAGATTCAAGAATTACTAGAGAAAGAGGAGTTATACTGGGTTCAACGTGGTAGGATCAATTGGTTGAAATCGGGTGACCAAAACACTTCCTACTTCCACAACGCTGCCTCTACTAGACGGAGGAAAAACCACGCTAAACGCCTACGTGATCACTCAGATGCGTGGATTGAAGATGAGGGTAATCTTATGAGCTTAACAAATAATTATTTCTCTAACCTTTTTACTTCCGAGGTACAGGTTGTAAACAACGAGGTTATTGAAAAAGTGCATCCCAGGGTGACCGATTTAATGAATGAATCCCTGTTGGCTACCTACTCGAGAGAAGAAGTTAAAAAAAGCTCTCTTTAGCATTGGGGATTTAAAAGCCCCCGGGCCGGATGGTCTTCATGCTGTTTTCTACAAGAAATTTTGGGGTGTTATCGGAGAGGATCTCACTGATGAAGTATTATTGGCCATTAATCAGAAAAAGATTCCTGAGAGCTGGAATGAAACAACCATCGTGCTGATTCTGAAGGTAAAAATCCTGAATATATCTCACAGTTCAGGCCAATTAGTCTTTGCAACATGGTCTACAAAGTGATCTCTAAACTTATTGCCTCGAGACTTAAAATTGCTCTCCCGGACATTATTTCTCCCATGCAAAGTGCTTTTATTCCGGGGAGACTCATAACTAATAATTTCCTGGTTGCTTTCGAGAGTTATCATGCAATAAAGAACATGAGGTCTTCTAGTTTTGGTAATTGTGCGGTGAAACTTGATATGCACAAGGCGTATGACAGGGTAGAGTGGGGATTCCTAAGACAAATTTTGTTACAGCTGGGTTTTTCTGTGGAATGGGTGGATCTTGTTATGGAGTGTGTGACCTCTGTTCGTTACCAGGTCAGGCTGAATAATTCTCTATCTGATTACATTACCCCCACTCGAGGTTTGAGACAGGGGGTCCACTATCACCCTATTTATTTCTCCTATGTGCTGAAGGACTAACAAGTTTATTGGTTTTTCAAGAAAACCAGGGAAATATTCAAGGTGTGAAAGTGTGTAGAGCTGCACCATCTATTTCTCACCTCCTGTTTGCAGATGATTCGTTGATCGTGATGAAAGCTGATGGCTCAAATGCTGCAAGCCTTAAAAGTGCTTTAGATGACTATTGTGCGAACTCTGGACAATTGGTGAGTGTTGAAAAATCCAGCATATTTTTCATCCCTTGCATGCCGGTGGATGTGAGAGTTGAGGTCTGCACTATATTGGACATTATGACGGAGGCGATAACTGATAAATACCTCGGCTTGCCCCCTATTGTGGGAGTAGACAGAACGGACTGTTTCAAGCATCTTATTGACAGGGTTTGCAAACTTCTGAGTGGTTGGAAAGAGAAGCATCTCTCTTTTGGTGGCAAAGAAATTTTAATCAAAGCGGTAATTCAATCGATTCCAGTTTATGCTATGTCGGTATTCAAACTTCCCAAACAGATTTGCAAAGGGATAATCTCTGCAATGTCCCAATTCTGGTGGAGAGATGATGATCAGCAGAAACATATTCATTGGTTTGCTTGGTGGAAGATGGTTGTCCCTAAAAAACAAGGTGTCATGCGTTTTCGAGACCTAGAGTGTTTTAATATGGCTATGCTTTCAAAACATGTGTGGAGACTTCTTTCAGAACCGGACTCCATATGTGCCCAAGTCCTGCGGGCTAAGTATTTTTCCTACAGGTGATCTCCTCAATTGTGAGTTAAAAAAAGGTAGTTCTTACACTTGGCAAAGTATATGGCATGGGATTCAAACTTTCAAAAGAGGGCATATTTGGAGGGTTGGCAGTGGTGAAAAAATTTATATATGGGATGACTGCTTGATTTCTAGTAGTCACAACAGGAGGATCATGACTAGACGGAGCAACATTGTGTACACAAAGGTCGCGGAGCTTATAGATGCCGAGAGTAATAAATGGGACGAAGAACTGATACGGACTCTATTTTGGGAGGTGGATGCTGAAAGAATTCTTCGCATCCCCCTAGTTGTTGGCATGATGGAAGACTTTGTCTCATGGCATTACAATAGTAACGGAATTTTTTCAGCAAAATCATCCTATCATCGGGAGTGGGATTGGTGCCACGGCCGTAAACTTCGAAGGACTAATCTGTTGGGCTCGTCGACGGCTAGCCCGATTTGGCGAGCTATCTGGTCCCTTCGGGTTCCTGCAAAAATCAAGATACACGTATGGAGATCAATGTTGGGAGCTATTCCTTGCCGGGAGTTCTTGCTAATCGACACATCCCTATTTCAAGTCAATGCCCTATGTGCAATTCCGAATGTGAGAGTATTTCTCATGCGTTTTTTAAGTGTAATAGGACCAAAGATGTTTGGAGGAGCCTCGGTTTTCTTCATCTGATCGAGGCTGCTCTTCCCCTCGAGATCCATGGAACCACGGTGATGGAAACATTGCTACTGGATACAACAGTAGAGCCTCGGATTGGTGCTCGGAGATGTGACATGATCGCGGTTGTTGTTTGGTACTTGTGGTGGGAGAGGAGAAAAGCCACACACGGTGAGATGATCCAGGTTCCTGCTCGATCAGCCCAAGCCATTATGGCGCTGTCCATGAACTATATGAGAGTGAAAAAAAGGGTCTTAACCCTATACCCCATCACGGCTGGCAAAAACCCCCCGAAGACATGATCAAGCTGAATGTCGATGCCGCCTTTGACTGCTCTACGGGTACAGGAGGTACGGGTGCTGTTTTACGTGATCATCTTGGCACTTTTATTGCAGGGAGTAGACACAGTCTACAATATATCGAGGAGGCAGCAACTGCGGAAGCTATTGGCCTTAGGAATGGCCTAATCCTTGCTGGTGAAGTGGGCTGTAATAAACTCTTGGTGGAAGCTGACTGCATGGAGGTGATCGAGATCATGCAGAACGAGGGTAACTCTCTCGGGGTAGCGGCAGCAATATACGAGGAATGTACTTTCCTCTACCGTAATTTCTCTCGTGTAAGTTTTAAGCATTGCCCTAGAGAAGCCAACGTTGTCGCTCATGAGTTTGCTAGGGGTAGTGGAGAGTTTCATGAGGTGTGGCATTCTGAGCCCGCTGATTGTTTTATCCCTGTAATCGCAAACGATGTAACTCTGGTCTGAGCAGCAAGTTTCTTTCGCGTTCTTTTCCTTACCAGGGTACCTACGGGGACTGAAAGTTTTTAATGAGGTGGCTTGCTTCTATATATAGTAATTTTCATTTTCAAAAAAGTGGAAGAGTCGTACAGATTTTTTTTTTTAACAACAGACGGGTCCCGAAGGACCCACGGACCCATTAGATAAGCAACGAAGCACAGTTTACAGCAGAACTCAAAGGAAACCGAAAATTACACTACAGTCCCTTACTTTTACACGGAGGACCCCATACAAGAAATGGAAAACGCGATCGGGTCCAAAACTGCCGCCGCAGCCGGAGACGAACCACTTGCGCGACGAAATCGCCATGGCTGCGGATGGCCTCCGAACCACAGCAGGAACTGCCTCCCGTCAGGCTCACAGGTCGGGAGGAATTGAACGAGCCGGCGCCAAATTGCGCTGCCGCTCAACCAGGCCGCCCTTCGGTCTCCTTATTTTGAGATCCTCCCTGGCCGACTCTGTGACTCCTCCCAGGTCGATAGCGGTGAAGAAGTTGATGGAGAATAGCGTGTTCTTGGCAGAGTCGTCGGGGAAAAGGGCATCGCGGACCACGGGGTCATCCTGGTTCATCCTCCGGCTGAGCAATGGTAACCCGAGCTGCTTGGAAAGCTCTCGAAAAAGCACCTTGATGAATATGATGAAGGCGTGGTTTCCTCCTCCGTCATCCTGACGCAGTTGCCCAGCACGCCACGCCAGGACACGGCGTTGGTCGCCAGCAGGTGCGCGTAGAGCCCCGCGGTGCGCCGCACCTCGGCGTAGTCCATGTGGCCATGGCGCAGCGTCGTGTAGAGTGTCGCGAAGCAGGCCTCGAAGCCAGCCTGGTACGCCGGGTCGTCCACGGCGCAGAGCTGTTCGGCGAGCCGGCCGTATCGACGAGTGTCCTGCGCCCTGTCCTGCCGGCAGCACTCGACGAGCGTGGCGCAAAACTGCATCTCCTGGCCGGGCCTGACGGCGGACATTAGCTTGCGCCCGGCTTCCTCGAGGTCGTCGGCGGCTGACTTTGCAGTTGCCTGGAGGAGGCCGATCAGGTCGGTCGCGGTGCCGTCCTTGATCGTCGCCGGCATGTCTTGGTCGTTGGTGCCCGCTCGTGCTTCATCCTCAGAGGAAGAGACGAGATTCTCGGGAAGAACGTGGCGGCCAGCTGTCCTCCTTAACGCCTCCCAGCTTTGCCGGTGGTACCTCCCGCCGGAGTTTTCGACATCGCTGTCCGCACCTGGGCGAGTCGGCGGGACGAGTCCACCCGGCGGCGCCATCTGGATCTGCCGTGATTGAGGGAACCCTTTCTGGCTGATTCGGTGCCTGTTACGAGTATATGGCAAAGAAAGTTCCACTATGGATCGTTCCGATCCCCGTGCCGTATCGGATCTGGCGTCAGTAAACGCCACTTGCAGGGGTGGGAAAGAAAACTGAACTCCCAGAAGACTCGAACTACCTCGCCTCTACCACTTCACCACGCTACCCCACCCATCAATCCTCAACGCAGCACCAGCCACCAGTCATGTCGGGCGGTGGGCAGCGAGGCTGGAGCCCATTCGACGCGATCCGCAGCTTCCCGTCGGCGCCCGAGTCTCTCATGTCCCAGATCGACGCCGCCATCGCCTCCACCGAGTACGCCCGCGCCTGCGCCCACCTCGACCCCGCCTCCCCGCGGCCGCCTCCTCCCTCCGGGGAACGGGAGGAGCCGTCATCCGCCGCGCGTGCCCCTCCTCCTCACGACGCGCGGGTCGCGGACGAGGCGTACCGTGCGGCGTGCGCGGCGCTCGGTGCCGGGCGGCCGGACGCGGCCGTGCGGTCGCTGCGGGTGGCGCTGGCGAGCTGCCCGCCGGAGAAGCCCGCCGCCGTGGCCAAGGTGAGGTCGATGCTGGCCATCGCCTCTGCGCAGCTGCACCGGCAGCAGCACCAGGCCCAGCAGCAGCAGAGCAACAGGAAATGAGATTTGTGATCGCCTGTTTCATTTCTACAGGATTGGTTTTCCATTCTGAATTTATTAGTACTGTACTAATAGTACTGATCAAGTAAACCACAGCTGCGTGGATTGTAATGCAGAAAAAACGTGCCGGCCATGTATGATTTGACAGTGCGATTCCAGCATAAATCAAGATGAAAAGATCTTCCCTCAAAAAAAAAATCAAGACGAAAAGATTCGCGTGTGACAAACATAGCCCTGATAAGCTCAGTGGAAAAACACTTTTCATATCTTTCGTGTAGCCAAATTACAAAATCTTCAGCTATAGTTTGAGCAGATTCATCGGCTATTAATCTCCTATCAGAAACTTGAGGTGTACAGCAGGCTTCTTTGAGCACTGATGATGATTCGCTCAACACCCTGGACTAATTATTATTTTCCCCAAAAAAATGAGTGGGAAAAAAATCGTAACTGTGCTACAGTCAAGTGAGCAGCGCTCTTGCCACGTGAACTCATGTTACAGCGTCAGCCTCCTTCATCGGTGAAGCAAACCATCAACGAACCTCTGATCTTAGGTCTAGATTAAGATCCAGCAAGGGCTGAGGCATGGAGGGTCCTCACAGCTCACAAGCACTTCTTGATGTCTGAAAATATTGCCTTCTCCTTATTTGCTGCTTCGACATCATCAGGTGATGCAACAGCGACCACAACTCCGTTGTCCTTGATGGTTTCGACGGCATCAGCAAACTCCTTGAAATCCTTCACGCTGTGACACGGGAAATAATGTGATGAGTGATTTTGCATATAAACAGTGATGCGTGATGATCCCATAAGTGGAAAAGGTATGTGAAACTGGATCACAGAAATCTCTACCTGGTTGAGAGTATCTCTTCACGTCTTTGCTGGCGTTCCTCCTCAGTGATGCCCAACAAATACCGCATTAGACTGAAAAGAGCAAAATTCCATGTTTAGTAGGAGCACTCTGTATTCAAATATGACCTATGGGCTATGGCATTTATGTGCATAAGAGCATTATTTTTTACGCCTTGATATATGTGTCTGGAACCACAAATCCAATTCAAGACTTGAACTAGGTTACAAACACATTTGGAATCTCCACAAAGGAACAATTAATCCGAAGAACATGCATAACAAGCATTCAAGGTTGCATATCAACATGGAAGTTCTTTCAAGAAAAAGATCTGCATGGACACAATCTCAAAAAAATATGGCAACCAGCAATAAGCCAATAAGCCACCGGTTTAGATAAACCCCACATTCGAAGTAAAGCACAAACTGTCGTTTTGGAGTTGGTTAATGATGACATGCATCAGTGAATTTGTGAGCTGAGTCAGAGTTAACATTGAGGTTTGACTGTGCACTATGCGGAATAGGGAGACGATTACATACCTGCTGTAACCTTTAGCATCTGGTAGTTGGTAGGAATCAACATCACCTATGGTGCCAATAATAGCTTTTGTGAGAGCATCATCATCTATCTCTAGTTCTCTGAGGAAGTTGGCAGTCCCATCATAGATATCTAATGTTTTCAGTAAGTTTGGGTCACGGTATGACAAATAGGAGAACACGCCTGCAAAAGCCAAAAGGGAATATTTACCACAAAGTCGAACCAGAAGACAGCAAGATAAGGTGCTTTAACCATGACATTAATGTAAGTGGGGCCAGTTGAATATGTAATCTTACCAGCAATCAAAGAACAACTATGAAGGTAAGAAATAATAAGCATAAGATCAAAGTACCTGAATGAGTGTCAAAATCACAAAACCCTCCATATGCTCCACCACTAACTCGAACACGGTCCCATAACCATGTATTGCTTATGTGCTTGGATATGACATAAGCGCTTCCATTGAGCTGGTATCCACTTTGGTACAGGTTTCCAGCTTTTCCAACATAATTAACCTTCAGGCAACATATAAGTTGGTCAACAAGGGAACAATCATCTACCAGTCTACTCAAAACTAATGCCAAAGGGCCAGACAAGTTATCTTTACCTGGGTAGGGATAACAATGGCTTCATTAACAGAAGGCAGTCGAGAGAGCCATGGATCACTTCCCAGGGATGGAGCACTTGGCAGTGAATCGAGAAATTTGGCGATATATTGACCAGATTTTTCAAGATTTTTTGAGTCACTTGTTATGTTTATTAAGCAACCTTCCTTGGAAAATAGAGACTTCCTCATTTCCTCGAGTGAAGCAGATATTTTGTCCCAATCTTGATCAATCCTTGTTTCCAGGTCTCGTAAATACTCAAGATAACTGGCAATAGCAACAAAAAAAATCAACGTTCCAAAATGTGAAGAACACGGTAGTGTCACATATAGATCTGTAAGTAGTGAGAAATGTGAAATCTAAAACAAAATATCCACTGAATAAAAAAAAATACTCCATCCGTTCCTAAATATAAGATGTTTAGCTTTTTTGCGCATTCACATATATCTACATGTATCTAGACAAATTTTAGTGTATATGTTCACTCATATTAGTCCGTATCTAGTCAACATGTGTAATAGCTAGAACATCTTATAGTTAGGAACGGAGGGAGTAGCTGCCAGTGTCTACTAAAAATAAAAGAAGCATATTCTTTCAAATAAAACAAAACAAAGGGCAGCCCGGTGCACGTAGCTCCCGCTTGCGCAGGGTCCGGGGAAGGGTCCAACCACTTTTGGTCTTTTGTACGCAGCCTTTCCCTGCATTTCTGCAAGAGGCTGTTTCCAGGACTCGAACCCGCTGCACCAAGGATCCCCTTCTCAAATAATTCTAAAGCAAAAACAATTAAAGAGAAAAGCAACCGAGACTATCAAAAGGATAAGCCATGCTACACTATGCATAGTCATGTAATAATGCTCACAAGGCCATAATAATTCGAAAGGCAGCTGGCTTAACAATCTGCGGTGTGTATATATCATAACGAATCTTACCTAACACCACCCATTTGCTCACCAATCCATCCAGCTGCATTTAACTTGGCATCCATTCTAGCAGCTGCTATACCGTGGCCACTACCCCTCAATCGATTCTGTGTTAGACATATTATTAGACAATAAATTGCATGCATGCGTATGGTAGTCTAAATCACAAATGTACTAGTTTAGTACCTCCATTCTTGCTTTACTTTGAGAAACAAACTGCTTGAATCTCTGTTGTTCTGTGAACTGAACATCCTGGAGAAGGCAGTTCATCTGGAAGAACAGAACAGATTTATTCTCATGATACAAATATAAGATGGGTAACTAGGTGACTACAGTATGATTTTCGTAGTAAGAGATGAGCATTAAACAGATTAAGCATGGCATCTCCACCATGCCATTGCAGTTGGTGGTACGGTCTACACAGACAAAAATCATAAACATACCAGATGAAACAAATCTTCTACTCGCGTTGACATTGCCTTTCCCCGAACAACAATACGAGTAAGAGGCTCTTCTTTTCCCTTTATTGAAGATGTTAATGGATAAACTGATATGCCTCCAGTTTTTCTACCAATTAACTGATTAAGCTGCACGAAGTCCATGTCTTTCGTGCCCATCTCCAGTAAGGATTGGCTGGAATGAACACCCAATTAGTTCAAATACACATAGTATCTAAAGCACAGAGAAAAGCAAAATATCTTCAAACTCTCATGATAAATCAGCAACAGTGTAAGCTCACCAGAACAAAGGCAACAGCTGTAGATGTTCTTTCTTCATTGAACCCATATCAAATACAGCTTCGGAGTAGACTACATCATTGGTGAAGAGATCATGTTGCAAAACCTTGACACCGCTTATCTCCCCCACCTAAATACGGTATTACAAAATGAATATTATATCATCAGGTTGAATTAAAACAATAAAGTAAAGAAATAGTAAAACAGGCCCCTTCAGGAAACAACAGGTAACACAACGTCCTAATAAATAATTCATACTTTAACAGTGACAAACCATCCATTGTACTTTCTCAAAAGAACTTCTAGATTGATAACTTTGAACATTGGCCCATGAGTAGGAAAACATATGAGTTCTGACCAATCTTTCTGTTGGGACTTAGGATCTCTTGCTCAGCCCGGCAATCAATCTTTGCTAGTCTCCAGTTAGCTTTTGTCCGTGGTGATAAATTACTGTCTAGAAAATTTACCCAAGCTGAGCAAAGGATTCTTTGTATCACCCTGCAGTCAAATTTACCTTCTACAGTGAACAGGGTTTGGGATAAGAGGGAGGCTGACAGATTCACATCACCATGTCATGTACATATCAATTACGCCGCAATTACTAGAGATGTAATAAAATACAGTGCAATCAAGTTCTGACCAATCATCTTAACTCTTGCCAATGCTAGAATATTAGAGGGAAAACATCATAATACCCAAATCAATAGCTAAAGCAAAGCAGTGAACATTGCTGAAAAATTCTAAGCCAGAAAGAGCAGTTCCATTGAAACTTGAGCTATGTCAACAGGCCTCTAATTTCTTCCCCAATCAGGACTTGAAAACAATTAATGACGATCGATTTTGAGCCAGCTTAGCCTAATACTTTCAGCTGAAGTAAAGAAATTCGCAGCCAATTAGCCAAATAAGGGAGCGCTGTATGTCGAAGGATTACCTCTATTGGTACATGAATAGCCTTTTTAGGGATATCTTGTAGTGACAGGCTAGGAACAGCTTTGAGAGCTTCTGGAGGATCTGGAGTTTCTTGTTTGTCCTTCAGTTCCTTTGTAGCACGTGTCAACTCTGCAAGATCTTCCTGAGTCATGCTAGATTTTACTTGTTTCAGATATTCTTTCTCAGCAGCTTCGTCACGTGAGGCTTTCTCTGGATCAGGCTGTATAAAATGGTATTAAATGTTCAGAGGCAACAACAAAAGGCATATTTAATATAAAGCTCTCAGGTGGGAGGTTCTCTATAGACCTGCATTTCAACAGTGACACGATGTGCATTCTTCAAAATATATTTTCAATGAGCGGAGAGAATACTGCTTTGGATCCCTTCTCTGCAATGCGTGCTTTGAGTTGCTTCAATGGCTCTTCAAATTTCAGAGGCTCGAAAGGGTCCATGTCATAAATCCATTTTCCCTGCATTTTGTTTGTGATGTTGAAGGAATATGAATATGTCGAAACATGTATATCTATTTCTTTTTTACAAATCATGAATCAGGTCTCCTTACCATCGAACGAAGCATCAGTGACAGCCCTCGAGGGAACGATCCTGTGTTATTCTCCCTCAATGAAAATTCTATTGTGTTCATAGATGCTTCCACTGCTTCTGATGCAAACCCCTCATCTACCAAATTCTTCAAAATTTGCATAACCAGCTCTTCAACTTTCTCAATGTTTTCCTCAGATACACCTTTCAAACCTATACTGAATTGTGGTTGAAGAAGCTCATCCTCAATACCACCTCCCACAATAGCCTCTCCTAAACCACTTTCAAGAAGAATTCTTCTAAGTGGTGAAGCTGGAGTACCCAGCAATAGGTGATCGAGGAAACCAAGTGCAAGCTCAGTTTCTACGTCAAGTGGCTCCTCTGACAAGAGCCAATTAGTGCACACCATAAATTTCTTTTTCAAATCACCTTCTTGACCAGCAGGATACTTCTCTGTGATCCTCCTTGGTTCTTTGAAAAGTTTCTGTGGCATAACCTTTGATTCATTACGAGCAGGGCTGGCTTCAAACAGGTCAAGATACTCTACAAAAGAGAGGCAGGATAAGAAAAAATGGTGTCGAAAAGGGGAAAAATATAAACACAACAAAAGGTTAAAAAAAATCCTGTGAATAAGCATGACTGACCACTTAATATGCGTAGTCGCTCTTTTGTGTCATCGTCACCATAGAACCAGATCCTAGCATTGCTCGGATGGTAAAACATACTGTGGAACTCCTGGACATAAGAAAAAATCCACTTAAATCAAACAAAGTATTAACCAACGTTAGCTTACTGGTGCATCAAAGTACAGAAAATATGAGTCACTGAAACATTTAGTCATAGAGGAAAAAAAGGCCTTTATCACCCACGATAGCCAATTTCTAAAAGAGCGAAAGACATCACATAGACATTGAAAGTAATTGCATATAAGAGCAAATGACAAAATAAATATCAATAATTAAAATAAAAATACGAACTGAGGGTGATTATGTTCTACGAGACCTTGAACTCTTCAAAAGTAAGCTTTGGAATGTCATTTGGGTCACCACCACTATCCACACCATATGTGTTATCAGGAGAAAGTGCCTGTAGAAAAGTCAAATTCGTTAGGTACTGCTACTTGTAGGTACTGGCATCGGAGATCATGATAAGAGAGACTAAGAGAGACTGGTGAAAAATAAAATCTGGTGAGCACAATGCAAAGGCGTATGCAAGAATGGGACTAGGAAAGATCAATTAAAGAAGCATGGACTGGAGATGGTTGAATGTACAACTTGCTAATGTACCGAAGTCTTACATAAACCCAGTAACCAAAAGCAGAAGGAATACAAGGTGGAAATGCAACAGCCAGGGCCCTGGGCTAGGGGCGGACCGAGAAAAAAAAATACGGGGTGTCTTTGTACCACTCACACTTATCTCACACTTTGTTTTGGGGCGTCACAAATGGCACAAACATAGCACATAACACAGGAAAATATCTGTCACCCGGTGTCATGTGCACCATGGTAGCTCTACCTAGGTATGCCTGCCCTGGGCGCGGTGCATATCAGTGCTTAGATAAGCACCTTGTCAAGAAAAACGTGTCTGGTTTGTCAACCAACAATCCTAATCGAAAAAATATAGAGATTGACCAAATGCCTAATTTATAGGACTGCAACAATCACAGCAATAAATGTGTTCAAGAGGCCCTGGTCACAATAAAAAAACAACAAGGTGATTCCAGCGTACTATCATGCAAAGCATGACAAAACACATGAGCAAAATCTCCTACTGAGCTCAAAGCCACAGACTGAAAAACAGAATTGAACAAATTGCTTACCTGTTGAGTCACACGCCCCATTATGTTATCAGGTTGAGAGTAAACTCCTTTCATCTCGTTGAAGACAACACCTACATTCACATGTCAAAGTATTGCACTCAGCGACTTTTTGAGAAATGGGCAGGGCGTGCTCACATACAGATGTTTTGGCTCCATTGAAATAGCGCGAGTATGCAAACCTTTATAGGATATCTCTTCTTCGGGATTGTTTAGCTCATAATGCCAACCTTCCTGTTGAAACGTTTGGAAGTCCTCAACACACTTAGGGAAAAAGACAGCATCAAGGTATACATCTACCAAGTTATAGAAATCCTGCAAAGTCAACAACAGAAATGATGATAATGCTACAAGAAGAATGAACTGAATAGATGGCCCAAGCAAATCAATGGTTAACAGGTGTCACCTTGGTGTTTGTTGATGCAACTGGATAACATGTCCGATCCGGATAGGTGAACGCATTCAGGAAAGTATGCAAACTACCCTTTAGGAGCTCAACAAATGGCTCTTTCAATGGGTACTTTCTTGATCCACAGAGAACACTATGCTCAAGAATGTGAGGTATGCCGGTCGAATTTTTCCTGGTAATATAAGGACAATTATTCAGAAACACCATAACAGGCTTGTATGAAATGATATGTTCTTTACTTCTTTTCCTATCTACGAATAAGTCCGCCTACTTCGTTTTCTGCATGGTAGTAGACCATAAGAAAATACCATGAGGCAAGGACTAGACACACTTACGGAGGGGTACGGAATACAATGCCGAACACTTTATTCTCATCGTCGTTTGCGACAGACATCACTTCTGCGCCCGTCTTCTTGTGCTTGTAAAGAACAGCAGCTGATTTGCACTCGTCTATGACTTGTTCAGAGACCTTTTCGAAGCCTAGCTTTGCTGCATACTCATGGACATCATCGGTATCTGGGAACGTCGTAATAAAACTGGTCATGCAATCGCACATTCATTCCCAAACTACAACTTATCATAGGCCGACAGAGGTTGCTCGAACAACAACCAGTGGTTTTAATTCAAGTAGTGGATTTCTAGCTATCACATTACAGGTTCATGAGCAAAGCAGCATACAGGTGAGATGAATAATTTTGATGGTAAAACCGGACTGTGAGACTTAAACATGACATCACTATTTCCAGTCAACTATGCACAATCAAACTAGCACGCTACTTTGAGAAATTGTATTCCCCCTTTGTATAGAAATTGCAGGTAAAGCAGTACAGAAGCTTCTCCGAGGAGTTTGTTGGATCATAAGCGAAGGGGTCCCTCACCATGGGGCGCAGGGGCGGGCGAGGTGGAGACGGCGGGGACGGAGAGGCGCCTCGCCAGTCCGGGCGCGGTGAGCGGCCAGTACCGCCCGGCGCAGTGCAGCGGCGCGGCCGACGCCAGGAGGCGCGAGCTGCCGGGCAGAACCGAGCCGCCCCGCGAGGAGAATGAGGAAGAGGAGGAGGACAACCTGCGGCGTGGCCCGGAGGAGGCGGCGGGCACGAGGGTCCTGGGCCTGCCGCAGCGCTGGAGGAGGCGGCGGCCGGAGGTGCGGAGCAGCGCCACCCGCTCCATGGCGTAGGTGTCCAGCTTGCCGTCGGCTGGCTCTGGGGTGGGGGCTGGGGTTTGTTTGCCTTGTGGATTGGAGGAGGGGGCAGGCAAGGCAACGTGGCGGCGTGGTAGCTCGGCTAGGCTTTTCTTCCCTCCCGGCTTCTGCTTGCTGGGCTTTCCTTGCTTGGGCTAGAAGAAGAAGGCGAGGAAGAAAATCGCTGTTTTTTTTTAGCTTTTTGGACGGATTTATCTTTTTATTGTGGTTGATAAGGCGTGAGAGTGAGCTATGGTACACGCATCGAATTTTTTGGCGTTTTATGGACGTGTTTGTAGCGTGTACACGAGAGAGAGATCTGGAGTCTCGCAACTCGTTGAATCTCTGGTTGTACTCATTTGTTCCATAATGTAAGCAATTTTAGCAAATTAATTTAGTTTGCCAAAACGGCTTATATTATGAAACAGAGGTAGTACTGTAGTTCCATTTATGCTAGCTAGACAATAAAAAGTAAAATAAAAAAATTGCCTCCCAAGTTCCAATGACCCTATTATTTGAAAATTCGAAAATAATAATTACTTCCTCCATAGATGACTTCTGTTTGTCCAAGTAAAAGTTAGAAAAAAAATGTTGGATGTAGTAAACTGTATCCTACAAGCATGTAAAAATCGCAACCCTGGATTATTTTACTTACTACTCACTAAACTTGGATATATACCTTTTTTTAGCTTACAACACACATATTTTAAAATAAGATTTAGCACACTCGTAGTATAGATCATCAAGAATTATTTTCTAGATTTTCTTGAAACTTATAAGTACATTTTATTTGTTTTGAATAAAGGGAGCACTTGTGCTCGAGGGATTCCTAGAGGTTCAGAGTTCTCTTCTTTTTGTTTAGACAGGAAAGGTGATATAGGTGTTGACCTCTAAGTTGGCCCGATCTTCACGAATCGACAAAAACGTACGAAGAACACACGAAGAACACGATGAACTCACACACACAAAAGGGGGGAAGATAACTCGTGAAGCCTACGAGGGATCGCAAACCTAAATCAACAACACGCTAATTGGAACCGATTCCTCTCACCGGCCGGTCCACCGATCCAGCAGAAGCCGCAAGGGGAAGGTTGGCAAGAACTACTAGAGTCACAAGGTGAAAGAATAGCTCCTTGGAGAGATCTTGATATAATCCAATAGATGAATCTATGGAGTAGCCATGGATCCCATGGGGGAGGTTCTCCACATGGGAGGAGGAGCACAAAGCTCAATTCTATCCCAAAGTCAACTCTAACCCTAGAACTAGCCACCGGAGTCCCTTATATAATCTAGGGGGAAAGGTGGGGCGAAACGGTGCCAAAATGGCGCATTTCCGCACAAAACAGGGCAGCCCGGCCTAGGAGGCCGGGGTGGGAGGCAGGCGCCCAGCCTGGGGGCAGCCGGCTTGGGAGGCCGGCCTGATGCCGGGGTGGGCGTGAGGGAGGACGACCTGCTCGGGTGGGTGGTCGGCCTGAGGTGGGGGGAGGCCGGCCTGGCCGGGGGGTGAGGCCGGGAGCCCCCTTTTCCCTCCGTTCTTCCTCCTCGGAGCTCCGATCTTGACGCCGTCTTCACTCACTTCCTTCCTAGCTTCATGTGCACCTTCTTGGATATGTTCTTGAGCATCTTGGGAACCATCTTGGGTCTCCATGTGGTGATCCCACCTATGCATGTAGAGGGGGTATTTCATGAGGTAGCGCACCGTTCACCAAGTCACCGGAAACATACGGAGATATGAGTGAATTCACCTTGTTGTGTATTGATGTTGTGCTTGGTTGAATACGGTGGGCTACATCAAAAGGTTGGAGTTTCCTATTTTAAACGAAAAGGGAAATATCCTTTTGGGCATACAGGAACACTTTCAGTCTGTTACGAAAATTCACTTCCTCACTCCTCGTCGCTAAAGTGAGGGCTCTTTTCCACTTTCTACGTTAATTTCAATAAAACGATGTTCTATGACATATTCTTTCAAAGTATGATTTTGTCAAATGTTTTTCATCTATTTCAGGCTGACACGAGAGCATCATGTCAACATTAGAATCACAAGGTCCATCACCATTAGCACCTCCATGACCAATCCCGTTATGTTGAGTATTAGATTCACATCATAACACCCTTATCCATCGTAGTGGAGTACCATCTCTTGGATTACTTTCTCTTGGAGTACCATCGTCACCTCCATATATGCTGAATATTAGATTCACATCATATCACTTTTTTTCATAATTCCTTTTGCAGTTCTATCATTAGTGCCCCTTGAAAGGATCGAAGAGGTTGACTAGAGGGGATGAATAGGCAACTACAAATTTTAGTTTCTTTTTAATTAAAACTTGCATAAATATAAATTGTTTAGATTATGCAACTATGTGAACAATCCTTTATGATGAGAAAAATACAAACTAGAATAAGATAAACTAATTAGAAAGAATATAGATTGTCTAGATTATGTAACTATGTGGACAATCATACTTCGAAAGAATATAGATTGTCTCCACCTCCCTTTTTCTTTTTTATTTTCTCATTTTTCTCTCCAATAAAATTCAGGAAAAAATATTTGGATGTCAAGTACCAATATGTGGTGCCATGGGCCCCACCTGAGAGCCCCTATAAAATAGGTGCGGCCATAAGGGACATTCATCGAAAAATCCTTCGACGTCCTAAATGCAGATGGCTTAGATGACAAATTTATAGCCATTGTAGAAAACGGTAACCGCTAACTTCAAGATCTTATTCTTTAAAATTAAAAAGCTACCATGCATGGACATTTTTCAACATCGTAGACTTCAAAGCGAGATTTGTCCAAACACCAAAAAATTATCTTTTTTTTCATTCTGAAATGTACAAAAAAAATACATGCATGTTGTCATGCAATTCATCAGATGGTACAATGGGATTGAAGTAAAATAATTCTCAAATGTATGATACTCAATTTTATCCATTATTACAATACTTTTATCAGCACTAATGCTTCTTATTTTTCCCAAATTTAAAATTTTCTATTTTGCAAAGGCTGATGTATAGGCGATACGTGCAAAAATTGAATGTTAAATTACCTTATTAACAAGTTCTATGAACTTCAAGCACCTTTAACAAAGAACTTTCTAGCTAAACATGTAAGTCTCGTAATTTTATTCCAACTACATCAAGTATATTTCATGATCTACAACCAAAACTATTATTTCTCATGATTTTTTTATGTACCGGAGGATCCACATCTTGTTCGTTATGGAGAAAACATTTTTTTCTCCAATCCAATGACCTTAAAAAAATAAATGTAATTTTTTTATTTGTTGAAAAGTTATACATAACATATTTAAAAATATTCCACTTTTTATCACTCTTATTGTTTAAACCGGTTCAAAGAGAAGGCAAGTGGAGATTTGATGACCCTAACTATTAAAAAAATCAAAGAGAATATTACAAAATGTTGTTTTACCATCTTCTTTCATTTTAAAAATTTATCTCATCATGTGTTGTAAAACAAAGAAGATGTTTATAGAGCTAGTAAGGTAGACTAGTTTGTTTCTAAATTTGGAGTTTTATCACAAGTATCACATATGTTTATGAACTAGTTCACAAGGCCAGTAAAGTTATCAATTTGTTCAAAAGTTATTACATTATTTGAAAAATATTTATTAGCAAAGGTTATCATAACCTTTTCAAAACAAAGATGGGATTTTTTTTAAACATCCTAGTTTTTTTTCTAGAAACACGCTATAAAACGCAAGCGCTTAAATACACACGTATACACTCACCTTTATGAACGTGCGCACACACTCTACCCCTATGAGCAACTCCGAGATACTAAGACAGCGGGTCTTAAGATTGATGAAATCACCACAGGCGTCTCGCCATCGACGGGAATGTTGCCACTCATTGAATGAATATTCCTCCTATATGCGTCACACATGTGTCCAGCCTAGGGTTTGGAGTCCACGGCCGGGGGTTACAACCACCCTTATAAATCCAAGAACAAAGTAGTTACTAGTTGCCGAAGAAACAGTGGAAGCAGTGAAATTAAAGAGCGACCAAGGTATAAGCACGCGAGAGGAACGAGTAACTAGCCATGGGCCGAGCCCACTAACCATCAGTGGTGTGTTTCGTTGCAAACCACGAATTTGGCCCAATTGCAAACTCAAGCGCTCAAATACACGCGTATATACTCACCCGTATGAACGCGTGCACACACTCTATCCATATGAGCAACTCCGGATACTGGGCCGGTGGGTCTTGACATTGATGAGATCACCACAGGCGTCTCGCTATCGACGGGAACGTTGCCTTCCACTGAAAAAATATTTTGCCTATATGCGACACACATGTGTCCAACCTAAAGTTTGGAGTCTAGTGGACCGGGGGTACAACCACCCTTCTAAATCCAAGAACAGAGTAGTTACCAGTTGTCGAAGAAACATTGAAAGTAGTGGAATGAAAGAGCGACCAAGGGATAAGCGGGGGGGGGGGGGGGGCGAGTAAGTAGCCATGGGCCGGGCCGAGCCCACAAACCATTAGGGGCATGTTTGGTTGCAAACCACGAATTTTGCCCAATTGCATTTGTGGCTCTGGCGGGTATGGCCCTGAAAAAACGAGGCGAGAGCCACGTTCTGCAACCCGTTTGGTTAGCTGGATTCAATTTTTCTTTTTTGCTGAATTATTTAGCATTTTTGTGTTTGGTTGCTACCAAAGTTTGGTTTGAGATGATAACCTATACTTTCGGGTGTGATAGGATTGAGTTGAGGTCACCACTTTCGAAAGTGGTGATGTTACCACCACGATATCTACAAAAACACGACATTACACACTAAGCACACATCATTAGGAAAACCGATTGGGTCTATTAGTCCCTAACAAAAGCTACCATGGACAATGCAACTAGCTGCATACTACAACAACCAGTGCAATTAGCAATTACGGGCATCGATAAGCCCATGATTACAACCCCTGGTTAAAATGCATCATTATAAACAAACATGTCCATGCTGGTGTTAGCCGTGGACATGACATATCTCCGCCATCGCCATCGAGGAGTTGGCCTTGTAGATCGTCAGTTTGAAGCCATCTGCCACGAGCTTGAAGTCTATCACGTCGTTCTCCTTCAGGTTGAACTTCTGGATGGCCTCTGGCCAGTTTAACCCCAGCACCACCTCCTCACCAAACTTCCTGACCTGCACACAGTCGTCACAGAATTCGCAAACGCCCAACGACATTGTCCTGGGCATGGGATCTTCAGCCAGCTCTTCAAGGGGGCATGGTAGGACATGGGGACGACCAACATGTGCAGATCATCCTAGTCGAGCTGCACATAGAAGCAGCGAGGCAGGAGTCTAGCCTTGTGGCCAACCTTGGGCTTCTTTCCCTATGCATGCTACCTCTCATTGGCGCCCTCCTCCCTCCTCCCCGGGACGACAGGTTTCAGTAAAAACATGTTTGTCGGAATGATCCCCCTCCAATCCCATAAGTGGATGGGGGCATCCAGGTCGGCCCTCACGATCTTTTCAGTATGGTAACACTAGTTAGTGCATTGCAAGAAATAGACAATGAATGATCAAAGTGGCATGGAGATGGACAATAAGAAATGGGCATTCACAGTGACATGGAGATGCACAATCAAATGGACGAGCAAAATTGACATGAAGATTAACATTCATAGCGGCATGTACAAAGTTAACATGAATATTAACATGGAGATGGACATTCACAGGGGCATGTAGAAAATTGACATGGAAATGGACAAGCAAAATTGCATGTTGCATGACGTGAAAAAACCCCAAAATTGAGATCTGTCACAGACAAGCAAAATCAAAGAGCACCTATAGATCTAGAAGATACACTTGTGTACTACTAGTCTCAGGCAGTGCGTGATGTCTACTACACATTACTACTCTTGTAGACTATGTTGGGCCTCCAAGCGCAGAGGTTTGTAGGACATCAACAAATTTCCCTCAAGTGAGTAACCCAAGGTTTATCGAACTTAGGGAGGTATAGGTTCAATGTATCCCTCTCGAGCAACCCTGTAATTAAGTGATGACACACAAGTGTAGGGGGTCGTAACAGTCTTCGAGGGTAAATATAGCCCAATTTATTGATTCGACACAAGGGGAGCCAAAGAATATTTATAAATCTTAACAACTGAGTTGTCAATTCAATTGCACCTGAAAAGTATCTTGCTTCACACAATTTATTAGTAGTAACAATGATATAACGGCAGTAGCGGTTCAATAGTAACAGTAGCAGAAAAACAATAGTAGCAATAGTAAGTGAATGTAAACTGAACAAGTAGCAGTGTTGAAAACACCATAGGCATAGGGATGGATGTACCGGTGTTGCATGAATGCGATTAACCATGTAATAGGGGTAAGAAAGGGCAGCACAAATATATAAGAGAGCATCCAAGTCACAAACTATCATATGCATGCTTCCCGAGAATTGTCGTATGTGGTTGCAATAACAACTTGCACGACATCTTTTGTCCCACCACCCCATTGATGTGGGGCCAAAAAGGAAATAATGGCAATTAAGGTACTTGTTCTACCAAGCACCGGAGAAAAGCATTAACATATGGTGGAAACATGTAATCTTCGAACTAAAATCCATCCCCTCCGGTATCCCAACCATGTCACCTTGGGATCTCGGGTTCCAGACAATAATAAGGGAATACAACCAGTAGATGCGATCCAAAACTTCAATTATACTCATGAAAACATAAAATGTTCAGATCTGAAATCATGGCACTCGGGCCCTAAGCGACAAGCATTAAACACTCCAGGTTGCAACAACTACAATAAATGACAATAGTGGATACTAGGCATCAAGCCCCAACAATCTAGTGATCTATTACATGACTAATCTCATCCAGTCCCTACTATTCCCTCTGCATACAATAGGTAATTACTCGCACATTGAAGGGGGGACTCATGGAGGGTTGATGGAGAGGTGCTGGCAATGACGATGACAATCTCCTTCCAATCAACATCCCGGCAGGGTGCCAGAATAGGAACTTTTGTCACACCCTAGTTTTTGGATCCTTGTACTGTAATAAAGGAGACAAAAATGTGGGCCAACAATTTTTTCCATTCAATATGTTTGTGTGAACCAACATGTGTATGTGACAATAGTCATCTATGCAACACAAAGAATGTTTTCTTTTAAAACCAATATAAAACTTTTCCTGAAAACACTTTTGTGTTTCTCTGATGTTTTCCATAATGTGACTTGAGTACTTTTTATTCCAAGACTTGGATCATGTTTTTTTTTCATCTTGACTAAAACTTTTAGCTTTGTTTAATCCAAGAAAACAAAATTTCAAATTGAATTATGGAGGTCTTCTTTTATTTTTCCTATTGAAAATTTCCCTGAAAACTTAGTCAACTACCTGTTTTCCATTCATGTTTTCAATGGTTTAGGTTATTCCATTTTGTGTTTTCTTGACTTGTATTTGTTCTCTGATATGTGGACTAAAAGTCTATAAGCTTGGTTTGATTTATGGAGTTTGAAAACAATCAATTGCATGCTTGTTTTTGTGGAATAAAAATAAGACAGAAAAATGTATATTTAGAAAACAGAGAAAAACATAAACTAGCCATTTTCCACTTTGTTTTCAAAGCCTTCCACTATTCCAAATTTGTTTTCAAAATATGTTTCTGAAAGTACAAAAAATGTTTAACAATCTCCAACTTGGAAAACAAATTTTGGAATTCATTTGAGCCTTGAAAACAATATGAACAATTTGATGATTTTGTCTGTTTCACACTTAGCAAAAATGGCTAAGTCATTTGAACTGAATTTTTCTGAAACTTTATTTTAACAGAATTTTGGCAGATGTTTTCATTTGGTTTTTATGCAATTTATGAAGTGATATTCTTCCATTTGTGTTAACATAAGGTTGTACTACCTTTGGTTCTGAGTGTGTGTCTTTTATTCTTTTTACGACGTTAGAAAACGAAGAAGAGGAAGAAGGAGTTGTAGAGTTGTGTGTCAAGTTCGAGCTACTTCAAAGCCAGGGACACAAGAAGTTTCAAGGCAAGCCATCATGATGCTTGCTACTACACTTATCATTATCTATCATGCATATTTTTTATTCTGAAAGTTCTACAAAACTTTGGTTATCAAAAGTATTTTTGTGTGGCTATTACTACTATTAATATTATATAGGTTAATATCATGCTAGTAGTTGAAACTTGGTATTACCAAGCCCATAGCCACCATATGGTATTTATTACCACCAAAAGTATTAGTCCCTAAGTGGACACCCCAAAAATATGACTTTTTGCAAAACAAAGGCTTTATGGAAAACCCGGTTGACGAAGGGATGAACCTTGGACCGGCGAGTAAGGACACCCGGTCCTAGGCCCAAGACTGAAGCCCAAGAAGGGAAGCCTTTGGACTATTCTAGAAGGCCCAGTTGAAGCCCACCCGCAATGCCTTGCGAGTTAAGATAGGAAACTTGTAACCGACATAGGGTTAGAGTTCGAGTCCTCCCCGGGTACGGTTTGAGACCTGGCCATCTATATAAGGCCAGGAGAACCACCGGAAGAGGACCAGGCAATACCGCACCACCAAGCCTTGATCTCGAGATCATACTCTCGACTTAAGCGACCCCCATTGTAACCGATCTATTCTATAATACATATCGACAGAGGCAGGAGTAAGGGTTTGACCTCTACGAGGGCCCCGAACCTGGGTAAATCGTGCCTCCTGTCTAGCCGACGATCGTCACCAGCGCCTACAGGTTCTCCTATTCGAAACCCTATGGTTTCACCAGAGGGACTTGTTGAGATGCAGATTCGACAATTGGCACCGTCCGTGGGGACGGCGGGCGCTGGATATCCGGCATCTTCGGCTTCATCAACCAACTCACGTTGGAAACCTTCGACCTCGACTCCGACCAACCCTATTCGGGTCGGATCTGTCATGGTCACCCCTTACTCGCCAGAATCACGCCTGGTATTCGGCGATCTGGAGAAGAGCGTCACCTTGACGTTCGGAAGCTTCAAGTTCTACACCAACAAAGACGGGATCCTCCACTTCCCCGAGGAATCAGGATCTGAGTCAGGAGCTATCGACTCGCGACCCTACCTGGAGAAAAGTGGCGAGTCCATCCGCTTCAACGCCAGCAACTTTCATACCCTCTCTACAGAGGAACCCTCTCGGGTCAGGAAAGCTTTTCGAGTTACGCCTAGGACTCACGAGCCACGACTGGCTCAGGTCTGCATGGCAGGATCGAAACAACCACCCCCAGAAACGGAATACAGTGCAAAGGAACGCGCTGAGATCGGCGTCTCGCGAGACGCTTGGGATCGAGCAAAGGAGGCCATCCGCACGAGCAAACCACCTGCAGCCGGATCCCCACAAGAAGACATGGTAGCCTACCACTACCATCTAGTGAGAGCGGCCACCGTGATCAAAGAAGCTCGGATAGATCTGGCCTATCGGAAAAGAATAGCGGACGAATCGAGTCAACGCCGGGTTGAGCTGTCCCTAACACCTTCTGTCGGAACTCGACCCTTAAGGAAGGGATGCGCATCAAGAACCGCATCCATGGACGACGAGTCCCTAGGCGGGATCAGCAGGTCACTCCGACCTTCCCTTATGCGGGTTGACGAGGAAGGAAACGTCTATCCGCAAACTCCCGCTGCCGCAGTCTTAGCCGCAGCAACCTACATGCAGATGAATCAACCAGGGGAAAACGACCCCCGAGCGGAGCAATACAAGCAGGTTCGGAAAGGATTAGGCATGGCAGCTTCAAAACTTGCCTCCTATGATCGAAGGAAAGCTGCCGCACAGAAGGAGAAGGAGAAGGAAGCGTCGCGCAGGTACAGGAGTGCTTCGCCCAGGAGAGAAAAATCGCCTCGCCGTGGTCGAGGAAAAGAAGCCTGGCAACGTGATGATAGCCGAAGAAGCTGCGAAGGTAGCCCAAGGAATAAAGATCTTGGCTCGCGACATCACAGCAGCCGCTCGCAAAAACGCAGCAAGGAACCAAGGAAATAAACCGATCGCGATCAACCCGGTTATAACGCGCGGTCGAATATCGCGCAAAATAGAGTGGACATGGCAAGAGAAGCAAGGAACCGCGCGCGCTCCTCATCTGGTTCTTCTGATGACGAGACCTGCGGCGCGCTGTGTTTCGCTCGCAGCAACCGCGAGGCGCCTCTACCCAAGAGATTCAAGCTCATCACAGAAGTAACAAAATACGATGGTTAACTCGAAGCTTCGTCATGGCTAAACGATTACCTCACGGCAGTGAAATGCCAACGTGGGAACAAGAACACGGCTATGCAGTACCTCAATCTACACTTGGTAGGAGCGGCACGTAGCTAGCTGGAAGCGAGACCGAGGTCCTGCTACGCATCATGGGACGATCTACACTTAGATTTTTGCAAAAATTTCCAAGCCACCTACAAAAGACCGGCGACCATCGAGGAACTGCGAGCCTACAAACAAAAGAGTGGCGAGTCCACTCGTGAATATATCCAGCGATGGACCACGCTCAGGAATACCGCGGGAAACATATCAGAGGAAGTAGCGGTCGAAGCCTTCGCAAAAGACGCTCGACGAACCGCTTTCAGAGAAGAACTGGGATGAGCCGCACCCAAGACTATTGGAGAACTGATGATCATAGCCGATATATGGGCTAACGGAGAGGACTTAGTGCGCAACGAGAGGGCATCTTCGCCCGCACCCGAGGATGACCGCCACGGTCGAAAGAAAAGAAGGAAGTACTACGATCACGACGACCGAGAAGAACTGGTAGCAGTGGAATTCACGCGAAATCGCGATAGCGGACACCGTGGAAGTCGCGAATGGAAACCAAAGACTGAGGACAAAAGTGTCGAGGAGGACCTCGACGGATACTGCTCGCTACATCTATTTACAGATAAGCGCACAGGAAAAACTAAGGCAACACGCCTTCTCAAGGATTGCCGAAAGTTCATTGAAATTCACGAGGCCTTCTCGAAGAAGAGTAGATCAGCAGCTAGTCAAGGCTACCCGCAACTTCCAGGAGGAGGACACCAAGGATTCCAACCGCCACAACCCCTACCCCCACCAAGAAATCAGAACACGGTGCTAGCCGCACTACCTGCGCCACCCGTCGCAAACGCCAGGGCCAACACATACCCGAACCCGGCTGGACTGTTGGGGATGATACAGAAGGTCTATCCATCCCGTAGAGCTCAGAAGACAAACACACGGAAACTATGCATGGCTGTGCAAAGCCCACCAACAAGACCCGAGTACCTGAAGATGACAGATCAGCCAATCACCTTCTCCAAGGAAGACCACCCCCCGCGAGTCTATCGACCGGGACACGCCGCCCTAGTCATCCAAGCACAAATTGGCAACTACGAATTGGCTCGTGTATTCATGGACGGGGGCAGCGGCATCAACATCATCTACGCGGATACGCTCCGTCGGATGAACAGGAACCTGGAGGGACTCGCGGAATCAGAAACATCCTCCACGGGATAGTCCCAGGAAAGGCGATCCGTCCACTCAGAACAATCAATCTGGAGGTGGTGTTAGGCAATCGACGCAATTACAGGAGAGAGTTCCTCGACTTTGAAGTAGTCGACTGGCCCTCACAGTACCACGCCATTCTTGGTCGAACAACGTTCGCAAGATTCATGGCAGTACCACATTATGCATATCTGAAGCTCAAGCTACATGGGGAATATGTCACAATCACCATCGACGGAGATTTCCAAAAATCCAACAAGTGCGACATCGAGTTCAACGAGATCGCAAAATCTTTCGGGATGCAAGAAGAACTAGAAGAGATCACAAAGACCACGGACCACTCCGTGATGCCCCTCACAAAGAAAAATGCACCAGAGTTGGAATTCGGTGCCAACAGCGACACTCGCAAACATCAAGTGCACCCGACAGATTCTGCGAAAACGGCGATGGTTTCCACTACCCTCTCGCCAGCATAGGAAAGCGCCCTCGTCGAACTCCTCCGTGAGTACTGGGAAATTTTCGCCTGGCAGCCCTCAGATATGCCAAGAATACCCAGGGAGTTCGCCGAGCACTCACTTGAAGTTTACAAAGACGCAAAGCCCATCAAGCAGACCACCCGACGGTTCTCAGAACCCAAGCAGAAAGCGCTTGGAGAAGAAGTAAACAGATTTCTCGCTGCAAAATTCATCAGGGAGATAAAAATATCCACTTGGTTAGCAAACCCAGTGCTGGTCCCAAAGAAGAACACCAAACTCCTTCGCGTGTACATCGACTACACGTCGCTGAATAAGCACTGCCCCAAGGATAACTTTCCCCTCCCGTGAATCGACCAGATCGTGGACTCCACTGCAGGCTGCCAACGCCGCTCCTTCCTAGACGCCTACTCAGGGTACAATCAGATCATGATGAAACGGGAAGACGAGGAGAAGAAAGCATTCATCACACCTCACGGTGTATACCGCTACACGACAATGCCCTTCGGGCTCAAAAACGCAGGCGCAACATATCAACGCTGCATGCAAAAATGCCTCGCCAAGCTCATTGGCAAGAACGTACAAGTGTATGTTGACGACATCGTCATCAAGACTCGAGTGGAGGATACGCTCCTCGAGGAAATCAGAGAAACGTTTGACGCTCTAAACGCATACAAGATTAAGCGCAACCCGACAAAATGCGTCTTCGGCGTCCCAGCAGGACAACTTCTTGGGTGCCTGGTATCCGCCAGAGAATCAAAGCCAACCCAGAGAAGATACAAGCAATCTTGACAATGAAGGAGCCCACCAATCTACGCGGAGTCTAACAGCTCGCAGGGCGATTAGCCGCCCTGAGCAGATTCATTGCGCGATTGGGAGAACAGGCATTACCCTTCTACAAGTTATTGAAAAAGGCGGATAAATTCGAGTGGACACCCGAAGCAAAACAGGCATTCGCAGACCTGAAATGATCCTTACAGAGCAGGTGCGTTCTCGCAACACCACAAGATAGGGAACCACTTTACCTATACCTAGCCGCAACAAATCAAGTTGTCAGCACAAACATTGTGGTCGAACGACCTGAGGACGGCAAGGCATATGGAGTTCAAAGACCGATATACTACATCAGCGAGGTGCTCTCGCCGTGCAAACAACGATATCGTCACTACCAGAAGCTCACATATGGAGTTGTTCTCACAGCTCGAAAGCTCAAACATTACTTCCAGGAACATACCGTAACAGTGGTCAATGATGCATCACTCGGTACAATTATGAACAATCCAATGGCATCTGGAAGGATAGCAAAATGGAGCATCGAGCTAGGCGCTTGGGACATTATCTATGCAGGGCGCAATTCCGTGAAGTCACATGTACTCGTGGAATTTCTGAGCGAGTGGACAAAATTACAAACGCCCGGACCGCCAGAATATACGAGTAACTGGATCATGTACTTCGACAGGTCTAAAAGGAATGAAGGAGCTGGAGTTGGGATCGCCCTAATATCACCCAGAGGAGACAAGTTGCAGTACGTCCTACGATTGGACTTCCCACCCGACGATCCAGCATCAAACAACGACGCAGAATACGAGGCCCTGTTGCATGGGATGAAGATGGCATTTGCGTGTGGAGCCACCCGATTGATGATCTATGACGATTCCAATCTCATCGTGCAACAGACAATGAAGGAGTGCGACGCTATCGCAGAAAACATGGTCGCCTATCGGGACATGTACAATCTACTCGAAGGAAGTTTCAAAGGATGCGAGTTGAAGCACATTGCGAGATCTAGCAACGAAGAAGCAGACAGGCTGGCGAACATGGGGTCCACAAACACACCCATACCACCAGGAATATACTTCAAACGGATGACCAAGCATTCAGTCAAGGTCAAGAAAAATCCAGGAGCACCAGCAGCATTAGAGACAGAGGTCAGCCCGCAAGTCGCTTTCATCGAGCTTAGCCATGGTATTTCGCGACAAGTTTTTCTGGTCGAGCCAATCTGGATGCAGAAATACCTCGACTACTTGTCCGCCAAACAGCTCCCAGCAGACGCTCGCGAGGCTCGACAGATAGTCCGACGCAACAAATCTTTTCGGGTACTCAACGGCGAGTTATACAAACAAATCATCTCAGGCATACTGAAAAGATGCATATGACCCGAAGATGGCAAGGAATTGATGCGAGACATACACCTAGGAGATTGTGGACATCACGCCAGCTGGAAAGCAATCGTGGGCAAAGCCTTTCGAGCAGGATTCTACTGGTTTACAGCGGCCAGAGATGCAAAGGATTTGGTCGACATGTGCAACGCTTGCCAGCGATTTGCACCAAAACCACACGCCCCCGCTACGGAATTACATATGATACCTATTGCCTGGCCCTTTGCACAATGGGGGCTGGACATGGTAGGACCATTACGCAAGTCCACACCCGGTGGATACACACACTTGCTGGTCGCAGTCGACAAATTTACGAAGTGGATCGAAGCAATGCCAGTAACCTCGGCTAGCGCCCAATGCACCGTCAAATTCCTCGACTCCATCGTATGCAGATTTGGCATACCACATAACATCATCACCGACAATGGCAGCAACTTCACAGCAAAGGAAACACAGCACTTCTGCGAAGAAAAGGGAATCATCCTCAAATTCGCTTCAGTGGCTCATCCGCAAACCAACGGCCAGGTCGAACGATCCAACAGATTGGTTTCGACTGGCATCAAGAAACGACTACTAGACCGCCTACACCCAGCAGCGGGACATTGGGAAGAAGAGCTATCCTCCATGCTATGGAGTCTCCGCACAACTCCAAATCGATCCACAAAATACACACCATTTTTCATGGTCTACGGGGCTGAAGCAGTCCTCCTCGAGGACGTCAGATTCAGCACCCCATGGGTCGTTGCTTATAGCGAAGAAACCTCTAACAGGGCACTCGCAGACGATATGGATGCACTCAACGAAATACGCAATATTGCACTCGCAAGATCCGCAGTATACCAACAGTCGTTGCGAAACTATCACAGTCGTCGCATACGTCACAGAGCCTTCGCGGTGGGAGATTGGTGCTACGGCTCAAGCAGAAGGAAGGGCACAAGCTCGAACCACCATGGGAAGGACCCTTCATAATACACGAAGTTATCCCAGGTGGCGCCTATCGACTGAAGAACCCGACGACTGGTGGCATCTACTCCAACCCATGGAATGTTGCACACCTCCGCAAATTCTATCCGTAGAGTTTTTTACTCATACAAATAAGGCTATATTAGCCATCTTGTAGCTCTAAAGAAACACATGACTTCTCAGTCGTCTCAATAAAAATACATGGTTCTTCAACCATAGCTACTCGCATTCTCCATCTTGCATGCTAAAAAACAGGTATACACCCCAAATACACTGGGGCTACGCCTAACTTAGCATCATAGGAAGAATTTCATATACACAAAGTTACAAACAAGGTAGACACCTTACAACGTTTTGCGCAATTGTACAAAGTAACAGGATACATACATCCTACGATTATATATGGCGACGAGCATTTTCCTCGGCCAATGCCCGATCCACCTCTTCCGAGGTCAATCGAATAATCTCCTCTGCTGCAGGTCGAACAACTTTATAACGAGGGACCATGTCGATTAGACCATCAGGGAGCATAGCTACAGAGCTAAAATTCACCTCAGGATGCCACAATCGGACAAAGGAAAGCGCTACGACGGACCCGCAAATCATCTGATTGCGGACACACTCGCGAATCTCACCTTCTCGCCCGAAAGTTCTGAGGAGATGGCTCAAATCTTCGGGACCCCTCTCCAACGGATAGAAAGCTGAGTTCACAGCGATCAAAGCTTCATGGCAGGAATTCACAAGTATCTTCGCCTGGACTACTCAATACTTCAAAGTAGCAAGCACGAAGCCTCGACTACGATCGGACCAAAAGTTGTTTGCATGGGGTTTTGAACTACCAGCTTCGTGAATAATATGGTTCTCATCCAATGTTTCTCACACCTATCATCAGGCTGAACAACTGAAAACAAAGCTACAAAGTCAAAGAAAGAAAGAAGACACAAAAAGCTAGGGGGTTGAGATACTTACAGAGCAAATCCTTGGCTACGACCGCCAATTCATCCATCACAAACTGCTCACGTTCAACCGCAAGTTTCTGTTTGGACTTGGCTACATCCACCACCCCACGCAGAACCTTTAGCCTGCGCTCACCATCCGCAACACAGTCACGAAGTCCGGCAAGAGTACCAACAGCAGCAACAAGATGATCTACTTGGGCAGCAGATCCACCCGAAGACTCCGCGACAACTCCGGTTACCTGGAAGAACATAAGGAAAGTTAAGGAATAATATGCTCCATTCGAGAAATAAAACCACCTATTCAACAGGTGCTCGGGGGCTACTCCCATCGGGAGAAACTCATGACAATCAATCACAGGAAGCATCTCAGATATCAAAAGAACATTTCGATTAAAGGTAGAATACGGGAATACATCCCAGGGTTCATTACATCAGAAGCAAAAACTACGAAGAAGCTATCCTAAGGAACTACAGACGTGCTGCCACTGGCGGCAGTTTGCCCCCTGCGACTAGCACGGGCGATCAAATCAGATAACTTCCGGGCAAGTACTCTAGCTGGATCGCCAAAAGAACGAAGCGCTACCTTTTTTCCCGTAGTAGCATCGACGGGAAGGTTTGAGTACGCCTCCTCCAAGCCTACGACTCCGTGCGCCAGTGCAAACTGGATAGCAGTCTTCGCCCCGGACTCTGACTGAGCAACCGAGTAGGCATCAAGGAGATTTCCCTCCAGAAATACCTTCAGAAGATCATTCAGCGTAGGCGAAACCACAGCGTCGACCAGAAGGCGCCCGTGAAGCTGCGTCAACACTCGAGTAGCATCGCCAATGAGGGTGCAAATCCCGCTAGAATGCTTTCGAAGCTGAGCGCAGGAATCTGTCAAGGCGTCCACTCGTTGAACCCCGGGAAGCTCAACAACAATGCCAAGAAGACCTGTAGAAAGAGAAGTCAAAATCCAAAGAACTCACCAGCCAGTCGAAAAATAAAGGATAAGTGCAACTTACCCGCAAAACGATGGGCCAAAGGACGAAGGAAGTCAACAAGATCGTTATCCTGCTTGGTGCCAGCTTCCTCCAAATTTTTCAGGGCGTCCTCGGCATTCGCAAGCTTTCCCTCAAGGTCAGTCAACTACTTACGAGAGGATTCGAGCTCCTTTCGAGCAGCTTCCAACTGAGACTCCAGGGCGCTTACCCGAGTGACATCATCCATCTTTTCGGCCTTCAGCGCGTCGGCTTGAGCTGCACAGCAACAAGTTTAAAACTCAAAAGAATTCACATGAACGGAAAGATTGGATAGAAGGAGTAGATAAATTTACCTCGAAGAAGCTCGCTTTCCGAGACGAGTCGATCGTGATCTGCCCGAAGGGTCACGCATTCTGTCTCAGCTGAAATAACGCGACGGCCAACGGCTGCAAGGGAGTCAAGAAGAGACTGCAAGAACATGAAGATGAAAAAGTCAGAGAGGAGAAGATTGAGCCTATACACAATTGCAAACATTCGAGTATAGCCTCGGGGGCTACTCCCATCGGGAGCACTGCCGTGCACCCGATAAAATGAAGAGAAGAGATAGCTTAAGTTCTTGAGCCTGTAGCCAATCGCACGCGATTAACTACAGCCTCGGGGGCTACTCCCATCGGGAGCACTGCCGTGCACCCGATAAAAAATCCCAAACAGACAAAGTACAAGATGCAAAAGAAAATAGCAAGATTTACGTGGCCTTGAGCAATGCAGAGAGGATCAGCCGAGCTAACCGACACTTCTTTCGAAGTCGAGGCCCCAACTGCAAAGCTAGGGACCCTATATTTCCATAGTCGCCGCTGTGGGGGCTGGACTCGGTGAATTCTGGACGGTGCCAGTAGTCGGGGTCTCACCCGCAGCAGCAGCTCTTTTCCTCTTTTCAAGAGGAAGGGAAGAGACGAACCGGCCGAGGCTGATGGATTGGAGCCTGTCATGAAGGAAAACAACAAATGTCAGAAGAAACAAAAAGGGAACGTTCGACTAGGACACGAATGCAAAGAACCTACTCGTCATCTTCGTCATCCAGCATATCTGCGTTCCAGGCGGTATGGATCTTTGGCAAAGAAGGAGAAGGGGTGCGCTCACTTAACGGAGTCACAACGAGAGGCTCTTTGTCAGATTCCTTACCCAAGGAGTTATCCTTGGAGGTGGCCTCATCGTCCTCCGCTCGGCGGCGTTTGCGGTGGTGGAGATCGCTACCCGATTCTTCCACGTCATCCGAGGAATCATGCTCAGAACTCGAATCGGCCTCGGCAACGCTGGTGTCGGCTGGGACATCCAAGTTGCTCGCCAACAAGTCCGAGACTTCCTCACCTGAGACTGGCGGGTAGCAGGTGACCACCGCTAAACTCTACAAGAAGAAAACAGAAGAACAAAAGGAAGAAGAAATTCAGTCGACAAAACTTTCGAGCAATAAAGAGACAAAGACAAGGAAAAATTTGGACTTACTTCGGGTGGAGGAGGCCTCGATGCCTCGAAGGCTGAGACAGGGCAGTCAGGGAAGGTCTCGCCCACTTCAAACTGGTGATGGCCGCAATTTTCTTCTCGAATTCAACATTCGAAAGTTCTTCTCGGCTCACGCGGCTGTGGTCTTCAACACCCTGATATTCCCACATCGTGGAAGGCCTCTCCTGCAGAGGCTGGATCCTGCGTTTGAGGAATACGCTCGCCAGGTGCAGCCCGTCCAACACAACTCCTGCGGTTTGGTCACGAAGGGCGGCCACCTTGGCGAGCAGCGGGGTGACAATCCGGTTTTCTTCGACTAAAAGTTTGTGCGCCCAGGACTTTCGCCTCTTCAGGACAGCGAACGGGTGGAACTCGTGAACTCCACCCGCGCTGTTGTCGACGACGTAGAACCACTTCTTTCTCCATCCTTGCGCGGAGTCGCTGAAGTGCATCCCGAAGTAGCAGCTGTCCGGTTTCGACTGGATTCCAAAGCCGTCGGTGCGTAGCGGCTCTCCGAGCTTAGTCTCTACCCGCGATTTCTCGCGGAAGACACGCACCTTGAATAGGATTTCCAAAGGCCCCAGTGAGGGCGGATGCCCAGGAAGCACTCGCAAAAAACAATGAAGCACGAGATGTGCTGCACCGCATTTGGAGGCAAGTCGTGGAGTTGTATGCCATAGACATACAACAACGCCACGAGGAAAGGATGGAGAGGGAAGGAGAGCCCGCGCGAAACATGATCCGCGAAGATCACGCGTTCGTTCGGGCGGGGATTTGGTACCTCTTCTTTTTTACCGTGGCGCACCCGCTTCTCGGTCTCCGGAGGCAGCAATTCCTCCCTTTGTATCTCCTTGATGCTCTTGTTCGTCGTATTGGGTGAGCGCCAGACGCCTGAGCGCGGAGCAGGTGACCCGGGAACTTCCTCCGTCGCCCTCGAGGAGGAAACAGCTGCACTGCATTTCTTGCCTCCCGCCATGGGTGCTGGTGCGAGCTCGCAGAGAAAGGGTTAGGCGCGAGGAAGACGAAGGCTGGAAGCGAATGACGGGAAATTTTCACCATTTACCTAAGGGCCACATTTATACACGAAGCCGCCCAATCCTGGCCGCTCATCAAGCAACGTGGCGCCCATCACAGCTGACACGTGTGAAGTTGAAACGAAAAGGCGGCGGAAGCTGTTTCGTGACACGATCCCAACAGTAGATCGTGCGCAATTCTGCGTGCAGTTCGCGTAAAAACCGGAAGCGACGTCTCGTTTCCGGTCAAAAAGCTGACAAGGTGGGCCAGCGCCCCTGCTCTCGCTCCGTCACGTCCCATCGGGAGGATAAAGTGCGCCGTGACGTTAGAGCGCACATCATCAAGCTGGCAAATCCTTCGCATAAAGCTCCAAACATGAAATAACTTCGTATGGACAAATTGTGACGCGAAAATTCTTTCGCATAAAGCTTCAAGCACGAAATAACTTCGTATGGACAAATTGTGACGCGAAAATTCTTTCGCATAAAATAGGACCCTAGACACGAAAACTCTTTCGTATGGGCAAAAAGATTCCAGACATGAAAACTCTTTCGTATGGACAAAATAGTGTGATTCCTTTACTCGAGAAGTTACAGACCTCAAACTTCGCGGGTGTGTAGATCCTACCACTCCATCACACGATGTCTACACATCACAGACCTGGATCGTTGAGCCGACTAGGCACATCCGGATGCCATATTCTTTCGAATATGAAGGTAAGACCCAAAAGATCTCTCTTGAGGGCCTGGAATCGCACTCAAGCTGCGTCCTCCGGTAAAATTCCGTGTCAACAACACGAAGAAAAATCCTAGCGGACGCGCCGGGTACCCCTATAGGTTAAGTTCGACTCGGTAAGACCTCTACGGCCCAGTCGCGATGATCACCTCATCGGGTTCGAGTCGGAGGTCTCGAATCTGTGTAGGCCAGAACTGTTTTTGCCCTAGTTGCAATCAATTGGCCCTGGTCTTTCGGGAGAGCCAAGCTACTGCGCCACATCCTTCTACGAAAATAGCCAAAAACACATGCACTTTCATCACTCGATACTCGAGTATAAAAATCTCATCACACAGGGTATACACCCTCCAAATGTAAAACGATTATAATGGTCATCCGAAAGAAAGCAAGACGAAAAATCTGAGCGTCTACCCGACTGGGAAAATCCCAATCGAGCAAACGCTCGGGGGCTACTGATGAAGGGATGAACCTTGGACCCAGCGAGTAAGGACACCCGGTCCTAGGCCCAAGAATGAAGCCCAAGAAGGGAAGCCTTTGGATTATTCTAGAAGGCCCAGTTGAAGCCCACCCGTAATTCCTTGCGGGTTAAGATAGGAAACTTGTAACCGACATAGGGTTAGAGTTCGAGTCCTCCCCGGGTACGGTTTGAGACCTGACCATCTATATAAGGCCAGGAGAACCACCGGAAGAGGACCAGGCAATACCGCACCACCAAGCCTTGAGCTCGAGATCATACCCTCGACTTAAGCGACCCCCATTGTAACCGATCTATTCGATAATACAGATCGTCAGAGGCAGGAGTAAGGGTTTTACCTCTACGAGGGCCCCGAACCTGGGTAAATCGTGCCTCTTGTCTAGCCGACGACAGTCACAAGCGTCTACAGGTTCTCCTATTCGAAACCCTATGGGTTCACCCGAGGGACTTGTTGAGATGCAGATTCGAAACCGGTGGAAAGGCGGAGGCTTATCCACATGGAGAATTGTGAAGTGATCATTTTTGGAAAAAGGTGTTTTAAAAAATGACACATAACCTAGTCTTCGTCGGACAACCTTTAACGAATGGTCACTCTACCCCAACATGGGCACGGGGCTTGATTGGAAACTTGTTTTATTAGTGTGTGTTCTATCTCAAATTGCTATAAGGGATGTGATCACTCGAACCGAAATGTCACCAAGTTATGAAACATGAGGCGTATCAAGTGTGGGATTAATTTTCCCTCCAGGCACAACAGTTGGGTCTCCTGTCATGGTTGTGTGTGACGCGGTGCTGGGGAGAATAAACTCAATTTAAGAGATAGTCATATACTAGCTTAAACATAGTGAAAGGTTAGGACCAGTAATCTGATGTTTGCATATTGTTGAGACAGTGTGTGGGTGTTCACGACGGATGTTCTAGACCTTGTGGGTTGTGTACACCTCTACAGAGTCAAACTATTCTGAATAGCCGCGTCCTCGAATGGACACTTGAATGCCCATGTAGCTAGCATTGTGTCACTGTTTTCAAAGAGAATGTTTTGAAAAGGGATTTTGTACTTGTGAAGTACTGAAAGGAGAAACTTTGTACTTGTGAGGTACGGATGAAGAAAAGTCGAAAGTTGTTTTACAAGAAGTTTTGCAAAGAAAAACTTTCTTTTATCAAAGTGTTACAAAACCTCTTGTACATGCAATATCTACAAGAGAAAGAAAACTATATTATTTTATTTTGAAGTATCTTCTTCAACAAAGATATAGAGATGTCAAAATCAACCATGATGTATCTTCCATATATCGTGGGTAGTGAACCCTATGTATAGCCTACCCACTCCACCATATAAGCATACTTGCATTTTATAAGATTCATGAAGGATGTCTTGTAGAGTACATTCAAATGTACTCATATTGGTTTCGTCCATGGTATCTACTTGCCAGAGTTCGAGGAGCAGCCTCAGGAGGAGTTCTACGAGGAGGAGTACTGCATCGATGGTCCTGCGAATTAGGATCGTCTCCCGGTGAGCAGCCTGTAGGTTAAGGCGTGACTTGGGCTATCGCGTTGTGTGTTCTTTGTCTTCCACTGTGTGTGTTGAGTGCCTGTCCTGCGTGGCAGTTGTGTTAGACTTGGTCATGTGACCATTCTTATTTGTAAGACCTTTCTGTAATCGTGTAACGGATGATGTATCCGTATGCCAACTTGGTATGTTGTTCACGACTGGTGTGATCTGGGATCGTGAATGTATGCATATCAGAGGCCCTTGAACAGTGGTTCTGGGGGGCTTACAACTTCTATCTCCCGAACTAGGGTTTCAGGTGTCGGCAGAGCTATGGATCGTTTTCAGGAAAATCCTTCTAGGGTTCTGTGTTTCGTGGACGATGGAGTATTTATGCCAAAGGGGACCCTGGGGGTGGTCCGAGGCCTCCAGGAGCCCACCAGGTGTGGACAGAGGAGGGCCGCGGCCACCATCCACCTGGAGGCCCGGTGGCTCCCCTCCAGCTGTCTTTTGGGCTCCGGGAGTCTTCCGGGGAAAATTAATTTCTGGATTTTTCTGAGGAAAATGAATTTCTACACAAAACTAGACACCAAGGGTAATTCTACTGAAAACAATGTTAGTGCATGTTAGTTTGATCTAGATCATGCAAATATGAGAGAACACAACAAGAAAAGTGGTTGGAAAAGTAATACGTTTGCAACGTATAAACTCCCCCAAGCTTAGCTTATTGCTTGTCCTCAAACAATTTAGTTGACAAACTGGACGCGATAAACAAACTTTGTAAAACACTTTTCAATTCATATGGTGTGCGTAAGACTATTCCATGATCAATATTTAACAAGTACATGATAATTGCTATAAGGATAATAAAGATTACGAAGTCATTCTGGCTCATGAAAAGTGAACAAATAACCACGAGTAGACAATATGAAATTATAACATCCGCTAGGTTGCAATGATCATCGTAATAAAGCATGGTAACATGATATCCCACTTGCCCCTAATTGTATAGCAAAACATAAATGCTAGGACACCTCCAAAGCTCAAGTGGTGACTTGATATAATAACTTCGGGAGAAACAATATTGTAAACAAGCAATAGACAATACTATTTTAAGATAATGCACATTATACTATATTACGGTTCTCAGTCCGAAGACTCCATACCCTAGCCTCGCTGGCTCTCTGTTGGAAAATGATATTCCAACTTGTGTTTGAGTGGGTACGTGATGTTTCTGTAATGGAAAACGCTGGTGTTCCCCCGGAGGATCATCCTCCGGGTCGACACGCGCGCAGCGCTGGTACGCGAACCGTCAGGGGTGGGCCCTGCACACCACACCACGTTCTTCTCCCAGCCACACACGTTCCTTATCCTCACGAGAAGCGAACTCCCATCTGCGTGCGTCGGAGCGCAGCGCCAGAGAACGACATCACCTTCTCTAGCGAGTGGCCGCCGCGACGCAAGGGAACGGCGCGTCAGGAGCGCGCCGCGAAGGCCGCGGAACCAGGCCCAGCTGCCGTCGAGCCCCATCTCCCATCTATGGCCGGCGCCGCCGCGTCCATGTCTACGTCCGCCCTCGTGCTTAGCTCCCCCGCAACCTCACACGTGAGGGGAGGTAGTTACCGACACGGGCCGCCGACGCCTCGCCAGGAGGGGACGCGCCGCCGCCGCTCTCGAGGAGGACGCGCCGCCGCTCCCGTGGAGAACGCCGGGGGAGGCCGCACGCGCTGCAGCTCCCATGGTGGCCACCCCATGCTCCTCCCTCCTCCAACCTTGCAGGACCTCGTCGGCGCTGACGGCCACGGGGAGGAAACTCCATGAAAAGTTTTTGTACAAATGTTTGCTACTTTACGTTTTTTTTTGCTTTTTTTTTTACAAATTTTTTGCTACTACAATTCCGGCGAGGTCCGATTATTTGCTCTAATAGAATAATTTTTTTATACAATAACGTTATGTTTTTGCTTTTTTAGAATAAATTTTTTGCTCTGCTATTCCTCCGGCGAGCAAAAGTCTCCGGCCATGTCTACGGTGAAATTTGACTTTTTGCTACTGTAGCAAATTTTTTTGCTACAGGTCTCCGGCGAGATTTGTCTTTTTTTTCTTTTCCGAAACGAAACGTTTTTTTTTTGCTACATAGGAGCAAAATCGGACAATTTTTTTTGCTACTGAAGCAAAAGTGCGTTTTTGGTTCTGTAATTGTGTTTGGCTTGCATGCTAATGCACGAGTTCAGGTGGTGTTAGGTATGTATGTGGTGTTAGTTCGAGTTAGAGTCGGCTTGCTTTTGGCATTTGGCAAAGACCCGGTACATGTCTATAGGTCAGAGTCAAGTCGTACTCTGATGAGTTCGAGTTCTTGTCAAGTTAGCGTAGTTGCTATGCCTATGCGTGTATATAACCGGGCTATGCACCGCTGCAAATCGCAGATCGCCTATTGCTGCCTGGTCCCAAGTCGAACCGATCGAGGCCAAACCATGGCTGGAGGCGGGTCACTGGTTTGCCACATCGTTCCTACAACTACTACAAGGGTCAGTCACACCTTCCGTTTCCGAGTAAGACTTGCATCGCCGTTTGTAAAATGGAACACCGTCGTTGCCGGGCGCAAGTGCTACGCATTTTACTACCCTTCAATCAACGATACCCACGTCTTGTTGAGTCTCACCATCATGAATCACCCCGTTTTCGAAGCCTCTGCCAAGGTGTCCACGCACATGGTCTTGCTCGACAAGGCCGGCTCACCGGCGCCTTCCATCGGGACAGGGAAAACCTTGGACATCACTTCAAATGGCCAGTTCGTGGAAAGAGGTTATTACACTCTCGTAGCAGAGAGAAGCGATGTCAAGGCCAGGTGCGTGGTGGACGACTATTTCGTCGTGCTGTGCTCCGTCGACATAGACTGGACACCTCCAGCTTCGTCGTCGGCGGAGGAGCTCCCGGATTTAGGCCATGATCTGGCCATTATGTTGGATAAACAAGAACATACTGACGTTTCCTTCGACGTTGGTGGGGAGAGCTTTGGTGCACATCGCCTGGTGCTCGCGGCCCGATCACCTGTCTTTAAGGCAGAGCTCTATGGCCCCATGGCTGAAAGCATGATGACCTCTATCACCATCCAAGACATGGAGGCCTCTACCTTCAGATCTATGCTCCATTACCTGTACCATGGTTCATTGCCCAAGGATGCTGGCACCACCGTGGCAGAACACCAGCACCTGCTCATAGCCGCTGATAGGTACGGGATCGAGAGGCTGAAGAAGATTTGTGAGGTCAAGCTAATTGCAGACGGTATCACGACAGATAGTGTGGTTTCAATGTTGGAGCTGGCACAGGACCACTTTTGCTACAAACTCAAGGCTAGCTGCTTTGATTTCCTCGCTGATGGTGAAAAATTCAAGATCGTAGCCACATCTGCTGAGTACCTTAGTTTGATGCAGAACTTTCCTAGTCTCTTGGTTGAATTACGCAATAGGTTCAAGATGCCACATGAAAAACCGACCATCACGGATCCTGGTTCTAACAAGAAAACCCGACGTTAAGCATGACCACAGAATGGAGATGTATGTGTTTGGCGAGTCCAAGCCTGTTACGTTGGCGTGCCCTGTGAGCTTATTACTTGCAGAAAAGTACACCTGGTTTGGCTATCATGGTATCAGGATATCGTTGGATTTCTAGAACCTGTTAGTTCAGTCTTTCTAGTAGTATTGTCTATTTCTGCAGCGTCAAATTGATTGCAATTCTCCTATTTTTCTGATCGCTAAAATGTGGTTACATTATCTATTACTCCCTCCATATCAAAATATAAGATGTTTTATCTATGTAGATTCATGTGTCTCTTGCACTAAAACATGTCTAGATACATGTTATCTAGTAAACGGTAAAATATCTTATATTTTGATACGGAGGAAGGACAATCTAATTGTCCGCCGCTTGTTGCGCATATGAAAAATAAATACTCTCTTCTTGCAACAATCTTTCTCTCACCATCCTACGGGTCACCCCGTGTGTGTCAATGACGACAGAGGACGAGTCTCCGAGATGCGTCTTTCGTTGCAATACACATTGACAGGGGGATGCTAACCCGGTATGCCAAGCTCTGAGGAATAACCCGGCCCAAAGGATGGTGTGCAGGATTCGGCTAAGAATAAAGAAGCTTGTGAAGGCCCAAACTTGTGGGCTTAACGGCCCGGGTTATGGGTTATTGTAAAGGAAAGTTATGGTTAGTGCGCCGTGTCCAGGTAGGATCCGAAATATGCCTTGCCGAATAAGCTAGGGGGTACGGGTGCTTTATAAACCGACCCCCAGGTATAGTTTTAGGTAGAGATCTAAGAACCCTAGCAATATCGCGTGATATCGAGCATCCAGTGTAAACCCTAATCGAATTATCATATCGAGAATAGAGATCCGGCGACTTCGACTGCCGGCTATCAGATCAAATTGCACCATGTTTTCCCTTGAGCTAAACCCTCTCCCAAACGCCTGTGTCGACTTGCCCCAAGATCAGTTACCCCTGGTAACATCTGCCGTGATTATCCCACGACAGTTGGCGCCCACCGTGGGGCCTGCGTCCAAAGGTGTTTACATCACGGGAGAAGCTCGGAAGGGCATGGAAAATCTTGTCATTGGCGAAATCTACATCGACCACGAAGGAGAAAAGATGGTGGACGATTCCGGCTGGGGGCCAGAATCGGATCACCTCGAGTCCGGATCTATATTGACGATCGGCCGGATCAACATCTTCATCGGCACGGTACGAACGACTAATTTAAAAGGACAATATCATGTGCATACTACAGGAACTTCCAGCAGGAACGAGAAGACATTAAAGCAAGCGGCAAACTCGATTTCGTTGGCCGCGCCGGGACATCTCAGATGGGCGGAACAAGAGGTAACATGGAGTAGAAAAGACCGTCCGGAGAAAATAGAGCGTCCAGAAGTCTTGGCATTGGTGGTTGCTCCACAGGTTAATGGTTACGAATTGAAGAAGGTCCTGATGGACGGTGGAAGCAGCATCAACATCCTTTATTGGGAAACCTTCTTACGGATGAGTCTCAAAGAGTCTCAGTTACAAAAAAGTTCGACAATCTTTCATGGGATCGTGCCAGGTCACTCGGCGAGCCCCGAGGGAAGGATCACCTTGGAAGTTGCTTTTGGAGAATCGACGGATAATTATCGAGTTGAGTGGCTCACGTTCGAGGTGGTCAAATTGCGCAGTCCTTACCACGCACTGTTTGGGAGGCCGGCTTACGCCCAATTCATGTCTAGGCCGTGCTACGTGTATTTGCAGCTGAAAATCCCGGGTCCTAAACGGACCATCACTATACATGGGAACCGGGATGTAGCGGCCGAGTGCGACGAAGGAGATTCAGTTATGGCCGAGCAGGCATGCAGGAAGGAAGAGCTCGAATATTACCGGTCTCAAGTAAATCCGGACGATAGAACAGCCTTGAAAAAGCCTAATACTGAGGATGAGAGAGCAAAATTCAAGGCAGCGCAAGACACCAAGAAGATAGATTTTGTCGAAGGGGATTCTACTAAGCAGTTTACCATAGGGTCTAACCTGGGAAAAGAGCAGGAGGGAGCGCTCGTGGAGTTTATTCGCTCGAATGCAGATGTGTTTGCCTGGACACCTAGCGACATGCCGGGTATCCCTACAGAATTGGCTGAGCACAGTTTGCATGTGGATCCCAAGTCCAGGCCCGTGAAACAAGGTTTGAGGAAAATGAATGAGGAAAGAAGGAAGGCTATAGGCGAAGAGATCGCTCGGCTATTGGCAGCCGGCTTTATCATGGAAGTATTTCACCCGGATTGGTTGGCTAACCCGGTTCTGGTGATGAAAAAGACCAACGAGTGGAGGATGTGCATTGACTTCACGAGTCTCAACAAACATTGCCCAAAGGATCCGTTCGCGCTGCCAAGGATAGATCAGATTATAGACGCAGTAGCTGGAAGCGATCTGTTATGCTTCCTGGACGCATATTCCGGGTATCATCAGATTAAGCTCAAAAGGGAGGATTGGGAGAAAACATCATTCATAACCCCTTTTGGGGCCTTTTGTTATAAAACTATGACGTTTGGGTTGAAGAACGCTGGCGCAACTTACCAACGGTGTATTCAAAAGTGCTTTGAGGACCAAATCGGACGTAACGTCCATGCCTATGTGGATGACGTGGTCATCAAGACTAGGAAGGCGGAGACATTTATCGATGATCTAAAGGAGACGTTCAAAAACTTGAGGAGGTACCAGATGAAGCTTAACCCGACAAAGTGCGTGTTTGGAGTTCCAGCTGGGAAATTACTCGGCTTCATAGTTTCCGAGAGAGGAATCGAGGCAAATCCGGATAAAATCAAGGCCATCCAGAGTCTGAAAAAACCGGAAAATTTGAAGCATGTTCAAAAGCTCACGGGCTGCGTAGCAGCCTTGAGCCGATTCATATCCAGACTCGGAGAAAAAGCAATACCATTGTACCGGCTCTTGCGGAAATCAGATAAGTTCGTGTGGGATCAAGAGGCAGACGAGGCATTTGAGGCACTAAAGAAGCAGTTATCTGAAGCACCAGTACTAGCGGCGCCGGGTCCTAAAGAACCTATGTTACTATATGTGGCAGCTGGCCCCCGAGCCGTCAGTGCAGTAGTTGTCGTGGAACGCCAAGAGGATGGGAAAGGATACCCGGTTCAGAGGCCGGTTTATTACGTCAGCGAGGTATTATCAGAAGCAAAGCAGCGCTATCCACATTGGCAAAAGTTGGTGTTCGGGGTCTTTATGGCCAGCCGGAAGTTGAAGCCGTATTTCCAAGAACATCCCATAACAGTGGTTAGTTCAATACCAATGTCGGATATCATCAGAAACTCGGACGCGACGGGAAGAATAGCCAAATGGGCGATAGAGATGGGGGATTATCATATCAACTACGAACCCAGGTCAGCAATCAAATCTCAAGCTTTAATTGATTTCGTTAACGACTGGACACATACAGGCATGACTGCAACGGTTCCAAATTCCGAGTCATGGATCATGCACTTCGACGGATCAAAGCAGTACGAGGGATCAGGAGCTGGGGTGGTGCTAACATCACCCAAAGGGGACAAATTGAGTTACGTGCTACAAATTCACTTCGACTGTTCCAACAACGTGGCCGAGTATGAGGCCCTGTTGCATGGCTTAAAGGTAGCCAAAGAGATGAACATCAAGAGGATACGATGCTTCGGAGATTCGGACCTTGTGGTACAGCAGGTGTCAGGAACGTGGGATAGAAAGGACGCAACTATGGCAGCATACCGCAGGGAAGTTGATAGGGTTGCAGGATGTTTTTCCGGGTATGAGGTGGAGCATATAGACAGAAGAAAGAATGAGGCAGCCGACGCCCTCGCCAGACTCGGCTCGCGCAGAGAGCCGGTTCCACCTAACGTTTTCCTGGACGAATTATGGCGACCATCAGTTAAAATCGAGTCAGAGAAGGAATTGGCAAATCAAGACCCGGATTCAGGACTCGTAGCCACTGTGGACAGAACCATTTTTGGCCTACCTATCACGAGGCGAGTTACCACAACAGGAGGTATTAGCAAGGCAAATTTTGAGGCGAGCAAAGGGATATTCTATCATCAATGGGGAATTGTACAAGAGAAGTGCAGCAGGAGTCTTTCTGCGCTGCGTAGCGCCGGAAGAAGGCAGACAGATTCTCAAGGAAATCCATGAAGGCGACTGTGGACATCATGCGTCCACAAGGTCTCTTGTGGCTAAAGCTTATCGACACGGGTTTTTCTGGCTCACGGCCCTAGCGGATGCGGAGCGATTGGTAGCAAGGTGTGACGGATGTCAAAGGTACGCTCGCCAAACCCATGTGCCGGCTATGGAGTTGCGGATTATCCCGTTAACTTGGCCGTTTTCCGTCTGGGGTATGGACATGGTTGGCCCCTTTCATATGTCACCATGCAAGAAGACACATCTTTTGGTGGCTATTGATAAGTTTACCAAGTGGGTTGAGGTTATGCCAGTTACTAATTGCGAAGCAGCTACAGCAGTCAAGTTCCTGAAAAGGATTATCTACCGGTTCGGGTACCCCCACAGCATAATTACCGACAATGGAACCAACATGTCCCTTGGTGAGATGGAGAAGTTTTGTGGCAACAATGGAATCCGGCTCGATGTGGCATCAGTGGCTCATCCCCAGGCCAATGGACAAGTGGAGAGGGCAAACCAAGAATTTCTTCGCGGATTAAAACCACGATTGCGAGTTCCCTGTGTCAGGGCTGCTGGTGCATGGGTCGAAGAACTTCCTTCTGTGGTTTGGGGTATCAACACTACACCTAACAGATCCACTCAGATGACACCCTTCTTCATGGTCTATAGTGCGGAAGCAGTATTACCGAGTGACATTATTCACGATTCGCCTAGAGTATCAGCTTACGTCGAAGTAGAGAACGAAAAAACCCGGCAGGACGCCGTAGATATGTTAGAAGAGCAAAGAGAACAAGCCCTGGAAAGATCAGCCATATATCAGCAAGATCTACGGAGGTATCATAGCCGGCGTGTGAAGACCCGGGTATTCCAGGAAGGAGACTTGGTTCTGCGCCTGGTACAGTCAAACGAAGGAAAACACAAATTATCACCACCATGGGAAGGACCATTTATCATAAGCCGGAACCTGCATAACGGATCATATTATTTGATAGATGCAAGGGAAGAGTCGGCTACAGTCAACGACACCGCACACACCACTTCATCTATGCAAGAAAGAGATAGACCATGGAACGTGGCTCAGCTACGTCCGTATTATACTTAGTAAAGACTATATTGGCAAGTGGAATTGCACGATGTAATAGGCAGCAGGTTTTCTGACGCACTCTTTTCCTATCCAGGGTACCTTTGGGGACTGGACGGGTTTTTAATGAGGCGGCTTGCTGACCTACATTTTTCATATCAAGTAAAGAGATGGTTATCAAGAAAAGAGATGGTTATCAAGAAAAGAGATGGTTATCAAGAAAAGAGATGGTTATCAAGAAAAGAGATGGTTATCAAGAAAAGAGATGGTTGTTATCAGGTTATGTATTCTCAGTACGGTGCGTATATTTAGGTCTTGGGGGCTGGTCGCTTGAATAGCACAGTTACAAACTCAAAGACCCGGCCATGATGCCTATGAGTTATAAGGGCCGATTACTTGCAAACGAGTACGGCTACAATCTTATAACCGGACAAAGAAGTCCAAATTTCTTGGCTGTTCTTACTTAAGCTCGATGTGACTCGCATTAAAGTGGCATGATGTGTTCGCTTACGATGGTAGTTAGTCATGAAACCCGACGGGGATTGGCTGGCTACGTCTTCGTATTGATGTAACAACATGGTATCCACGCGAAAGCCGTCTTACAGTACAAGACAGTCAAAAGGGTCATCTAAACCACAAGTTATGCAGAGTACAAGGCTGAATAGCTGGAAACTCAACGACTATTAAGCATAACTTCAAAACCTATGTGAAACAACTCATGGATCTTTGTGAAATTAGCAGTAAGCAGTTTGTTCTCTTTTCAAGATCAAGTGTCCTAGACTCGGCAATCCGGGCCCGGTAGCTTGAAATCTTGAAAAGAGAAAAAGTGGCTTACTGGTATAGTTGCAAAGATCCAAATATCCGAGTCTTGGGGACTTGGGGACTTCGAAGCAAAATCCGCTTGTCAATACCCATGAGACCCGGAAATTGAGTTTTCACAAAAGGAACAATAAATAAAACCGGATATCGAGAACAAATGAGCTTAAACTTAAAAGGCCGGAACAGGCATCGAGTATATCAAGGCCTTAGCGTGCATTACAAAATCCTGATGAAAAAATATCATAGGTGCACAGGTGCACCACACAAAATATAAATGTTTCAAAAAGTATGTTGACCGACTGGCGCTTAAGAAGAGGCATTAGAGACCACATATCACTCGGCGTTCATCTTGGCCTTCCCTTTGCCATCATTGGTAGCAGCAGCACCCGGATCAGCGGTACCAGCCCCCGCAGGGGGCGGAACGACTGGTGTTGAGGTAGCAGGAGCAGAGTCGGCTTCAGCTTGCTTCCTGGCAGCCTCCGCCCTTATCGCGGCAGCTTCCTCCTTCCACCGGGCAAGCATGTCATAAGGCTCAGGAAGATCCGACTTAATTACTTTAACGGCAGAATCATATGCTGGAACAAGTATATTAACGTCCAGCTCATCAGCAATTACGCTGGCCGGGTAACGGACCTCCTTCTGGATGGCCTAAAAATCCTTCACCGAAAACTTGGATCCGTCAAGCTTGAACTCTGGGAAGCCGCTCATAAGCCTCGCTAGCTCGAGCTTGGAGAGATAAGCCTTGGCAAGTGCAAGCCCCCGGGTCATTCCAACCCGGCAAGACGAGCGCTTCCAGTGCCGAATCCACTCGGGAACAGTGGATAAGGCGTCCAGCAGCCTCTTCAGATCAACATGTCCTCTACCCGGACACCGCAACTCGTCAAGGATCCATCTGGTTCCGGCACATAGCTGCCGGATAACACTCTTTATGGTTTTCAGCTTGGCAATGTCATCTTCATCCGGCATGGCTTCGTCCGGGCCTGAAGTAAAATGAAGATATAAGTTGGAAAATTTTTGCTGTTTGTCAAAAGGATAAACCCGGAGAAGGAAGCGTACCAAGCAAAGAACGATAGGTATCAGATATTTCGACGGAAAGGCTTGTCAGGTCATCTTCGGCTTGGTGAGCCCTTCTTCGGTACTTCTTCATTAATTGCCTATTCCTCCTGGCTTCAGCCTCGGCTGCTTCACGTAAAGATATCTCCGTTTCAATGAGCTTGGCAGCGTCCGCAAGTTTCTCCTCGTATTGAGTCACGAAAGACTGCACGGATGTTAAAAAAGCATTAGTCAGGTAGAAGAGCACAGTTATCAGTCATTGGTATAATAAAAGTCCCGAGCAAGTCATGAATGAACTCACTCGGAACTTGGGGACTGGACAAAGGTACAAGCAATATTAATCGAATTTACCTCGTGCTTGGTTATTAAAGACCCCAAGATGTTTTCCTCGTTAGCCCTTAAGGTGCGCAGAGTTTCCAGCATCTGGGCAAAAGTTAACTCCTCGGAGCGAGTCCCGGAAGAGCCGGCAGCTTGATCATCTGGTAGGGGGGTTCTCCTCGCATTTGGAGTGGAGACTCGGACAGTCTGAGTGTCCGGGATGGGAGAACTCATCCTTGTATCTAGAATTTCTATCTCTTCGTCTACTGGTTCCGATAAGGAAGGAGATCCGACGGTTTGGGAAAGTGGATTGTTCAGAGGGCCTTGTTCCCGGTTAGTTGTCGCATCACCACCAGTTGCGGCGTCTGCGTCGTCAGTCGGCTTCTCCACCTGGAGGTTATCCGTTTCTGTGTTTTCCGGGTCACTGACGGTGACTTGAGCGCTGAAGGAAAGATGAGAAAAGGCAGTTATTAATGATGACGGCGGCTTGAATGAAAGTTTGTCAGATGCAAAAAGAAATAATATAGCAAAAACTTACCCGGCATTTACGGTGTAATCCGGTGGGAGCTCGCCACTGGAAGCAGATGAGGTCTTCGCAGGAACCACTAGTGGAACCCGGAATTGCCCGGCACGTGGGTGGTTAGGAGAAGGGTGGCGCTGAGGAGAGTTGGAAGAACGAGATGGAGGAGCACTGCCACGAGGGACCGAGGGGGCGGAGATGCCCGGGTTAAGGGGATCTTCACCTGGGGAGCTCCGAGTTACTCTGCGCTTGGCTGGGAAAGAATCCTTCAAGCATGACGAATTTGATAATTGATGGTTAAGTCGTCGCATGACGTCAAAGGAGTAAGGTTCAGAGGATAATGAGGAAAAAGGAACCTTGGACACTGTCCCCCTGCCTTTCCTCTTGGCCCCGACTGTTGCCTCTGGGTCAGACTCGGTTCTCTCCGGGTCGTCTTCATTGTTTCCACCCTCGTCCTCTAGCCCTGCGAACCAGGTGTGTATTCATTGGAAAAAAGACAGACGAGAGGAAAGTAATGCAAGTAAAAATATGCAGATCCTGAGTGAGTACCTTCACTATCGTCAGCCGCCTCGTCCTCCTCTTCCGGGTCTCTGGAGGGGGGGAGTGGTTCAACTCTCCAGAAAGGGTCATCAGCCTGAGGTAAAAAGATAAGATTAAGGCTTAGAAGCAGTATCGAGTTGAAATGTGGAAACAAGTTATGAGCGCCGGGTATTACCGCTGGAGCTGGATTTTCCCGGGTAAACGGGGGTAACCCGGCGATGCCCTTTATCACCTCCAGTTTCTCCGCCAAGAAGCCCTTGATGGTCTTTATAGTATCACCGGTCGCAAAGCTCTTGGTGGAGTAGCGGAGTGCGTCTGTGGTGTGCCCCGAATATTCGCACATCAATTTGGTGCGAACGGAATTAGGTTGGATTCGGAAATCGACCCAAGTTTTTATTAAATTGAGCCCTAGGAGGCCTTGGGCTGAGAGAATGGCTATCTTGGCTAGCGAAGGAAGGATTGCCTCCCTGTCTGAGTCTGATGCGAAGGCATTGAAAGACTCGGAGGGCTTGAGGGGGGTCTCTGAGTAACCCGGCAGCTTCTTTTCGCTGTCGGGGGAGGTATCGTGGCAGTAAAAGAAAGATAGCTGCCAATGTTTAACGTGGGAGTGCAGGTTGAGGGTTGGCATCAAAGAATTCTTACGGCGTTGGATGGATACCCCGCCGCAAGTGAGAAGCGCTCCGTCGCCGCTTTCGCGGCACGGCTTGCACTGGAATAACTCAATGAAAAGAGTCAGACTCGGTGGCATGCACAAGTACGACTCAGATAGAACAATGAAGTGGGTAATGTTCAACATGGAGTTAGGCCCTATGTCGAACACCCGGAGTCCATAATGATCTAAGACCTCCCTAAAGAAAGGATGACCCGGAGGACGAAATCCTCGGGTCACGTGGTCAACGAAGCAGATTACCTCGTTTTCTTCGGGGGTGGGACGAGTCTCATTACCCGGTACCCTCCAGTGGATGTCTTTTTGAGAAGGGAGGGTTCCTAATTCGGCTAGCTCGTCCAATTTGGCTTTCGTGGTTGTGGAACGCCCCCAGTTGGCGGATATGGTTTGGGTGGTCCTCGCTGGAGCCGGTTGTTTTCCTTGTCGCTTGGGAGCCATGGGGCCAGCCTGCAAAACACAAAGAGAAGAGGCGTGTGAAATAAGACCCGGGAATGCTGAAATATCCGAGTATAAAGGTATCAAGAAGGTACGAAGCTGAGAACTGTCCGGGTATTGAGCACACTTGTGGAAATTGTTGGTCACTTACGTAGGGAAAGGTATTTGGGGATGACGGATGGTTGCCCATATTTATACCGCAAATGAAATAGCTGGAAAAGGAGGGTTTTTCCGGGTGTTAATGCAATAAGCGGAAAATCGAGGAGGAACGGATCTAGATGGAAATGCTTGCGGATGATTTTTAAGTAAAATTGGTAATCAATGATGGTTGGAGGATCATTTGTGACTATAGGGCAGATGATTAAAGGAGTTGGCAAGCATCGAATCGATCTAATTTGGTGCGATCGGACAAATGACTTGCGGGTTGACCTAGATCTGATCTTGGATAAATTGAAAGTTGTGAGGTTGAATTAACTGGTTGCGAGAAGCTTACCGGGGAGATTGGAGTCTAATACGATGGCGACGAGCGGCGTGGCTCGAATGAGAGAAATGGAGGAGCAACGGTGACACTTGACGGTGGCGCAAGGCGACTCAAGGGCGGGCGCGGCCGCTGGTGATCTTGCGTTGGTAGCAGGTACGAGCTCCTCACGGTGGTGCTGCGAGGGTGTTAGGAGCAAGGAAGAAGAGGGGAAGTTGTGGCGTGGTGAGGGGCTTAGGGTTACCCATTAAGTGCTATTTATAAGGCAAGGGTGAGCCTATCCTAACGGCCAGAAGCCGGAAACCGCGGGGTAATGGTTATCAGCGAAGATTTTGCGAGATATGCGTCAAGTATTGGGCGAGGCATTGGGATAGAGGAAGGAAGGGATTTGCCCCGTAATGACGGGACTGATTATCGAGCATGAGATCTTGGCATTTTTGTTGTAGTCTGGACCTGGGGATTTGAACCTAAGTGTCTGGAGGCCAAATCCGGGTTATTACATGGCCACCATGGAGTGAGGCCTAGCAGAATATCAAAACATCTTAACTCGGCTTCCATATGACCGTATGTTCGACATCTTTGCGGGGAATAGCAAGCGCTTCAAGGAGGATCCATGAAGCCCAGGCTATTCTGGGGACTACTGACAGGGGGATGCTAACCCGGTATGCCAAGCTCTGAGGAATAACCCGGCCCAAAGGATGGTGTGCAGGATTCGGCTAAGAATAAAGAAGCTTGTGAAGGCCCAAACTTGTGGGCTTAACGGCCCGGGTTATGGGTTATTGTAAAGGAAAGTTATGGTTAGTGCGCCGTGTCCAGGTAGGATCCGAAATATGCCTTGCCGAATAAGCTAGGGGGTACGGGTGCTTTATAAACCGACCCCCAGGTATAGTTTTAGGTAGAGATCTAAGAACCCTAGCAATATCGCGTGATATCGAGCATCCAGTGTAAACCCTAATCGAATTATCATATCGAGAATAGAGATCCGGCGACTTCGACTGCCGGCTATCAGATCAAATTGCACCATGTTTTCCCTTGAGCTAAACCCTCTCCCAAACGCCTGTGTCGACTTGCCCCAAGATCAGTTACCCCTGGTAACATCTGCCGTGATTATCCCACGACACACATAAAAATATATACACCATCCGTTTCGTAATATAAGATGTTTTAGGGGTTTCACATGTTATCTAGATTCGGACGAGAACGAGTGGATATATACACTGGATATATACACTAAATAATGACTAGATACATGTGTGTATATCTGAATGTAGAAAATATCTAAAACATCTTATATTGTGGAACAAATGGAGTACAAAAGTACCAAAGTGTGGTCGACATTTATGATGGGCATGGCTGAATTAATTAAAAAAAATTGTACATATTAAGATGTACATGAAAATAAAAAAGTGGACTTCTCGTTATTGAGTCGCGTGCGGAAAATTAAAATTTTCATCTTACACAACACATATGATCTACTATGAAGGTAAAGTCGATGATAGATCTGATCGAAACCGACATAAGCGTGGAAGAGTGTCGATGACGATATGGGTGATGCCCGATGAAGAGTCTCACGGCTAAGCCTAGCGGTGGAACTGTTGTCGTCTCCCTGTGTCCAGCCTTCCGGATTCAGCGTTTCGGATCCAGCAGAGTGAGGGTCTCATGTGTTACCACTATGAGAGTTCGCAGATGTACGTCCGTCAAATTCCTCCAGTGTTTAAAAGCCGTTCAGGACTAATCGTTACAGGTTCACAATTGAAGTGGAGAAATCCCAACACATGGGAGAGAGATAGAGAGATTAGAGCTAGGTCTAATCGGGAGATGACACGTCATGTCCCAATTAGAATAAGCTCTAAACCAATTGGACAGTCTCTAATTAGAAATTCCAATCCAATTATAGGTGTTATAATTAGAGGCTCTAATCCAGTTAGAGAGGTTCTAATTAGAGTCTCTAATCCAATTAGATGATCTCTAATTAGTCTCTAATTCTACAAGAGAGAAAAGCTTGGAGCCAATTGTGTGTTAGAACCCATGGGGTGGGTGACTTTAAATAGTTGGAGGACGAGGGACTTGCCTTGTTGAGAGCCCCCCTCCCCAATCCGTACCATCAAGGAGTGATGCGAATTGGGCTCCCTCCCCCGATTTGGATTGGACTCCTAGTCCAACTAGGAGTCCTTTCCTTTGGGAGGAGTCCTTTCCCTCTCATCTTTCTCTATTGTTTTTCTCTAAGGACTTTCACTAGGAAACTTTTGGGGATCAATGCGCCTTGACCGGGGTTGACCGAGGCCCATGCGGCAGCCCTAGTGGTGCTACCCTAGCTGCACTCATCCCTCCGGCACTTCCCCCCTTATCGATTTTTTGCCTGAAACTCTTACGGAACCCAGTAACTCTTATAGAAAATATCATCGACCTTATCTATTGATGTTAGAAACATATTTCTAACATCTCGGGACATCTCATGTCCTCCGTTATATCTTATATAACATTCTGCCTTACACTAGTACTATTTCTCTCTTATATTAACTTCCCCGAAACAGCTCCTATTTACACCGGACTTGTTCTGTGATATCGTATCGACATCGAACATTACTTATTGACGTGAGAAACATACTCCCGACATCCCGGGACATCTCATGTCCTTCGTGATCTCTCATAATATTAATTCCATCACGTCAGAATTACCCGAATGATACCCGTTCCCTTCTCCGAACCAACAAAGAACAACTGACTTTGACACCTTAAGTGTGTAACCTATAATAGATTCAATAACAAGTAGACATTCTTGAGAAACCAATTTCTGAATCAATAATCAACATAGAGACTGTGGACGTCCATATTGACTCCTACAAGTTATACGATGAAACTATGTTGAACCTGCTGGTTACTAAGTAAGTACTATTACTTCGTGATACCAATCAATACCTTGAGACACGATGAATGATAAGACCGTGATTAAACTCTTTAGTTACCATATGACATTATTCCCGATGTTTGATATGATTCCTTTTACTCGTTACCGTGTTATAGTATCAGCATGACTAATGTCATGACTTTGTCTGCGCAGACTTATTAACACATACTATTACACCGAGTTGATCCTGGATGTATCTCTCTATTGACTAGAGGAGTAATTTCTAGTACTGAACTATCACGATGAATGAACATCTTTGAGAATACCCAGTAATAGCCTTTTTTATCACCCCGTTTACCGTGTAATACTTGACTACAACAAAGCAAACTTTCAGCCGAACACCACCGTATATTCTCATGGTCAAAGCAAGCAGACAAAATTACCATTTGTGATGATACTATTTATAGCAAACAAAATAGTTGACAATGAGAAATAATGCGTTGAAAGTGATATGTTTGTTCGATCATAATGAAAAACATTATAAATTTCTATTCCGCTTGTCTTTCGTGGAATAGAAAAACCGAAATGCTAGGGCACCTTCAAAGTTCAAGTGGTGACTAGATACAAATAATTTTAGACAAGCAATACCATAATCATATCCCAGTCAATAATAAAATTTTGGACTATGCACATCATACTCAGAATGACAACTATGGTTTCTTAATTGGTGCATAAAGTAGGAAGGTGAAGACTCGTCCTATTTCTAAAGGAAAGGCCCTTCGCAGAGGAAAGCAGGGATCACTCCTATGCTACAGCTTTTATTTTATAAAATAGATCATAATAAAAATATAATTTCGCTAGAGGTGTATTTCTATGTCGACGAATGTTATTAAATGTTTTATTATCCTTCACGTCAAATGGATTCTAAGAGCGGATCCTATTTAGAAACAATGACATTCCTCTTCTCCTTTGTTTACGCAAGATATGTTTGAACTAATTTCTGAGGAACAAAGTGTGAGGAGATTAATTGTTACTGTTATAATTTATCTTTTGTGGGCTAGGAACCCGTTTGCCAGCTCTTTTGCAGTATTAGGGACACACACATTATGCATGCTAGTCAAGAGGTGAATCCATTCGCCATGAAGAAATTTTAAGCATTTAATGCTTTCTCTGAGCTAAAAAAGGAACACAAAACAAGATTTAATAAATTTAAAGTTTTAAAGGTAGCACATGAGCAATTTACTTAGAATGGCTATAAAATACCATGCATAAGTAGGTATAGTGTACACATTGGAATATCTTTGGCTTAAGGGAGTTGGATTCACGAGTAGAGGTCATACTCAGCATGTGAAGGCTAACAAGAGACTAGGAGCGACCAATTGAGAGGGAAATAATGGCCATAATCATGCATAGCGACAAAACATCATTGATCAAAGCATAAAGTGATATTACGGGACTAAAACTAAATGATCATCGAGACTATATTACGAGACTAAAACTAAAGTTTACTTTCTTTATAGTCATAACATGGTGTGAGCATGCGCTAAGTCGATCCAAGTAAATCATCAAAGGAGGATACCGCAATAATATGCTTCATTGTGATCAAGAACAACACATGATTTAATTTCAATGACACATTAAGCACTCTCGGTTATTTAATACTAGTCATTATGCATCATAAATTACCAAGCACACGATTTAAATAACATCTAACATGACATGTCAAAGCATAGTCACAGTCTAAACAAGCTTCCTTTGCACCACTATAGGCGTGAAATATTTTTTCCCAACCAAACACAAACAAACTTATTAGAAAAAACTCTCTAAGAAAGTATTCGATAAATACCAGAGAGATAATTGATACGTAAATTTTGCATCACTATTTTATATGATAATTTTCCCTTATTCATTGATATTTTCCCTATTAGAGCACTATACTTATGTTATTTTGTTATTTTCTATGTGTTTTAAAGTTTTACGGAATTATTTAAGAGTCAGAAAATAGCTGGAAAAAGCACGTGTCAGAAAGGATATTTTCTGGACATCGGAAAAATCAGAAAACAAGGTTTTGTCCCAAATTATCAGGGGAGCCAGGGGCAGCCAGGCGCCTCCCAGGCGCGGCCCCCCTCTTTGCCGCGCATGGTGGGCCCCAACCCCCGTACGGATCTCCTTCGGGGTACTTACCCTCGTGACCTAAAAATCCGGAGGAGTCACTTCGTAGAATTATTCCGCCGCCTTTTCGCGAAGGAAACGAAAGAGAGAGGAAAACACCTTCCTGGTGGAGAGATTCCGTCGGGTAAATTCCCTCCTAGAGGGAGGAATCGTCGCCACCGTCACCATCATCGCACTGGGCATCATCAAGATCATCATCGCATCACCATCACACTCACCATTCACCTCCGTCCCTCTGTAACAATTAGGGTTCTATGCCGTTGTTTTCCACTAGATCTCTCTTCCTATGTGAATTACTTGTTCGTAGTTGATGCTTATGAGATTTTTCGGTGTTTGCATTTATTACCAGATTGTTATTCATCCATTTATTCACCTTTGATCATGTACCATATGATGTGTTGTGAGTAGATCGTTTAGTTCTTGAGGACATGGGAGAAGTCTAGATATTAGTAGTCATGTTTCGTTGAGTAATATTTACCGGTTTGATATTTAAGTTATATTGTTATTTATCTAGTGGTGTTATGTGAATGTCTACTACATAGCACTTCACCTTTTAAGGTCCTAGAGGAATGCATTATGTGTTGGACTGCTTGTGGTGGGTTGCCGGAGTGACAAAAACCTAAACCCCGGCTTACAATACTTCACATAAGAGAGTAGTAGATACCACGAGTTTATTGCTACAGTTAGATTTATTTCTTAATTACTTTATTGTATTTCCGGACCCTCGAAAGTAGTCTAATCGTAAGTGTGCATTAGTATTGGATAGGATGGTGCACTAGCATAGGTCTACCCACATAACACTTACCAAAACGATAAAGATTAATCAATGGCGTGTGATGAAAATAACTAGATGAAACTTCATGTGTGTCCTCAGGAACGTTTTAGCCATTATAAGAAGTACCACCATATTTTCCTTTGTTCTAAGAAGAGTCGGGACACTTGCAACAACTATTTACCTTTATTTTTATTTACTTGTTATCTATTTGTTACTATTACAAAAAACCCTAAACAATTATTCTCTAGTGTTTATAGTGAAACCTTGCTCGAAACTATTTATCAATACCTTCTGATCCCCGTTGGGTTCGACAATATTATTTCTCAAAAAAAATACGATCGATCTCCTACACTTGTGGCTCATCATCAAGACTATTTTCTGGCACCGTTGGGGGAGTGTATCACTATTGGTAAGGAAACTGTCATGGGGGTTGTCACGGCAAGTTTCCTCATCTAAGAACTTAGTTGTGAGGCCATTGGCACGAGATGAAGCTTTGAAAGGGTTGAGCCAGACTCGAGAGGAAAAAAAATTCCCAGGTTCGGCCCCTCGATTGAGGGTAAAACTTACTCCTGCTAGATTAGTATTGATAATATCGATCTCGATTACAAGGTGTGAAATCCAGCTACTTATGTCTCGAGAATCTAGATCTTAGTTTTATATGTCCCAGGACCTAGCTTATATAGGCGCCGGGTTCCTGGGTTTTACAAGGGAATCCGGGTCCTCTCCATTCTCAGAGTCCTACTTGAAATCTTGCTTCTCCCGGGAGTAATTCCGTCTTTCCATGTAGGAAACCAAACTCTAGGAACCAGGTCTTAGCTATGTGGACCCAAAGAGCCCAACCCGGTTCTCCTTCATAGGTCAGGTCCAGTCTTCATAAGACGGGTACAATCTTTAGGGGCCTTGAGGACCCGGATGGCCATTCCCCCAACATTAGCCCCCAGGTTAATTTTTAGGCTCCAGCCTAACCTGTTCATGATAAGCTCCTGAAATGCAAGAAAAAAAAAGAGTAACAAAATTTCAAGGTGAATCCAGGTCTGTCCTTCTTACCTCGTAACCCAGACTTTTCTTCTAGCCGCTGGAAGGCAGACCCGACTTTTCTTTTTGGGTCGTGATAAAATATCATATCTATCTTTACCATTTAATCTAATTTTTTTAAATGGAAAACTTATATCTTGTTAAAGATTCGTTCTTATCCATTTATTCTATCCCAAAACTGAGGTAACAGAATATTTTTTTGATAAAAACCGTATCTCTAAATTTTGGCAATATATGATTTGAACGAGGTCAAACTTCATTCTCGCAGCATTCCCATGGGTTAATTTGCAAAAACTTACTGTGGAAAACACTAGGGTTTTATCGTGCTATAAATACCCTAGGAGGGGTGAGCCCTAGGCTCATCCCCCTTGTATGGAACGCCTTCGTCTTCCACCTCCAACGCCGCCAGGGAGCTCCCCAAGCCCTCTCATCTCCGTCGTCGCTGGAATTCCTCTGCTGCCGTCTGATGGCTAGGTTGAGACTCCAAGTGCAGAGTGTGTAGCTAGTGGCAAGCCTTCTTCCCCACGAGGGTGACTCGAGGGTTTTATCGAACTCTTGGGGATCCAGTATTTCAGCAGTTGTCTTCCAATCTTCCTCTAGGATCCTGCAAACAAGTAGAGAATTTTGTGCCCTCAACCTCACCAAGTGGTTTTCAAGCACAAGGTGTGAGACTTCTAAATTGCAATGCAAAACTGAAAGTAAATGTGCAATAATTAAATCTACTACTAAATGCAAATGAGAAAATAAATATGCAATGGATTGTTTTTGTATTTTTGTGATGCAAGTGGTGATGGAGATAATATAAATTCGAATTGGAGATGCAAGTAAAGTAAAGTGCAAGTAAAGTAAATTGCAGCAAAGTAACTAGAGTGTTTTCTTATATTTAAAATAGGACCGGGGTTCATGGTTTCACACTTGCATTCTCTCAAATAAAGTAGTAGACGGTGGACATAAAGAATTACATGTGAGATTACAATAACATGTTTAACATTGAGTACTTTCATATGGGATCACGTCCTAGCATAGAGATCTCTACGGTCATATTGATCCCTCTTATACTCCACCAAGATGCGAAATAAATCATAACACCTCGGTAATTAAGGAAAAACCAGAGTATAGCTTTAAGCAATGTAACATGAAGTTGAAGTAAGAACTTGCTAGATCTAGTCATGGAGATTGATTAGTGTCACTTCAAATCCCCGGTAACAAGGTACTCCTTTTTATCCCTAGTGAGGTAACTAAGAAAGGTTTAACAAAACCTAAGTGGATCGCTGAACTTCTGTCACTTTCACAGCACTAGCCACCCCCCGTTACTCCAACTAATGAACCCATCACCCCACACACGCTCTCAAGAACTAGATTGATCAAAGCTAGAAAATAAGAACGGGGTACATAAGATACATCTACTCAAATAACTCAAGAGAAACAATTGCAATCTCAGATTCAATAACTCATAGAAAAGATCCACCACATAGGAATTACAACGGTGCCCGTAATCATGTGACGCAGCTCATACGGATCTAATTAGTGAAGCACATAGAGAGAGAGATACAAGTCCTACTTCCACAAACCCATAGCCCTGGGGTGGACTACTCCCTCTTCATGGAGATGTCGATGGAGATGACGTTGGAGGGGTAGGAGATCACACCGGCGGTGCCCCGCCGGAGTTTTCCCCCTCCAATCTGGAACTTCTGGTCTCTGTTTCGGTGTTTCGGTGTTTCTGTGGCGCTCTCTCCGTAAGGGTACGGGGGACCCTTTTTATAGTCGGTTTTAGGTCAAGACGGAGTCGGTAAGTCGAAGATGGAAGGAATTGGGGCCACAGGGGCCAAAAGGGGGCCTCTCACGCGGCTAAGGAATATGGATGTGTGAAGGGTCCTCTTTTGGGCCTCCTTGCCCAATTCTCGTGGATCCTTCGCCCGCAAGTCTTCTCCTTCCAAGAAAATGACCCCCGCAGATTTTCAGGTGATTTCGCGGAAGTTTGCCCCCTGAAACGTCAAAAATATAGAAAACGGGGTTTCTGACAGGCAGGGTTAATTCCATAAAAGTTGGGGGACTTTGTAATTTAACCCCAAAATACTATAAAACATTGAATTATACCCTTATATGATGCAATATGTAATAGAAATCCATGTGAGAATATGCCAAATTCATCTATGAATTTTACATGCATCAACATCCCCAAGCTTAACCCATGCTCGTCCTCGAGTATGAAGGTGATAAAACTAAGATGGGTTTTGCATATTTAAACAATCATGGGATATCAAGGAGGATTATTCATGCTACATATAATCAAATGATTAATACTAGAAATGAGTAGCAATATACAATTCATGTTGTAAGAAATATCAAATATGCAAGCAAAGATGCTTCATGAAAGTTCACAAAGTGTATAATGAAATAAAAGCACTATGGACCAAATGCATACACAAAATGAAAAATAAAATACTATATTGGTCAAAGAATAGCATAATGGAGAATAGAAAATATGGTGGACACTTTGGAGAAAATTGAGTAGAGGTAAAACATGATCAAGTCTTATTTAGCCTCTAAATTATTCAACTAAAATTACTACTTGAAATGTGGTACCCATTGATCTAGGACTCTCATTGCCCCTTTATCACTAGCATCTTAAAATTGTGAGTATTGAAGTAATGAGAATGACAAGGTGGTTGAAAGCCTCATGCCCCGTGAGTGTGAAAACCTACTCCATGATTACTCAACTTAAGATTACTAATAAGCTTTGTACAATCATAATAAGTATTAATGACATCATAGAGAACCGCAAAGAGGTACCTCTTGCCCCATGACATGGAAACAAGCCCATGTTACAATGACAAGATGAACAAACGGAGTAGACTCATCATCCTTTTTATTTTCATTCACTATTATGCATAGCTTCTTATTTTATTGTAGGATGTGTTGTAGAGTCACTCAAGCTGTAAGTAAATTTCCACCATGATAAAGCATGGCTTGGGTTAGCGGCCCAATGCGTTTCTCTAGTCATATAGATACTTACTCATAAAAACTTACTATTCCTCTATTTCATTTCGGCATGGCAGGAGTCCAAAAACAAAAGTACATGATATCAACCAAGTGTAAATTTTTTTTGTGCAATGTTGAAAGCTTTCCGGTGATACACGTTTATAGCTAGCTCTCAACCACACACTTGTCAAACGCAAAACTTGCGGCTCCCATTATTGGGTCATGTTTATTAGATGCATAAAAAGTAAAGTGTGCCTTCAAAAGTTCGTGAGAGTCCTATCCCAAGTTCAACCCATGACAATTAATAAAGTGAATATCTTAATTTAGAACATAAATAACACAATAACATGGTAAACATACTCGGAATAGCAATGAAGCTAATGGGAAGATATGGTGGACTCACTGGAAATACTTGGCTAAGGAGTGTTGGAAACAAGTTTTTACTTGTTGGAATTTTTAAATTTTTGGGCTAGCAAGAGGGAGATAGTTGACCAGCTACTATGCATGCATATGTCCATAGAACTACTCATTTCATGACAAACTAAATAAACCAGAAATTAACATCAAGGACATGAATAAGAGATAGCTCAAGACAACATTATTGCAAATTTCTACACATAAAAAGACTATAAATCATGCAAACATATGTAGCTCTTCAAATCAACCATGGCATCCCTATTCCAAGTCATAATACTAGCATCCAATACATTCCAACCCCAAACTCCAGTAGCTCAATCTCATATAAAATGATGGTGGTGGTCTTATCAAAACAAAAATAAAAACAAAAACTAGACGCTTCAAGTCTCTACGATAAATGTTTTGCTTAGAAAAACAGAAAGTAGACGTGTGCTAACCAAAAGAGTGTAGCTCCAGTGGGGTGTTCATCACATCCCCAAGGTTATGGCTTTCACCATTCTTGGATGTCTTGAGGCGCAGCTCCTCTATTCCCTGTGAAAAAACTTCACAAAACATGTTTCTCCCATTCTTTTTCTGTGGGGTGAGATTAGCAAGGACAAACAAATCACATGCTTGCTGTGCAAAATTCCAAATCAAATACTCCAGTAGATAGACAATAAGGTTCATTACGTTGTATGTTCACTCTCTTGCTTGAAAGAATCATGGAAATTCGATTCCCAAGCCCAAAGAGTGCATAAAACAAAAGAAGGCAGAATCTATCCAGAAAAGCAGCAGCACCAAAACGAACGTTTTTCCCTAAGCTAGACTCGTCAAAAAATTAAGCCATTTTTTGTTCTTACAGAGGAAGAAAAGTTGCAGAAGATACTAAACAATTAGCTCAATCCGACATACCAATAAAAAACGTAAAATCATACGGTGAGCAGACTCGTGCTGAAACAGAAATTTCATGCACTAGGATAGCAACTTATAAGTCCAAATGGGTTTGACTTGACTCTTTACTGAAAACTCCAGAATTAAAACAAAAAAAACTAATCTCTTGAGACAGAAAGAGGACACTAGGAAAATCCAAACAAAAACAACCGGGTTGCCTCCCGTAAAGCGCTTTCTTTATAGCCATATAGCTAGGCTTTACTTACTTGATAATCAAGAGGGATAAAGCTCATGAGGGAGCTTGTTCTTCAGCGTGCTCCTCTTCCTTGGGAAGTGCTCCATGCTTTTCTTGTGAGGGAACTGAAACTTGAGATTCCCTTCCTTCGAGTCTATGATTGCACCTGTAGTACGAAGAAAAGGTCTACCCAAAATAATAGGACTAGGGGATTTATCCCCCATATCCATAATAATGAAATCAACGGGTACAAAAGTCATGTGCAATTCAATCATAACATCTTTTACTTGTCCTACAGGATGTTTAGTAGAGTTATCAGCAAGGAAAAACTCACTTGAGCACTTTTCTAAATTTTCTAGTTCTAGCAATTCATATAATTCTTTAGAGAGTACCGATACACTAGAACCTAGATCTAACATAGCATGGTGAATTTCTTTTCCAATTGAAACTAGCACCTTGGGGATCCATTCATCCCCAAGCTTAGGAGGTATCATGGCCTCATTCTTGTACCTAGCAATTTTTTCTTGCAAGACATGATTAGCAATATAAGATCCAAAGCCAGGTTGATTAACATTTATAGTGGGATCACTAGAAATTTTTTGTAGAGTAGCAATAAGTTCTTGCAAGCTACTTTTTTCTAAATCAAGCAATGGATCCTTAATTTCAGTAAGCATCATAATTTCCTCTACTTTACTCTCTAATTTAGCTAGCATGCTTGATTCATGAGGACTAATTTCATCTTTGCTAGCAAGATAAGACATATATGGAAGTAAATATTCAGGGTACTTCACTATTTTATTCATAGTTTCTTCTAAGCTAGTAGGGACATGCTCACTTGTATTCTCAGCAATATGATCAATATTTTTAATAATAGGAGCATCATGTAACATCCCAGTTTTTGCTACATTAGGGTGTGTGGTGTGTGTTCATCCCATACATGCATGGAAACAAAATTTGAAACAAATTTAAACCAATTTAAGTTATGAATTTAAATGGTTTGAGAAAAATACCACAAATAGTACTTATTTCGGTTTCCAAAATCTTGTATCGAAAAATAATTCAATTTCACCAAACAAAAAATGGAAAGGTTGGAAATTTTACAAGCTTTCCAAATGTTTTTTTTTCCAAATTTTATGATTTCAAAAAGACCCTTAAAACATCTGTTTAGGTTCTGTTTTAAAAACTTCAGGGGCTTCTTTGTTTTTTTCCAGAAAGGCCAGGGGGTTATGCAGAGATCTCCTTTCTTTTCTTTCTTCCTCCTCCAGCCAGAATGCAGCACACAGCTGCGTGGCAGAAGTGCCTCCACCTCCTGCTTCTATGAGCGCGCCTCCGTGCGTGGATACCCCACCAAGACGTCGTGCTCCTTCCTGCTTCTCCTCTCTGTCTCGCAGCTTCCTCTCGCTCTTCCTCTCTGCTCAAAAACGAACGCAAACCCTAACCTTCTGCTTCCATCGGCCGCCGGCCATCGCCGCCGTTACGGGCCTCCCCGTGCTCAGCCAAGGCCACCGTTGTAACCACCATGACCTCCTCCATCTCCTGGCTAGAGGAATCGAGCCGGGACTCCCTACGTCGCCGCCACCGCACCCATCTTCCCCGCGGCCGGCGAGCTCCCCCGCCGTCGATTCGCCGCCGTCGAGCTCCCTCCGGCCTCCCCGACACCTTCAACGAGCTCATGGTGAGCTTCCACGCCCTCTAGTACCCTCTGTTGCCTTCCTTCCCCTCTGTTTCTCCGTCGCGCCGTGACCGGCCGTCCGTCGCCGCGCAGATGGTCGCCGGCGCCAACTCCGGTGACCATTTGGTCCACTGCCGCCACCACTCGACTCCCCGCAATCTCCTCTACGACGCGGTATACGTTGATTGCAAAACGGAGCGCGGAATCGCGGGATTGAGCCAAGCCTGAGCCATTTTGGCCATTGATGACGTCATCCCGATGTCATCATGACGTCATAATCAGTTTCGTCTTCTTATCAGAAAATGTTTAAAATTCCACAAAAAGAATGAAAATTGATAATTCAATAACTTCTGTTTTATAACTCAGAAAAATAAAATGAAAACATGGAAATGCTCAGAAAAATGTAATCTACCCAAATATGTCATTTTCATATATGTTTGAGGAAGTTGAATTTTGGCCATTTATTTAATGTTGTTTAATCATTTAAAATAGAAAAATAAGTTTTTATTCAGTAAAATTAGAAAATTAAAAGTTATATCTCAAATTGCTCAAAATGACAAATGGAATCTAGTTATGATGTTTTTAACCTCATTTAAGCTATTAAAATTGCACTCACTTTCATAATGACCCGAATTTCCCTCTCGGGTCTATTTCGGGCTAATTTCAGTAAAACCACATATCTGACATATGAACCCTAGCAAGCCAATGATCATGCTTAGGGCTTTATTTCAGTGCATTAACCCGCTCATGCATACATATTGCGTATTGCATCGATACCATGTGTTGATTGTTATTTCTCTTTCGGTGTTGTTTCCCCCTCGGTAGAACGTGACTCCGAAGTGAAGGCCAGCAATCCAATGGTGAATACTTGATCCTAACCGACAAGTCAAGCACTTATTCCAGAAGATCATTATCTGGTTTTTTTATAACCATGGCAAGCATAACCTATTATCTGCTCATATATAGTTTTCGAAGTGTTTTGGATCTCGTATATTGCATGCGGTTCAAAGTATTTATGGTCTTAGATAGAGTTCTCCTATACTTGCTGCATCGCCTATATATCCTGATCCACTTCTTCTAGCAGCTATAGGTTTGATTGTGCGCGCCTCGTTAAAGCCTGTGAGCCTTGCTTAGCCATGCCTAGTTGTGATCTGATCCATCCGGTTGATGAATCTGGTCAAATGCGTGAATCTACTTTGTCTGGTTGTTGTGATTGTATTATCTTTGATAAACTTGATTAAACAACGGCATGGATGTGAGGCCACAATGGGTTGTGGCGTTTTGTCCTGTTCATGCCCCTAGGAGCGAGTTCTCGCCTTCAAAGCCAAGACTGAGCGTGCAACCACACGCGGGGCCTAACAGACCGCGCTCGACCAACTAACTTGTTTGGCCACGTCCATGAGTCACGTAGTTTGATCTTTCCATCTGCGTGTGAGTCAGAAAACGATTTGGAGAAAACTTAGGGCGTGACCGGGACAAGTGATGGACGTACACGGATCTTGTTCCCGACTCACAGAACAGGTGCCGTCAGGAGGTGGCCAACTCCCTGTTGACGGGGTGGCCCTGTTTGGGATGACTCATGGATAGGGTCGAGCAAGGTAAAGGTCGTGGCCAGCCACCCTCTGCCGCGCTCCATGGACGAGCGTACATGTGGCGTTAAGAGTCGGATGGTACGTGTGGGTAAAGTGTACCCCCTGCAGGGATAAATCTCCTCGAGAAGCCGTGTCCACGGTTACAGACGACTTGGCAACGGATTCTGTGATCATAGATAACTTCAACGGAATGACTAAAACTTGTTAACCATGATTGAAGGGTGCCTCCTCGGAGATGCCGAGAGGGGTGATCCTTGTAGCATGAGATAGTGTGGGAATGAGAAGGACTTGGTGGAATACAAGAAGATGATGATATCAGTAGTTGAGTAGCTTTCTCATCTGTTTTCAAAATACTCCATGAGACGTGCTATTCCTCCCTCAACTTGCAAAACAAAGATTGCTTTACGCAAATCAGCCTTCATAAAACCCTTTCTAAAGGTAGCAGATATATAATAGGTTAACTCAGCCTTGTTGAGTACCTCCCATACTCAGGTTTGCTTAATTTTGGTTCAGGAGAAGTTCGTCACTTCAGTGGTGGTTCAACATGGACATCGACGAGTAGTTTGGGGTTCCCAGGTAGCAGCCTGGAATCTATGGGCTGGGACGTCGCCTTATGTTGCGGCCTCTTAGGCCTTTTTGGTTCTTGTTGATTAGCAACATAATTTGCCTTCCGTTGTCTGATGTAATGTTGGGTCGTGTGACCTCTGTTTGTAAGCTATACTCTAGTATGAACTGTTTAATAAAGCTTCATGTTTAGAGTACTGCTTTGATCGGTTGTTGGTTTCGAGCTCATTGTTATACAGTTTTGGCTATGCCTGCATAGTTGTCGCAGTCGAGAGGTTGTGGAGCCGATGATCCATGTCCGAGCCCGCCTGTCGATTTGATCGGCCTGGGGCGAGGTAACCCCAGTAACCCTCAATTGTTGTTGCACTTTCTGGACACATAGTAGCTCTGTATAACTTTGGTCCCGTTCCTTCAGTTTCATCCGACTCGTGGACGCTTGGGTATGCATAATTGGTTATGACTAGCATGGATACAAGGAGTAGTAGACCGGGGATCCGGACTACGTGCTGATGAATCCGGTCTGCCTGCCGTTGTTTGTTGCGGCCGGGACTGGTAACCCTGAAGACCTTGTGAGTCCATGGCTAGGAGCACATAATAGTATGTATATCTCTGGGTCCGGGGTCGTGACACATCAATAGTAATAGAATTCATTCCTACACTAGGTTGTGCTTGTGGCTTTCCTGCTGACATGCTTAATAGAGTTGCTTGATTATCAGCTAATTTTGACAATGCTTTATCTAAATTCGAAGATTGAAGTTGCAATCCTTTAATATCACTACTAATGGATGCAATAGACTTATTTAACTCATGTATCATAGCATTGTGACTAGCAACTTGTTCCATAAGCAATTTATTAAATTCAGAAATTTCACTAGAAGGCTTCCACTTATTTTCATTAGCATTAGGATATGGAACAAAAGGTTTATTTGGCACATAAGGAGGTTTACTATATGAATTGTAAGCATTACCAAAACCATTGCTACCATAATTCCTAACAAAATTAACATCCACACTTTCAGAATTACTACCAACTAGCTCCTGCAAAGGCACATTCTCCATATTTTGTTTATTAATAAAAGCAAGAATAGTGTCCATTTTAGAAGACAAATCATTGGTTTCTTCAATTGAGTTTATTTTCTTAGTGGGATTGGGTGCTCTTTCAGTATTCCATTGACTATAATTTTGCAATATGCTTTCTAATATGCTCTTAGCCTCTCCTACAGTTTTACTCATAAAGGCACCTCCAGCAGCAGAATCAAGTATATTTCTAGACATGTAGTTTAGACCATTATAAAAAGAGTGTAGTATGGTCCATTCATTTACTCCATGTGATGGACATGTTCTAAGCATTAATTTAATTCTATCCCATGCCATGGCTACATGTACATTATCATTTTGCCTAAATGAGAGGATACTATTCCTATTTTGCAAAATTTAACGGGAGGATAATATTTCTTAATGAAAACTTCTTTTAAATCATCCCAAGACTTTATACTAGCTGCAGGGAGTGAAAGTAACCATTATTTAGCCTTTCCTCTAAGTGAAAAAGGAAATAATTTCAGTTTTAAAACACTACTTTCCACATTTTTAAATTTTTGCATATCACATATTTCCATGAAATCATGAAGATGCATAGAGGCATCCTCCATAGCACTACCACCAAATTGCTCTCTAGTAATTAAATTCAATAAACTAGGACTTACTTCATAGCTTTCAGCTTGTATTTCAGGTGTAGTAATTGGCCTAGCAATGAATTGGTCATTGGGTGTATTTGTGTAGTCACTTAATTTAGTTCTATCACCCATTTTAACAGTTTTTATGTAGTTTTTATTTTTTATGCAAAACTGAAAAGTAAAGTAACTAGGGAAATTCGAAATACTAAAATAAACTAGATAACTAAATGCAAAGCTAAAATGCAAACTAAAATAAAATATGCAAGACAAAACAAAAACAAGAACAAAAACAAAACAAAAACAAAAACAAGACAAGAAACAGAACAATCTACTTGAAAGAAGGTGGAGATAGAAAGGAAGGTACTCACGTAGGTGCAACCTCCCCAAGCTTAGGTGTTTGCACACCTTGTTGGTGATGAAGACTTCTTGTGAGCTCCCTTGGACAACTCCTTCACCTATGGCTCCCCGGCAACGGCGCCAGAAAAACGCTTGATGGCTAGGTTGAGACTCCAAGTGCAGAGTGTGTAGCTAGTGGCAAGCCTTCTTCCCCACGAGGGTGAATCGAGGGTTTATATCGAACTCTTGGGGAGCCAGTATGTCAGCAGTTGTCTTCCAAGCTTCCTCCAGGATCCTGCAAACAAGTAGAGAATTTTGTGCCCTCAACCTCACCAAGTGGTTGTCAAGCACAAGGTGTGAGACTTCTAAATTGCAATGCAAAACTGAAAGTAAATGTGCAATAATTAAATCTACTACTAAATGCAAATGAGAAAATAAATATGCAATGGATTGTTTTTGTATTTTTGTGATGCAAGTGGTGATGGAGATAATGTAAATTCGAATTGGAAATGCAAGTAAAGTAAATTGCAGCAAAGTAACTAGAGTGTTTTCTTATATTTAAAATAGGACCGAGGTTCATGGTTTCACACTTGCATTCTCTCAAATAAAGTGGTAGACGGTGGACATAAAGAATTACATGTGAGATTACAATAACATGTTTAACATTGAGTACTTTCATATGGGCATCACGTCCTAGCATAGAGATCTCTACAGTCATATTGATCCCTCTTATACTCCACCAAGATGCGAAATAAATCATAACACCTCGATAATTAAGGAAAAACCAGAGTATAGCTTTAAGCAATGTGACATGAAGTTGAAGTAAGAACTTGCTAGATCTAGTCATGTAGATTGATTAGTGTCACTTCAAATCCCCGGTAACAAGGTACTCCTTTTTATCCCTAGTGAGGTAACTAAGAAAGGTTTAACAAAACCTAATTGGATCGCTGAACTTCTGTCACTTTCACAGCACTAGCCACCCCCCGTTACTCCAACTAATGCACCCATCACCCCACACACGCTCTCAAGAACTAGATTGATCAAAGCTAGCAAATAAGAACGGGGTAAATAAGATACATCTACTCAAATAACTCAAGAGAAACAATTGCAATCTCAGATTCAATAACTCATAGAAAAGATCCACCACATAGGAATTACAACGGTGCCCGTAATCATGTGAGGCAGCTCATACGAATCTAATTAGTGAAGCACATAGAGAGAGAGAGATACAAGTGCTACTTCCACAAACCCATAGCCCTGGGGTGGACTACTCCCTCTTCATGGAGATGTCGATGGAGATGATGTTGGAGGGTAGGAGATCACACCGGCGGCGCCCCGCCGGAGTTTTCCCCCTCCAATCTGGAACTTCTTGTCTCTGTTTCGGTGTTTTGGTGTTTCGGCGGCGCTCTCTCCGTAAGGGTACGGGGGACCCTTTTTATAGTCGGTTTTAGATCAAGACGGAGTCGGTAAGTCGAAGATGGAAGGAATTGGGGCCACAGGGGCCAAAAGGGGGCCTCTCACGAGGCCAAGGAATCTGGCCGCGTGGAGGGTCCTCTTTTGGGCCTCCTTTCCCAATTCTCGTGGATCCTTCGCCCGCAAGTCTTCTCCTTCCAAGAAAATGACCCCCGCAGATTTTCAGGTGATTTCGCAGAAGTTTGCCCCCTGAAACGTCAAAAATATAGAAAACGGGGTTTCTGACAGGCAGGGTTAATTCCATAAAAGTTGGGGGACTTTGTAATTTAACCCCAAAATACTATAAAACATTGAATTATACCCTTATATGATGCAAAATGTACTAGAAAACCATGTGAAAATATGCAAAATTCATCTATGCATTTTACATGCATCACCGTCATAACTTTTTTCCTCGTTTAGATGGGGAAGAAGAGCATGGCCACCAAGGGAGGACCCGGAGATGGCCGCAAAAAAAGAAGAAAGAAGACCCGACTCCTTTACACCAACAAACACGTGATAAAGGCCAATTTGTCCAACTCCCCGATGACCAAATTGCAGATTGAAGAGCTAGTTTCCGAGATACTTCTTCCCGGGTCTCTGGAGTGGAGGGTACCCGATGAGGAGACCCGACCTAGACCCAAAGCCGGAGAAGTGGTGATCTTTGGAGATCACGTGCACCGCGAATGCCGCCCTCCTATCTCCATCTTTTTGGCTCACTTGGGACTCTGTCCCGAGGAACTAGCGCAAATTCCAGGCTTAACTTGTGTAGTTGATACGTCTCAAACGTATCTATAATTTCTGATGTTCCATGTTGTTTTCATGCCAATTGCTACATGTTTTCTATACACTTTACATCATTTTTATGGATTTCCTGGGACTAACCTATTAACAAGATGCCACGGAGCCCGTTTTTGTCTTTTGCTGTTTTTGGTTTGAGAAAGTTGTTCTGGAAATAATCTCGGAATTGGGCGGAAAAAAATCCCAGGACCTTAGAATTCTGTCACGTACACGGAGTCCGGAGGAGACCCGTAGGGGGGCCTTGTAGCCACCACACCATAAGGTGGCGCGACCCACCCCTTGGCCGCGCCACCAGGTGGTGTGGGCCCCTCGGGTTCCCACCGGCATCTCTCTTTCGCCTATATAAGATCCTCCTCGGGTTAACCCTAGATACCCGAGTCTCCATCCACGAAAAGTTTTGTAGCCGCCGTCATCGTCAACCCTAGTTCGTGAGGCTTCTAAAGCTCTCCCTGGCACACTTTCGGGAGGGGAAATCATCATCAGAGGGCTCTACATCTTCATCCCTGCTTCTGAAGTGATACATGAGTAGTTCATCCTTGGACTACGGGTCCATAGAAGTAGCTAGATGGTTGTCTTCTCCTCTTTATGCCACCATGTTTAGATCTTCTGAGATGCCTAACGTGATCAAAATCATCTGTTTGTAATGCTACATGTTGTGTTTGTTGGGATCCGATGAATATTGAATGCTATGTCAAGCGATTATCAATCTATCATGTTTATGTTATTTATGATCTTGCATGCTCTCCGTTACTAGTAGATGCTCTAGCCAAGTTGATGCTTGTAACTCCAAGAGGGAGTATTTATGCTCGATAGTGGGTTCATGCCTCCTTTTCATCGATGCTCGAGTGACAGAAACATGACGGATGGGGGATGTGATGTTGCCATTAAGGAGAAAACAACAATGTTTTCATTGTTTACAGGCAATAATCTGTTGCTTGCAACTTGATACCCGAATTCTGATTGGATTACGTTCTGGGAGTGGATTATTAGTCATAGATGCAGTTGGATAATAGCCTATGAATTATGTTGTAATTCCCGTATTAATCACATAGTAATAATCATGTCATGCATATGCGCTACGGTGTATCCTTTACATCTGTCAATTACCCAGCTGTAATTTGTTTACCCACCATGTTATCTATCTTTTATGGAGAGACACCACTAGTGAACTGTGGACCCCGGTCTATTCGTTTACACTCATAATACAACCACCGCAAACACTGTTTTCCTTTCACTCACTGCCATCATTGTTCTTTTTTCATTTACTGCAAACAAGTAATGTTTTCCACATTATACATCTAATCCTTTGTGTTATCAAAACTGGTGAGATTGATAACCTCACTGTTTCGTTGGGGAAAAGTATCTTGGTTGTGTTGTGTGCAGATTCCATGTTGCTGCTGAGCCTGGTAGTGCGCCCTGCCAATATTAGCTGTCATCAACCTTCAGAAGTGATTTCTTTCTCCTACTGGTCGATTAAATCTTGGTTTCTTTCCGAGGAAAAACTTGTTAATGTGCTCTTCATACCTTCCTCTCTGGGTCTCCCAACGAGCGTACATCTGCGCGCATCAAGCACTTTTTTTTGCGCTGTTGTTGGAGAGAAAGAGGATTTCTGCAAGGGCAGTCTCTCACCTTGATGGATGCCGTTGGTAAACCCCAAGAGAAAGGTTGTGAAGAGTGCATCATCAAGTTTTCCCTTAGAAAAGAAACCAAGGTTGAATCGACCAGTAGGAGGACAAGCAATCTCTGGAGGTTGATGCAGATGAGGTGCAGGGCGCACTACAGGTTCAACAGCAACGTGGAACCTACACAACACAATCAAATCACTTTGCTCCAACGAAGCAGTGAGATTGTCAATCTCACCGGTTTTGCTAAACACAAAATAGGTTAAAGTGATGGTGTGGGAAACAATATGAGAACCGTATAAAAGTAGTAGCAGGAGTGTGAAAACTATGGAAGCAGTGTGTGTATTATCAATATCAGAAAATGGAGCGGGGTCCACAATTCACTAGTGGTGTCCCTCCATAAAATATAAATAACATGTGTGGTGAACAAATTATAGCTGGGCAATTGACACAAATAAAGGCTGCACCGTACTGCATATGCAAGACATAAATATTACTATGTGATTCATGCGGACATTACAACAAGATACATAGACCGTCATCCAACTGCATCTATGACTAATAATCCACCCTCCTAATATCACCCGAACAAATGTTGGGTATTAAGTTGCAAGCAACAGATAATCGCAGTAAGCAAAGTGTGTAATGTAAACGAAGTAAACATCGTTGTTTTCTCCCTAACGTCAATAGCACATCCTCCATCCGTCACATTTCTGTCACTCGAGCATAGATGCAAAGGAGGGATGAACCCACTATCGAGTATAAATACTCCCTCTTGGAGTTACTAGCATCTACTTGGCCAGAGCATCTACTAATAACGGAGAGCATGCAAGATCATAAATAACATATGCATGTAGATAAAATTATTGATTGATAATTAGAAGACATAGCATTCAACATTCATCGGATCTCAGCTAACACAACATGTAGCATTACATAAAGATGGTCTCGATCATGTAGGGCAGCTCAAGAGATCTAAATATGAGGCATAAAGTGGAGGAGGAAACCATCTAGCTACTGCTATGAACCCGTAGTCCAAGGATGAACTACTCACGCATCACTTCGGAGGAGGGCATGGTGGTGTAGACCCCTCCGGTGATGAATTTCCCTCCCGGCAGGGTGCCGGGGAGAGCTCCTGAACCCTCCTGGTCTCGAGATGACGATGACGGCGGCCTCAGGTGTTTCTCGGAAAAAGTGGTATATCCTAGGGTTGTTGTATCAGGGGGAATAAATAGGCGAGAGGGCGGTGGCGGTGGGCGCCCGAGGGGCCCACACCACCCCCAAGCGCGGCCAGGGGGCGCCGCCCTATGGTGTGGCCCCTCTCCGAGCCTCTTTGGGACTCCGTGGAAGCTTCGGGATTTCTAAGACTTCCGGGCTTCGAATTTTCCAATTTCGAGAATATTTCCAGAACAACTTTTCTGAAACGAAAAACAGCAGAAAACAGGGAACTGACTCTGTGGAATCTTGTCAATAGGTTAGTCCGGGAAATCGATAAAAATGACATGAAGTGTATAGCAAACATGTAGAAAATAACATGAAAACAACAAGGAACATCAGAAACTAAGGATACGTTTATGACGTATCACACCTCCAATCTCTTTACTTTGTTTTAGTTTTGCTTAATTTATTTTATTTTGTCTTGTTTGCTTCTTTATATCAAAAATACAAAATATTTGTTTCCTATTTAAAGTTGCCTTTATGTCTAGTCCTATCCATTTTACTATGTCACCTAAGGAAATGATCTTCACTTTCAAACAAGGGAGTGAGGAGAGTTTTAAAGAAGCTTGGTCTAGAGTTTTTTTATTCCTATTGTAAAATTGAACCTAAAATGACTCTAAGCCTGTATCTTCGTAGTTTTTACTTTGGTCTTGTTCTTTGCTATAGATATGCTTTGGATACTGTAGTAGGAGGAGATTTCCTTCATTGTGATGGCGATCAAGCTTTTAATGCCATAAAAAATTGATTGCAACCTATAACTCACCTAGTAAATCTGATATAGCCCTCACAAGCATTCATGCTAGATTAAACACTCTTGAGACACATATATCTTGCTTAAAAGAAAGTTATAATCAGATTCGTGAACATTATGATTATAACACAATAAATTTTGAAGCCTCAAATTTGACCCCTACAGTAAAAGTTACTATAAATGGTGAAACTTTTCATGCTCATTGTGATATTATGTCTGATTTTTTCCTTATGCCTAAAGAGATTTATGAACCTTTGAGTCTTTGGGGACTTTTTGAGGGAGGAGAAGGAATACCTCTTACTAATAATGCCATTATATTTCCCATTGGGATAGGTGAAGGATTGTTCACAAAACTCCTAGCAAGAACGGTATCGACTGATTATCTTGTTATTGAATGTGTAGGAGAAGGCCAAATTACTCTTGGAAGATCCCTGCTAAAGATCTTGGGGGCAACTATTGATATGGGAAAAGGCACCATGAATTTCACCTCCATACCGGGCCTCAGTGATACGTTCCCTAAAATTAAGAGTAAGGGTAAGAAAGGTAAACGTAAGGCTCGTGGTCTTGTTTTGGATGCTTCTTCACTTGAAAATACTTCATTCTTGTTTTCTGGGCCTAGATGAAAGGCGTTAAAGAAAATCACTTCTTGGGAGATAACCCATGTTTTTATTTCTGCAATGTTTTCTTCCGTTTTCTTTGATTCAAAGTGTTGTTTACTTATGTAGCAACTCCTTTGTATCTTTATTTTCTCGATTTTGTTGTGCCAAGTGAAGTGTCTACTGAAAATTTAGTACTAGATTTCTGCATAGGAACAAAAAAAATTTGTCCACTGTTTAATTTGTATAAATTTAGAGAAAAAATCGAAACGCCATGAAATTTTTTGTGCATGATCCCCAGCTATTTACGGAACTTTTTATAGATTTAATTTTTTCTATTTGAGCAACGTAATTGCCTCGAAAAAAATTCGTCGTTAGAGACTGTTCTCGTTTTGACAGATTTTGCCTTTTTACTTTGCATTCTCTCTTTTACTATGTTGAGTGGATTTATTTGATCCATAAAACATCAATGGTTGTAGCTAATGTTTAAAAAGTATTAATAATGCTTGTGTACATGTAGAACATGTGACTTTTTGATTATGCACTAACCCTCTAATGAGAATTACTTCGAGTTTGGTGTGAAGGAAGTTTTCAAGGATCAATAGAAGAGGGTGATATAATGTGATCAAGAAGAGTGAAACGACAAAGCTTAGGGATGCCCCTGTGGTTCATCCCAACAAATTCCAAGAAGACTCAAGCTTCTAAGCTTGGGTATGCCCAAGGCATCTCGTTCTTCATCAACAACTTATTAGGTCACTTCTAGTGAAACTATATTTTTATTCGATCACATCATATGCACTTTACTTGGAGTGTCTGTTTGTTTTTTATTTTGTCTTCTTTTATTTTACTTGCTGCAATAAACTTAGTTGGAACCCAGCATTCTTGTGTGGGATAGAGACACGCTCCACTTTTTCATATGAATACTCGTATTCCTCATTTATCATACTCGTATTCTTCGTTTTTCTTCTAGCTACTGCAACTCTGTTTTAGCTCATGTTTTTCATGCATCTCTTATTTAGAGCTTTTAGTACTTGTAGAGTAGTAGTACTGTCTTGTTTCATTGATATATCATATGAAGAGTTTTTGTTTAAATAAAGTGATGGCGTTGGAAAGCAATAAAATATTTCATGCTTATAACTGTGCAAAAAGAAGCTTGTTTAGACTGTGGCTAGACTTTATCATGTCATGTTGGATATTATTATAATTTTATGCTTAGTAGTTATTGATGTAGCATGACTTGTCTCATATCTGAGAGTGCTTAATGTTCCATTGAAAGAGTCATGAGTTGTTTTTATCACTTCGAAGCATAATATTGTGGTATTCTCCTTCGAATGCTTTGTTTGGTTGACTTGGCGCATGCTTACACCATGTTATGACTACAAACCACTCACATCTAGCCTCTATGATCATTTAGTTTTTGACTTGTAATACTATTTATGCTTTGATTAATAATGTTTTTGTCGCTATGCATGATTATGGCCATTATTGCTCTCTTAATTTGTCGCTCCCAGTCTTTGCTAGCATCCACCTGTACTGAATATGAGCTCTACTCGTGCATCCAACTCCCAAAAACCTGTACTGAATATGCTTTGGTAGGTATGTGTCCACCATACCTACCAATATGTGGTATTTAACCGCCACTCCAAAGTAATTTTCTCATGTGCTACCTTTAAAACCTTCAGAATTATACCCGTTTTGTGCCCCTGTTTTAGCTCATGAGGAAGTAGTGGCGGAATCAACATTCTCACTTGGAGCGTCTGTTTGTTTTTGTTTGTTTTCTTTTATTTTCCTTTCTGCAATAAACTTAGTTGGAACCTAGCATTCTTTTGTGGGAGAGAGGCACGCTTCGTTTTCATTGCTTAGAACACTCTAGTTTTCATTCTTATTGTTTTGTGAGTGTTCACTTTTTGCTAGTACTGCGTTTAGCCCTTGTTTTCCACTCTATTTCATTTAGAGCTTGTGTGGGAGAGTGGCACATCCGCCTATCCAAATTGATAGAAGAGCTGGCAGCGGGGTGCCCAGTCCCAAAATTGGTTACTATATAATTATCTTCACTGTTTTTGTCCTTGATTTATCACTCAAAGCATAATTGTGTAAACAAAAGAGAAGAGGGAGGATCTACTAATATGAGTTGCGTCCTTCAATGGGAGCCGCTCTTGTGAAGTCTAGTTGGATTGTGACGTACTGTATTGTCTGTTTACCATTCGTTGACATAAGTATACACCTCTCTCAAAAAAATATTTTCAATACCTCTGTTTATAAAATAAAAAGGTCTAGCACATGATTTCATCCCTGCTTCCCTCTGCGAAGGGCCTTTTTCTTACTTTTATGTTGAGTCTTCAGATTCTAACTTTATGCACAATTAAGAGAGCGTAGTTGCTATTTTGAGTTTAATGTGCATTTGTCCCAAAGATTATTATTGATTGATTCATGCCATGTTATTACTTGCTCTCAAACTATTTGTTTCTAGTCACCACTTGAACTTTTATGGTGTCCTAGCATCTATATTTTTCTCCACTCTTAAGGACAAGATGAATACTACCTTCTTATGCTTTCTTATGCTCGAAACAAACATATAACTTTTAAATGCATTATTATTCATGATATTTTGTTGGTGTTACTTGTCATGTTGCAACATGATTGCAAAGTTTCATTGTTAGAATTATACCTATCATGCTTGTGTTTAGAGTACTATGATCTCAGATTTACAAATGCTTTCACAATTATGATGATTAAGATTATGTTGGTATATGTCACCTAAAAAATTATATTGTTATCACTTACCTACTCGAGGACGAGCAGGAGTTAAGCTTGGGGATGCTTGATACGTCTCAAACGTATCTATAACTTTTTATGATCCATGCTTGTTTTCTATCCAATACCTTTATGTTTTCACATGTTTTCCTTCGTTTTCCGGACGTTTTCATGGACTAACCTATTAACAAGAGGCCACGGCGTTGGTTCATGTTTTCTGCTGTTTTTGATTTCGGAAAAGTTGTTCTGGAAATATTGTCGGAATTGGATGAATCAAAATCCCAGATGCCTATTTTCCCCACACGTCAACAGAGTCCAAAGGGGACCCCCAGGGGGGCCCTGGAGCCACCACACCATAGGGTGGCACGCCCCCCGGCCGCGTCACCAGGTCGTGTGGGCCCCTTGGGCGCCCACCAACATTGCCATTTCGCCTATATAATCCCCTCGATGCAGAAACCCTAAAAGATCAAGCGTCCCTCTACGAAAAGTTCCGTATCTCCGCCGCCGCCACCGAAATATATCGGGGGACAAAAATCTCTGTTCCGGCACCCTGCCAGGACAAGGAAGTGCGCTCGGAACCATCTCCATCGACTCCACCACCATCTTCATCACCATTGCTAACTCCCATGATGAGGAGGGAGTAGTTCTTCCCCAAGGCTTAGGGCTCTACCGATAGCTATGTGTTTCATCTCTCTCTCCCATGATGTGATCTTTATGTGATCATGAGCTTTGTAATCTAGTTGAATAAATAGATGTTACTCTTCATCTGTTATGATACTCAAGGGGTTTTGTTATGAGATCTCCGTGACACTTTGGTCACAGTGTAAAGGTGACAATGTGTGCATCGTGTGATTTAGCATGATATATATTTTGTGTTGGATGACCCTATGAAATTGTAGTGTTTGTCTAGAACCATCTAGGGCTCATAGTGACAAAGTGAGGTTACCTGGATGGGAAAATCCAAACTTTAAGGAGTGCTTTTATAGCCCTACGTGGTTGATTGGTGTCTGTTGTCCAACCGGAGAGTGGTTCAGAGTAGCATAGTGAAGAGATGATATTTATGCATTCAATTAAGTTATTATTGTTGAGAGTGTCCACTACAGAAAGTATGATCCCTAGGCCTTGTTTCTAAGCATAGAAACACCGTATACAACCAGTTCTGCTACACGTTTGCTTGCTGCCATGTTTATTTCAGATTTCTATTATCACTTATAATCATCTATACTACTTTTATTTCACCATCTCTTCGCCGAACTAGTGCACCTATACAACTGACAATTGTATTAGGTGTGTTGGGGACACAAGAGACTTTTTGTATCGTAATTGCAGGGTTGCTTGAGAGGCATATCTTTGACCTCTACCTTCCTGAGTTTGGTAAACCTTGGGTGATCCACTTAAGGGAAAGTTGCTGATGTTCTACAAACCTCTGCACTTGGAGGCCCAACAATTTCTACAAGAATAGAAGCGTGCGTAGACACCAGTGGCTTTGCTGATAATTGTTGGAACAAAACTTTTGCTATTGATTTCCTCTGAAACTACTACTTTGTATATGGTTTTTATACCATGTGTGCATGTTTTCTACCAACTCTGAAGTTCCGTCACCGTTCTTCCTCTATTTTGCATGTTTCTGGAATACTTTTACTTGTTGATAGCTTGTTGCCATTTTCCTATCCTCTCCCAGACTTCTCGTCATTAGATTCTGGGTCCTTAGTTTTATCAGATCCTGCATATTTGGTCATGGCATTCATAATCTTGCTCATACCTATGGTAGTTTTCATCCTTCCTAGCTTGTGTTTCGGAGGCTCAAATCTGCAGTTCCTTTCTAGGATCAAGACGGCGGACTATGCAGTAATACTATTTGAAGAATCAATAATTTGGGCGACCATTCGTGACCACTGTTGTGCTGACTCGGGCTCCCTTTGAACACAGTTTTCCAGGTCCCTGATTTTCATTGGCCGTTTGCATGTACCTCGATTTGTTTTGGATGAACATCTCCCTCAATTCTAGCAAGTATTGACAGAGTCAGGGGAGTTAAAACTTCATTGAGCCTTCTTCATCTTCATTCGCCATGGGCATAACATGTTGGCGATAGACTTGGGATCCTAAAAGAAATCCTCACTCGTCTTTAGATTCATCTGCACGTTGGAATATGCGGCCCACATGGGGAAGTCAGTACAAACAATGTACTGGCAAGTGACACTTTCATGGTGGCAGTTTTGAGGAATAAACTAGCTACATGATATTTGGCTGGTGGAGTCTGGGCTATTTGCATAAAGCCAGTTTTGTCCTATATTTGTAAATCATATTCAAAGAAAAAATGAAGGCATTTGTACAATCATTCATGGCTAAACCACCATGAAGTTCGACAAATCATCATGGCGAAACTACCATGAAGTTTGATAAATCATCATGGCTAAACCACCATGAAGTTTTGAAAAGTCATCATGGTTAAACCACCGTGAAGTTTGATAAATCATCATGGCTAAACCACCATGAGGTTTGATTGTGGCATCGTGGCTAAACCACCATGTGCCCTATAAAGGGTTTCTACTATATTTTATTTCATTCAGAAAAGACGAGGAAATCCTTCGGCACCAATTCCCTTTATTAGCTCAAATTTCCCATAACCGGGGACACGGCTAAGATCTTAGTTTTTTACTCTGCATAGGTTGTGCACTTTCACCTTGAGACTCATCCTCCCCGAGAGAAGAATGAGACAAGATCTTTAGGAAGAGGGATTCAACCATACCAGCATGACTCGACGCTCCTAAAATTCTACCACCCAATGTCATACAACAAGATGAACCCCCAAAACTTACTCAATCTTGGCAGAGTCCATATTACCTCAAGGCTGCACAGGAAGCTAACTGAAATAGTGAAGACCTACAAATCTCTTTATTCCTCGGTGGCAATCCATAAGTGCACTCTCAAGTTACAACACCCACATTCATGGCTAAACCACCATGAACATGGTCGTGAGTAGACACTCAACATAATCCAAGCAAGGTTCAATCCACCCAGGTGTTTCATTGAGTTGTTAATTTTCAATTTTCATAAATACCACAACCCAAAATGTAACAGCAGCAGTTGTGATAGTAGTCTAGTATAGCTAAACAAGTACCTAGCAGGGGTTTCAGGTTGGCTACACACTACGAGGTGTTCTGGGCATATCATATACTTGGAAAATAATAAAATCACATGCATACTACTGAAAACACTAATGCAACTGGAAAACAAAAGTAGGACATGAAGTATCACTTGCCTTGTGGAAGTTGATATAGAGACACTCTCTTTACAATTAGAACGTTGCTCTTCGTACAATCTAAACAATACAAATAAATAACAATAAACAAGCAATTCACCAACATACAAACAAATACAACAAAACATAAAATACATAAGCATAACAAGTTATTCAACTTAATTGGTGTTAACATGGACAAGGTTTTGACACATAATTAAATTTTGCAAAAAGAATTATGATGAGGTGGTTATTGTTTGGTCTTTTATGGACATGTTCAAGGTCTAACACAATAATTTAGTTTACAAAACAAATTATTGTGATTGTGTTAGAGGTCTACCAAAAGGAATATGGGTTGGTCAAGGTCACAAAGATCTGACAAGGCTTTGGTGTAAGGGTTTTAAAAAACAAATACATGTTCAACATGATTCATTTCATGGCTTTGGTTACTAGGGTTGAAGCAATTCACAACATGACTTGTGAATTTACAAAAGGTCTTGTGCTATGGGTTTCTGGTCCAAAAGTTACATTCCATATGATCAACATGAAATGGGTCTTTGTTTTGATCAAATGATCACACCATAATTTTCCTAAAGGGGGTTCATCAAACAACACTTAAAATATAATGATTGACTACTATGGGTGGTTTATATGTTAATGATTACATGGAATGTGTCCTCTGGTTATAAATAGTTTTGATACCGGTTTCCTAGTCTAAGGTTACTAAATGGAATAACTTTCCAGAAGAAAACTAATTAAAATTATTTATAGAATTTAAACTAGGTGCAAAATACTCAAGTGGTTATTTAAATTCTAAACTCCATTTTAATTGGTTCAAATATTATTTTGGGACGGAGGTTGTGAAAGTACACATCCTAAGGGTTCCAAAAATATTTTATTTGCAATATCTGGGGTTGTAGAATTTGAATTATGCCAGAATTCATCAATCAAGCATATTTAAATTTGAACAAGTTTTAAATGGTCAAATTTAAATTTGGACAGTGCCAAAAGTTTCGACATGTTGTGCTAATTTCAAAAAGTCCAAGTTTGCTACATTTGGGCTTATGGATCAAAAGTTATGATGGTTGCAAGTTCTAGGATTTTTTCTATAAAAATGACATTTTAATTCTATTCGGAATAAAACAGAATAACGGCCAGGACACGTGGAATTTCCTGATTGGTTCAGACCGGCTCAAGCGGCGACTGACTTGGCGCCACTTGGCTTATTCCTATTGGCCCGTACCGTTTCGCTTAGTGTTCTAATCTTGACCGTTGATTTCAGATCCGATGACATAGAAGGGAGAGGGGAGCTCACCGGGGATGGGATGGCCGGAAAATGGCACCGCGGCGGCCGGAGAAGCATTGATTTGACGGCGGTGACGTTCCAGGGGGTTCCAGGACACGGGGAGACCACGAAGACCACCAGAGTTGCACGACGAACTCGAGGGTGGCCACGACATGCCTGAGGATGGCGGCAGTCGAGGGCGCGGTGCAAACGGAGACGAGGTGGACGTCGGCGAGTTTGGGTTGCACGGCGTGGCTTCCCTGCTGCGAGGAAAAATCGAAACATTGTCTTAGGACATACGCAACTACTGGATCAGCTGGTCCAGATCCTGCTGCCCTTGGAGCTCCTTGAACGGGGTTTGACCTTGAAAAGGTATTTGTAATTAAATTTGCACTAGCATCATACCTGGGCTCAATAGGAAAGGCCTTTCATGCCATGTAAACGGTCATGTGCTGAACTATTTTTTCAAAACTCTTCAGCTCCTGTTCGAGGTCCCCCCCAATCGATTTTCAAAGAGCTTGTAGATAGAACCCGTTTCATCCTGGTCATCGTTGTTACCGCCCAAGGATTCTCCATATGTATGCACAATTGTGGCTTCTCCTGAAACTAAGTCAGACTCCTGATCCGGTTCGGGTCGATTCCTCCAACGAACTCGACGAAGACCTTGATTCTGCCGAAGGGAACTCGAAAACCAGATTCAACGAAAGCGAACTGTGGTCGCCATGTATCGTGGTTGTATTGGTTTCTGCGCCGACTCTTCGTGAGCCAACCAATCGCGAGCCTCTCTATCCCTGGTAGGGCTCCTTCCGAAAAAACGACGCTTCCGCGAGGCAGCCCCACGGTGGGCGCCAACTGCCGTGTGGTTGTCACATCAAGTGTCCTCATGCGAAAACTAGTTTGTGAGGCCATTGCTTCTGAGAAAAGTATAAAAAGGGTTATGGCGGAAACGAGAGACGGGAGTTTATTCAGGTTCGACCCCTCTATTGAGGGTAAAACCTACCCGTACTTCTTTACTATTGGGAATTCGAGGTCTCGATTACAAGGAGAGATTCTGGCTTCTGACGTCTCGAGAGCTATTGCCATGAACTACAATCTGTCTTTCTACGTCCTAGGAACTCGCTTTATATAGAAGACGAGTTCCTCATGTTACAAGAGAATCTGGGTTACATCTGTCCTCGGAGCCATAGTAGGATCCAGCCATCAATTCTTCAACCAGTTTAACCAGGGTCCAGGCCAGTCCATCCGGGTCTAGATTGTTCCGCCGGCCTTGGGCCACCCGCCAAGTCTTGGGCCCTTCCGGCTTGGTCATAACACTCACCGGGCCATGTTGGGCCTTGGCCGAGTCTTCTATTCGGGCCACCAGGTCTTCAAGTTTTGAGCCGGTTCTCCTTCCTCGAACAATCTTGGTATAAACCGGAATATCAACTATGAACCAAATGTGGCTATATCCGGTTCACGGGGGAGCACTCTGGGCACTCCCTTATCCATTCCCCTAACACCTCTCCTTATATGTGTCTCTATGATGATCAAAGGCCCTCCGATGGGTGGCCTTTTGATCCAAGGGCTCTTGGGTACCTCTAGAACCTTCCTTGGGACCTCTCTCAGTCTCCATGAGGCCCCCAAGGCGTGGCTTGGCCGAATCCATCAAGTATGGTAAGAGTTGGAATCAACCACATCACTGATTCAGATTCCCGTAATCTCTAGTAAAACGATCCCACAGTTCGCATCCAAACTTCGTTTTGGACGAATGTTTAGTCTAGAATTATCAGGAGAAAGTCCCCACACTTTTTACGTGTTATTTTTTTTCATTTGACGTCATCTTCGGGGGGTAAAACTTACAATGTTAGAGTCCTCCTTCAACAAGACTCCTTTTGTGTTTTCTTGCCAATATTCAATTAATTCCTACACACCAAAGTATAAAACAAGAACTTGTGCACTCTGCAACCATCAATAGGTTAGACCAAATAAATAATAGAAAATATAGCAAAAACATATGACAATTGGTAGAAAATAATCATGGAGTATAAAAATTATAGATACGTTTGGGACGTATTAGTGGGATCCTCCGGAACCTTCTAGAACATTCCGACACTCTGCCGGAAAATCTAGATTTTTTTGAAATCCTAATATCACTTTGCCATATATAAAACTTTACCTCCGGACCATTCCAGAGCTCCTCGTGGTGTATAGGATCTTATCCAAGACTCTGAACAATATTCAAACTCCAACTCATATTCCCGTATCTACCCTAAACGTCAATGAACATTAAGTGTGTTACCCTAAGGTTCGCAAATAATGTATACATGATCGAGAAAGCTCTCGAGATCCATAATGACTCCTACATATTCAACAATGACCTTGTGATCGCTTGAACTATAAACGTCGTAACCAATTCCTTTTGTCTCGTGATATTTTACTTGTTTGAAATACGATTGGTATCAACTATACCTAGTTGGACCTTGTTACCGACAAGTACTCTTTACTCGTTCTGTGATATGGCATCCTTGTGACCTAGTCATGTGCTTGCAAGCAGAGTCAATGTGATATCACCGAGAGGGCCTAGAGTATATCTATTCGTCATTTGGATGGACAAATCCCACTTTTGATCTATGAGACTCAACTAATACTTTCCGAATACCCAACGCCACCTTTATAGTCACATGTTATGGCGTGACGTTTGATATCATCAAAGCACTCTTCCGGTGTTAGTGATTGACATGATCTCATGGTCTAATAATTAGGGTTATTTCGTATGTTTAATATAACAATGTAAACTTAAAAACTTGATCGCATTGCTATACTTATTTTGGTTCCATGTTCCTCACATCATTCTTCCAATGACATGACCCCGTTATTAACAACATTCAATGTTCATAATCAGGAAATCTTGATCATCAGTTAACCAACGAGCTAGTTAAACAAGAGGCGTTACTAGGAACCCTTGTTTGTTTATTACACACACATGTATTAACGTTTCCGGTTAATAAAATTCTAGCATAAGAAATAAACATTTATCATAAACATGAAATAAGTTAATAACCATTTTATTATTGCCTTTCGGGCATATTCCCTTCATAGGCGACAACGGAAATTCCTGGAATGTGGATGCTTTGGTTGGCGAGAAATGCTCGAACATTCAAAAGGCAGGAATCGATGGTGCAACATGTTGTCAGCAAAGCAGTACATGACCTCCGAGGATTGGGTTGGAACAAAAACAACAATGGGAAGAGGAGACGAGTAGGCCTTCATGGTTTCTCTAGGACAGACGCGTATGGCTCTTGAAATAAAATCCTGTAGAAACTCCTTTGTTGAAAAAAACTTGTAATCTATTCATTAAGTGTTAATGGAGTTCAAAAAACACTAGAAGTAACAAAAATTACAGCTAGATAGCCTACTCATCGTAGAAATAGTAGGGAAATCGTCGTGCTATGGCCCCACGGGACCAACCGATGAACATAAGTGTAGATCGGAAGGATCTTGTAAATGAACGAATGCAGATGAGCGAATACTGTATCCAAGCAAAACTACCAAAGACAAACATTGATCAAATCTCACGAGATCCGCGTGATAAACACCTCCACACGCCCCCCGGCAACACTAGATGCACCATCGGGAGAGGGGCTAGATGAGGAGAACTTTGTTACATCTTCATGGAGCCGTCAACAGAACACAAACTCTAACAAATGTCTGAAAACGGATCCCTCCCGTCGACCAGGACCGAGATCAACCACACCTCCATATCCCTAAGGTTGTGTTTGGATGTAGGAATTTGGCCATGGAATTAGCTATTTGGTATTGTACCCTATACACCAGCACGGAGAGAGTACTTCACTGTTCTTTTCGTCACAATGCAAGTCACAGAAATCCAAGAATGGCTGAGGATCATTAGCACGCTTAACAGAAATCATAACAAACCCTCAAAAATAATCACAAAAAAAGATGGCTCCTCCTCTCACGCAACCGCAATGCTTTCTCGTCTTCCGTTCCCGTTCATGTTTTTTACTCCCTCCGTTCACTTTTATAAGTCACAATACTTACCATCTTAATTTTGACCACATAAATAGTAAAATGAGTGAATCTATGTACAAAATGAGTCTAGATTCACTAATTTTAGAATGTACGTACGTGACCAAAATTAAAATGCCTTATAAAAGTGAAACGGAGTAACTTCTCCGAGGCGACAAGTGTGATGTTTCGGCCCGAGTCGGTGCTGAACACAAAACATGGCGACAATCCCGTCGTCGACCTTCCATTTAAGTCCCCGCCACGTTCGTCCATTTGATCATTTCCTGCCCCGTTTCCCTCCCCTTTCCTTCCTCGCTTACTTACTTGCCTCTAGATCACCTATCAGGACTTCCTCCCCACGACGCCGCGCGCACCTCACACCCACACCCAGAGCCAGAGCCAACGTGATCGATCGATGGAGATCGCCACGGCGCAATCCTCGCCGCCGCCGCCGCCGCCGGCGCAGGAATTCCGCTTCGACAGCGCACTCCTTGACGACGCCTACCACGCGGACTCGTCGCCCAGCAGGAACCCATTCGCCTTCGCCCCCGCCGACGACGTCAACCCGTTCCTGTCCACGGCGTTGACGGCACCGCCCTCGCCGAACCCGTTCGGTCTCCTCCCGCCCGACGGCACGGCCGGCGACCCCTTCGACCTCTTCCAGCATTTCGCAAGCGCGCCCGCCAGCCCGGCGCGCGCCGCCGCCATATACGCGCAGTTCTCCAGCGTCCACGACGACGGCGCCGATCGGGACAATGGCGAAGACGCCGATCAGGACGACGGCGGCTTCCAGCCCCGCGCGTCCTACTCCACGCGCACGGTCCCCTCCTCCGTGCCGTTCGACTGGGAGGAGAGGCCGGGGAAGCCGAAGCACGGGTACGCCTCTAGCGCGACGGCCACCGGCGGGGACGGTGAAGACGCGGACTTCGACTTCGGCGTCCTCCTCGACCGGAGCGCGCAGAAAGCGCCGGAGCTGACGACGGCCGACGAGCTCTTCGACGAAGGCAAGATCCGGCCCCTTAAGCCGCCGCCGCGCCTGCTCGACAGCAGCAGCGTCGGGTCGTCGCCACGGTCAGCGAGGTCCGCGATGTGGTCTCCCCGGCTACGGGGCCTGGGCGGGCCCGGCCCCGATTTCGACCCATTCGCCGCCGCCATGGCGAACGCCTCCAAGGCGCCGGCGCTATCCCCTCTCGGCGCCGGCGCCAAAGACGCGGCGGCCGACACTGCAACAGACACCGTGCCCATGAACCCCGAGTCAGTCGCGTCGCCGCGCTCCGTCCCTCCGCCGACCGCGAGCAATGTCGGCGGGAGGAAGAAATGGCGCCTCACCGACCTGCTCCTGTTCCGTAGGCTGTCGGCCAAAGGCCGCGCCACAGCCGGCGGCAACATCAGCAGGGAGCCGGTGTTCAAGTACTCGCCGGTGCAGCACCTCGGCAGGCCCGCGAAGAAGACGGAAGCAGTGGCCGCCAATGGGGACGCGACGGCGGCAGGGAAGCAGAAGAAGCACAGCAGGTACGCCCCGGCGTCGGGTGCAGGGGACGGTGCCGGGACGGCGGCGGCACGGCACAAGCAGAGCCTGCTGGGGTGCGTCCGGCTGAACCCCGGCTTGCACCGGCTGGCCAAAGGTCTTAACGGGTCCTCCACGTCGCACCTCGGCCGCCGCAACACCGGGTCGGCCATGCACGGGTAGATCGAGAGTCCCTATTCCATTACCGACCGCTGCCCTTGCAAAAGCACGATACATTTATTTTCTTTCTCTCCAGCTTTTTACTTCACATTCGATCGAAAAATACTGTACGACACGATTCAGGAAGAGATCTTGCAATAACACAATTCTTTGAGCAACATTTCTTTGACATGAAAAAATGCACTGCTACAACTAGCGGTGCGTGTCGTATGTTGCCTGCCTGGCACTAGGAAGCTGGTAGTAGTGCTGGTCATGTCGTGGTCTCCTTTGCTGTTAAGATAGAGCTTAGATTCGCAGGATGATTTTGAGAAAATTGAATGAGTTCCGGTGATGGCCGGCCCGTTCCCTGGTCAAAGACAACGTGAGGAGGGATGCCTGGCTGCGAGTCCAAGCTAAGCCATGCCATGCACGAACAGGTGTTCCCCCTGAGGCCCTGACGTACAGGCTAGACATTCCCCCCGACGTGCGCTGCATCTTCTGATAATGAAAAGTTTTCAGATCGATCAGGGCGCATGATGCGATTCGGCCACGACGTGGTGGGTGTCGGGCAGGGCGTGTCCGAGATGGGAGGGGTCTTCGCTGCCCGATCGCGCGGCCAGGCGTTTTTCAACGGCCTGGGGGGCCGGCCGTCGTTGTCCTGCGGACCAAAACGGTGGCCCGGTGGCGGTGGGTGCTGCTCCGTTTGGATGTTGTCCTGATTGGGATGAGCTTTGCCTCGTCGCAGATTTACATCGGCAAGTGAACCGCCAATCGTTACCGACAGGCTTCGTATTAAAAAAAAATTAAAATTTGTTACCGACAGGCTTGGCCCTGATCGTGGAATGCTTTCCAGGGCTCGGCACCGACGGCCCGATCCTAGGAGGCTTGGCTTCAATTCTTAGCCCGAAGCATAGCACGAGAGAGGGGAAAAGCGGTTGCAACTTTGGAAAAATAGCGAAACACTACTTTTTTTTTTATTGGAATGATTCTGTATTCCCTCCCACGACGATTAATTTGAAATGGAGGGAGTACACGTACTTTTATTTGTACTATTAATAGTTAGTGATGGCCGCTGATCGTATCAAGGCTGTAACATCACTAAAATTCGTAGGCAGCATGACTCAGGCGACTAGGAAAAACTCTTCCGGCCGAAGTTTTGATCCGGCGAGGATTCCAATTTCTCTTCCGATCCAGAGTCCCGTGTTTCTCCCCTCTCTTGTTCTCCTTGAGTAACAAATCGTTGATCCCCTGCATCCCTGTGAGTCTTGCAGGCCATGGTTAAACACAATCTACTTGGAGCTTTTTAGTACTTCGTGATGGCAGCTGCTTCCCCAGCATCGAGTTCGTCATGTGAATCTTGAGAAGCAGCCGAGACATGGAAGGACGAACACTTGGATGATCTGCTGAAAAGGCTAGGAATTGATGAAAACGAGATGGATGATCTTGTGTTTGAGGACCAGTCGAATGTGACGATAGAAGGAATTGACAACGCCACACGCTGTAGCATCTCATTCCAAGATGCTACCTGAGACCAACAAGATCTCTTCTAAACGTCACATTTGGTGGATTGTTTTCCAACACCTGCGGGTGTGTATCGCTTTTGGCACGTCCAAGGATAATGTTGTATAAAGCTAGACATTGTTCTCGGAGCGTAGTAGTACCTAACCACTTACCCTCTCAGAAGCAAATCTCCGAACCATCTTTTATAGATTAAGAACCATATGGAAAGAAGACTTTCTTCGTTGCTATTGTGCCAGCCCAAAAGTGTGAATCACGTTGTTTCCAAGAAACCTCTCATAGCGCACTTGAGCCAATATACTTCCTCCTTAGAAAAGTTTGCCAAACCCCATCTTCGGTAAGAAGCTTAAACAACAATTTATTAAGGAGGGCCCTATTCTTGACCCACAGGTCGTGAATCCCAAGACATCCTTAATCTTTAGGACGAAAGTAATCCAATTTAGCCAGGTGATACTTCTTTTTTTCACTATCCCCTAGGCAAAAGAATATTGACCGAAAGTAATCCAATCGATGTAAGATCTTGGTAATTAGAATAAGGTAATCGATGTTACTTAGGGTTGAATTTATGAGAACCAATCTACCTCCCAAGGACAATAATTTTTCTTTCCAACTAGTTAACCTTTTGTAGTCTTTCCTCAACATGGTTCCATTAAGAAACTGTAAGCCTCCTGAAATGAATCGGGTGCCTAGATAGCTTATTGGAAATTGGCCATGCCCACAGCTAAATAGCTGAGCATAGAGGCCAGCATCGCCTTATGAGCCTCGCTGAAAAAAATCACTTTTATGAAATTTATTCTTTAGACCAGAGCGGGGGGGGGGGGGGGAGGGGGGGTGAATAGGTGCCACGACCAATTTTTATTTTTCTTCACAATTAGGCTTGACACAAAGGTAAATTCTCTAGATAGTGCAACCAAGGTGAATTTACCTATATGACAAGGATAGCAACTAATGCAACTAGGACAACAATAAATGCAACAAGTACAAGTGAGTAAAGATAAGGGAACGAGATAACCGATAGGAAGCACGCGGAGACACGATGTATTCCCGAGTTCCTCCTTGTTAAGGAAGTACGTCTCGTTAGAGGGGTGTGAGCTCGCCACGAAGGCCTACTCAACGCCACAAAGGCCTCACCCTATTCTCCGATGAACCCCGCCACAAAGGCCTAGTTCACCTTCCACTATTGATCCCCTTTGAGGCGGGAATCGAATCCTTTACAAACAAGCTTGGGGCACACACCCACAACTAAATTGGGGGCTCCCAACACACACAAATCACCAAGAGTAGCAAGAAGCCTAGATTCTTCACAAGAGGAAACCCTAGGCAAAGATCCCTCAAGCTAATGAGGGGGAAATAGAAATTCGGTTGGTGAAGATGTAGATCCGGTGCTTGTCGAGACATCGTAGTAGTTTTCATAGACGGGGGTGCCATGAGACTACGGTAGAGACGTGGGGTAACGGGATAGCGTAGTAACACAGAACACGGGATTTTACCCAGGTTCGGTACGTCGCGACAGTACGGCGTACCTACTCCTGCACTTCTCACTAATTGGGACTAAAGCCCGTTTATCAGGGTTACAATGTGAGGGTGTAGATCTAGCTTCTCGGCGAGGATGAGCTTCTCGGCGAGTTGCGTAGAGCTTGAACTTGTTTTAATCTATCTCCCGTCCGGCTTTATATAATAGTCGGATTAGGGCTTACAGAATAAGAAACCTAGAAGACTACGTTTAACTTGTAACTTGGAAAGCAAGGAATCCGTCTTCTCCTCCAAGCCAGATCACGCGGGCCGTGATCCGGGTTCTTCTAGAATCCGGCTTCTGCACGTCGGACTACTGGGCCGCCCAATGGACCTAAGCCCATTACCATGTAGGCCACCCTGGTAGTCCGGCTCTTTGTCTACCATCTTCTATACCCCTATTCAGTATATATCCGACAGTAGCCCCCAGGAAGGATCAAAACTCTGATTCTCCGTCTTTCGTCAAATACATTTTATCCGGGAAATCTTGATTCAGCAGTCTTGATTCTTTCTACTTTCCTTTTGAAGGAGATGGTAACATAAAACTCGGAACCATGAAAATCCGGCTTTTCTTCTCGCGATCCTTCGCGGAAAAGGAACTTCTAACGTCAGCGTCTTAAACATGCTGACGCAAGCGTCGCTTGGTTCCACGCGGGAAACCCCTCAGCGTATCTCTGACAGATTCTCACGGGAAACGAGGAGATAGCCATCATTCCCCTGCCGTTTTATTTCCCGTATTTTCCGGCGAGCGACACGCGTCGAGCATCCAACGGTCGAAAGAGCCGTTGGCACGTATCTAAACGGTTTTCCGGCTATAAATAGCCATCATCGTCCTCATCAGAAACTTTCCTCACTCCCTCACTGCCCACGCCATTGACACAAACGCGAGCTCGAGAGCAAGTCCCTTGTCCCAGGCGCACTTTAGCTTCCAAGCACGCAGAACGCAACGCGCCACGAAAAGATGGCCTCCTCGCCGTCCTCGCCTACTCGCGCCGCCATCGACGAGCTCATCGGCGACCTAGATCCACAGCCGGGATCGCAAACGCACACCGGCGGCGAGCCGGAGAAGACCACGGCTTCCGCGGCGGGCGGAGAAAACACTTCCGCCGCCGCGGACATAGCGGGATCGAGTGCCGCGACAACCCCGCCGTTTGCACCTGAAATGGCGGAGGAAAAGATCGAGCTCCTCGGCGACGAACTCGCCGCCGCGAAGGCCGCCGCCGCCGCCGCCGCCGGAGCAGACGAGGAAGCGGAATCTGCAGGCAACTGGAGTGCCTGCAGTATTTCCCCGGCTCTCCTTCCAAACTTGGAAAAGGAGGGCCTGGTTCTTAAGAAGAAATGGCGGCTGCCAGAAGAAGAGAGCGAACCAACGCCACGGAATGGCGAAAGGGTAATTCTCACTTCCCACCTTTTGCGAGGTATGGGGCTTCCGCCTTCTTCCTTCTTCCTCCAGATTCTCTCTCATTACCACATCCAGCCCCATAACCTTCCTCCCAATTCCATCCTCTACATGGCCGGCTTCCAGGCTTTGTTTGAGGGCTACTTAGGGCTAGAACCTAGGCTAGATTTCTGGAATTACTGCTTCGGGGTTAAGCGGAACTCTTCGGAGGGCGCACTCCCGACTTGCGGGACCATATCTTTCACTATTCGGAGATTCCGAGAAGATTGGTTCCCCAAGATAAAAACTTCGGAATCCGTCAAATTTTGGACGGGTTCCTTCTTTTATCACCCCGACGTGCTTTTCCCTAAGGAAGCTGTCGGGGTTCCACCTTTCGTGAACTCTGCCGCAGTTCCCCAGGATAACTGGGGAACGGAAGCCGTCCAGGTTCTGCCGCCAGATCTACTAAAGATCAAGCGGCGCATCGCCAAGCTTACCTCCATGGATCCGCCTCTAACCGGCATGGACACGGTTCTATGCTGGCTGATTAGACGAATCCAGCCACTAGCCAACCACAGCGGCCGTCTCCTGTGCGAATACACGGGAGTCAAGGATCCAATGCGGACAACCGCCAAAGATTGGCCCGCAAAGGAACTTAGGCGGCGCATCAATCAGTTGGTCGCATCGCGCGACCAATACACAGAGAGTCGGCCAACGTACACAGCCGAAAATCCGGTTCCCAAGGTAATTTTTCATTCATTTGGGTACAGTTTTATTTTTTTCTCGGATTTCCTAGCTTCTGATTTTGATCTTGCTTGTCCGACAGTTCGCGGATCTTTCAGATTCGGACTTGGTATCCGAGCCTGAGCTGGACGCGCTGCGCACCGCCGCTACAGGTGGACGCAAGCGCAAGAAGATAACTTCCTCGGAAGAAATTATCGATCTTGACGGAATCCCCGTCGCCACTTCCAGGTTCTTTCTTCTGGGTTCTGTTTTCTTTTATGGGAACTTTTCATCCATCTTCAGTTTTTTGACTTTTCCGGGTTTTTTGTTTTTAGCCTGCAGCCTTCCACTCTGAAGCCGAAGAAGCTGAAGAAACACAAGGTTTCTTCCATCCGAGGCAGCCAACCTTCTCCCGCCGTCGCCCCGGACACGCCACGCACAATGGCGGAAGAGCCTACTGCAGCCCCCACCACCAAGCCCCCAGAGCCCAGCCAGCCCGTTGTGTCCGACACGGACACGAGGGAAAGGGCGGCTCCAGAGGTGGGAAAATTTTCTCGGACTTTCGACGAGGAAATTCCCACCTTTGACAAGGATTTCAAAGCTATCAACGACGGCCTGGACGCAGCCGGGAATCTCTTCGCGGAATACGCGAAAGAGTTTAAAGAAAACTTGGCAGGTTTGCAGCGCATGAGCCAGGTATATAACTCTAGCCCCCAAGCATTAAACAAAATGCATGCTTTTTGCTTTGATGTTTTTTGTACTCATTCTTCTCCTTGCTATGTTTCAGCAAACCTCCGAAGCCATCAACATGGAAGTTTTCAAGAAACTCACCATCAAGAATAAAGAAGTTAGGAGCCTTCTTTCTATTCTTGAAGAGAGGGAGGCAGAGCTGGAATCATCTAAGCTCGCACTGTCGGAAACGCAAGGTAAGCATTTTCCTTCTGAAATTTTCGATTCAATCATTTGCCTAGGTTTTTTCCGAAAAACTGGCTAACTCGGATGTTTTTCTTGCTTTTCAGCTGCATTAGCCCAGGCTAAACAAGCAGCGAAAGATTCTGGCAATGCCGAAATTCTCCGCAAGGAGAATGTTGAGCTTCACAAGAACCTTGTGAAAGCACAACAAGACCTGGAAGCCAGCAACGTGGCCCTTGGAATTTCCAATTCCAAGGCTTCCGAACAGGCGGAGAAGGACAAATCCACCATTCAGGATTTGACCGACGCTCTGAACCTTCGCCTGGAGGAAGTTTCCGAGATCGACAAGCTCATCGGTAAATTTCTGAGTCATTTATCGTCTGTCCATGTTTTGCTTTCTCGGTTTTTCCGTCTAACCCTTTTAGGTGTTTTATTGGAAAAAACAGGAGATACCCCAGATGGCACTCGGGTTGCAGGCATCCGAGCTTTCGGGGAGACATGGACTTTGCTCAAGGCTGCTGCCACGCAGCTGGTAGACAAATTTCTTCCCGAAAAATCTGGGGAATGCTCGGAGGTTGAAAAACTTCCGGGTGCCATCATGGAGGTGGCGGAGTCCAAGGAATCCCTTCTTCGCTCCGCTGCACGGGGTGGTGCGCGCATGGCTCTCGGCCTTATGCGCATGCACTACCCTTCTGCCAAATCCTGGCGCGTGGCGTCCGGTGTCCCTCAAGGATACACGGATATTCAGCGAAACACCATCTTTGGTGAAGTCAAAGGCCACGCCACCCAGATTGCCTCCATGGTGAATATCTCCGTCAACTATCCAGAAGAGGAGATCCCTCCGATCCCCGAAGACGAAAGCAGTGAGGAGGAGTCAGATGCTTGAAGGGTTATCTTGAACCTGGATAGCAAAAGTAGACAATAGGAGCATTACCATTCTTTCAATGTAATCCCAAATGTAATGCTTCTTTTTGTATGAATGAAACTTCCGTCTTTTGCAGTTTAAATTTTGAAATTCTTTGCAAGTTTTTTGGATTTTATCATTCCTTTATCTTCTAAGTTCTCTGGTGTATATGCTTTAACTGTCCTTAGTGTTTGAAATGGCTCAAATAGCAATATGGATCTTCATGCCGAGTAACTGGGGACGAACCAAGTAGTTTTGAAACTCGGAAACATGGACCATGCTAAAGGCATTTTTACTAACTAGTTCCAGTAACCCAACACACACACAATCAGATAAGACTTAGAGAAAACAAGGAAAGTTTTAAGTGAAACTTGGGCACGCAGGCAATCCAAGTTTCCCTTAGCCGTTACCAGGCTGAAAAATCATTCAGTTTTGTAACGCCGAGTACGCAAGCACAATTCGGGTTAACGTTGAGAAATTTGTAAGATCATTGGGAAATAGATGAGGTGGAAACACTTTGCACTTATAAATAATATGGATGACAGCATTCCGACAACTTTATTTCATGATCTCAAAAGATGTTTACATAGAATTGAACTAAGTACGAAAAGGTACATAACTTGCTAGACGTTCCCAGGCTTCCGCAATCCTCTTGGCTTTGTCGAATTTTTTCAGCAGCTTGTAGAGTGGTAAGGTTTTAGCCCCCAGCCAACTAATAAATCTGCTGACGGCTGCAGCGGAACCCGTCAATCTTTGGACATCTTTTACACATGTAGGTTTTGAGATGTTCAAGATTGCCTTGATCTTTTCCGGGTTAACTTCTATTCCTCTGTGGGCAACAATGAAACCCAGAAGTTTTCCTGAGGGAACCCCGAATACACACTTAGATGGATTCAACTTCATCTTGTAAGTGCGTAAGTTTTCGAAAGTTTCTCGCAAATCCTCAAGGAGTGTATCTTTTTCCTTGGTTACGACGGCGATATCGTCCATGTAAACATGAACGTTTCTGCCAATCTGACTATGCAAACAGCGTTGCATGCAACGCTGGTAGGTTGCACCTGCGTTCTTCAGGCCAAAGGCATGGTTACGTAATAGTACGTCCCATACGGGGTTATAAAAGAAGTCTTGATTTGATCTTCCTTTTTCATGCGTATTTGGTGGTACCCGGAGTATGCATCCAAAAAGCATAAAAGCTCGGAGCCTGCAGTGGCATCTATTATTTGATCGATCCGCGGTAATGCGAACCTATCTTTCGGACACAACTTGTTCAATCCTGTGTAATCTATACACATTCTAAGAGCAGTGGTGTCTTTCTTCGGCACTAATACCGGATTTGCGGACCAATCAGTATGGATTACTTCCTTGATGAAATCCGCTGCTAAAAGCCGGATAATTTCCTTGCCAATAGCCTTCCGTCTTCTTCCGTCAAATCGACGGAGACCTTGTTTGACGGGTTTTGATCCGGGAATAACCTTGAGTTGGTGCTCAGCAAGTTCCCTGGGTACGCCTGGCATGTCAGCTGGACACCAGGCAAAAATATCCCAGTTCTCACGGAGGAACTTGATGAGCTCGCCTTCCTATTTGTCGGTCATCCCAGTCCCTATGATGACAAATTTTGTCGGATCTTTGGGATCTAGGATTACCTGTCTTGTATTCTCGGACGCATTGAAGCTATTTGTTGGCTTCCGAGTTTCTTTTCCTGCCGGCATTTCTTTCGGCGATACCTCCTTGGCTAATTCCTTCAGTTCCTCCTTTGCTATAACTCTTTGAGCGCAAAGGGCGTTTTCTTTCTCCAACTCGTTTGCCAGCTTGAAATCACCAGCTATGGTGATTACTCCTCCTTTGGGTCCTGGCATTTTCAGCTTGTTGTAGATATAACAGGATCTTGCCATGAATTTGGCGAAAGCCGACCGTCCGAGTATTGCGTGATACACGCTTTCGAACGGCACTACTTCGAAGGATACTTTTTCCTGCCGGAAGTGATCTTTATCTCCGAAGGTGACATCTAGGGAAATTTCTCCTAGGGATCGTGCTTGCCTGCCAGGAACAATGCCGTGGAAGCGTATATTGCTGTAATTGAGCTGGGACTCAGAGATCTTCAAGTGCTTCAGTGTATCCAGGTACATTATATTAATGCTGGATCCTCCGTCCATCAGTACTCTTCTTAGCCTAGTGTTTTGGACAATAGGGCTGACAACAAGAGCTTGTGTGCCGGGTTCAGGGATATTTCCGGGATGATCAGACTGATCCTAGATTATCGGTGTGTTGGAGTACTTCAAGAATTTCGGGGTTGTCGGAACAACCGCGTTTATTTCTCGAAGTGTTCTTTTGGCCACCTTTGCTGACAGGGTTGCTAAGAAAGTTAGCATTGCTTCTCCGTCAACTCTCGGAAATTTGGGTTCGCCCTTTCGCTGTTGTTCCTGGATTTTTTCATCAGTGTCCGATTCACTGTCTTCTTTTTCAGCTTCTGGCTTTTGTTTGGCAGGTTTCCTTTTGGAACCCTTCCCTTTATTTCCGGATCCTGCATTGCCTTTCATATGCTTGTTTAGCCGGCATTGCGCGTTTGTGTGGGTTGGTTTCCCAAATTGCGAGTGGTGGACGCAGGGTTCCGACTTAATTCTCTCCCATTCTTCGGGAGTGTAATTGATTGGATCTGGGCTGCGACCTTTCCACTTATTTCCCTTATCTCCTCCAAAGGCTATGTTGACCTCCTTGGGCTTTGTCGTTGACTCTGGAGTTCCTTTTTTGTCAGAACGAGGGGTTTTCTTGGCGAGTATTAGTGACTCGATATTGCCTCCTCTTGCTCTGATATCATCTTCGGCTGCAGCGTGCTCATTAGCGGTTGTAAGCATAGATCCGAGATCTTTGTGCTGTTTAGAACCAACCATGAACGGTACGAGTCCGGGTTTTAGGCCATTGACAAAAGCATGCATTGATTGTACGTCAGTTACTCCAGAACAACTATTCTTCATTGCAGTCCATCTGGAGATGAAATCCACGTATGGTTCGTCCTCAGATTGGGTGCAACGGTTCAGCTGGTTGATGCTATTTGGGCGTTTGTATGTTCCCCGAAAATGCTGAGTGAATACTCTAGCCATATCATCCCAGCTGTCGACAGTTCTTGATGGTAAACCATTGATCCAATCTCTGGCTCCGTCTAGCAACATTAGGGGAAGAAACTTGACAGCTTCCAGGTCTGTCCCATTGTTGATTTGGACGGCTGTATAATAATCTGAGAGCCAGGTATCCGGGTTTGTGCTGCCGGTATATTTTTGGTAGGTTGGACCAACTTTGGCGAAGCCAGAATGCAGGGTTATCCTTCGGATCCTGTCAGTAAAACACTTAGGACCAAAGTATAGATCATCCTTTTCTGCTCTATCAATGTGTGCAGAATATCTCCCGGCTGAATGGACAGAAGGGGATCTGCTCCTTTCGTTTCCATTGTTGCGCGGACGCGCTTTTCCGAGGTTATCTCTATCTCTTCCATGTTCACGTCCTTTTGGGTTAGGCGGAGTTCTGCTTCTATGCCTTTCCTTATCCTTAGGAGGTGTCCGGGATCTTTCACGTCTGTGAGGTATATCATATCTTCCAGCTTTTTCAGCTGGGTTTCTCGGAGGTGGCATTATTTTGCCGTCATTCCGGTGCTTGTCTTCCCGATCATGTGGTTTATATCCATCTTTCGGGAGATGAGGTCCGATTCTAGACGTTGCGTCCCGGTTGTCTGGGTTTTTCCTGTCTTTTCTCGGATCCTCTTTTTTATCTGAATCTCCGGGTTCTTCCGATCCAGGTGCTCCAGCGGCGCAAGTAGCTGTTTTGCAGAGGGCGGAATTATCGTGCAGCCTCCCTGATCGTTCTTGGCCTCGCTGTTGCTGCTGTAATGCTTTTCCTAGGAAAGCATACACCCCTTGGAGTTTTTCCCCGTTGGAGTACAGGTCGTTGTTTAGGATGGCGAACGCTGCTTTCGCGTTTTCCGCTGCGGTTTTGTATATTGGTTCGCCCTTGGCATCTTTGCCGTTTAACTGCTTTTGCCAAGATGGGTTATAGAACCTTTCTTTTGGCGGCAGTTCTTCCGGTTTTGCGATTCCGGGTAACCTAGTAGGTTTTAACGCGGATCTATGCTTTCTCTCGTACTCCTCTATTTCTTCCTTCATGACTTTGATGTCATTATGGGTTTGTTGGAGATGTTGCCGAGATCTAAGCAGATGTTGCTGTTGCCGTTGGAAAGCTTGTCTCCTGGCTTCCAGCATCTCAGGGGGTTCATCTGGTGCCACTGGTGTTTGTAATAGCTCTTGCTCTTCCTGTTCCGTCATTGGCGGAGCAGTGATTTCCTTAGATTTCTTTTCCGCTGGCTTTGTGCCGCTAACATCTCCAACTTCCAGGTTTTCATCAGCGAGATCGGCTGATTTTTTCTTCCGGAGTTTGTATTGGAGTTTTTTAGAAGCACGGTGCTTTTTCTTGGAAGAGGGAGGTTTTTTGACAGGCTCATCTTCTGTCATCTCCTTAACATTGGGGAATATCGGAGAAGTTTCTCCGTCTTCTCTCTCTTCCACCGGCGGAGGGGTTTTAGGGCTTTCCTGGCTGCCGGCGCCCGTTGTATCAGCTGGTTTTGCCATTAGCACTTCATGGAATCCCTCTTGAAAGGACTTAACCTTTCTTACAAAGGCATCCTCGTCTTCGTCTTCGGAGTCGAAGTTATCCGATCCGGTTTCCGACTCCAACCTCGCCTCAATGGCGGCAAGCACGGACTCTGCTTCCGAGTTCATCGTCTTGTTGACGGATGTCGGATCTTCCGCCTCTGTGACGGGTGTTTCTTCTTCCGTTTCTATGACGGGTAGGTTGTTATCTTCCTCTTGCACGGGATTTCCGTCATCCGTGTTTTCAGCGATTTCGGATTGCACCATGCCGATAAAGTGTATATCACTTTTTTGTCGGCGATCTGAGCAGAATCCGGCATCATAGTCGTCCTCGACTGGGTATAGGGCGGGTGGGATAAATTTGCTTCCACCGCAAAACCCCATTGCCTCTGCAGTTAGTCCGATAAAGATGTTAGCAGATCCGATCGGTAACACGCAGGCACTTACCAGGTGGTTTTGCGCCGGTATATAGGATCCGTTGTCGAGGAAGCGGCCGACGTCGTCGTCGAACTCCAAGCTTCCGACAGTGATCGATCTTCCAATTCCGCCAAGTATCCCAGATCGGAATTTCACGCCTGACGTCGTTTGCCCCACGGTGGGCGCCAACTGTCGAGACATCGTAGTAGTTTTCATAGACGGGGGTGCCATGAGACTACGGTAGAGACGTGGGGTAACGGGATAGCGTAGTAACACAGAACACGGGATTTTACCCAGGTTCGGTACGTCGCGACAGTACGGCGTACCTACTCCTGCACTTCTCACTAATTGGGACTAAAGCCCGTTTATCAGGGTTACAATGTGAGGGTGTAGATCTAGCTTCTCGGCGAGGATGAGCTTCTCGGCGAGTTGCGTAGAGCTTGAACTTGTTTTAATCTATCTCCCGTCCGGCTTTATATAATAGCCGGATTAGGGCTTACAGAATAAGAAACCTAGAAGACTACGTTTAACTTGTAACTTGGAAAGCAAGGAATCCGTCTTCTCCTCCAAGCCAGATCACGCGGGCCGTGATCCGGGTTCTTCTAGAATCCGGCTTCTGCACGTCGGACTACTGGGCCGCCCAATGGACCTAAGCCCATTACCATGTAGGCCACCCTGGTAGTCCGGCTCTTTGTCTACCATCTTCTATACCCCCATTCAGTATATATCCGACAGTGCTTCTCCTTCAATACTCCAAGTTTCAACAAGTTTGGGTAGAGGAAATGGGAGATCTAGCTTGGTGGGTGAGCTCCATTAATGGGGACTTCAATTCTGGACGAGCTACCCCTTGGGGAAGAAGGGGAGCATCTATTTATAGCTCCACCAAAAAACTAGCCGTTTTCAGCACAATCGACGTGCAATCCAGAATCACCCGGAATAATTCCGAGCTCCCGGAATATTCCGGAGCAATCCGGATGGTAACAGAAGTTTTCACGTTCAAGTCGGAATCCTTCCGGATTGGTCCGAAATGATTCAGGATGGAAACAGAGGTTTTTGCGGCCAAGTCGGAATTCCTCCAGAATCAATCCGGACCCCGGAATCACCCGGAATAATTTCGTATTGCAACAGAGAAATTTGCGGCCAAATCGGAATCCTTCCGGAATGATTCGGAAAAATTCCGGGTTGCACTTCAAGGATCTTCTTCGAGCCAGAAAAACGTCCACCGACCTTTTATCTTCTTCACCATTTCTTTGACACCGTTTATGTGCTAATAATGATTATAACCTTTTCAACAAATAGCACACACGATTAAAAACTCATTTATGTTGTTAACAAACACATAAAACATAGAGATATCGAAAATGCACTTTCAGTCTCCCTCTTTTTGGTGTTTGATGACAACATAAAGATTCACGGGGATAAACAAGGTGAACATAAAGAAATGGTCTCAAAAAAATAGACGGAGCTCCTCCTCGATATGTGTTCCGTGAGTCACACACTTCATAGGCTTTGCTCCCCCTATGTTCTAGACACCAAGCAGTCTAAACAAGTTCACAATATATGCAAATAGATAACAATAATGTAAGCAAGCATGATAGTAGCATAACCACGGGTAGGGTGACACAACCAAGTCACAAGGTTCCACAAAGATAATAAAAAGTTTGCAATGACGAAAACGAAACTAAAGAAACCGGAGCACAAGCCTATAATATCGAAACGAAATGAAAAAGACTTGTGCTCCCACCCTTGCAAAGCCCGTGAAATCCTAATAGGGACTCCTTCTCCCCCTTTGGCATCAAAGACGCCAAAAGGGAAAAAGAATCCAACTAGCGTCCCAAGAGATCACTCGTCGCCAACATCTCCTCCCCGGTGCTCATCATCTTCTCCTTGGTACTCCTCTTCCTCCTCTTCATACTCATGATCTCCATGTTGCCAGCATCATCAAAGTCATCCTCAGCAGATTCCTCTTCATCATCAACATCAGCCGGAGGCACCCCAAAGTAGAAATCATCATCATGAATCTCAGGAATCTCAGTAGGAACATAGGTAGCAGCAGCAAGATATGGAGGATGTTCAGGCACAAGGATCCCAACAGCTCGACGGTCAGCGTTCTGAATGCGGAGATTCTCCTTGGCTATCTCCCTTGCCTCATGTGCAATTGCCCTAGTGTCACTGCACATATTAAACATTGCCTTGAAGAACTTGGCAATGCCACTAGAGGGTTGACGCTGAGAAGAACCACTCAAAGAAGCAGAAGGAGTAGCTTGAGACATCTTGGACTTGGCCTTGGTGTACTCATGAATCTCAACACCAAGGATGAGGGTAGGCACCATCCTCTTGCCTCTGACTACTGGAAATGCATCCATGATCTCAACTCCCAACTTGGCATTGATAAACCTCTGAATCAGGGGGCCATAGGCAGGCTTCCTCTTCTCCATCACCCCAATGCATATCTCACGGTACAGGAAATCCATCACATCTATCCTCCTCTGACTATGGGGCTTAGTGAGCGACATGAGGTTCACCATATAGTCCCTAATGGCAGAGTAGTCACCAGCCTTGACCACAAAAGTGGCACGGAAGATCTTGGACAGAAGGTTGTAGTAGGGGTACATGTTGGAGTTGAATGGCCTAGTCTTGCCTTGAATGTCAGGAGGATAGCAGAATTCCAGGATAGAATTGTCATATTCTGAGTTCTCATGAATCTTGAAGCCATGATGACCATAAGTGGCCTTCCATTTGCAACCCAGAGCATCAACAAACTCACACAAGTTGCTAGTGACCTTCTGCTCCCCAGACATCCAAGTCATAGTGCGCACGGCATCACCCGTGCAGTGCAGAGTGCAATAGAACTGAGCCACCAGGTCCGGACAATACTCACACTCAATTTCCAGAAGTGGTGCCAAATTCAGCTTCACCAAGCAATCATGAACATGACGGAGATCACCATTCTTGTGCCTATGATAGAACTCCATATCAATCTGAACCCACTCACAGACTAGAGGATCATGTGTGGAGTAGAATTCATCCCATGCCTTTTCCTGAAGGTTAGTCCAAAAACGTGGATCTTGACAAGTGGGCTCGGCAAAACGGTATGGGTTCCTCCTCTTAATAGCTTTCCACTGAGGTATGGAGAATGCTTTCAGATTTCCTTCGGGCAGCTTCTCAACAAGATCATCCTCTCGACCCCCGGCATGACCACCGGAAGTGCGACCCCTTTGAGGGCGAGAACCCCATCCAGCGGTGGACTTCCTATTGGTACCCGCACGAGAGCTAGTACCTGTGAATAGAGGACATAGAGATAGCAGGGGATGAGTGCATATGCCAAACGAGAAACAAAAAAACTCCATAAAGTTTGATGTAGTGCAAGTTTTCGAATTTTTTGGCAGGATCCGGAATTATTCCGGATGGGTCTGGAATTATTCCGGGTGCCGGAATTATTCCGACAGGATCCGAAATTTTTTCGGGACCCTCGATTTGACTCGAGATATCCCCAAAAATTTGATTTCTTGGCTTACAAACTGCACCAAACTTAAGGAAGACCTTAGACAAGATCCTAGATTTGAACTAATGTGCGGGAAATCATGGGAGTGACATGTATGAGATAGATCTAAGTCTAGATTGGAAGTTGGTTAGACTAGATCTAAGATGGCATGGAAACAATGGTATGGAGATTAGCCAAGTATGAACAATTTGATAGGAACTCGGATCTAGATCAAACCCTAGGTGAGATTTCATCTAGAACCAAAAACAACCAACAAAAAAACGAGAGAGAGGAGATGCAAATCAAAATACCTTCTATGGGGGAAAGAGGGATAAAAAATCATCCCTAAGGGCAATGGGGACGGATGCAGCGAAGTTTTGGTGGCTAGGGCATGAGAGGAGGGGAAAATGAGAAGAAAAACCGCCTCCCGTGCGTGCTGGGCCTTTTATAGGCGGAAAACTGTCAGTCCCGGAATGGCCCGGAATTAATCCGATTGGTCCGGAATTATTCCGGAAGGGTCCGAATTTTTTTCGACTGAGTCGAATTTTTCCGGAATAATTCTGGCCTATCCAGGATTTGATCTGAACTAGATCAAAACTGGCAGTTGAAATGGTTAGGAATAGTATGTCATAGTGTGGAGTAAGGCATATGCATAGATGAACATAAGGAGAGGAACAATGGACAAGGTAACACAAGGGGTTAGTTATTCCTAGTCTTACTCCTCAGGAAAGATACAAATAAGATCCAAATAGCAACGAGAAGTAGTATTCGGAAAAACAACTTAATAAACCAAAAGCAACCAACTAAGAACCAACTCTTCAAATAAGAAGAGGTTGGTGGCCTAAGCCACCATGTAAGAGTTCATGGTATGCAAACGCGAAGATATATGTTGGGGGCATTGCCATTACTCAACATTGAAGCTCACAATTCAACATTAGAAAAAGAGAGATAACAATGAGTTTTTGCTTTGGGCATGATGGGGGGGAGGGAGAACCCAATGTGTTATGATAACACTCCCCCTATGTCCATGCCTACATCTAAACCCAAACACGTTTCATCTATAGGGGTGTGTGCAAGATCCTCAAGTTAAGCTCCTAGAATCAATGATGTTTAGTTCATTCCTCAAGAACATGAATCTTGCATCGTCGAGTGGCTTCGTGAAGATATCCGCGAGATTGTCCTTGGTGGGCACATAAGATAGTGCAATATCACCTCTTGCCACATGGTCTCGGATGAAATGATGACGAATTTCAATGTGTTTCGTTCTTGTATGTTGCACGGGGTTGTAGGCGATCTTGATAGCACTTTCATTGTCACACATGAGAGGCACCTTATCCAAATGAACGTCATATTCCTTGAGTGTTTGCCTCATCCATAGCAATTGGGTGCAAGCACTTGCGGCGGCAACATACTCGGCTTCGGCGGTGGAGAGAGATATGCAACTTTGTTTCTTGGAAGACCAACTCACCAAACACCTACCAAGAAATTGGCAAGCCCCGGAAGTGGACTTCCTATCATCTTGATTACCCGCCTAATCGGGATCCGTGAAGCCCTTGAGAGAAAATTGTGCCCCCTTTGGGTACCACAAACCAAACCTTGGGGTATGAACCAAATACCGAAAGATCCTATGGACCGCCATTAAATGGCTTTCCTTAGGAGCCGCTTGATACCTTGCACACACACCTACACTCAAAACGATATCGGGCCTAGATGCACAAAGGTAAAGCAAATAACCAATCATAGAATGATACAACTTTTGATCCACATCTTTACCCTTCGGGTTACGGGATAGGTGGCACTTAACTTGCATAGGAGATGGCATGATGTTTGCATTTTGGAAATTAAACCTCTTGATCATGTCTTGGGTATACTTGGCTTGAGAAATGAAAGTCCCTCGAGCCAATTGCTTGATCTCAAAGCCAAGGAAAAATTTAAGCTCTCCCATCATAGACATCTCGAACCTGTCAGTCATAAGCTTTGAGAACTCATTATTGAAAGCTTGGTTAGTTGAGCCAAAGATGATATCATCCACGTAGAGTTGGCATATGAAAAGCTCTCCCTTTACTCTCTTTGTGAAGAGAGTGGGGTTGATCTTCCCAACTTCAAAACCACGGTCATCCAACAACTCTCTAAGGTGCTCATACCACGCACGTGGTGCTTGTTTAAGTCCATAGAGCGCCTTATCGAGCTTGTAGACATGGTTAGGAAAGTTGAGATTCTCGAACCCTGGAGGTTGCTTAACATATACCTCCTCTTTTAGTGGACCATTCAAGAAAGCACTTTTGACATCCATTTGTTGCAATTTGAAATTATACGAAGATGCATAAGCAAGAAGGATACAGATGGACTCAAGGCGAGCCATGGGAGCATAGGTTTCATCAAAGTCAATGCCTTCAACTTGAGTGTAACCTTGAGCTACCAATCTTGCCTTGTTTCTTATAACAATTCCATGCTCATCTTGCTTGTTCTTGAATATCCACTTAGTGCCAATAACATTGTGGCAATCTTTGGGCTTCTCAATTAATCTCCAAACTTTGTTACGCTCAAAGTTATTGAGCTCATCATGCATAGCTTCAACCCAATCGGAGTCCTCAAGAGCTTCAAACACTTTCTTTGGTTCCACCATAGATATGTGAGCTTGATGCTCACTAAAATGTGCCAATTGTCTTCTTGTGGATCTTCTAGCTTGAATATCTTCCAAGACCTTGTTGTCTTGGGAATCAATATGCTTCAAAGCTCTTCTTATCCTTCTAGCACAACGGGCTTCGATCTCCTCACTATTGCGAGGAGGGATCACTTGATCATCTTGATCATTCGGGTCCCCGTCTTGACCAACTTGGCCTTGATCATCATCATCATCATCAATGTCTTCAATACTAGCTTCAACTTGAGTAGAGGAGGATGAGGATGGTTGATCTTGGACTTGACCTTGACTAGCATGAATGATAGGAGTGGTCGCATCTTGCGTAGTAACTTGGTCAATAAGAGGAGGGTCTTGAACATGTTCTTGGGTAGGTGCATCACTTGACTCCTTGGCTTGTTCTTCTATTGTAGAGGAGGGCTCCACTTCGGTAGAGCACAGTCCTTCTCGAGTTTCCATAAGGTTTCCCTCGATGGGGCGGAAAAATCCCACACCCATCCTTCCTATGGCTTCTTTAGGCATTTCAACATCTACATTAGAAACATGAAATTGCGCCACTTGGGAGCCATCATTTTCCTCGAAAACCACACTACAAGATTCTGACAATCCGTAAGGCTTTGTCAAAGACTCTATAAGTGTGGGATTCGGCACCGTAACCAACAAATATACCCTCAATAGTTTTGGATTGAAATTTAGACAACCTAACACCCTTGATCAAATAAAAAAGCACTTACAACTGAATACACGGAAGTAGGAGACATTGGGCTTGTTGCCGGTGAGGATCTCATATGGAGTCTTGTCCAGGCCCTTGCGGATGCAGAGGCGGTTAGAGGTGTGGCATGCGGTGGATATGGCCTCGGCCCATAAATATTGGGGATAAGAATACTCCGCCAACATGGTCCTTGCCATATCCAAGAGAGTGTGATTCTTCCTTTTGGCAACACCATTTTGTTGAGGAGTGTACGTGGCAGAGTATTGATGACGAATGCCTTCTTCACTAAGGAATTCATTCAAAGTGTAGTTCTTGAACTCCGAACTATTATCACTCCTAATAGCCATGATTTGAACATTGTGTTGACGTTGCACTTGGTTGGAGAAGTCGATGATGGTCTATTGAGTTTCACTCTTGCACTTGAAGAAATAAACCCAAGTGTATCTTGAATAATCATAGACAATCACCAAGCAATACTTCTTGCCTCCAAGACTTGCCTCGGGCATGGAACCGAAGAGATCAACATGGAGAAGCTTCAAGATCCTCTTTGATGAAATAATAGTCTTGGCCTTGTGCGAGATATCATGCATCTTTCCTTCAACACACGGCCTACAAACGCGATCTTTGGAAAAGGAAATATTTTCTTTTAGTCCGACAATAAGGCCACCTTTGTGAAAACTTTGCAAAGTTCTCATGTTGACATGGGATAAGCGGCAATGCCACAACCACCCCACGTCCGCCTTTCCGAAAAGACACATTGATTGAGAGTTGGTAGAATTCTAGAAGTCCACCACGAACAACTCATTTTCAACATGTCCCACGTATGCGACGTCAAGAGTCTTGCTCCTCAAAAGTACCACAATATCTTCATCAAAAAAGACGGAGAAACCCATATTTCCAAGAGAGCGGACGGAAAGTAAATTGAAACCAAGGGATTCGACAAGCATGACATTCACGATAGTGATATCGGGAGCAATCACAACCTTGCCGAACCCCGATACCTTAGACGAGGACGAGTCTCCATAAGTGACGGTTGCTTGAATGTCATTTGGGTGCAACTCTGTCACAAGTTCTTTGCTTCCGGTCATATGACTAGTGCATCCACTATCAATTATCCATTTAGACCCATCGGAAGCATAGTCCTGCAAGAGATCATTGACTAGATTTAGGACCCGAGGAGGGTCCCTTCATGTTCGCAACAAGGGTCTTTGGAACCCAAATAGTATAGTCAATGTAACCCTCAATAGGACCAACATATTTATCTTGCACAACACCATAATAATCAACATATAAGAAATGGTGTGGATTGTTAGTTCCCGCGGAGATGCTACGAGTAGTGTTGTCCCTCATGACACTACTACTCGAAGCAACATTGCTTGCTTGTGCGGGAGTGCTACGAGTAGTGTTGTCCCTAATGACAATACCACCCGAGGCACCATTGTTGGCCTTCTTCTTGTTATTCTACTTCTTGTTCTTCTTCTTGGCAACATAGCCAAGACCTTGCTTTCCCACTTGTGGCCTTGGAGCACTCAATTGTGGTCTAGAAATAACCACACGAGGACTACGGGCCACCACTTGTGGGGTAGAGACCACAACCTTCTCAATATGAGGGCCTTTGCCCTTGAGCCTTGCAAGCTCATCTTTCAACCTAGCATTTTCCTCAATAATATTTGCATGATCACAAGAAGTAGAAGAGGTGCTAGGGTTGTTAAGTTGATTAAGTTGAGTTTGAAATTGTTCATGCAACTCTTTGAGGGAAGAATGTTGACTCTCCAAAGCTTTGTGAGCCTCGGTTAGTTTTTCAAACTCCTCGGTTAGTTTACCATGACCAACACCAAACTCAACCTTATCTTTTTTAGCCTTTTTATATTTAGCAATTGCAAGGTCACGTTCCTTAGTGATATTAGAAACAAGTTCATTATGAGTTTCTTCAATAGATTCAAGTTCCCCCTCAAGAGAAACTCTACCATCACGCTATTCCTCAAGAGTCATAGAGAGGGATGCAATTTCATCCGCATCCCTTCTCTCAATCTCACCTTTCTTCTCAAGAGCTTCATACGCCTCTCCCAATTGGCTCATGAGATGTTCAAAGTACTTCTTAGTATCCCCTTGTATGTTAGACATAAAACGTTCCAAAGAGAGAATTTCATCTTCTATTCTAAGACTAGCAAGATTTTCAAGTTCACTTGGGGTCTTAGAGATGGGAGAAGGTGATACCTCCGAGGCCTTAGCCATGAGGCACTTGGCATTATGGTGAGGATGATTCTCATTGGGGGATTCAAATAGAGATGAAGATGATGGAGTAGAAGCAATAGCAAGAGCGGCCACTTCACTTGTGGTTTCTTATTCTTCATCACTTCCGGAATCATATTCCTCTTGAGTCAATAGCACAAACTTTGTGGGAGACTTCTTGTAGAATGGTTTCTTCTTGAAGTGAGGTTTCTTGTATTCAACCTTGGACTTTTCCTTGCGAATGAGCTTGCCACTATGGATTTCTCTATTTTCATAGGGACACTCTGCAATGAAATGATGCTTATCTTGACAATTTAAGAAAGACCTCACTCGTTGAGTCCCATCATTGCCATAGAGAGACTTGGTCTTCTCCTCAACATATTTCTTGGCCTTGGGAGGATTGTTCCAAAACTTTTGCACGATGAGAGCAATGATATCCTTGAGCATGGGATCATATTCTTGATCCTTCAATGGATCCAACTCCTCATGGCTTTCTTTCATACTCAACCTATGTTGACACAACCTTGGCCTTCAAAGCAACGAATGCCCCTTTGTGCATTCCTATGGCCCTAGCACGGTTGTCAAGAGCATTCTTGGTTTGCACTTGATAGGAGCACATCTCTTGAATAACTTGGGTTGATGTCAAAGAAGCAAAGTCATGTCTTCCTTGAATGCTCTTCAAGTCCGCGAGCTCAAATGGCATGAGTGCAATCATGTACTTCCTTTTGATCCAAGCATCATCAATGTACTTGGCACCAACATTTGAGAATGCGGTGGCAAGTGTCCTGAGCCTTCGGTACATGTCTTCGTGGTTCTCTCCATCATGCATATAGAACCCTTCGTCCTCATTGATGAAGGCATCATACCTATTCCTTTGCATGCTCTCATTGCCCACAAATATGACGACAAGAGCGTCCCATGTTTCCTTGGCGGTGGAATATTGTTGAAGATGCGACATGTGGTTAGGACCCACGGCTTGTTGAAGAATTGACAAGGCGGTGTAGTTGGGTTGGCAATCTACGGCTTCTCTTCTTGTTAGGTTCTTGGGGTCATGAGGCTTGTATCCCTCACGAGTGACCCTCCAAAGCTTTATACAACAAGAGTTCAAGGGAGTCTCCATGTAATATTGCCATTCACGAAAAGAAAAAGCATCAATTTTAGGTGGATCTCCCCTAGGAATTATATGAGGATGTGGGACGGGAGGATCGGGAGAATAACGCCCTTTAACGTAGTGATATTCTTCATCTCCTTCCGTACCCTTTTCGGTGGAGTTTTCAGCGGAAGCATCTTTAGGTAGTTCACCATCTACCCCTTTCTTGACGCCCTCCGGAATTTTGTCCGGAGGAGATGAGCCGGTGACCTCCGGTCCTTTGGCTTTCAAGAGTTGCATCAAGACTTGACGCAACTCATCGATTTTGGTGTCTATGGATGAGGTCAATGATTTTTTCAACTTATTGATATCATTCATAGAGACCCGTGCCTCGGAACCGGCGGTCTCCGTCTCATTGACCATACTTAAACTCTTAGGCGGTTAAGCCCGATATAAGAACCGAGGCTCTGATACCAATTGAAATTATAGTATGGGCACCTGGAGGGGGGGGTGAATAGGTGATACAGCCAATTTTAATTTTTCTTCACAATTAGGCTTGACACAAAGGTAAATTCTCTAGATAGTGCAACTAAGGTGAATTTACCTATATGACAAGGATAGCAACTAATGCAACTAGGACAACAATAAATTCAACAAGTACAAGTGAGTAAAGATAAGGGAACGAGATAACCGATAGGAAGCAAGCGGAAACACGATGTATTCCCAAGTTTCTCCTTGTTAAGGGAGTACGTCTCGTTGGAGGTGTGTGAGCTTGCCACGAAGGCCTACTCAACGCCACAAAGGCCTCACCCTATTCTCCGATGAACCCCTCCACAAAGGTCTAGTTCACCTTCCACTATTGATCCCCTTTGAGGCGGGAATCGAATCCTTTACAAAAAAACTTGGGGCACACACCCACAACCAAATTGGGGGCTCCCAACACTCACAAATCACCAAGAGTAGCAAGAAGCCTAGGTTCTCCACAAGAGGAAACCCTAGGCAAAGATCCCTCAAGCTAATGAGGGGGAAATGGAAATCCGGTTGGTGAAGATGTAGATCCGGTGCTTCTCCTTCAATCCTCCAAGTTTCAACAAGTTTGGGTGGAGGAAATGGGAGATCTAGCTTGGTGGGTGAGCTCCATTAATGGAGACTTCAATTCTGGACGAGCTACCCCTTGGGGAAGAAGGGGAGCATCTATTTATAGCTCCACCAAAAAACTAGCCGTTTTCTGCACAGTCGACGTGCAATCCGGAATCACCCGAAATAATTCCGGGCTCCCGAAATATTCCAGAGTAATCCGGATGGTAACAGAATTTTTCACATTCAAGTCGGAATCCTTCCGGTTTGGTCCGGAATGATTCCGGATGGCAACAGAGGTTTTTGCGGCCAAGTCGGAATTCCTCCGGAATCAATCCGGACCCCGGAATAATTCCGGATTGTAACAGAGAAATTCGCGGCCAAGTAGGAATCCTTCCGGAATGATCCGGAAAAATTCCGGGTTGCACTTCAAGGATCTTCTTCGAGCCAGAAAACGTTTGTCGACCTTTTATCTTCTTCACCATTTCTTTGACACTGTTTATGTGTTAATAATGATTATAACCTTTTCAACAAATAGCACACAGGGTTAAAAACTCATTTATGTTGTTAACAAACACACAAAACATAGAGATATTGAAAATGCACTTTCATGTTGTCCTCATCGAAAAGTTGCGGAATGTCATCGGTTCTGGTGTTGTCCAACGAGAAGTTTACTTCATGTGACTCACCGAACATATTATTGTAATACTTCGTGATGTTGATTTTAGTTGCTCATGACCTTTAATCGTGCCCTCAGGTTTTTGCGGCCAAGTCGGAATTCCTCCGGAATCAATCCGGACCCCGGAATCACCCGGAATAATTCCGGATTGCAACAGAGAAATTCGCGGCCAAGTAGGAATCCTTTCGAAATGATACGGAAAAATTCCGGGTTGCACTTCAAGGATCTTCTTCGAGCCAGAAAACGTCTGTCGACCTTTTATCTTCTTCACCATTTCTTTGACACTGTTTATGTGCTAATAATGATTATAACCTTTTCAACAAATAGCACACACGGTTAAAAAATCATTTATGTTGTTAACAAACACACAAAACATAGAGATATCAAAAATGTACTTTCATGTTGTCCTCATCGAAAACTTACGGAATGTCATCGGTTCTGGTGTTGTCCAACGAGAAGTTTACTTCATGTGACTCACCGAACATATTCTTGTAATACTTCGTGATGTTGATTTTAGTTGCTCATGACCTTTAATCGTGCCCTCATATTGAGTGAGACCGTGAGTGACTTTCTTTCGATGCATGCCATTGGCCAGACTACGAAAGTATCTGGTATTCTAATCTCCCTCCAAAATGAACCGAGCTTTTGATCTCCCGTACCATTTGAGCTCATCTTCACGAAGTAGACTCGCAATCTCCGCATTAGATTGTTTTTTAGTCAATTTGTTGTGTGTACATTGGTCCAACCTCAGCAAAAGGCTCTAATTCATCAATAATAGATGATATACGAAGTTTCTCCTTTTTTAATTGGCCTACGATATTCCTAGTCCAACCACCCAGTTGTTTGCGCAAAGCGCGTATTTTATTATTCCACCTTTCGATCGGATTATGACCAGCAACCGACCTTTCCCACACCATCTTAACCATATCATGGAAACCCTCACGATATAACCATCCCAATTCAATTTTGAGCTGGTGTTTACACAACTAGTTATGTGACCAAGTGGTCAATAGTTTGAGGGCATGACCTGACAATGCTTCTATACGTTCGAGGGCCCTTACTGAGACCATTGAAAATTTAGATTCAGTACACGGTCCAACTTATTGTATGTCGGCTCTGAGAGACTATTAGCCTCCCAATTATTGAAACCTCTTTTAAGTCTAGACTGTTAATTAGAGCATTAAATAATATAGCCCAATGGTTGTCAAATCTATCTCTACTCTTCTCGTGTGGGAACCTTAGCAGATAAAAATCCCCTCCTGTAATAATAGGATATGGATTATCTTTTGCTAAGTAACCAACTCGCGGAGAAAATCAGACTTATGCTCATCTTGGGCTGCTCCATACACAGCGACAAGAATCCATGTGAAGTTATCACCTTTGTTATGGATGTGGAACTTAATATGAAAGTCTCCATCCGTAGTAGCCAACATGTCCATAGTGTCTTTTCTGACGCCATGTAATAAAACCCCAGATCTGCCACATGGCGGGATAGACACCCATATAAAATCTACCTCCACATAGGCGGTTAAGTAGACTCGTAGAGAAGTCACGTTTACGAGTTTACGAAATACCTACAAAATCTAATTTATGATCCCAAATAGAATCAACAATACGAACGTGTTTAGCCAAGTCACGAAAAGCTCTGCTGTTTGAGAACATGCCATTCATTGGGAAACTATTGCAGTTGTGGACACATTCACCTTTATACATGGCGTTTTTTATGAGAATCTATCTTGTATTTACAGCTAGACGCTTTCAGATCATATAATGATCTCAGCACCGCCTCATGCAATCCACCTTCCAAAACATCCCCAACGAGATGAGAGAGGAGCTGGAAATCAATTGTGTCATGTAGCTCCTCCTCGTCCGGAAGGGAAGTATGCGACTTACACAAGACATTTTGGGTGACCGTTAAGCAGTCGTATTCCACCTGTATCAATGCTTTAGTCGACGTATGTTTCTTCGCCCAAAGAAAATCCTACTCTCTTCAATTTAGAAGCAATACTTGAATTGGGAAAAGCAAGAATAGACTTTGAGGTTTCCGTTCCAAACCATCAGCATCGAGGTTCACCTTGGCCTTGCGTCGCATGGCCTTCACCATCGAGTCCATATATGTTCAAGAGGAACTGTACGAGGCCACTGTGTGCCTCCCACTCCTCCACGTTGGCGTCGACACCGGGGCAAATGATGGTGCAGTAGAGTCCAACCCTGGCGCCATAGGGTTAGTTTGGCCTGACGGTGCAGACACATTGACGAAGGCTGGCGGGGTAAGATCCGTAACAATTGCAGCATGTCCCTGCATCCCTCCACTGGCCCCGGCGTGAGCACCACCGAACAAAGCATCGGGAAGGCTGGACTCTACAATTGTGCTAACTTGGGTTGGCCCAACCGCAGCCATGCCAGTTCTAGGCGACAACATGTCGTGTGATGCCTTGGGTAGTAGCATCACCGGACCAGCGCCAGGATGCACCAAGGCTTCTGACACCCTAGGATCCACCAAAGTTCCCATCGCTTTGTACGGAGTGGCGAATCCAGCCCACTTTCTTAGGGTGGGGCAGACTTATATTGGGCGGGGTCTTTTTTATTTTTATCTCTATTTTTTATAGTTTATATATGGGTAGGGCCAAATTTTAGGGTGGGGCAGTCCCCACCCTTCCACCCTGTTGGCTCCGCCACTGAAAGCATCGGGCCGGTGCCAGAAGGCACCGACGGACCCGTCGACTTGGACAGTGTTGGCTCCAGGCCATCCTGTTGCACCAACGAGGTGGGCTGCACCCGACCAATGGGCTTCAACAACTCTGATGGCTGCTCCAGCAGGTTGGGCAGCACCATCACAGCGGGCTTCACCCGCGCGTCGGCCTGCACCAGCTCGGTGGGTTGCACCATACTGACGGGCTGCACCAAACTTGCTTGAAGCTCCAGCACAACAGGTTGGAACAGGTCCATCGCAACAGCCAACAGCGGTGACATTGGAGTGTCCTCGCGAAGTACCGATGTCAATGGCCGAGACCCCGACCCATCTTGAACAACAACATCCTTGAAGACAGACTGGGAAGCGCGAGCTTGTGCCACAGTTTTTTTCTCTCGTGGTGTTTGCGGTTTAGGATTTAGAGGAGTAACCCCGTAGCCCTGAAGAATATCGGCGGTCGGAACCATCGGAAGAGAGTAAGTATCCGGCCCTGTTGAGTTAGCCTGAGGCATTGGAACGTCACCATCCGCAGCCCCCGAGGAACCCTGCACATTAGCCTTATTGTGATTTCCTTCCTCCAACCCTATTATTTTATCATCCTTCTCATTTCTCCTCCACATAAAGGGCAGAAAGTATGACTCGGGAACGAAGTCCGCTACCTCCTTAGTGAACCGGAAAAAGTATCCTTTTATAGTAACAAAGGAATCTGCTTTAACCATCTCCGTTTCAAACACTTTTGCATCCCGCATGGCCACCCCGAGACGAAAAATATTACGGCGACGAAGAGCAAGAAGGTCTACGTCCAGAGTATTGCCAATAAGGGTACCCACTGCCTAGTGTCCGAGAAAGTGACAGACTCTATGTGGAAACCCTGTGACGTGAACCCAAGTCATTGATAACTATTGAGTGTGTCTGATCTCCTCCTCTCTCCATACCCCAAAAGTCACCTGAGATTGCTTCCACGACACCGGAAGCTCGAACTCATCAACTCTCACCAATTCCTTCATCGATGAGAAGTTAACCAAGTACGAGTTATCCTTATTTGGTATAGCCTCCATGTTCCATGCTTATTGCAGTGGACATAAACGAGCCTCAAAAGTCTGAATAACATCCAATGAAACTGGATCACCAGTCACCTTCACAATATCAATGGGTAACAAGCTCGGCGCCAGATGCAGCTTTACCACACTATCGGGGAGGTGGATAAACATTGTATCATCACTCCCAATTCCTCCCAACCCTGCATATGGTTTCGGAAGTCTCAGTATAGGGCTAGGGCACCGGGCTGTCGGATGAGCAATCTTGTCACATATATAACAGTAATGGTCCGCGAAAAATCTTTTGTGCCATGGGTATCCACATTGCAGTGAGAGCAGCACATCTTCTTATCCTTTGCCACTTCCGCGACTGCCTCCACAATGGTCACGTCTATATCCACCGCAACAGAGGTAGTTGCAGCAACCGGCATGACGTTCACATTCCCCGAACCAGCAACGACATTCGTTTGATTGTTCTTCATCTTGTTCTTATTCTTGGATGTAGCTGCACCTACCGTAAATGGTACACTTGTATACAGCGGGGCAGTCAACGCTTGAGTGGCCACCTGTGTAGACCCGACACCCACAGTTGCAGAAGACGAGCCAGAACTATTGCCGGTACCAGCCCAACGTTTCTTCCGAAGATCATTGGAGGCGTGGTTGTCGGGTGTTGGAACGGGATCTGGCTCTGCGGCCCTTGCCCATCTGTCAGAGACCCTCCAGCGCCTCCCGTTGGCGGAGCGCCTACCATGGCGGCTGGCCGAGAAGCCACCACTTCAGCGCAGGAGCACGAGAGGGAGGGCGATGTTGTGAGGGCACCTGATAACATCAACGAAGCAGCGCAGGAACCGATGACCGAGAAGGCGCGTAGAGACAAAGATGAGACGGTGTGGAAGCAGGAACAGTCACGGCAGCAGAATTCATGATGGGAACCCTAACGAGTCCGATTACAGATCCCCCATAACGAGGCGAATCTACGGGTGAGATAGTCCCAGGGAGATGCACGGCCCCGATCCCGAGCTGCATGTAACCTGGGCCCACCGTCCATGCGAGATTTTTGAAACATCCCGCACGTGGAGGTTCCGCTCTGATCCTTGATCTCCCGATCCGGAATTTTCGTCATCGGCCAGCCACCGTCAGCAGACCCTCTGGCCATCTCACCACGTCCATTTGCACCCAACATCGGGGATAAGAACTGCCCCAAGACTGCTGGCGGCATTATGCGTGGACACGGTATAGGACCACGCCATCCTAGGAGGTCGGGCTTGGTCACCTCTACTCTGCCGCTCTTCTGAGCCAAACCCGATGACCTGCATCTCAGCCCTATTAGTGACGCGACGGCTGTAGCAAACGATGGTGTCACTGGCATCGAACTCGACTACTGTAGCAAAAGAAGGCCTTTTCCAAGGCCTAGATACCGGAGTAGGGTACCTGATTTCATCCCAGAACTCCTGGATGTCCTCGTCACTTTTCTTCCTTCCCTTCCTCCCTACCTATGTCCACCCATCATCCATCGTCAACACACCCACCGGCAAAACCTTCCCCACCGGCGTATCCGCATTGTCAAGCACGTCAAACGCGACATAAAACGGTGTTTGGGATGAAATCTCCTCGTCCTCCGACGAGATGTCCTCGTGGAGACAAGAGAAGCGCGAGTCCGAGGAGTTGGTAGCCGGCGAGGGATCGGAGCATACCGGAGAGAGGCCATGGGGAGGCAGCGTTAGCCCCCGCAAGCGCTGCGCCAACTCCTCCGTACTAGGCGGACATCCTTTCTTCAGACGTCACCCTAAGAAACACTTATTGTTTGCACCTATCAAATATTTTGTATAGTCATTGGAATTTCACCCGCTTTACCAAACTATATTAGCTGGGTGAAAAAGGTGTACCCGTTGCAAATTACGCGTGTACTTTGCTAATTCCTCCATTTCAAAGTAGTAGACTCCTAAATGAGTGTATCTAACTCACATGAAAGTATTTTGGAAACGGAGGGAGTATCATATAGGCTCCATAGAGCAATAACCTATGAAAAGAATCGATCCAGCCTATGAATAGCATCGCTTCGGTCCGGAGCAGCATGTAATTTTTTTTGAAAGAAAAGGCAAAAGGCTTGCCTTCATTCATTGATAGAGAAGAGGTTTAAGAACAAGTTTTATAATTTATGGAGGGAAGTCGTCCCAAATACAAGCCTACTCTCCCGAAACTGAAAGACCGAAGTGTTTAGCTCCCGCAATCACCCAATTTCTATCTTCTCCTTTTATTCTTTCAACGACGACGCTTGGAAAGGTGCTCACATGTCTAAAGGTTTTAGCATTGCGTTCGTTCCAAAGCCCTCAAGTGACGAGCATGAGTAGGGAGGCCATAGTTTTTCGCTGACCACCATGGGAGAGAGAAATCGTTGTCCACCACTCCTCAACCTCATCGAAGGAGATCCACGGTGGAGGGTCAAAGTGTGGAGGTGAAGCCAAGATTTCATCATGCTCCAAATTAGGGTAGAGAAGCGACATTTAAAAAAAATGTGGCACGCCGTCTCATCTTGGCAACGACAAAAAGGGAAAACCTGGCCATTGGGCCATCCTCTCTTCTCTAGACAGTCCACCAACCAAACCCGGTTTCGAATTATGAGCCACGAGAAGAGCTTGCATTTAGGGGGGGGGGGAAATTCTTCCACACAGCAGTGTCCATGGTACCGGCAAATTGGGCCTTGTAGGCCGATGAGCATGAGTAAGATCCATTGGCGGTGATCTTCCAAATGATAGAATCCGCCACGCCGTCGGAGAGAGTGAGCTGCGAGGTAGCCTCTCAAAGCTTAACAAATTCTTGAATGCTTTGGACCGAAATGCCTGTGAAGGTGTCAATTTGGAGAATCCCAGCATCATTAGTGGTTGCATTGTGGATATTCCACTTCTCTTTTTGGAAAGGGCATAGATTAAAGGGGCGATGAATCTAGGGTTGATACCGTCTATCCAAGGGTCGTTCCAAAAACATGCCTTGTTACCGTCTCCAATGGTGACTCTAGTTAGCGCGTGGAAAAGCTCCATATCCTCTTTGTTGCACGTATTTTCCAAACTGACCCAAGACTTTCCTAACAACCTCCAAGCATTCCAAGACCACAGCTCTTCCAAACTTCTCCATGTTGAGGATACCAAGGCCTCCAAGCGAGGTGGGACGGCAAACCACCGCCCAATTTACTTTGCATTTACCACCGGAAGCATTTTCGGTGCCCGCCCAACAGAAGTCTCGAATAATCTTATGGATAGCTAGGAGAGACCCCTTGAGCACATCGAGGTTGGTGAGAGGGTAAATAGGTTGAGAGGAGAGGACCGATTTGACTAAAGCCTTCCTTCCCGCCATGTTGAAACATTTTCCTTTTCAAAGCACAAGGCATTTGACCGCTTTGTCTTCAATATATTGAAAGTGTGTTTTGTTGAGTCTCTTGATTGCGAGTGGAAGGCCAAGGTACTTCTTAGAAAAGTCGTGGAGATAGCCGGTAAGTCATGAAGGATATCATTGAGGTCTGCCATGGCAACGGATGGGAGCAACACTACAAGGTGATATTCGACAGAAATCGTACACATAGACTTCCCCTTTATTTTATTCCTGTCGAGGCAGGCAGCACATATCATAGTAACATCACTCTTTCAGAAGAAGAACAGGAGAATCATAACATGGTGGTAGGCGTTCGGGCAGAACTGCTGCAACGGATAACTAGACCATGCAGTTTAGCACAATGTACTTCATGCCTATGGATACAGCTGGGTGATTGCCGTCATCCCCAAAACAGGCATGGTCTTGTAGTTGCTAAACCCTGCATCCTTGAATATCTTGCTCCACTGTTTCTCATCACGCTCCTTGCCTGATGTCACCGCCATCATGAGCATATCGAGCTGGAGTTGGACGTCGAGCATGTCTTTGGAAGGTGACGACCCGACAACCATGTCCAGGATGATCACTTTGCCCCCAGCAGGGATCGCCTTCCTGCACTGCGTCAAAATCTTCACGCAGTCCTCGTCGTCCCAGTCATGCAGTATATGCTGCAATCGATAAGACAATGAACATCAGTAACGAGTCAGTTGAAAATATTTCCGATAATCAACAAAGTAAAACGATGTCATGGATAGATAGATTACGTGCCTTCAGCAGCACAGCGTCGGCGGACGGGATGGATTTCATCATGTCGCCTGCAATGTACTCGACGGCGCCATCAGCATCAGCCGGGATGGAGTTGATGACGTTGGGCAGGTCCAGCACCGAGCACCTGACGTGCGGGAATGCCCTGGCAATGGCCCTCGCCGCGGTGCCTGTCCCGCCGCCGACGTCGACCAGCGAGGTCACCCCCTGGAAGACGTCTTGCTCGCGCAGGAAGAAGTCCATCTCGAACCGGCTGTGGGACGCCATGCCGGCGTTGAACACCTGGTTCAGCATTTCTGCATCATCATGGCGGCCCATGACGCCCCACAGATCTGTGCCATGTGCCAACCTGAAGGGCGTCTCCACCGAGGGGTCGTTGTTCTTGAACCAGTCAGGGAGGTGCATGGCCGCCGCGACGAGGTGCTTGCTGGTCTGGGAGAGCACGAACGGAGAGAGGCCACTGTCGTCGGCCACCAGGAGGCGAGAGACAGGCGTGAGGCTGTAGGTGCCCTCCTCCCCTGCGGCGGCAAGATCAAGATCAACACTAAAGATACCTGATGCGGCGAGGAACCTCATGAGGCGGGCCAGGCATGGCCTTTTGCTCTCTGGCACTGGGACGGCGGCGAGGATGTCGGCGAGGGAGGCGCCTCCGCCGCAGAGGTGGATGGCTTTGGGGATCCCGAGCTTGATGGCGCAGTCAAGGGCCATGGACTTCAGGTAGCCGAAGGTGATGTTGCAGAGCTCGGCGTGTGCTTCTACGTTGGATGCCATGGACACGAAGGAATGCCTCGGTTGCCTTGAGCAGGCCCAGTCGGGTTGTATTAGACGATGGCGTACAAATCAAGTTCAGAAAGAATACTGGTAGTATTTGCAAGCACAACAAATCTTGGTGCTGGTACTTATAGAAGGTGTCATGTGCTTATATTTGGGAGTTGCTTATGGATACCTCATTAAGGCAGTAATAACTAGGGGTGGGCATTCGGTTCTTTCGGTCTTTTCGGTTCGGTTTTTCGGGTTTTATAATAATTCGGTTTTTAGAAAGTGACAACCGAATTAACCTATCATTTTTCAGGAACCGACGATTCGGTTCTTCAGAAATTCGGTTCGGTTTTCGGTTTAAACCGAATTAACCGAGATTGTAACATGCAAAAAAATTTAAATCAACAATTAGATCGCAAAAATGTGTGGATAGGGTTGCGGAGCCTTGCCGGGACGACATTGACGTGTGAACCTAGTGTCATGGAAGCTAATATTACACGACATATGGATGAGTATATATTTGTTGTGAACTTTAATTACAGTTACATAAGAGAAAGCAATAAGTAGGATTTCGGTGGAGACTCTGTTGGCAATGATAGATATTTTTAATGGGACAACTGATTTATTTCCCTAGATATAGATTGTTGCATGGTCTTGAAATATTTGATTGCATGATGAATCGGTCATTTCGGTCAATTCGGTTAACATGGACTAAAAACCGAACTAACCGATATAATTTCGGTTTTCTAAAGTTGGGAACCGATATATGGACCGATATATGGACGAATTCAGCGACAGCTCCATCCGCTGCAACACACGTGATTTTCACACTATCGCGACTGGGGATCCCTCCAGACTGGGCGAAGATCGCTGGCCCACGCCAAAGACTCACGAGCCATATTTGGCCCACCGCCCACGTCTACATGGAAGATCCAGTCGAGGAACCTGCCGAAACGGAGGCCAGCCTCATGGCAAAGCAACTTTTCAAGGTCTCGCAAGTAGCATGGGTCAAAGCAAAAACAACGGTGCATACAGGTAACTGAAAGTGAAGTATGGCCACCTAGAGGGGGGTGAATAGATGCTACGACCGATTTTAATTTTTAACAAGGTTTAGGCTTAACTCAAAGGTAAATTCTCTAGATAGTGCAACTAATGGTGAATTTACCTATATGACAAGGCAAGCAATTAATGCAACTAGGACAACACTTAAAACAACAAGTACTACAATAAATGCTACAAGTACGAGCAAGTAGAGAGTGAGGAACGAGGTAACCGATGGAAGCACACGGAGACACGATGTATTCCCGAGTTCCTCCTTGTTAAGGGAGTACGTCTCGTTGGAGGGGTGTGAGCTCGCCATGAAGGCCTACTCAACGCCACAAAGGCCTCACCCTATTCTCCGATGAACTTCCGCCACAAAGGCCTAGTTCACCTCTCACTATTGAACCCCTTTGAGGCGGGGATCGAATCATTTACAAACACTTGGGGCACACACCCACAACTTAATTGGGGGCTCCCAACTCTTCTTGAATCACCACTAGTAACAAGAATCCTAGGTTATCCACATGAGGAAAACCTAGGCAAAGATCTCTCAAGTGAATGAGAGGGAAATGGAAATCCGGTTGGTGAAGATGTAGATCCGGTGGTCCTCCTTCAATCCTCAAAAAATCAACAAGTTTGGGTGGAGGAGGAGGGAGATCTAGCTTGGTGGGTGAGCTCAATCAATGGAGGCTTCAATGCTGGTGGATCTAACCCTTGGGGAAGAAAGAGAGGGGATATTTATAGCCCCCACTCAAACTAGCCGTTTTTCTACCCAAACTGCGACTAGCCCGGATTGCTCCGGAATTTTCCGGATCCCGGAATCATCCGGACTGATTCCGGATTGCAACAGAGAAAATCACGTTGCAGTCGGAATCGTCCGGACTGAATCGGGATCCCGGAATCATCCGGAATAATCTAGATTGCAACAGAGAAAATCACGTTGCAGTCGGACTCATCCGGACTGAATCCGGATTCCAGACTCCTCCGGAATAATCCGGATTGCACTTTGAAAACCCTTTTTCTGGCCCGGAAAAGTTCGTTGATCTTCGATTTCTTCACCATTTCTTTGACACTGTATACGTGCTGATTTAAGACCAAATCCTTTGACAAAGTAGCACATACGGTTAGTAACTTCTTCATGTTGTTAACAAACACACAAAACAGCGAGATATCGAGAATGCACTTTAGATCTCCCCCTTTTTGGTGTTTGATGACAACATAAAGATTTCACGGGGATAAATCAATATGAACTAAAGAAATGGTGCTCAAAAAATAGACGGAGTTCTTCCTCGATGTGTGTCGTGAGGCACACACTTCATAGGCTTTGCTCCCCCTATGTTTTAGACACCAAGCCGACTAAACAAGTTCATACAACATGCATAGGTAATGATAGAGATAATAGCACGCATGATAATAGTAGCATAACCCCAGGAAGGGTGACACAAATACGTCACGAGGTTACACACAAATAGTACGAAGTTTCAAACGAAAGAAACGAAGTAAAGATACCAGAGCACAAGTCTATAAGATCGAAATCAAAAGGCAAAAGACTTGTGCCCCAACCCTTGCAAAGCCCGTGGAATCCTAATATGGGACTCCTTCTCCCCCTTTGGCATCAAGACGCCAAAAAGGGAAGACGAGTCCAACTAACGCCCCAAGAAATCAAGCGTCATCTTCATCTTGCTCATCATCATCCTCATCTTCTTCTTCCTCCTCCGGCTCATGAGTACCACCACCACCAAGCCCAACAGCATCAAAGTCATCTTCAGCAGACCCTGACTCCGCATCATCATCCTCAACATCAGCAGGAGGCACACCAAAGTAGAAGTCATCATCATGGATCTCAGGCATATCAAAAGGCACATAGACAGTGGGCTCAAGAGAAGGAGGATCATCAGGTAGAGGAATCCCAGCAGCTCTGCGGTCGGAGTTCTGAATGCGGCGGGTCTCCTTAGCCAACTCTCCCGCCTCATGAGAAATTGCCCTGGTGTCACTGCACATGTTGAACATAGCCTTGAAGAACTTGGCAATGCCACTGGGAGGACGCTGAGAGGCACTACCACCACTCGTGGAAGCAGAAGGAGTGGCCATAGGAGATTTGGACTTGGACCTTGAGTACTCCGGAATCTCCACTCCACGAATGAGAGAGGGAACTATCCTCTTGCCTTTGACCACGGGATAGGAATCCATGATCTCAACCCCTACCTTGTGATTGATGAAACTCTGAATCAGTGGACCATAAGCAGGCTTCCTCTTCTCACAGATCCCAAGGAAAACCTCACGTTATATGAAATCCATCACATCAATCTTCCTTTGGTTCTGAGGCCTAGTGATGAACATGAGGTTCACCATGTAAGCCCTGATGGCTGATTTATCACCAACCTTGATCATTATGGTGTTGCGGAAGATCTTGGACAACAGATTGTAGTAGGGGTACATGGCAGAGTTGAAGGGCAGAGTCTTGCCCTGAGCATCAGGAGGATAGCAGAATTCCAGGCTAGAGTTGTCAAACTGAGAATTTTCATGGATTTTGAAACCATGGTTAGCATAAGTGAAGGTCCACCTGTATCCAAGAGCCTCAGCCCACTCACCCAAATTGCTAGTGATCTTCTGGTCCCCAGTCATCTAAGTCACAGTACGAGAGGCATCACCATGGGCATGGAAAGTGCAGTAGAACTGGGCTATCAAGTCAGGGAAATACTCACACTCAACATCCAGCAGAGGGATCAGACCCATCTTCATAAGGCAACCATGCACATGATGGAGATCACTGTATTTGTGCTGGTTATAGAAATCCATGTCAATCTGGGACTGCTTACAGAAAAGAGGCTGAGCCACGAAGTAGAACTCTTCCCAACACTTCAGTTGAAGGTTGGTCTAGAAACGAGGATCATCACAGGTAGAGTCACGAAAGCGGTATGGATTCTTCCTCTTGATATGCTTCCACTGAGGGATAGTGCAACCTGCGAGGTCCAGTGTGGGAACCCTCTCCTCCTGATCATCACGGTTCCCAGTCCCATGAGCTGAGCGCCCCCTGACGGGACGCGAACCCCTTCCAGCCAACTGCTTCCTCTTGGTACCCGGTTTCGAGCTGTCACCTGTGAATAGAGGACATAGGAACATCAGAAGATAAGTGCATATGCCAAACGGGAACAATAGGAACTCTAATGGTTTGAAACAGTGCAAATTCTCATAATTTCTGGCAGCATCCGGACAAATTTCGGAGGCCCGGGATTTTCCGGCTGAGCCCGGAAAAATCCGACCGGGTCGGATTGGTCCGGAAAGAATCCGAGCTCCTCGATCTGACTCGAGAAAATGCCCAAAAACTCGAAATTTTGACTTATAACTGTTCCAAACAATTAGGGGTACCATAGAGATGATCCTAGAGGTGTTCTAAGTGCAGGAAAACTTGGGATTGGCACGAGATTTGAGAAGGATCTAAGTCTAGATTGTGATGTGGTTAGACTAGATCTACGAATCCATGGCAACTAGGTAGGGATTGGCATGATGAACAAGTTGATAGAACTCGGATCTAGATCAAACCCTAGGTGAGATTTCATCTAGAACCAAAAACAACCAACAAAAACGAAAAACATGAGATGCCAAACACAATACCATCCATGGAGGAGTCCTTGACCAAAGGAGGGATCAAACGATCCTACCTAGGGGCAACGGGGACGAAAACCGCGGATTTTGGTGGCTAGGGCACGGGAGGGGTGGAAAGAGTGGAAAGAAAACTGCCTCCCGTGTGTGTGAGGGTATTTATAAGGAAAACTGTCTCGTTCGGAATGGCCCGGAAAAATCCGGCTGCCGGAATATTCCGGACCAGTCCGACCTACTCGAAAAAATCCGGGCAAGGCCGGAATGAATCCGGGACAGACCAGAAAAAGGCCAAACCATTCCAGAAAAGACAGTTTTGAAAGGCTAGGAACGATGTGATGTTGTGTGGAGTAAGGCATATGCATAGATGAACATGAGAGAGGACAAATAGAGCAAAACACAAGGGGTTAGATTTCCTAGTCTTACTTCTCGGGGAAAAAGCAAATAAGATCGAAATAGCAAGAGAAGTAGTATTCGGAAGGATAACACAATAACCCAAAAGATATCCAACTAAGAACCAACTCTTCAAAAGAGAAGAGGTTGGTGGCCTAAGCCACCATGTAAGAGTTTATGGTATGCAATCGCGAAGATATATCTTGGGGGCATTGCCAATACTCAACATTGAAGCTCACAATTCAACATTAGAAATAGAGATATAATAATGAAATTTTTGCTTTGGGCATAATGGGGGGAGGGAGAATCCAATGTGTTAGGATAACACTCCCCCTATGTCCATGCCTACACCTAAGCTCAAACACGTTTCATCTATAGGGGTGTGTGCAAGATCTTCAAGTCAAACTCCTTGAATCAATCACATTTAGTTCATTCCTCAAGAACAAGAACCTTGCATCATCAAGTGGCTTCGTGAAAATATCCGCAAGATTGTCCTTGGTGGGCACATAAGATAGTGCAATATCCCCTCTTGCCACATGGTCTCGGATGAAATGGTGGCGAATCTCAATGTGCTTCGTTCTTGTATGTTGCACCGGATTGTATGCAATTTTGATGGCACTTTCATTGTCACACAAAAGAGGCACCTTATCCAAATGAACTCCATATTCCTTGAGAGTTTTCCTCATCCATAACAATTGAGTGCATGCACTTGCAGCGGCAACATACTCGGCTTCGGCGGTGGAGAGTGATATGCAATTTTTCTTCTTGGAGGACCAACTCACTAGGGACCTACCAAGAAATTGGCAAGCCCCGAAAGTAGACTTCCTATCATCTTGATCACCTGCCCAATCGGAATCCGTGTAGCCATTGAGAGAAAATTGTGCCCCTTTGGGTACCACAAACCAAATCTTGGGGTATGAACCAAATAATGAAAGATCCTATGGACCGCCATTAAATGGCTATCCTTAGGAACCGCTTGATACCTTGCACACACACCTACACTCAAAACGATATCGGGCCTAGATGCACAAAGATAGAGCAAAGAACCAATCATAGAACGATACAACTTTTGATCCACATCCTTACTCCCTTTTGGATTACGAGATAGGTGGCACTTGACTTGCATAGGAGATGTCTTGATCTTAGCATCTTGGAAATTAAACCTCTTGATCATATCTTGGGTATACTTGGCTTGAGAAATGAAGGTCCCACGAGCCAAATGCTTGATCTCAAAGCCAAGGAAGAATTTAATCTCTCCCATCATAGACATCTCGAACCTGTCAGTCATAAGCTTAGAGAACTCATTATTGAAAGCTTGGTTAGTTGAGCCAAAGATGATAGCGTCCACATATAGTTGGCATATGAAAAGCTCTCCCTTTACTCTCTTTGTGAAGAGAGTGGGGTCAATCTTCCCAACTTTGAAACCACGATCATCTAACAACTCCCTAAGGTGCTCATACCACACACGAGGTGCTTGTTTGAGACCATAGAGAGCCTTGTCAAGTTTGTATACGTGGTTAGGAAAGTTGAGATTCTCGAACCCCGGAGGTTGCTTAACATATACCTCCTCTTTTAGTGGACCTTTCAAGAAAGCACTTTTCACATCCATTTCTTGCAATTTGAAATTATGAGAGGATGCATAAGCAAGGAGGATACGGATGGACTCAAGGCGAGCCACGGGTGCGTAGGTTTCATCAAAGTCAATGCCTTCAACTTGAGTGTAACCTTGAGCAACCAATCTAGCCTTGTTCCTAATGACAATGTCATGCTCATCTTGCTTGTTCTTGAAAATCCACTTAGTCACTAGTAGGGAATGGCTTATAGCCACCACCATACCGCTGGCGAACCAGAATGGCTGTTGCCCAGCGCTAATAGTGCTGGCGAACAACTATGCCTGTTCGCCAGCACTACCGCTGGCGAACAACCATCCTTGTTCGCCAGCGGTATGCCTGGGCCCCACCTGCGCGCGGTTTGAAATGGTAGCGCCGCTGCCTTATTTTACCGCTGGCGAACGGCCTGTATTGTTCGCCAGCGCTACTCCCACAACCGCTGGCGAACAGATGCTTCTGTTCGCCAGCGCTAAGATGTGGGCCCAGCACGCATCTTAGCGCTGGCGAACAGAAGCATCTGTTCGCCAGCGGTAGTCCGCAGATATTGCCACAAAGTGGCACCCCCACCTACCCACTTTCCCCTCCACTCTCTCTTCTTCACCTTGTTCCCTCTTCTCTCTCTAGCTCGAAATTATGCCAATTTCTTCACCCTCCTACCTTATTTTGAACCAACTAAATTTATTTTAGTTGGTATATATATGTTTATCTCCCTCCTAACATCATTTCTACCCCAAATTTTCCCTCCCTAGCCATCTAGATCTAGAATTAACCCCTTTCTCTCCAAAGCTCCAAATTTCTCCGGATATCATCGTGTGGGCATCTATTCATTTGAGGTGTGATGAATGATAATATATAATTAAATGAGTTTGTATATAAATTTTGTCCGGATACACGCGATATGCAATATGTGTGAAATTTCACCGGATTCAACAATGGTCGTGTGATGGAGACGATAAATGCATGTGTGCGCAATTTGTTGTGGAATGAAATTGAGTAGCCAACTATCGCCGGAATGTTGATTCATTTCCGTCTCGGCATAGTTTGGCACTCCTCTAACCTCCAATTTGTAGGAAGGTCATGCCGATTTTTTTCCGTGAATATCGCAATATATATATATATTATGTTTGGTTCTAATATTAATTATATCGGCGCGCGCTCTCGTGCAGGCGACATATAATGGTGGTCGTTAAGAGTGAACGTGTCGTGAATAGTTACTTGAGACACGCGACAGAAGACATGTTACAAAATGGCCGCAAGGAGATACGATGTCCATGTCGAAAGTGCAAACTAGGGGGCTTGCTCAATCCCTTTACCGGAGACTTGCTCAGTCACCTCCTAAGGTATGGTTTCATGGATGGGTATAACAGTCAGTGGGTAAGTGATGATGAAGATGATGAAGTCCATGGGGCGGCGGCGGTAGGAAATGATGTGCAACAGGACAATAGCAACGATCGAATAGAACTACAGCAGGACCAACTACAGCAGGACCAAGATCAGCCTTATGACCCAGCACATGATCATGGAGAAGATGTTGAACAAGACGTGGAAGAAGATCACGAGGACACAGGGACACCCCTAACGGAAGTTGTGCGTGACCCTCATCTGAAAGAACTGCTCTTGAGAAAGACGACTAACTCGATATCTGCTGCTAGAGAGCAATCGAAGCTGGCGCAACTAGAGATAGACTCGAAGACACCGTTGTATGCAGGCTGCGGTCCGGGAGAGTCCCGCCTGAGAGTGGCCCTCGATGTTCTGCAGATGAAGGCGAGATACAAATGGAGCGACATAAGCGTCGATGCAAGCCTGCAATACTGGCACGATGTCCTTCCAGAGGGCAACACTTGTCCTAAAAGTTGCGACGAGGCCAAGAAAGTCGTGTGCCCCTTTGATTTACCTCACGAAAAATACCATGTGTGCATCAACGATTGCTACATTTATCGGAAAGAGGACGCGAACAAAACCATTTGTCCAGTTTGCAGCGCCGCTCGATACAAGAAAGGGAAGAAGAAAGCTCCTCGGAAAGTTGTGTGGTACTTTCCGCTCATTCCCCGTCTGCAACGGTATTTCGCGGACCGCAAGGAAGCAGAGCTCATGCGCTGGCACGCGAAAAGGAGGAATAAAGTTTTGAAAGATCCAAATCGAAGTGAAAAAGTAATTCTGACACATCCTTCAGATGCAAGTCAATGGAAAGCAATTGACTGTGAATATCCAACGTTCGGGGCGGAGGCAAGGAACATCAGGTTGGGTGTGAGCACCGACGGACTCAATCCGTTTGGCAACCAGAGCAGCACCCATAGCACCTGGCCCGTGTTTGTATGGATGTACAACATCCCTCCCTGGTTGTGCATGAAGAGGAAGTATATTCACATGAGTATGCTAATTCAAGGGCCGAAACAACCAGGCAACGACATAAATCTATACCTGAAGCTGCTTAAAGATGAGCTGGAAACGCTATGGGCCGAGGAAGGGGTGAACACATGGGACGCCTTCGGTGAACAATATTTCCCAATGAGAGCTGTCTTACTCTGTACGGTTCACGACCTACTAGGCTACGGATATGTGGCGGGCCAGGTGTGCCACGGACATAACGGTTGCGTGAGGTGCATGGATGACCCCACGTTTATGCAACTTCCGAAAGATCCTGGGTCTTCGAAAACAGTTTTCGTTGGCCATCGAAGGTGGCTACCCAACAAAGACCCGTGGAGAAGGCGAGGAGACCTTTTTAACGGTGAGGATGAGCTCCGTGGACCTCCACGTAAGAGGTGCGGCGAAGAAATCTACAATTTGCTGAATGATTGGAAGGAATGCCCAGAGCCTGGAAAGAAGCAAAAGGCGCCAAAACCGCTTCTGGATGTATGGAAGACGAGGTCGGTGTTTTGGGACTTGCCATACTGGCCCATTCTCGATACGCCTCACTGCCTTGACCTGGCCGAAATCACTAATTCGTTTGGAAAGTACTCCTGCCAACACTCCAACACCGGTCCAGGGGTCGGGGCACCCGAGCCAACACAAGGATTTCTCACCTGCAAAGTCCGTGCAGCACGACGACGACGAAGATGAGAACCCGAATGACTACCTCGTCGACGATCCTTACGAGGGGGCGCCCGGCCTGGATGATCTTGATCAACTTCTCTTGCCAGCGGAGGAGGCGGATAAATATCGATGCACAAAGCGTCTTTTCTCTTCTCAAGAGCCGGCAGTCCCCGAGCAAGAAGTCATCAGCCAGGATGCCCTCAAAGAGGCGGTAGCTGATGTATTTCATAAGACTCAGCCTAACATCAAGTATGCACGGAAAAGAACTAAGAAGGCTCCTGCCGTTGCATCGATGAGCCAACCGGTGGAGGGGACCAAGTCTAAGCCGCAGACAGGACGTGTATTGGATAGGATACCCATAACCGACTGGCATCAGATCCATGAGATGGGGAAACCGATGCTTCCGCCGAGGTTGGTCGCCTTGCTGACAGGTGATATGCGTAGCGTCCATGACGGTGTACTATATATGGAGGAGGTGCTTCTCAAAGAGAAAAATCCAACGCTGCCGGTTTTGGTCGCAAAGGTGCCATCTACGGCGGGATTTGTCACTGAAGGCAACGCAAACAAGATCATCATTAGATTTGACGACATTTTCCGGATGTTCCACATGAAAGCACTCCACTCGTCAATCGTCCGTCTGTTTACGCTCAGCTTGGCGCATCAGCTATCCGTAGAGAATGTCAGAAACATCGGGCTAGCAGACCCCTACTACATGCACGACATGTACTTGAACAACCCCAAGGGTAGGGCAAAAGCGACAAAGTACCTCGAACAAGTGTTGCTCACTAACCATATGAACAAGAGGATCACCCTCGTGCCCTACTTTCCTGAGTAAGTTATATTTCCCATCTTTACATAAGTTCGCGCATATACAATTTTTGAGGATTATATATATGGACTCTCCTGTTTTGCGCAGAAACAAATACGGCACCCTCATCATGCTCTACCCGAGAGACGCGCACGCAGTATATCTCGACTCCGGGAGTACGATGAAGGAGAAGAACTACACCCTCATCAAGTCTGTTCTCAATGATGCTATGGATGGCTACATCAGGGGGGAAGGATTCTGCGACAGGAAGAAACAAATTAAAGGAAAATATGTGTTCAGACACAGAACAGAGTTTCCCTGCCCCAAGCAGGCGCCAGGCGGCCAAATGGAGGCATGGTACCTCATCCAACACATGACGGAGATCGTGAAGGACCAACATAGTCTGCAATACATGTCTGCTGTGGACAAATGGTCTCGCAGCATCGTGGAATGGTCTGATGCTGAGTACAGACAAAACTTTGGTCGCATCCAGCGCAAGATCTGCACAATCATCTATAAGGATGTAGTAACTTCAGGATCTAGCTTCCACTGGAACGGTACCCCACCATCTAACAAAGAGTTGCGACAATATGTGCTAGAGCAGACTGACGAGAGACCATTCAACTCGTTAGAAGGTGCTCTTCCGTTCCCGCCGGAGAAGAAACAGAAGATCACAACATCGAGGAAGAAATGATCGACGGTATGTATTCGATTCGTTACGAATTGCTCCTAATAAGAACTTGTGATTTCCTTTGCCGGTCTAATGCTTTTATCTTGGTCTACAGAGAGATGAAGAAGTGGACGGCGCGCTAGCCCTAGCGAAAGATCGCAAGCGGAGGCGGAAGCTAAAGCGGAGGCGGACCGTATATCTAGCTAGTCTTCTTTGCGATTGATCTCTATATCGCGCGTACGTTGCATAGATATGTAGTAGTCATACCTTTGTAATCGTTGAACTAATTAGATGGCTATATTTTGGGTTCGAAATCTTCCGACATATTATTGAGATCAATGTGTTGTATTTGTACTTATGAGAATTGGATATGGATGCATATGTATAGATGTGTTAATATCGTTATCGATGTGTTAAATTCGTTATGGATGGATGCATATGTATCTATGATTTATCGATGTGCTATCAGTGATTTATATGTGTGAAAGTTTATAAATTATAGAATTTGAATGTATTTGGACCTGGGAATATATACAGAATCAGAATATATAAACTGTTATACAAAAAAAAAGAAAAAATACAAACCTGTGAAACTTACCACTGGCGAACACAGTACCTACCCCTGGCGAACTGAACCGCTGGCGAACACCCTGACTACCGCTGGCGAACCAGTAGCGCTGGCGAACAGCTGCACTACCGCTGGCGAACATAGCGCTGGCGAACAAGGCCTTGTTCGCCAGCGGTAACCTGCACTACCGCTGGCGAACCCTTGTTCGCCAGCGGTAACCTGCTACCACTGGCGTTGTACCGCTGGCGAACAAGAGTTCGCCAGCGGTAGCTGATATTTGTTCGTCACTGGTAGCCCTTTCCCTACTAGTGAGTGCCAATAACATTGTGGCAATCTTTGGGCTTCTCAACCAATCTCCAAACTTTGTTGCGCTCAAAGTTATTGAGCTCATCATGCATAGCTTCAACCCAATCGGAGTCCTCAAGAGCTTCATACACTTTCTTAGGATCCACCATAGAGATATGAGCTTGATGCTCACAAAAATGTGCCAATTGCCTTCTTGTGAATCTTCGAGCTTGAACATCCTCCAAGACCTTGTTGTCTTGGGCATCAATTTGCTTCAAAGCTCTTCTTATCCTTTTGACACGACGGGCTTCGATCTCCTCATTATTGCGAGGAGGGATCACTTGATCATCTTGATCATTTGGGTCCCCATCTTGACCAACTTGGCCTTGATCATCATCATCATCAACAACAATATCTTCAACACTTGCTTCAACTTGAGGATAGGATGAAGAGGATGGTTGATCTTGGCCTTGACCTTGACTCGCATTAGTGAGAGGAGTGGGTACAACTTGCGGAGTCACTTGGTCAATAAGAGGAGGGTCTTGAACATGTTCTTGGTTAGGTGTAACATTTGGCTCCTTGGCTTGTTCTTCTATTGTAGAGGAGGGCTCCACTTGAGTAGAGCATAGTCCTTCTCGAGTCGCCATAAGGTGTCCCTCAATGGGGCGGAAAAATCCCACACCCATCCTTCCTATGGCTTCTTGACGTATTTCAACATCTACATTAGAAACATGAAATCGCGCCACTTGGGAGCCATCATTTTCCTCGAAAGCCACACTACAAGATTCTATGACTATCCGTGAGGTTTTGTCAAAGACTCTATAAGTGTGGGATTCGACACCGTAACCAAAAAAAATACCCTCAATGGTTTTGGAATGAAATTTAGACAACCTAACACCCTTGATCAAATAAAAGCACTTACAACCGAATACACGGAAGTAGGAGACGTTGGGCTTGTTGCCGGTGAGGATCTCATATGGGGTCTTGTCCAAGCCTTTGCGGATGTAGAGGTGGTTGGAGGAGTGGCATGCGGTGGATATGGCCTCGGCCCATAAATATTGGGGAGAAGAGTACTCCGCCAACATGGTCCTTGCCATATCCAAGAGGGTGCGATTCTTCCTTTCGGCAACACCATTTTGTTGAGGAGTGTAAGTGGCGGAGTATTGATGACGAATGCCTTCTTCACTAAGGAATTCATTCAATGTATAGTTCTTGAACTCCGAGCCATTATCACTCCTAATAGCCATGATTTGCACATTGTGTTGATGTTGCACTTCGTTGGAGAAGTCGATGATGGTTTGTTGAGTTTCACTCTTGCAATAGAAGAAATAAACCGAAGTGTATCTTGAATAATCATCGACAATCACCAAGCAATACTTCTTTCCACCAAGACTTGCCTCGGGCACGGCACCAAAGAGATCAACATGGAGAAGCTCCAAGATCCTCTTTGATGAGATAATAGTCTTGGCCTTGTGCACCTTGTCATGCATCTTCCCTTCAACACACGACCTACAAACGCTATCCTTTGCAAAGGAAACATTTTATTTTAGTCCGACAATAAGGCCAACTTTGTGAAGACTTTGCAAAGTTCTCATGTTGACATGGGATAGGCGGTGATGCCACAACCATCCCAAGTCTGCCTTCCCGAAAAGACACATTGCTTGAGAGTTGGTTGACTTCGAAAAGTCCACCACGAACAACTCATTTTCAACATGTCCCACGTGAGCGACGTCAAGAGTCTTGCTCCTCAAAAGGACCACAATATCACCATCAAAAAAGACGGAAAAACCCATCTTTCCAAGAGAGCGGACGGAAAGTAAATTGTAACCAAGGGATTCGACAAGCATGACGTTCTCGATAGTTATATCGGGAGCCACCACAACCTTGCCAAATCCGGATACCTTAGACTTGGACGAGTCTCCATAAGTGGCGGTTGCTTGGATGTCATTTGGTCGCAACTCCGTCACAGGCTCTTTGCTTCCGGTCATATGATTAGTGCATCCACTATCGAGAATCCATTTAGTCCCACCGGAAGCATAGTCCTGCAAGAGATCATTGACTAGAGTTAGAAACCGAGATGGGTCCCTTCATATTAGCAACAAGGGTCTTTGGAACCCAAATAGTATAGTCAATGAAACCCTCAATAGGACCAACATATTTAGCTTGCACAACACCATAATAATCAACATATAAGAAATGGTGTGGATTGTTAGTTCCCGTGGATGTGGTACGAGTAGTGTTGTCCCTCATGACACTACTACTCGAGGGAATGTTGTTTGCTTGAGCGGGTGTACTAGGAGTAGTGTTGTCCCTAATGACAACACCACTCGAAGCACCATTGTTGGTATTCTTCTTGCTCTTCTTCTTCTTGTTCTTCTTCTTGGCTACATAGCCTAGACCTTGCTTCCCACTTGTTGCCTTGGTGCACTCAATTTTGGTCTAGCAATGATCACATTAGAGTTAGGGGCAACTCCTTGTGGGGGAAGGGGTCACAAACTTCACAACTTGAGGGCCTTTACCCTTGAGACTTGCTAGCTCATCCTTCAACCTAGCATTTTCCTCAATAATATTTGCATGATCACAAGAAGAAGTAGAGGTGCTAGCATTGTTAGTTTGATTAAGTTGAGTTTGAAGTTGTTCATGCAACTCTTTGAGGGATGAGTGTTGGCTTTCCAAACCCTTGTGAGCCTTGGTTAGCTTTTCAAACTCCTCGGTTAGTTTACCATGACCAACCCCAAACTCGACCTTATCCTTTTTAGCCTTTTTATATTTAGCAATAGCAAGATCACGTTCCTTAGTGATATTTGAGACAAGTTCATTATGAGTTAATTCAATAGATTCAAGTTCATCCTCTAGAGAAACTCTACCATCATGCTCTTCCTCAAGAGTCATAGAGAGAGATGCAATTTCATCTGCATCCCTTCTCTCAATCTCACCTTTCTTCTCAAGAGCATCTTGGGCCTCTCCCAATTGCCTCATGAGATACTCAACGTACTTCTTGGTCTCCCCTTGCATGTTAGACATAAAACGGTGCAAGGAGACCCTTTCTTCTTCTTCTCTAAGACTAGCAAGATGTTCAAGTTCACTAGGGGTCTTAGAGTTGGGGGAAGGTGATACCTCCGTGGCCTTAGCCATGAAGCACTTGGCATTACATTGAGGAAGATCGTCATTGGGAGATTCAAAGAGGGATGAAGATGATGGAGTAGAAGCAATAGCTAGAGCGGCTACTTCACTTGTGGTTTCTTCTTCTTCATCACTCCCGGAATCATACTCACTACAAGAAATATGTTGATACATGACCCTTTTATAATGACCGTGGATGAATTGGTCATATTTCTATGACTATCTCAAACCAACTGGTCGTTAGCTCTTTGGAAGGGTACAAAGATGAAAACATAACGACTATTTTGGTGAGAAAAGTCATGATTTCATTAGACGAATTGGTCATAAAACAACATCATTGTGATACATTCCGCCACCTCGTCATTTTTGCTTATGTGTCATCCTAGTTGTCTCATTTTTGCTTATGTGTCATCCTAGTTGTCTCATTTTGGATGTTGTGTCATCCTAGTTGTCTCATTTTAGCTGTTTACGTGATAATTTATGTACTGATATTTTGGACCTACGTGTAAGCAAGCCATACCGAACGGAAGTGCATGCACCCACCGAAGTGAAAAAGACGCGGAAAATATGGGCCGGGTGGAGGGCTCAAACCAACACCCTCGCGCACAATAGGCAAGGCACCTACCAGTAGACCAAGGATCAGTTTCTGTTAGAGAAGGAAATTTTACTTTTTTATACATTTTGTTCTCTCTGCCCTGCGAAATGAAATGAAAGATAATAGAAAGAATAATGAGGCGAGGCTAGCGTTCGAACCCAGGACCTCACGTACAGGTTTGACATCGCTCACCACCAGACCAAGCAATAGTTGTTGCCACGTTAACACATTTAAACTTTTTAAATACCCGTAACGTGTCCTGGGCTGCTGAGTTGGGATGGCCGGCCGCCTGTTGGGAGCGATGGGCCTCACTGCTAGGCCTGGCTGGCCGTTTTCGAAGGTTTTTTTTTTCTCTTTTCACATTTTTTTCATTTTTGACTTCTTTTGTAACTTTTGCTTTTGAACTTCAATTTCAACCAAAGCAGTTTAGATTTTTTAAATATGTATTTTGTTATTATAGTTATTAGGGACCATTTTTAGTCAAAATAAAATAAAAATACCCCTAACCTTTATATATTGCTTCGTATAGGATTATGAAGATTCATATTTAAAATTTTGGATTACTCTTTTAAATTAAAATACAAGATAAAAAATGCAGGGTTTATAAATTATCGCAAAACTCTTGGTGTATCTCTAATGAATTAGGTACTTTTGTACCTAAAAATGATTTTTGCAAAAAATAAAGAGAAAACTACGAGGCACTTGTAGTTCAAATTTGGCCCGGTTTCAGCGGAATCGGCATAAATTTGTCTTTTTCAAAAGAGGTGTATTTTGAGCTATTGAGAGGTAGTAACTTTTTTATTTTTATATCAAATATGACATAATATATTTAGAATTTTACTTTGTACAATTATGTAACATATTTTTGGTAGGTGCTTCACAAAAAAGCCAGTTTTGACACTCCGGAAACGGAAAATGATATTTTTATTCAACGAAAAATAAAACTTTCTTCGTGAACATTGTTAGTTGTACCAATATGCATCTTTGTGTGGAATATGGTCATATTTAAACAAACTATGCCATGGATGTGGCCAAAACATCCGTCATTTAGCCCGAAAGCCATGAATCTTCGTTCGAGATAACTCATTTATGTGAACACATTTTCCACCAAATTGTCGTATTCTAAGTTTATTATTTTTGGTGGATACTAGGATATATATAATAACACCACGTGAAGATCTTGCATCGTTTCGATTTTTTTTGAATTTTCTGGAATTTTCAAAGCCGGTTTCGGAAAACGGTCAAAACGGGGGACATGACCGTTCGTACCTAGGTGTTGAATCTTGATGAACTCTTGGTGTATCTATGTTGAAATAGCTACTTGGGTACCTAAAAATGATTTTTTTCAAAAAATAAAGAGAAAACTACGAGGCACATGTAGTTCAAATTTGGCCCCGTTTCAGCTGAATCGGCAGAAATTTGTCTTTTTCAAAGGAGGTGTATTTTGAGCTATTGAGAGGTAGTAAGTTTGTTATTTGTAGATAAAATATGACATAATATATTTAGAATTTTACTTTGTACATTTTTGCAACATATTTTGTGTATGTGCTTCACAAAAAAAGCCAGTTTTGACACTCCCGAAATGGAAAATGGTATTTTTATTCAACGAAAAATAAAAATTTCTTCGTGAACATTGATAGTTGTACCAATATGCATCTTTGTGTGGAATATGGTCAAATTTAAACAAACTATGCCATGGATGTGGCCAAAACATCCGTCATTTCGCCCGAAAGCCATGAATCTTCGTACGAGATAGCTCATTTATGTGAACACATTTTCCACCAAATTGTAGTATTCCAAGTTTATTATTTTTGGTGGATACTAGGACATATATAATAACACCACGCGAAGCTCTTGCATCGTTTCGATTTTTTTTGCTTTTTCTGGAATTTTCAAAGCCGGTTTCGGAAAACGGTCAAAACGGGGAACATGACCGTTCGTACCTAGGTGTTGAATCTTGATGAACTCTTGGTGTATCTATGTTGAAATAGCTACTTGGGTACTTAAAAATGTTTTTTTCAAAAAATAAAGAGAAAACTACGAGGCACATGTAGTTCAAATTTGGCCCGGTTTCAGCTGAATCGGCAGAAATTTGTCTTTTTCAAAGGAGGTGTATTTTAAGCTATTGAGAGGTAGTAAGTTTGTTATTTGTAGATAAAATATGACATAATATATTTAGAATTTTACTTTGTACATTTTTGCAACATATTTTGAGTATGTGCTTCACAAAAAAAGCAAGTTTTGACACTCCGGAAACAAAAAATGGTATTTTTATTCAACGAAAAATAAAACTTTCTTCGTGAACATTGTTAGTTGTACCAGTATGCATCTTTGTGTGGAATATGGTCACATTTAAACAAACTATGCCATGGATGTGGCCAAAACATCCGTCATTTCGCCCGAAAGCCATGAATCTTCGTACGAGATAGCTCATTTATGTGAACACATTTTCCACCAAATTGTCGTATTCCAAGTTTATTATTTTTGGTGGATACTAGGACATATATAGTAACACCATGCGAAGATCTTGCATCGTTTCGATTTTTTTTGAATTTTCTGGAATTTTCAAAGCCGGTTTCGGAAAACGGTCAAAACGGGGGACATGACCGTTCGTACCTAGGTGTTGAATCTTGATGAACTCTTGGTGTATCTATGTTGAAATAGCTACTTGGGTACCTAAAAATGATTTTTTTCAAAAAATAAAGAGAAAACTACGAGGCACATGTAGTTCAAATTTGGCCCCGTTTCAGCTGAATCGGCAGAAATTTGTCTTTTTCAAAGAAGGTGTATTTTGAGCTATTGAGAGGTAGTAAGTTTGTTATTTGTAGATAAAATATGACATAATATATTTAGAATTTTACTTTGTACATTTTTGCAACATATTTTGTGTATGTGCTTCACAAAAAAAGCCAGTTTTGACACTCCCGAAACGGAAAATGGTATTTTTATTCAACGAAAAATAAAAATTTCTTCGTGAACATTGATAGTTGTACCAATATGCATCTTTATGTGGAATATGGTCAAATTTAAACAAACTATGCCATGGATGTGGCCAAAACATCCGTCATTTCGCCCGAAAGACATGAATCTTCGTACGAGATAGCTCATTTATGTGAACACATTTTCCACCAAATTGTAGTATTCCAAGTTTATTATTTTGGTGGATACTAGGACATATATAATAACACCACGCGAAGCTCTTGCATCGTTTCGATTTTTTTTTAATTTTCTGGAATTTTCAAAGCCGGTTTCAGAAAACGGTCAAAACGGGGAACATGACCGTTCGTACCTAGGTGTTGAATATTGATGAACTCTTGGTGTATCTATGTTGAAATAGCTACTTGGGTACTTAAAAATGTTTTTTTCAAAAAATAAAGAGAAAACTACGAGGCACATGTAGTTCAAATTTGGCCCGGTTTCAGCTGAATCGGCAGAAATTTGTCTTTTTCAAAGGAGGTGTATTTTGAGCTATTGAGAGGTAGTAAGTTTGTTATTTGTAGATAAAATATGACATAATATATTTAGAATTTTACTTTGTACATTTTTGCAACATATTTTGTGTATGTGCTTAAAAAAAAGCAAGTTTTGACACTCCGGAAACAAAAAAAATGGTATTTTTATTCAACGAAAAATAAAACTTTCTTCGTGAACATTTTTAGTTGTACCAATATGCATCTTTGTGTGGAATATGGTCACATTTAAACAAACTATGCCATGGATGTGGCCAAAACATCCGTCATTTCGCCCGAAAGCCATGAATCTTCGTACGAGATAGCTCATTTATGTGAACACATTTTCCACCAAATTGTCGTATTCCAAGTTTATTATTTTTGGTGGATACTAGGACATATATAGTAACACCACGCGAAGATCTTGCATCGTTTCGATTTTTTTGAATTTTCTGGAATTTTCAAAGCCGGTTTCGGAAAACGGTCAAAACGGGGGACATGACCGTTCGTACCTAGGTGTTGAATCTTGATGAACTCTTGGTGTATCTATGTTGAAATAGCTACTTGAGTACCTAAAAATGATTTTTTCAAAAAATAAAGAGAAAACTACGAGGCACATGTAGTTCAAATTTGGCCCGGTTTCAGCTGAATCGGCAGAAATTTGTATTTTTCAAAGGAGGTGTATTTTAAGCTATTGAGAGGTAGTAAGTTTGTTTTTTTTAGATAAGATATGATATAATATATTTAGAATTTTACTTTATACATTTTTGCAACATATTTTGTGTATGTGCTTCACAAAAAAGCCAGTTTTGACACTGTGGAAACGGAAAATGGTATTTTTATTCAACGAAAAATAAAACTTTCTTCGTGAACATTGTTAGTTGTACCAATATGCATCTTTGTGTGTAATATGGTTACATTTAAACAAACTATGCCATGGATGTGGCCAAAACATCCGTCATTTCGCCTGAAAGCCATGAATCTTCGTACGAGATATCTCATTTATGTGAACACATTTTCCACCAAATTGTCGTATTCCAAGTTTATTATTTTTGGTGGATACTAGGACATATATAATAACACCACGCGAAGATCTTGCATCGTTTCGATTTGTTTTGAATTTTCTGGAATTTTCAAAGCCGGTTTCGGAAAACGGTCAAAATGGGGGACATGACCGTTCGTACCTAGGGATTGAATATTGATAAACGGAGACGACGCACGAAGCGGAGGCGACGATGCCGATGTAGGCGAGGAAGAAACTTATCTATGGGGATTGTGGAGGTCGGACGATGCCGGAGAAAAACAGGAAGCTCAAACCTAGAGGGATAGCGGGGGCAACGGACCGACGGCGGTGGAGGCTCAAGGAGGATGGGGCGGTGAGGCGGTCGCGGGAGCGCCGCCTACTTCCGGCGGCCATGACAGGCGGTCGGAATTAACCGTGCTTACGGGTGACAATAAGCTAGCAGTCTCCAATACAAACCCAGCTTAAACCGAGGTACCTCAAGAGGTGGGTCCTAATTGCAGTCACACTGGTTGGCCAAATGGAGAGAACGCGGGATCGAAAGTAGCGAGCGGGCACAATTTCATTTTTTCAGTTTAAGTTCCGCGGGCAGGCACACGCACAAGCACAACACCAAACCCTAGTCCTTTTCTCTCCCCTTCCCCGCCGCCACACAAAACCCGATCCAATCTTGCCTGTCCCTCTTCTCCTCCTTCCTTCGTCCTCCCATCGCCGTCCCTCTCGTCCTCCCACCGCGGCGCCTCTGGTCTCCGCGCCTGCGCACCTCTCTCCTTCTGCGCTCTTGCCTCTGGTAACCCGCCTCCAAGTCTTGCTGGATGTGCCTCGCGCCTCCCGTCCCATGGCGAGCTCCGGCCACCGCAGCTTCTCCCCCTCACGGCACCTCCTCCCTCACAGACCGCAGCCGCCGCCGTTCACCAGACCTCCCCCAGCGAGCACCACCGCCACGGTCGCGCTCCTCGATCTGTTACTCCTTGGAGCGCTAGTCCCGTCGTCCTCTGTTCGTCCTCGGCCCCGAGCTCCTCTACACCGCCAACAGGAACGAGCTCCAGCCTCGACCCCTAGCCCGCGCCGTCATCGCCTCCTTTCCCCCATTCGATTCGCCTCCGCCCCCGCCCCCGCCACGCGAGCCGACCGAGAGACGCTCGTCATCGCCTCCACCCCCTCCCCGCTCGCGAGCCGGCCAGCGACCATGGCTGCGTAGATTGTCGTCGCAGGCGCTTCCTCGGTCGCCCCCGCCGTGGCAAGCAAGGCCAAGGTCAGCGTCGCCAAGGTGCTATACATCGCGTGAGGAGCGGTGGGGTTCATCGCCTTCTCGGCGAGCAAGGCGAAGGTCTCCAGCGTCGCCAAGGTTCTCTACATGGCGCTAGGAGCTGTAGGGTTCGTCGCTGGCGCGGCGTACATCTGCCACAAGAGGGGCAAGGCCTTTGTCAAGTACCTGCTCTCCCCCGTCACCCCGACAGCCCATCCCCACGAGAGCAGCCAGAGGTGAGGCTCGATGGTGCTTGGTGACGCACGTCTAGGGTTTCAATTCCTGCATTGGGATCGTCATCGATGATTCGTTAGGTTTCTCTTAGTCGAGCAATACATATAATCTTCAAATGTGTGGTAGAGATAGTTAAATCTACAATTGTTGTTATTTTTTGTCATTACAAGCTGCAGCTGATTCGTCTCATGATACTATTTGATCACTAGTTTGTGTAGTACCTTTTATCATCCCTCCACTGATAGGCATTTTCTGAACACTGAGAGTATGTGGCCGGTTTAATTGATTATAGGTGATCGTTATCGGTGATTTAGCCAAATCTGTAGCCAGGGCCTAGGAGTGAAGCATAATCATTCATCGTATTTGATGATTCAGATCTTATATATTTTTGAGGGTCTGGGTTTGAGGTATGGCATGGTAAAACAACTTGAATGTGATGGATCGCCGAGTACTGAAAATGTGTCCTTTAATTTCTGTTACCCATATGTTCTTTGCCCTGTTTGATGGATGCTTAATTTTTGTCAAGCCATATGAGTAGTCATTCACCTATTTTATTTGCATATACTGTTATAATTTTATTGGGACGTCGAGGCTGGTTCGAGTAGAGTGATTGTGCTGTCTTGGACAGCAACAAGGTGAGAGCTTCTAAATAGTATTCTCAATTCCTATTCTTAAATTCAATTAGGTCTGGATCTATCTATGTTGTGTTAAACATGAACTTGATAATTAAAAAAATGGTTTCTGCTACACTGTCTGGCAGCTTCTTGAACCTGAACCAAAGTTTTTCCTCCTGCTAAATAAGAGGAACTTCAACTTGTTTGCACACATACAGATTAGGATAACTGCTGCAATGATCTAGCTCTCCAATTTGTACCTGTAACTGTATCTTGCCACAAGGGTTTAGTTCATGGCTTATATGTTTGTTGACTCATGAGTGCCATAGTTTTAACCTTACTGGTATTATGATATGAAACTGATGGGATTTCAAATTTAATCAATTATTCGATATCAAGAATTCGGTTATCTCAGTGTGGCCTGCATTCGATATCAATAATTCTGTTATCTCACCGATGTCCGGGCTTCTACCTGGAGATCCACGTCGTGACCTATCTCGAGTTCCTCGGTGAGTTACCCCCTTCTCCTCCTATGCCTCGTCTCCTCAGTCAGTACCTTGTTTAATTGTGCATGCTCATGTATTGTTATACCAATTTGCTTCTGCTTGCTGTTACATGTATTTTTTATAGAATACATATGGGCTATCATCTGATCCATATTGAATGGCTAGTCTATGAAAGAGTAATGTAACCAATGCAATATGCAATGTTTGTTGACTTCATTCGGTGATTGTTCCTTTGGAGACCCATAGTGTAGGAGCTTGGTAGCAAGAATAGCTAGGTCGGTTCAACTGATACACCACCCGAGTATAGCGAGAGTATAACTGCAGCAGAATTGTTTATTCTAATGGATTTCTACTATTCTGCTATTTTTATTGTCCTGCTAAGTTCTTGTGTTTGTAGTAGCTAGCTCAAGTAGCACTGGTGCTTGGAATTGTATGTATGTTTGTGTGGATGTTCATGCTGTTGTATGCCAAATTTCTGTAATCTGGATGTGCATGTTCTATAACTCAAGCTAGTTCTTCCAAACCTTTATTTTGTACTCTTAAAAAGAAAAGATTGGCATGATAAACCTTTATGTACATCACCGTTCTTATTAAGGTCATTTATTGTAAAACTGCTCAGGTCCAAACCATACTAGAGGAGGAGGATGCGAAAAGGGGAGGGTTTCATCGGCAACATCCATACCATAGCTGTGGATCGACCACCAGGTCGCTCCCTGCTCGAGGCCAGGTTACCACAGCCACTATCCTCTCTTTGCATCACTACATGATATATATTGCCATGTATGACTGCTTCAACTCTCTCGATGGGTTATGAATCAAGTAAACTGACTGTTCTTACACACTTGCAACCAACAATCCTTCCAATGTTGTAGTATTGATCGGAATCATGCTCAAACTTGTACTAAGTTCATGTTCTTCCTATTTGTTTGGATTAATCTTATACTTTTTCCCCTCATTGTCTAGTCATTACTAAAAGGATGGAGGAGATATGTGAGAACTGGTGCATTTCATTCATCCTGGAGTGAGTCATCAGGTGTGATTGGAGCGAGTCATCAGATATTATGTGATCGAAGCAGTAGCTAAATGATGTGTGAACCTGGAGGTTTGAGGTCTTGACGATATAGTACTATGTGTGATAGTACTGGATGTGATCTGAACGTGTGATGACTCCCAAGTGCAGGAGATCAATTGTAGTACCTTTCGATAAGTATTTGAGTGTCGAACCCACGAGGAGCTGAAGGTAAGCTATCTATTCTCTAAAGCCCTATAACCCTCTTATATGGCTGTTTATGCAAAGCAATAAGTTTGACTAAAAGGAACTAACTAATTAAAAGCAAGTGACGTGGAGTGTGGTTTGTCTAGTAACTAGTGAAGCAAGTTTAAAATGCAAGTAATCCTAAAGCAAGTTTCTAAAGCAAGTTTCTAAGCAAGTTTCACAAGTAGCAAGCAGCAAATATCTCAAGTATCTCAAGGGAGCAAGTGTTCTAGCAATAGGTTTTTCGTTCGTGTGGTTGTCACAATTAGTGAAGCACATGTTTTAGTCTTAGTTGTTTCTTCTAGGAAGGAGCCATGAATAGGTATAGTCAAGTAAATGATCTACAACCCCTTATGATGGATCATGTGGCCAAGTAAATGACTGCACAAGATTGATTAAGACATAAAGTTCCACCATAGCCTTACGTTCTAAGGTCCCCTATATATATCCCCCAATAACTTAACTTTGTGGCTCGGTCTCAAGTTACTGTCACTCCCAAGTCACCACCACTCCATTATGCTACCGGTGATCACCTTACATGCATTCCCCAACATATGTGTGCACTCATATATTGTACATAAAGACAATCATAGAAGATAACAAACTTTTATGCAACCAATCAACGAACTATTTCACCATTGCCAAGAACAATTCACTACTCAAACATAGACGGGGAGACACAATACATCAAGGGAATATAGTATTGCATCATACATCGTGTTTGCCAAGAGATTACAGTGGAGAGATGGAGCTCATCTTGCTGTATATGTTGATGATGAACACGCCGGAGGGGGGTGGAGCCCTCCGGGGGTGATCCCGGCGGCGTTTCCCCCCTCCGATCTTCTCCGGCGGCAACCTTCTGTCTCTCTGTTTCGTGGTTTCGTCTCTGCGCCGCCTCCTCCTCAAAAAGGCCAGGGGACCATTTATATAGTCGTTTTTTAGGTCACAAGACACTCGGGAGAAGAAAGATCGACGGCATCGGAGCCACGGGGGCAAAAAGGGGGCCTCTCACGCGGCCAAGGAATCTGGCCGTGTGGAGGGTCCTATTTGCCACCTGGTTGGCCTTTTGGCCCTCTACTTTGGCCCATGGTCTTCATCTCGAAAATTCTGAACCGTGCTCTTTGGCCTTGCCCTTTTTGGAGCCCCGAAGCTCCCGGAAAGTCTGAAACACTAAAAAGTACGTTTTCTGGAAAACAGGGTTAGAACCAAAAGAAGGGGGATTGTTTAGAAAATCCCCCAAATCATTATAAAACATGAATATAAGTTGCTAATATGTAGTAAAAACAAGTAATAACATGCAAAGTTCATGTATGCATTTTACATGCATCAACATCCCCAAGCTTAACCCATGCTCGTCCTCGAGTATGAAGGTGATAAAACTAACATGGACTTTGCATATTGAAACAACCTTGGGATATCAAGGAGGATTATTAATGCTACATATAATCAAATGATTAATACTAGAAATGAGTAGCAATATACAATTCATGTTGTAAGAAATATCAAATATGCAAGCAAAGATGTTTCATGAAAGTTCACAAAGTGTATAATGAAATAAAAGCACTATGGACCAAATGCATACACAAAATGAAAAATAAAATCCTATATTGGTCAAAGAATAGCATAATGGAAAATAGAAAATATGGTGGACACTTTGGAGAAAATTGAGTAGAGGTAAAACATGATCAAGTCTTATTTAGCCTCTAAATTATTCAACTAAAATTACTAATTGAAATGTGGTATCCATTGATCTAGGACTCTCATTGCCCCTTTATCACTAGCATCTTAAATGGTGAATGTTGAAGTAATGTGAATGACAAGGTGGTTGAAAGCCTCATGCCCCGTGAGTGTGAAAACCTACTCCATGATTACTCAACTTAAGATTCCTAATAAGCTTTGTAAAATCATAATAAGTATTGATGACATCATAGAGAACCGCAAAGAGGTACCTCTTTCCCCATGACATGGAAACAAGCCCATGTCACAATGACAAGACAAACAAACGGAGTAGACTCATCATCCTTTTTATTTTCATTCACTATTATGCATAGCTTCTTATTTTATTGTAGGATGTGTTGTAGAGTCACTCAAGCTGTAAGTAAATTTCCACCATGATAAAGCATGGCTTGGGTTAGCGGCCCAATGCGTTTCTCTAGTCATATAGATACTTACTCATCAAAACTTACTATTCCTCTATTTCATTTCGGCATGGCAGGAGTCCAAAATCAAAAGTACATGATATCAACCAAATGTAAATTTTTGTGCAATGTTGAAAGCTTTCCGGTGATACACGTTTATAGCTAGCTCCCAACCACACACTTGTCAAACGCAAAACTTGTGGCTCCCATTATTGGGTCATGTTTATTAGATGCATAAAAAGTAAAGTGTGCCTTCAAAAGTTCGTGAGAGTCCTATCCCAAGTTCAACCCATGTCAATTAATAAAGTGAATATCTTAATTTAGAACATAAATAACACAATAACATGGTGAACATACTCGGAATAGCAATGAAGCTAATGGGAAGATATGGTGGACTCACTGGAAATACTTGGCTAAGGAGTGTTGGAAACAAGTTTTTACTTGTTGGAATTTTTAAATTTTTGGCTAGCAAGAGGGAGATAGTTGACCAGCTACTGTGCATGCATATGTCCATAGAACTACTCATTTCATGACAAACTAAATAAACCAGCAATTAACATCAAGGACATGAATAAGAGATAGCTCAAGACAACATTATTGCAAATTTCTACACATAAAAAGCCTATAAATCATGCAAACATATGTAGCTCTTCAAATCAACCATGGCATCCCTATTCCAAGTCATAATACTAGCATCCAATACATTCCAACCCCAAACTCCAGTAGCTCAATCTCATATAAAATGATGGGTGTGGTCTTATCAAAACAAAAATAAAAACAAAAACTAGACGCTTCAATTCTCTATGATAAATGCTTTGCTTAGAAAAACAGAAAGTAGACGTGTGATAACCAAAAGAGTGTAGCTCCAGTAGGGTGTTCATCACATACCCAAGCTTATGGCTTTCACCATTCTTGGATGTCTTGAGGCGCAGCTCCTCTATTCCCTGTGAAAAAACTTCACAAAACATGTTTCTCCCATTCTTTTTCTGTGGGGTGAGATTAGCAAGGACAAACAAATCACATGCTTGCTGTGCAAAATTCCAAATAAAATGCTCCAGTAGATAGACAATAAGGTTCATTATGTTGTATGTTCACTCTCTTGCTTGAAAGAATCATGGAATTCGATTCCCAAGCCCAAAGAGTGCATAAAACAAAAGAAGGCAGAATCTGTCCATAAAAGAAACAGCAGCAAAACGAACGTTTTTCCCTAAGCTAGACTCGTAAAAAAATTAAGCCAATTTTTGTGCTTACAGAGGACGAAAAGTTTCATAACATACTGAAAAAATTAGCTCAATCCGACATACCAATAAAAAACGTAAAATCATACGGTGAGCAGACTCGTGCTGAAACAGTAATTTCATGCACTAGGATAGCAACTTATAAGTCCAAATGGGTTTGACTTGACTCTTTATTGAAAACTCCAAAATTAAAACAACAAAAACTAATATATTGAGACAGCAAGAGGACACTAGGAAAATCCAAACAAAAACAACCGGGTTGCCTCCCGTAAAGCGCTTTCTTTATAGCCATATAGCTAGGCTTTACTTACTTAACATCATGATGGTTGAAGTGAGGTGGCTCGGCATCCCCAAGCTTGGATTCTTGTACTTATTTGATACATGTAGGGTGAGCCCAGGGGTACATCCCCAAGCTTGATTGGTTGTCCCTCTTGATCTTTGTTCATCTCACTCAACTATTCCTCCTGAAAAATCCTTCTTACACAATTCTCAACATAAAACTTGATTAGAGGGGTTAGTGCCTCCATAAATAAAATCCACATAGGTACAGAAAAGACACATCATGAGTTGATTCTAAATATTAACTACTGTTACTACAGTTGTGCATTGCTCCTTGATCAAAAGAACCACACAAAACACAAGTAATGAGAGCAATGCGAAATAAAGACATAATCTGCCAAAAACTGAACAACCCATAAAGAGTGAATTTTTAGAGGCACTTAAGTTGCTCAAATAAGAAAACTTAAAACTAATGAAATATGTAATGATAACTAAATATTTCTGTTGTAAATTACCAGGTCAAAATTCCACTTCTGTGATTTTAAACATTTTTTCCAGTGAAGTTCAGGAATCTGTTTTCTTGACAGCTAATTACTATCGTTTAATCCTATCTCTCATATAAGATTATTCTTGCCATTTAAGATGAGAAATAAGATAGAAATGTGATGTTACAGTAGTGAACTAATATTTTTTATTGTTTTTATCTTTGGAAAAAGTTTTAATGATAGAGACTTTGCAATGGTTTCATTGGCATGAACAACACATGTTCAAGGTCGACCCCAACTTCTCCATTACTCATACTTCTCATTTACTTTCCCAAATTTTTTATAAAATGAAAATATTAAACTAAATGATAAATAACAGTAGGTAAAGGAATTTTACATGTTGTAAAGACATAAATGTGTGCTCAAACCGAATAGGAAATTAAAGCATAAGGAACACACCAAAAATTATTAAACAATTTATTTTTAAGTCTAGCCCATTTCCTATGCATTGGCATTTTGTAATGAAACAAATAAAAGAAGCACATAATAGCAAGCATAGAAAGGTAGATCAAGTGCAACTTCAATACTTTCAGCATAAAGAGGGGAAACTTAATATTGTTGAAATATGTGTAACCATGTTTCCCTCTCACATAATAATTTTCAGTAGCATCATGAATAGATTCAACAATATGAATATCACATAAAACATTCTTATCATGAGCCACATGCATAAAAGAATCACTACTCTCCTCATAAGTAAAATCCTCATTAGTGATAGTGGGAGTTAAACATTCATAATTTTCATTGCAATCATCATATATAGGAGGCATAGCATCATCAAAGTGAATTTTCTCCTCCAAGCTTGGGGAACTAGAAATATCATGCTCATCAAAACCAACTTCCCCAAGCTTAAAACTTTCCATAGAATCAGCAAGTATATCATTTTTATCCTCAATAGTAGGGGGACTAAAAATATCATATTCATCAAGACAAACTTCCGCAAGCTCAAGGTTTTCCTTAGCAATAAAGGTGTTCAAAGAATTAGTACTACCACAAATATGATTGTTGTGCAAATAATTTTTCAATTTCTCCTCAAACACTTCATGTCCTAATTCAAGGTAGATATTATACAGTTCTAAAATTGTTTGGTTGTTTTCCATTTTATAATTTTTTTTGTGTTTTAGGTTTATATGTTAGTATGCAATGCAAACAAGAATAAAAGCTTAGCACAACGCTCCCTGGCAACGGCGCCAGAAAAGTGCTTGATGACTCCCAAGTGCAGGAGATCAATTGTAGTACCTTTCGATAAGTATTTGAGTGTCGAACCCACGAGGAGCTGAAGGTAAGCTATCTATTCTCTAAATCCCTATAACCCTCTTATATGGTTGTTTATGCAAAACAATAAGTTTGACTAAAAGGAACTAACTAATTAAAAGAAAGTGACGTGGAGTGTGGTTTGTCTACTAACTAGTGAAGCAAGTTTAAAATGCAAGTAATCCTAAGCAAGTTTCTAAAGCAAGTTTCTAAGCAAGTTTCACAAGTAGAAAGCAGCAAATATCTCAAGTATCTCAAGGGAGAAAGTGTTCTAGCAATAGCTGTTTCGTTCGTGTGGTTGTTACAATTAGTGAAGCACATGTTTTAGTCTTAGTTGTTTCTTCTAGGAAGGAGCCATGAATAGGTATAGTCAAGTAAATGATCTACAACCCCTTATGATGGATCATGTGGCCAAGTAAATGACTGCACAAGATTGATTAAGACATAAAGTCCCACCATAGACTTACGTTCTAAGGTCCCCTACCCCCAATAACTTAACTTTGTGGCTCGGTCTCAGGTTACTGTCACTCCCAAGTCACCACCACTCCATTATGCTACCGGTGATCACCTTACATGCATTCCCCAACATATGCGTGCACTCATATATTGTACATAAAGACAATCATAGAAGATAACAAACTTGTATGCAACCAATCAACGAACTATTTCACCATTGCCAAGAACAATTCACTACTCAAACATAGACGGGGAGACACAATACATCAAGGGAATATAGTATTGCATGATACGTCGTGTTTGCCAAGAGATTACAGTAGAGAGATGGAGCTGATCTTGCTGTAGATGTTGATGATGAACACGCCGGAGGGGGTGGAGCCCTCCGGGGGTGATCCCGGTGGCGTTTCCCCCCTCCGATCTTCTCCGGCGGCAGCCTTCTGTCTCTCTGTTTCGTGGTTTCGTCTCTCGGCGCCGCCTGCTCCTCGAAAAGTCCAGGGGACCCTTTATATAGTCGTTTTTAGGTCACGAGACACTCGGGAGAAGAAAGATCGACGGCATCAGAGCCACTAGGGCAAAAAGGGGGCCTCTCACGCGGCCAAGGAATCTGGCCGCGTGGAGGGTCCTCTTTGCCACCTGGTTGTCCTTTTGGCCCTCTACTTTGGCCCATGGTCTTCGTCTCGAAAATTCTGAACTGTGCTCTTTGGCCATGCCCTTTTTGGAGTCCCGAAGCTCCCGGAAAGTCTGAAACACTAAAAAGTACGTTTTCTGAAAAAACAAGGTTAGAACCAAAAGACGGGGGATTGCTTAGAAAATCCCCCAAATCATTATAAAACATGAATATAAGTTGCTAATATGTAGGAAAAACAAGTAATAACATGCAAAGTTCATGTATGCATTTTACATGCATCAACGTGTTATGTAAAGTGATTGAAGTGACATGTACTGTTTATGATGAAATTAGATGAATTGTAACGAGATTGAAATGAAAATTTATCTGCTATGTATTGTATGTTTCGTTTCCGATTGAAATGAAAATTTATCTACTATATATATTGTTTGTCCTGGACTGTTAAAAGGCTACGAACCGCAATAAAAGGCCAAAAGCCCAAAAAAAACGAGCCTCAATAAAAGGCCAAAAACCCACGAAAAAACGAGCCTTAAAATATTTGGCCTATTTAACAGGAAAAAATAAGGCGAAAATCTAAATGGGCCGAACTGTTGGGCTTGGCCTGTATAATGGAGCTGTTTGGATTGGGCTGATTTTGATGCATGACTTTCTCATTTAGTCATAATTTTGCCACGTAGGATTGACCACGTAGGATCTGACGTGGCTATGCTAGGATAGCTCATGACCAAAACAATTGGTTGGTCATAGATGACTGTATGACTATTCCATTCAATTAGTCATTGACGATCAAATAAGACGCTCGGTATGTGACTTTCACAATTTGGTCAAAAAGGGGTCATGAATGAAACTACGTGACCTTCTAGCGACAAAAATTGGGGGTCATGTATCAACATATTTCTTGTAGTGACTCCTCTTGAGTCAAGAGCACAAACTTGGTGGGAGACTTCTTGTTGAAAGGCTTCTTCTTGAAGTGAGGTTTCTTGTACTCAACCTTGGACTTGTCCTTGCGAATGAGCTTGCCACTATGGAGCTCTCTATTCTCATAAGGGCACTCCGCAATGAAGTGATGCTTATCTTGACAATTGAAGTAAGACCTCACTTTTTGAGCCCCATCATTTCCATAGCGAGACCTTGTCTTCTCCTTAACAAATCTCTTGCCCTTGGGAGGATTGCTCCAAAACTTTTGCACGGTGAGAGCAATGAGATCCTTTAGAACGGGATCATAGTCTTGTTCCTTCAAAGGAGGCAACGCCTCTTCTCCTTCTTCTTCATTCTCAACCTCTCTTGACAACACCTTGGCCTTCAAAGCAACGGATGCTCCTTGGTGCATTCCAATGGCCCTAGCACGGTTGTCAAGCGCATTCTTGCTTTGCACTTTGTAGGAGCACATCTCTTGCATCACTTGAGTTGAGGTCATGGAGGAGAAATCATGTATCCCTTGAATACTCTTCATGTCCGCGCCCTCAAATGGCATTATGGCAATCATGTACTTCCTCTTGATCCAAGCATCATCAATGTACGTGGCACCAACATTTGAGAAGGCGGTGGCAAGAGTCTTGAGTCTCCGGTACATGTCCACATGATCCTCTCCATCATGCATATAGAACCCTTCGGCCTCATTGGTCAAGGCATCATATCTATTCCTTTGCATGCTTTCATTGCCAACAAACATGATGACAAGAGAGTCCCATGTTTCCTTGGCGGTGGAATATTGTTGAAGATGCGGCATGTGGTTAGGACCCACGGCTTGTTGAAGAATGGACAAGGCGGTGTAGTTGAGTTGGCAATCTACGGCTTCTCTTCTTGTTAAGTTCTTGGGATCAAATGGCTTGTATCCATCACGAGTGATCCTCCAAAGATCTATACAAGAAGAGTTCAAGTGAGTCTCCATGTAATATTGCCATTCACGGAAAGAAAAAGCATCAATTTTAGGTGGGTCTCCCCTAGGGATTATATGAGGATGAGGGACGGGGGGATCGGGAGAATATCGTCCTTCAACGGCGTTATATCCTTCCTCTCCACCCGTGCCTTTCTTAGTGGATTGTTCGGCGGAAGCATTTTTAAGTGGATCACCATCTACCCCTTTCTTGGCGCCTTCCGAAGGAATTCCCGGAAGGGAGGATTCGACTACCTCCGGTCCTTTGGCTTTGAGGAGTTGTGCCATTAGTTCACGCGACTCATCAAATTTGGTGTCTATGGATGAGGTCAATGAAGTTCTCAAAGCATTGAGATCATCCATGGTCACCTTGCCAACGGACGTTTCGGTATCCAAATCTTCTCCCATACTAAAACTTCTAGGCGGTTAAGCCCGATACAAGATCCGAGGCTCTGATACCAATTGAAAGTAAAGTATGGGCACCTAGAGGGGGGGTGAATAGGTGCTACGACCGATTTTAATTTTTAACAAGGTTTAGTCTTAACTCAAAGGTAAATTCTCTAGATAGTGCAACTAATGGTGAATTTACCTATATGACAAGGCAAGCAATTAATGCAACTAGGACAATACTTAAAACAACAAGTACTACAATAAATGCTACAAGTACGAGTAAGTAGAGAGTGAGAAACGAGGTAACCGATGGAAGCACACAGAGACACGATGTATTCCCGAGTTCCTCCTTGTTAAGGGAGTACGTCTTGTTGGAGGGGTGTGAGCTCGCCACGAAGGCCTACTCAACGCCACAAAGGTCTCACCCTATTCTCCGATGAACTTCCGCCATAAAGGCCTAGTTCACCTCTCACTATTGAACCCCTTTGAGGCGGGGATCGAATCCTTTACAAACACTTGGGACACACACCCACAACTTAATTGGGGGCTCCCAACTCTTCTTGAATCACCACTAGTAACAAGAAGCCTAGGTTCTCCACATGAGGAAACCCTAGGCAAAGATCTCTCAAGTGAATGAGAGGGAAATGGAAATCCGGTTGGTGAAGATGTGGATCCGGTGGTCCTCCTTCAATCCTCAAAGAATCAACAAGTTTGGGTGGAGGAGGAGGGAGATCTAGCTTGGTGGGTGAGCTCAATCAATGGAGGCTTCAATGCTGGTGGAGCTAACCCTTGGGGAAGAAAGTGAGGGGCTATTTATAGCCCCCACTCAAACTAGCCGTTTTTCTGCCCAAACTGCGACCAGCCCGGATTGCTCCGGAATTTTCCGGATCCCGGAATCATCCGGACTGATTCCGGATTGCAACAGAGAAATTCACGTTGCAGTCGGAATCATCCGTACTGAATCCGGATTGCAACAGAGAAAATCCCGTTGCAGTCGGAATCGTCCGGACTGAATCCGGATCCCGGAATCATCCGGAATAATCCGGATTGCAACAGAGAAAATCACGTTGCAGTCGGACTCATCCGGACTGAATCCGGATTCCGGACTCCTCCGGAATAATCCGGATTGCACTTTGAAAACCCTTTTTCTGGCCTGGAAAAGTTCGTTGATCTTCGATTTCTTCACCATTTCTTTGACACCGTATACGCGCTGATTTAAGACCAAATCCTTTGACAAAGTAGCACATACGGTTAGTAACTTCTTCATGTTGTTAACAAACACACAAAACAGCGAGATATCGAGAATGCACTTTAAGCAACCCACTAGAACCCGGATCTAGCCAAGAAGACCTGATCACGTACTATTACCACCTGCCGCTGAAAATCCGCCAGCTATCGGACACCCGCAAAGATCTCGAGCTACGCAAACGCGCGGCAGAAGCTTCGAGTGCGCGCCATGCGGAGCTCTCCAGAACTCAATTGACTGGGAACCGGCCCATCAAGAAGGGAAAGTACGTCTCGAAGATCGCTCACATGGACCAGGGGACCCTTAGCGAGACCAGCAAAACCATCGAGACCTCCCTCATGCATGTTGACGACGAGGGCAACGTGCACCCGACAACTCCCGCCGCCACGGTCCTGGCTGCCGCTACCTACCTACAGGCAAATCAACGCCAGAAAACGACCCCCGCGCAGAGCAACATCGCCAAGTACAAAGGGGATTAGGCATGGCCGGAGCGCCTATTGCCTCCCAAAACCGCAAGAACGCAGCAACCCCTGGAGCAACCATGAACGGTACGAGACCGGGTTTCGGACCATTGACGAAAGCATGCATTGCTTGGACGTCGCTTACTCCAGAGCAGCTATTCTTCATTTCAGTCCATCTTGAGATAAAGTCGATATATGACTCGTCTTCATATTGGACGCAACAGTTCAACTGGTTAATGCTTTTGGGGCGTTTGTACGTGCCACGGAAATGCTCAGAAAAAACCATAGCCATATCCTCCCCGCTATTCACCGTTCTTGATGGAAGTCTATTAATCCAGTCTCGCGCTCCATCCAACAACATCAGGGGCAGGAACTTCACAGCTTCCAAATATGTCCCTTTGTTAATCTGGATGGTAGTATAGTAATCTAAGAGCCATGTATCCGGATTTGTACTTCCGGTATACTTTTGATAAGTTGGCCCGACTTTGGCAAAACTAGCATGTAGATTGATGTTCTGGATCCAAGCAGTGAAACACTTTGGACCGAAATACAGATCATCTCTTTTCGCCTTATCGGCGTGTGCAGAATACCTTTGACTGAATGGACAGAGAGGGATCTACTTCTCTCTGATCCATTGTTGCGTGAATGCGCTCGTCTTGGTGTATCCCTGTATCTTCTGGCATCCTGTCCTCACGTGTTCCTTGTTCCTTGGTGGGGTTTGGGATCTCTCACGCCTGTGAGGGTGTTCGTGTCTTCCGGCTTTTTCCGTCGGGTACCTCGGAGGCGGCATTGCCTTGTCGTCTTTCTAGTTTTTGTCTTCCCGATCCTTATCGAAACGGGGTTTTGCATTGTTCTCGCCTTTCGGCGGGTGAGACCCTGTCCTGGACACTGCATCCTTGTTATCCAGGATTTTCCTGTCCTTCTTAGGATCTTCATTCTTTCCCTTTGAAGTTCCTGAATCACCGGGTTTGCTTGGATCGGGACACGTGGCAGTTTTGCATAAAGCTGAATCAGCGTGTAAGTTACCCAAACGTGCTTGGCCTCGTTGCTGCTGTTGTAATGCTTTTCCTAAGAAAGCATACAGTCCATGAAGCTTTTCTTCACTGGATTAAAGGTCGTCACTGAGGATGGGGCTTCTGCATTCTCAGCTGCAGTCTTATAGATGCGTTCGCCCTTAGTGTTTGTGCTGTTAACATGCCTTTGCCAAGACAAGTTTTCAAACCGCTGTTTAGCTGGTAGTTCTTCCGGTTTTGCGATTCCGGGTAATCTCGTGAGTTTAATACCCGATCTGTTCCGGCGCTCATATTTCTCGATTTCTTACTGCTGCAGTTTGACGAAAGCCTGGGTTTTGAGGAGGTTTTCCCGAGTACGGAAAAGATGTCGTTGTTGCCGCATTATGGCTTATCTCCTGGTTTCCAGCACTTCCGGTGGTTCGTCTCTTGCAACCGGGGTTTGAATTAGATCAATTTCGTTCTGTTCCGACATTTGGGGAACGTGCACTACTTAGATGTGTTTCTTTTTCTTCTCTGTCGTCTTTACGTCGCTACCTCCTCCGACTTCTAGGTTCTAGTTGGCTATATCAGCCAATTTATGAGTCTTTTTCTTCTAGGCCTTGGTGAATAGCTTATTGGCGGAATTTTTCTTCTTTTTGGAGAATCGAGGATTTTTCTGAGGTTCGTCTTTCGTCAATTCCTTAACAACAAGATAAGACGAACTCTTCTCGCCATCTTCTTCTTCTCTGTCCTCCTCATTAGTTGGCGGAGGTGTTTTGGAATCTTCTCCCTCGACATCCGACTTTGCTGTCGGTTTAGCCATGAGTACTTCATGAAAGGCTCCCTGCATGGATTTGATCTTTCTTTCAAAACCATCTTCATCATCATCAGAATCTTAATTGCAACATGCAGATCCGGTTTTCGGATCTAGCTTTGCTTGAAGAGCTGCTAAAATAGATTCGTCCTCCGAGCTTGTCGCCTGATTGGCGGATTCCGGGTCATCCACCTTTTTCGTGGGATCCATGTTTTCAGCCTTTTCCACGGGATTTTCGCCATTCGTGTTTTTGGCGATCTCTGATTCCATCATTCCAATGAAGTGCGATCTGGGTGCATACATCTCCTAAGAGGTAGCAAGTCCAGTCATGCTTTGGCGATATGCGTTTAATGAATCTTGGTCTGCCCCAATGTATGAATAATGCAGATCCGAGCCGACTCCGGTGTAAAGGCCGTCTTCTACTGGGCATAGGGCGTCTGGGATAAATTTACTTCCACCACGGATACCCATTGCTTCCGCATTTAAACCTATGAAAACATTAGCATATCCGATAGGAAGGATGTAAGCACTTACCAGGTGATTCCGTGCCAGCATATAGGATCTGTTGTTGATGAAGCGTCCGACGTTTTCATCGAATTCCAGACTTCTGACGGTAATCTTGTTGCCAATTCCGCCGAGTATTCCCGCTCGAACTGTGACTCCTGATGCCGCTGGCACCACGGTGGGAGCCAACTGTCGAGTTTTCTTAGTTAGGTTCATGGAAAGGGGTGCCATAAGCCTGCTGACAAAGCCGTGGGTGGAAACATGGGAGAGTGAAATGAGGACACGATTTACCTAGGTTCGATACGTCGCAACTAAGTCGGCGTTCCTACTCCTGCAATCTCACTGCTGAAGCCTGAAGTATACAAAGTAAAACATGAGTAGGATTTCGCTAACTCGGCGAGGATGAACTTCCTAGCGAATGAGCTTCTAGCTATTTGTTCTCTCTTGTCTATTCTGTCTTTCGACAGCTCCCATACGGCTTTATATAGATAGTCAGACTAAGACTTACAGGAAAGAAACCTAGAAGATTACAAAAAGTATTGCTATCCTTCGAAACTAAGGCATCCGGCTTCTTCTCCAAGCCGGACCATGTATTGGGCCGTGATCCGGGTCCTTCTAGAATTCGGCTTCCTGTCCGTCAGCTTACTGGGCCGCCCAATGGACTTTTCTCTACTGCCTATGGGCCACCCTGATAATCCGGCCTTGGGCCGATGACGAACATACCCACATTTGGAATATACCCGACATGAATCATCTCCACATCCCCGCCCCTAGTGATGGGATTCAACAAATCATCCACTAAAGTTACATGAGAGGGACCTTGTATTCCTTATGTCTCCTTGTAGAATCCAAGTATCCTCCACACATTGATGCTAGCACCATCCCCCACTCTCCAAACAAGCCCTTCTTTTAACGGAGCCACTTCTTTCACTATGGTGCTTGAAATTTAAGACAGGCCTGGTGCAGCAACAACGTCAAGAATTTTTCCGCTCGGAAAGTATTTAGCTTGCTGCTGCGCCACATGTTGCATCTCGATCGAACCGGTAAGTCAACTGGAACCCGAATTGTGATTTTATTTCTCTATCCATGGTCCTCGACGTAAAAAAGGTAGGGACTTGTTTATAGTTTTATTTTATTTTGATGTCCTGCTGTGATATGTACGTTGCTTCTATCTAAAATTAAATTGCCGCCACCAATATAAAAATCAGCAGTGAAGTAGACCCAAATAAGCTGACCCGTGAAACTCCGTCGATTGAACGTCCAAATCACTCTAATGGCGAGCACCTAAACATTGGCAACACTCACATAATAATGAAAAATGTAACTATGGATATGGCAAAACTAACAACTTTGTGGAATAACCTTGTATTCCACAAAATTGGTATGTACCAGAACTGAACGTTGACAAGCACCCATGGAGTTAGAGAGGAAAAAATTTTATCCGAAACCAAAGTTTAGGCTAGACATTTACCCAAGACCATGTGTCACCCTTGTCTCTTTTCTACACGTGCCTTATGTTAAATGATTTATTTGTCGTTTACATTTGATATTTTTGTTCTTTCTCACCCATGATTTGTTTGTCATTTACATTTCTTGATGTTTTTACCCTCCTTATCCATATTTTTCAGTCTCGTATGGGGATGTTGCTTCGCTCTTTATCAGGATGATGTTTTTACTCATACCTTTTTACCCGGTATCTTTCTTTTTTTAAGTTGAGCAGGATGATGTCGTCTACTATATGTGTCGTCCTGAGCTGAGCAGGCCTGGTGCCCGAGAGCGAGGCCGAGTCAGCACAGGGGGACATGCAGGCCGAGCTCGCATGCATGCTGATTGCTGAGACGACGGTCCGGGCGACACCGACCCGACACGTACCGCATGCCCGACACTGCCGAGGTGACGTCCTGTCTCCATCACACGACACATCCACGGATCACGTCCCACCCCTCCTCTTCTCCGGCCAACTGTCAGCTCCGGCAGCCTCGTCTGCCTCGCCGTCGTCCTCGCCGACACCACCAGGAACCGGAGGCGCTGGAACGCCGCCTCGAGGGGCGTGCTGCTGCGGTTGCCTCGCCTGCTGGAGCATGTGGACGACGTCGCGCATGGTGGGCCGCTCCACGCTCTGCTCCTGCACGCAGAGCAGCCCGACGAGCAGGACGTGCGCCGCCTCCCACGCCGGCACGTCGCCGCGCAGGCGCGGGTCCAGGATCCCGGCGACGCCTCCGTGGTCGACGCCGATGCGGGCGCGCACCCACTGCACCAGGTCCGTGCCGCCCTCCTCGCCCAGGTGCGGGCCCACCGGCCGCTGCCCCGTGACCAGCTCCAGCACCACCACCCCGAAGCTGTACACGTCGCTCTTCTCGTCCACCTTCAGCGTGTACGCGTACTCTGCATTGCCATACGTTTTTTTTTCCGTCAGAACTACCAATAAACATACGGAGTAGTACATCTGTATTCAGATTAAGTAGACGTGTGTACATGGAGAGCATGGTAGCAGCTATAGCAGATGGATTTATCCGTACTTGTGTGTTCTTTTTAGGATTCGTGGATTTGAAAGCAAATTTAGCAAAGCTATCTGTACTGGCACCGGCCGGCCGGCAAGGATCAGTATACAAAGTAAATTCAAAGTAACTAGCTAAAGCATAAACTAAAGTTGAACTTTGCGGAATCAAAAGAAAAAGTTGATCTTTGTGCTAAGTCAAAAAAAAGTTGATCTTTGTGAGCAAAGCACCCCAGGATGGATTCCTTTTGATCTGCAGGCATGCTGGTAATTTCTTGGTAGTACTTACTAAGATATGCATACATGGAGATATGCATGTCAGACTATGATTGTTAGCACTTAGCAAGCATGCATGCATGATGCCTCTCGTGAACGTACACGAAAAGGTGCTGACGGTTATACATAAACAAAACGTGCAATTAAAAACTACTGTTAGCTAGTGTCATCGGACTCATGATTAGTGTGGTCAAAAAGAAATCCCTCTCATCTTTGCGAAGGAATTCATGCATGCATGCATGCAGCAGTGAGCTACTACTAGTAGTATTTTTTTCTTTGAAGGCCGAGGTGGACATGGCATGCAGGCAGGAGATCGAGGAGCTCTTGGTTTGAGGGATCCGGTCGCGCGTAGGTCTAGTCATCGTCAGATCTTTCTTTCCTTGTCTCTTTCCTCACGATGCATCAAAAGAATTTCGACCAAGCACAGCATGCAGACACAGAAAAGGAATGATTGGTCCATGTAAGATGCAGTCTAGCTACAGTATCTGGCCATTGCGTTGCTGCCATATGCCAACGCGAACGCATGTCGTAGTACGAGGATTGGACCATTTGATTGTGCATGAAGTACGTAAATTTAACTAAGAATTGATCGTGACAGCAAACGGTAGGGTATCTACGTACCTGGCGCGATGTACCCGTAGGATCCGGCGATGGCGGACATGCACTCCGACGCGGCGCCGTTCCCACCGTGCCGGAGGTACTTGGCGAGCCCGAAGTCGGCGACGTGCGCCTCCATGGCGCCGTCCAGGAGGATGTTGTTCGACTTCACGTCCCGGTGCAGGATCGGCGGCGAGCAGTCGTGGTGCAGGTAGCACAGCCCCATCGCCGCCTCCGTCGCCACCCGCACCCGCGTCGCCCACGTCATCGGCCTCGCCTCGCCGTCGCCGCCGTGCAGCATGTCGCCCAGGCTGCCGTTCACCATGTACTCGTACACCAGCAGGTTGCTCCTGCTGCTCTTGCCCTTGCCCTTGCCCCTACCCTGCCTGTCGGGGCAGCAGAAGGCCAGCAGCCGCACGATGTGCCGGTGCCGGATCTTGCCCAGCGTCCGCACCTCTGCCGAGAACCCGCCGTCGCCGCCGTCACCGTCCACGCCCGCGGCGATCCGCTTCACCGCCACGAGCTCCCCGCCGGGCATCGTCCCGCGGTAAACCACCCCGGCGCCGCCGCGACCCACCACGCGGTTCTCCTTCACGCACGCCATCACGTCCCTCCACCCGAACGACACCTTCTGGAACGCCGTCATCCGCCACCCGCCGCTCTCCTGCCTCTGCCGCCTCCTCTGCATCGCTGACCGCGTCGTCGCCACCGCTGCCGCCGCGAACGCCACGGAGCACGCCAGCAGCCCCAGTGCCGCCGCGAGCTTCAGCCGCGCACCCCACACGGACGACGCGCTCGTCGCAGCCTTGCCGCCACCACCGTCCGGCCAGAGCTGCGGCCCAGACGTTGTCAGGTCGCAGGGGCTGGACTCAGCCATCCCGCACAGCCGCGGGTTGCCGGCGAACGACGTGGCGTTGAAGTAGGCGAACTGCCCGTCCCGCGGCACGCGCCCAGACAAGTCGTTATGGGAGAAGTCGGCCGCGGTGAGGCTCTTCATCCCGCCTATCTCGTGCGGCACGGCGCCAGCGAGCTGGTTCCAGGACACGTTCAGGTAGTTGAGCACCTTGATCCGCTCCAGTGCCACGCCCGGGATGGCGCCGGACAGCTGGTTCACGCTCAGGTCCAGGTACGTCAGCGATGCGCAATCGCCGATCTCGCCGGGAACCGAGCCGGTGAGGTTGTTGCCGCTCAGGTCCAGCTTCAACAGCCGCTTCAGCCCACCGACCTCTTTTGGGATCATGCCGGCGAGACGGTTGCCCCCGAGAGAAGCGTCTGCAGCGACAAGAAGCTGCCGATGGACGCCGGCAGCGAGCCGTTGAACCTGTTGCTCGACAGGTTCAGCAACGACAACACGTTATTTTTCATCGCTGTCGCCGGTGCGGGTGAAGGAATATGGCCGGTGAGGTAGTTGCTCTGCAGCTCGACGGTGGTGAGCGCCGGCAGGTAGAGGAATCCGCGTGGGAGCTCGCCGGTGAGGTAGTTCTGTCCAAGGCGGACCCGCGTGAGCGTCGTGCATGCGCCGAGCCCGTCCGGCACGGTGCCGAAGAGGAAGTTGTCGAGGAGGATGAGGATCTGGAGCTGCCCCCGCGCGCATAGCCACCGCGGTATCTCGCCCGTCAGCCTGTTCGTCGAAAGGTCCACCTCCCGGAGCGGAGCCACGCGGCCGAGCGCCGCAGGGATGGCGCCCGTGAAGTTGTTCTGCCACAGCTTGAGCACCTCCAGGTGCTCGAGCTCGCCGAGGAAACTCGGGATGCCGCCCCGGAAGCGGTTGATGAACATGTTGACCAGCCTAAGCTCCCGCAACGCAGCGAGCTCGGGCGGGACCTCCCCGGCGAGCGCGTTGTTAGAGACGTCGAGGAAGCGGAGCGCGGTGAGGTTGCCGAGCTCCGGTGGGATCGTGCCATTGAGCTGGTTCGTCTGCAGGTACAGCGTGTCGAGCATCACGAGGCTGCCCAGCGCCGGCGGGATCCCGCCTGTCAGGCCGCAACTTGCGAGGTCGAGGTGGACGAGGTTCGCGAGGCGCCCGAGCTCGGGCGGGATGCCACCGTCGAACTGGTTGAAGTAGCCTAGGAAGAGCCGTTTCAGCGCGGCGAGACGGCCGAGCTCAGGCGGGATGGCGCCGGCGAGGCTGTTGCCAGCGAGGGAGAGGAACTCGACGGCCTGTAACCGGCCGAAGGTAGTGCCTGGAATAGCGCCGGAGAAGAAGTTGCCGCCGAGGTCGAGGTGGACGAGCGTCTCGTAAGGCAGTGCCCGGGGGAGCGGGCCGCCGAGGTCGTTGTCGTAGAGGTCGAGCACGCGGAGGGAGGACATGGCGGCGAGGTCGAGGCGCTGCAATGTGCCGTTGAACTGGTTGTTGGAGAGGTTGAGGTGGCGGAGGCTGTGGAGAGAGGCGAGGGACGCGGGCAGCTCGCCGGAGAGGGAGTTGGAGGAGAGGTCGAGGTGGCGGAGGGCGGCGAGGCCGGCGACGGCCGGGGAGAGTGCGCCAGAGAGGTTTCGGGCGGCGAGGTCGAGCGAGACAACGTTGTCGAGGTTGTCGCAGGTGACGGACGGCCAGGAGTGGCATAGGGCGGCGTGGTTGGCGAGCGTCCAGGTGACGTGTAGAGCTGGTGGCGGAGGAGAGAAGGAGTTCCTGATGGCGACCAGGACGGCGGCCTGCTGCTCCAAGTCCAGGGCCATGGCGAGGTGATGGAGAGAGAGCACTGTGAGCAGCAAGGAGAGGACGTGAGCGGCCATTGGATGGATCGAGGTACCTAGCTAGTTAGTTGGGTGAGCGAGAGAGTGAGGAATGAAACTGGGAAGGGACGATGTGTTCTCTGCTTGCCCTGCAATGATGATGGGTAGGAGTACTTGACTAGCCTGCTAGCTCGAGAGAGGGCAGCTCCATGGATGGATAGAAGGAAGCTTTTGCTTTTGCTTTTGCCTTTGGCTTTGATCAGAGAGGGTCACCGTCGATGCAACGATGGCTTTCTCTTCTTTTGGAGGCGAAAGCGAAAGCCATCGAGTGCTCTGCTCCCTGCTCTGTTCTGTTCTACTCTGCTCTGCTCTGCTCTGGGAATGTTTGGCCTCAGTCTCGGGCAGCAGCCTCGGCAGATTTCGTAGTACAGTACAACCGTTGAGTAAAGAAATTCAACCGTGTATTTTCGTTAGAAAAGGTACCCTTTTATCAGGCTTCGTGCTAGTCCCTCCAATGTTGTATTTTCCAAGAATCTTTTTAACATGGATGCATTTTTTTTTGAGATCACTTGATGCATGGATGCAACATGGTAGAAAACATTTGCCGACCTTGGCAGGATGAAATGATAGAGAGTAACTATTTATGATGATCTTTCGTTCGACACTAGACGTAGTAGCGCCCTTCGCTGCGCCGTCTTCAGATCATTCTTGGGTTGACTTGTTTTGTGCTTCAGTGTTTTGTTTTGGTCATCTTTTCTATCACATTGTGGCCAGCTTCGTAGTAAACCAGCCGAAGTAAATCTTATCTTATGTGAGTATTCATGAGAGAGCGGCCGGGGAACATACATGATGCATTCCCGATTCCCCACATATGTGTGTGGCTCCATGGGTATTGGTGTGTGGGTGAGATGAGCCTGTTGGAGAATGGCGTTGTGAACAACGGAGCAGACGATAAGAAGACCAGGGAACAAGATTGTATAGGCATGCTTAGCCACGTCAGCGGACATGAGCTCAACCGTGTGATTTTTAGAGTAATGCTACACCTACGGGACAAACTTACGGAATAAGCTTACGGGATTAGATGGGTGGTTTCAGGGAGTGGGTCCTGCAGCGAATATCAAGGGGTGGAGAAGTAATCGGATTAGACCACGTATGTCCGTAGCAGTTTTCGTAGCCCAAATTGTCCGTAAGCCTAGTATTTCCGTGATTTTTATCCTACTGTGTGTTTCGATTGGCCACTACCCTATTTTTTCATGACAAAGCAGACATCGTCATGAGATGCTCGAACAGATCAAACTCGGAAATCTAGTGATGGATATATCATAGGTACAAATAGACACCATATTTTGTCGAAAAGAATCCTCCATGGAAACTTCAACATAACTGAATATTTATGGGTACATGTCAATGGTCCAAACATATAATAAATTTAGTGGAAAAGAGTACCCTGTAGAACATGAAACGTCCTATTGTAACACAACACCACTAAGTAAATGTGGCCTTTGAATTCGAAATTTGCAAGATCTGATTTTAAAATTCAAAATAAAGTGAAGGCCTCCAAAAGGAACGGAGATAATTTGTGTATAGAAATTAAAACGTGCAATCATCCATTTGCTGAAGAAGTTGGCCCATAAGCTCTTGACTAAATAAATAAATATAAAGCAACACAGAATATAGTATTTCAGACATGAAAACCCGGTGAAGATCTATCAAGAAAATATTGATTAATATTATCGAACCTCTAGGAATTTTCTCCATATTCACACTAATGATTGTTATAACGAATTTGTCTCGGACATGGGCATGTACACAAGAGGTACTCCCTCCTTCTCAAATTACTTTGCGTATTTTTTTTTATCAAAGTCAAACTTTGCCAACTTTGACTAAGCATATAGAAAAAGTAATAACATCAAAATTAGCAAGTCAGTATTATTAGAATCGCTATGAAATATATTTTCTTACAATATGCATTTTATATTGTACGCATTGATGTATTTTTCAAAATACTTGGTCAAATTTTATAAAGTTTAACTTTGATAAAAGATACTATGCAATGCAATTTGAGAAGGAGGGAGTACCCGACAATGTGCATTCATGAAATAAAAATTGCACCTTTTTAGATCGAAGACCACAAAGCACCTGGAATTTTCTCCCCACAAGTTAGGCTGGTGCCAATGCACCACGCACTATTCACGGGCTATAGCCCCGCCACGTCACCTTTTTTCACCACTCTCACGCCACTCTCGCGCCACTCTCACAGCATGGTGCCAGTGCACGGGCTATATCCCACACTATCACACTCCTCTCCCCACTATCGCCCGGCCTATCGCCCCCATTGGCACCGCGTCGCCCCGCTATCGCCCCTCACTCTCGCCCGTGACAGGCGTTATCGCCTCGCTAGCGCGGGCGATAGCGGCCGTTACAGCCCAGTCTCGCCGGGCGAGCTGGCTGCCGCCCGGGCGGGCGCTATCGCCTGGCCTCTCGCCTCCTATCGCCCGTGGCGGGGCGGTAAGCCCACTCTCGCCTCCCACTAACGGCTGCGTTGGCACCAGCCTTATATACTGCCCAACAATTAGGTTCATGTATTCTTTTATCCACGCAATTGTTAGGAATTTAGGCAATTTACAGATTAAATTAATCCAAGTATAAATCACGAGCATGACGTAAACATACTGATAATTAACCATATTCATGCATACTAGATTGACAGTAGACACATCTATGCAAACTACTAGTATCGCACACATGAAAATAACAAGGGCAGGGATAAACGTATTATACCCTGAGACCGGCCAGTTGGCAGTAGACGTAGCAGTGGCGGCAGCAGCGGCGGCGGCGGCAGCAGCGGTGGTGGCCTCAGCAGCAGCAGCGGCCTCGGTGGCAGCAGTGGCGGCAGCAGCAGCTCGTTCGGCTTCGGTGGCCATGTTGACGATGAGGTAGTAGTCGAAGTAGACGTACGGCAGCGAGCAGTCGCGTCGGAGACGCTCCCCAAAAACCTAATCGCCCCTCTCCCGTACAGGATCTGGAGAGCCGGGGTTTCGGAGTCCTGCTCTCCCGTCGGCCGTGTACGCGGTAGACGGGATGGGATCATCGGAGGCAGCAACAGAGAGAGGAACGACAGTGAGCGCAGAGCGTATGAGTTGTGTGTTTGTGTCCGCCCCTGCGACCTCAATATATAGGCACGGCCGGGTAGGAGAACGGTCAGCTCACAAATCAATTTGGCGTTTACTACAGCCGTTACCACGTAATCAATGCGCCGTTTCACTGCACGCGGTTAACACGTGATCAATGCGGCGTTTTACTGCGCGCGGCTGTTACCAAAATAAATGTGACGCAATAGACAGCAATCATGGCGTGTCTGTTGACTCTCCGTTTCCAACTGCCAAAAAAGGCATCGGCTCGGCTCATTCCCGCAACCCGCAACCCGCGGCGCGTCGTGACGTGTCGTGGCGAGGCGGGCGGCGGAGGAGCGCGCGTGTGGAACACCTCCACTACTCCTCTCTCTTCATACCAACTCACACCAGTGGGGAGAGAGCTCACCTTATAAACTGGTGCAAAACTCTCCCAACTAGCAATATGGGACTAAACTCCCACCATTTGCTATGGCAGCATGGGCCTTTGGGATTAAATAGAAATTGCCTAATGGGCTCTGCAGCACATCCGAATTTCAGCAATCCCCCACCAGATCCCGAAGACCCATGGTGTTGTCCTCTGTTCCATTCACTGTTTTTATATACCGGCATTTTCAGTGGAGACCCGTTAAGGTTGAACATCCACCTAGAACAAGTAGCAGCACTACATCACAGCTGAACAATAGACTATGCCTTGAATGGTTAGTTTGGCGTAAAATAGTTTCACTAAATGTCTTGCCAGTACTAGGCTGTAAGCCCGGCAATTCGACCCATGGGTACGTCCGTCCATGGGCACCCGATCCGACTAGATAGGGTTTGGGTCGCCAACTTCGCCCATGGGTAAGACCCATGGGTGACCCGATTAGTCGTGGGTAGGGTACGAGTACAAGGTTATACCCATGGGCAACCCGATGGGTCGCCCGATTATTATTAATGATCACATAAATTTTAAATATACATTATAGTTGATATATTTTGTGTAAATACACTACAAGTAACATATCTAAACCTAACAGCTAGCCAACTCAACTCTTGTACACCACTAGCATCAATAACCATTTGGTTTGGCCCATTATTGTACATATAAACTAACTAGAATAATTATTTACTAACTTTATTTTATCGCATTTCATTTACGGAAAAGCAAAACTTTGACCCGATGGGTTACCCGATAGAGTCGACGACCCGATGGGCATGGGCATGGCCATGTCCTAGCGCCCATGGGCAGGATCGTGGGCAGAGATGCTTGCCCGTTTAACAAATGGACATGGGTTTGGAATTGGTCGACCCGACCAAACCCGACCCGATTGCCAGGCTTACTAGGCTGCCGAAGGCTGGCCCCTCGGGTGGAGCATATTAGTCATACTCCTGGCCTATTCATGAACTTATTAGAGATCACCCAATCTCATAGACTGTGACCAGCAGTCAGGATCATATAAGTGTGTTCCTCCAAAGATCGCTCTGTAGGATAGCATCTTGCTTATACAAACCTTGGAACACATTAAGACAAAAGTCAACCTACCATACAGCTTTTGAGAGTACTGCATCTCCAGTGGAGTGGGTTAGTAAAAATTACTCTCCTCAGTTAACTACTAGCTTGTTTTCCCAGGTCCCACTTCACGGGATCTCCGATCACATAGGTTGGGTTACTGCCATGGCAACTCATGTGGGTCTCATACCCATCTCCCTCGATGCACTTTCTATCACAACACGTGATAGCCCTTTAGTAAAGGGATCTGCCAGATTCTTAGCCGACTGGATATAATCCACCGTTATCCCTCCGAAGTTTCTTAAATGTCTGACAGCTTTTAATCTCATTTTTATGTGCTTTGTGGACTGTGCATTGTCCTTTGAACTCTTCACCTTGACAATTACTGTTTGATTGTCACAGTTCATAAGGATAGCCGGTACTGGCTTTTCAACCACAGGCAAGTCCATCAAAAGATCTCGAAGCCATCCTGCTTCGACACTAGACGTGTCTAATGTTGTTAATTATGCTTCCATTGTCGATCTCGTTAAGATCGTTTGCTTGCAAGACTTCCAGGAAACAACACCACCTCCAAGGGTAAACACATACCCCGTTGTGGCTTTCATCTCATCAGCATCAGAGATCCAATTCGCATCACAATAACCTTCAAGTACCGAAGGATATCCACTGTAGTGAAGTCCATAGTTCACGGTACCTTTCAGACAGCGCATAATTCTTTCTACAGCGTGCCAATGCACATCACCCGGATTGGAAACAAACCGGCTTAGTTTGCACACAGCAAACATGATGTCAGGCCTCGTAGCGCTCCCTAGGTACATGTGTGAACCAATTACTTGAGAGTACCTCAGCTGATCCTTAGCTGTGCCTTCGAACTTTCGAATCCGCACACTAGAATCATATGGCGTTGGAGAAGTTTTGCAGTCCGAATATCCAAAACGACTCAAAACCTTCTCAACATAATGGGATAGCAGAAGTGTAATCCCACCCTCATTGTCTCTCAATAACTTGATGTTCAAAATAACATCAGCCACACCAAGATCTTTCATCTCAAAGTTCTGGGATAGAAATGACTTAACCTCATTGATTACTTTGAGGTTGGTCCCAAATATCAGTATGTCATCAACATACAAACACAATATAACTCCTTTGCCCCCACCATGGCGATAGTATACACATTTGTCAGCTTCATTAACAACAAAGCCAACAGATGTTAAAGTTGTATTGAACTTCTCATGCCATTGCTTAGGTGCTTGTTTCAGCCCATATAAAGATTTCAGTAACTTACACACATTTCCTTCTTGACCATCTAACACAAAGCCATCTGGCTGTTGCATATAGATTTCCTCGTCTAACTCTCCGTTTAGCAAAGCCGTCTTAACATCCATCTGATGGACGAGAAGACCATGCGAGGCCGCCAACGAGAGTAATACTTGAATGGTGGTCAGTCTGGCCACAGGTGAATAAGTATCAAAAAAATCTTCATCTTCTTTCTGGGAGTAACCCTTGGCCACAAGTCTAGCCTTGTACTTTTCAATCGTACCATCAGGCCTAAGCTTCTTTTTGAACACCCACTTACATCCTAATGGTTTACAACCATAAGGACGTTCAGTGATCTCCCACGTTCCATTAGCCGTGATGGAATCCATCTCGCTACGGACCGCTTCTCTCCAGTAGTCAGCATCTGGAGATGCATAAGCTTCTGAAATAGAAGTGGGAGTATCATCCACAAGGTACACAAGGAAATCATCACCAAAGGACTTTGCAGTCCTCTGTCTCTTGCCCCTACCAAGGGTTTCCTCGTCATCCTTCTCAGGATTCTCATCATGTGTTTGTTCATAATATTCCATAGGAATGGCAGGTTCAGGAGTCTCCTCTGATTCCTGTCTAGAAGTGCTTTGCATATCTCTCATAGGAAAAATATCCTCAAAGAATGTAGCATCTTTAGACTCCAAAATCGTACCGACCTTCATGTCAGGTACCTCAGATTTCACTACTAGAAATCTACAGCCAACGCTATTCTTAGCGTATCCCAAATTAACGCAATCCACGGTCTTTGGTCCAAGTTTACGCTTTTTGGGGATCGGCACATTGACTTTCGCCAAACAGCCCCAAGTACGTAAGTACGAGAGTGTTGTTTTTCTCTTCTCCCATTGCTCATAGGGAGTGACCTCATTGTCTTTCGTCGGAACTTTATTCAGGACATGACATGATGTCAATATAGCCTCCCCCACCATGCCTTGGATAAACCTGATGTATCTAACATGGCGTTAACCAAATCTGTTAGAGTACGGTTTTTCCGTTCGGCAACCCCATTTGACTGAGGTGAATAGGGAGGCGTCCTCTCGTGAATAATGCCATGTTCCACACAGAAAGAGTCAAATTCATTAGAGAAATACTCTCCACCACGATCTGACCGGATTCGTTTAATTTTCTTTTCAAGTTGATTCTCAACTTCTGCCTTATAGATTTTAAAGTAGTGTAGAGCCTCATCTTTAGTGTTTAACAGATATACATAGCAAAACCTAGTGGAATCATCTATTAACGTCATGAAGTATCTCTTTCCACCTTTAGTCAACACACCATTCATCTCACAGAGATCAGAAGGTATGACTTCTAATGGCGCCAAGTGTCTCTCCTCCGCAGCCTTGTGGGGCTTGCGAAGTTGCTTTGCTTGTACACACGAATGGCACTTAGAACCTTTGGCTAAAGTGAAACTTGGAATTAAATTTAGTTTTGCTAAACGCGTCATGCAACAGAAACCAACGTGACAAAGACGTGAATGCCAAACTTCTGTTTCATTAATACTCGAATGAATATTGTTCACGACTTTATTACAGAAATCAGCGAGGGAAAAGCGGAACAGACCGCACTCATACCCTTTTCCAACAAACAGTCCATATTTCGTTACAACTACTTTATTGGACTCGAAAACCAACTTAAATCCTTCTCTACATAGAAGGGAGCCACTAACGAGATTCTTCTTGATGGCGGGGACATGCTGCACGTTCTTGACCTGCACGATTCTTCCCGAAGTAAACTTCAGATCGACCGTGCCAACACCAAGTACAGAAGCACTTGCGCCGTTCCCCATCAATACGGACCCGTTCCTTCTGACCTGATAATAAGAAAACAATGAGATGTCAGCACACACATGAATGTTTGCACCTGTGTCAATCCACCAATCAGTAGACTGACAAACTGACAATACAGTAAACAAATTACCATACCCATATGCCCCATTCTCATTGTTGCTCATGATCATGTTGACAGCCTTGGAATCCTGTCCTGGCTTCACATACTTCTTTGGGCACTTCACAGCCCAGTGTTCCAGTAAACCACAAGTGAAGCAGCCATCTTTCTTCTTATCCTTCTTGAAGGTCTTCTTAGCCTTCTTCTTGAAGTCGGTATTCTGCTGGACACCAGTCCTCGTCTTGTTCTTGTGGGAGTTGTAGTTCTTCTGTACCATATTGGCCGCAGAAGTCCCTTCGTTCCCTTTTCCATGCGAGTCCTTTGCCCTCGAATTCTGCTCAACACTCAGATGGCCGATGACATCCTCTACTGAGAATTCACGCCTCTGATGTTTCAGAGTAGTGGCAAAGTTCCTCCAGGAATTAGGCAGCTTGGCGATGATGCATCCCGCGACATACTTGCCCGGTAGCACGCACTTGAGAATTTCAAACTCCTTAGCGATGCACTGTATCTCATGAGCCTGCTCTAAAACAGAACGGTTTTCGACCATTCTATAGTCATGGAACTGCTGTACACTGTACATCTCGCTGCCAGCATCGGTTGCGCCGAATTTGGATTCGAACGCCTCCCACAAGTCCTTGGCAACCCGCACATGTAAATATGCATCAACAAACTTCTCTCCGATCACGCTTAGAACGCATCCAACAAAGACGACGGTGGCATCCCTAAACGCCTTCTCCTGTTCAGGAGTAATCGTTCCCGTGGGAGTGACACCGTCGACCCAGAACACGTTCATAGCCGTGAGCCATAAGAATGTTTTAGTCTGCCAACGCTTAAAGTACGTCCCCGTAAACGGGTCTGGTTTCACTGCCGTAGCAAAACCATGAATCGAAAATTTCCTACACATATTAGGTTTTTGGATTGTTAGGAATTTAGGCAATTTACCTATTAAATTAATCCAAGTATAAATCACGAGCATGACGTAAACATACTGATAATTAACCATATTCATGCATACTAGATTGACAGTAGACACATCTACGCAAACTACTAGTATCGCACACATGAAAATAACAAGGGCAGGGATAAACGTATTATACCCTGAGACCGGCTAGTTGGCAGTAGACGTAGCAGTGGCGGCAGCAGCGGTGGCGGCGGCAGCAGCGGTGGCGGCCTCAGCAGCAGCAGCGGCCTCGGTGGCAGCAGTGGCGGCAGCAGCAGCTCGTTCGGCTTCGGTGGCCATTTTGACGATGAGGTAGTAGTCGAAGTAGACGTACGGCAGCAAGCAGTCGCGTAGGAGACGCTCCCCAAAAACCTAGTCGCCCCTCTCCTGTACAGGATCTGGAGAGGCGGGGTTTCGGAGGCCTGCTCTCCCGTCGGCCGTGTACGCGGTAGACGGGATGGGATCACCGGAGGCAGCAACAGAGAGAGGAACGACAGTGGGTGCAGAGCGTATGAGTTGTGTGTTTGTGTCCGCCCCTGCGACCTCAATATATAGGCACGGCCGGGTAGGAGAACGGTCAGCTCACAATTCAATTTGGCGTTTACTACAGCCGCTACCACGTAATCAATGCGCCGTTTTACTGCGCGCGGTTAACACGTGATCAATGCGGCGTTTTACTGCGCGCGGCTGTTACCAAAATAAATGTGACGCAATAGACAGCAATCAATATGACGTCTCATATTATTGGCGTGTCTGTTGACTCTCCGTTTCCAACTGCCAAAATAATTCCAACTGTCAAAATAAAGGCATCGGCTCGGCTCATTCCCGCAACCCGCGACGGGACGAGGCGGCCGGAGGAGGAGGAGGAGGAGCGCGCGTGTGGAACACCTCCACTACTCCTCTCTCTTCATACCAACTCACACCAGTGGGGAGAGAGCTCACCTTATAAACTGGTGCAAAACTCTCCCAACTAGCAATGTGGGACTAAACTCCCACCATTTGCTATGGCAGCATGGGCCTTTGGGATTAAATAGAAATTGCCTAATGGGCTCTGCAGCCCATCCAAATTTCAGCAGCAACACACATCACATCAAAATAAATCAAACCGTGTAGAAAGGCCAACCATTCTTCTCTAAGATCTTGTAACGGAAAAATGTCAAAAGTACACCAAAATGGGTAATCAAAAGGGAAACTATTTGTACAGAGAGTGAAAAATATGATGAGTACAATGGTAAAGGGAAAGCATGCACAGTTAGGACCTGAATCCTCAGCTTGGTGTTAAGAGAAATTGTGGGTCTAAACTTACAAAATTAGGATTATTTTCCATCGATGGGTGCAAAGCACTACTAGTAGAAAGAGAAATGCCCAAAAAATCTGCAACGTCAAGAGCGTGATGATGCAACTTATAGTAGCTAGAGGAAGATAGTGGACCAACTTAGGGTAGTGTGATACAGGGGAACGCTGTCCGGCATAAAATCTAGAGCTACTTCAGAGCGTGGAAGTGAATTCGAGCACACGCACGCTACACCAAAAAAAATGAAATTCCTCATGTAAGATAGCTTTTAGATTTAATATAAATAAGATAATTCAAATGCTGGCACACGATGTGGAACTGTCAAAATCAAAACATACACAAACAAAATACTTCCATCCAGTCTCAATACCCTCCACTCAATTTATGAAGGTGATTGGAATGCTTTTTCCAGCGCTGGATTTGCCTAGTGGTGGCAAACAAAAGACAAGCAAACCTTTATATAGATAATTTGTAATGTCAAACACCTACACTCGCAGGGGCCTTGGGCCATGATTACCATCATAAAAATATAAGAAACTAAATGTAAAATAGTCGTTAAACTGGTCAGTATTACCTTTTTTTCTTGTAGATGATTCGCAGGTAGACCCAAAGATAAGTCCTAAAGATTGAGAAAAAATAGGATGAAGCCAAGCATTGCGAGATTGAAGTTGATGTATAGAACACGTTAAAATTCTTGCATAGCTATTAGCGTATTTCTTAACCTTAACATGCTCAATCCACAACCTTCTGATTTGGGGCAAAGAAAGAACAGAGTTTATTTTATGAGATAAAAAAAACCTAATCAGAACTGTTGAGCTCAATTTTCTTGGAAGAGTACACACGTATATAGTAAGATATGGTATTTCTTTGTCGGTTCAACATAGATGAGTGACATACATATCCATTTCAAAGTAGATAATTCAAAAAAAAAGTGATATAATTGGCAACGAATGAGTTTCCTAAGTCTAGCTGAAATTTATCTTGAAACAACATGAGTTTCGCGCAAGTCGTTCGCAAGCTGCAAACTATATAAGAAAAAGGAAATCTTGTTTCCAATCATATTTTAACTCTTTTCCATAATTGATGTTTATGGAAATATGATGGACGAATAAACCTGACACATAAAATTAGCCATTGTTCTATTTTAATCCTTCTACACAAATTACTTCACTCCTTCTTCCAAAGCTAGGAGGGGGCAGTGGCCCCCCTAACCTCTACGTAGCTCCGTCCGTTACATTTTTCTTTGAAGGCTGAGGTGTACATGGCATGCAGGCAGGAGATCGAGGAGCTCTTGGTTTGAGGGATCCGGTCGCGCGTAGGTCTAGTCATCGTCAGATCTTTCTTTCCTTGTCTCTTTCCTCGCCATGCATCAAAAGAATTTCGACCAAGCACAGCATGCAGACACAGAAAAGGAATGATAAATGATTGGTCCATGTAAGATGCAGTCTAGTTACAGTATCTGGCCATCGCATTCGCGTTGCTGCCATATGCCAACAGGTTGAAGTAGCCTAGGAAGAGCCGTTTCAGCGCGGCGACGAGGCTGTTGCCAGCGAGGGACCCTTTTATCAGGCTTCGTTGTAGTCCCTCCAATGTTGTATTTTCCAAGAATCTTTTTATGCACTATCAATCCTAATTCTATTTTGGACACTACAAACAATATACTACATGTAAATGATAATTTTTGTAATGGTACACAAAGCTTGACAAGGAGCATTGGGGGGAGGGCACAATTGAAAAAAAAATGATCGTCTGGGGAGGCCAAAAGCTCTAAATTTTCTATTTTAATCCTTCAACACAAATTACTTCACTCCTTCTTCCAAAGCTGGGAGGGGCCAGTGGCCCCCTACCTCTACATAGCTCCGCCTATTACATTATGCAATGGTTTTCCATTATTCATATCAATAAAACAATACCACAGTCTGAAGGGTTGTCCGTATTCTCAAATATATATATCAACAAAAAAAGGGAGAAGCAACCATTGATGACCCACAAGTATAGATCATTTATCGTAATACTTTCAATAAATAAGAGTGTCGAACCCAACGAGGAGCAGAAGATATTGACAAGCAGTTTGGATAGAGAATTTACCGTAAACACTAGCAAATAGATTTTTGGTGGTTTTGGATATAGCAGATAAATAAATATGCGAGTAAATAAAATGCAGTAATAATAATTGCAGCGAGTGGTCCAATCCTTTTGAGAGTAAAGGCCAAGTCGGTTGTTTTACTTATGGTGACTAAACGTTCTCGAGGACACATAGAAATCTCGTCAAGTGTTTTCGCTTCGTATAGTTGATTAATATTTATTGTTTTGATAGGTGTTGTGAGGGTGAACCTTGCTAATGCACCGCCCAACAAGGAATAATACATACTTGTGATTATACCCCTCATAAGCATCCGCAAATATAAGAAGTAATTAAGATAAATCTAACTACATACTTAAACTCTGGGACCCTACACTCCCTCGTACATCGATTTTCTAACGGGGGTTTAGGTTTCTGTCACTCTGACAACCCCACAATTAGTAACCAAATACGCAATGCATCCCTCTAGGCCCATAAAGGTGAAGTGTCATGTAGTCGACGTTCACATGATATTACTTCAACATAAATCCACAACTTAAATATCAAACCATATAGATATTACTTCAACATAAATCCACTACTAACATCATGACTTCTCACATGTCCCCAAGAACTAAACGAACTACTCACGAGACATCATATGGATGATAATCAGAGGTGATATAATGGTGAATTACAATCTGGTCATAAAATGCAAACACCAATAAATCTCACAAGCATCAACTACTAACTAGTAATCCACACCGGGAGAGAGATCTAGTGGAAAACAGATAAAGATCCCTAATTGTTACGGCGGGATGAAGGTGGATGATGAGGGTGACGGTGCTAGTGGTGAGGAAGATGACGATGATGATCTTGATGAAGCCCAGAGTGATGACGGTGACGATGGCGACGAATTTCCCTCTCAGAGGAGGAATTTCCCCGGCAGATTTCTCCCTGCCGGAGAGCTTTTCTCTCTGTGTTGGTCTCCGCCCCGAGGCGGCGGCGGAATATTTCCTCGATGATGTTCTGGGGCTTAGAGTTCCCAGGGGGTCAAGTACGCTAAAGGGTTTCACCATAGGTGGGCCACGGTGGCCACACCACCTGGCGGCGCGGCCAGGGGGCGCGCCACCCCATGGTGTGGGCCCCTTGTGGGCCCCCTCTCGATCCTCTTCTAGCTAGCCTTCTCTTCTGAACTTCTTAAACGTCTCCGGTGTTCCCCCTCTTCTTATGATATTCTGAAATAGGGTGCCATGACGGTGCTTTCTTCCATCAGATTCCTGGTCCCGGTGTTTATTCTCCAGTAATTATCAAGCATGCAAAATAAGATGAAATAACATAAGTAATGCATCACAACATGAAATATATCGATGAATAACAGAAAATAACAATATAAAATAGTGATGCAAAATGGACGTATCAACTCCCCTCAAGGTTATACCTCGCTTGTCCCCAAGCGAAACTAAACTCGGTAAACATGACCACGGGTTTATGGAGTGAGGTGTCGATAAATAAAATACGCACGAGAATCATCACATCTATCAATATTTGATCAGAATCTTTATATTAGAGCTTATATTGCAAAGTTTAACATGATCAATCATAACAATTTCTTTGCAATCATTGAGAACTTTCAAAGTGGTATTCATTCAGATAAAAAATAGTTGTACTAAACAAGGAAGAATAAAGGACATGATTGAGTAAATCAACATATGAATGGATGGATCACAACAACTCGAATGCTTGCTCAAGAAAGAAAGGAGTAGGTTTACTGACTCAACATAACAGTAAAAGATAGGACCTTCGCAGAGGGAAGCAGGGATCACTCATGTGCTAGTGCTTTTTATTTTGTAAACAGAGGTATAAAATGTTCGACACTCCTCCCAACCTTTCTTACGCAAACCATGGCTAACTGAATCCTTGGGTGTCTGCCAGCAATCAAATACCATGGAGGGGTGTCTAATTTTTAGGGGTAGGTGTGTATGTCTATGTCAGCGAATGGCAAACACAAAATATAGTACATCACATACTAACTAGACCTTACAAGAGAGGCTCCCATTGAAGGACGCTAACTGAAATCAGCAGATCATCCCTCTTCTATTTTGCTTACACAATCATGCTTTGACTGATAAATCAGAGGCAAAAATAGTGAAGATAATTTGTTGTAATTAAGTTTGGGGCTGGGCACCCCGCTGCCAGCTCTTCTAGCATTTGGATAAGCTGATGAAGCCACTAGTCCATGTGTATAAAGTCCAATCAGCAAGTGAGATAAAGATTCTCTATTTGCGTCCTCATGAGCTAAAACATGAACACAAAACGGGTGTAATTTGAAGGTTTTAAAGGTAGCACACAAGTAATTTACTTGGAGTGGCGGTTAAATACGACATACAAGTAGGTATGGTGGAGACAAATGGCATGGTTTCTGGCTCAAGGTTTGAATGCACGAGAAGTATTCCCTCTCAGTACAGGTTTTTGGCTAGCAATGTTGGGTAGCAAGCATAAGAGTTGAGGGAAAACAAAAAACCATATATATGGTAAAACCAATCATGCAATCTTTCTTGGAAGTACAAACAATCTTCACTTGAGAATACTAAGATTATGAGCCAACAAGAAAGAAATATCATGGAATAATATATCTACATGCAACTCCCTCTTTTCTACTTAAGCCTCAAAGTATTGTTGCTACTGACCAATGCTAAGTTTTCCAAAACCAACTAGATTAACTTGATGCTCAAATATTGATACCAATACTAATAACAAGGTCAACCATATAACAGAAATTGCAAGCTAAAATAAAGTGTAGACGACGATGAAACTTCTCATTAATATTCCATAACGGCAACTCAAACCAAAGGATACAACGAAAACCAACTAGAGAGTGATACCTCCATACTGCAAACCATCCTATATGATATTTCCTCTACTCATGATATGACTCTACTAAAAGGTAAAAAGGTGAAAGATAAAGGTGTGATACCGCGTCAGTCCCCCGTGCTTGGGACAAGCCAAGGGGATGCCAATACCAATGATGAATTAATTCTTTCGTGGTGGTGGCGAATCCTTCTCAATAAGCTTATCAACTGATTTCTTCAAGTCCTCAATTGCGAACATAAGCCTACGCATCATATCTGCATTGTGCTCAATACGGTTCATGTGTTTGTCACATGGTGAATCCCAGCCACCAATATTCCCCTCCCCCCCCCCCACACACACACACAAACTTCCTCAGATCGGCAGATTTCTTCATCTCCATGGTTAGAACGATCCATATCTCAACAAGAAGGCAACTTTGCCTCTGGTACCTTTTTGGATTGATAGTCATGGATCAAGGTATGGAAAGGATTTTTTGATACTTGGAAGTGGAATCCCTGGGGCTAGACAATGACGAGGGGCCTTGATACGTCTCCAACGTATCTATAATTTATGATGCTCCATGATAATATTATGCCAATTGCTACATGTTTCCCCCCATCTTTATAGCATTTTTACACGTTTTTCGCGACTAACCTATTAACAAGATGCCAAGTGCCAGTTCCCTGTTTTTTGCTGTTTTTTATTTCAGAAAAGTTGTTCTAGAAATATTCTCGGCATTGGACCCCACAAAGCCCGAAGTTCCTATTTTCCATGGAAACATCCATAAGAAAGAAGAGGAGCCAAAGACGGGCACCAGGGGCCCACACCATGGGGTGGCGCCCCCCCCTTGGCCGCGCCAGCTGGTGGTGTGGCCTCCAGGGATCCACCGCCTTTGCACTTTCGCCTATATATTCCCCTCTGATGGAAAACCCTAGGCACATGATCAAATATCCCCGAAAAGTTTCGCAGCCGCCGCCGTCGTCAACCCTAGATCAGGAGGGGTTCTGAAGCTGTCTCCCGGCACCCTGCCGGAGAGGAGATAATCAACGGAGTCCTCACCATCACCATGCCTGCCTCCTGGGTGATGCGTGAGTAGTTCATCATTGGACTAGGGGTCCATAGCAGTAGCTAGATGGTTGTCTTCTCCTTGTATGCCTCCATGTCTAGATCCCGTGAGCAGCCTAACATGATCGAGATTGTTCTTATGTAATCTATGTTTTGTGTTTGTTGGGATCCGATGAATATTGAACTTATGCCAAGTTGATTATAGTATTTATTGTATACGTTATTTGTGATCTTGCATGCTTTACGTTGCTAGTGGTTTCTCTGGCCAAGTAGTTGCTAGTGACTCCAAGATGGAGTATTTATGCTCTATAGTGGGTTCATGCCTCCTTTTCTCCTGTGCTCGAGTGACAGAAACGTGACGGGGGAGGATGTGTTGTTGCCACTAGGGAGAAAACAACGGTGTGAGTGCCCGCGTGTACAATCATTGCTTACTTTACACACATTGTTTAATGCAATTATTTGTTGCTTGCAACTTAATACCTAAGGGGGTTCGGATGATAACCTGGTGGTGGATTATTAGTCATAGATGCAGTTGCATTACGGTCTATGTATATTGTTGTAATGCCCGCACTAAATATCATAGTAGTCATCATGTCATGAATGTGCACTACGGTGCAACCTCTATTTGTCAATTGCCTAGCTGTAATTTGTTCACCCAGCATGCTATCTTTTATGGAGAGACACTACTAGTGAACCAATGAACCCCGGTCCATTTTCTTACACTGTTAAAGAAACCACTACAATTCCCTGCTTTCTTTACTTACTGCAAGCATACACCATTTTCCACACTATAAGTCTAATATTTTTTTTCCAGCAAGACCGGTGAGATTGACAGCCTCACTGTACCGTTGGGACAAAGTATTTTGGTTGTGTTGTGTGCAGGTTTCGCGTTGTTGCTGACACCGGTGAGGCGCCATCACCACCGTCAGTGGCAGCAACCTTTCGAAGGTCCACTTTCTCCTACTAGATTGATAACCTTGGTTCTTAACTAAGGGAAAAAATTCCTACCGCTCTGCTCATCACACCCTCCTCTTGGGGTCTCCCAACGAGTGCAAGATCTGCACCATCAAGGACTTTTTCTGGCGCTGTTTCCGGTGAGAAAGAAGTCTTCTGGAAAGGGGAGTCTCTCACTCTCAACCTCTTTATTTTGTTTATGGTCTTTTTTTTTATTTTTTGTCTTGTTTTTCTTCTCTATATCGAAAACACAAAATTTAGTTTACTTTATAGCTGTTATTTTTGTCTTTTTGCTCTTAGTTTAATCCCTAATCATGATTCTACACAAGTTTACCTTGAAAGACATGCCAATAGGTAGCAGTGATATAATTCGGAAAAATAATATTGGAGAGTTCTTTAATTATGTTAGTAAGCACAAAGAATTTGAGGATAGATCCTTAGCTGAACTTGCTCCATATTATGAAAACGCTGCATCATCTCTAGTTCGTATGCTAGAATCTAGGTTTGTTAACCTTAATCCCATCATACAACAAATGTTCCTCAACCTTGAAAACATTAAGGATCGCGAAAAAAGAGAGTATATCCTAGAAACTTTGTTTAAAGTATTTGGTGATGTTGCCATTGAGGCTAGAAATTTTTTTAATCGATTTGAGATGTCAGGCTCATGTGTAGATGTTAATAGCACACCGGGGAAAGCCAACGATAAGGAAATTAAAATACCAATACCCTTTTAATCGGTAGGAATGCATGAAACTCTAGAAAAGAATTTTGATTGGATCGTTCATGCAAACCCAATTGATGAAAGTAGTGTGCCTAAAAGTGCTGATAAAGGGACATTTAAAACTTCTATAGATGAAATAAAATTCATTGTTGAGGCGATTTATAAGCTTAATTTTGATGCTACTTCACTTGAAAATACTTGAGTTGCTTTCTATGCCTAGCTGAAAGGCGTTAAAGAAAAACGCTACCGGGAGACAACCCGTTTTATTTCTCTGTTTTCAACCAGTTTTCCATTGTTTTCTTTTGTGTGCTTTGAACTTGGGTGTTTTCTATTTCCTTAGAAACCCTGCTATATCGTTTCTTTTGTGTTTTTGTTGAGCCAAGTAAAGCCTATAGTGGAAAGTTGACACTATATATCGGATTTCTGCGAAGCAAACAGATTTCTGCTGTCCACTGTTAAATTCGTATAAAACCACAGAAAATTTCCAATGACCTGAGTTTTTTTGTGCGTAATCCTGAGCTATAGACGCAACTTTTCTTAGTTGACCACTTTTTTATTTGAGTAACAGAAGAGTTTTGAAAAAAAAATCATCTTTACCTGTTGTCCTGTTTTGACAGATTTCTGCCAATAATTGTGTTTGCATCTTAATCTCTTTCTTTTGTTGTTCTTTTGAGAACCAGAGTTTTAAAACAATTTTTGACTGTAGCTAATGTGTTTTTAAGTTTTATTCTTGTGTTTAAACTGAACCGTGTGAATTTATTATTTCGATTGCACTAATGTTGCTAATGAAGATTGTGAGAAGTTTGGTGTGAAGGAAGTTTTCAAGGATCAAGAGAAGAGGATGATATGATGTGACCAAGAAGAGTGAAGAGCCTAAGCTTGGAGATTCCCCGGTGGTACATCTCAGAAAATTCCAAGAAGACTCAAGCATCTAAGCTTGGGGATGCGCAAGGCATCCCCTTCTTCATCGACAAATTATCATGTCACTTCTAGTGAAACTGTATTTTTATTCGGTCACATCTTATGTGCTTTACTTGGAGTGTCTTTTATTTTTGCTTTCAGTTTGTTTTTCATTTTTGCAATAAGCTTGGTTGGACCCCATCATTCTTTTATTGGAGAGTGACACGCTCCACTTTTTCATGGGAATACTTTGTATTCTTAATCTTTGTCTGGCTGCTGCATTTATTTAGCTCCTTTTTTGCATGCATCTCTTATCAAAGCTGTTATTTTAGTACTGTTATGTGAGTACTCTCATGTTTTCTTGGTGTATCATAAAGAGTATTTTTGTTAAAACATATCTTGTATGGTGCTTGTTGGGAAAATAAACTGTTGGTTGAAGTAGAATTTCTAACGGTGCAGGTAGAACCTTGTATAGACCGTGGCTAGAACTTTTTCATGCCATGCTAAATGTTATTTTAGTTTTAAAGCCTTATGGTTATTGAGTAGCATGAATAGCCTCAAATAGCTGAGAGTGTTTAATATTCCATTGAAATATTCTTGAGTTGTTCTTGTCATAGTAAAGCATAAATTTATGGTATTCTCTTTCGAATGTTTTATTTCGTTTACTTGCCGCATGCTCACACCATGTTTATGACTATGAACCAGTCACGAATAGCCTCCATGACCACTTAGTTTTTGAACTTGTGATACCGCTTATGCTTTAATTAATGATGTTTATGTCGCTATGCATGATTATGGCTCTTATGCTCTCTTGATTTGTCGATCCCAGTCTTTTGCTAGCCTCCACCTATACTGTGTATGAGCTATACCCGTGCATCCAACTCCCTAAAACCAAAGTTTTCCCTTTGTGTCCACCATACCTACCTACATGTGGTATTTAACTGCCACTCCAAGTAAATTGCTCATGTGCTACCTTTAAGACTTTCAAAATTACACTTGTTTTCTGTTCCTGTTTTTGCTCATGAGGACGTCAATAGAGAATCTTTATCTCACTTGTTGATTGGATTTCACACGCTGGACTAGTGGCTTCATACGCTTATCCAAATGATAGAAGAGCTGGCAGCGGGGTGCCCAGCCCCAAATTAATGGAAACAAACTCTCTTCACTATTTTTTCCCCTCATTTATCAGTCAAAACATAATTTTATAAACAAAAGAGAAAGAGAGATGACCTTCTACCCATATGCATCCCTCATATGGGAGCCTCTCTTGTGAATCCAGTTGGCTTGTGACGTACTGTATTTTCTGTTTACCATCCGTTGACATTAGCATACACCTCTCCTAAAATATAGACACTCCTCCACGGTATGTGATTGTTGGCGGGCACCCGAGGATTCAGTTAGCCATGGTATGTGAAAGATGGATGGGAGGAGTGTCAAACTTTTAATACCTCTGTTTAATAAAATAAAAAGCTATAGAACATGAGTGATCCCTGCTTCCCTTCGCGGAGGTTCTTTCTTTTAATTTTATGTTGAGTCTCCATCTTCTAAAATTATGCACACTTGAGGGAGAATTTTTGCCATTCTGAGTTTTATGGGCATTTGTCCCATAAACATCAATAATTGATTCATGATGTGCTATTGTTTGTTCTCAAATTATTTGTGCTAGTCTTCCTGATGAACCTTGAAGGTGTCCTAGCATCTATGTTTTGTCCCACTCTTAAGGACTAGCGAAATACCACTTTTCCATGTTTTCTCTATACTTGAAACGAACATTTATCTTTCTTTGCATTATTATCCATGATCCTTTATTTGAGATACTCTTCATGCTGCAAAGTGATTGCTATGCTTTATTATTAAAGTTCTATTTATCATGTTAGTGTTTAAAGGTCTATGATCTCAGCTTACATATGGTTTTACATTATAATGATCAAGTTTATGTTAGTAGCATGTTACCTCAGAAATTATTGTGTTTTATCGTTTACCTACTCGAGGACGAGTAGGAACTAAGCTTGGGGATGCTTGATACGTCTCCAACGTATCTATAATTTCTGATGCTCCATGATAACATTCTGCCAATTGCTACATGTTTTCTCCCTTCTTTGTAGAATTTTTACACGTTTTCCGAGACTAACCTATTAACAAGATGCCAACTGCCAATTCCCTGTTTTCTGCTGTTTTTTATTTCAGAAAAGTTGTTCTGGAAATATTCTCGGAATTGGACCCCACAAAGCCCGAAGTTCCTATTTTCCCCGGAAACATCGAGAAGACCAAAGAGGAGCCGAAGACGGGCACCAGGGGGCCCACACCATGGGGTGGCGCCCCCCCTTAGCCATGCCAGCTGGTGGTGTGGGCCCCCCAGGGCTCCACCGCCTTTGCCATTTCGCCTATATATTCACCTCCGATGGAAAACCCTAGGCACCTGATCAAATATTCCCGAGAAGTTCCGCAGTCGCCGTCGTCAACCCTAGATCAGGGGATCTGAAGCTGTCTCCCGGCACCCTGTCGGAGAGGAGATCATCACCGGAGGCCTCTCCATCACCATGCCTGCCTCCGGAGTGATGCGTGAGTAGTTCATCCTTGGACTACGGGTCCATAGCAGTAGCTATATGGTTGTCTTCTCCTCATATTCCTCCATGTTTAAATCTCACGAGCTGCCTAACATGATCGAGATTGTTCTTATGTAATTCTATGTGTTGTGTTTGCTGGGATCCGATGAATATTGAACTTATGCCAAGCTGATTATAGTCTTTATTGCATATGTTATTTGTGATCTTGCATTCTTTTCGTGCTAGTGGTTGCTCTGGCCAAGTAGTTGCTAGTGACTCCAAGAGGGGGTATTTATGCTCGATAGTGGGTTCATGCCTCCTTTTCGCGTGTGCTCGAGTGACAGAAACATGACGGCGGAGGATCTGATGTTGCCACTAGGGAGAAAACAGCGGTGTGAGTGCCCGCGTGTACAATCATTGCTTACTTTACACACATTGTTTAATGCAATTATATGTTGCTTGCAACTTAATACCTAAGTGGGTTCGGATGATAACCTGAGGGTGGATTATTAGTCATAGATGCAGTTGGATTACAGTCTATGTATATTGTTGTAATGCCCGCACTAAATATCATAATATTCATCATGTCATGAATGTGCACTACGGTGCAACCTATATTTGTCAATTGCCCAGCTATAATTTGTTCACCCAGCATGCTATCTTTTATGGAGAGACGCCACTAGTGAACCTATGAACCCCGGTCCATTTTCTGACACTGTTAAACAAACCACTATAATTCCCTGCTTTCTTTACTTACTGCAAGCATACACCATTTTCCACACTATACGTCTAATCTTTGTTTTCAGCAAGACCAGTGAGATTGACAACCTGACTGTACCGTTGGGACAAATTATTTTGGTTGTGTTGTGTGCAGGTTCCACGTTGTTGCTGACACCGGTGAGGCTCCATCACCACCGTCAGTGGCATAAACCTTCCGAAGGTCCTCTTCCTCCTACTGGATTGATAACCTTGGTTTTTAACTAAGGGGAAAACTCCTACCGTTGTGCTCATCACACCCTCCTCTTGGGGGTCTCCCAACGAGTGCAAGATCTGCACCATCAAGGAATTTTTCTGGCTCCGTTGCCGGTGAGAAAGAAGTCTTCTGGAAAGGGGGGTCTCTCACTCTCAACCTTTTTATTTTGTTTATTGTCTTGTTTTTATTTTTTTGTCTTGTTTTGCTTCTCTATATCGAAAACACAAAAAAAATTAGTTTACTTTATAGATGTTATTTTTTTTGTGCTCTTAGTTTAATACCAAATCTTCATTCTACCCAAGTTTACCGTGAAAGAGGTACTAATAGTTGGCGGTGATATAATTGGGAAATATAATATTGGATAGTTCTTTAGTTATGTTAGTAAGCACAAAGAATTTGAGTATAGATCCTTAGCTGAACTTGCTCCAGATTATGAAACCGCTGCAGCATCTCTAGTTCTTATGCTAGAAGCTAGGTTTGTTAACCTTAATACCATCATACAACAAATGTTACTCAACCTTGACAACATTAACGATAGCGAAAAAAGAGAGTTTATCCTAAAAACTTTGTTTAAAGTATTTGGTGATGTTGCCATTGAGGCTAGAAAAGTTTTTAATCGATTTGAGATGTCAGGCTCATGTGTAGATGTTAATAGCACACCGGGGAAAGCCAACGATAAGGAAATTAAAATGCCAATACCCTTTAAATTGGTAGGAATGCATGAAACTCTAGAAAAGAAATTTGATTGGATTGTTCATGCAAACCCATTTGATGAAAGTAGTGTTCCTAAAGTGCTGATAAAGGGACATCTAAAACTTCTATAGATGAAATACAATTCATTGTTGAGGAGATTTATAAGCTTAATTTTGATGTTGCTTCACTTGAAGATACCTGAGTTTCTTTCTATGCCTAGCTGAAAGGCGTTAAACAAAAGCGCTACCGAGAGACAACCCGTTTTATTTCTCTGTTTTCAACCTGTTTTCCATTGTTTTCTTTTGTGTGCTTTGCACCTTGGTGTTTTCTATTTACTTAGAAACTCCGCTGTATATTTTCTTTTGTGTTTTTGTTGAGCCAAGTAAAGCCTCGAGTGGAAAGTTGTGACTATATTTCGAATTTCTGTGCAGGAAACGGATTTCTGTTGTCCACTATTAAATTCGTATAAAATTACAGAAAATTTAAAATGACCTGGGGTTTTTTTTGCATAATCCTGGGCTATATACACAAATTTTCTTAGTTGACCACTTTTTGATTTTAGCAACAGAAGATTTTCGAAAAAAAAAAATCATCTTTACCTCCTGTCCTGTTTTAACAGATTTCTGCCAATAATTGCATTTGCATCTTAATCTTTTTTTTTGGTGTTCTGCCGAGAAAAAGAGTTTTAAAAGAAGTTGTGACAATAGCTAATGTGTTTTTGAGTGTTAGGCTTGTGTTGATACTGAACCATGTGAATTTACTATTTCGATTGCACTAACGTTGCTAATGAAGATTGTGAGAAGTTTGGTGTGAAGGAAGTTTTCAAGGGTCAAGAGAAGAGGATGATATGATGTGATCAAGAAGAGTGAAGGGCCTAAGATTGGGGATGCCCCAGTGGTACGTCCCATAAAATTCCAACAAGACTCAAGGATCTAACCTTGGGGGTGCCCAAGGCATCCCCTTCTTCATCGACAAATTATCAGGTCACTTCTAGTGAAACTATATATTCGGTCACATCTTATGTGCTTTACTTCGAGCGTCTTTTATTTTTGCTTTAATTTTGTTTGTTATTTTTGCAATAAGCTTGGTTAGACCCCAGCATTCTTTTATTGGAGAGTGACACCCTCCGCTTTTTCATGGGAATACTTTGTATTCTTAATCTTTGTCTTGGTGATGCATTTACTTAGCTCCTTTTTTTGCATGCATCTCTTATCAGAACTGTTTGTTTTAGTAGTGTTATGTGAGTACTCTCATGTTTGCTTGCTGAATCATAAAGAGTATTTTTGTTAAAACATATCTTGTATGGTGCTTGTTGGGAAAAGAAACTATTGGTTGAAGTAGAATTTAGAACGGTGCAAGTAGAAGCTTGTATAGACTGTGGCTAGAACTTTTTCATGCCATGATAAATGTTATTTTAGTTTTAAATCCTTGTGTTTATTGAGTAGCATGAATAGCCTCAAATAGCTGAGAGTGTTTAATATGCCATTGAAAGATTCATGAGTTGTTCTTGTCATAGTAAAGCATAAATTTATGGTATTCTCTTTCGAATGTTTTATTTGGTTGACTTGGCGCTTGATCACACCATGTTTATGACTATGAACCAGTCACTAATAGCCTCCATGAACACTTAGTTTTTGAACTTGTGATACCGCTTATGCTTTAATTAATGGTGTTTATGTCGCTATGCATGATTATGGCTCTTATGCTCTCTTCATTTGTCGCTCCCAGTCTTTTGCTAGGCTCCACCTGTACTCAGTATGAGCTCTAATCGTGCATTCAACTCCCTAAAACCAAAGTTTTCCCATTCTGTCCACCATACCTACCTACATATGGTATTTAACTGCCACTCCAAGTAAATTGCTCATGTGCTACCTTCAAAACTTTCAAAATTACTCATCTTTTGTGTTCCTTTTTTTGCTCATGAGGACGTCAATAGAGAATCTTTATCTCACTTGTTGATTGGATTTCACACCCTGGACTAGTGGCTTCATCCGCTTATCCAAATGATAGAAGAGCTGACAGCGGGGTGCCCAGCCCCAAACTAATGCAAACAAATTCTCTTCACTATTTTTGCCCCTGATTTATCAGTCAAAGCATAATTGTGTAAGAAAGAGGGATGATCTTCTACCCAGATGCGTCCTTCATATGAGAGCCGCTCTCGTGAATCCAGCTGGCTTGTGACATACTGTATTTTCTGTTTACCATTCGTTGACATTAGCATACACCTCTCCTAAAATATAGACACTCCTCCACGGTATGTGATTGTTGGCAGGCACCCGAGGATTCGGTTAGCCATGGTTTGTGAAAGATGGATGGGAGGAGTGTCAAAGTTTTAATACCTCTGTTTAATAAAATTAAAAGCTCTAGCACATGAGTGATCCCTGCTTCCCTCCGCAAAGGGTCTTTATGCACAGTTGAGAGAGCATTTTTTCCATTCTGAGTTTTATGAGAATTTGTACCGTAAACATCCATAATTGATTCATGATGTGCTATTGTTTGTTCTCAAATTATTTGCTCTAGTCTTTCTCATGAACTTTGAAGGTATCCTGGCATTTATGTTTTGCCCACTCTTAAGGACTAGCGAAATACCACTTTGTCATGCTTTCTCTATACTTGAAACAAACGTTTATCTTTCTTTGCATTATTATCCATGATCCTTTATTTGAGATACTCTTCATGATGCAAAGTGATTGCTATGCTTTATTATTAAAGTTCTATTTATCATGTTAGTGTTTAAAGTTCTATGATCTCAGCTTACATATGCTTTTAAATTATAATGATCAAGTTTATGTTAGTAGCATGTCACCTCAGAAACTATTGTTTTTTATTGTTTACCTACTCGAGGACGAGTAGGAACTAAGCTTGGAGATGCTTGATACATCTCCAACGTATCTATAATTTCTGATGCTCCATGATAATATTATGCCAATTGCTACATGTTTTCTCCCTTCTTTATAGCATTTTTACACGTTTTTCGGGACTAACCTATTAACAAGATGCCAAGTGCTAGTTCCCTGTTTTCTGCTGTTTTTTATTTCAGAAAAGTTGTTATGGAAATATTCTCGAAATTGGACCCCACAAAGCTCAAATTTCCTATTTTCCCCAGAAGCATCCAAAAGACCGAAGAGGAGCCGAAGACGGACACCAGGGGGCCCACACCATGGGGTGGCGCGCCCCCGTCCCCTTAGTCGCGCCAGCTGGTGGTGTGGGTCCCCCCAGGGCTCCACCGCCTTTGCCATTTATCCTATGTATTCCCCTCCAATGGAAAACCCTAGGCACGTGATCAATATCCACGAAAAGTTCCGCAGCCGCCGTCGTCGTCAACCCTAGATCAGGGGGGTTCTGAAGCTGTCTCCCGGCACCCTGCCGGAGAAGAGATCAGCACCGGAGGCCTCTCCATCACCATTCCTGCCTCCAGAGTGATGCATAAGTAGTTCAACTTTGGACTACGGGTCCATAGCAGCAGCTAGATGGTTGTATTCTCCTCATATGCCTCCATGTTCACCCAGCATGCTATCTTTTATGGAGAGACACCACTAGTGAACCTATGAACCACGGTCCATTTTCTTACACTGTTAAACAAACCACTACAATTTTCTGCTTTCTTTACTTACTGCAAGCATAGACCATTTTCCACACTATACGTCTAATCTTTGTTTTCAACAAGACCGGTGAGACTGACAACCTCACTGTACCGTTGGGACAAAGTATTTTGGTTGTGCTGTGCGCAGGTTCCGCGTTGTTGCTCATAGCGGTGAGGCGCCATCACCACCGTCAGTGGCATCAACCTTCTGAAGGTGCTCTTTCTCCTACTGGATTGATAACCTTGGTTCTTAACTAAGGGGAAAACTCCTACCGCTATGCTCATCACACCCTCCTCTTGGGGTCTCCCAACGAGTGCAAGATCTGCACCATCAGGCCTTCCCTCCAATGCTCATCTGTGCTCCTTTCTTGTACTTGAAGGGTTTTGCTACTACTCCGATGCTTGCGATGGTGGCGCGTGGATGCGCGTGCGAGTCTTCTACTACATCTCCTTCGGCTCCACTATCGATCTCCTCCTTCCGCTTTGGGTCTTGGAGATCATCTTCCATCGGTCCCTTCCCCTTGGTCTTGTTGGCGGAGACCATGGTGCTTCTAAACCCGAAAACAGATCCTAGCAGAAACAGCTTGAAACAGAAACACGACGAGAAAACGATATATGGACCTCGGGGCGTCCGGGGGATTATATAGTAAAAATATGTATATCGAAAGGAAAGTGCAATTAGAAAACGAGTCGGAGAGGGGCTCCGGGGCGCCCACACCATAGGATGGCGCAGCCAAGGGTGTGCCCGTGCCGCCACGTGGTGTGGTGCCCTCGGCAGTTTGCTGAAAGCATTCAAAGGAGAGAATAGTTAAAATCAAAATATGAACATGAAAACTTAAAGTATTAACACGAAAAGAATGTTTCCGACTTAATACTTGGAGGCTGGAGTTATACCTGGATCATCTTCTGTAGCCCAGAGAGCATCTGGGAGATTTCCTTGGAGTATACCGAGAAGGAAATCCCCATATGATGGATCCCGTCTTGAATGACCAGGCGAGGCGAGAAAGTAATTATTCCGCACAATTAAGTATGGATTGTGGCCAAGGACGGATCAATGGGGCTCAGACAAATTTATTTTCTCCCCATTAATGCATAAATCCTTCCTCATCGAATCAAGCTTCTTGCTTTACCTTGAACTTCTGGTCAAAAGACGGAATTTCCTCGTCGACAGAAGGGTCTCCTTCATCGAACTGAGCCGCCCTTTCCCGCACATCTCGCAAAGATGTATCGGGCTGGCTGGGTCGGCTCGAGAGGGAAAGTCGAAATCCTCGAAGGGAGAAGAGTGGTCCCCTCCTGTGATGACCCAGCACACCACTGCATGTGTAGTGCGCAAGTCGGTGACATAATACTCACAGAAGGACTTATCCGTGAATATTACATCTCTCAGAGTGGTACAACAGAAACACAGCGGGTCCAAGCAAAGCTATAGGATACAAACTTCATTACAAAATCTTGAGAATCTCCTTGATGAATCAAGAAGATCTCCTGCATATGAAACATCAGAAGAAGCAATTCGAAGCTCCAAGCCGGAGAAGAACTCTAGCTCAGAACTAATCCACTACGGCTGATGTCAGCCCTAATCTATGGCTAGTAAATTCTGAGACCAAGAATGGTCTCTACCTACACCTTGATAGCTTCCCCTCCACCAGCGTTGTTGATGACGTTACTTTACCGACTGAGTAGTATAAGACTCCACTTAGCTTCATGAGGTAAAGATGGCTTCATGATGACGACTTCCATAGGCTTCAACACTAAGCAAGGGGTCAAACGGGATAGAATGAGTAACGAGTGTTACTCAGCAAGTTCATGATATATAGTGGGTGGTTGATGCACTAACTACCGCTTTAGACTCGAAAGAGTCATAAGCTAATGCAAGGTTTTGTAAAAAAAAATTCAAGAGGTTGCTTTTAATTCTGAAAACTATGCCCGCCAGACCATCACAGGAGCTAGAACTTCATGGAGTTGCCTTTCCTGTAGCGTTCGCAGTTCCTTCCCGGAACAAGGGGTAACATGCCACATCCTTTTACACTCTGCAGAGGTGCGTTACTTTACCCATGGACGACCAAGACCATGTTGCACAACAAGGTGTACATTCCTGTCCACTCCCACTCAGGTGTGGGGCCCGGTTGTTGGTCCAAGCCAAACCGTGTTTCTCCGCACAACGCATGCCCACCCATTTCTGCCAGCAGGTTGAACGCCTGATTCCACCCCTCACGATGGATATCTACGCGCCCCTGGCAGACACTCATAGACCCCAGAGCCCGTGGGACGTAAGGGCTCCCACCCATGTGCATGTAGTCTCGCAAGACCTACAGCGTACGTCTCTGGCAGTCCGTTGACATGCGAACGAGAAAAGTATCACGGCTGACTTACTCCCCCCATAGAAGATCCATGGTTAACGCGGTATTTACGGCGCACCGAGTTCTGACGGCATTGGTGATTAGTTCCTAGGTAATACGTTCCCGTGCAGATGGAACCTTCCTTTGACCTATTCATCTTACCATGGTTCCATCCGCCCACCAAATAGAACACTACCACTCGGGTAGTCATTCAAGTAGTCATATTATTATAAAAATAGGTTCATGCATTCTTTTGAGAATAGGTGATAATATGATAGGGTTTTTGCAGATAGTTTGTTATGAAGTACTGCAAAGGATATGAGCAAGTGATGAACTTGCCTGAGATTGAAATAACAATAAAAATAATCCAGGTCTTCAGGGTTCGAGGGTTGCGTAGAGAAATCCAAACATCTGAAAGATAGCAAAGTAGTCCCGGTAAGGACTACAGAAAACACTGGCAAGATGACACATACATAGTAATGAGATGCATCGTGAAATACCCTGGAAAACACCCCAGCTTACAAGTGTAAGCCACGTTTGAAACGATAACGTATTCACACAATTGTTAGGTGACTTAGAGTTGTTTCGTTACTTGTGGTGATGTTGTTATTTCTTTTAGGCTTAAGTGTGTTTCACTTTTATTGACCAAACACTTGTTATCATGTTTAAGTAGAAGTGTTATAACATGGTTAGGAAACAAGACAATAGCACATGGTAAACAATTATTGAAAAGGTAACAAACATATTTGATTTTATATTCCAAAAGTGTAGAGCTAATGACATCAAGTTTATTTGAAAAATGAGGAACTAATACATCTAACTCTATCATCACAATACTTGCTAATTACTTGTGATGATAGGTTTTATAGGTATGAAAACATGAGGTTTTATTAATAAAGAAACTAATTTGTGGCAGCCATTTCTAGTCATAATGGAATATAATAAAGTTCTAGTAGATATTTGGAAACAAGCTTATAATTTAATCAAAATGTTTTATGTTTGATATATTTGAGTTGGAAATTCTTTTCTCTTTAATTTGATATATTAATCAATGATTTTTGAAAATATTTGAATAAATCATTAATTTATTAATTTTAAATGAATTAAATGACTAGGCAAATATTGCACACACGAAACATGGTCAAATGACTTTGTAAACATCATAGATGAGTTGCATTTGTTGTTTGGATCATTTTGGTATATAACTTGTATTTTTCTAATTTTATGAATTATTTCCTATTTTTCTCAATTTTAAATGATTTAATTTAATTAAAGAAAATATTAATTTTTAAACTTTATCAAATATTTTTAAAAAGTTACTAATCATTTAGATTATATTTTTCTAAATAATTCCATATTTTATTTATATTTTTCTGATTATTAGATTAAAAGTTATTGAATTAATATGGTTTATCAATTTTCTGCCAATATTTAAATTGACAGGTGGGGCCCACCTGTCATATTTAGTTTTTAATAAAAATAAAAGGAAAATAGCTAAATGACGTCACTGTGTTGTCATGATGACATCACAGGAATTCGAATTCCCACAGATGAGTTCAATTTCGGGCGTTTGGGTACAAATTGGGGTGTGTGATGTGTTCCACTGGCTGGAGGAGCTCACAGTGAGTGTAGGTGCGGTGGCGACGTGACCAAATGGTCACCGGAGCACCACCGGCGGCGAGGTCGTGCGGCGGTGGTGACAGTGGCCCGGTGGCAGGGAGGTACGAGGCACGGGAGATCAAATCGAGGAAACGATGATGCTCACCATAGCGAGGGGAAGGTGATGGAGTGGTCGGAGTGGCATGGCGAGCTCGGAATCACCGACGAGGTCCAAGATTGGCCGGCGGCCGGAGTTGAAAGAGATGGCTCGATTCGGCCACATCTTGGCTTCCCTGCAAACGAAACTCGTCACCGAGGAAGAGACGAGGACGACGAATCCAGTGGTGACCTCAGAATGGCTTCCTGTGGACGGAAACGACGGCAACGGCCGGCGGCTGAGAGCACTAGGGTTAGGGTTTGCTTTCGGGTTCAGGGAGAGAGAGAGCGTGAGCGAGGCGAGAGAGAGAGTGAGAGAGTACGGCTCTCCTCCTCGGCCTTATCCACGCGAAGGAAGGGATAGGAGGCGACACGTCGACGGTGATTCGACAACGGCCGCTTCAGCCTTCTGGCCGGAAACGAAGAAGAAAGGGAAAAGAAAATGCCACTTTTCGATAACCCCCTAGAATTTCGGAATTTTACAACTAAGTCCCTCTGTCTTTAAAACTGAGAGGAATTTCTTGTTTTTAGGGCCGTTTTGTGAACAGAAAAATTATTAAAAAATATATTTGAATTCCTTATCAAAATTTACATCTCACCATGTTTTGTTTTGGTCTAATTGAATAATATTTCTATTTTTTATTTAGGGTGCTAGATTAAGTGAATTTTGTTATTTCTCACCATTTATTTGATTAAATGGATTTAAAATTATTTTAGGCATGATTATTATGATCAAACACAACAATCATGTGGTTAACAAAGTGGTGTAATCATAGTTGGACAAATTTGGATACAATCCCTTTTGGAAAATAGTTTGATAACACTACATAGTAGTGTTTTTATGTGTTATGGAAAATTCACCAAACATGGAATATTCTTCCAAGTCCTACCCAATACTTTGGTTAGCAAATGTACTTGTTTTCCTTTATAAAACTTTGTAGTTTTCATAACTGAACTCTTCACAATTTTAATTGAAATCCTCTTAGGAAAGAGTTTGGTAAATTACTTAGTAGTGTTTTTCTTTTATGCATTGTTCATAAAATCTCCATGTAGGGAGTTTTATTCTAGATCATGCCAAATGATTTTAGTGGATAAATAGACTTGTTTTCCTTCATGTATCTTTGTGTTTTTTATAGTCCTTGATTAAATGGAAACATGTGTGGCTTTGGAATCTATTTGTTTGTTTTCCACCAGTTTCCAAGTGTGGATATTATCTCATGTTGTTTTAGGACATGTAATCATCTTCATGGTTATATTTAGATGAATATCTGTTATCATCTGTTAGTATTGTCTATAAAAAGGATTTGGAAAACAAGGCATTAAGCATGTTACCATTAACCTCCACATATTAAGACATGTGGATGAAATGGCTGGTTATTATTTCATACTTGAAAATTGTTTCCATTAAAGATATTATTATGAGTTTATCATCTCTGATGAGCTTGACAGAGGTTATTGGTTCCCTATTATATCCTAATGATTTACTAGATAATTCCTTATGATCCCACACTGAGGCAGTGTTGCTTCTTGTGGTCTTCTGTTGCTTGATGTTCTTCTCTCTAGTTGCCACTTGTCTTCAGACATTGCCTTGGTCCTTTGCAAGTAATATCATCCCTTGATGGTCTCTTGACTTGAGAAATTCACCACTAGAGCTGATAGGATATATTGAGTGGTTCCCAGATACCAACTTTAGTAGTAAATTGTAGTTCCTGATGAGATGAGTTAATTTGAATCCATAACCAGTTCCTTCTTATGGTGTATTCAATTATGATGAAAAATAGATTATTGAAACTCAGTTGTTTTAATGCTTACATGAATATTCTGTTCACAAGGTTGATCTGACCTTGTAATCAAATTATTCTTATATAACATCAAACACTTGGATTTCAACATGTTGCTTGTTTTCTTCCTTATCTTGGTTTCTTCCTTACTTATAATTGGTTCAAGTTATAATGTGGTTTATTATTTTCTCCTTGTTATTCTATTCCTTTTATGGATCATGGTTTTATATATAATAGAATGTAGGTGTATTTTATAACATCAAGTTACCATATGCATATAAGTAGAATTTGTTAACAAGTGGACCAGACTTGCCTCCAAATTACTACTCATATAGAATATGCTGAGATGTACCAGGTTATTCAGTCTTCTGTTTGTTTATGTATGACACTCAATTGTTTGAGTATACAAAAGTTATCTGTTAACAAGGTAATTACTCTTGTTACCAAACTACTTCTATATAACACTAACATTGGAATATCACACTATTTCAAGAGAGTTAATAAGATCAGATCAAGATATAAGAGTTTCCAAATACTCTTATAATAGATTAGAATAGCACTTGCAGAACATCCTAAAGAATCTTCCTGAAGATCTTCTGGTGGTAGTTCCTCTTTTCTTATGGTTGCTTCTCTTGCAGAATGACTTTGAAAAGATTGGAAAACAAGATAGGATGATCTTGACAACATAACAAGATCTAGATTAAGAGTTAGTTCATGCTTTTATTATCCTTCCATATGCTTCTTATTTTATTTCCCCAAAGGTATGTAATTATATCATATAGGATTTATTTACTTAGTTATCAATTCAATTCCTCTAATAGAGGTTATAACTGGTTATTCCTTAGTTGTATCCAAAGATACTTTAGTGTTTCAATGATGGTTTGGATTTGAGTATAGGTGTGAAATGCTTATGGGCTGATGGATTAATAGTAAGTGAATCCAATGGTTCATTGAGGTGTTGAGATTTGATATGCTCCCTTATATAAGATGAAGGAGACATTGAGCATATGAAGGTTATTGAACTTAATGACTTTGATCATGGTTGTTAATTGGTTAGTCAAGGTGTCATGTTGTTATTTTATATTCTTCATTTGTATTCATGATGAAGACATATAGTTTTGGAAAGATCATAGGTAATGATCAAGGTTTAACAGTAGTTTAAGAAGATTTATTACTTCTTTTAGATACTTCTTTTATGGTTGAGGAGATATGTACATATTCGATAAATATATTATTACAATTATTATGTCATTTCCCACTTGTGGGGTTTAAGTTAATACTTGTTTGTATCACTTGTGTTCTATTGAAACTTTGTTATTTACTTGTGATGGTTCACCTGATACTTATGGGATGGTTTATAGAGATGTTGTGGAGATGAATTGACAACTTAGGGAGTTGTTGTTTTATAGAAGATCACATCTCTGTTAATGAGATGGTTAAGTTGTGTATTACTTATTTCTGAAATTATGATTATCAGTTATGAGATTTGATTACTCACCCCTCTTTGAGTTCTAGATACCTGGTGAATTATTCCAAGTCACTTTTATACTTGTGTTAAAGTTGTTGATAGTTTGTGTTGGTCAAAACCAATTTATGGTTTGTGTAACCAAATGATTTGGTTTCTTAAGATACTTGTTATAAAGATCACTCCAAATGTACTCCTGACCAGATGAACTAGTCCTATTTCATCATGTCAAGTGAAACTTTGGTCACTTTGATTCGTTTAAACTTTCGCGCCAAAATTTCCCGTACTTTTAGATGCATGCTTTGCAAATGCACATATTATATTTAGATCCTTAGAACTTCCCAAACACTGGGATGTTACAGTATCTCCCCCTTAACAAGAACTTCGTCCCGAAGTTCAACCTTTCTCACGTAAAGATAGGTAGAGAGAACTTCTGTAGACCATTGAATCTTCACATCTGTTTTCTTGTGTTGTCCTTGGCATGTGTAGCCTCTTGTCTTGATTGTTCACCTTCCACTGTCTTGTATGATAATATAATCGTATGCCAGTTGTTAGGACAACTCTATCTTGTTACTAGGCCTTCCTAATAGTCTCACGAAGAACACGTGGTATTTCCACCATATAGTGGATACCAGGTTTCATTCTCCGATGAATAGGTATGGTTTCCTAACTCTCACAACTTTCTGAAGAACAATTGGTACATCCACCAGGTGATGAATAACCAATAAGATTCTTCCGATACACTGGATATTATCTATGGTTTGGACTCCATTTGGTTCAGTCTAATGGTCTGAAGATAAAGATTTTCAAAGAAACTTGTACAAAGTAGTGTACTCTGACTTAGACTCTTCTAATTAGCAAAAATATCTTCGAGATGCCTCGAGTTTTAACTTTTTCCTTCAGATGACTACAACCTATTCCACTGGTTACTTCCTATGGTCTTTCTACATCTTTGGGTGTTGACTATTATGGGACAACTCTATAAGTTTAGTTATCAAACTTCTATATGTTCCCTTCAAAGATATACTACTCATGTGATTTTCTTCTTATCACTTGTGGTATATCTACATGTGTTGATGAAGTATCTCACCAACTCCAAACAAGATGTGGAATGTGGTCCATTCCCATCAGTGTCTTGATTGTCATCTTCCTTCTTAACTTTCTGGTCTTCTAGATCTTTGGCGGTTACTTCCATCAGTTGATATTTCAGACCGCTCTCATTCTAATCCTATACCCTCTAGACCAGTATCATCAAGGTAGAACTCAATGTTTGCACATGCATTTGCACATCAAGTTCCAACTTCATGTACAGATCTAGTCAATGAAAGATCCAAATGAGAAGCAATAAACCCCAAATGCAGTTATCACTCATGCATCGAAAGCCTGTGAAATAATTGTACTTTGAGTAGAACATCTCAAGTACCAAGGCTCTAAAATGCTATACACTACAAGTAGGTATATATCTTACCTTGTTATCCTAGTCTACCAACCACTCTTTGCCCAGATATTTACCCCAATTGCATGCCTTACTGCAATGGAATAAACCAAGACAAAATAATCTTATAGTAGTAGTTGTCTAACTTGGTTCCATATAGGACTAAGTACCATGTAAATTAAAGTACTTCATTTTGGTTATGATAAACTTCTCATAACATCTGTTGGTCCTTCATGGTGTTGATCACATCGTAGGAGTAGTAATGTAGCTTCCATCAATTCCTATGCCTTCTCCTAGTTCTATACTATACTATAATGATTCACCTCTTGACTTGATAACTAAGGATATGGTATATACCATGTAGTTACCATGGTTTATAATAACTCTTAAGAATTCTTAACATCCATTCTTGATGACTCCTATACTAACTCGATACCATATTCTACCCCATCCTATTCATTCATAGAATGGGGTAATCATCACTTTGACTTAAGCATCTCTGACTATGTCAGAACACTCTTCTTCCCAATAACACTGATACACACTAGACTTCTAACTATTCATACCTAGGTATAAAGATAATAGATAAGTTGATTTACTCAGGTTGAGTAAGAATAATTCTATACAAGTATGATTATATCATTCTCAAGTGAATGATCATCATAGTTGTAGAAAATGTGGTTTAGATAAGATGGCCTCCTATAGTCTTTACCAACCTACAGATCTCCTAAAAGGTTTTTAACCTAAGGTCGCTTCGCTCTGATACCATCTGTGATGACCCAACACACCACTGCATGTGTAGTGCGCAAGTCGGTGACATAATACTCACAGAAGGACTTATCCGTGAATATTACATCTCTCAGAGTGGTACAACAGAAACACAGCGGGTCCAAGCAAAGCTATAGGATACAAACTTCATTACAAAATCTTGAGAATCTCCTTGATGAATCAAGAAGATCTCCTGCATATGAAACATCAGAAGAAGCAATTCGAAGCTCCAAGCCGGAGAAGAACTCTAGCTCAGAACTAATCCACTACGGCTGATGTCAGCCCTAATCTATGGCTAGTAAATTCTGAGACCAAGAATGGTCTCTACCTACACCTTGATAGCTTCCCCTCCACCAGCGTTGTTGATGACGTTACTTTACCGACTGAGTAGTATAAGACTCCACTTAGCTTCATGAGGTAAAGATGGCTTCATGATGACGACTTCCATAGGCTTCAACTCTAAGCAAGGGGTCAAACGAGATAGAATGAGTAACGAGCGTTACTCAGCAAGTTCATGATATATAGTGGGTGGTTGATGCACTAAATACCGCTTTAGACTCGAAAGAGTCATAAGCTAATGCAAGGTTTTGTAAAACTTTTTTCAAGAGGTTGCTTTTAATTCTGAAAACTATGCCCGCCAGACCATCACAGGAGCTAGAACTTCATGGAGTTGCCATTCCTGTAGCGTTCGCAGTTCCTTCCCGGAACAAGGGGTAACATGCCACATCCTTTTACACTCTGCAGAGGTGCGTTACTTTACCCATGGACGACCAAGACCATGTTGCACAACCAGGTGTACATTCCTGTCCACTCCCACTCAGGTGTGGGGCCCGGTTGTTGGTCCAAGCCAAACCGTGCTTCTCCGCACAACGCATGCCCACCCATTTCTGCCAGCAGGTTGAACGCCTGATTCCACCCCTCACAATGGAGATCTACGCGCCCCTGGCAGACACTCATAGACCCCAGAGCCCGTGGGACGTAAGGGCTCCCACCCATGTGCATGTAGTCTCGCAAGACCTACAGCGTACGTCTCTGGCAGTCCGTTGACATGCGAACGAGAAAAGTATCACGGCTGACTTACTCCCCCCATAGAAGATCCATGGTCAACGCGGTATTTACGGCGCACCGAGTTCTGACGGCATTGGTGATTAGTTCCTAGGTAATACGTTCCCGTGCAGATGGAACCTTCCTTTGACCTATTCATCTTACCATGGTTCCATCCGCCCACCAAATAGAACACTACCACTCGGGTAGTCATTCAAGTAGTCATATTATTATAAAAATAGGATCATGCATTCTTTTGAGAATAGGTGATAATATGATAGGGTTTTTGCAGATAGTTTGTTATGAAGTACTGCAAAGGATATGAGCAAGTGATGAACTTGCCTGAGATTGAAATAACAATAATAATCCAGGTCTTCAGGGTTCGAGGGTTGCGTAGAGAAATCCAAACATCTGAAAGATAGCAAAGGAGTCCCGGTAAGGACTACAGAAAACACAGGCAAGATGACACATGCATAGTAATGAGATGCATCGTGAAATACCCTGGAAAACACCCCAGCTTACAAGTGTAAGCCACGTTTGAAACGATAACGTATTCACACAATTGTTAGGTGACTTAGAGTTGTTTCATTACTTGTGGTGATGTTGTTATTTCTTTTAGGCTTAAGTGTGTTTCACTTTTATTGACCAAACACTTGTTATCATGTTTAAGTAGAAGTGTTATAACATGGTTAGGAAACAAGACAATAGCACATGGTAAACAATTATTGAAAAGGTAACAAACATATTTGATTTTATATTCCAAAAGTGTAGAGCTAATGACATCAAGTTTATTTGAAAAATGAGGAACTAATACATCTAACTCTATCATCACAATACTTGCTAATTACTTGTGATGATAGGTTTTATAGGTATGAAAACATGAGGTTTTATTAATAAAGAAACTAATTTGTGGCAGCCATTTCTAGTCATAATGGAATATAATAAAGTTCTAGTAGATATTTGGAAACAAGCTTATAATTTAATCAAAATGTTTTATGTTTGATATATTTGAGTTGGAAATTCTTTTCTCTTTAATTTGATATATTAATCAATGATTTTTGAAAATATTTGAATAAATGATTAATTTATTAATTTTAAATGAATTAAATGACTAGGCAAATATTGCACACACGAAACATGGTCAAATGACTTTGTAAACATCATAGATGGGTTGCATTTGTTATTTGGATCATTTTGGTATATAACTTGTATTTTTCTAATTTTATGAATTATTTCCTATTTTTCTCAATTTTAAATGATTTAATTTAATTAAAGAAAATATTAATTTTTGAACTTTATCAAATATTTTTAAAAAGTTACTAATCATTTAGATTATATTTTTCTAAATAATTCCATATTTTATTTATATTTTTCTTATTATTAGATTAAAAGTTATTGAATTAATATGGTTTATCAATTTTCTGCCAATATTTAAATTGACAGGTGGGGCCCACCTGTCATATTTAGTTTTTAATAAAAATAAAAGGAAAATAGCTAAATGACGTCACTGTGATGTCATGATGACATCACAGGAATTCGAATTCCCACAGATGAGTTCAATTTCGGGCGTTTGGGTACAAATTGGGGTGTGTGATGTGTTCCATTGGCTGGAGGAGCTCACAGTGAGTGTAGGTGCGGTGGCGACGTGACCAAATGGTCACCGGAGCACCACCGGCGGCGAGGTCGTGCGGCGGTGGTGACAGTGGCCCGGTGGCAGGGAGGTACGAGGCACGGGAGATCAAATCGAGGAAACGATGATGCTCACCATAGCGAGGGGAAGGTGATGGAGTGGTCGGAGTGGCATGGCGAGGTCGGAATCACCGACGAGGTCCAAGATTGGCCGGCGGCCGGAGTTGAAAGAGATGGCTCGATTCGGCCACATCTTGGCTTCCCTGCAAACGAAACTCGTCACCGAGGAAGAGACGAGGACGACGAATCCAGTGGTGACCTCAGAATGGCTTCCCGTGGACGGAAACGACGGCAACGGCCGGCGGCTGAGAGCACTAGGGTTAGGGTTTGCTTTCGGGTTCAGGGAGAGAGAGAGCGTGAGCGAGGCGAGAGAGAGAGTGAGAGAGTACGGCTCTCCTCCTCGGCCTTATCCACGCGAAGGAAGGGATAGGAGGCGACACGTCGACGGTGATTCGACAACGGACGCTTCGGCCTTCTGGCCGGAAACGAAGAAGAAAGGGAAAAGAAAATGCCACTTTTCGATAACCCCCTAGAATTTCGGAATTTTACAACTAAGTCCCTCTGTCTTGTTTTTAGGGTCGTTTTGTGAACAGAAAAATTATTAAAAAATATATTTGAATTCCTTATCAAAATTTACATCTCACCATGTTTTGTTTTGGTCTAATTGAAGAATATTTCTATTTTTTATTTAGGGTGCTAGATTAAGTGAATTTTGTTATTTCTCACCATTTATTTGATTAAATGGATTTAAAATTATTTTAGGCATGATTATTATGATCAAACACAACAATCATGTGGTTAACAAAGTGGTGTAATCATAGTTGGACAAATTTGGATACAATCCCTTTTGGAAAATAGTTTGATAACACTACATAGTAGTGTTTTTATGTGTTATGGAAAATTCACCAAACATGGAATATTCTTCCAAGTCCTACCCAATACTTTGGTTAGCAAATGTACTTGTTTTCCTTTATAAAACTTTGTAGTTTTCATAACTGAACTCTTCACAATTTTAATTGAAATCCTCTTAGGAAAGAGTTTGGTAAATTACTTAGTAGTGTTTTTCTTTTATGCATTGTTCATAAAATCTCCATGTAGGGAGTTTTATTCTAGATCATGCCAAATGATTTTAGTGGATAAATAGACTTGTTTTCCTTCATGTATCTTTGTGTTTTTTATAGTCCTTGATTAAATGGAAACATGTGTGGCTTTGGAATCTATTTGTTTGTTTTCCACCAGTTTCCAAGTGTGGATATTATCTCATGTTGTTTTAGGACATGTAATCATCTTCATGGTTATATTTAGATGAATATCTGTTATCATCTGTTAGTATTGTCTATAAAAAGGACTTGGAAAACAAGGCATTAAGCATGTTACCATTAACCTCCACATATTAAGACATGTGGATGAAATGGCTGGTTATTATTTCATACTTGAAAATTGTTTCCATTAAAGATATTATTATGAGTTTATCATCTCTGATGAGCTTGACAGAGGTTATTGGTTCCCTATTATATCCTAATGATTTACTAGATAATTCCTTATGATCCCACACTGAGGCAGTGTTGCTTCTTGTGGTCTTCTGTTGCTTGATGTTCTTCTCTCTAGTTGCCACTTGTCTTCAGACATTGCCTTGGTCCTTTGCAAGTAATATCATCCCTTGATGGTCTCTTGACTTAAGAAATTCACCACTAGAGCTGATAGGATATATTGAGTGGTTCCCAGATACTAACTTTAGTAGTAAATTGTAGTTCCTGATGAGATGAGTTAATTTGAATCCATAACCAGTTCCTTCTTATGGTGTATTCAATTATGATGAAAAATAGATTATTGAAACTCAGTCGTTTTAATGCTTACATGAATATTCTGTTCACAAGGTTGATCTGACCTTGTAATCAAATTATTCTTATATAACATCAAACACTTGGATTTCAAGATGTTGCTTGTTTTCTTCCTTATCTTGGTTTCTTCCTTACTTATAATTGGTTCAAGTTATAATGTGGTTTATTATTTTCTCCTTGTTATTCTATTCCTTTTATGGATCATGGTTTTATATATAATAGAATGTAGGTGTATTTTATAACATCAAGTTACCATATGCATATAAGTAGAATTTGTTAACAAGTGGATCAGACTTGCCTCCAAATTACTACTCATATAGAATAGGCTGAGATGTACCAGGTTATTCAGTCTTCTGTTTGTTTATGTATGACACTCAATTGTTTGAGTATACAAAAGTTATCTGTTAACAAGGTAATTACTCTTGTTACCAAACTACTTCTATATAACACTAACATTGGAATATCACACTATTTCAAGAGAGTTAATAAGATCAGATCAAGATATAAGAGTTTCCAAATACTCTTATAATAGATTAGAATAGCACTTGCAGAACATCCTAAAGAATCTTCCTGAAGATCTTCTGGTGGTAGTTCCTCTTTTCTTATGGTTGCTTCTCTTGCAGAATGACTTTGAAAAGATTGGAAAACAAGATAGGATGATCTTGACAACATAACAAGATCTAGATTAAGAGTTAGTTCATGCTTTTATTATCCTTCCATATGCTTCTTATTTTATTTCCCCAAAGGTATGTAATTATATCATATAGGATTTATTTACTTAGTTATCAATTCAATTCCTCTAATAGAGGTTATAACTGGTTATTCCTTAGTTGTATCCAAAGATACTTTAGTGTTTCAATGATGGTTTGGATTTGAGTAGAGGTGTGAAATGCTTATGGGCTGATGGATTAATAGTAAGTGAATCCAATGGTTCATTGAGGTGTTGAGATTTGATATGCTCCCTTATATAAGATGAAGGAGACATTGAGCATATGAAGGTTATTGAACTTAATGACTTTGATCATGGTTGTTAATTGGTTAGTCATTTCATTTGTTATTGAACTTAATCCTTGTCATGTTGTTATTTTATATTCTTCATTTGTATTCATGATGAAGACATATAGTTTTGGAAAGATCATAGGTAATGATCAAGGTTTAACAGTAGTTTAAGAAGATTTATTACTTCTTTTAGATACTTCTTTTATGGTTGAGGAGATATGTACATATTCGATAAATATATTATTACAATTATTATGTCATTTCCCACTTGTGGGGTTTAAGTTAATACTTGTTTGTATCACTTGTGTTCTATTGAAACTTTGTTATTTACTTGTGATGGTTCACCTGATACTTATGGGATGGTTTATAGAGATGTTGTGGAGATGAATTGACAACTTAGGGAGTTGTTGTTTTATAGAAGATCACATCTCTGTTAATGAGATGGTTAAGTTGTGTATTACTTATTTCTGAAATTATGATTATCAGTTATGAGATTTGATTACTCACCCCTCTTTGAGTTCTAGATACCTGGTGAATTATTCCAAGTCACTTTTATACTTGTGTTAAAGTTGTTGATAGTTTGTGTTGGTCAAAACCAATTTATGGTTTGTGTAACCAAATGATTTGGTTTCTTAAGATACTTGTTATAAAGATCACTCCAAATGTACTCCTGACCAGATGAACTAGTCCTATTTCATCATGTCAAGTGAAACTTTGGTCACTTTGATTCGTTTAAACTTTCGCGTCAAAATTTCCCGTACTTTTAGACGCATGCTTTGCAAATGCACATATTATATTTAGATCCTTAGAACTTCCCAAACACTGGGATGTTACACCTCCTCCACTTGCCATTGGCGTGTACGGGGTAGTGGCAGGGAAGGTTTTGCTCCCCTGCGGGCAACAACCTTATGCTTCTTCCAGCCTTTTCCCTTCAAAGGGACGGGAGAAAGACATCAAAAAGGAAAAGTCGAGAATAAAGATCAGAGAGAAAAACTTTGTGCAAGAAAAGAGGAGAATATGCAAAAAGATTCCGAGTTTTACCTGGAAGTAGCGACGGGAACCCCGTCAAGATCAATAACTTCGCAGGAACTTTCTTGCGTTTGCGTCCACCGGTCGCTCAAAAGCGGGATTTCAGTTCTGCCTCCTCCGATGCAGAAGCAAGTTGATCCTCTGTAAGAGTCTCAAGCTGCCAAAACACAGATAAGTTGTTAGTACACATTCGTGAAAGGAAAATTATGAAAACCTTCCAAAAAAGACATAAGAAAAAAGCATACCTTGGGAGGAGGATTCTCGGCGTTGAACATTGGTAGTCTTTCCTCGTGTTGATCACGAGTGGCCACCAAGTGATTGGCGCGCTTATTGAAGTCCTTCTCGGAGATAGCCTTCTTGGTCACCCTCATCGCATCATCCAGACCGGTGTATGCGCTGAGAAGGCAGCCGCCGTGGAAGCAAGAGGCTCAATCCGCCTTCGGAGCCAACAAAGGACAGTGTCCATTGCAGTAAGAGGCAGAAAAGAAACGACCAATTTGGCGATCCTTCTTTTGATCCGTAGAAGGTCCGGAGGAAGAACCTGGACTTCGTCCAAAGCCAGTTGTTTCTAGGAGTGGCGAAAGAGTTTCCAAAAAGCGGAATGCTCGTCTCCTTTCCAGGGAATAGAACATCTGGGTGATAGAAAAAAGAACCCGTCCAGAATTTGACGAATTCTGATGTTTTGATTTTTGGGAACCATATCTCCCTGAATCCACGCGGGTTGAATGATATGGTCCCGGAAGTTGGAAGAACACCGTCTAAGGTGTTTCTCTTCATGTTGAAGAAGTACTGAAAGAAGTCTAACCTAGGTTCTATGCCTAAGTATCCTTCAAACTAAGCCTGAAAGCCGACAATGTAAAGAATAGAGTTTAGAGACATGTTATGGGGTTGAAACCCGTAGTGTTGGAGAACCTGGAGGAAGAAGGCGGAAGGCGGAAATCCCATACCTCTCAGAACATGGGAGGCAAGGATGACTCTTCTCCGTCCGCCGGCGTTGGCTTAGTGTCGTCATTATCCACCCGCCATTTATCCTTGATGATGAAGCCGTCCTTTTCCAGGCTTTTCATCAAGGCCAGTGCGGTGTTGCACTGGCTCCAATTGCCGGAATCATCTCCATCATCTTCTTCGACTCCGGCGGTGGCGGCGGTCCCCGCGCTTTCTCCGACACGGGTGGAAGTTTCCCCGTCTCCTGATTCGGGGATGGGACGAAGTGGAGGAACAGAGGAGGGAGGAGGCATGGTTACGGCAGCGGAGCAGAGATCTCCGCATGCCGATGCGCTCGCGGGAACCTCCGGCGTGTTCGTGGAGGCGCTTGGGGATCCGTCGGAGCAGAAGAGGGTGATCTCCACCGTGGGCTCGGGGTCGACCATGGCCTCGGGCGTGCACGAGGGGCTTTCAGTGGCCATTTCTTGGTAGTGCGACCGTAAGTTTGAGTTCCGGCCGCCGATGGTTGGATCTCCGGCGAGGTTCTTGCTCGTTTTCTTCTCTCTTAAAATCGCGAGTGCGCAGAGTGCTCTGGAAGTGCTCGAGGGAATCGTGGGAGAGAATAAGAATGAACGGAGGGGCCGAGGCAGGCTATTTATAGCCGCTTCCCACAGATTCGTCCCAATGGCTAATTTAGCCGTTGGATGATTGACGCGTGTCACGCAGAAAAATCCGGGATACGAGAAGGCGGGGTGATAATGTCTATCTCCTCGTTTCTCGAACGAAATCTGTCAGAGATACGTTTTCAGTCTTTGACTGAAACCAAACGTCTGTGATGTAAGCATGATTTTCTCGCTTACGTCACAAGTTCCTTCTCTACGAAGATTCATGGAAGAAATGCCGGATTTTGGAAATTCGGATTTGGCATAAGAAGTTTCAATGAAAGAAGATTCAAGACTAAAACGCCGACTTTCCTGAAAAGAATACAAATTAATGAAGGACGGCAAGATGAAATCTTAATTCTACTTGGGGACTACTGTCGGATATATGCCAACTAGGGGTATTTCCGGTATTGGCCGAAGGCCGGATTACCAGGGTGGCTCGCGGGCAATGGAGAAAAGTCCATTGGGCGGCCCAGTAAGCTGACGCTTGAGAAGCTGGATTCTAGAAGAACCCGGACCACAGCCTACTATGTGGTACGGCTTGGAGAATAAGCCGGATGTCTTACTTTCCATGAATAGGATTACTTTCCGTAGTCTTTTAGGTTTCCTTCCTGTAAGCCCTAGTCCGGCTATCTATATAAAGCCGGACGAGAGCAAAAGAGGGCACAAGAGAACAGAGGTTCGATTAGCTAGAAGTCAACTCGTCGGGAAGTTCATCCTCGCCGAATTAGCGAAACCATACTCGCATTGTACTTTGTTAGTTCAGACTTCAGCCCTGATTTAGTGAGATTGCAAGAGTAGGAGCGCAAACATAGTTGCGACGTATCGAACCTGAGTAAATCGTGTTCTCCTTTTCAGTACTTCCATATTTCCACCCACGGTTCTACCGGTTGGCTTATGGCACCCCCGTACATGAACCTAACTAAGAAGACTCGACATGGGTCTTGTGATCTCTGATATTGTCGGCATATTTTTGGTAAGGCGGATGGTTGGGCATGTTGTCCGATTTTACCATTAGTATTCCTAAACCTCCCAGCTTGTAATACTACATTATGTCGTTGCTTCAATTCCACTTTGAAATCCTAATTAGTACTCGTAGGTCCCATGTCAAACTTTATTGGGTGACTAGGTTGAGAATGCCTGAAAACAAATAACATAAGCACCAGCGTAGTCATCTTGACTAAAAAAAAGAACCTGCAGGTGTACAAGAACATATTAGTATGGGAATTTTTTTGGTTTGTGTGCATGGAAGAGGTTCGGTCATTTTTATTAAGTGGTCCAAGGTCAACCAATATCTTATTAGATCTTTCTATACATAGTAGAATGGCTCTCTATCATTCCATATTTCATCACATCTTTCGGTATGTGATGGGGGGATGCTAACCCGGTACGTCAGGATCCGAGGAATAACCCGGCCCAGAGACAGTGAGCAGGATACGGCTAGGGATAAAGATGTTTGTGGAGGCCCAAGCTCGTGGGCCTAGTGACCCGGATTGTGGGTGTTGTAAAGGAAAGTTAGGGTTAGCACGCCGTGTCTGGGTAGGACCCGGGTGTGCCTTGTAAAGTAAGTTAGGGGGTACAGGAGCTATATAAACCGACCCCCGGGTATAGATTGAGAGAGAGATTTAAGAACCCTAGCAATATCGTGTGGTATCGAGTATCCAGTGTAAACCCTAATCGAGTTATTGTATCGAGAATAGAGATCCGGCGACTTCGATTGCCGGCTGTCAGATCAAGTTATACCATGTCTTCCCTTGAGCTAAACCCTCTCCCGAACGCCTGTGTCGACTTGCCCCAAGATCAGTTACCCCTGGTAACATCTGCCGTGATTATCCCACGACAGTTGGCGCCCACCGTGGGGCCTGCGTCCAAAGGTGTTTACATCACGGGAGAAGCTCGGAAGGGCATGGAGGATCTTGTCATTGGCGAAATCTACATCGACCACGAAGAAGAAAAGTCGGTGGACGATCCCGGCTGGGCGCCAGAATCGGATCACCTCGAGTCCGGATTTATATTGACGATCGGCCGGATCAATATCTTCGTCGACACGGTACGAACGACTAACTTAAAAGGACAATATCATGTGCATACTACAGGAACTTCTAGCAGGAACAAAGAGACATCAAAGCAAGCGGCAAATTCGGTTTCATCAGCCGCGCCGGGATATCTTAGATGGGCAGAACAAGAGATAACGTGGAGTAGAAGAGATCATCCGGAAAAGGTGGAGCGTCCAGGAGTCTTGGCGTTGGTGGTTGCTCCACAGGTTAATGGTTACGAGCTGAAGAAGGTCCTGATGGACGGTGGAAGTAGCATCAACATCCTTTATTGGGAGACCTTCTTACGGATGAGTCTCAAAGAGTCCCAGCTGCAGAAAAGTTCAACAATCTTTCACGGGATCGTACCGGGTCACTCGGCGAGCCCCGAGGGAAGGATCACCTTGGAAGTTGCTTTTGGGGAATCGACGGATAATTATCGAGTGGAGTGGCTCACGTTCGAGGTGGTCAAGTTGCGCAGTCCTTACCACACGCTGTTGGGGAGGCCGGCTTACGCCCAATTCATGGCTAGGCCGTGCTACGTGTATTTGCAGCTGAAAATCCCGGGTCCTAAACGGGCCATCACTATACATGGGAACCGGGATATAGCGGCCGAGTGCGACGAAGGAGATTCAGTTATGGCCGAGCAGGCATGCAGGAAGGAAGAGCTCGAATATTACCGGTCTCAAGTAAACCCGGACGATAGAACAGCCTTGAAAAAGCCGAATACTGAGGATGAGAGAGCAAAATTCAAGGCAGCGCAAGACACCAAGAAGATAGATTTTGTCGAAGGGGATTCTACTAAGCAGTTTACTATAGGGTCTAACCTGGGAAAAGAGCAGGAGGGAGCGCTCGTGGAGTTCATTCGCTCGAATGCAGATGTGTTTGCCTGGACACCCAGCGACATGCCGGGTATCCCTACAGAATTGGCTGAGCACAGTTTGCATGTGGATCCCAAGTCCAGGCCCGTGAAACAAGGTTTGAGGAAAATGAATGAGAAAAGAAGGAAAGCTATAGGCGAAGAGATCGCTCGGCTACTGGCAGCCGGCTTTATCATGGAAGTATTTCACCCGGATTGGTTGGCTAACCCGGTTCTGGTGATGAAAAAGACCAACGAATGGAGGATGTGCATTGACTTCACTAGTCTTAACAAGCATTGCCCAAAGGATCCGTTCGCGCTCCCAAGGATAGATCAGATTGTAGACGCAGTAGCTGGAAGCGATCTGTTATGCTTCCTGGACGCATATTCCGGGTATCATCAGATTAAGCTCAAAAGGGAGGATTGGGAGAAAACATCATTCATAACCCCGTTTGGGGCCTTTTGTTATAAAACCATGAATTTGGGTTGAAGAACGCTGGCGCAACTTACCAACGGTGTATTCAAAAGTGCTTTGAGGACCAAATCGGACGTAACGTCCATGCTTATGTGGACGACGTGGTCATCAAGACCAGGAAGGCAGAGACATTTATCGATGATCTAAAGGAGACATTCAAAAACCTGAGGAGGTACCAGATGAAGCTTAATCCAACGAAGTGCGTGTTCGGAGTTCCGGCTGGGAAATTACTCGGCTTCATAGTTTCCGAGAGAGGAATTGAGGCAAATCCAGATAAAATCAAGGCAGTCCAGAGTTTGAAAAAGCTGGAGAACTTGAAGCATGTTCAAAAGCTCACGGGCTGTGTAGCAGCCTTGAGCCGGTTCATATCTAGACTCGGAGAAAAAGCAATACCCTTGTATCGGCTCTTGCGAAAATCGGATAAATTCGTATGGGATGAAGAGGCAGATGAAGCGTTTGAAGCACTAAAGAAGCAATTATCTGAAGCACCAGTACTAGCGGCGCCGGGTCCTAAAGAGCCTATGTTGCTATACGTGGCAGCTGGCCCCCGAGCCGTTAGCGCAGTGGTTGTCGTGGAACGCAAAGAGGACGGGAAAGGTTACCCGGTTCAGAGGCCGGTTTATTACGTCAGTGAAGTATTATCAGAAGCAAAGCAGCACTATCCACATTGGCAAAAGTTGGTGTTCGGAGTCTTCATGGCCAGCAGGAAGTTGAAGCCGTATTTCCAAGAACATCCTATAACGGTGGTCAGCTCAATACCAATGTCGGATATTATCAGAAACTCGGACGCGACGGGAAGAATAGCCAAGTGGGCAATAGAGATGGGAGATTATCACATAAACTACGAACCCAGGTCAGCAATCAAGTCCCAAGCTTTAATTGATTTCGTTAACGACTGGACACATACAGGTATGGCTACCACAGTTCCAAAATCCGAGTCATGGACCATGCACTTCGATGGGTCAAAGCAATATGAGGGATCAGGAGCTGGAGTAGTGCTGACATCGCCGAAGGGAGACAAATTGAGTTACGTACTGCAAATTCACTTTGATTGCTCAAACAACGTGGCCGAGTATGAGGCCATGTTGCATGGTTTAAAGGTAGCCAAGGAAATGAACATTAAAAGGATACGATGCTTCGGAGATTCGGATCTTGTGGTACAACAGGTATCGGGAACTTGGGACAGAAAGGATGCAACTATGGCAGCATATCGCAGGGAGGTCGACAGGGTTGCCGGGTGCTTTTCCGGGTATGAGGTGGAGCACATAGACAGAAGAAAAAACGAGGCAGCAGACGCACTCGCCAGACTCGGCTCGCGTAGAGAGCCGGTTCCACCTAATGTGTTCCTGGACGAGTTGTGGCGACCATCAGTTAAAACCGAGTCTGAGGAAGAACTGGCAAATCAAGACCCGGATTTGGAGTACGTGGCCACAGTACATGCCATCCCCGAGTGGACAGAGCCATACCTGGCCTACCTATCACGGGGCGAGTTACCAGAACAGGAGGTATTAGCAAGACAAATTCTGAGGCGAGCAAAGGGGTATTCTATCATCAATGGAGAATTATACAAGAGAAGCGCAACAGGAGTCTTCTTGCGCTGCGTAGCGCCAGAAGAAGGCCGACAGATTCTCAAGGAAATACACGAAGGCGACTGTGGGCATCATGCATCTACAAGGTCTCTGGTGGCTAAGGCTTATCGACACGGATTTTTCTGGCTTACGGCTCTAGCGGATGCAGAACGTTTGGTAGCAAGATGTGACGGATGTCAAAGGTACGCTCGCCAAACACACGTACCGGCTATGGAATTACGGACCATCCCATTAACTTGGCCGTTCGCCGTCTGGGGTATGGACATGGTTGGTCCCTTCCATATGTCACCATGCAAGAAGACACATCTTTTGGTGGCTATTGACAAGTTTACCAAGTGGGTTGAGGTTATGCCAGTTACTAATTGCGAAGCGGCTACAGCAGTCAAGTTCCTGAAAAGGATTATCTACCGGTTTGGGTATCCCCACAGCATAATCACCGACAACGGAACTAACATGTCTCTTGGCGAGATGGAGAAATTCTGTGGCAACAATGGCATCCGGCTTGATGTTGCGTCAGTGGCTCACCCGCAGGCCAATGGGCAAGTGGAGAGAGCAAACCAAGAATTGCTTCGTGGGTTAAAACCACGGTTGCGAGTCCCCTGTGTTAGGGCTGCTGGCGCATGGGTCGAAGAACTACCTTCTGTGGTTTGGGGTATCAACACTACACCTAACAGGTCTACCCAGATGACACCCTTCTTCATGGTCTATGGTGCGGAAGCAGTGTTACCAAGTGATATTATTCACGATTCGCCCAGAGTATCAGCTTACGTCGAAGTAGAGAACGAAAAAACCCGGCAGGACGCCGTAGATATGTTAGAAGAACAAAGAGAACAAGCCCTGGAAAGATCAGCCATATATCAGCAAGATCTACGGAGGTATCATAGCCGGCGTGTGAAGACCCGGGTATTCCAGGAAGGAGATTTGGTTCTGCGTCTGGTACAGTCAAACGAAGGAAAACACAAATTATCACCACCATGGGAAGGACCATTTATCATAAGCCGGAGCCTACATAACGGATCAGATTATTTGATAGATGCAAGGGAAGAGTCGGCTACAGTCAATGACACCGCACACACCACTTCATCTATGCAAGAAAGAGATAGACCATGGAACGTGGCTCAGCTGCGTCCGTATTATACTTAGTAAAGACTATATTGGCAAGTGGAATTGCACGATGTAATAGGCAGCAGGTTTTCTGACGTACTCTTTTCCTATCCAGGGCACCTTTGGGGACTGGACGGGTTTTTAATGAGGCGGCTTGCTGACCTACATTTTTCATATCAAGTAAAGAGATGGTTATCAAGAAAAGAGATGGTTGTTATCAGTTTTTCATATCAAGTAAAGAGATGGTTATCAAGAAAAGAGATGGTTGTTATCAGGTTATGTATTCTCAGTACGATGCGTATATCTAGGTCTTGGGGGCTGATCGCTTAAATAGCACAGTTACAAACTCAAAGACCCGGCCATGATGCCTATGAGTTATAAGGGCCGATTACTCGCAAACGAGTACGGCTGCAATCTTATAACCGGACAAAGAAGTCCAAATTTCTTGGCTACTCTTACTTAAGCTCGATGTGACTCGCATTAAAGTGGCATGATTTGTTCGCTTACGATGGCAGTTAGTCATGAAACCCGACGGGGATTGGCTGGCTACGTCTTCGTATTGATGTAACAACATGGTATCCACGCGAAAGCCGGCTTACAGTACAAGACAGTCAAAAGGGTCATCTAAACCACAAGTTATGCAGAGTACAAGGCTGAATAGCTGGAAACTCAATGACTATTAAGCATAACTTCAAATCCGATGTGAAACAACTCATGGATCTTTGTGAAAATAGCAACAAGCATTTTGTTGCCTTTTCAGGATCAAGTGTCCTAGGCTCGGCAGTCCGGGCCCGGTAGCTTGAAATCTTGAAAAGAACTGGCTTACTTGTATAGTTGCAAAAATCCAAATATCCGAGTCTTGGGGACTTGGGGACTTCGAAGCAAAATCCGCTTGTCAATACCCATGAGACCCGGAAATTTAGTTTTCACAAAAGGAGCAATAAATAAAACCAGATATCGAGAACAGATGAGCTTAAACTTACAAAGGTCGGAACAGGCATCGAGTATATCAAGGCCTTAGTGTGCATTACAAAATACTGGTGAAAAAATATCAAAGGTGCACAGGCGCACCGCCTAAAAAATGACTGTTTCAAAAAGTATGTCGACCGACTGACGCTTAAGAAGAGGCATCGGAAACCATATATCACTCGGCGCCCATCTTGGCCTTACCCTTGCCATCATTGGTGGTAGCAGCAACACCCGGATCGGCGGCGCCAGCCCCCGCAGGGGGCGGAACGACTGATGTTGAGGCAGCAGGAGCAGAGCCGGCTTCAGCTTGTTTCTTGGCAGCCTCCGCCCTTATCGCAGCAGCTTCCTCCTTCCACCGAGCCATCATGTCATATGGTTCGGGAAGATCTGACTTAATTGCCACACCAGCAGCATCATAAGCGGGGACAAGAGTATTGACGTCCAATTCATCAGCGATCACGCTAGCCGGGTAACGGACCTCTTTCTGCACAGCCTGAAAATCCTCCCGCGAGAATTTTGAACCATCAAGCTTGAATTCGGGGAAGCCGCCCATGAGCTTTGCCAGATCGAGCTTGGGGAAGTAAGCCTTGGCGAGTGATAGCCCCCGGGTCATTCCAACCCGGCAGGACGAGCGCTTCCAGTGCCAAATCCACTCAGGAATCGTGGAAAAGGCGTCCAGCATCCTCTTCAGGTCAACATGTCCTCTACCTGGCCACCGTAACTCTTCCAAGATCCATCTGGTTCCGGCACACAGCTGCCGGATAACATTCTTCATGGTCTTCAGCTTGGCAATATCATCCTCATCCGGCATGGCTTCATCCGGGCCTGGAGTAAAATGAATATATAAGCTAAGCATTTTTTGCTGTTGGTCAAAAGGATAAACCCGGAGAAGGAAGCATACCAAGCAAAGAACGATAGGTATCAGAAATTTCGACAGAAAGGCTTGTCAGGTCGTCTTCGGCTCGGTGAGCCCTTCTTCGGTACTTCTTCATTAATTGCCTATTCCTTCTGGCTTCAGTCTCGGCCGCTTCGCGTAAAGATATCTCTTTTTCAATGAGCTTGGCAGCGTCTGCAAGTTTCTCCTCGTATTGAGTCACGTAAGACTGCATGGATGTTAAGAAAGCATTGGTCAGGTAGAAGAGCACAGTTATCAGTCATTGGTATAATAAAAGTACCGAGCAAGTCATGAATGAACTCCCTCGGAACTTGGGGACTGGACAAAGGTACAAGCAACATTAATCAAACTTACCTCGTGTTTGGTTATCAAAGACCCCAAGATATTTTCCTCGTTAGCCCTTAAGGCGCGCAGGGTCTCTAGCATCTGGGCAAAAGTTAACTCCTCGGAGCGAGTCCCGGAAGAGCCGGCAGCTTGATCATCTGGTAGGGGGGTTCCCCTTGCATTTGGAGTGGAGACCCGGACAGTCTGAGTGTCCGGGTTGGGAGGGCTCATCTTTGTATCTAGAATTTCTATCTCTTCGTCTACTGGTTCCGATAAGGAAGGAGATCCGACGGTTTGGGAAAGTGGATTGTTCAGAGGGCCTTGTTCCCGGTTAGTGGCCACATCACCACCAGTTGCGGCGTCTGCATCGTCAGTCGGCTTCTCCACCTGGAGGTTATCCGTTTCTGTGTTTTCCGGGTCACTGACGGTGACCTGAGCACTGAAAGAAAGATGAAAAAAGGCAGTTATTAATGATGACGGTGTCTCGGTTGAAAGTTCTCTAGAGGCAAAAAGAAATAGTAAGGCAAAAACTTACCCGGCATTTACGGTGTAATCCGATGGGAGCTCGCCACTTGAAGTAGATGAGGTATTCGCAGGAACCACTAATGGAACCCGGAATTGCCCGGCACGTGGGTGGTTAGGAGAAGGGTGGCGCTGAGGAGAGTTGGAAGAGCGAGATGGAGGAGCACTGCCACGAGGGACCGAGGGGGCGGAAATGCCCGGGTTAAGTGGATCTTCACCCGGGGAGCTCCGAGTTACCCTGCGCTTGGCTGGGAGGGAATCCTTCAAGCATGATGAATTTGATAATTGATGGTTAAGTCGTCGCATGACGTCAAAGGAGTAAGGTTCAGAGGATAATGAGGAAAAAGGAACCTTGGACACTGTCCCCCTGCCTTTCCTCTTGGCCCCGACTGTTGCCTCTGGGTCAGACTCGGTTCTCTCCGGGTCGTCTTCATTGTTTCCACCCTCGTCTTCTAGCCCTGCGAACCAGATGTGTATTCATTGGGAAAAAGACAGACGAAAGGAAAGTAATACAAGCAAAAGTATGCAGATCCTGGGTGAGTACCTTCGCTGTCGTCAGTCGTCTCGTCCTCCTCTTCCGGGTCTCTGGAGGGGGGGAGTGGGTCCACTCTCCAGAAGGGGTCATCAGCCTAAAGTAAAAAGATAAAGTTAAGGTTTAGAAGCAGTATCGAGTTGAAATATGGAAACAAGTTATGAGTGCCGGGTATTACCGTTGGAGCTGGATTTTCCCGAGTGAACGGAGGTAACCCGGAGATGCCCTTTATCACCTCCAGCTTCTCTGCCAAGAGGCTCTTGATGGTCTTGATAGTGTCACCGGTCGCAAAGCTTTTGGAGGAATAGCGAAGTGCATCTGTAGTGTGACCCGAATACTCGCACATCAATTTGGTGCGGATGGAATTAGGTTGGATTCGGAAGTCGACCCATGTCTTTATCAAATTGAGCCCTAGGAGGCCTTGGGCCGAGAGAATGGCTATTTTGGCTAGTGCAGGAAGGATTGCTTCCCTGTCCGAGTCTGGTGCGAAGGCACTGAAAGACTCGGAGGGTTTGAGGGGGGTCTCTGAGTAACCCGGCAGCTTCTTTTCGCTGTCGGAGGAGGTATCGCGGCAATAAAAAAAGGATAACTGCCAATGTTTGGCACAGGATTGCAGGTTGAGGGTTGGCATTAAAGAATTCCTACGGCGTTGGATGGATACCCCGCCGCAAGTGAGAAGTGCCCCGTCGCCGCTTTCGCGGCACGGTTTGCATTGGAATAACTCAGTGAAAAGAGTCAGGTTTGGTGGCATGCACAAATACGACTCAGATAGAACTATGAAGTGGGTGATGTTCAACATAGAGTTAGGCCCTATGTCGAACACCCGGAGTCCGTAGTGATCTAAGACCTCCCTAAAGAAAGGGTGACCCGGAGGGCGAAATCCTCGGGTCGCGTGCTCTACAAAGCAGATTACCTCGTCTTCTGCGGGAGTGGGATGAGTTTCGTTACCCGGCACCCTCCAGTGGATGTCTTTCTGAGAGGGGAGGGTGCCTAACTCGGTTAGTTCGTCCAACTTGGCCTTAGTGGTTGTGGAGCGCCCCCAATTGGCGGATATGGCTTGGGTGGTCCTTGCTTGAGCCGGATGTTTTCCTTGTCGCTTGGGAGCCATGGGGTCAGCCTGTGAAACACAAAAAGAAAAAGATGTACGAAATAAGACCCGGGAATGTTGGAATATCCGAGTATAAGGTACCAAGAAGGTACGAAGTTGAGAGTTGTCCGGGTATTGAGCGCACTTATGGAAATTGTTGCTCACTTACGTAGGAAAGGGTATTTGGGGACGACGGATGGTTGCCCATATTTATATCGCAAATGAAATAGCTGGAAAAGGAGGGTTTTTCCGGGTGTTAATGCAATAAGCGGAAAACGGCGGAGGAACGGATCTAGATGGAAAAGTTCGCGGATAATTTTTAAGCAAAATTGGTGATCAATAATGATTGGAGGATCATTTGTGACTATCAGGCAGGTGATTAAAGTGTTTGGCAAGCACCGAATCAATCTAATTCGAGGCAATCGGACAAATAGCTTGCGGGTTGACCTAGATCTGATCTTGGATGAACTGAAAATTGCGAAGCTGAATTAATTGGCTGCGAAGAGCTTACCGAGGAGATTGGGGCCAAGTGTGATGGCGACGAGCGGCGTGGCACGAATGGGAGGAATAGAGGTATAAAGGTGGCGCTAGGCGGCGGCACGAAACGATTCGGGGACGAGCGCGGCCGCTGTTGATCCTGCGTTGGTAGCAGGCGCGAGTTCCTCACGGTGGTGCTGTGAAGGTGTTAGGAGCAAGGAAGAAAAGGGGGAGTTGTGGCGTGGTGATGGGCTTAGGGTTGCCTTCTAAGCGCTATTTATAAGGCAAGGGTGAGCTTATCTCAACGGCCAGAAACCGGAAATCGCGGGGTAATGGTTATCTACAAAGATTTCGCAAGATATGTGTAGAACATTGGGCAAGGCATTGGGTTAGAAGAAGGAAGGGGTTCGCCCGTGGTGACAGGACTGGTTGTCAAGTGTGAGATCTTGGCATTTCTTATTGCGGTCTGGGCCTGGGGATTTGAACTTAAGTGTTTGGAAGAAAGGTCCGGGTTATTACATGGCCTCCATGGAGTAAGGCCTAGCAGAATATCAAAGCATCTTAACTCGGTTTCCATGTGCCCGCATGATCAATATCTTCTCAGGGAATAGCAAGCGCTTCAAGGAGGTCCGTGAAGCCCAGGCTATTCTGGGGACTACTGATGGGGGGATGCTAACCCGGTACGTCAGGATCCGAGGAATAACCCGGCCCAGAGACAGTGAGCAGGATACGGCTAGGGATAAAGATGTTTGTGGAGGCCCAAGCTCGTGGGCCTAGTGACCCGGATTGTGGGTGTTGTAAAGGAAAGTTAGGGTTAGCACGCCGTGTCTGGGTAGGACCCGGGTGTGCCTTGTAAAGTAAGTTAGGGGGTACGGGAGCTATATAAACCGACCCCCGGGTATAGATTGAGAGAGAGATTTAAGAACCCTAGCAATATCGTGTGGTATCGAGTATCCAGTGTAAACCCTAATCGAGTTATTGTATCGAGAATAGAGATCCGGCGACTTCGATTGCCGGCTGTCAGATCAAGTTATACCATGTCTTCCCTTGAGCTAAACCCTCTCCCGAACGCCTGTGTCGACTTGCCCCAAGATCAGTTACCCCTGGTAACATCTGCCGTGATTATCCCACGACAGTATGTAAATGAGAAGTTCGGACCCCTGGAAATCCCAGAGGGAACCATGGAAGTTTTAGGCATGCATATTCCAGACATGAACATATGGATTTACATGAGGTTTTCTCACTCCAAGCAAATATTTAATAGCTTCATATAATGTTATATGTACGCAGTTTGATTCCATCGATGATTTCCGAGCGGACCCCTCTTGATAGTACTCATTTCCTAATGAATCAAATGAACGAAAAATGTTGGGACACCGTATTTTTTTTTCACCTTGAGGCATCTCCAACCATCATATGCTATCTTAGGATATGGCTAGGCACCGTCATATAGCTTAGGACATGGTCGGTCTGCTAATTATGTTGTCATTCAGTCCAAAATTGCTTTGGGGGGGGGATAGGGGGATGCTCTTTCAAAGCGTCTTATCTGTATAGTCACGTATACACCACAACTATTATTCTTAAAAAAGTTTACAAAAATCATCGCTAATCTACTGCAATCTTAATTTTTTATATTTATCAATCATACAGTAAAAGTATAATACAATAGAAAAAAAGATGTATTGGATATTTATTCTGATAAAGAGCAAAGCATACCACCATCAGTCTGATGGGCATGTTTTATTAAGGACGATGTTGAGCGTCATCCGGAGGATATTTGTGCGCTATCCTCCGGGTCGCCGACCGAGCGATTGGTTGCTTGTTGTCTGTCTGATCAAACTAGGGACCACCATCCCCATGTCTATCATTTCCTTATCTCACACGGAAAAAATCCACAAAGAAACCCTCGCATCCCCACGGAACACACCTTTGAATTATCCCATCTCGCTCTGGTAACATTTTCGCGAGATGCAGCGCCAGCCATGGTAACTCCATCGTAGACAGCTTGAATCCCCTCTAAAGAGATAAAAATATTCTGCTACCAACCTTCTAAAGATTTTCACTCACAAAAGAAAAAAATTCTTTATTTGAATTTTTTTTTGCTACAACTCCTTTTGTCGATTTGCACCCACAAAAGAAAAAATTGCTTTATTTGAAGAAGAAATTTGCTACAACTTCTTTGTCGATTTGCACCCACAAAAGAAAACGTTGCTATATTTTAAGAACAAATTTGCCGCAACTCCTGTGTTCGATTTGCATCCCAAAATTAAAAAAATGCTTTATTTGAAGAAAAAAATTGTTGCAACTCCTGTGTTCGATTTGCATCCACAAAAGAAAAAATTGCTTTATTTGAAGAAGAAATTTGCTACAGCTACTGTGTCGATTTGCATTAAAAGAACAAAATTTCTGCTATAAAACTTCCAAAATTTGCACCACACAAGCAAGAAATATTCTGCCACATTCCAAGAAATTGCATCATATTGAAAAGCAAATTAAGAGATGTTCTGCTAAAAAACCACCACCTCCGGTAGCACTCGAGATTGCCTGGCAGCACCAGCCCTTGCCGCTAGCAGCACCACAACATGGCGACCGTAGCACCGCCGTCGGCTCTGGCAGCACTTCGGCTGGCCTCGGGTAGCACTATCAGCGCCCTTCGGTAGCTCCGCCGTCAGCTGCTCGAAGCACCATCGCTGGCAGCACACCGGCCTGGCGCTGGTAGCATGGGGCGAGGCGGGCAGGAAGGCCCTAGCTGCCGAGGACGTTGTCCGTGTCTATGAGGATCCCGGAGGAAGCAAGGGGCACCAAAAAACATGGCGCCGGCCGGAGGAGCGAGAGCTTGTGAGACAGTGAGAGGGTGCCCGAGCGGCGGCCCGAGCTCAGCCACTCGGTCCTCACATGCCGGAGGAGGAGGCCATGGCGGCGTTGCAGTAGCGGACGAGGAGGCCATTCGGTCTTCGCATCGCGGAGGAGGGGGCAGGAGGCCATGGATCTCGGTGGAGACCGGAGAGTTTTGGAGCGAGAGGAGAAAAGGGGAACGAACCTATGGAGGAGAAATCCCGATGGGACGCTTGGTGCCTTGGTGGGCCGTTGCTTTGGACGCGTGCCGCGCCGTCCGTGCGGAGGTCGTGAGACAGGAATCCTCCGGAGGATACTAATAATTTTCCTTTTATTAATGGGCCACAACTAATGTGTATGTACTATTACTGAACCTGAGCATATCATGGTTGATGCATCATCATAATACTAACTATTTACCACAAAAAAAGAGTTATTATATTTTGAAAGGAGAATGTGGCAATGAAAAGACAGACATGCTAGAAATTTTCACTATAAAGCAAAACATGTGATCATCAATTCAGCGGATCCTCATTTTCTTAGTAGATCACAAAAATAGATGATCAAAACTAGAAATAAAAACATCTAAACTAATAATTTAACATAACTCCATCCTAACATATCACATATGTTGATAGTACTTACGGAATCGCAGACGTATACAACACCATATTTGAAATTAAGCACATATCACAACCGGTAGATCCTCACAAAGCATATCAAGTTAAAGAATTATTAATAATAGAACCTAAACACAACACTACCAAAAAGGAATCGTAACTTATCAAGCGTAAGCAATCCAACTATTGCACTATGAATCCTTATTCTATTTTGTACACTTACACTACAAACAATATATACATTACATGTAAATGACAGTTTTCGTAATGGTACATTATGCAATGGGTTTCCATGATTCGCATCAATAAAACAATACTACAGACCAGCCGGCAAGGGTGGTCAGTGTTCTTAAATGTGTATATCAACAACAACAACAAAAAAAACAAGCCACCAGCATCCTCCATGTCGAGTGCGGGAGGGCGGCACAAATCCGGCATAACAAGTTTCAACTGTACAAACTCCGGGTATCCCAATCCGGCCCAGCTGGATACCCGAAACCACGACCATGCCACGGTGCCGTCGCCGGCGGGTAATAGCTCACCGGTGCAAGGTCCACCGTGGGGTACAAACCGTGGTGCGGTTCCCCCACCGTTGGATAAATGCCAGGAGTCGGCAGCTCCGTCGTCAATGGTGGGTAGATCGCGGCCGGCTGTGCCGGCGGCGTAGAATCGTAGTAGTACCTGGAGCCCGTGACCGTGATCGTATCGGCCGTCAACGGCGGCGGGTAAACTGCGATTTGCTCCATCAGTGGCGCGAGCTGCTCCATCGACGGCCAGTCGTCTATCGCCGGGTACATCCCGAAAGACACCGGCGCGAGGGGGGCCGCCGGGCAAGGTGGCGTGAGGGGGACCGCCGTGCAAGGTGGCGTGACGGGGGCGGGCTCGCCGTCGCTCCTGCGGTCCTCCTCGTCGTGATCGTGGTCGCCGTCGTGGAAGACGTACGAGAAGGAGATGACCCCGTTGTGCTGCCTGCTGTCGGATGGCACGGCAAGCTGGTAGGACACGCGGTGCGTCCTGCCGTCGGCGACGAGGTCGGGGAGCGGCACGACGGCCGACGCCGCGAGCACGTCCCCGAGGACGGCCACCTCCGCCTTGATCTCGAACCGCGCTACAAGGACGCCGCCGTCGTCGGCGTGCAGCATGTCCTTCTTATTCCCCGGCGATCCTCCTTGCTCTGACGCGGGCGAGGAGGCGTCGTCGCTCTCGCCGTCGGGGAGGTAGAGCCGTAGGCGCTCGTTGTCCCACTCGGGGTTCTCGCCGCCAGCGCGGTCGGTGGGGGTCCTGACGCGGTGGGGGCGTCGGTTCTTGCCGGCGGACGACGTCACGGAGACCGACGCGTAGAGGCACGGCGTGTGGAACGGGAGCGAAGACCTGACGCCCCGGCACGACACCCACGTGATGTCGATGGCCGGCCGCTGCGGAAGACGATCCATCCGCCGCAAGCTCGCAACAAGCAGGCGACTCTGTACTGCGCGCGAACGACGGTGCGCTAGGCCGGAGCTAGCTAGTAACAAGACGACGGAGAGGCTTGTTGGTTAAGAAGGTGCGGTGGCGCGAGAGGGCTGGACACGGCAGATCTCGAAGTCTTCGCCTTAATTTGGTACTGACGGGGACGCTGGAACCAGCGCCACCAAGAGGCATTAATTTTGGTCCGCGTCAGTTGTCACAAACTGGAGGAGGTTGCACGGCAACTTCTTCTTCTCGCGCGGCTCGTTCTTGTCAGACAGTTAAGTCGTGCGTGTCCCGGTGACTGGGTTATTCCATTCTTGCAGAGAAATTTCTGTGGTAGAGAGGGAGAAGCAGACTTTTCTTTCTGGCGTGTGTGTGGGTGGACAAAGACCTGCAGTGGAAATCTTCCCTCCATTGCAGTGGAAATCGCACCTCGGGTCGAAACGCGTGATCTGAGTCCCGCGTCATCTACATCTGGCCGCCTACTATACATGTACAGTACTCCCTCGGCCTCAAATTAAGTGTCATACTTTCTCCGTCTCAAATTAATTATCGCAAAGTTTGATAGCGACAATTAATTTGAGACGGAGAGAGTAGATAAAAATAGATGTATTTAGACATAATTTAATACTCTCTCCATCCCTAAATATAAGCCTAGTTTCGCTGGTCAACGACGTATAAATTTGACCATAATTTATACTTATAATATACGCATAAAATTTATATAAAGATATATGAAACAAAAGAATTTTGCAACCTGAACCCAACAATACCATTTATACAGTCTTAATCAATATAATTTATAATATATTAGTGATCAAAGTTAAACATCAAATACCACCATAAAAATAGCGCGTCTTATATTTTGGAACGGATAGAGTATTAGATACATCCACTTTTGTTTAACTTTGTGACAGTTAATTTAAGAGTAGGGAGTAGTATAACAGTTTAGCTAGTCACCAGGGTTTCCCCACCTGGTTCTACCGTTCTTTTTTCATGCAGAATTGTTGTATCTTCCGAGTGGGAATCTTATTCTTGGCTCTACATTGAACTCTAATTCTGATCGCTTCATAGAATCTATGAAACATTAACTGTAAGTCTATCTCTAGCAAAATCCCAAAAGCTGAGACAAATTGGTATATAATTTTTCTTTCACACCACCAGGTGTACAACCTTATACTCCCTCCGTTCCATATTAGATGACTCTCAAATAGATGTATCTAGTACTAAAATATGTCTAGATACATATATGTGCGAGTCATCTAATTTAGAACGGAGGGAGTAAGTGGGATCCCACTTAGGTACAAGTCTCTAAGTGGGATCAAAAATTTCAATGTATCAGCCTAGCAATCCAGATCACCTTCCGAGACTATCGTATTTACTTGCATACCCCTTTTTTTTGGGGAGCCCAAGGCAAGTGTATCTAGCAACTTATTCCACCTCACTAGGAAATAGACTAGGAATGTCCAATAGAGCATCTCTGGCTAACCCCTTATATCCCGCCAAACTAAAAAATAATCGTCATTTTATCGGTTTGGAAGAAAAAAGTGGCCCGAACAGATACCTTATATGACGCCGACCTTTATAGTTTTTTGAAGGGCGCGGAAAACACCCACGCTCAACCTTTAGAAACAAGGCTGGGAGGCCGACCCGACGGTGCCCTCTCTCCCTCTTGAGATTTGGCGGGATGGGCATTTCAGTGTGGTAGTTCCCGCTTTCCCCTTTCGCCGCCGCCGCTAGTTGCTTTCCCCCGCTCCAGCCAACCTCGTCGCGGCCTTGTAGCACCGCCATGGACCCCTCACAGTCTTCGCTCGTCACCTTCGAGGTGGGCTAGCGCAATCGAATCCCCCATGTGATGGATCTTGCCATCGGCCCTGTCACGCCCGCGTCGGAGGCAACCTCTACCGTCCTTCCCCACAAGCGGCTGGGAAACGTCATCGTCGAGGGTGGCGCTCTCGCTCTCGGTGTCGTCCCCGCAGCCGCCTTCAAGATCGGCACTCCCGCAGCCGCCGCCTCCACTTCCATTTCCCGTCGATACTGAGACGACCCCGCTTGTGAAGAAGACGAGGGTGCCGGCGGCAAAACGCAAGAGGTTGCCTACATCTAACAAAGCCACTCCAACAGCTTCTCCGACCACCACCACCGCAGGCTCCCCCTAGGTGTTCGGCGGAATGGCTGCGAGGTATGACTTGTCATCTCTTTTGTATTGTTTCAATTTCCTCCATTGGGAGTAGTTTTGTGAAACTTTTGGAGCTAATGTGTTGCTTGGGTTTGTATGATGTGCAAATTGCTTTTGTGACCTTGCTCAACGAGAACACGGTTGAGCTTGTTCAAGCAGCGCTCGGCTCTTACGGTTACAACGGGACGGATGACAGTGTATATGGCAGCGGTGAGGAAGAATATGAGGTGGAGGAGATTGAGGAGAGGTGTTTGAAGCATCGCGATCAGCACACCGCAAGAGTTCAAAGCGTTACACCCAATTGGAAGATGGGGTGTTGATGAAGGCTTGGCAGAGTGTGTACCTCGATGTTCTGTCCGACAATGACCAAATAGATAAAGCGGCATTGGCAAAGGATAGAAGACAAATTCTTCAAAATATGTCGAACATTCCCGACAAGACCCCAAGCACCTATACTCTAAGGTTGTTGGGATGTGATCAAACTGACTTGTAGCCATTGGGGTGGATGTTTGGAGCAAGTGTACAATCCATTTCCAAGTGATATCAATGAGGCCGATTGGGAGAGTTTTTTTTTCACATCCCAAGTAGTAGCCGATGTTGCATATGACATAGTTTGCCATATTTTCATGTTTTTTAGGGAAAAAATCAGCCCCAAGGTACAAAGGACATGTCGTCTTCCAAGGGCAAGGCACTTGCATTCGACCATTGTTGGCAATTGCTTAAAAATAGCGAGGAACTGAAGTTGATGGATGAAGAAGCTCCAGTGAGAAGAGGTGCATTCACTAAGATGGAAGATGATGAAGATGATGATGTGCCACTTGGAGGGAGGAACAAGAACAAGACCGATGGAAATAAGAAGGCCAAGGAGAATATCAAGAGGGAAGTCTGGGCATCAAGCTTGGGAGATAAGATGGATCACATGGTGAAGTCAAATGAGATTATGGTGGCCAAGACATTGGATGCAAAGAAGGAATCAGCCGACAAGAAGGCTCAATATAAGCAAGAAAAGTGGCAAGTACTCAAGGAATAGGGGTTGAGCAAGTCCTCCATAGAAGAGAGAAGAGCCATTTACGACGAGAACAAGTTCGTGGTCAAGCTCCTTGTAGAGGAGCATAAGAGAATGATGATGAACGGTGATGATATGGATGACTTGACCAAAGAGTACAATGACATGATAAGGAAGAAAATCATGGAGCGAAGGAAGCAATCTATACTAGGTAGAGGACATGGTGTGCCAAGGTTTCATGTCGGTGCTTTGGCAAATTGTGGTGGCAACGACGGTGGTGGTGATGGCTCTAACTTCCATGGCGATGAGTGATGATGGTTGGAGCATATGCATGAGGGTCTTTTGGGACATTTAATGAAAACCTATGTTAATTGTCGTCTAGATTTGTTAAACTATATTTAATTGTCGAACTATTGTGGTTAATTGTCAAAATTGGTATCAAATTATCCAACATTGATTTTAGGTTTGAGGGTTGGATTGGGCTGCGAAAAGACCCTACAAAGCGGAGCGGGTATATTCTGCCGCTCCGCTTTGCGGCGTCTGTTCGGCCACAACCAAATCCAACCCTCAAACTACGTTTTTGGTGCCCCTTATCACGGGTTTAAAGACCCGATAATGGGTTCATTAGATATGCTCTTATACATGTCTGATTTTCCAAGGCCGGTTAGGTTGTAAAACATGTGAGAGACTCTTTTCGTTGACACTTCATGATTGGCACACACCACTCCCGTTTTTTAATTGAATCACTCTCGACTATGAACGGATAGTATGGACACCTAGAAGGGGGTGAATAGGTGCTGCGACCAATTTTAATTTTCCTTCAAGATTAGGCTTGACATAAAGGTAAATTCTCTAGATAATGCAACTATGGTGAATTTACCTATATGACAAGAACAACAACAAATACAATACAAGCACAAGTAAAGGAGAAGGGAATGATATAACCGATATGAAGCACACGGAGAAACGATGTATTTCCCGAGTTCCTCCTTGTTAGGGGAGTATGTCTCGATGGAGGGGTGTAAGTTTCGCCACAAAGGCCTACTCAACGCCACAAAGTCCTCACCTTATTCTCCGATGAACCCCGCCACAAAGGCCTAGTCCACCTTCCACTATTGATCCCCTTTGAGGCGGGAATCGAGTCCTTTACAAACAAGTTTGGGGCACACACCCACAAACAAATTGGGGGCTCCCAACAATCACAAGAATCACCAAGAGTACCAAGATGTCTAGGTTCTCCACAAGAGGAGACCCTAGACTATTTCCGCTCAAGCAAATGAGGGGGAATGGGAAAATGGTTGGTGAAGACGTAGATGGGGGCTTCTCCTTCAATCCTCCAAAGATCAACACTTTTGGGTAGATGGATTGGAAGATCTATTCTGGATGATATGGCCCAAGGTAGGAGAAGGGAAGGGGGTATTTATACCCCTCACCAAAAATCGAGCCGTTGGAGAATTTCTGGAAATGTCACACCGGAGACTCCGGTGTAAAGTCTGGAGACTCCGCTCTGAAGAATCCGGAAAGCTCCAGTCCGAAGACTTCGGTTAGTATCTGGTGTGTCTTCGGAGTGACACCAGCGGGTGACACCACGACGCGATATTCACAACTTTGCTTGGGAATCGACGAGTCCACAGACTCCGGACACTCAGGCCGGAGACTCCGGTGTAGACCGGAGATTTGGCGGAGACTCCGCCTTTTGCATTGACTCCTTCGCGCAGAGTATGTCTGGGGTCGAGCGAGCATCACGCGTAGGTGAAAGTACGGAGACTCTGGTGTATCTCCGGATAGTCTCCGGTGTGAGAACAGTGGGTGACACCACACGCGCAGCTCTGGCTTCTTCACAGGGAAGCTCCATACCGGATACTCCGGTCTGGCAGACCGGAGACTCCGGTCTGGAAATAATTTCCAGCATGATTTCTCTTTGTCCTTTTTGATACTCAACACCACCATATGAAATATTATTGATAGACCCTGAAAACATCAACACACTTAAGATAATACGTGTGTTGTTAACAAACATCCAAAACGAGATGATTTAAGTGCATTTGCACTTTCAATCTCCCCTTTTTGGTGTCTGATGACAACACACATATTTGCAATGAATATCACAGCTAGGCTATGTTTGTAAAAAATAGACGGGCTCTCGAACAACCAAGTCATGAGCTCCCCCTATGTTTTACAAACAATGCCCACATGCACAACAACTAATGAACAATATAAAAGCATGCATAGGTAAGGTAAGTAAAGCAACAATAAGCACAATAACAGGATAGCTTCACCAACATAGTCTCACCACACATAGATTTAAGGTCCACTGGAAATAAACAGAAATCAACTAGGATAAAGGGAACACGAGCCATAAAAGAAAATCAAGTCCAAAGACTTGTGTTCCGAGGCAAATGAAATCAAAACAAAGCAACCCTTGCAAATATCGAGAAGTCTATAGCTACTTCTCCCCCTTTGGCATCGAGACACCAAAAAGAGCAAAGAGCAACTGCACAGACCCCAAAGGATCAATCCTCCTCCTCATAGACCTCGTCATCTCCATCATTCTTGTTCGTGCCTTCTCCCTCATCATCATATTCTTCTTGATACTCGTCTTCTTCCTCAGTATGCTCCTCTTTCTCAGTCATAGGAGCCTTTCCACGATTGTTAGAAGAGGAAGGAGCCGAAGTGACCTCTTCAAAGTCACCCCACGGGAAGGAGGAGGTGTTCTGGTTCTCATAAGACATGGTAAGGGACTCAGTAGGAGGATCAAGAGGAGGAGTAGCAACAACATCAATACCAGCATGATCCTTAATCTTGGTGATCATCTTCCTCATCTGTCGCCTCTCCTTATAGGCCTCATGATTCTCCTTGTGAACATCAATCGTCATGCACAGAATGTTACGTTGAAACCACGAGAGCTTCTTCATCTCATCTTGAACCTCTTCCTTGCCAGAAAGGCGAAAAGGAGGGTCGACATTCTTCCTCCTAGCCCTTGGAGCCTTAGACCCAGCCTCACCCATGGGGGTGTCCTCATCAGAAGGTAAGTGAGAAGATAGCACCTGAAGAGTGCCAGCAGCATGCACAGTCTCACACACAAGACTAGGGACCTCATCAAGAATGAGCATCATCACATAGGGAGCATAAACCGGGACCTTCTTGATCTCAATCATAGCAGAATAAATCTCCTCCTTAATGAAGTTCATGACATCGATCTCAAAGTCCGTACCGTCTGGCCCCGCCAAGTGACACTGGAAAAGCATGATAGAGCAAGTTCACTATCCCTCCATGGATAGCATCCACGTTTTCGGCCTTGGGTTCAATGATGTTGCGGAAGAGGCGGAAAAGAATATTGTAGACCCTCTTCAAGTCCTTAGCAGTCCCTGTGTTCGAGATCTTCTCATACATAGGAGCCATCCTATTCTTGTTATAGTCCTGATGACCCACAAGTGTAGGGGGTGTATCGTAGTACTTTTGATAAATAAGAGTGTCGAACCCAACAAGGAGCAGAAGGTGTTGACAAGCAGGTTGGATAGAGGATTCACTGTAAACACTAGCAAACGGGTTTTTGGAGGTTTTTTATATAGCAGATAAATAAAGTGCGAGTAAATAAAGTGCAGTAAATAATACTGCAGCGAGTGGCCCAATCCTTTTGAGAGCAAATGACAAGCCGGTTGTATTACTTATGACGACCAAACATTCTCAAGGACACATGGGAATTTCGTCAAGTGCTTTCGCTTCGTTACGTTTGATTAATATCCATTGGTTCGTGAAGTGTTGTGTGGGTGAACCTATGCTAATGCACCGCCCAACTAGGACTAATACAAACTTGTGATTATTACCCTCGTAAACATCGTATATACAAGAAAGTAACTAAGATAAATCTAACCATAGCCTTAAAACTCCGGGATTCTACGCTCCCTCGTGCATTGGTTTCCTAGTGGGGGTTTAGATTTCTGTCACTCCGTCAACCCCACAATTAGTAGCCAAATACACGATGCATCCTCCTAGGCCCATAAATGTGAAGTATCATGTAGTCGATGTTCGCATGACACCACTAGAAGAATATCACGACAACTTAAATACCGAACCACGAGATATTACTTCAATATAACTTCACTACTAACATCATGACTTCTCCCATGTCCTCAAGAACTAAACAAAATACTCACAAGACATCATATGGATCATAATCAGAGGTGATATAATGGATGATAACAATCTGGTCATAAAGTGTTAACACCGATAAATCTCACAAGCATCAACTACTAATAAGTAATCCACACCGGAAGAGAGATCTAATGTAAAACAACGACAGAGGCCCCTAATTGTTACAGCGGGATGACGGTGGATGATGAGGGTGATGGTGATGGTGGTGATGATGATGATGATGACGACGATCTTGATGATGCCCGAAGCGATGACGGTGACAATGGCGGTGATTTCCCCTCTCTGGAGAGGAATTTCCCCGACAGATTTCTCCCTGTCAGAGAGCTTTTCTCTCTCGGGTGTTTTCCGCACCGAGGCGGCGGCGGAATAATTCTTGGATGATGGTATGGGGCTTAGGGTTCCCTCGGGGTCAAGTGCGCAAAAAATATCCACCAGAGGTGGGCCGGGGTGGCCACACCACGTGGCGGCGCGGCCAAGGGAGGCGCGCCACCCCATGGTGTGGGCCCCTAATGGGCCCCCTTCGGCTCTCCTCGTGGCTGGCTCCCTCTTCTGGACTTCTAAGATACCTCCGGTGTCCCCCCTCTTGTTCTGATCTTCTGAAATATGGTATGTTGATGGTGCTTTTTCCATCAGAATTCTGGTCCCGGTGTTTATTCTCCAAAAATTATGAAACATGCAAAATAAGATAAAACAAGATGCATCATAACATGAAATATATCGACGAATAAAAGAAAATAACAACATAAAACGGTGATGCAAAATGGACGTATCAACTCCCCCCAAGCTTAGACTTCACTTGTCCCAAAGCAAAACTGAACTCAGTAAACATGACCGCAGGTTTATGGAGTGAGGTGTCGATAAAATAAAATACGGACAAGAGGCATCACATCTACAAAGAACAAGTCATTTTAGACAGCAACTCCCCTCATATAATCAAACTTGAAACAAGTAAAGTAACAACAAAGGTGCAAAAAGTAAATCACAATTGGTGAAGGCAAACTTTGTTCTTGGTGAGAGAACAATTAACAGTGTACTTATGTTTCGATCAGAGTCTTTTGTACTAGAGCTATATTGCAGAGTTTATCATGCTCAATTATAACGGTCTCTTGCAAACATCGGTAACTTTCAAAGTGGTATTCAAGCATATAAAAGATTTGCAGAAACAAGGAAGAATAAAGGACATGATTGAGTAAATCAACATGAATCACAACAACTCAAATGCTTGCTCGGACAGAAGGAAGTAGGTTTACTGACTCAACATAAATGTAAGAGATAGGCCCTTCACAGAGTGAAGCGTTGATCACTCATGTGCTAGAGATTTTATTTTGTAAACAGAGGTATAAAATGGTTGACACTCCTCCCAACCTTTCTTACACAAACCATGGCTAACCGAATCCTCGGGTGCCTGCCAACAATCACAAACCATGGAGGAGTGTCTAAATTTTGAGAGGTGTATGTTTATGTCAACGAATGGCAAACAGAAAATACAGTACGTCACAAGCCAACTAGACTTCATAAGAGCGGCTCCCGTAGAAGGGCGCAACTGGTATAGAATCTCTTTTGTTTACACAATTATGCTTTGACTGATAAATCAGGGGCAAAAAGAGTGAAGAAAATTTGTATTATTATTTGGGGCTAGGAACCCCGCTGCCAGCTCTTCTAGAATTTGGATAAGCGGATGAAGCCACTAGTCCAAGGTGTGAAATCCAATCAACAAGTGAGATAAAGATTCTCTATTTGCGTCCTCATGAGCTAAAACAAGAGCACAAAACAGGTGTAAATTTTGAATGTTTAAAGGTAGCACACAAGCAATTTACTTGGAGTGGCGGTGAAATACCACATATAGGTAGGTATGGTGGACACAAATGGCAAGGTTTTGGGGCTCAAGGTTTGGATGCACAAGAAGCATTCCCTCTCAGTACAGGTTTTTGGCTAGCAAGGTTGGGTAGCAAGCATAAGAATCGAAGCAAAACAAACAAAAACATATATGATAAAGCCAATCATGTAATCTTCCTTGAATGTGCAAACAAACTTATCTGAGAATACTAAGCTTATGAGCTTACAAAGAAGAAAGATCATGGAATGATATATCTACATGCAACTCCCTCTTTTCTACTTAAGTCTCAATGAATTGTTGCTACTGACCAATGCTAAGTTTTCCAAAACCAACTAGATTATCTAGAAGCTCCAAAATTGATACCAATACTAATAACAAGATCAATCACATAACAAAAATTGCAAACTAAAATAAAGTAAAACAAGTAGATGATGAAACTTCTCATTAATATTTCATTACGGCAACTCAAACCAAGGGATACAACGATAACCAACTAAGGAGCAACACTTCCAAACTGCAAACCATCCTATATGATATTTCCTCTACTCATGATATGACTCTACTAAAAGGGTAAAAAGGGTGAAAGATAAAGGTGATACCGCGGCACTCCCCCAAGCTTGGAACAAGCCAAGGGGATGCCAATACCAATGATGAATCAATTCTTCGGTGGTGGTGGTGATACACTCTTCTCAAGCAAGGCGTGGAAACGTTGCAGCATCTCACGAAACCTGTCGTTTTCCTCATGAAGAATCTCTACCTCCGTCCTTAAAGCTCGATAACGTTCACAAAACTCATCTGCAACCCGAAGAGCTTCCTCTACTCCAGGGACAGGACTGAGGCCCGGGACTGATGCTCTTGGTCCCTCTACGCTACAAGAATAAACATTGCTTGATGACGTCCTTTTTACTTCCCTCTTGACGCCCTGATCCACGTTCTTGCGCTTGGGACCTTGGAGATCATCTTCCATTGGCACCTTCCCCTTGTTGTTGTTGGCAGAGACCATGATGCTTCTAAAACTGAAAACAGATCTTGGCAGAAACAGCTCGAAACAGAAACACGACGAGAAAACGATATACGGACCTCGAGGGGTCCGGGGGGTTATATAGCAAAAATATGCGTAACGAAAGGAAAGTCCAGGTCGAAAACAAGTCAGAGATGGGCTCCGAGGCACCCACACCATAGGGTGGCGCGACCAAGGGTGGGCCCACGCCCCCTCATGGTGTGGTGCCTCCGGGCACCTTCTCCAACTCCTCTTCGGCTCGGTATTTTTTATGTTTTCCAAAAACTGATAATTTATAACTGAAAAGGTATTTCATGAACTTTTTATTAACAGAACTGTTACTTATTCCAAAACAGACTCTGCAGATTCTGGAATCTTCCCCTAATGAACTTCTCCGGAGTCATTACTTGAATAACATCAACATCTTCATCATAGGAATCCCCAGAAATATAATGTTTGAGTCTTTGTCCATTTACCACTTGTGTAGTGTTATCCTTGAGGGAAGCAATTTTGATTGCACCCGAACGATACACTTCTTCAATAATATAAGGTCCTTCCCATCGGGAGAGTAATTTTCCTGCAAAAAATCTGAGACGAGACCGATACAATAGAACTTTCTCACCAAGATGAAACTCTCTTTTAAGGATTCTTTTATTATGCCATTGTTTAACTTTCTCTATAAAGAGCTTGGCATTTTCATAAGCTTCACATCTCCATTCATCTAAATGATTCAAATCAAGCATTCTTTTCTTACCAGCAAGTTTAAAATCTTTATTTAATTCTTTCACTGCCCAATAAGCTTTGTGTTCTAACTCTAAAGGCAAGTGACAAGCTTTTCCATAAACCATTTTATAAGGAGACATACCCATAGGATTTTTATAAGCAGTTCTATAAGCCCATAAAGCATCATTCAACTTATCTGACCAATTCTTTCTAGATTTATTAACAGTCTTTTGCAAGATAGATTTAATTTCTCTATTTGATAATTCTACTTGCCCACTGGTTTGAGGATGATAAGCTGAGGCAATTCTATGATTAACATCATATTTAGCAAGGGTCTTTCTAAAACCACCATGAATAAAATGAGAACCTCCATCAGTCATAAGATATCTAGGCACACCAAACCTAGGGAAAATAACATCTTTAAGCATTTTTATAGAGGTCTCACCATCAGCACTTTTAGTAGGTATAGCTTCTACCCACTTAGTAACATAATCAACAGCAACAAGAATATGAGTATAACCATTCGAAGGAGGAAACAGACCCATAAAGTCAAATCCCCAACAATCAAAAAGTTCAATAACAAGAGAATAACTCATAGGCATTTCATTACGTCTAGAAATATTGCCTACTCTTTGACATTCATCACAAGATAAAATAAATTTATGTGCATCTTTAAAAAGTGTAGGCCAATAGAAACCTGATTGTAGAACCTTTCGTATGGTTCTATCTCCAGCGTGATGTCCTCCATAAGCACTACTATGGAACTTCTTCAATATTTCATGTTGTTCATGATCTGGTACACATCTTCTCATAATACCATCTACTCCTTCTATATATAAATGCGGGTCATCCCAAAAATAATGCCTCAAATCATAGAAGAGTTTTCTTCTTTGTTGAGCTGTAAATGTTGGAGGCAAATACTTCGAAACAATAAAGTTAGCATAATCAGAATACCATGCACTATGTTGGGGTTTTACCTTTATTGCAGCCAACTGTTCATTTGGAAAACTATCATTAAGAGGAATAGGATCAAAAGTAATGTTTTCCAATCTAGACAAGTTATCAGCAACAAGATCTTCATCACCCTTCCTATCCACAATATGCAAATCAAACTCTTGTAAAAGCAACACCCATTTAATAAGCCTAGGCTTAGCATCTTTCTTTTCCATAAGGTATCTAATAGCAGGCATGATCAGTATGAATATTAACTTTTGAATAAACAATATAAGGCCTAAACTTATCACATGCAAAAACTACAGCTAAGAACTTGATGGTGCAGATCTTGCACTCGTTGGGAGACCCAGAGAGGAGGGTGTGATGAGCACAGCGGTAGGAGTTTTCCCCTTAGTTAAGAACCAAGGTTATCAATCCAGTAGGATAAATAGGATCTTCAGAAGGTTGAAGCCACTGACGGGGGTGATGGCGCCTCACTGGTGTCAGCAACAACGCGGAACCTGCACACAACACAACCAAAATACTTTGTCCCAGCGGTACAGTGAGGTTGTCAATCTCACCGGTCTCGCTGAAAACAAAGATTAGACGTATAGTATGGAGAAAGGTGTATGCTTGCAGTAAGTAAAGAAAGCAGGAAATTGTAGCGATTTGTTTAACAGTGTAAGAAAATGGATCGGGGTTCATAGGTTCAATAGTGGTGTCTCTCCATAAAATATAGCATGTTGGGTGAACAAATTACAGCTGGGAAATTGACAAATAAAGGTTGCACCGTAGTGCACATTCGTGACATGAAGACTACTATGATATTTAGTCCGGACATTACAACAATATACATAGACCGTAATCCAACTGCATCTATGACTAATAATCCACCCTCAGGTTATCATCCGAACCCCCTTAGGTATTAAGTTGCAAGCAAGAGATAATTGCATTAAACAAAGTGTGTAATGCAAGCAATGATTGTACACGCGGGCACTCGCACCGCTGTTTTCTCCCTAGTGGCAACAACACATCCTCCCCCGTCAGATTTCCGTCACTCGAGCACAGGCGAAAAGGAGGCATGAACCCACTATCAAGCATAAATACTCCCTCTTGGAGTCACTAGCAACTACTTGGCCAGAGCAACCACTAGCAACGGAAAGCATGCAAGATCACAAATAGCATATGCAATAAAGACTATAATGAACTTGGCATAAGTTCAATATTCATCGGATCCCAGCAAACACAACACATAGAATTACATAAGACCAATCTCGATCATGTTAGGCAGCTCACGAGATCTAAACATGGAGGCATAAGAGGAGGAGACAACCATCTAGCTACTGCTATGGACCCGTAGTCCAAGGATGAACTACTCACGCATCACTCCGGAGGCAGGCATAGTGATGGAGAAGCCTCAGGTGATGATTTCCTGTCCGGCAGGGTGCCGGGAGACAGCTTCAGAACCCCCTGATCTAGGGTTGACGACGACGGCGGCTGCGGAACTTTTCGGGGATTTTTATCAGGTATCCAGGGTTTTCCATCCGGAGGAATAAATAGGCGAAAGGGTAGAGGCGGTGGATCCCTGGGGGCCCCACACCACCCCTGGCGCAGCCAAGGGGGCGCGCCACCCCATGGTGTGGGCCCCCTAGTGCCCCTCTTCGACTCCTCTTTAGTCTTCTGGATGCTTCCAGGGAAAATAGGCACTTCAGACTTTATGGGGTCCAATTCCGAGAATATTTCCAGAACGACTTTTCTGAAATCAAAAACAGCAGAAAACAGGGAACTGGCACTTGGCATATTGTTAATAGGTTAGTCCCAGAAAACGTGTAAAAATGACATAATGAAGGAAGAAAACATGTAGCAATTGGCATAATATTATCATTGAGCATCAGAAATTATAGATACGTTGGAGACGTATCAGAACTCTTTTTCAGTGGTAGCATAATTCTTTTGAGCAGCATCAAGAGTCTTACTAGCATAATGAATAACATTCAACTTCTTATCTATGCGTTGTCCAAGAACAATACCTACAGCAAAATCGCTAGCATCACGCATGATTTCAAAAGGTAAATTCGAGTCAGGTGGTTGAACAATAGGAGCAGTGTTTAAAGCCTTCTTTAAAGTTTCAAAAGCTTCCTTACAATCATCATCAAAAACAAATGGTACATCTTTTTGAACAATATTAGTAAGAGGCTTTAATATTTTAGAGAAATCTTTAATAAACCTCCTATAAAAACCAGCACGACCAAGAACACTACGAATACCTTTAACATCCCTAGGACAGGGCATTTTCTCTATGGCTTCCACTTTAGCTCTGTCAACTTCAATACCTCTTTCAGAAATTTTATGTCCAAGAACAATTCCTTCATTCACCATAAAGTGGCATTTCTCCCAATTAAGAACAAGATTAGTTTCCTCACATCTCTGCAAAACTTTATCAAGGTTGTGCAAACAATTATCAAAAGAAGTTCCATAGACGAAAAAATCTTCCATGAATACTTCCACAATTTCTTCACAAAAAGCATGAAAAATAGTAGACATGCATCTTTGAAAAGTAGCAGGAGCATTACGCAAACCAAAAGGCATATGTCTATAAGCATAAGTACCATAAGGACAAGTAAAGGTTGTTTTCTCTTAATCTTGCTTCCTAACAGCAATTTGAGAAAACCCTGAATGACCATCAAGAAAGCAAAAATGAGTTTTCTTAGACAACCTCTCTAACATTTGAGCAATAAAGGGCAAAGGATAATGATCTTTCTTAGTAACTTTATTAACCTTTCTAAAATCAATGCACATTCTATAACCAACTACTACTCTTTGTGGAATGAGCTCATTGTTTTCGTTAGGCACAACAGCCATTCCTCCCTTCTTAGGGACACAATGGACAGGGCTCGCCCATCTACTATCAGCAATAGGAAAAATAAAATAAGCATCAAGAAGTTTTAATACCTCAATTCTTACCACTTCCTTCATCTTAGGAATTAAACGACGTTGATATTCAATTACTGGCTTTGCATCAGGTTCAATATTAATAGCATGCTGACATATAGGAGGAGAAATTCCCTTCAAATCATCAAGAGTATATCCACTAGCTCCACGGTGTTTCTTCAGAATTCCCCATAATCTTTCCTCTTCTTCAACTGAAAGTTTGACACTAATAATAACATGATATATTTTCTTATCATCAAGATAAGAATATTTAAGGTCACCAGGCAGAGGTTTTAAATCAAAGACATGATCCTCCTTGGGTGGTAATGTTTTACCCAAGTCTTCCACAGGTAAATTGTGTTTCAGTATCACCGGTTGACGAAGAAGAATATTGTCAGTCTCATTTCTCTCTTCCATAAAGACATCACTCTCGTGTTCCTCCATATATTGCTGCAAAGCATTTTTAGGAGCAAGAGCAATAGAAGCAAGTTGTTCAACTTTAAAATTCTCATCAGGCAATTTAGATTCATAAGGTGCTCTAGCAAATTTGGAGAAATTGAACTCATAAGATTTTCCATCAAATTTAGTCAAAATCTTCTCTCTTTTACAACCTATAATAGCACCACAAGTGTTCAAGAAAGGTCTACCAAAAATAATAGGACAAGTCTTACTAGCATCCTTACCAAGTACTAGAAAATCAGTGGGATATTTAGTCTTACCACATAAAACTTCCACATCTCTAACAATACCAATCGAAAAACAGTTTCTCTATTAGAAAGCTGAATAACCACATCAATATCTTCAAGCTCACAAGAACCAATTTCATGCATAATTTATCTATAAAGCTCTTAAGGTATAGCACTAGAAATAACACCAATATCACACAAACCATAATATCAATGATCACCAATCTTAACAGAAAGCACAGGAACACTAGTTTTCTTAGGTCTATGAGGATGTGAAACAATATCAGAAGCATCCTCACAAAATACAATGTGTTCATCCTCTACGTTTCCACAAACAAGATCTTTCACTATTGCTACAGAGGTTCAACAGTTATTTGTTCATCAGGTTCAATATATTTCTTGTTACTCTTATTAACCACACAAGCCACCATAGAGTGTTCTTTCACCTTAGCAGGGAAAAGCATTTTTTCAACATATGGCTCAGGAACAGCAGGATTAACAGCATGCACTTCTATATTACTAGCAGGAACAATATCTTTATAAGGTGCATGGTACTTGTGATAATTCTTTGTAGGAATATCAAGATAGGGGGTAAAAGCTTTAAGACAGTTTGCAAAAATTTGAGAATCAAGACCACAAACAACACTAACATCATAGAAATCATTGGTTCCCATAAAATATTTAATGCATTCATAATCACAATTTATACCTGAGTTTCTACCTTTGTCGGTCTCCCATCCTTCAGTGTTTTCTTGAATACAGTCAAGAAGATCCTATTTAGCTTCTTCCTTCATACGTGTGAATGGTCCAGAACAAGAAGCATCAAATAAATCCTTATCGTGAAGAGAAAGCCTTGCATAAAAATTATTGATAACAATATTTCTCGAGAGTTCATGAACGGGGCATTTAAGCATTAATAACTTCATTCTCCCCCACGCTTGGGCAATACTCTCTCCCAAATGAGGCTAGAAATTATAGATTTGATTCAGGTCTTTATGAATCTCACTAGGAGGATAAAATTTAGAATAAAAGAGAGGAACAATTTCCTCCCATCCAATAGATTCACCATTCTCCAGTAATTTGAACCATTCAACGGCTCTTCCTTTCAGCAATAAGGAAAGTATTTTTCCTTTTAACTTGATCCATTGTAATACCTGCACACCTGAATAACTCGAATAATTCATGTATAAAGATCAAATGATCACCGGAATGGACAGTTCCATCACCGTAATAGCAGTTATCCATAACACGTCCAATAATTTTCATAGCTATTTTATAAGGATCTAATTCAGCATAAGACGGGTTACCAACTACCCTAGTAGCAACGGTAGAAGTACCCCTAAACAGAGAACCAAAAGTATTCTCCATAATGAATTAAAACAACAAACAGAAATAAAAAATCACTCACAGTAAAAGTTTCTCTTACCAATTCCACTTACCAATAGTGCTTCACTCCCCGGCAGCGGCGCCAGAAAATAGTCTTGATGACCCACAAGTATAGAGGGTGTATCGTAGTACTTTCGATAAATAAGAGTGTCGAACCTAACGAGGAGCAGAAGGTGTTGACAAGCAGGTTGGATAGAGGATTCACTCTAAACACTAGCAAACGGGTTTTTGGAGGTTTTTGATATAGCAGATAAGTGCGATTAAATAAAGTGCAGTAAATAATATTGCAGCGAGTGGCCCAATCCTTTTGAGAGAAACGGACAAGACGGTTGTATTACTTATGACTACCAAACATTCTCAAGGATACATGGGAATTTCGTCAAGTGCTTTCGCTTCGTTATGGTTGATTAATATTCATTGGTTGGTGAAGTGTTGTGTGGGTGAACCTATGCTCATGCACCACCCAACTAGGACTAATACATACTTGTGATTATACCCCTCATAAGCGTCTACAAATACAATAAAGTAATTAAGATAAATCTAACCACAACCTTAAAACTCCGGGATTCTACGCTCCCTCGTGCATTGGTTTCCTAATGGGGGTTTAGGTTTCTGTCACTCCAGGAACCCCACAATTAGTAGCCAAATACACAACGAATCCTCCTAGGCCCATAAAGGTGAAGTATCATGTAGTCTACGTTCACATGACACCACTAGAAGAATAGCACCACAACTTAAATACCGAACCACGAGATATAACTTCACTACTAACATCATGACTTTTTCCCATGTCCTCAAGAACTAAACGAACTACTCACAAGACATCATATGGATCATAATCAGAGGTGATATAATGGATGATAACAATATGGTCATAAAGTGCTAACACCGATAAATCTCACAAGCATCAACTACTAACAAGTAATCCACACCGGGAGAGAGATCTAATGTAAAACAACGATAGAGGCCCCTAATTGTTACAGCGGGATGACGGTGGATGATGAGGGTGATGTTGCTGGTGGTGATGATGATGGCGATGACGATCTTGATGATGCTCGGAGCGATGACGGTGACGATGGCGGTGATTTCCCCTCTCCGGAGAGGAATTTCCCCGGCAGATTTCTCCCTGCCAGAGAGATTTTCTCTCTCGGGTGTTTTCCGCCCCGAGGCGGCAGCGGAATAATTCTTCGATGATGGTATGGGGCTTAGGGTTTCCTCGGGGTCAGGTACGCCAAAATATCCACCAGAGGTGGGCCAGGGTGGCCACACCACCTGGCAGCGCGGCCAAGGGGGGACGCCACCCCATGGCGTGGGCCCCTGGTGGTCCCCTGGCTTTCCTTGTGGCTGGCTCCCTCTTCTGGATTTCTAAGATACCTCTGGTGTCCCCTCTTCTTCTGATCTTCTGAGATAGGGTGTCTTGACGGTGCTTTTTCCATCAGAATTCTGGTCCCGGTTTTTACTCTCCAAAAATTATGAAACATGCAAAATAAGATAAAATAACATAAGGGATGCATCATAACATGAAATATATCGATGAATAACAGAAAATAACAACATAAAACGGTGATGCAAAATGGACGTATCAAGGCCACACCATGAAGATGCATCCTCCTGGTACCATATGGTAATCAAGCAACTCAGAGAGCCTATGGATAGAAGACTCACACCTTCTGGTACCTATCTTCCAAATCAAGGTAATGTCCTCATCCTCTCCAAAAGTGATCGTGGCAATGAATTGTTGATCTGCCTTTATGTTGTAATTCTGTTGGATGCCCACAAGATGCTCAAGACCTAGCTTCCTAGTGATCCACACGGCCTCTTCGAAGTACTCCATGCTGCCCAGAGCTTCTAAGTCAAGAACCCGCTGCGGACATACTGGATGCCTCAGGTCATTATAGATTTCCCTTTGTATAAGCTCGGACTCTCTCCTCCAATAGTGAGAACTCTCGGCAGTACGAGCTATCGAGAAGAAAGGCTTGGACCTCATTATCCTATAGGATTGCTTGCTCATCTTCTTCACAGTGGTTATCCTATCAAACCTAGCCTTCGTCGCCATTTCTCGCCTCTGTTGCTCTTGGATAGCCTCTTGTTGGCGACACTCGTCATCAAGGGACCTCCGCTGAGCAACCTTCCTAGTCTCCGGATCGGTGACTAGGTAGTCACGAGAGTGGGCACGAGACTTCCTTGTTGTGACATGAGGATTGGAGGAGGATGTCTTAGTCCTTTTCCCTGAAACAAAACATAGCCAAAAACAAAAACCATAAAGCAGTAGATAAGCATGCATGTCCACAAGATGAAGGAAGAAATCAACACAAGATTCTGGACACATTTTAGAGATTCTGCAATGGAGTCTCCGGTCTGGAGACCGGAGTCTCCGGACCGAGACCGGAATCTCAGGTCCTGAAGTCCATAGTCTCTGGGATGGCAACAGATCTGACCTATAGACTCTAAAAAATCTGTACCAAAACAATTTATGGATGATTTCTACGGAGGGGAAACATCCCAGGGTGATTCTAAAACAAGAGACAAGCACCAACTCTCCCAAAAACATGCATCTAGAGTAAACCCTAGATGAAAAAGAAAGAAGAGAGGGGGAGATAGGATACCCTTGCCACCCTGGTCAGCCATGGAGGAGCCCTTGGAGAGGAAACATGAGATGGAGTCAAGGGAGGACCTAGGGGGTGGATTCCAGCGGCAGGGGGCAACCGGAGGGGGTCTTGGAGGCAGCGGCGGCACAGAGGGAGACTTGGGGGTCGGGGTGGTTGGTAGGGAAGGAGAAACCCCACCACCCTGATCCCCTTTTTATTCTATAAAACCGCCAGACCGGAGTCTTTGGACTTAGCACTGGAGTTTCCGGACAGACCAGAGTTTCCGGTGTTACAAACCGGAGTCTCCGGACCCACACTCCAGAAATCCCAGAAAACTATAGGGACATGCATGTGGCTACAAAACTTCGCATATGGGAATATTTTTGCTTGGGACAAGAAAAACCAAACTGGGATGGTACTTCATACTCAAAGATTGCAAGAACCATACAACTAAAACACCAAAATTTGAGTATGTTTTCCATAGAAACAGCAAAACTCAAAAATGGAGAAAGAAGTCAAATAAAAGCCAAATAAAAACCAAATAAGAACCAACTCTTCAAAAGAAGAGTTTGGTGGCCTAAGCCACCATGTAAGAGAACATGGTATGTCACCGCGAAGATATATCTTTATTGCATTGCGAATCCTCAACATTGAAGCTCACAATTCAACATTAGAAAAAGAGAGATAACAATGAATTTTTGCTTTGGTCATAATGTGGGGAGGGAGAACCCAATGTGTTAGGATAACACTCCCCCTATGTCCATGCCTACACCTAAACCCAAACACGTATCAACTATAGGAGTGTGTGCAATATCCTCAAGTCAAACTCCTAGAATCGATGATATTTAGCTCATTCCTCAAGAACATGAATCTTGCATCATCAAGCGGCTTCGTCAAGATGTCTGCGAGATTATCCATGATGTGGAAATATGGTAGCTCAATATCACCTCTTGCCACATGATCCCGGATGAAATGATGACGAATCTCAATATGCTTCGTTCTTGTGTGTTGCATAGGGTTGAGGCAATCTTGATGGCACTTTCATTTTCACACATGAGAGGCACCTTCTCCAAGTGAACATCATACTCTTTGAGGGGTTTCCTCACCCATAGCAATTGGGTGCAAGCACTAGCGTCCGCCACATACTCGAATTTGTCGGTGGAGAGAGATATACATTTTTTATTCTTGGAAGACCAACTCAGCAAAGACCTACGAAAAAAATGGAAAGCCCCGGAAGTAGACTTCCTATCATCTTAATCACCGCCCAATCCGAGTCCGTGTAGACCTTGAGAGAAAATTGTTCCCCCTTTGGGTACCACAAACCAAACCTTGAGGTATGAACCAAATATCGAAAGATCCTATGGACCGCCACCAAGTGGATTTACTTAGGATCCTCTTGATACCTTGCACACACACCTACACTCAAAACGATATCGGGCCTAGATGCACAAAGGTAAAGCAAAAAACCAATCATAGAACGATACAACTTTTGGTCCACATCTTTACAATCCGGATTGCACTTGAGGTGGCATTTGACTTGCATAGGAGATGGCTTCTCTTTTGCACCTTGGAAATTAAACCTCTTGAGCATGTCTTGGGTATACTTGGCTTGAGAAATGAAAGTCCCACAATCCAATTACTTGATCTCAAAGCCAAGGAAGAATTTAAGCTCTCACATCATGGACATCTCAAACTTGTCAGTTATAAGCTTCGAGAACTCATTATTAAAAGCTTGGTTAGTTGAGCCAAAGATAATATCGTCCACATAGAGTTGGCATATGAAAAGATCTCCCTTTACCCTCTTTGTGAAAAGGGTGGGGTCAATCTTCCCAACTTAATATAGACAGATCACCACATGCTTTGTGGGTAATGGTTTCACTGTTCTTTTTTGGGAACATAGTTGGCAACCCCAACTGCTTAAGATCACTTTCCTAAGATTATTCTCATTTTCTAAGGATAAGCTTCAATCTGTTCATGGCTTCTTCTTGCACACTGATTGTATTCAGAACTTTTTCCTCCCATTGACTATCCAAGCAAATGATGAGTTAATGATGTTGAAAAGAATGATTCTCAATTTCAATCTTCAGTCAAGTGTGAAAGATCAATGGAGAAGTTCTATTTCATCTGCTAAATACTCTCCAAGCTCTGTTTATAAACATCATTTTGTTGGTATTCCTGATGATGTGCTATCCTATGGGATTTGGAAGAGTAAATGTCAGTCTAAACATAAATTTTTTGCCTGGCTTTTGCTGCATGATAGAATTAACACCAAAGATATGTTGATTCGAAGGCATTGGAATGTTAGTGATTCTTCTGAGTGTGTCCTCTGTTCTTCTCATGCCTTTGAAGGCTGGAGACATTTATTTTTTAACTGTACCTACAGTACAAGGGTATGGAATTATCTGCAGATTCCTTGGATTCCAGGCTCTACATTGCTTTCAATCAGGTTTGCCAAGAAGCATTTCTCTGGTCCTTGCTTTGAGGAGATTGTAGTCCTGGCCTGCTGGGGCATTTGGAAACAGAGAAATGGTTGGATTTTTAAAAACATCAGACCCAGTTTTAGGGGTTGGAAGGCCCTGTTTGTTCAGGAAGTCACCCTGCTTAAGTATAGGGTGAAGACAGAGCTCTCTATTTTTTTGACATCATGGTTGATTCACTCCCCTGATTCCTTTGTAATTAGTGTAAATATTGTAAATAACTTCTTTATTTTATATTAATAAATGGGGGGCTGTGGGGGATTCCCCCACAGTATTGGTGTCAAAAAAAAATCTTCCCAACTTCAAACCCCGGTCTTCCAACAACTCTCTAAGGTGCTCATACCACGCATGTGGTGCTTGTTTAAGTCCATAGAGCGCCTTATCGAGCTTGTAGACATGGTTAGGGAAGTTGGGGTTCTCGAACCTCGGAGGTTGCTTGACATATACCTCCTCTTTCAAGGGACCATTTAGAAAATCACTTTTGACATACATTTGTTGCAATTTCAAATTATGTGAAGATGCATATGCAAGAAGTATACAGATGGACTCAAGGCGAGCCACGGGAGCATATGTTTCATCAAATTCAATGCCTTCCACTTGAGTGTAGCTTTGAGCCACCAATCTTGCCTTGTTTCTTATGACAATACCATCTCATCTTGCTTGTTCTTGAATATCCACTTAGTGCCAATAACATTGTGTCAATCTTTAGGCTTATCAACTAGCTTCCAAACTTTATTGCGCTCAAAGTTATTGAGCTCATCATGCATAGCTTCCAACCAATCGGAGTCCTCAAGAGCTTCAAACACTTTTCTTGATTCCACCATGGACATGTGAGCTTGATGCTCACTAAAGTTTGCCAATTGCCTTCTAGTGGATCTTCTAGCTTGAAAATCTTCCAAGACCTTTTTATCGGATGCATCAATACGCTTCAAGACCCTTCTAACCCTTTTAGCACGACGGGCTTCGATCTCTCCATTATCACGAGGAGGGATCACTTGATCATCTTGATCATTTGGGTCCCTGTATTGATCGGATTGTTGGCCTTGATCATCATCATCATTATCACCCTCAACACTTGCTTAAACTTGAGGAGAGGAGGCCGAACAAGGTTGATCTTGGCTTTGACCTTGACTAGCTTGAATGATAGGAGTGGTTGCATCTTTCATAGTAACTTGGTCAACAAGAGGAGGGTCTTGAACTTGTTCTTGGGTAGGTGCATCACTTGGCTCCTTGGCTTGTTCTTCTATTGTACAGGAGGGCTCCACTTGAGAGCATAGTTCTTCTCGAGTTGCCATAAGGTGTCCCTCAATGGGGCGAAAAAATCCCACACCCATCCTTCCTATGGGTTCTTGAGGCATTTCAACATCTACATTAGAAACATGAAATTGTGCCACCTAGGAGCCATCATTTTCCTCGAAAACCACACTACAAGATTCTATGACTATCCGTGAGGTTTTGTCAAAGTCACACATGCTAAAACTCTTCATTGATATCCTCGTCCTAGACCGCCGAGAAGATGACCTGCCCGGCCTCCCGCAGCGCCTTGGCCTCCTCGCCGAGGGCGGCCACCCGTTCCTCTACGGTGGGCTCCCAGCCGACCATCGCCTCAGAGTCAGCAGCCACGCGGAGCTCGAGTGCACGGCCATGGCGAAGGACGTCGTCCACCTCCAGATTGTAACCTAACATACGAAAGCAATACTCAGGCGGGAAAATCCACTCCGCCTCACAACCGACGAGAAAGGAGAAACATACCGATGGTAACACTGCTGACAAGGTCGAGCTGGTTCTGGAGGGGCTGCACCGCATCCTCCTTGTTCTTCTTCGCCTTCTACAGCTCTGCCTCGAGTAGCCAGAAGGCCTCTCGCTGGCTGACCATGGCGGCGGCATGCTCCATCTGGGCAGTCTCGAGGGCGGTGGCCAGGCGTGCCGCCTCGGCCCGGTGGGCATCCGACTGCTCCACGCGTCGACGAAGGTCGATGGTGGCCTCACAGTGCGCCTTATCGCGCTCATCCAGCATCCGGGCCGCTCGGGAAGCCGGGATGGAGTTCTTCGCCGCCTTCTTCAGCTCGTTCAGCTCCTCTGCAGAGCAAAGGGAACAAGCACGTCATTTCTGTCCAAGAGAAACACCTGGCTCGGGGAAGATGACTTACTCATGACCTGCAGGCCGGCAGACTGGACGCGGTTCTCCTGGCGGCTGGCATCCTGAGACAAAGACAAAAAGATAAGCACGCCATGCGGACATCCATTAAAACCGATACGGAAGAAAGGAAACATACCAGCATCAACCCGTTTGTGACCTCGCTGGCAGCCACTGCCAGCGCCAGGTCCTTGGCCAAGGTCGCTGCCGTCTTTGCCACTGCCTCCAGGTCCTTCTTCAGTGACTGCCCGGCGTCGAGCGGTTTGATGGGCACCCGGATGGTTCCAGGAGCCAGAGGAAGGATCACCGGCGCCTTCGAGCTAGACGCATCGGGCAAGGGGAATGCCCCAGATGCCGGTTGGCTTGCCCCAGACGACACCATGAAGGAGGGCGGCATGCCCATCCCCTTGTACGCGCTAGAAGAGGTCGTCACCACCGCCAGCGTGGTGCAGGACGACGTCGGAGGGGGTGCGGCGCTCGGAACAGAGGCGGTGGCAGATGGAGCGCATCGGCAAGCGGCGCCGCGACCACGGAGGATGCCGACGTGGTAGTCCGGGGCTCGATCACCGCCTCCGGCTGCTGGGTGCCTCCCGGTTGCGGCTGGCCTTCCGTGGTCACCGTCGTGGCACCCGCCTGGCCTCCGGTCGCGTCCAACGACTCCACGGTTGGAGGAGCCACCTCCCGGGATGGCAAGGGAGCTGGACTCGGCATCGGGCTGGAGGGGACTACGTCCCCGTAAGCAAAAGGGAGAAATGGTGCTAAGTAAAGAACGCGTCCCACGGAAGAAACTGAGAAGATGGAGAAACTTACCCTGACACAACCGGAGGCGGGGCCCTCCTCTGTCGCCAGCCTCCCCCGGCCGGGGGCGATGCGCCGCGTCCGCGCTTGGCTCTCATCTCCTCCTACGCGGTCGTTCGGCTGCTCGAGCCGGGAGCCCGGCGCCACTTGATCGAAGCTGGCAAAGAAGCCAGCGAATCGACATGAGATTCGTCGTTGACATCTATGACCTCAGCATCCGGTCCAGGATGCTTACCGTCGCGATCCGGTGCCGGGTGGTCGTCCGCCCCTTCCGCGTCGTCCACGGCCGGCTGCGCGGGAGGCGGCAGCAGCGGTAGGTCGGGGAGGAACTGCGGGCTGTTGGGCCCATATTCCACCAACTGGGTCGCGAAGAGCTAAATCGACCGCGAAGCATCAAGGACCATTCGAAAGAAAATAAAGAAAGAAAACCAGCCGGGCGAAGAAGGTTTCTACGTGGGGAGGGCGACGCTGGCGGTTGAAGGGCGGCACGCCAAACTGCCAGAGCTCGGTCACCACCTCCTTGAGTCAATAGAGCGCCTTATCGAGCTTGTAGACATGGTTATGGAAGGTTGGGGTTCTCGAACCCCGGAGGTTGCTTGACATATACCTCCTCTTTCAAGGGACCATTTAGAAAAGCACTTTTGGCATCCATTTGTTGCAATTTGAAATTATGTGAATATGCATATGCAAGAAGGATACAGATGGACTCAAGGCGAGCCACAAGAGAATAGGTTTCATCAAATTCAATGCCTTCCACTTGAGTGTAGCCTTGAGCCACCAATCTTGACTTATTTCTTATGAAAATACCATGCTCATCTTGCTTGTTCTTGAATATCCACTTAGTGCCAATAACATTGTGGCAATCTTTAGGCTTCTCAACTAGCTTCCAAACTTTATTGAGCTCAAAGTTATTGAGCTCATCCTGCATAGCTTCCAACCAATCAGAGTCCTCAAGAGCTTCAAACACTTTTCTTGATTCCACCATGGATATGTGAGCTTGATGCTCACTAAAGTTTTCCAATTGCCTTCTAGTGGATCTTCTATCTTGAACATCTTCCAAGACCTTGTTATCGGATGCATCAATATGCTTCAAGTCCCTTCTAACCCTTTTAGCACGACGGGCTTCGATCTCTCCATTATGACGAGGAGAGATCACTTGATCATCTTGATCATTTGGGTCCCCGTATTGATCGGATTGTTTGCCTTGATCATCATAATCATTATCACCCTCAACACTTGCTTCAACTTGAGGAGAGGAGGACGAAGAAGGTTGATCTTGGCCTTGACCTTGACTATCTTGAATGATAGGAGTGTTTGCATCTTGCATAGTAACTTGGTCAACAATAGGAGGGTCTTGAACTTGTTCTTGGGTAGGTGCATCACTTGTCTCCTTGGCTTGTTCTTCTATTGTAGAGGAGGGCTCCACTTGAGTAGAGCATAGTTCTTCTCGAGTTGCCATATGGTGTCCCTCAATGGGGCTGAAAAATCCCACACCCATTCTTTCTATGGCTTTTTGAGGCATTTCAACATCTACATTAAAAACATGAAATTGCGCCACTTGGGAGCCATCATTTTCCTCGAAAACCACACTACAAGATTCTATGAATATCCGTGAGGTTTTGTCAAAGACTCTATAAGTGTGGGATTCGGCACCATAACCAACGAATATACTCTCAATAGTTTTAGATTGGAATTTAGACAACCAACACCCTTTATCAAATAGAAGCACTTACAACCGAAGACACGCAAGTAGGAGACGTTGGGTTTGTTGCCGGTGAGGATCTCATATGGAGTCTTGTCTAAGCCCTTGCGGATGTAGAGGCGTTTGGAGGAGTGGCATGCGGTGGATATGGCCTCGACCCATAAATATTGGGGAGAAGAATACTCCCCCAACACGGTTCTTTCCATATCCATTAGAGTTCAATTCTTCCTTTCGGCTACACCATTTTGTTGAGGTGTATATACGGCAGAATATTGATGAATAATACCCTCGTCACTAAGGAACTCATTCAAAGTGTAGTTCTTGAACTCGGTGCCATTGTCACTCCTAATAGCCATGATTGGGACATTGTGTTGACGTTGCACTTGATTGAAGAAGTCGATGATGGTTTGTTGGGTCTCACTCTTTGACTTGAAGAAATAAACCCAAGTGTATCTTGAATAGTCATCGACACTCACAAAGCACTACTTCTTGCTTCCAAGACTTGCCTCGGGCACGGCACCAAAGAGATCAACTTGGAGGAGCTCCAAGATCCTCTTTGATGAGATAATAGTCTTGGACTTATGGGCGGCATCATGCATCTTTCCTTCAACACACTTCCTACAAATGCGATATTTGGAAAAGGAAACATTTTCTTTTAGTCCGATAATTAGGCCACCTTTGTGAAGACTTTTCAAAGTTCTCATGTTGACATGGGATAAGTGGAGATGCCACAACAAACCCATGTCCGCCTTTCCGAAAAGACACATCACTTGAGAGTTGGTAGACTTCGAAAAGTCCACCACAAACAACTCATTTTCGACATGTCCCACATATGCGACGTCAAGAGTCTTGCTCCTCAAAAGGACCACAATATCAGGATCAAAGAAGACGGAGAAACCCATCTTCCCGAATGAACAAACTGAAAGTAAATTGTAACCAAGGGATTCAACAAGCATGACGTCCACGATAGTGATATCAGGAGCAATCACAACCTTTCCAAACCCGGTTACCTTACACTTGGACTTGTCTCCATAAGTGACGGTTGCATCATTTGTATTTGGGCGCAATTTTGTCACAAGTTCTTTACTTCCGGTCATATGACTAGTGCATCCACTATCAATTATCCATTTAAACCCACTGGAAGCATAGTCCTTCAAGAGATCATTGACTAGAGTTAGGACCCGAGGAGGGTCCCCTCATGTTAGCAACAAGGGTCTTTGGAACCCAAATAGTATAGTCGATGAAACCTTCAATTGGACCAACATATTTATCTTGCACAACACCATAATAATCAACATATAAGAAATGGCGTGGATTGTTAGATCCCGTGGGAATGCTACGAGGAGTGTTGTCCCTAATGACAACACCACTCGAGACAACATTGTTAGCTTGTGCGGGCATGGCCTTCTTCTTGTTATTGTTCTTATTCTTGGGACCATACCCAAGACCTTGCTTGCCCACTTGTGTTCTAGGAGAGACCACTTGTGGCTTGGGTGCAACTTGTGGCTTAGACGCCACTACCTTCTCAACACATGGGCTCTTTCCCTTGAGCCTTACTAGCTCTTCCTTCAACCTAGCATTTTCCTCAATAATATTTGCATGATCACAAGAAGAGGTAGAGGAAATAGGCACATTTAATTGATTGAGTTGAGTTTGAAGTTGTTCATGTGACTCTTTGAGGGTAGAGTGTTCACTCTCCAAGGCTTTGTGGGCCTTGGTAAGCTTCTCAAACTCCTTGGTTAGTTTATCATCACCAACCCCAAACTCAACCTTATCCTTTTTAGCTTTCTTATATTTAGCAATAGCAATTTCACGTTCTTTAGTGATATTAGCAACAAGTTCATTATGTGACTATTCAATAGATTCAAGTTCCTCCTCAAGAGAAACTTGACCCTCATGCTCTTCCTCAAGGGTCATAGAGAGAGATGCCGTTTCATCTTCATATCTCCTTTCAATCTCACCTTTCTTCTCAAGAGCTTCATGGGCCTATCCCAATTGGCTCATGAGGAGATCAAAGTACTTATTGGTCTCACCTTGCACGTTAGACATATATAAAATGTTCCAAAGAGGAAATTTCATCTTCTACATTATGACTAGCAATGTTATTCATGTCATTTGTAGTCTTAGAGATGATAGAAGATGCTACCTATGAGTCCTTAGACATGAAGAACTTGGCATTGGGTTGAGGAAGATTCTCAATGGGTGATTCAAAGAGAGATGAGGAAGATGGATATGATGCAATAGCAAGAGCGGCCACTTCACTTGTGGATTCTTCTTCTTCATCACTTCCGGAATCATACTTTTCTTGAGTCACTAGCACAAACTTGGTGGGGGGGACTTCTTGTTGAAAGGTTTCTTCTTGAAATGAGGTTTCTTGTAAGCAACCTATGACTTGTCCTTGCGGATAAGCTTGCCACCATGATGTTCCCTATTCTCATAGGGGAATTCCGTAATGAAGTGGTGATTGTCTTGACAATTTAAGCAAAACCTCACTTTTTGAGTCCCCTCTTTTCCATAGCTAGACTTGGTCTTCTCCTCAACATATGCTTTGGCCTTGGGAGGATTCTTCCAAAACTTTTGCACGGCAAGAGCAATGACATCCTTGAGCACGGGTTCATATTCTTGATCCTTCAAAGGGGGCCAAGTCCTCAATGCAAGCTTCTTGATGTTCAACCTCCCTTGACACTACCTTGGCCTTCAAAGCAACCGAAACTCCTTTGTGCATTCCCATAGCTCTAGCTCAATTGTCAAGAGCATTCTTTGTTTTCACTTGGAAGGAGCTAATTTCTTGCATCACTTGGGTTGAGGTCAAGGATGCAAACTCATGTCTTTTTTGAAGGCTCTTAAAGTATGTGGGCTCAAATGACATGAGAGCACTAATGTACTTCCTCTTGATCCAAGCATCATCAATGTACTTGGCACCAACATTATTGAATGCGGTGGCAAGTGTCTTGAGCCTTTGATACATGTCTTCATGGTTCTCACCATCATGCATATAGAATCCTTCGGCTTCATTGATCAAGATGTCATACCTATTCATTTGCATTCTATAATTTCCCACAAACATGACGACAAGAGCGTCCCATGTTTCCATGCCGGTGGAATATTGTTGGAGATGATGCATGTGGTTTGGACCCACGACTTGTTGAATGATGGACAAGGCGGTGTAGTTGAGTTGATAATCTACGGCTTCTCTTCTTGTCAAGTTCTTGGGGTCATGTGGCTTGTATCCATATCGAATGAACCTCCAAAGCTCAATACAAGAAGAGTTTAAGTGAGTTTCCATGTAATATTGCCAATCACCAAAAGAATGTGCATCAAGTTTAGGAGGTTATCCTCTAGGAGTTATATGAGGACGTGAGACGTGAGGATCGGGAGAGTAGTGCCCCTCAACGGAGGTGTAGTCTCTTTTTACTCCCGTACCCTTATCGGTGGAGTTCTTAGCGGAAGCATCTTTAAGTGGTTCACCATTATCCCCATTATTGGCACCCTCCGGATGAAGTGGATATCCCTGGTTCCTTGGCTTTCATGAGTTGCAACAAGAGAGTTCGCAACTCATCAATTTTTTCCTCCATGGATGAGGTCAAGGAACTTTTCAATTCCTTGAGATCACACATAGTGACTTGTGTCGCGGTATCGATGACAACCCTATCACCATCCATACTAAACTCTTAGGTGGTTAAGCCCAATAATAAGAGTCGAGGCTCTGATACCAATTGAGTGGATAGTATGGGCACCTAGAAGGGGGGGTGAATAGGTGCTACGACCAATTTTATTTTTTCTTCAAGATTAGGCTTGGCACAAAGGTAAATTCTCTAGATAATGCAACTACGGTGAATTTACCTATATGACAAGAACAACAAAAAAATATAATACAAGCACAAGTAAAGGAGAAGGGAACGAGATAACCGATAGGAAGCACGCGGAGACACGATGTATTCCCGAGTTCCTCCTTGTTAAGGGAGTACGTCTCCTTGGAGGGGTGTGAGTTTCGCCACAAAGGCCTACTCAACGCCACAAAGGCCTCACCCTATTCTCCGATGAACCCCGCCACAAAGGCCTAGTCCACCTTCCACTATTGACCCCCCTTGAGGCGGGAATTGAGTCCTTTACAAACAAGTTTGGAGCACACACCCACAACCAAATTGGGGGCTCCCAACAATCACAAGAATCACCAAGAGTAGCAAGATGTCTAGGTTCTCCACAAGAGGAAACCCTAGACTAGTTCCCCTCAAGAAAATGAGGGGGGAATGGAAAACCGGTTGGTGAAGACGTATATCGGTACCTTCTCCTTCAATCCTCCGAAGATAAACACTTTTGGTTGGATGGATTGGGAGATCTAGCAAGGTGGGTGAGCTCTAGCAATGGTGAGATCTATTCTGGATGAGCTGACCCAAGGTAGGAGAAGGGTAGTGGGTATTTATACCCCTCACCAAAAATCGAGCCGTTGGAGACTTTTCTGGAAATGTCACACCGGAGACTCTGGTGTAAAGTCCGGAGACTCCGGTGTGAAGAATCCGAATAACTCCAGTCCGGAGACTCCGATTAGTATCCAGTGTGTCTCCGGAGTGACACCAGTGGGTGACACCACGAAGCCATCTTCACAACTTTGCTTGGGAATCGACAAGTCCGGAGACTTCGATGTAGACCGGAGATTTTGCGGAGACTCTACCTTTTGCCTTGACTCTTTCGCGCATAGGATGTCTGGGGTCGAGCGATCAGCATGCTTAGGTGAAAGTCCGGAGACTTTGGTGTATCTTCGGATAGTCTCCGGTGTGAAACCAGTGGGTGACACCACACGTGCAGCTCTGGCTTATTCACATGGAAGCTCCATACCGGAGACTCCGGTCTGGGAGACCGGAGACTGCGGCCTGGAAATAATTTCCAGCATGATTTCTCTTTGTCCTTTTTTATACTCAGCACCACCATATGAAATATTATCGATAGAACCTGAAAAACATCAACACACTTAAGAGAATACGTGTGTTGTTAACAAACATCTAAAAGAAGATGATTTAGGTGCATTTGCACTTTCAGACTACATGCACAATTTTTATCAAGATTAATTAAGATTAGTTAGCCATGTGCCTTGAATTCTCAATGGGATGGTCTCTCGATCCTTTTATAGGCTTTCATCTATACTAAGGCAATTATCTATCTTACCACATATTCGAGTTGTTGAGGTAGTGTGAGAGCGTAAATTCGGTGACTCGTAATCTAGGTATGTTAGCCTATAGACTTGGGGTGTGTTTGGTTATTAGCATGGAGTTTGGAATCTTTGCATCTATGGCTTGTGAGAACCTAGATGGGGAAAAACTAAACTGGGTTATGTTCTACACCTCAATTTGTTGCCTACAATGTGCCATCATAGATGAGTGTATTCAGCTAATCCGAGTCAAGGTACTTTTTTTTGGTTGCCCACGTTTTGTTGCACACTTTCATGTCATTGTGGTTACATTGTATCCACTTGTGGTGAGCTTACTAGCTACCATCAATGTTCGTGTACGATTATACAGATTTAGGAGAACAACGAAACATAATGATGACGAACTTGGCGAGACTAATTAACGAGAATAACAAAAACACAATGACGACGATCTGGACAAGGATTATAAAGTTTGACGATGCCATTTGCATCTTGCTTGTTCTTGAATACCCAGTTGGTCTATGTGACATTCTTGCAATCTTTAGGTCTTGGCATTAATTTTCACACTTTGTTGTGCTCGAAGTTACCGAGTTCTTCTTGCATGGACTCAATCCATTGTTCATCCTCGAGTGCCTCAAATACCTCCTTGGACTCAATGAAAGAGATAAAAGCATGATAAGTACCAAAGTTTGCCCATTGTATACGAGTGGTTACCTTGGCTCGAACGTCTTCGAGGACTTTATCTTAAAGTATGACCTCCAAGCTCAATATTTAGATTTCTCCTTTTTGCTTTACGAGCAAACAACTCTGTTTCTTGACATATAGCTTAATCATCTCCATCGTCATCATTGTCATGTCCATATTTAACTTGGCCTTGAGCATCATTAGGTGATGAACCACTAGGTTGATCTCTAATATGTCTCGAAGGTATCTACTTTTCCAAACACTTATGTTATTATTTTGCTTTTAATTTGCATGATTTGCATGGAACTAACACGAATTGATGTTTTTTTAGTAGAATTAGTTTGGTGGCTTATTTATGTGAAGAAATAAAGTTCCAGGAAAATCCTGAAAAATTATAAAATTAACTTTTGGGCAAAAAGAGCCACAGATCCAGAAGATGACCTGAAGGAGGGCCACCAGGAGAGGGGATGGGCCCAGGGCCATGCCCTCTGGCCGCCCTCTCCCTTTGGGACTCGCCTCCCGATGCCCTTTGGCATGTAGCCCCGTCCTGACCTAAAATGGAGACCCCCCGAAGGATTTTTTTTTCCAGAAACGATTCAAACCTTTGCCGCCATCGAAAATCCTAGTTTGGTGGAGATAAGTTCATGTTTTGGCACCTTGCCCGGATCATCACCAAAAATCCTCCATTATCAACCATGATCCCCCGATCCTTGTGTGAGTAATTCCCTACTGTAGGCGAAAGGGGATGGTAGGGATTGGATGATATCGTTCATGTAATAGATGTCAGACTGATTAAGGCATGATGCCTAGTATCCACTATGAGTGTTAATCATCGTTGTTACAACCTGTTGTTCTCAATGCTTGTTACTAGGGCCCGATTGGTATGATTTCAGATCTGAACATATTATGTTTTCATGAATATAATCATGGTTTTAGACTGTATCTACAAGTTTTATGCACCTATTATTGTTTGGAAGTGGATATCCCAAAGTGAAAAATTGGGATATCAAAGGGGATGGTTGTAATTTGAGGATCACTTGTATTCATTGAGTGTTAATACTTTTCTCCGGTGCCTTGTAAAAGGAGTACCTTAATTACCATTAGTTCCATGATTGGCTCCGCTGAAACAGGATGGTTAGACAAAAGATGTTGTGCAAGTTCTTATTGCAATCAAATACAGCTATATATGAAATACATGCCGATGTTTGATTGATGCACGAGCGAAGGAGGCTGCTCTCAGCTTAGAGAATAGGGTGAAGAGGTTTCCGCAGCCAGCCGGCGACCACCGCCGACCGGAGAAGGATATATCGCTGCTTACCTGCTCGTCGTCGAAGAAGCTTCACTGCCAGAAGAGAGAACTCGAAGGAAAAAATGGTGGCAGGACTTTTGGTGGTGTGCCGAAGGGGTGGAATAGGGGGAGCAAAATGGTGGGCCATGACAAAATTTCTCCCGTTGTATTTTCGCGCACGCACGCGATCTCGCACCATCTCCATCTTCGCACAAGCTCGGCGCCACATTTCCCCTCTATGCACGCGAAGAGAGTGGCATAGAGAAACAACGATTTGGTTGTTCCTTCAGGGTCTTACTCTAGAGTGCTTTAAGTATCGTGCGGGTCAGAAACGCGGTGCAATCCAGACAAGCAAACATGTCCTATAAAGGCTTGCGACCAAACACGCCCTTGATAATTTTGGTTTTGGGTGATCGATAAAGCTTTTTCGCTTGAGGAAAAGACAAATTCTCACACAAGTTACAAAGACAAATTCTCATACAACTCTTTTAAAAGAATTTTACTTTAGCCAAAACTAGGGAAGTAGGGATTATGGGTGCAAGACGGATCCTGATCCGACCCGTATAATAATGGGTAGTGCTGAGCGTCCCCCGGGGGATAATTTCCTCCGATCCCCCGGGTGGACAGGCCGACACGTGTCCTTCCCCCTCCCCCCACCGGTCAACGCAACCTCTCCTTCCCTTATCCTTGCGAGAAGAAGAAGAAAAACCGAGACAAAACTCCCGACGCGCACACCCCCCGTGGCGCAAACCTTTCCCCAACCTCGTCGCTCCGCCCGCCGTCGCCGGAGAAGGTTCGCGACTCGCCCTTGGTAGCAGCCGCCGTCCGCCGTGGGAGCATCGGTGGCACACCATCGTAGCAGCCGACGTCCACTATGGTAGCACCGCCGCACGCCTCGACAGCAACTCCGGCCACCTTGGAGAGCATCGCGCCGCGCCGCCGGGAGCATCGCGCCGCGCCGTCCGTAGCAACTCCGGGCGCCGCCGGGAGCATCGCGCCGCGCCGTCCGTAGCAACTCCGGGCGCCGTCGGGAGCATCGCGCCGCGCCGTCGGGAGCATCACCATTTCGCCATGGGAGCATCGCGCCGCGCCGTCGGGAGCATCACCAATTCGCCATGGGAGCATCTCCATTTCGCCACGGGAGCATCGCCATTTCTCCATGGGAGCATCAAGGTTCCCCCATGGGAGCATCAAGGTTCCCCCATGGGAGCATCGAGGTTCCCCCATGGGAGCACCACCTTCGTCTCCATGGTAGCATCGTGGTTCGCCGCTGGGAGCACCACCCCGGCGCACGGCCCGACGTCGCTGGGAGCACGGCCCGGCGCCCCGACGAAGCACCGTCCGCCGCCGTTCGGAGCAGCGCCTGCCTCCGAGAAGGGGCGCCGCAGAGGCCGCGCTCGCCGGTGATGACGACGATGGGGACGCGCTGCCGGGTCGATGTCGTCTGTCTGGATCTCGAGCACCTCCACCAGGGCCTCCGAGAAGGGGCGGGAGGAAGACCACGGCCTTCTGTGCGCGATGCACCTTGGCGGCGGCCACCAGCTTCATCGCCGCCGGTCGAGGTACGGCGGCGGGTGGAGGTGGCTGGCGCCTGGGGGTCACCGGTGGCCGCAGAGGTGAAGGCGGAGGGGAACGGGGTGGAGTGGGAAAGAGCGAGCACGGGGTGAAGAGGATAAAGGAGTGAGGTTGGGAGCGGGCCCGCGGGGGGACGCGTGTCACGCGCAGGAGCCGGGGGACGCGACGCGCGCGATCCCCCGGATGATACACAGCGTTTTCCTATAATAATAGTCAAAATAGACACGTTTAGTTATTATAGTCCAACTTAGATTTAGTTTGTTTTATATTGTCTCCGTCTGAAATTATTTGCCGTTTAAACAGATGTATCTAGCACTGCAAGTAATCCAAAACGGAGAGTGCTAAACTCCTATTATGCGGGCTTTGCGAGATGTCTGGTTGCAACCTAGTTGGGATAATAGATGTTGACGTGAATCACGATGCAAAATTGCATAGCTCTGGCTGTTCCTAGTTTAGCTTAATTTAAGTTAACCAAGAATTCAAAATTGAAACGAGATCCACTAAATTCGAAACTGAAGACCATCAAAAAGAAAATTCGAAACTGAAACCGCCCCTCAGCCGTGCGTCATGAAAGGGGAAAACCCCCACCAAAAGCCTTTTCCCCCCTTCGTTCCAGTTCACTCGGCAACAAGCGGAGCACGAAATGGCGATCGCGATCTCGCAGGAGGCCTTCGACGACATGGTCCGGGAGAACATGGAGGACCTCGGCATGGACCCCGACGAGGCCCTCGCCGACGCCGTCGAAGCCCTCACCCTCCAGGGCGCTGATCTCGCCGGTACCCACGAACCCCTCTTCGTCTTCTCCAGATCTCCAATTCACGCCTCGGTGGTTAACCGAGCCTCTCGCTGCCTCCTTTAGGGATCATCAAACGCGTGCCGGGGGAGGCCGCGGCGGAGGAAGTGAACCCGGTGATGCGGGTGCTGGACGAACTTAAGGCCTCTGCCAGTGCCAGTGGCAGGTCGGGGGAGGATCTTGACAGGTTGGTCTCTTGGCTCGACGAGTTACGCGAGCTGTGCTCTGGGGAGGGATTGGAGAATGCGGCCGTGGCATCGAGGAATGGCGGCGTGGAGGCGATCGTCTCCCTGTGCGCGTCGGCTGGGGTTACGCAGGAGAGGCTGCTTGCTTCGGGCTTGAAGGCGCTGAGCTCCCTGATCCGGGGTAATGTTGCCGTGGTCCTTGTCAATGTTGTCTGATACAAGGATGTAGTATTGATTTTGCACCGCAAAGGGATAGATAAGCAATCTATGGTCTGTTTCTGACATTTGGGAATGAACTCAATCTGCAGATATTGGAAGCACCGAAAAGTTCAGGCAAAGCCAAGGGCCCAAAATTATCATGGATATCTTGAAAGGCTCCTTGGAGAGTACGCAAATACTGGATGGTGGTTTTAGTGTCGTGGCGGCGGCATCTGCTGGCAATGAAGTTGTCAAAGAAGCCTTTATGGACCTGAAGGTTGCTGAACTCATTCTGCAGGTTATGAAGGAGAAATCGAATAGTAAAGTGCAAAGCCTGTATGATGCCATACGTGTTCTGTTGACACCTGACGATTACCGAGTGGCGGCTTCTCAAGTATGTCCTATACGTTTGTAGAATTGACTTGGCCTTATTTTATATTAGCAAGTGCATCATTTTGACTAGCACATGATTACTCAACTTGAATTTAACAATCTACTTCTTCGTGACTTGGGTTAGCAAGAATATTAATTTACTGGAGGAAGATCCACATGTGGAAACTAGTTTGAGTTATAATACGCTGCTTTCTGCATGAGATGCATAAAAGGATAAATTTAAGCTGTTAATTTTGTATTTTGACAGTTTCATTTTAACTGAAAACCAGCATGATGTAGAGATTTCGGTGGACATCTGAATGTAGTTAGATTTGATACCCTCCATGTCATGTTCATATGAACTTCTGGTGATGATTGGGTACTAGATAGAATGTTCACAAAAATAATAGCTAACTTGCTATCACATGGTTATCTGTTTCGAATTTTGTTTTTTCAATATCAACAGCACATGCCTCATGTTGCGCTTCACTTGCAAATTTACTCTGCAGTTTTCTTATATCACCCAATACATGTGATCTAATTTTTAATATATTCAGTATATAACTTGATCATATAATCTTGGACTTTGATAATTTGTCAGTTAAGGAATTGGTCTTATATGAATGAAGTTCAGATCGAAACAGACATAATTGATAAGACTTGTGATGCAGGTATATGGCTATTCACGAAAATTTGCAGAAATTGGTATCGCAGAAGTTCTTGTCACTGCACTCCGTGAACAAGTTGCTCCATCCAGCTTACCATCAGCTTGTGCTGCTCTGAAGGCGATTGCTGTTAATGTAAGCATAAACTATAAAAAAAAAACGTGACCAAAGGGGAAATGATCCCTCCCTTGATACTACGTTGTTAGGTAGATGGGATCCCGGTTTATTCGAGCGCACTCAGCCGTAGATGGGACTCGAACCCGGGTGGCTTGGCGCGCACTCGCAGCCTCTAGCCACTGAGCTAGCACTCAGTTCCCGTAAGCATAAACTATCATAATGTACAAATCCTAGTAATGATAATTAATATTCTTATTTTGTTATATCTTTTGCAATAGTCAAACTTCATTTTTCTGGTTTTTTTTTTGTCATCAGTTTTCACCTGTAATTTATCTGGCCAATTGAATATGAATTTCAGGCAACTTAGCATGCACAAAAAGCTTGATGCTTATGACTTTCTGCTATGTTATCACTCGTGCCTTCAATTTTGGTCATGCTTTTAGTTCTCTGTATCAAAGCTTATTTCCTCGATGGAATTGTGATTATAAAGAAAGCACAATTCATGCGTATGAGCTCTACCTAAGGATAGACATCACCATCTTTAGTTCTTGTGTAACTACAGGAAGAAATATGCCGGTCCATATCGGAAAATGGTGGGATTGATGTGCTTTTTCAGTGCATCGATGAAGCTGGCGTACAGAAGAACAAAGTTATAGCAAAATCTTGCTGCTCTTTGTTGTCTAAGGTACAGTTTTATGGTACATCACTGCAACACTATTGTACCACATGAATTCAGAAGAGGAAATCCTGTTCTGATTAAATTGAACTTATATCACATTTTTTCTGCTTGAAGCTTGCTGGAAGTGATACAAACAAGGCTAATATCATTCAGCAAGGTGGTTTTGAAAAGTTCTTGGAATTGGTGTCCAGGTTTTCCGAAGACCCATCAGTAATACAGGAGGTAATACATATAAATGAGAAATACCCAAGAATCTATATACTTTTTCCAACGGAAATGCAAAGAATCTGTATACTTTATGAGCAACATTCATATCCTGTACTGATCTAATTGAATGTGCAGGTAATGTCTCTGGTGCAAATCCTTACACTGCGGTCACCAGAACACGCAGCACGTGCAGTAGCTGTAGGCTATGGTACTCTGGCCATACAGGCAATGCAAAAGTTCCCTTCCTCCGCCCTGACTCAGAAGCAAGCATGTCTTATGATCCGTAATCTCGTGGTCAGAAACCCAGAAAACAGGTATGTTTTCAGTTTACCAATTCTAATAGAATTATTAACTGATAGGGCTACTGTATATTCAGCATCGTTATGCTGTGATCATGTTTGTACGTCTTGACACTTGTTTTATCATTGCAGGACCATCTTGCTCAAGGAAGGAGTGGAGAAGCTCATCAGGAAAGCCAAGGCAATACATGGAAGCTGCAAATCTGCCGCCACAGATGCCTTGAGAGACCTGGGCTTGGACAACTACAATGCGTAGACAACATAGGTAGCCTACCGTGTGTAAAGTTCTGCCATCTGAGGATGTTTTGAAAAACTGTATGTGGCGTTTGGGTCAATGGAATTGCACTGCTGCGTTTGTCCCTGTTTCTGGTCCCACTTTTGTTGAAATTTTGAATTGCGTGGTAGCACGTTCTGATTACTTAAGTATATGTGAACCAACAGAAAAAAAATATTAGCTAAATCTGAATCTGTGGCCTGCTGCATGAACTAGTCCACTAGGAAGGGACGTTTTTTGGGCATCTACTCCATCGGGTTCCAAAAAAAAGCTGATATGCTGCACACGAGTGTAAAACTGAACTTACTAAGCTTCGAGTACCTAAACTGGATACTAAAAGTCATCAGGTTTGTTTCCAAAAGTAGACGAAGACCATGTTGTCATGATAGTGGAGTAGATCAAAGTAAACCATGCGCAACAATTCTCTAATCTGCATTGTTATCCGAGTTGCGCAGTGTCATTGCTAATAAAGGCTGGAACCTCTCAACAAAGTGGTATGCAAAAATAAGCATATGACATGGACATGCCAGAAGACATTTCTTGCTGCCAACAATGTTCCATTAATTCTTGACCCAAAAAATGTTCAGTCAAGGGAATTTTTCGATTAGCAGACATGTCTAGAGAGTTCAAGTCAATGAAAGTCATTTCTTTCGACAGCATTGTGACCTAGTCTACACTGAAACACAAAAAGCTTCAGGTGCCCCCACACTGTTTTCAGTCTGTCTAATGGGACTTCTTTCTGCCGTGCAAACTCCATCAGTATACCTGCAAAGAATAAACCAGGAGATCAGAGCACATAGACAAACTACAAACCTGACGAAACAAGGGGCAGTAAATTAAGAATAACCTGAAATTCTCACAGGCAGCTCCCAGTATGCGAAACTAAGAAATGTAGCACTAGGGGGAACAGTTCTTATCCTACAACAATAACAACAAAAAGATCATCAGTTACCCAGAAACGGAAAGAATCTGCTGCATGTTTGACAACATGCATTTGGCAGCCAAAAGATTCAGTGTCTATTAATTCCTTGGATGAAGGTTCAAACCAAAGAATTTAAATGGTGATGAATGTGGTATTAGAAAAGTACTTCATCAGTTCTCTCTGAACTTCCTGATGTCTCAAACATCTTGGAAAAAGCCTTCCGCTCCAGACCGCGTCTATCAGCAACCTGGGGTAATTGCAGATGACAACTCAGCAATATCTTGTATAAACACATGTTAGTCCGAAGATTTATGACCGTAATGTTCAAACCTTTTTCTTTGCAGCAGCCAGCTCCCGTTTAATTCCTCCTGAGGACAAGCAATGCAAAAATCAACATTCTTAGTTACAAACGAAATGGGGATTTTCTTTACTAATTGTCAGTGAGGGGGAAGTAGGTATACAAACCATCGTTTGGCTCCAAATCCAGTGCATGCTTGAAGCTCTCAAGTGCAGCATCAATATTGTTGAGTGCCATGCGTGCCTGCATCCCAATACTTTGTTACTGACAAGCCAAGTTGGAAGATGACAAAGGGCTACAGGAAATAGTATTCCCAGCACCAACACTGCGAAGACTACAAAACATATTGTACACATGCTTAGCAAGAATGTAAGTTGTAGAATGTAGTACGTATACACATAGAAGGATGCTCAAGTAGCAAGGGTGCACATCTTCATGTCCAGCCTAAAAATTAAGGTGCACTCAAAGATAAACACATGCAAATTAGCCATTTTAATTTGCACATAAATGCAAGTAAAAATAACTGTAGATAATTCATGTGTGTGGATATAATTTTCCATGACATGCTTACAGTGCATATAATTTTCCATGACATATGGTCCATGGATAATATTACACAGCACTAACCTGCCCTTGACGGAAAAAAGCTTTTGCATTGCCCTCTGTTTCACGCAGTGCAAAGTCTGCATCCAATAAAGCACCCTCCACATCTCCCAACTTCAGTTTGCATGCCTGAAGAAGTTATAAGTGACTTCCTTATACTAGGAAGAGAATGATTTTGCAAGTAAAAAGAGCTGTAGATCCAGATGAGGAAAGACTGATGATGTGCTAAATAAAATTTCTCTAGAGGGCAGACATTTGTGAATGGCAAGATGTGAAACTTACAGAACTATTGGTGAGTATAATGGACTTTGTTTTCCGCAGTGCTGTGCTGTTTTCTGCATATTAGTGGATTGTTAGGATTAGCAAATAAAATGTACTAGGTTGAGGAATTAGCACGTAAACAGCAACCAGAAACAAAACAAAAACAAAAAAACAGCTACCTTGATCTAGCTCTTCTTTCTCCCAGCAAATATCTAAGTACCGCATGGCTTTTCTGTACTTTCTGAGTGCAGCCTTGTAATCATGTTTCTGTACAGAGGCAGAAATTTCAGTTGTAAGTTCCAAACAGGAAATACTTTAGGTACTATATATCAGTATATGAATATAAGATGATTTAGTTACACATTTTATTAGTGCATCTAGGCTTTAGCTAAAGACATGGCCTTTATATTATAAATGTAGTACACGCAATGACAATGAAAACTTTCTCATGTACAGCAAAAGAAAACTTGAAATAATATTAATAAAATTGCAGTCCATTAAGCAATTCAAACCTTAAAATTTTCATTTCCGAAAGACTTTGCAGAATCAACAGCACTAATCCACCACAAAACGTCTGCAGGCCTTTCATTGAGATCAACTGGCCAATCAGGATACATGTCACCATCTTTGAAAAAATTTACAACTCCGTCATTTGCACCTTCTGGCAGTTCCCCACAATCAACAATAACAATATCAGCAGTTGGAAGGTCAGTTTCTCCAGTAGAAGTATGCTCCATTTGGCGAACCACCCCCAGTCCTTTTATAACCCTCCCGAAAATGACATGTTTCCCATCAAGGTGTGGTGTTCGGGTGGTAGTAATGAAAAACTGAGATCCATTTGTGTCGGGACCAGCATTCGCCATTGATAACATCCCTTTCCTCTCATGCCTCAAAACAAAATTTTCATCCTCAAAATTCAATCCATATATTGACTCGCCCCCAGTTCCATCACCAGCAGTTATATCTCCTCCTTGCACCATAAAACCCTTGATGATGCGATGAAAACATGATCCCTGAAGAGTAAAGTTACACAAAAATTTGAGTGCTTGAAGGTCAAACATCCCGCAGTTTACAAAAAATAAAGTAAAAGCTAATTCAGCCATCCAATTCAGAGGAAAAATCATCATTGCCATGAATAATAACTAACTCTAGTCCATATAACAAGGCTCATCTTGGTCAGTAAACTCAAATTCCAGGGTTAGGGCCTTAGGGGTATGCTAATTCTGTGCAATTAACATCAAAATCACAGCCATTCTTACTGGAAAATGGATGAAAGCGGAGCAATCTTGCCTTTTGTCTAAAAAGGAAAATGGACAATAAAGGATATCCGACATGTGAGTCTCCGCCACTATGAAGTACAAAATACAGAAGTGCCATTATGAAAGTTGGATCTCTGTCGCTTAAGTGGAGCCTCTAAAAAAAGGTTAAGCAGAAGACGTATCACTAGTTCACTAATGCTCTGCCCCACTTATGTGTTTTCACACATCATCATCCCAATTCATGGTTGAATTTGAAGAACCTAAGCATTTAAATGCCAGGTCTCACTTAAAGCATGTTGACATGTTTACCAATACGAAACTATTACCGGAAAACTGTTAATCGACATTGACCACATAAGATTATTTTCCATCCACTCATTTTGTCCTTGACTTTAACCCTTGAAGCCTAGATACTGTAACATGCAGTGTAAAGCTAGATCTACTTGGTCCTGTTATACTGTATGGAAAAATAGTTTACTTGGTTCTGACAGATACTGCTTCAAGGATAATCTACAATGGCCAAGAAAAAAAGTGCAAGAAACCAAGACTGTATATGCAGTTCATGAGCCTTGACATATGTTCAAAACTAAAAACAACACAAGGTACTTTCTCTGCCTAATGAACTCCATATGACCACATAAAACCTTGCTTAAACATTTCAGGATTTGTTTTCGTAGTCCATTGCCAACCATATAGCAAGTTAGCCACAAAATTAAATGCATCATTACGTTTAAAATGTGCAATGATAGGGCATCAAAATGGAAGGAGGGCCACATTGTACCAGCACCAGTAGTAGGCAGTAGTACGAGTACATGAGGCATGTTACCAGTAGTACACCAACCAAAGCAAGTATATATGGTTTAAAACCAGCAGAGTGGCAGAAAAATTGGAACGTCACAAGCACTAGTCTTGCACACTGAAGAAAGCACTAGGAGCAACAAAGACAGCAAACACAAAGTTGCCCAATCAAAGCAAAAGGCTTGCAAGGACTCAGCTTTGGTTGATAAATAGCCCGAGATAGAACTGGAATTCGACCGATAAAACTATCCAACTCGAAATTTCACTACCTAGAACCAGATGACCTGATGGCGACCTATTTATGCGCAAAATTGGACCTTTTTATTTGACTGTGGTCGAAATCGAATTAACAGGAAGGGGGACATCGCTTAAACTAAACGCAATCAAGCGCGCGCCCAACAGAACAGAGCCGGGACCTAAAAAATCTACCGGTTCCAAATAGCACGACCGCACAGGGGAATCCAGCCGGGGAGAAACCTTGTAATGGAGCCGCGCGCCGGTGGCGGCGCTGACGCCCTTCTCGCCGGTGCAGAGCGCGCGGAAGTTCTCGGCCGTGCGCGGCACCACGGAGGCGTAGAGGTCCACCACGATCCGCCCCTCCATGTCGCCGCCGATGCTCACGTCGAGGTAGCACCTCGGGTTCCTCGCCACTTCCACCGCCGTCGCCGCCACCTCCGCCGGCGCGGTGCCCTCGCCCCCGGTCTCCATCGCCGTGCTAAGCCGAGGCGACCCTACCTGCGGAACTTCTCGGGTGTGGCGGCGCGCTTTGGGAATGGGAAACCCAAGGAGAGGGAGGTAGTGAGGTGTGCTGTGTACGGTGGCGTGGGTGGGGGGCCGGTGTGGAGTGTGGTTGATTCAAATAAGGAGGGAGGGGAACAGGAGAGCGGGGAAAAGGTGTTTGTTGGACAAGTTTTGCTGTCATGCTGCTGTTGCCTGTGGTACGGGGGCTGTTTGGTTTCGATTTTATTACAAATATACCCCTTTGCCCAGTGTAAATACCCCACAGTGAACGAAAATGCCAATCTATCCCTGGCGGAAGGCTGGCGAGGTGACACGTGGATCCTTCCGCTGGTGGCGTTGGCGGAGCTCACTTCGAGCCAATGGGGTCGGCGGAAGGCACCTCGGGCCGTTGCCATTGGCGGGATGTGCTGGGACCGGATGGGGTAGCTGGCGGGAGGCGACGTCGAGCCAGGTGAGCTGGCGGAAAGGCCTCCCGCCTCACGCGTTGGCGGAAAGCAAGATTCCTGCCAGCACGCCAGGTCCCGTCTGTTGCACGCCGCATCCTTTCTCTGTTTTCGAGTGAACCGCATTCCTTTCTCTGTTTTCGAGTGAATGCTGCCGCACGCCAGGTCCCGTCAGTCACGGTTGCGCCCTTTCTTCCGGCAGAACCACCGAAAGCAGCATGGGGCTAATTGACTCCACTGTTTTTGATTGATTCCTCTCCTTTTAGCTCGTTTATACATACATGGCCGGACGCAGAACCAGTCGCTGCGCGGCCTCATTTCGCTCTGTCTCTCCCATTTGTGGTACAGCAGCACATCCCCTCTCTCTCTCTCCCATTTTTGGTAATCAAACAGAACAGAAGTATGACTCCAGGATAGAGATCTGGATGTCTATCTAGTTTAAGAGTTGTACTAAGCAAAGCAAAGATAGATCAAGGTGAGGTCTTTCAACTCCGTGTATTTTTTTTCTTACATACATGTTGGTCTGTGTAGTTAAATTATAACCATGTATATTTTGCTATTAGGAGAAGATTGTTAAGTTTGCAGTGTCATTTTGGAGGAGTTTAATGCGGTATTTTTTGTTGGAGAAGTAACTAGAGAATTTATATCAGGTATGATCAACAGAAAGCATCATTTATGTAGTACATGCATGATAAAGTTTGATTGTATCGTTAGCTCGTAATTAGGTATGTAATGTATATTAGACGTTTAGTAGTGATAACAAAAGAACCGTTGTGTAGGATGTCATAGAGTAATTATTTGCAATCCGTATATACAAGTTTTAGCGTAGTAGATAATAGTATTATATAGATTAGAAAAAAATTAATTAATTAAGTATGGTTTAGGAGTTGTTAGTTTAACACATATATAGTATTTTACACCAATATTTCATGCGCTAGCATATTAGCTAACTACATTAATATCGGCGGATACTAAGACTATTTGAAAGTTTTAATTATGATAATCAAGATGCCATATATGGAGTCCCGTACTAAGTTGATTCAGCTGGCTGGTTAATACGTCCGACGACATAGTATGGTCCGTAAATATTAGTTGAAAGAGCATCTTGAAGTCGGAGTATATTGCAGAACCATTTTAATATAGAAGTAATTATAGTTGGAATTCATTTATGAATGTTGCAAAATATTTTTGTATTACACGTGTAGTAAATATTAGTACTTATGGATATAAATATTTTTTGTAAAACGTAAATAATAATTGTAGAAAGAGCATCTTGAAGTCGGAGTATATTAGAGAACCATTAAATATAGAAGTAATTATAGTTGCAATTCATTTATGAATGTTGCAAAATATTGTTTTACTACACGTGTAGTAAATATTAGTAGTTATGGATTTAAATATTATTTTGAAAACGTAAATAATAATTGTACTACATATATTACGTGTTTAGGTACGACGAACAATTTATATGTCTTCTATGGTGACAACATCACACGGGATGGCCCAGAAGGGCTTGACCTGTCACAGTGTGCACAAAAGATAGTTACCGTGGAAGAAATGGTCAGTAGTAGTTTCAATGATGTCAAAAGGTGCATCCGGGCAGAGTTTGGTCCGGAGATCGGCAAAAAGAAGATGGTTGTTGAAGCAGTTGTCTGCAAGAGAGAGGTAGAAGGGCCTCGTTGGGGGCTACGCCAGGTGAAAGGCGACAATAATTGGGCCTCGTACATGAGGTTTGCAAGCACACCTGGTGCTGCTATGTATGGGCAGCCGATGGTGTATGTGCATTTTCTTGATGATGGTGCTGGTTGCAGTTCCAGGGCTGGTGACCTCCAAGTATCTGTAGTTGAACGCCGAGAAATTGTGGGGGCGATGGATGTGAGTTATGTGCATGAAGAAGATGTGCACATCCCAATGGTAAATACCGGACCATACTCGGAAGTAATAATTGACTTCAATGAACACAACTAGGGGCATTCGGATGAGCTTGATTCTGGAGACGATGCCCGTGAATCGTCATCAGATGAGAGTGCCGATGGAGAAGGAGGTGGTCCATCTCAGAGGAGAGCAGATGCACCCGCAATGGATCTTGAGGACTTACGTGCTCTTGTCATTGGGCATGATGAGAGCTCTGTTTCAGGTTTGGGGGTTGGAACACTACAGGTTGACCAGCATTTCCCGAGCAAGGCCGCTGTTGACCAGGCAATCAGGAGATATGCCATCGCCATCTCACGACAGCATAAGGTGAGGAAGTCCGACCCAAACATGTTGAAGGTTCTTTGCATCCACAAGGAGTCTGGATGCAACGGTAGAGTCGTTGCTCGTCAGCTTCCCGGCATTTCTCAGCCGTGGGCGATAACCCGTATGGTTCCTCATACTTGTGAGCAATCCGGCACTCTCGAAGAACACAGCAACATAACTGCGGCTTATGTGGCACAAATTGTGGCATCCATGGTGGAAGATAAGGTTAGTGTATCTGTCAAGGCATTGAGAAAAGGTGCGGAGGATGTGATTGGCTTCCCGGTCAGCTACAGCAAGTCCAGGCGTGCTAAAGAATTTGTTTTGCAGAGGTTGTATGGCACCTATGAGGAGGCATACAACTATGTCCCGAGAATGCTTCATCAGATTTCTGAAACTAACCCGGGGACATGTATATTTAGACAACAGCATCCACACCCAAATGGTCGTCCCAATCATTTTATTCTTGACCGTATATTCTGGGCATTCAGCCAAACTATGCAAGCATTCCATCACTGTCGGCCGGTACTCTCAATTGATGGTACATTCCTCACCGGACAATACACGGGTACACTATTGGTAGCAGTGGCAGCGGATGCAAATAACCAGCTTCTTCCTATTGCATATGCCATCGTTGAGGGGGAGACCACAGAAAGCTGGTTGTGGTTTTTGATGTGTTTAAAGGTTGGCGTTGTTAAAGAAAGGCCCGGTGTATGCATCATTTCTGATCGCAACACTGGGCTTCTCAGCGCGCTAGAGCAAGTTAGAAACACAGTAGAGTTTCAGTTCCGGTGGCCAGATCTAGAAACAAGATGGTGCATGAGGCATCTAGCGGCAAACTTCTATAAACGGTTCAGAAACAAGGATTACTTCAAGGCTTTCAAGAAGATGTGCATGCAAAACCAACGTCGCAAATTTGATGCGATTTGGGTAGCATTGAACACCGCAACCTCGGGTGCAGGAGATGCACCAGCTGAGCCACAAGGTGCTGGGGGTAATAGGAGGCCTAGGAATCTTCATGAATGGGTCTCTGTGCGTTGCCCGGAGATTTTCAAGTGGTCACTGGCTCATGACTCAGGTGCTCGTTATGGCATGATGACAACCAACATGTCAGAGGTATACAATGGAGTTCTTAAAGGTGTCTGAGCCCTCCCTATAACTGCTCTGGTTAATGAAACATGGACCCGGACCGTTTCATACTTTCAAGACAGAGTTGCATGTGCCAGCGCCCGAGTGCAGCTTAATAAACAATGGTCTGAGGGCATGCAGAAACAACTGGACTGGAAATCAAAGAAAGCGCAGACTCATGGTAGCAGAGTTGTGGATGCTCTAAGAAAGAGGTGGGAGGTAAAAACAAGGCAGAAATACGTCCAGGGTCATTTGAGAGGAGACCAGAAGCACCAGGTCACCCTCAATCCAACTACTTGCGAGTGCACATGCAACAAGCCTAAGCTTTTGCACTACCCTTGCAGCCATGTCCTCAGGGCGGCTGCAGACCAGAAGATTTCAGTTGAGCCATATATCTCTCCATACTTTATCACACATAATCTTCTGAAAACATGGGATGGCGAGTTCTGGGTATGGGGTCTTAAAGAGAACTTTGCTGATGTTTGGTATGGTGGACCAACATGGTGGCCCAACCCGGCGCTGAAGCGAAAAAAGAAAGGACGCCCACCGATTGCACGCTACAGAAACGATATGGACATTAGCCAGCTCGGAGAACCACGTAGATGCCGAACATGTCGACTCCCTGGGCACACAAAGAGAGATTGCCCGAACAGAATCTAGTTTTGTATTTCGTTTACATGATCCATTTGAGTGTTGTAATATTATTGTAACGTGCTAAGTTTAAATAAGTCATTTGAGTGTTGTACCAAACTAAGTTGAAATGATCCATTTCAGTGTTGTAACGTACTGTTTACATGTCAATAAATATTTTGTATTGTGATTGTGCACTAATATACATCTTATATCAACAGGCAATGGCTACTTTACCTCCACTATTGGATGCACAAATTGATCCTAGCCACCGCTGCCACCACTGGATAGACGATGATAGCCAGCTTGGGCCCCCACCCACTTTTAGGCTTCGAGCTGTAGCGACACGATGGGATCTTGACCCCCGTTTTGTTCCTTATCTCATGCGCAGCGGACTACTGCCGTTCGCTAGGATGACATCGACTGGTCGATGTTTCACCCTTGATGGTTCTCTTTTGACCGCACTTGTTGACCGCTGGAGACCAGAGACACACACCTTCCACTTTCGTTTTGGAGAGATGACACCCACACTTAAGGATGTGTCCATGATCACCGGGTTGCCACTTAGAGGTGAGCCGCTTGTGCTTCAACCAGCGTCACTTACCTGGCACGCCGATTTAGAAGCTCTATTAAACCGTCCAATACCCAGACTTCGCAATGGCAAAGAGCATCGAGGGGTCCCCATTAGTTGGTTGGTTGATTTTATCGGAGTTCCACCTAATGTTAATGAGGACGTAGTGAGGAGGCATCTGGTTGCGTATGTACTATACCTATTTGGTATGATGTTTCCATCATCAAATGGTGAGGTTGTCCACCCTAGTTTAATTAGACTGGCAGTTCACATAGCCTCCACTCTAGATGATGATTCAGACTTCCTAATCTATAGCTTGGGATCTGCGGTGCTATGTCAGACCTATAGGGGGTTGTGTGACGCCGCATTTGAAGAAGAAACCTAGCAAAGAACCGGTACTAGTTGTATGCTACATATTCCTCCACTTCAATGCGTACCGATGTATGTGTATCAAAACAGAAATATTACAACTATGCATGTATTTGTAACATTATTTATTTTTCACAGACCGGGGCACGCCAGGACTCAACGCTTATTCGTACGTCATCCAGGACTGGAACGCAACACCATCAGCCCAACACTTCGAGACAAGCGCCCAATGTAATGTTGTTACTTTTATTACACACCCACACCATTTATAAATATAATGTGCTAATGTCCATATTTCTCACAGTTTGGCACGAGTTCGATAAGACAACCTACATTCCCGGAGATCACCCCAGATAGACAAGTTTCTGAACAGTTTGTGGGCGATGCTGGCCAAGGATCTCATGACCGTGCTTCTACACCGGTACGTGACATAATATTAGTATTATATATTACCATTCCACAATTAAACAATTTATGACTCTTTTATATTCATGACAGAGGAGGTTGGCCTTAATACTCGTATGCCTCCTGTTCACCCATCTATGGGTCATGATGGCTACTTATTTTCACATACATACAATCAGCACCATGATTCGTACAACTATGAGCAGCCCCATAGTTCGTACAACCCTGGACCTTCGCAACCGCATGATGACCGGGCTATGGAATATGATGGGGACTTCTTTGCTGATATGGATAACACCCCAATTGGTATGAGTCAGATTCCTTTACACGAAGAGCGTGTAACTGAAGAGTTGCCACCATCTCCACGTCATCGCCGTTCTAAGAATCATTCGCCAGACCGTTTTACTTATTCAGAAGATCACATTTACAGAAAGCAAACGAGAAAAAGAATGTGATGAATAAGTTGTGTGCTAAATTTCATTGTCCTGTAATATGTACGACACTTTTATGGGTGTATTAAAGTTAACAATGTTTAATAATCTTCAATACTAAATTTTGGTGGGAGACACATATTTATTATGAAATAGTACAGCTAAATTACGGTAGAATCTTAAATTTAAAAACGATACAAGCAACCAAATGTTAAATTTAGTGCAGCTAAAAATAAGATACAACAGAGACGTGCATTAATTTGAACTACTGAGTCCAACGTGGAAATTTTCCTTTCCTATCACCAGCTTCTTCTGCTGCCTGCGCCAAGCGAGCTCTGTCTTTCATTCTCTGCCTCTCCACCTCACGGGCCTCCTTGCGCTGTCGTTCCTCCTCCTGCATACGGACTCTATCTTCGTCGTTTTTCCTCCCCATCTCCTGGAGGAAACGGCGTCGCTCCTCCTTATATTCCTTCATTTCTTTCTCTTGCTTCGCTTTCTCTAATGCCGCAGCCTTTTCCCGGCGCTCCGCCGCGTAAAACTTTTTCCATGCCGCTCGGGACCTCTCTTTAATCTCACGCAAAGCCCATTTCGGCTGCTTCGTATCAATCCAACGATAGTACGGGCAAAGTGGTGGAGGAGACTGCACCACAAAATATTTACAACGCTAAGAAATAATTAGCAATAACATAAACAATATGTTTGTGTACCCTGATTAAAACATACCGGAGGCTTCTCATATGGCGATGATGCCGCGGGTGGATCGTGCTCGTAGTTTGGACACATGAAATACTTCATGCCCATCGTATCAGAAAAATCTTCAGACTCCTTCACCCTGCAGAGACTGCCACACCAACATCGCAACACTTGTACACCCGGTGGCAGCGTTGCATCTTTCGTCTTCTTCGGCCTTATAGATTGGTCAGAGCATGGCAAACTCATAACTACTAAATGTTTTGGAGGGGTTGGTTTGCTTCGATGCTCTTCGAGGCATCACGAAGGGTGCTCTTTTATAGGCTCAAATTAGGAGGGAATCTGCTTTCGGTGTGCTCAGTTGCCACAGCCACAGGGAACACGATTGGACGCAGGGAACACGATTGGACGCGGACAATCAAAAGCAGAGAAAAAAAGCATCAGCAGACACACTCACTCCATGACGACGGGACGTGGCGTGCAGCGCCGATTCCCGAAAAATAACACTTTCCGCCAACGACCAAGGCGGGAGGCCTTTCCGCCAACTCACCTGGCTCGACGTCGCCTCCCGCCAGCTACCCCATCCGGTCCCAGCACATCCCGCCAATGGCAATGGCCCGAGGTGCCTTCCGCCGACCCCATTGGCTCGAAGTGAGCTCCGCCAACGCCACCGGCGGAAGGATATACGTGTCACCTCGCCAGCCTTCCGCCAGGGATAGATTGGCATTTTCGTTCACTGTGGGGTATTTCTGGCAATTACACTGGACAAAGGGGTATATTTGTAATAAAATCTTTGGTTTCATCTTAGGTTGAGAAAAATTGCACACAAGACCATGCTTTGGTGTCAAAGTTACACAGAACACAAAAATCAAACACTTTTTGCAGCTAGCGTCAGTTCTTTGTCTAATAAGTTATAGCTAGCCCAAAACGTAGATTTAGGGCTTAACAGCTATCTGACATGCGGGCCCATGACCATTATACCGTATTTTCATACTTTATATTTTAATTATATGATATTAAAATACTGGACTATGGTACGAATACCGCATTTTGGAGCCCAAGCTATATGTAGCTCGATTTAAAAAAATAGAATCTAATTTTTGTGTTTCAGAAAATTTAGAAAAAACCGTAAATGTAGATAAAGTCGAAATCTACAGCTGTATAAATTTTATGTCTAAATACGTATTATTCTATGATACAGAAAATAACAAATGTCTCAAGATTTTAATTTTTTTTAACATGCGCATTTGTACAAAAAATTCAAGCCAAAATACAACAAATATTTTGAAATTTTATACATATCGCCGCATCTTTTAAAACAAAAAAAGAATACAAATTTATTTTTCTTTCGGAGTATGTCGCTACATGTAGCCTGCCTCCGTTTTGACTTTTCGATAATGACACGACAATTATACTCATTGAACAATACAAAATATTTTAGCATTAACATAAAACCATTTATATATATATGTTGTAGAGAGCATCAACACACCGTATAGTGGTATATACGGTATAAAAATAATGTACAATGGTCATAGTACACATGTCAGATACCTATTAAGTTTCTAAATCAATGTGTTGGCCTAGGTGCAACTTATTAGACAGAAATCGGGCTAGCCGCAAAAGTTTTTTAATTTCTGTGTTTTGTGCAACTTTGCTACCAAACAATGGTGTTGTATGCAATTTTCTCTCTTAGGTTGGGGGCTCTTTGTTTTTTTCTTAGCGGGAAGATGTACGGATGGCAATGGGGACCTGAAACCCGAAAACCCGACGGGTATCCGCCTTAAATGGGGAGGGTTTGATAAAATGTTAGACCCGTCAGACCTAACGGGGCGGGTATGGGGGTGGCAAACCCGTACCCGTAGACCCGCAGACCCGCTCTAAGCCCTAATTCTATCCCTAATAATTCTATGGCTAACCACATGTACACGAGGTATGGACCACACAACCAACCCACACATCGCATGCGCGCGTTGGAATCTGGAGTCCCAGAGACAATACACACATATGTGTCTATTCCCACCAACCACATCCCAATATTTCATCGTTTTATTCCCCACATGCGTCGGCATCGCTCCTTTGATGGGTACCCGTTGGGGCCCCGGACCCTGTAAGGTCACGGGTTTGGTAAAAAATGAGATCCGACAAATTAAATGGGGCGGTTATGGGGGGCGCGGACCCGGCCCCGAACCCGGTGGGTGCCATCCGGAGGAAGAGGCCCGAAGGCCCTAGAAGCTACTCCATAGAGGAACTTAACAAATATGTCCTCGACCTTATAAGAAAGACGGTAATCGGTAAAAAAAAGGAAAGCCTTCCAGAAAGGCACCCGTGTTGTGACAACACTTGTCGCGTTTTCCCTTCTCGTGCACTCAACTCGCGACAAGTGTCACCTTCTCCTTCCTCGCGGCCCCCCACAGGTGCTTGCATGCGCGTCAAGTGTCACCACGAAAGAGTTTTGGTAGAATTTTTTCCTTCCCATGCGCAGGGAAGGGAGACGGGTGGCACGCATTTATTTTGAGATCTGTTTTTTAGAAATGAAATATCTCGAGAACCGTATTTCGGAATTACGAACCGTTTTCATATTTGAGATCCTCGTGTCAAGATCTTCAAAACTAGATCTCATGTTGATAGGTTTCGAGAAACTTTTTTTTGTACACCCAGAATCAACACAGATGTACGCCCAGTTACACACAGATGTACGCCCAGTTACAGTGACCGAAGTACGTCCCTAAGTGCAGTGTTGACGTACACCCACGTGCACCACGAGTGTACGTCGAGACGTCTGTACACCCAGGTACATGCGGATGTACACCCACAGAAGAGTCGGCGTACACCCAGACGGTTGTACACCCAGTGAAGGTCGGCGTACACCCATGTACATCCAGGTACACTGTGTGTATACTTTTAGAAACATCGTTTGTATATTTTTAGTAGCAATTTTTTTATACTTTCAGATATAACATGTATACTTTCAGAAATAATGTTTGTATACTTTCAATAACAACTTTTTTATACTTTTCAGATAGAACATATGTGTATTTTTTAGATAAAACGCCGTAGGCATTTTGTTCGAGGCGAAGCCGAGCGGTAGTACGTGGCAACGCCGAGTCGTAGCACGCATTACGACTAATACACGCTTCGACCAATGCGCACAACGGTCTATGTACCTCTATCAAGATCTTTATAAATGGTTATCGAGGCGAAATCGAGCCGTAAAAAAATATCGAGGCGAAGCCGAGCCGTATCATTGAAAACATATGTGGGTGTACTTTAAAATACAACGTGTAGTATACTTTCCGTGGCGGTGTACATCTAAAGTGTAATGATGGTGTGTACTTTCTGTAGTATGTTTGGCTAGTGTTTTTTTTTTACTTTTTAAAGTGCAATACATGAACTAAAGTGCTTATACGCCACTGGTGATATTGCGTGCATATACGGGCCCAGAAACAGAAATTAGTAGGCTTTTAGTTGTAGCACGCACGTCACATTGAGTTGAGCTATCGGAAACTTGCCTACGTGATTAGTCCACCCACTTACGTACGTGATTAGCCCACCCAACTGACCTTTCGAAAGGGAAACTACCCACACGTGTGACGCTCATAGTCTGTCCTCTCGTACGCTCGCTGGAGGGAAGCCTTTTTGTAGTCGTACCCAAGAAAGACCATAAAAAAGAAAACCAGAAAAGCAATCAGGTCTTTCTCCTCCGTTGTTGCAGCTCTCTAAGCAGAACTCGAAGGTAGACCACCAGCGACGATACTCGGAACTACACCGCTTGGGTCGTCATCAACATGAGGTGTTGATACGTCTCAAACGTATGTATAATTTCTGATGTTCCATTTTGTTTTCATGTCAATTGCTATATGTTTTCTATACACTTTACATTATTTTTATGGATTTCATGCGACTAACCTATTAACAAAATGTCACAGTGGCAGTTTCTGTTTTTTTGCTGTTTTTTTGTTTCAGAAAAGTTGTTCTGAAAATATTCTCGGAATTGGACGAAACAAAATCTCAGTGTCTTATTTCTCTGTCAAGCACACGGAGTCCAAAGGAGACCCGGAGGGGGGCCCTGAGGCAGCCACGCCATAGGGTGGCGCGGCCCCCCTTGGCCACGCAACCAGGTGGTGTGGGCCCCTCGGGCGCCCACCGACATCGCCCTTTCGCATATATATACTCCTTCTCGGGTTAATCCTAAAGATTCGAGCCTCCATCCACGAAAAAATTTGTAGCCGCCGCCATCGTGAACCCTAGTTCGCGAGGGTTCTGAAACTCTCCCCGGCAACCTGCCGGGAGGGGAAATCATCACCGGAGGTCTCTACATCACCATGCTTGCCTCCGTAGTGATGCGTGAGTAGTTCATCCTTGGACTATGGGTCAATATCAGTAGCTTGATGGTTGTCTTCTCCTCTTTATGCCACCATGTTTAGATCTTGTGAGCTGCCTAACATGATCAAGATCATCTATCTGTAATGCTACATTTTGTGTTTGCTGGGATTCGATGAATATTGAATGTTATGTCAAGTTGATTATCAATCTATCATGTTTATGTTATTTATGATTTTTCATTCTCTCCGTTACTAGTAGATGTTCTGGCCAAGTTGATGCTTGTAACTCCAAGAGGGAGTATTTATGCTCGATAGTGGGTTCATGCCTCCTTTTCATCTGTGCTCGAGTGACAGAAACGTGACGAATGGGGGATATGCTGTTGCCATTAGAGAGAAAACAACTGTAGCGTCCCGTCCTCGCCAAGTATGCAAACTGTTGGGTGTCACCGGTTACGATACCCGACTGAAGGTTACTGGGATTACCAGTCCCAGGCTGAATCACATCAGCAGGTGCGGCTCGGTCATGGATCATGGGCCCACAATCCCTCAGTCATGACATAACGTCGGGCCCAACTATGTTGCATAATTAGGATATCAAGACTCGGAACAACTGGCACATCACAGTCTCTATGACACAAATCATATATATTTCAACTCTTAATAGAGAACGATAGCAAAATACAATCAGATGTCACGGACCAAACATTACAACAAGCGGAAGCAGGTATAGTTGTTCTAAACAACAAGAACCAAATTTGGCCTAAGAGGCCTATATATAAACAAGTCATCGCCAGCTTGCTCCTAACCACCCCAGGCTGCCACATGGAAAACCCAGACTACTCGTCGACGTCCACGAAGAAACCACCTGACTTCTGGGAAGTCCTCTGCTGGAATAAATAAAAGATTCACCAAAGCAACGGCGAGTACAGGAGGTACTCGCAAGGTTACTAGAGCTACTAGCTCGAATGAGGCTTTAGCAATGCTATTTGGTAGCTATTTTGCGGAAAGCTAGTTTTCTTTTAAAAGACCCGACTGGGCAACTCTCTAAGAGGGTTTTGAAATGAGATAGAAATTGTAACTCTTCTTCAACTTCTCATCATGCAGCCACCAATCCAGTATCACACATGTCTTCTTCAACTTCTATTCCTAAGTATGTTCATAACCGTGGACATGGCTTTTCGAAAAGATTTAACCCTGCAGGGGTGTACTATTTTAACCACTAGTACCGTACGTCTCCTTGCGTGATCATAAGTCCTCGTCCTAGGAGGATGGCAGAGTGGGCGCGGCTACAACCTTTAGCTTGCATGAGTCTATCCCAAGGATCATCAGTGTGCGAAACTCCAGGTTCGGTTCCTCCGACACCCTAGACCGCGGCCACATCCTAAACACCACCGTCCTTGTTCATCTTTTCACGCACACACAAATGAAAATCTCAAACTAGACGACCCTTGGCTAGACTCTCACAAGTTAGTCGGTCGATAGGGATTCCATATGTCCCACAGATAGAAGCACGCTCGGTCTTGGTTCAAGAGGAAGAGAACTCACACCTAGGGGCATGAGAGAGGCAAAACACCATCGTTCACCGATGGCAACTCATCCATTCTTGTTAGCATTTTAATTGAAGACCACCAGTCTCCAATATATCCGGCATGACATACTAATTTCCGACCACAATCCAACCATCGGACCAGAGCACTCAACTAAGCATGGCTAAGCAATTAAGCAGCTTATAGCAGTAACTCGGGCCACACATAAATACTATGGATAATAGGAAGGGAAACAAGTATTGGTAGCCGAAACAAAATGCAACTACTAGGATACTATAGCAAATACATTTGAATCGAATGCAATATTATGGTGGATAAAATATTTGAGGGAAAACATAGGAGTAGAGAGACGCTCAAGAAGTGGATTTACACTTTCCTTGGTGATAGGGGTGATAGTACGACTCGTCGAGGTATTGTGGTGGAACCTCGACTTCTGGATCTACCGATACACAACAAGCAGAAAGAGCAAATAAATAACACGAATACATACAAGTGCAATGCACACTCATGATGACATGACAAGTTAATGTAACTAAATATTTATTAAAAAAGAGCAACATTTTAAATGGGTCCAAAACAATTAACGCATTAATAAAATGAAACACCCAAATTTATGCCCTAGTGTTGTTTTCTCTAAGGACCAGTACTAGGATGTGGTGAAAACATGCATGAAAATGATATTTTCTGTTAGACATTTTATTGCTGAGCATTTTGATATATTGTTTGTAATTTTCTGAGCAATTGTGAATATTTGGTGAATATTTAAAGATGGCATTTAAATCTGTCATTTTAGGGAAAAGTAAAGAATCGTATTATAAATTTCATTAATGTGTGTAACAGATCTAAATAGTTTGTAAATGTTCCTCTGAACATTTTGAGGTATTAAACCAATTTTTTTTATAAATATTTTAGGAGATATGAATTATTCAAAATTGGTTTTAATTCTGCTATTTTGGTATTTTAATTAAACAGAGAAGACAATTATTTCAAACATGTACAAATAAAATATGGATGTGTAGATTTTGTTAAGACAAACATTTTGACACCTTGTTTGATCATTTTAAAAAAAAAGAGCAAAAGTTATAGTGTTTCAAAGTATCAATTTTAATAGGACATTTCTGCAATTAATTAATAAGTGCAAAATTATTTATGCAACTTTGTGTAAACATAAATCCAAAAGATAGATAACTTCACGATGAAACCATCGAAATTTGAATGGGCTCATTTGGATCATTTTCGAATTTCTATGGAATTTTGAAGAAATCATTTGAATCTGTATTGCTGATTTTAACTCTTTTATTTTTCACAGAAAACACCAAGAAACATTTTTCACCCGAAGGGGGGCATACCCGCGCGACACGGCCCACTGACCGGTGGAGCAGCTTCCTAGGTGTCAGCTACGCGAGTACCACGCGTGTAACCTGGCCCCACTGGCCGATTTGACCAGCCGGATGCGCAGTCCGGCGCGCGCGGCGGTGACCGCGACGGAGTCGAGCACGGCGGCGGCGATAGAAGGTGCATGCGAGGACGAGGACGCACACATCACGTTCGCCGCGTCGAGGAGGCCCTAGTGGCGGAGCTACGAACCTAATGGTCGCCGGGAAGTGCTCCGGTGACGTCTACCGCGGCGGAGCTGCTCGGCCTAGCGTGGCTACGGCGTTCCAGAGCGAGAGGAGGGCGAGGAGGAGATCCGTGAGGACGGCGAGCTCAACCTAAGCGTGATGGTGAAGACGACACGGACGGAGGTGGACCACAGCGGAGGCGCGACCTCGCTGGAGCGGCGTCAGGCTGCGGAGAGGAAATGGACGGCGGCTGCGATTGGGGTCTTCCCGCGTCGATTCCTTGCACCGAGAAGATGAGGGCGACGAGGTGGTTCAATTGCCTTACTCCATTTCGTCGGGGAAGGCTTCAATCGCCTGCGGTAAGCGGCGGCCCGTCGTTAGGGTTTCGGCTCAGAGGGGATTTTTCGAGAGAGAGAGAGAGAGCTAGTGGCGCGAGGGAGGGAGTGAGAGGGAGCACGATGCCGTGGGGGGCCTCCTATCCTCCTTAACGTGGCGCATGCGGCATCGTGGGCGCACAACACGCGAGGGGACGGCGCCACTGTCGCCATGGCCCTCTGATCCTGTGTTGTACAGGGAAGAAAGGGATTTTCGCAAAAGAAACCTTGCCCCCTTTTCTTTATTTTATTTTGTCCCTTTCTGTTTTCCTTAACCCATGAAATGAGGCACTTAACTTTGCTAAAAAAAATTCAGAATTCTATAAATTCTTATTTGGTATAAGGAAGGTATGGTAATTTTTTCAAGCCATTTGATTAAACTTGGCAGAACAAAGTTATTTCAATTTGCATTAAGGCATTTTTAATAAATCCCTCATTAATTTTATTTGATGAATCAAATGACTTTGCGAATTTTATATTTTAACAAGGATCACTTCCTTAACACATTGATAAGCTCAAAATAAATTTTGGTTCACAAATTTAATTCAAAACACATTTTAATTGAGTTATAGTCAATTTTTGTGTTTCCCTTTATTAAATTTGTGGGATTTGTTTACTTATTAAAATATTCATCAAATCAAAAGTGGAGGCTCCCATCAACATTGAGAAGCAATCCATAACCTCCGGTTTTGAAATTTTTAAAGGTTTTGAAAGTAGTTGAAATCACATTGACTGAAGCCAATTTTGAATGCCTCTCCTTTTATAAAACATCTGGCATTTTCTTATAGTTGCCAAACTATCAAATTAATTCTTGGAACTTACTTGACAAGTATGGAAGATCAAGAAATGGTTTTTTTTGGTGAAGGGATTTGTCAGGTCTTAAAGGTTTCTAGTTTTTCCTTATTTATTTTTTGCAATTTAATATGGATGCCATGATGCATGATGGAATGCAAAAGTGAAAATTTGGCTCAAATTTTAGGGTACGAACTTTGGGCTGTTACAACAACAATGTTTTCATTATTTACATTACGCACTTTACTTAATGCAATAATCTGTTGCTTGCAACTTAATACCCGAAGTATGCTTGGATTACATTCCGAGGGTGGATTATTAGTCATAGATGAAGTTGGATTATGGCCTATGAATTATGTTGTAATGACCGCATGAATCACATAGTAATCATCATGTCTTGCATATGCACTATGATGCAGCCTTTATATCTGTAAATTGCCCGGCTGTAATTTGTTTACCCAACATGTTATCTATCTTTTATGGAGAGACGCCACTAGTGAAATATGGACCCGGGTCCATTCTTTTACACCGATAGTACAACCACTTCAAAGAATGTTTTCTTTTCATTCACTGCAAACAAGTACTATTTTCCATATTATACATCTAATCCTTTATGTTAGCAAAACCGGTGAGATTGACAACCTCACTGTTTCGTTGGAGGCAAAGTATCTTGGTTGTGTTGTGTGCAGATTTCACGTTGCTGCTGAGCCTGGTAGTGCGCCCTGCCAACATCAGATGTCATCAACCTTCAGAAGTGATTTCTTTCTCCTTCTGGTTGATTAAACCTTGGTTTCTTTCTTAGGGAAAACTTGCTGTTGTACTCTTCATACCTTCCTCTTGGGGTCTCCCAACGAACGTGTGTTTACACACCATCAGGTGTAAAGCTGATTTAAAAGATTCTCCAAAACGGCACATCAGATAGGAGGAAGTAAATGATGTGGTGCCCTCCACACACCACATGCGGAGTGGCCTCCATCGGATGTAGAACACGTCGGCAAGCTTTTCCTTTGTGTATATCCTTGGCAAACGAGCTTCATAGTGTCTTCTCCGAGATCCATGCCCCAACATTGCCACCCAGCTTCCATCTTCATGGTATCCATATGATCTAGCCAACAGAGGAGGGGGAGCAACGAGACTACCGTGATGCTTGTTGACCGGGCTAGCCTCAAGCATCCCCAACACATGGGTGCATCGAGGACGCCCAAGAGCATCCACTCGACGCTACATCAAGATGATAAAGGAGAGCATCCCACTTGGGCCTTATTGACGAAGATTTCGGGGCCCAACGCACCCACACATGGAAACTCCAGCCGGAGTTGTGCGAAAAGGACGATGAACCACAACACGCACAAGATATAGCCGATGAACCAATGCTCTACTCCAATTCACCACGGAGGACCAAACCAGCCTAAGCTACTACTATACAGAGGGATACGGACTTCCCTCCCCATCTCTAACAAAAGGGAAATTCCTAATGAGGCAATTTCCACTATGCTTGCTAATAACTCTTTCAATGGAAAGGTTCCAAAGAAGCTTGGAGATCCTGGTATTCCTACTATCCCTTGTTCTATTAAAAATAATTATGTTAGAACTTCTTTATGTGACATGGGAGCTAGAGTTAGTGTTATGCCTTTTTATCTCTATAGGAGGCTCTCTCTTGAAAAATTGATACACCCTGATATATCTTTGCAATTGGCTGATAAATCTACTGCTATTTCTGTTGGTATATGTGAGAATGTTCCTGTTCAAGTTGCTACTAGTTGTTTGATATTAACTAACTTTGTTGTGTTGGAAATGCCTGAAGATGATAATATGTCTATTATTCTTGGGAGACCTTTTCTTAACACTGCAGGGGCTGTTATTGATTGCAATCAAGGAAAAGTAACTTTTAATGTTAATGATAAAGAGCATACTTTTTATTTTCCCAAGAACATTGATAAAAGATATGGTTTAAATTCAGTTGAAAATATTGAGACCATCAAGATTGGAGAATTTATTGTATCATTCCAATGCCATAAAAACAATATGAAATTATTATGATTGGGAATATGTATATCAAGGTTGCGGTAACATAATTATTTAGTGATATGCAAAGTTTTTCTTCATATAAAAATTGTTCTGGTAACAAGACTTGATCACCCTTGTTAACAAAATGGTTTTGAATGAAGAGGACAATGTTTTCACTATGTTTTCACCTTTCCCATTTTGTTTCACCATGTTTTCTTATGTTAACACCTTGCTACTTTAGAATAATCATTTTTTCCATCATCCATAGTCATGTTTTCCTCATGTTTTCATCTTGATTAATGTGTTTATGCATGTTTTCACCATCCATAATTTTGTTTTCACCACTTCCACCTTTGTTTTCTTTGATTATCTGCCTTTTGGGGTGTCTTAGAACCTCTGTAGTTCTAGTTTTGGTTTTGTTTTCCACCTTTCCACATTTGTTTTTCTGGGTTTTTATTAATTATTAATTTCTGAAAATACCTCAAAAATAAAGTTTCTCGAAAAATTCTAGAATAATAATAATAATTTTTGACATCAAAAAATGAGGCAGAGAGACATCTGGGAGACCCCTAGGGGGACCCACCAGTCAGGCTCACCACAGGGGGCGCGGCCTGCCCCTGGTGGCGCCTGGTCATGGTGTGGGGCCCCCGGGCCCTCCACTAACTCTCTCCCCTGCCAAAGATTCCTCTCTCACCCCACAAACTCAAAACATTACCTGGAACCCGTGTTCTTGCGGTTCTTCCTCGGGATTTTTAGATCTCTTTGCTCAGCCTGAAATTTGGTGCATTTGCTTTCCGGTATGTGACTTCTCCGATTATCCAAGTAGAATTTTATTTGGTGGAGTATTTCTTGAGTATTTTGATACTGTAGGTGACAGCTTATGTGAGTTTGCATGCTTGATTTGAGTGAAAATAATATAGTTTTGATGCATGTTTAGATCTCCTAATAAGTCTCTATGGTAATTTCCATCTTATAGTTTCTTGAAATCAATTCTTGTGATGATTGTTGAAAAAATTCAGAAATGGACAACCCTATTTTTGGAGAAATATTTAGGAGTGATGCTCCTAGAAGAACAAGGCCCTCACGTTCATCCACCTTATTGAGTCCATCTTATAATGAAGACCTTATTGCACCAAACATCGATGATGCGGGAGGTGATGGAATTGCTAATCCATCTAGCTTCCCATCTTATACATTTTTGAGAAGTGCAGGTCTAATGGATGATTTATTGATGCTGATTGTAAGAGTTGGTTTAACCAAATACATGGAGGATAAAGGTCCCCAGTATGCTACTCTCACAAAAACTTTTGTTGAGGTCTTTAAATTTCATAACTCACCATATAACCCAATTGTTGCTTTTAAGATATATGATAGTTCTTTTTCTTTGCCCTTGGAGACGTTTTGTAACATTATAGGTATCAACGCTTCCGGGACAGCGTGCAAGATTCAGGAGAGACCCGCTGATCTTATGGAGCTCTATCGAGGAATTACCAATGATGATGGCCGCTCATCCCAGTGCGGGAAGATAAGAAACATCCAACTTCCTGCCATCAGATATTTCACTTACTATCTTGCTTCTAGTATCCTTGGTAGGGAGAACACTAGCAGCATTTAAAGCTATCATCTTGCTTTTCTTGATAACCTTAGCAACAAGTATAACCTTGGTTCTCTCATTGCTCACGACCTAGCTGCTAAGGGACCCATTTATGGGGGCATCATTGCTACACGTTTAGTAACTGCTCTAGGCCTTCCAGTTGCTCCTGATGATGAATTGATTGCTCCTTATAGACTTAATCTTACTTCTATGAAGGCTCATCATTTTATTACTGCTAAATCTACTGCTAATCATTTAGCATATAGAGTTTTATTTGTTGACGGAGATGAGCGGGAAGTTATTTTGCCACAGACTGTTTTATTCAAAGTTGACAGGGCACCATGGCCGCGCCCCAAGGGAGAGATAGATGAGCAGCTGCACTCGATGGAGCTCCACATGCAGCAGATGAGGGGAGATACGCCTTCCGAGGACTACACCACTCAGTACACCAGGGCATCCTCGAGTACATATCAGGAGGAGGGCTCCTCCTCGGCACACTACGGGGCGCCACCTCATGGTCCCCATGGGATTGATCTTCACTTAGGCCAAAAGCCTAAGCTTCGGGGGAGGTATACCGACATCACACTCATCTTTATATCATGTCTCAGTCGGTTCTTTGTATATCCATGTTTTCGTTTCTTTCACTTCTTTTGCTTCTTTTTGTTTTTATCGTTTTGTTCTTGCTTTCCAAAACACAAAAAGACCAAAAATATTGCTGTTGTTTCTCTTTATTTGCTCCTTTAGTTTATTTTGTTGGTTTTCTTTCTTTTCTCGTTTCAGTTTAATATTCAAAAATCCAAATATATTTTGCTTTGTTTGCTTGTTTCCTTTTGTTCTTGTCTTATATTCGAAAACCCAAAAATATTTGTTGTTCTTATTTGGTTTTGTAAAGTTTGTTGTAGAGTTCATCGGACTTTCGTGTCTCCATTGGATCATGGTTATCATTCTATATTATTCAATCCACAAGTGAAGAGCAATAATGACGATTTACGATGAATCAAGTTGTGGTGAGAGGCTGATATGAACTCTAGTTTGTTCGTGTAAGGTGTATGTTATTTAATTGATACTTAGTAGTTCGTGCTCTCACGTGTTTAGTTCCAACTTATTAATATAAGATAGCATGTCGTATGAATGTTTGCTTGCATTGTTTTATTCATAGAAGGGTATGACATTGTGGTATCTCCCTCTGATTGTTTCAATTGAATCGACTTGGCACATGCTCACGCATGCATATGAATGAAAACAAAAAGTCAATTAAGCCTTGATGATTTATTTTGCCTCAGAGTATTTGTATCATTTCTATGCCCCTTTTAATTTTGTTTTGTTGCAAGCATGATTATGACAGTTGTTGCTCCCTCGATTGTTGCTCCCCTTCTATTGGTAGCCATCACCTGTACTGAGTATGAGCTCTACTCGTGCATCCAACTCCCAAAAAGAAAAGTTTTGCCAAATGTGTTCACCATACCTACCTATATATGTGGTATTTAACCGCCACTCCAAGTAAATTTCTCATGTGCTACCTTTAAAACCTTCAAAAAATTATTCCTATTTTGTGCCCCTGTTTTAGCTCATGAGGACGTAAATAGAGAATCTTTATCTCACTTGTTGATTGGATTTCACACCCTGGACTAGCGGCTTCATCTTCTTATCCAAATGATAGAAGAGCTGGCAGCGGGGTGCCCAACCCCAAAGTATTGCAACAAATTCTCTTTGCTATTTCTGCCCCTGATTTATCAGCTAAAGCATAATTGTGTAAACAAAAGAGAAAGGGAGATGACCTTCTACCCATATGCGTCCTTCAATGGGAGCCGCTCTTGTGAAGTCTAGTTGGCTTGTGACGTACTGTATTTTCTGTTTACCATTCATTGACATAATCATACACCTCTCTAAAAAATGCTTTCAATACCTCTGTTTAATAAAATAAAAAGCTCTAACACATGAGTTAATCCCTGCTTCCCTCTGCGAAGGGCTTTTCTTTTATTTTTATGTTGAGTCTTCACCTTCTCACTTTAGGCACCTTCTTGAGAGCATGGCTGTCATTCTTAGTGTAATGTGTGTCCCAAAACACGGTTGATTGTGGTATAACTTTGATGCTTGTATCTTTGATATATTTATTTCTAGTCTTCGTTTGAACTTTAGAGGTGCCCTAGCATTTATGTTTTGCTCCATTATTAAGGGAAAGCGAGTACACTTTATCATACCTTATTATGAGCATTGCAATCCTGCAGATTGATATACTTCATGTTGTTTATTATTAGTTTGTTGGCATCTCTTCATGGTTTGCATAACTGCTAGGTGACTTTTATCTTGCATACATCTTATTATGAATTGCCTCGGCACTTGATCATATAGTGAGTATATTTACATCATATGAAACAAATGTGTTCGTAAAAGTTCTTTTATCGCACTCGGTTTTCACTGAATTGCTTGAGGACAAGCAATAAGCTAAGCGTGGGGGGAGTTGATACGTCCAAAACGTATCTCCTTTTTCGAACATTTTTCTTATTGTTTGCCTCTAAACTTGTGAGTTTTGGATACAAATAACACAGACTAACGCTGTTTTCAGCGAAATTACCTTGGTGCCTCGTTTTTGTGCAGAAAAATCAACTTTTGGGAAAATGCCCAGAAAAGATCCGAAGACCTTAAAACACCCGAAGACCCCCGGAGCCATAAGGAGTCCCAGAGAGGGGCCAGAAGGGGGCCACACCACCCCTGGGCGCCCCCCTTGGCCGTGCCTCCTGGTGGTGTGGGTTCCCCAGGCACCCCCTCGGGCTCCCCTTTCGACTACTTATGCCTCGTAAACCTAAAACGACAAGGGGTTCGTCATATTCCACAGAAACACAACAGAGCGCCGCCGCCACCTCGAAACTCAATTCAGGGATCAGAAGTTCTTGTTCTGGCGCCCTAACGGGACGGGGATTCGGAGGAGATCATCGCCATCAACACCGCCACCTCTTCTCCATCACCCATCCATGATTCCCTCGTCCATGTGTGAGTAAACACCGCTGTAGGCTGAGAGGGATGGAAGGGATTGGATGAGATTGATCATGTAATAATGCTAGATTGTTAAGGGATAGTGCCTAGTATCCGTTATTAGTATTTTCTACCGTTATTGCAACTTGTTATGCCTAATGCTTGTCACTAGGGCCCGAGTTCCATGATCTCAGATCTGAACATGTTATTGTTTCATGATTCTCGATCATATCTGCAAGTTGTTTACACATGTCATTGTCTAGAACCCGAGGCCCCAAAGTGACAGAAATTGGGACAACCGGAGGGGATGGTTGTGATGTGAGGGTCACGTGTGTTCACGGAGTGTTAATGTTTTCTCCGGTGCTTTATTAAAAGGAACACCTTAATTACCAGTAGTTTTCCTTGAGGCCCCGCTGCAACGGGCTGGTAGGACAAAAGATGTTGTGCAAGTTTCTCTTTACGAGCACGTATGACTATATTGGAACAAATGCCTATGGTTTGCCTAGAACTTGTATGCTTTATCGTTATTATCTGCAATGCACATGTTTAGATTATTACATGACCTATATTATTCATGCAACGCCCGTTCATCCATTCCCTCTATGCCTACAGTACTTTCATGCTACTGTTTTCCGCGATTGCTACTGCTGTTATTATTTTATTTTTGATGTTAGTTTACTACTACTGCTGCTATAAAACTGTTACCACTGATAAACTGTTGCGATCAAGTCTACTTTTAGGTGCAGCTGAATTGACAACTCAGTTGTTAAGACTTATAAATATTCTCTGGCTCCCCTTGTGTCGAATCAATAATTTTGGGTTTTTACTTCCCTCGAAGTCTACATGATTGCCAAAAAGCTGAGCCACTATTTTGAAGAACACCGAATAACAGTTATGTCTAAAGCACCACTGTTAGAAATACTGAACAATTACAATGCAACAGTCGAGTCGCGAAGTGGGGATCGAGCTGGGTCCACAAGATATAACAAACGAGCCGAGGAAAGTGATCAATTCGCAATTACTCCCCGATTTTCTCACCGAGTGGATAGAACTAGACAGACCAAAGAAGCCATACATGTCAAAAAACTAGACGATGTACTTCAACGGTTCCAAGCGGAAAGAAGAAGCAGGAGCTGGACTTGTACTAACATCACCTAAAGAAAACATGATGTTGTACGTGTTGCGGATAGACTTCAAAATCGAACAATGAGGCACTCATACATGGGATGAAGATGGCTAAAGCATGAGGAGTCACTCGGCTCGTCATCTATGGCGACCCGAACCTTGTGGTACAACAAACCATGAAGGGGTGTGACGTCCCATCAAAAAACATGGCACCGTAGTGAGAGATCTACAACAGACTCGAAGGCGAGTTTCACGGGTGCGAATTGCACTACTTGTAAGGGGTAGCAACTCGGAAACAGATGCACTAGCCACAATCGGGTCAACCAGCGCACCTATACCACCCGACGTTTTCTATGAGGTAATTGATCAACCCTCAATCAAACGCAAGGTGGTAGCCATAAAAGAAGCAATCGAGTCTGGTATAGCAGATCAAGCAGAAGCTAAAGACAAACATGTACCTATGGACGTGGTAGAGCAGGTTCTCCAAGTCGAGTCCACTTGGATGCAACCCTTGATAAATTATATTACATAGAAAGAATTGCAGAATGATCAAGTAGAAGCACGACGAGTGATGCGTCGTGAAAAAGCATTCACAATATACGCAAGACAGCTCCAAAAGCGCAACATCTCAGATATATTACAGAGGTGCATGACCCCAGAAGAGGGAAGAGAAATACTACTCGACATTCACCAAGGAAGACGTGGACACCATGTAGGAAGCAGACGCAAAGCATTCAGAGCAGGATTTTATTGGCCAACGACAGAACTCGAGGCCAAATCCATCGAACAACTCTGCGAGGAGTGTTAGATATTCGCAACAAGACCCAATGTTCCTGCCATTGAGCTCCACATGATACCAATCGTATGGCCCTTTGCGGAGTGGGGACTCGATATGGTGGGACCCCTTTATCGATCGTCAAACGGGGGGGATACCAGGCTGTTGGTAGAAGTCGATAAATTCCTCCAAGTGGATAGAAGCTATACCCGTGACGTCTTAAGACGCAGAAACAACGGTAAAATTGATAAGGTCAATTGTCCACAGGTTTGGATTCCCCCACAGCATCATCACATATGATGGCACCAACTTCATAGCAGTCGAGTTCCAGGGCTACTGCAAAGAACTAGGAACCAATCTTACCTATGCATCGGTGTCACACCCCCAAACCAACGGACAGGTGAAAAAATCAAATGGATTGATCACAACTGGACTCAAAAAACGCCTGCTTACGTTACTCAAGCGGGCTGCAGGAGCCTGGGCAGAAGAGCTACCCTCAGTACTATGGAGCCTAAGAACTACGTCCAACAGATCAACCAAGTACACTCCATTCTTTATGGTATAAGGTGCAGATGCGGTGCTGCTAGCTGAGGTACGCCACAGAGCTTCTCGAGTCACTTCTTACAACAAGGAGGACACAAATAGAACATTTGCAGATGCTGCATATCTGGTCGATGAGGCTCGGTACATAGCACTCGCGCGATCAGCAGTATATCAGCAGGATCTACTCAATTACAACGTCCGTCGGGTGTGCAACTGAACATTCAATGCCGGGGATATGGTGTTGCGAATGACGCAAGGAAGTCACGACAAGTTGATATCTCCATGGGAAGGTCCCTACGTAATAGGGGAAGTGATCAGAAAAAGGCACGTACAAGCTCAAGAATAAAAAGACATGGAACTTCTACAAGAACCTCTAGGACGTCTGCCAGCTACATTGCTTTTACGCCCAATTTTCTTTTACAATTTGAATAAGGCTACTCTATCCATTTATGTATCCTACATGAAAAATCAAGCAACATTACCGCTCCACTGCGATATTTCCTTTTGTTTGTTTTACAGTTTATAACACAAAAAACAACTGCAAGTCAACCGCAACCCTACTCGAGTGCAAAAGAGGCACTCACGGGCTGCACAGGAAAAAGTTTTAACATAAAAAAGGGGTGACTCTGAGCCGCATTCACACTCAAAACACGCGAGGGTTGCGCAAAAAAATTTTTAACAAAAAAGGGTTAATTCCCAGCTGCAGTCGCACTCGAAACACTCGAGGGCTGCGCAGGAAAAAGTTTTAACAAAAAAGGGGTAACTACCATCTGCAGTCGCACTCGAAAAACTCAGGGGCTGCACGGCAAAAAGTTTTAGCAGAAAAAGGAGTAACTCCAAACCACAGTCGCACTCGAAACACTCGGGGGCTGGGTGGCAAAAAGTTTTAACAGAAAAAGGGGTGACTCCCAGCCGTAGTCGCACTCGAAACACTCGGGTGCTGCGAAGCAAAAAAAATTAACAGAAAAAGGGTAATTCCCAGCCGCAGTCACACTCGAAACACTCGGGGGCTACGCAGCAAAAAGTTTTTAACAGAAAAAGGGGGTGACTCCCAGCCGCAGTCGCACTCGAAACACTCGGGGGCTGCGCAGCAAAAAAATTTAATAGAAAAAAATGGGTAACTCCTAGTTGCATTCGCACTCAAAACACTCGGGGGTTGCGCATAAAAAATTAATATAAAAAGGGGTAACTCCCGGCCGCAGTCGCACTCGAAACACTCGGGGGCTGCAGAAGAAAAAGTTTTAACATAAGAAAGGGTAACTCCCAGCCGCAGTCGCACTCGAAACAATCGGGGGGTCGCACAACAAAAACTTTTAACAGAAAAAGGGGTAACTCCCAGCCATAGTCGCACTCGAAACCCTCAGGAGCTGCGTAGTAAAAACGTTTCACAGAAAAAGGGTGACACCCAGCCGCAGTTGCACTCGAGACACTCGGAGACTGCACGGCAAAAAGTTCAAACAGAAAAGGGGTGACTACGAGCCACAGCTTCACTCGACACACTCGGGGGCTACTCACCAAAAAGTTCGAACAAAAAAAGGGGTGACCCCCAGCCGCAGTCGCACCCGAAATACTCTAGGGCTTAGCAGCAAAAGGTTTAGCGGTAATAGTCCAGACGGAAAAAGAGTAAACTAAGAAGAAGACACCTGAAGAAAGAAGATCAAGTCAATGGATATTCAAGTAGCATTACAGAAAAAGCTGAAAAAAATTTCATATAATAATCAGAAAGTTACAGAGTTATTTACAAAAAGGCTCAGCGACTATATATTACAAAATTTCTACAGCTGGGGGGGTCCACCCACTCGCTAGTTGGACGTATGTTTCCTTCTCTATCAGACGCATGAGTGCAACAGCAGCAGGCATGGCCTCTTCATATCGAGAACTCATATTGATGCGTTGACGACGTGGAGGAGCAAAAGGACCCCCAACAAATATAATCAAACTCATACGAGGGTGGTAATTTTTTATAACCTCTAGAGCAACCTTCGCACCAACAACCAGCTGACGGCGAACAAGTGCCTTGGCATGGTCGTAGCGGATGAATTTTTGCATCAAATTGAAGAGCCCTTCCGGCAATTTGTTTAGAGGAAAAAAGGCTCCGTATATAATGCAGAAATAGGCATGGAAAGAACCAATCACCTCACTTACTTGCTGAGCTCGGGTCCGCAGCATCAGTAACACCCCAGACTTGTCAACATCAGCCCAAAAAGAGGAGGACCTGTAAGCAGCAAGTTTCAAGCATTCTTCCTAAATATATTGGGTTTCTTCAGCAAAATTCTCCCGAATACCTGCAGATAGTATAACCACCTAGATCAGAGGGATATCTTGAGTCGATCCAAGTTGACGATTGCTATTCAGGAACTTACAAGTTAGATCCGTAGCTAAGGCAGCTAACTCAGCCACAAGAAAATCCTCACGACCGCCAGTAGCTTGTTCTTTGGACCTAGATACTTCGAGTTGAGCCTTAACACTTTTAAGCTCCTCCTCTTTGTTCATAAGCCTTGTGCGCAGAAAATGCACTAAATATTTTGTGGATTTTACTTGAGAGTAACGAACAAAGAAGGATCAGAAGATGATTCAGTTGCTGGTATTCGAGTACTAGCGCCTGCCTGAGTCGGGGAATTTGTGGCTTCAGGCACCTAAAGAGAAGGGAAGAAGACTGCCAAGACTTGATAGATTCATCCATTTGAGTGCTTGTCAACATTTCTACTGCCTCACATGGGGCTACTCCCATCGGAGGTAATCATACAAGGAAAATATAGTAACATCGTGGTAACCAAAGGAATTTCATTCAGAAAAAATGAGTTCATTACAAGCAAAAGGCGGATTTTCTGCACTAAGGCATCGCTCCTACAAAATCTACGATATTATAAAGGAACTCATCTTTGGCAACTAATTTGAGAGCATCTTCAGCAGCTTGGGCAGCTTTTTCTTGAGCCTCAAGCATGTTTTAGCAGTTGTTATGCTAATCTAATGGACAGTAGTCGGTAAAAGGGTCGAGGTCTACCTCTTGCCCACCCGAGTCCTTTAGATGCCCGCTCAATGCATCCTTGAAGTCTCCCTCGATGCCATGCACCCATACGAGAGTAAGCACCGTTTCAGCCCCCGAAAGAGTCAGCTTCCGACTGAATTCAGCTAGGACGTTCATGTTATGAAACACTCCCATCAAAGCATCCAGAGTAGGCGGCAGCGCATGCCCAGGAAACAGACACTCGTGGAAGGAAACGAGTATGCCCTGGAGCTTTGCGAGTGCCTCCTTCGCTTTGGATGTTTGCTCTTCGGAAGAAGTAATTACATCTAGAAGTGAACCTTCCCGAAGGCGAGAAGTGAGGTAAGGAGGACTACCCAAAGCCTTTGTGTACAACAAAGTTCACTGTTGAGGTAAAAAAACATCAAAAGGCGGAAAATTCAAGGAAAAGGGGAAATTTACACACGTGTCAAGGAATTAGTCAGAGTATGAAGTCGAGGGACTAGGGCCTCCTAAAAATATGCAAGCTCTTTGAGAGCCTCTTTCTCCCTCTGGTTGGCCTTGTTCGCCCTCTTAGTGGCAACTTCAGATTCCTTTTTGGCAGCGGTGGCTTCCGCGTGAAGGATCGCATCTGCTCCTCGAGTTCTTTCACTCGAGTGAGCCCAGACTCCTTTTAGGTAGAGGTCACAACCAACAATTCAGAAGCAGGAAGAAACATCAGAAATACATACTAAGTAAAACAGATAAAGCAAAGTGTTGAGATTTTCAGAGAAGCAGGTACCTTTGGCTTTCTGGTAGTTGAAGTGAGCAGTGTCCCTCTCCCTCCCGATGCTGAGGAAGCTAAAACTCACTAGGGTCAACTCAGTCGCGGCAGAGAAAGGAGGAACCACGGGAACCAAGTCGATGGGATCCGTTTCTTTGATTCGGGTAATGCCCTGCAGACAACCCTCGAGTTCGTTACTCGAGAGCTCTTCCTTGCATAGTCGATGAGATTCGCCAGCACTCGAGTAAGCCCACATGGGCTAAGCTCTAGCCTGAAAAGATTGCACTGGATGCTTCAAAAAGATCCCAGCTAGGTGGACCCATGTGAAGCCTCGAGACTTCAGAGTAGCAACCTGAGATACCAAGTGCTCAGTCTGCTCCAAGGGACTCTTCTAGGAGCTTCTTTGGATGACTTTTCTCTCTAGATCGACCAAGGGAGTGCCATTAGGGTTGGGAGAGTCATTCATGTCTAACCATCGAGTCCTCCAGCCAGTTAGCGACTCGAGAAAATCCATGTGTAAGTAACCCGCCTTCGAGTTGATTTGTATGTTGCAGCCCCCAACTTCGTGGAGATCATCCTTGCTTGGCTGGGCCATGACATTGAAGAGTAGTTTGAACATAGCCTAGTGCGGTTCTATACCGAGATAGCACTCGCACAACATCATGAAGAAAGCAATATGCCGCATCAAGTTGGGCGGCACTTCGTGCAGTTGCATGTCGTACGCGCACAGAAGAGTAAGAATGAAGGTGTGCAGAGGGAAGGAAACATCCCTAGAGATGTAGTCTATAAAAGCCACTCGCTCATCAGCTGCTGGGGTAGGGCGGCTCTTGGACCCCGGGCACATCCATGACCCCGCCCAAAGAAGGCCTTCACGCTCAACGGTGGAAAGGAGCATGTCGATGTTGAAAGATTGCCACTTTCTACCCTTCCTCCTATGTCTCTCGGCGCCACCGGCCACAGAGGCGCCTCCGTTCTTTCGAGTCTTCGCCATGGCGTAAAGCCAATGGAGCTTTGGAACACAACAATGGGGTTTTTCTTTCGCTAAGGAGGAGAAAAGGCTGCGGGTGTGAGGAAGAAGAAGGAAAGTCACTGGTTCCCCTTCAGTAGTATTATAGGGGTACGGAAATATCCCCACCGATGATATCCTGTGTTGCAAATCCGGGCCAACACGTGGCAGTGGGAGGCTAACCAGCACGCCTCCACGCCGCCCAAAAACGCGGGAATCTAGGCATTTACTGAAAATCCCTAGATTACCGCGCACCGAACAGTCAAAAAGTGGTCATTTCGCGCGAGTTATCTTGTGACAAGATAAGCGTGCCTCAGAAGACGTCCCGTCTAGTAACAAAAAGACAGAGTGGTGCGTCACTAAATGAGGTGACCACTCGATGGAAAAAAGACTCGAGTGATCAGAAATACCACTCGCATTCTAGCTGACACGGGTGATCAGAAATATTACTCAGATTCTAGTTAACTCCTGCACGACATACGAGGTCGACTCGAACGAATTGTGCCAGAGCACTCAGTTCCCCAGATCTCACAATTGTGTTTAAACTCTCGATGACGTGCTCATTGCACGAAGGTAAGAGCCGCGTACCAGTTCCAACGGCTCGAGAGTTGCACTTGTGCTGTGCTGCCCGGTATTTTTTCCATGCCAACAGGTGTGATGAAAATCCTGACAGCCGCTTTGGGTAAAATTACTGACAACTAGAATTCAACTCGATAAGACTTTAGCGCACGAGTCCCGTTACCCTAGGTTTTTTCTGGTTGTAGCCTGAGGACTCGAAACCCGAGCAAGCCAATGGTGTTTTCTCCCGAGTGAGATTAATTGACCTTGACCAGTCGAGTAGATCAAACCTATTGAGTCATATCCTTCAAAATTAGATACATGAATACATTCGCGACACTCTGAATCCGGAGTTTGAGTCCCTTGATCGAGTCTTCGACTCCATTAGGCACTCGGGAGATACTGGCATGGGAGTACCCGAGAGACCCCCATGATGGGCCTCGCTATCGGGTGCGGATCGACAGGGGGTACCTATAGAAGGCTTTCGATCTACTGTACTGAAGCCCACGACAAAGCCCAAGCTAAAGTAGTTGCAAGGAGGAACTTGCCCAAGGAGTTAGGGAAGACCAGAACCCACTCAATATCGAGTTGTACTCGTGCAAGGCCCCTGGGATCCGCCTACCTATATAAAGGACGGGAGGTGGTCGTAGCAGAATAACGATCCCTAGATCAAGAGTTGCACTAGATTCAATATGTGCGGCACCCCTGTAATCTTTTCATCGAGTTAATAAGAATCAGGCGGGTAGTTACCCTTCTAGCCGAGCTTTCCACCAATGCCTTTTCCCTTACGAAACCCCAGGCCCCTCACCATGGTGGTTGTTGAGGTCACATCCTCTTTACCAAGGCATTGAGAGAAATCACTTCAATTGGCCTTGTTCCTCTCCCTAGTTCATTAGAGGGTCTAATTAGAGATTATAATTATGGCCCATCTGATTGAATGAAAGTTCTTCTAATTGGGTTTCCAGGTGTCCTCTCCCGATCAAATCTAGATCTAATCTCTCTTTCCCATGTGCTGGGATCTCTCAATGTCGCACCCGGACTTCTAAAGGATACTCGCCGTTCCGTTGAACAGTAGTAGATTGGATTACGGGGCTTACCGGCACCCGCGTCCTCTTACGAGTAGGCCAACACACGTATGTGTGACAACCAACCCCTATCTGTTCAGCGTCGACGTAAACTATCCCATAGAAATCAGGATACTTCCATTGACGTACTTCAAAACATACACGCATGGTACGTCAACGGCATTGGAACAAGTGATATCACAACAGATCTCTACGACACAAAAGATCAAAATAAGTTGCAAATGGCTCTCATTAGAGCAGAGATAGCAAATACAATCATTCAGAGGACACATGTCCCAACAATACATCAGTACATCATAGCGGAAGCATTCAACATGTCTGAGTACAGACAAGATCCAAATGGGCCTAAGAGGCCGGAAACGAAAAGACGGAGCCCATCCACGAAGTCTCGGATCCTGCCCGGGTCCGCTATCTACTCGTCAGCAGTCTCGTCATACTCCACGTAGTAGCCACCATGTAGATCCTCGGAAACGTCGTCTGCGGAAACCACAGCCCCAAAGGGGTCAGTACATAAACGTACTGGCAAGCAAGACTCACAGTTCACCAAAGTGTAACCCGTCAACACCAAGCACAGATGCTTTGGGTTCAACGGAAGGAAGGGGATATAAAAGATGCTGCAACTGGCTGCTCTAACCAACTACAGAGATTCTACCACTTCCGGCTACCAGAAAGGAGATAAGATCGTGTATCGTAACCAACTGAAAGATAACTTCAAACAAACCCATCCTGGATCTCGCCCCTTATCCAAAGAAGCAATCCGAGGATAACTCACACCGTTGGATTAAAGATGAAGCAGATTATTGTGTCAATAATCCTATTACTAGTCAAGTTGTTTAATCATTGGGTGTAAGGTTGTTAATCATTAGGTTTAAGTTGTCCTGAGTACTTGTTAGCCAGTACTTTCACCAAGTAATCCATAACCGCGGAAAACACGGCTTCTAGAGAAGATTATCCCTGCAGGGTTGCACCAATTTGGCCGTACACGTATGAATAACCCGCCAGATGGGATGCCTCCCACCAAGCGGGGCACTCAACACAACTCAACTCTTCTTCGCATCAAGCCCAAAGCACCACGTGCTGTGCGTGCGCGGCTAATCGAGCCCCACGAAGAAAAGGGGACCCTCATAGCACTGGAAGACCACGCCGCCCTAAATGCCGACTACAAAAGTTCCACCCTGGCCTGGGCTCGCAAGATCATGCATGCAGCAAATGGAAAGCCCGAACTACGTGTGGCGATTTGGACGAGATGCGAATCGAATCAAATTGAGGGGGGCGCCCATACTCGCTTCCCACATGCGGTTAGTGCGCTCATCATGGATCAGTAAACAAGACCCTTTTCCTATTAGGGTCGACACTAGCAGGCCTCAAAACCACCCTGGGCCTCCTGCCGGTGCCTTATCATCAAATTATTATTTAACAATAACATTAGCATGATTGATTGATTAAACATCGAGCCCCAGAACATAATGGAATATAGTAACAGAAAGTAACGGGTAACAGACTCGAGCAAAACAACCTAAGCATGCTAGTAAGACACTGGCTCAATCAATAGGGTTGTAGGAGGGGTGGTGAGGCAATATCGGGGTTAAGGGATTCATGTGATAGGTTCGTAACAGAAACAACTACTACTATGGCTTAGCAGACATAGACAACGGAAAGTATCGGTAACCAATGTTGAAAGGAACACAATGGTTCATGTGAGTGATAACTTGCCTGCAAACCCAGTAGCCTGGTACTGAGCTAACTCCTTAGAAGGGGTGTCGTAAGTATCGTCGGTCTCAACGTCGTCGTTTATCCGGGAAGAAGCAAACAAACAATGCAGAAAGATAAACAATCAATAACATGGCATAGTGCACAATCCTGGGATAATGCATGACCATTTAATTGATGCATAGAAATGAAATAGTTGACAAGATAGAAACAGGATTAAATGGACCCACATGCAAATTGGGATTGCATATGGAAAGCCCATGAATTATGGTTGAATTAATTGTTTTACAACTAATCAAATTGTGTAAGTGAATTAGCATGATGCATGGATGAGGAAAACAGCAAAATAACAACAATAGAATCAATTGGAAATAAGGTTTACCAAGTTTAGAAATTCATTTATTAAGTTGTGGAATTTTGGTTACTTAAAGGTGTTACACAAGCATTTGTTGTTTTCACCACTTTAAATTGTTCCAAATGGATAACAAAGTTTATATTTGATAAGAACACACAATTTTAGGTGGATTGCATGTTTCACTTGTTGAAAAAGGATTTCAAATAAATTATTTATGAATTAAACAAGTTTAAGCAAGAATTAAATGAATTTAATTCAAACATGAACTTATTTGAATTTTTATTTATCCAAAGCATTAAACCAAATTCATATTTCGAAAGTTTATACTTTTAGGGCTTGAAAACATATTTTATATGTCCCAAAAGAATTTGATTTGATCAAGTTATGAATTTAACAATATTAAATGAATTAAATAAGGTTTAAATTATTTAACCACTTTTAATTATTCAAAACAGGAAACAAATTTTATATTTGAAAAGGTGGTTTAATTTTGCATGGAAAACATATTTTATTTGTGGAAATTGGATTTAAAATGAGCAAGTTATTATTTTGGCAATTTTAAATGCAATAATTAAGAAACAGTTGTTTTCAGCAATTTAAATTATTCAAAACAGCAAACAAAATTTATATTTGGAAATTACATGAAAAGTTGATTAGAAAACATATTTGGTTTGTGAAATTTGGAATTTTTATGCCCAAGTTATGATTTTTGCAAGTTTAAGTGAATTTGACAAGTTTTCAAATATTGCACCAATTTAAAATATTCAAAACAGTAAACAAATTTTATATTGGGATAGAACATTTAATTTGGGACAGAAAACATATTTAAAAAGTTAAAATTGGAGTTGGGATGAATTTCTTATGCAATTTACAAAATTGAGGTGCAATCTGCCATTTTTAGGGAACCAGGGACTTAGAAATAATTTTTGCAGGGCTAGAATTAACTACCAGGGGCCTAGCTGTGATTTCTGGAAGTTTCTGTGACCAAAACATGGAAAAATAAAAGGTTTGGTTTTTTGGGGCGCAGGGGAATCGAACCCTGCACCTCACTGTGAGCGCAAGGGGGACAGAGCCACTGGGCTGGTGCTCGAGTTGGTAACAGAAGGGGCAGCGGTGGGGGTTAAGCTGTGGTTGAGCGCTATTTTCTGAACTTAACTGAACCTGGATCGATGGCTCCTGTAACTAACAGAGATGGCAGCGATCGCTGCGGGTTGCTCGCGCCTGAGGGCGCCGTGCGCGGCGTGAGGGAGCTGCGAGGGGAGGGAGATAGAGGGAGGCGAGCGAGGGGGAGATGGGATCGAGGGGCGGCCTCACCTTGGCGGTCGATGGAGGAGCAGAACGGGGCGGACAGGACGCGGTCGGCGGCATGTCGGCGATGGCGGCGGCGGCACGGTGCGTCCCCGCCCGCGCCGAGGTGATGGGGAGGGAGAGGGAAACGCGAGGGTTCCATTCCCGCCCTCTCCCTGGACGGAGGAGGACCGGAGCTCCGGCGATTGCCGGTGGAAGGAGAGCCTTTTTTTTGGTTGGGTTCAGTATGGGTACAGAGAAACAAAAGAACAGAGGGAGAGGAAGATGGAGGAAGAGGATGGCGGCTGGGGAGAGGAAGAAGGGAGAGTAGGGGAAAACCCTAGGGCTAGCCATTAGGTTTATAGGGAGGGGTTTAGGAGGATCACCGTTGCCTGATCCTTCTGCTACGTGAATAGCTCCGATGGCCATCCGTACCGAGGAAGAAGACGCAGTGAAGGGGTACGGGCCCTGAGGGAAAAGAAGTGGTGGGCTGAGGGAAAGGTGGGCTAGGGGGAGAGAGTTGGGCCTCTCTCCTCTCTCTGGTTCCTTTAATTATTTTGGGTCTATTTATTTTTTTTTGCAGAAAACCAATTGGAAGAAAAAGGTAGCTTTTAGGTTAGTAAAATTTTTAGAAAAATTAGGTTAAGCCAATTAGGTTAATAGAAAACAAATGCCAAGTTTGGTTTTCAATAAGTTTGAAATTAAATTGCTGTTTGGAAAATAAACCAAATTTGAGTGATTTTTGAATATTAAGTAACATTATTGAAAACAAGGTTTTTATTAGGGTGAACCCTATGGTTTAATGTGATTGAATTAGCTGATTTGATTTGGAGATTTTTATAAACTCAAGTTGGGTGCTGATTTGAAGAATTGCTTTGAATTTGAAACCAAGTTAGATTTAATTAATTGAAATAATACCACCATTTTATTAGTTGAACAAACATGGAATAAATGGAAACAATAGATTAGATTGTTTTGGTAATTTTCATAATATTCCAATTGGGTGTTGTTTATACAATGTATTGAATTTTTGAATGTGATTTTGGAAACAACTGATTGATTAAAACCATTAACTTAACAAGTGAGCATTTTGGAATAAAAAGAAAACAATTTGGTTGTTTTTGTTTGTGATTTTTATTTCAAAAGTTGTAACAGAGCAAGTATGAAAACAAAGCATTTGAAATTGTTTGAGTTTCATTGTGAAAACAATTAAGAACAGATGCAAAACAAATAGCAAACAAGGCAAACAAGGAAATAAATATGATGCCATGATGCAATACTTTAATAACAAGAAATCAAACATTCTAAATGGTAGGTTTTCATACTTGGGCTGTTACACTCAACCTCAACATGCACATGCGGTTTCTAGTTCTGGGCAGCGAACCGCTGCAGGATTTTGATGGGCGTATGTGTGCGAACTCTCAGAGGGGTAAAACGTGAGACCCTCACTCTGCTGGATCCGGAAGGATAGATCCAGAAGGCTAGATACGGGGAGACGACAACAGTCCCACTGCTAGCCTTAGTCGTGAGACTCTTCATCGAGCATCATCGACACCGTCATCGACCCTCGTTTGCGCTTCATGTCGTTAACAATCAGATCAATCCTCACCTTTACCTTCATAGTACATCCTTTGTGTTAGGTAAGATTTGTTTTTTGTAATTTTCTACACGCGGCCCAATAGTGCTATCAGAGCGGTCTATGCATAGGTACATATACGATGTAGAGAACCGGTGAGTGCGGTATTGCATAAGTTCGTGGAAATATATTATAAAGTTCTGGAATATACATATTGTTTATGGTCGCTTCCCAATAAGTTGCGTCATTTATTTTTGAACGGCACAGTGAGATTTTATACAAACTTCTGACAATCCTAGGACGTTTGATTTTCCCCTGACATATCTCGTCTAGTACAAAGAAGTGTTTCAGTAAAGTTCTTAAAGAAATATTTCCGGAAAGGGCTGAAAATCCACAGAGATCATTTTTTACCTGGAACAAATATGGGGTCCAGAGAAGAGCCGGAGTGGATCCATGTGGCACCCAAGGGGTGCCAGGCGTGGACCCACCATAGGCCGCGCCTGGTGGGCCCCTAGGCGCCCTGGCCACTGGTGGAGTGTAGTTGACACCCTCGTTGGTAAACCCCAAGAGAAACGTTGTGAAGAGTGCAGCGACAAGTTTTCCCTCTGAAAAGAAATCAAGGTTGAATCGACCAGTAGAAGGACAAACAATCTCTGAAGGTTGATACAGCTGAGGTGGCAGGGCGCACTACCGGTTCAGCAGCAACGTGAAAACTACACAACACAATCAAATCACTTTGCCCCAACAAAGCAGTGAGGTTGTCGATCTTACCAGTTTTGCTGAACACAAAGAGGTTAAACGTATGGTGTGGAAAACAGTAGAAAAACAATATGAAAGCAGTGAAACCAGTGTGAAAACACTAGAATCAGTGTTTGTATTATCGGTATGAGAAAGTGGACCGGGGTCCACAGTTCACTAGTGGTGTCTCTCTGAAAGATAAATAACATGCATGGTGAACAAATTACAGCTGGACAATTGACAGAAATGAAGGCGACACCGTAGTGCATATGCAAGACATACAAATTACTATGTGATTCATACGGGAATCATAACAAATTACATAGACCGTCATCCAACTGCATCTATGTCTAATAATCCTGTGATAACCCGTATTTTTTGTGGATTAATTAATTTGGCTAAAATATTTAACTTGCTAATTGTTTTAATTTTGAAATCCCTGGTGTTAAAATATGCTTGCTTGATTTAAATAGAGAAGTTAGTTAACCGGTGAAGTTAGCCTGATTTTATGCAAGTTCTTGAGCTAATCAAAATGAGGAGCTAACCTAACTTGTTTGCCCATGCATGTCTCGAGCTAGCTAGTAGTACTACGTGGTGCATGAGCTTGTTCATTGCACCATGCATGCAAGTGAGATATTTTTTGTTAGCCAGGGTAACGTGACTTCTGGCTAGAGGGTCAGCTGGGATCGATGTGTCGCCAAGGTGGTGGCGTGGACTGACTGCATGTTGGCCAGCAGTCGGGTTTGGTCGGCCGATGTTTCCTTTGCGGTATCGAAAGGGCAGTCGGCAAAGCGGCGAGTGGCAACGTGGATTCAGGTATTTTAACAGCTCTCGCAGGTTGCTCCAACCCTATAAATAGCTAGCGCTTCTGCTGTTTCCGACCGCACCAGCATCCCGAGAGTGGGGAGACAGAGAAGATAGAGTGCGACTACGGTGAGAGAGATCCAACCAGAATACACCCATGCGTGCATGTTACATTATTTTGGAGGAGATGAGATTAGAGTGACAACAGTGACCTCCCTGTACATCTGGCGCACCCTCTTTGCTGATGGTTTTCTGTACTTGCATGGGAAGTCGTATGCCGATCTTAGCTACTACATGGAGCAGACCCTAGCTAATATTTGGAGTGCATAAGCTTGTGGTTATTATTGGTCACATGATGGTTATTGCAGGCAAGCTCTTCTTACATCTCTCGTATATTTTTTGAAGTATGCTTTGCTGTTAAATTGCATGATACCATACTGGTACGAGAGATGTGTGGATATATCGGGGCTATGGTGCCGACACTGATGGATCCGTAGGAGTAGAAGCCACCGATACGAACCGGGCTTAGCACGTATATTTCGCATGGACAATGAACTGAGGGTTTTATAAAGTAAAACTTTACGAAGGTGATCATATTGTACCGGTCACAGTTCAGGTATGGGACTGACTGAGTTCTCCGTGCGGGGTGGCGCTTGTTCGGAAAAGTGTCGGTGATGGATCCGTAGGAGCGACCGACATGAGTAGGTCAAGGTGTCCGGTGTCTGAGCGGGTCAAAGAGCTCTGCTCTTCCGGAGCCTGTGTGGTTCTGGGCGAGGCTGTCGATGTCGGAGTACCCCTCTTAAGAGTGTAAAAGTGTGGAATTTTACCCCTGTGAGTTCCGGGTTGGGAACCTTACCTTCATGTGTGGCACCATAAGTTTAAACCTGCTTAACAACTTAACAATTGTATTTCCAAAACCTAGTGTATCTTACAACGTATATGAAAGTGTTTGAATAGTTTGTTGAGTATGATTGATTTATTCGTACTCGTCCTTGCACCCCTTGTTTTTATCAGAGTTTGCAGCGGAAGACTTCGGCGTTCGAGGAGTAGACTGGACCAGTCGGGTTGGGAAGACGTTAGAGAATTTATCTTTGCAAATGTAAAAAATATTGTAAAAATTAGTAATTGAGCTGTTTGAGATCCATTGTGCTAGTTTATCCTGCTTTTCTACGCCTTGCGCGTGTATAGACTTTCGGGTCTATAGACGTGCGGCGGCTGTCATTCTCCCAGGCCCGGTCTCGGGGCGTGACAAATCCATCCTCCGAATATTATTCGAACAAACATTGAGTATTAAGTTGCAAGCAACAGATTATCGCAGTAAGCAAAGTGTGTAATGTAAACAATGTAAACTAGGTAAACACCGCTGTTTTCTCCCTAATGGAAACAACACATCGTCGATCCATCACGTTTCTATCACTCGAGCACAGATGCAAAGGAGGCATGAACCCATTATCGAGCATAAATACTCCCTCTTGGAGTTACTAGCATCTACTTGGCCAGAGCATCTACTAATAACGGAGAGCATGCAAGATCATAAAAACATATGCATGAAGATAACATGATAGATTGATAATCAGAAGACATAGCATTCAACATTCAGCAGATCCTAGCTAACACAACATGTAGCATTACATAAAGATGATCTCGATCATGTAGGGCAGCTCACGAGATCTAAACATGAGGTACAAATTAAATGGAGAGAACAACCATCTAGCTACTTCTATGGACCCGTAGTCCAGGGATGAACTACTCACGCATCACTTCGGAGGAGGGCATGCTGGTGTAGACCCCTCCGGTGATGAATTCCCCTCCCGGCAGGGTGCCGGGGAGAGCTCCAGAACCTTCCCGATCCCGGAATGATGATGACGGCGGCCTCGGGTGTTTCTCGAGACGAAGTGGTATATTTTTAGGGTTGATATGTCAGGGGGTATAAATAGGCGAAAGGGCAAAGGCGGAGGAGGCCTGGGGCCCCACACCACCCCATGGCGCAGCCAGGGGACGCGCCGCCCTATGGTGTGGCCCCCCTCCGGGCCTCTTCGTGACTCCGTGGAACCTTCGGGAATTCTAGGACCTCCGGACTTTGAATTTTCCAATTCCGAGAATATTTCCAGAACGACTTTTCTGAAGCTAAAAACAGCAGAAAACAGGGAACTGGCTCTATGGAATCTTGTCAATAGGTTAGTCCAGAAAATCGATAAAAATGACATAGAGTGTATAGCAAACATGTAGGAAACAACATGCAACATCAGAAATTATGGATACGTTTATGACGTCTCAACATCCCCAAGGTTAGTTCCTACTCTTCCTGGAGTAGATAAACTATAAAAACACATAATTTTTTAGATGACATGCTACCAACATGAACTTGATCGTCAATAATGTAAAAGCATAAGTAAGCTGAGATCATAGAACTTCAACACAAGCATGATAAATAGAATTTTAACAATAAAGCATAGTAATCACCTTGAATCATGATAAGTAACACAAATAAAAGATCATGAATAACAATGCATCGAAAGTCATACGTTTGTTTCAAGAATAGAGAAAGCATGGCCAAGTGATATTTCGCTAGTCCTTAAGAGTGGGGCAAAACAATAATGCCAGGACACCTTCAAAGTTCATGAGAAAGACTAGAACATATAATTAGACAACAAGCTATAACACATCATGAATCAATTAATAATGTTTTTGGGACAAATGCCCATAAAAATCAGAATGGCAACTATGCTCTCTCAACTGTGCATAAAGTTAGAAGATGAAGACTCAACATAAAAGTAAAATAAAGGCCCTTCGAAGAGGGAAGCAGGGACCAACTCATGTGCTAGAGATTTTATTTTATTAAATAGAGGTATACAAGTTTGACACTCCTTCCATCCATCTTACACAAACCATGGCTAACCGAATCCTCTGGTGGCTGCCATCAATCACATACCATGGAGGAGTGTCTATATTTTTAGAGAGGTGTATGCTTATGTAAACGAATAGTAAACAGAAAATACAGTGCATCACAAGCCAACTAGACTTCACAATAGAGGCTCCCGTAGAAGGACACATCTGGGTAGAAGGTCATCCCTCTTTCTCTTTTGTTTACACAATTATGCTTTGACTGATAAATCAGGGGCAAAAATAGTGAAGAGAATTTGTTGTTATTAATTTGGGGCTGGGCACCCCGCTGCCATCTCTTCTATCATTGGATAAGCGGATCAAACCACTAGTCCAGGGTGTGAAAGTCCAATCAACAAGTGAGACAAAGATTCTCTATTTACGTCCTCATGAGCTAAAACAGGAGCAGAAAACATGAGTAATTTTGAAAGTTTTAAAGGTAACACATGAGCAATTTACTTCGGAGTGGCGGTTAAATACCACATGTAGATAGGTATGGTGGACACAATGGGAAAACTTTGGTTTTTGGGAGTTGGATGCACGAGTAAAGCTCATACTCAGTACATGCGGAGGCTAGCAAAAGACTGGGAGCGACAAATCAAGAGAGCATAAGAGCCATAATCATGCATAGCGACATAAACATCATTAATAAAAGCATAAGTGGTACCACAAGTTCGAAAACTAAATGATCATAGAGGCTATAAGTGACTGGTTCATAGTCATAAACATGGTATGAGCATGCGCCAAGTCAACCAAATGAAACATTCAAAGGAGAACACCACAAATTTATGCTTCAAAATGACAAGAACGACTCATGATTCTTTCAATGGCACATTAAACACTCTAATCTATTTGAGGCTAATAATGATACTAAATAACCACTAGGATTTAGAATTAATATAACATCTATCATGATACGAAAAAGTCTAGCCACGGTTATACAAGCTTCTACTTGCACCGTTATAAATTCTACTTCAAGAAGCAGTTTCTTTTCCCAACAAGAACCATACAAAATATGTTTTAACAAAAACTCTCTAAATTCTACAACAAGCAAACATAAGAGTACTCACACAACACTACTAAAACTAACAACACTGAATAAGAGATGCAAACAAAACAAGAGCTAAACAGGAATTTTTGCAGGAGCTAGAAGAAAAACTAAGAATACGAGCATGGCAAGTATTCAAACAAAAAAGCGGAGCGTGTCTCTCTCCAAAACAAGGAATGCTAGGGTCCAACTATATTATTTCAGAAATAAAAACAAAAGAAAACAAGAGAAAACAAAAGAAAAACAAGTAGACGCTTGAAGTAAACTTCATCGATGTGACCGAATAAAAATATAGTTTCACTAGAAGTGACCTGATAGATTGTTGATGAAGAAGGGGATGCCTTGGGCATCCCCAAGATTAGATGCTTGATTCTTCTTAAAATATGCTTGCATGAACCACGGGGCATCCCCAAGGTTTGACCTTCTACTCTTCTTGATCACATATATCACCCTGTTCTCTTGACCCTTGAAAACTTCCTTCACACCACACTCTCAGAGTAATTCACATTAGAGGGTTAGTGCAACAATCAAAAATCCATGAGAAATTTACTTTGGAGTGGCGGTTGAATACCACATGTAGGTAGGTATGGTGGAAACATTTGGAAAACTTTGGTTTTTGGGAGTTGGATGCACGAGTAGAGATCATACTCAGTACAGGTGGAAGCTAGCAAAGACTGGCAGCGACAAATCAAGAGATCAATAATGGCCATAATCATGCATAGCGAAAAAACATTATTAATCAAAGAATAAATGGTATTACAAGTCAAAAACTAAATGATCATAGAGGCTATAAGTGACTGGTTTGTAGTCATAAACATGGTGTAAGCATGTGCCAAGTCAACCAAATAAAGCATTCGAAGAAGAACACCACAATTTATGCTTCAATGTGATAAAAACAACTCATGATTATTTCAATGGCACATTAAGCACTCTCAGCTAGTTGAGAAAAATCATGCTACAATAGCAATTACTAAGCATAGAATTAAAATAACATCTAGCACGACATGAAAAAGTCTAGCCTCGGTCTAAACAAGCTTCTTTTTGCACCGTTATAAACATGAAATATTTTACTCTTCTCCAACACCAAATAACTTTTTTTGAAACAACTCTCATAGATAATATTCATCAAAGAGCAGATAGATAATAATATATAACTTAAGAAAAGTAGCAAGCTCTGAACAAAATACGAGTGGAAAACAAGGGCTAAACGCAGTACTAGCAAAAAGTGAACACTCACATAACAGTAAGAATGAAAACTAGAGTGTTCTAAGCAATGAAAACAGAGTGTGTCTCTCTCCCACACAAGAATGATAGGTTCCAACTAAGTTTATTTCAGAAAGTAAAATAAAACAAAGCGAAAATAAAATAAAAACAAACAGACGCTCTAAGTAAAGTGCATATGATGTGACTTCATAAAAATATAGTTTCGCTAGAAGTGACCTGATAAGTTGCCGATGAAGAAGGCAATGCCTTGGGAATCCACAAGTTTAGACATTTGAGTCTTCTTGGAATTTTTTTGGACGAACCACGGGGGAATCCCCAAGATTTGGCTTTACACTCTTCTTGATCACATTATATCACCCTCTTTTCTTGACCCTTGAAAACTTCCTCCACACCACACTCAAATTAATTAGCATTAGAGGGTTAGTGCACAATAAAAAAATTCACATGTTCTGCATGGACATAAGCATTATTAGTACTTTTAAACATTAGCTACAAGCACTGCTGTTTCGTGAAACAAATAAATCCACTCGACATAGTAAAAGAGAGAATACAAGTAAAGAGGCAGAATCTGTCAAAACCAGAACAGTCTGTAAAGACGAATTTTTTTGGGGCACTTAAGCTCCTTAAATCGAAAAACATAGAGAACAAAAAAGTTCCGGAATTAGCTGAGGAATATGCACAAACATTTGCAGGTCATTTTGGTGTTTCTGTGAATTATGCGATTTTATACGGTGGACAGGGAAATCTGTTTCCTGCGTAGAAATCCAGAACTAACACCAACTTCCGCTAGAAAATTTAGTTGGCACAACTAATACATGAAAATAAAGATATAAAGGATTTGATGGCACTGGCGGTTTTCCTGCACAGCCTTGGGTTGCACAACCGGATTGGCTGTTGGCGCAGCTGCATGCGGCTGTGCTGCCGCTGGTTGCCGCACTCTTGGCTGATCCGGGTTGGCAGCATGGTGTCGCGATGGTCCTGCACAGTCTCCTCCTTGCCTCTTGCTGTGAGCTATATTGGCTTGATAGCCTGCTCCCGCAGCGTTGTGTTTCTGACCGGGCTGCCGTGGCACAGCGCGCTGTTTAGCGGCGACAGCCGGGTCGTACACCTGCATTTGTTTGCTCTTCCCCGAGTTCACACTCTGGTTCTTCTCACTACCAGGAAGCGGTGATGAGGCCTGATCCGTAGATCTGACCGCATGCGAGTGCACAACTTGAGAAGCGCCAGCACCCGGATTGGCTTTCCGGAACTCCTCGTTCTGCCTAGCAGCCTCTAGCACTAGCTCATTGAGGCTATCCTGCTGCCTAGCGCGCGCGTCGCCAGCGAGATGCGGCAACTCAGCAGCCACTGCCTCTGCATCCCTAAGAGTTTTGGCAGAGGTACTATACTTGGGCCTTGTAGCAGTGTCTAAACTAGCAGATTGGCTAGCAGCCCCACCAACTCCTGCCATCTCAGCGCCTAAGTTACGACGAGTAGCGCCTAGCTTGCTAGGCTTCCTAAACACAGGAGTAAAGCCGTGGGCCCTGTTGTACTCATTTTGGTCTAGGTTAAGCTCAAGCCTAACCTTCTCCAGCTCCTGGGACTCCGCGAGTAGCGCTTGACGCTGCTGCTCGAGTTGCGCCCTCATGGTCACAAGCTCAAGCTCGGTGGGAGGCGGCATGCCCATCCGCACGGCGGATGCCGGTATCGTCGTAGTCGTGGAAGGAGGCACGTAACCCGGAATGTTGTGGGGCGCGTCGTAGGGCTTGTGAACCCTTGGACCAACACTTGGGCCAGCAGGTTTCTCGATGACTCCCGCGGTAGCGGTCGCGCCCTTCCCGACATCGATAGCCGGGCCTGTCATCATCACCTCCACGTTGTCCGCAGAGCAGCCAGAAGGCTTCCCGCGGGCAGCGAGTACAGTAGGAGGATCTTCCGCGACGAGCACCTCCTCCGGGAACTCGCGGATGACGGTGGTGGCGACGTAGACCAGATGCGTGCCGAAGGAGAGCACCGAGCCGCCTGCCGGCATGGGTCTGTCGTCGAAATCTCCGATGTTGTCGGTGACGAAGTCGAAGGAGCCGAATCTGTGGACAAGGCCATTGACCACGCGCTCCCCCGTAGAAGAAACGGGTCCCGTCCAAACATGAACTCCAGCCAGCGCCGCTGATGGCCCCACAGTGGGCGCCAACTTTCGTGGTGGTATCACAGCAGATGCCATAGGATGGCTAAAGTGTTGGGGCCGATTGACGCTGGAGGTATCCGGGGAGGGATCGCACAGCGAGTAGCCGCTAGCACTGCAAACAACAAGATCTACCCAGGTTCAGGGCCCTCGTGTGGAGGTAACACCCCTACTCCTGCCTCTCTCTCTATATGTGTGATCTCTGAGTAGCCACAGTACAAAGTATGTCTCTTGGCCGAGTAGCCACTCGGCCATTCTCTCTAGCTCTAGTGCTGGTTCTAGCAATAAATGCAAAGTGAAGCAACGTCCCTCGCGCAGGAGGGGGCAGGGCACCTTATATACTGGTGCCCAGCCGAATAAAGAAAGACTATAAGGTACACTTGATGGGACATGCCCACTGCAGGACAGCGCACGCCTCCGGCTTCTCGCTGACGCGGGTGTGGGAAGTCGTCCCGCCGTTCGGGAGATGGGATCTGTCCACCCTGTCAGTGAGATAGAGTAGGCCCCTAGACATGTCTTGTCCCCTCTATCAGTGACATGACTTGACACGCGCCTCCTTCACTGTAGCCACGCCGTAACGCGGATAATCACGCGCTCCGTAAGTTGAACCGCACGCCTGTACGGATACAGGATACGCGGGATCCTGTCAGAACGGCTCCATTGACTTCTTGCCCGAGTAGGAATGCAGCCCGTCTACTCGGTCCACTTGATCGCTATCCGGATGAATAAAAACTTTCTCCTTATCGCCTCCTGGCCTTCAATACTTATGACCGGATAGAGCCTACCGGGTAGAGGATACCCGGGTAGCCACCAACCCGGCCAACAGTATTCTTATCCTTGCCTTTTACCACTTGCCTTACGCCTACTCGGGGATAACCCCCCGACATTAGTCCCCGAAGCTAGTAGAGTTCTGCGAACTTGTTCACTGGGCCCTGCCAGCTTAAACCAAATTGTCTTCTCGAATTAGTAATGCCGAGTTGCACTCCAACTTGAACCAGTAACCCCTTCTCGACTCTCTTCAACTGTAGTTACGAGATAACCTTCCTGGTAGCCGAGTAGAGCAATCTCTCTACTGAGCTGCCGAGCAAAATGACTTCGTGAAATTTTGAACACGATCCCGCTGGATCAGACCAAATCCACCTCTCCGTGTCGCTACTGGGCACGTGTCAAGCCCTCGCGCCCCTGACGCCTCGGTGCCAGGGACGCGGCAAGCCACGCGCCAGTCTCTGCAACTAGGGCCCAAGGCCCGTTAGGTCACGTGGAACGGATACTCGAGAGCCCACGATCTGGAACGTGGGATTAACTGCGCCCGTTACGCGCGCGTTTCGCGCTGTGTGCGTTTCCAACGGGCAGTTAACCCACGCCGCACGATCAATGCCCATGATTGATCCAGTAGTAACTGCAACGCGCGGGGAGAGATAAATACCCCGCGCCGCCCACTTCTTCTCTTTCCTTCGCACTTTCCAATCTCTCATCCCCTCTGTGCTGTCGCCGCCGTCGAGCACTCCGCCACCCCGAGCACTCACTGCGCCGCCCTCGTGAGATCTGAGAGCAAGCATTCCGGGGCGCCATCGCCGCCATCCTCGCCCTCACGAGCTCTTCTTCTCCGATCAACAGCTTCCCTTCCATGGCTCCGCGCGGAGACGAGCAGGCTGCCGCCCGAGCCGGCTGGGAGGGCTCGGACGTCACCGCCGAGGACTGCCAGTGGCTAGTCAACACGCGCCGCATCCCTCCCGGCGTCGTCTGCAGGCATCTAGGTACTGAGCTCATCCCGAAACCCGACAAGGACGAGTACGTCGTCTTTCTCTCCCATTTCAAATGTGGCTTCGGCCTTCCTATCTCCAACTTCATTTCCGAGTTCCTCAACCACTTCGGCCTCCAGCCGCATCACCTTCCACCAAACGCCATCCTCATGCTTTCCATACATGCCGCCGTGTGTGAGGCCTTCTTAGGTGTCTACCCGACAATCCACACATGGACAAGATACTTTTTCCTTCGCAAACAAAGTGTTCCCGATCCTGGGAACACCGAGAACGCTTGCGCGATGACCCAGACGGGTAGCGCCATGATGTTGCAGCGCAAGACCGGGCACCACCCGAGAGTCAAAGGATTGGAAACTGTGTGCAAGTGGCAGCGCGGTTTCCTTTATGTGAAGAATGTTGCTGCCAAAGAGGGGAAGCCTATCGAAGACCGGATAGGGCTCCCAAAGTTCAAGAATGCACTGCCCACCGGGCAGCACTGGGGCTACGACCCCAAGAAGACCATCCCGGACGTCCTCCAGGTTGACCGACGCCTGACCGAGTTGATCTCGGAAGGGTTCCTTCAGGACTATCCCATCGCGTGTTGGATATCACGCCGGGTACTCCCGCTCCAGCACCGGGTACACGAGATGTGCCATATGGGAGGACCCCTTGACTGCACCAGAACAACGATGTTCGAGCTCAACAAGGCTGAGGTGGCTATCTGGGCCAGGTCCATCATGCAGACCTCGCTCTCTTATAACTGGGCTTACGGATTCATGCCGTATAGCCGCCTCAAGCCCATCGAACAGGTTAGCATTCTGTGCTTTGTGTTTGCACCCTGATACCGAATAGGTAGTCTCTCAGCTTTATATGCTTAATCTTTGCATGCTGCACCGAGTAGGTCATCACACTTATCCTTTTGGCTCTATATGTTGTGTGTTTGCATGCCGTGTTGGGTAGGATTACTCAGCCTAATATGCTTTGTGTTTGCATGTTGTCCCGAGTAGAAATCCTTAGCTGAATATGCTTTGTGTTTGCATGCTATCCCGATTAGAAATCCTTAGACGAGAACCCAACTCACTGTGCTTCATGTTTGCCTTAACAGCACATCGATCGCCAGCGAGAAAAAAGACAACGAGATCTTCGAGGCCAACTGGTCCAAGGACCGAGAAGAGGACGACGCGACCGCCTACGACACCCAAGACACCTTGTGCATCCCTCACGCCAATCATCCTGGTAAGTCCCGAGTTGATGCGTCTATTCAGGATTGGTCCGAAGATGACGAAGGTGATTGAGTTCACCTCTCTGCTTGCCAGCAATCTGCTTTGCCTCTCTTTCCTTGCTTGCTGTAACTCCCTTCTTCTTCTACTCTGCAGAGGACCCTGAGCTGGGCGACGAGGATGAAGTCCTGGTCGTCGATCCGATTTCGGTGGCCGCTCCCAACACTCGAAAGAGGGTTGGCAGTGGTGCCCAGGCACCTGCACCCAAGAAGGCCAAGAAGACAGCCATGCCCAAGACCGGCGCTTCCAAGAAGAGGAAAGCCCCTACCCGCAAAGGGTAAGTGTTCCTCCGAGTAACCTTAACTTATTGTCGCTTCTTGTTGCATCATTCCCTTGATTCCCTTCTCTGCTTTCTGACCTTGCACTACTCTTACTTCCAGCGCGGCTCTTGATGCTGATGCCGCTACCTCGTCCGCTCCTCAGACGCGGACAACCTCGCCCCGAGAGGAGACCGTTCATCTCTCGGATGACGACGAGAACCAAAGGCCATGGGGAAGGGCGCGTGCGTCCTCCCCAGTTGATGAAGAAAAAGATGCTGGCGCCGAGAACGATGGCGCCAGGGTAGAAATAGACCTCACCACCGAGTAGTCGCCGCCTGACGCGCGGCCAACTGCTCGGGAAACTGCCAACAACGAGATGCCGTCGTCTCCCCCAGCTACATCAGCTGGGGAAAACACTGAACACGCTGCCGAGCAGCAAGGAGACGATGCCGCCCTGGAGCGGCCAGACGCCAACCCCGAGCAGCAGCAAGACACCAATGCTGCAGCCCAAGATGATCCCGCGGCCGGGCCGCGGGTAGACGACACTGTTGATACAAGGCCAGACCCCGCTGCGGAGCAGCGGGTAGAAGAAGATGTGGTGGAGCTCACCCGCCAAGACCAAGTGCAGCCAGACGCTGCACTGGGTAGCCGGCCATCCGTGCCACCAACTCAACAGGTGACTCCACCCAGCGAACCAATTCTTCCAGCAACTCAGCCAGCGGCAACACCTCCTCAACCTACTCTCCTAGTGCCACCGCCTTCTCGACCTTCCACTTCTCCAAGCACCAAGAAGATCATCAAGAGCGAGGCAAACCGGATACAGCCGAAGCGCAGTGCTTCGCAGGCTGGGCAGCAGATGCCGCCTCCCAAGCCACAAGGTGATCCGTCCGGGAAGCAGGTGAGGAGCACCCAGCTTACACTTGTTCCCTCTGGTTCAAACACCAACCCGGCTGCCTCCGGGGTTACCACTGGCCCTGACGAAAAGCAGAGCGCTACCTACCCCGAGTACATGATGACCCTGTCGCAGCGCCACCAGATCCCGCTATCCAAGGGAGAGAAGCGACTAGCCGTTCTGAAAGAAGGCCAAGCTGTGGGAACAACCTCCAAGTCCAAGGGGAAGAAGGCAGCGACTCCCGAGCTCTTTTCGCGTGGCGAAGAAGATGACGAAGTTGAAGGAGAAGGCCTCACTGCCATCTTGGACCGAGTAGGCTTCGTTGATCAGGCCTGGAACAGCCAGGCGCATGGAAACCCCAATTGGAATGGTATGGAGCTGGGCCAGATCGACCACTACCGCACCGACTAGAACAAAGCTGATGTTGGTTCTGTCGCCATGACGGTTGCCAGCCCTGCCTGCACCCTTGCCGGAAAGTTGTTCGTCATGCGCAAGAACATCGAGGATACTGAGCAGAGCTACGCGGTAATTGTTTCTTCTTTCTCTTGCATTTTCCGAGTTGCTGGTTTCTTCTTTCTCTTCTCCTCTTTTCCTCTTATTCATTCCCCCAGTCTCCAAGATTCGGGCCGAGTAGTTGAAGACTCAACCGAGTTGACATCTACTCGGGCCAAATCTCCCAAAAGACTTACACTTTTTCTCTTCTTCTCTGCAGGATAGCGTCCAGAAGAGGACTAGGGTTTTCCGTCGGCTACTCTGGAACCACCGCATCGCCAAACATCGTATCGAGGCTCTTGAACCCGACAAGAAAGACAGCGAGGCGATGGAAAAGATGACCCTGGACCGCACTCTCCAGATCTCAGAAGTTGAAGGCAAGCTTTCAGCATTTCGGTTTGTGCGTTTTGTGTTTACGCCCGTGTTTGCTTTTTGCTTCATTGTTGTTTTCTCTGTAGGCAAGCTCAAGGACTTGATGGACAGACACCGGGACTGCGAAGTCTTTGTTGCCTCTGCCCAAAGCAAGATCCAAACTTTGGAAGGTTCTCTGCAATTGTGTCTTTTTACTTATCTGGTTACTCTGCTGACAATTTTGTTCTTCTCGCAGAAGAGTATAAGAACTTCCGGGAGCAACACTTGAACTGCCTTATGCCTGCCGAGGTGCAGCAGCAGTTGCAAACCCGAGAAGCAGAGATCGAGCAAGAGCGCAAGACCGAGAGAGAAGAATACGAGCAGCTCCAAGTCGATCTCCAAGCGGCGCTCCAAACTGCTATCAACCACGTTAGCGAGAAGAAGGAGATCGAGAAGACCGCCAATGCCGAGAAGCAGGCACTCGAGATGGAGATCTCAATGCTGAAGGAACATAACCGGCTTCTTGTTACTCAGATCTCGGAATCACGTCGCATCCAAGACAGGCATATCTCGGACGAGAATGACTGGAAGATCAAGCTGCGGCAACTGCTGATTGAAATGGAATGTGAGTTGCCGCTCCCTCTTTCTTCTTCTTTGTTTTATCTTCTTCTCGGTTCTGCTTCTTCTCGGTTTCTGACTCAACCTAGTTCCTTACGAAGATATCTTCCTGGAACTCCGCTCCACTGGCGTGCCCGCTATGGACAAGGCACGACAGGCTAGGGCTGTCGCTGGTCTACCTATTGACAATACTTCCACCATCAACGACTACCTTCTCAGCATCAAGACGCAGATTCGCTCCCTCAAGGGCCTGGGCACCTCCATGGTGTCCACTGGTATTAAGTTGCACAAACTTTTCTGGCCCGAGAAGGAGGTCCCGGAAACTTTCCGTGAGATTGCTGATCATATGGACGAGTTCAAGGTAGAGATCAAGAAGTGGCGGGCTTCCGCAGCTCGGGCAGGAGCTGACGAGCTGCTGCACTTCGTCTTGAGCTGGTATGAGAATCTGGACCTCCAAAAGATCCGCGAGCGCCATGAAGACTCCAAGTGGACCGACGATCCGGATTGCGTTGCTCGCCGAAAAGAGGTGGCCTATGAGGTCGCCTCCTACGCCGATACCAGCGTCTACATCGACGGTCTCCCCGAGCCGGACACCGACGTTGGAGAAGATGATGACGAGGGCGACGATGAAGATGATGACGAGGAGGGTGCCAAAGATGAGGGAGTCGAGCAGGAGGAGACCAAGGTGGTTGAGGATTCCGAGCAGTAGGTCAACACGGAGGAATCCGAGTTGACTGCCAATGCGGGTGTCGAGCAGCCGCAGCCTGCCACTCAGAAGGACACCATCACCACCGAGATGGTGATCCAGCAGCCAGCTCCCGAGTTGGGCGTGTCTGCTGCTGTGACCACTGGTGTCTACCCAATGCCCAGCATCCAGTATACTCCAGCCTCCATCTCTGCAATGGATCCCATTTCAGTGGCCACCGCAACCTCCGATCAGACTGCCTCTGCAACACCGACGCTGACAACACGGGCTCCACCGCCGTGTAATCCCTGCAGATTTTTATCTCCAAACTCTTATTAGATCCCCGGGATGCCGGGTGCATATGTAATCAAAACAATTCTGTCTGTTGCTACTCATCTTTTATTTCAGTTCAAGTTTTAGCAACTCTGGCTCAATGCCGGGTTGCGTTAATATGCAAGTCCCCGAGTTGCATTTTTTATCCACTCATTCTCTTTGTCTTAGCTCTTACCTGCCACTTGTGGCTGTTTTGGTAGTCGAGTCACAAGATTTCAAAGTTTGAGTTTCAAATACTTAGCCACTTAGAAAAAAGCATAGTAACGCTGCCCACCACTTAGCCGAAAAGAGACAACAGAAACAGAAAAGAACATCCTACTCGGTTGCTACACCTTTCTTCTCCTTAGCAATTTTTCGTGTGCTCATTGACCCTTGGCTTGTTCTCTTGCTTGCCATGAAGCCGGGTTGCGGACAACAGCAGAGTCGAAGAGTTGGCCCTTGGGTTTAAACACACTACTAGATATGCTTATGAAATTCTAAGTAGAGCAACCGAGTAGACTAAGTACAACAGAGTAGAACAACACAGAACAAATTTGGACAAGGGCAGTCCCCCGAGTTTGAATTCGGCGTGCCTACTAGAACTTTAACTCGGTTGAGGAGATACATACAACTTTCTGCTCATGAATGAAAACGGCGGAGTAGAGCTACATTTCAAGGGCGCTTAGATTCCTCTCCAGCTCTATCCGGCCTATTCTTCTGGGGAGCCTGTGCGTCAACTAGATAGTAGGCATCATTGTGCAGAGCCTGCTCACAATGAAAGGCCCTTCCCACGGAGGGGATAGCTTGTGCATCCCGGTCGTGCGTTGCACGAGCCTAAGGACCATGTCTCCTTCTCGGAAAACCCTTGGGTTGACTTTCCAGCTGTGATAATGCCTCAAGTTTTGATGATACACAACTGAACGTGACAGAGTTAACTCTCTTGCTTCTTCCAGCAGGTCAACGTCATTTTCTCGAGCTTCTCTCGCCTCTGCCTCAGTGTAGAGGGTTACTCGGGGCGAGTCATGCTCTAGGTCAGTGGGCAACACGGCCTCAGCTCCATATACCAGGAAGAATGGTGTGTATCCGGTTGATCGGTTAGGGGTAGTCCTTAGACTCCACAACATCGCTGGCAACTCGTCCAACCAACAACCAGGGGTTCGCTGCAATGGCTCCATCAGCCTTGGCTTTATGCCGGATAGCACCATGCCATTTGCTCTCTCAACTTGCCCATTGGAAGCCGGATGCGCAACAGATGCAAGATCTAGTCGGATCCGCTTCTCCTTGCAGAATCTCGCAAAAGCACCCTCAGCAAAGTTTGTGTCATTATCAGTGATGATGCTGTGCGGGTAGCCGTATCTCAGGATCACATCCTTTAGAAAACTCACAGTTGTGGCTCCATCACACTTCCGAATAGGCTTGACCTCAATCCAATTGGTGAAATTGTCAACCATGACCAAGATGTGAGTCATGTTGCCTCTAGCCGGCTTGAAAGGCCCCACCATATCCAAACACCAAACCGCAAACGGCCAAGTAATGGGAATGGTCTTCAACTCGGAAGCTGGCATATGAATCTTACTTCCAAATCTCTGGCAGTCGTTGCATTTTCTCACTATATCTTCAGCTTGCTTCAAGGCAGTGAGCCAAAAGAAACCATACCGGAAAGCCTTGTTGACCAGAGCCCGAGATGAGGCGTGATGCCCGCATTCTCCTTGGTGTATCTCCACCAGAATTTCTTCTCCTTCTTCCGGCTCGACGCAGCGTTGCAGCACGCCAGTAGGGCTCCTTCTATGCAGCACATTGTTGAGGATAGTGTAGCCCTTGGATCTTCTCTCTATCTGCCTGGCTGCAACCTCGTCACTTGGCAACGTTCCATCCGTTAGAAAGGATAATATGGGCAGAGCCCAACTCGGTGTCTCCCGTGTGGGAAACACTGGTTCGTCTACTTCCATTGGATCAGCCACCAAAACCTCTTCTGAGTTGGAGACGAGTCCCCGAGTCCCCGAGCACTCGGCAAGGACCCCCTCGATGAACGCAACAGTCCCCGGGTTGAATGGAGCAGTCCCCGGGTTGCAGGTGCCAGTCCCCGGGTTGGAGACGACAGTCCCCGGGTTCTCTTTTGCAGCCTCCCAGTCAATATCCATTGGAACAACTTCCTCTCCTGGTAGAGACGGAACAAAGATAGACTCCGAGTTGGGGGATGGCTTGATAGATGGCTTTCTCAAATGCTCCAAGGCAATCCCAGCCGGGATGAACTGCCGAGAAGACCCCAACTTGGACAACTCATCAGCTGCGTCATTTTCTGCTCGGTGTATATGTTGGAACTCACACCCTTCAAAGAAGCCAGTCATGGTTTGCACCAGAAACCGATACGATGCCATGTTGGCATCCAGAGCATCCCAGGTGCCGGATACTTGCTGCACCACCAAATCCGAGTCGCCATAACAGATGATGCGCTGCACGCCAACCTCCTTGGCTACCTTCAAGCCGTGCACCACGGCCTCATACTCGGCCACATTGTTAGATGCCTTGAAATGAATCTGCAGCACGTACTTGAGTTGATCTCGCTTGGGTGACGTAAGCACTACGCCGGCACCAAGGCCTTCCTTCACTTTGGAGCCATCAAAATGCATGTTCCAGTAGTTGGTTTCCGGCAAGGGAGGCTCATATTGCACCTCAGCCCAATCCACTAGAAAATCCGCCAGAATCTGTGACTTGATGGATTCTCTTCTCGCATACAGAGGAGTGTACACGGCCAGCTCGATCGCCCACTTGGCTACTCTGCCACTTGCCTCCTTGTTACCCATGATATCCGAGATGGGAGCAGAGCTCACTACCGTGATGGGATGCTCCTGGAAATAGTGCTTCAGCTTCTTGGCGCCCAGGTACACGCCGTAAGTCATCTTTTGGTAATGCGGGTAGTTCTTCTTGGAACTGGATAGCACCTCACTGAGATAGTACACTGGCCGCTGCACAGTCTTGCCTTCCTCTTCTCTTTCCACCATAATCACCACACTGACTACTCGGTTGGTTGCTGCAATATACAGCAACATTGGCTCTTTGGGTAGCGTACTAGCCAAGATGGGAGCGCTACCCAGCATGGCCTTCAGCTCCTTGAATGCCACATCAGCTTGTGGTGTCCAGACAAACTTGTCGCTCTTCTTCATCAATTGATAAAGAGGCAAGGCCTTCTCGCCCATTCTGCCCAGGAAGTGGCCCAGAGAAGCCAAGCATCCAGTGAATTTCTGCACATCCTTCAGTGATCTCGGCAAAGGCATGCTCTCTATAGCTTTTATCTTTGAAGGATTGGTTTCAATGCCCCGACTGGATACCAAGAAGCCGAGTAACTTGCCAGCCAGGACGCCAAAGGTGCATTTAGTCGGATTCAACTTCATCCTGTACTTGCTCAAGTTGGCAAAGGTTTCCTCAATGTCACTAAGCAGAGTATGTGTTTTATTCGTTTTGATGACAATGTCATCTACGTACACCCGCACATTTTTGCCAATTTGGTCATGCAAGCATTTATGCATGCATCTCTGATAGGTAGCCCCAGCATTCCGCAACCCAAAGCACATGACACGATAGCAATAAGCCCCGTACGGGGTAATAAAGGCAGTCTTTATTTGATCACCCGGGTTGAGAGCTATCTGATGAAAACCAGAGTAGGAATCTATGAAAGACAAAAGCTCACAACCAGCAGTGGAATCGATCACCTGATCTATGCGGGGTAGCGGAAATGGATCCTTGGGGAAGGCCTTGTTCAGGTCGGTGTAGTCCATGCACATACGCCATGCGGTATCGGCCTTGGGGTCCTCCTTCTTCTTCTCAACCATAACCGGGTTGGCTAGCTAGTCCGGATGCAATACCTCCATGATAAAGTTGCTTATCAGAAACTTGGTGATCTGATCACCGATAGCTTTCCTCCTTTCATCACCAAAATGGCGCATAGCCTGCTTAACCGGCTTGGCGTCATGCCGCACATGCAGCGAGTGCTCAACCAACTCCCTCGGAACGCCCGGCAGATCCTCATTGGACCATGCAAAGACATCCCGATTCTCACGGAGGAAGTGGATGAGCTTGTTTTCCTATTTCTCTCCCAGCCCGGCGCCAATGATGGCAACACGGTCTAGGAACTCGGGATCGACCTGGACCTTCTTTGTCTCCTGGGACGCTTGGAATGCAGTTCCGTACTGGGAACTCGGCATGCCAGGCGCACCGACTTGCGCTGCTTGTGCCAAAGTCACCACCTCGTGTATCTTCTTCTTCTCGGCAGCAATGACCATGGACTCCGCCAGCTGAGAACTAGGAGACGCACATTCCAAGGAACGCTTGTAATCACCCGAGATGGTGATGACTCCATTGGGACCAGGTAACTTCATCTTCAGGTAGGCAGCATGGGTTGAGGCCATGAACTTGGAGAGGGCAGGCCTACCGAGTAGAGCATGGTAGGGGCTCTGAGGATCAACTACCTCAAACTGCAGGCTCTCGGTGCGGCAGTTTTCCCTGGTACCGAACAGAACATCCACCCAGATGCGGCCGATTGGAACACAAGATACTCCCGGCACAATGCCATGGAATGTGGTCCTGCTGGGAAGCAGCATGTTCTCGGGAAGGCCAAGTTTCTCCAGTGTATCCCGGTACCTGATGTTGATGCTGCTGTCGTTATCTATCAGCACCTTGCTGAACCTGACATTCTTCTGGGTTCCCAAGAATGTGGGATCCACCACCAGAGCATAGCTACCCGGGTTGGGCATCACCCTGGGATGATCAGCTCTGGACCAAGTGACCTCTTGGTCGCACCAGTGCAGGTAGTGAGGCACAGCCGGGATCACAACACTTACCTCCATTGCACGCCTGTGCAGTGACTGCTTGTCGGCTGGCTCGGTGGTGAAGATCATGTAGCTCTCGTGGTGTTCCTGGTACTGGTTGCGGTCTCCACCACCATTGTTGCCGTTGTTGTTGTTGTTGTTGTTGTTGTTGTTGTTGTTGTTGTTGTTCCTGTTGTTGTTGTTGTTGTTGTTGTTGTAGTTGCGGTTGTTGTTGTTGTTGAAGTTGCGGTTGCCGTTGTTGTAGTTGCGGTTGGCTCCCTGAGCCACTTGGTTCACGTTCTCCCTTCTCGGAAACACTGCAGGCCTGGGAGCAGCTGCCCGAATAGGCTGCACATTGGCATTCGCAGGTGGCAGAGGAGGAGGAGGAGGAGGCAGTTGAACAGCGTCCTCATTCTTGATTTGGTCCCACCAGCTGCACTGCCGGGTGGTGTGGTTGGCTGGCCTATCCGGATGCCGAGTATGGAAACTGCATGGCCCAACCTTCATGTTCTCAAAGATAAAGCTCGGAGCTGGATCCGGGTTGCCGCTACCCTGCTGGGGAGCATTGTATGGCTTCTTGATGCCTTGGCTCTGATTCTGGTTCTGCCCGTATTGGGCTCCAGCAGTCTTTTGCCTTTGGCTACTCCCAACAGCCGTGGTCACAGCATTCACCTCCTCGGGATCATACCGAGTATCAATGCGGTCACCTCTGCGCTTGTTTCTGAAGTCATTGCGCCTGCTGCTGTCATGGTGCTTCCTTCTCGGCTCAGGAGAATCAAGCAGAGGGTGAGTAGGGTCACCGAGTGCATACATATCTGCAATCTTGATTGTCTCGGCGAGCGTACTCGGCATCTCTCTCTGCAGCTTCTGCCACAACATGTTGCCATGTCTGCAGCCTTGAGCAAACCAAGTAATGGCCTGGGCCTCATTCACACCTTCACAGGTGTTCCTCAAAGTGCTCCACCGAGTAAGGTACTCTCGGTCAGTCTCCTCTTCTCGCTGCTTGCAAGCAGACAGTTGCTGTGGCCTATTCGGCCTCTTGTACGTGCTGATGAAGTTGCTGATGAAGGCTTCCGAGAAGTCTAGCCAGCAGTTGATGCTATCTCTGGGCAAGTTGTTGAGCCAAGTCCGAGCAGGGCCCTCCAGCATCTGCGGAACATACCGCACAACCCATCTCCGGTTGCCGCCTGTGATGTGCACAACGGTGACATAGTCGCTCAGCCAGTCTTCCGGCTTGGTGCTGCCATCATAACACTTGGTCCCCCTAGCCAGCTGAAAATGGTTCACGGAGGGCTCCTCCATGATGCGGCGACCAAAGCAATCTGGGCCGGGTGGCCCCTTGTTCTCGAGCTGTGCAGACCGATTGATCCGGTCCAGCTTGTATCTTGCGTCACTGGCTCCAACATGCGGTCACCCAGACGGTCAGTGACATCTCTTGGGTCAGCATAGCCGGATAGCCCCATCGCCGAGTACAAATCATCGTAGCGGTTTTCCTGCACAGCCGCGGGTTGCACAACCGGATTGGCTGTTGGCGCAGCTGCATGCGGTTGTGCTGCCGCTGGTTGCCGCACTCTTGGCTGATCCGGGTTGGCAGCATGGTGCCGCGATGGTCCTGCACGATCTCCTCCTTGCCTCTTGCTGTGAGCTTTATTGGCTTGATAGCCTGCTCCCGCAGCGTTGTGATTCTGACCGGGCTGCCGTGACACAGCGCGCTGTTTCGCGGCGACAGCCGCGTCGTACACCTGCATCTGTTTGCTCTTCCCCGAGTTCACACTCTGGTTCCTCTCACTACCAGGAAGCGGTGATGAGGCCTGATCCGTAGATCTGACCGCATGCGAGTGCACAACCTGAGAAGCGCCAGCACCCGGATTGGCTTTCCGGAACTCCTCGTTCTGCCTAGCATCCTCTAGCACTAGCTCATTGAGCCTATCCTGCTGCCTAGCGCGCGCGTCGCCAGCGAGATGCGGCAACTCAGCAGCCACTGCCTCTGCAGCCCTAAGATTTTTGGCGGGGGTACTATACTTGGGCCTTGTAGCAGTGTCTAAACTAGCAGATTGGCTAGCAGCCCCACCAACTCCTGCCATCTCAGCGCCTAAGTTGCGACGAGTAGCGCCTAGCTTGCTAGGCTTCTTAAACACAGGAGTAAAGCCATGGGCCCTGTTGTACTCATTTTGGTCTAGGTTAAACTCAAGCCTAACCTTCTCCAGCTCCTGGGACTCCGCGAGTAGCGCTTGACGCTGCTGCTCGAGTTGCGCCCTCATGGTCACGAGCTCAAGCTTGGTGGGAGGCGGCATGCCCATCCGCACGGCGGATGCCGGTATCGTCGTAGGGATTGTGAACTCTTGGGACAGCAGGTTCCTCGATGACTCCCGCGGTAGCGGTCGCGCCCTTCCCGGTATCGATAGCCGGGCCTGTCATCATCACCTCCATGTTGTCCGCAGAGCAGCCAAAAGGCTTCCCGCGGGCAGCGAGTACAGCAGGAGGATCTTCCGCGACGAGCACCTCCTCCGGGAACTCGCGGATGACGGTGGTGGCGACGTAGACTAGATGCATTCCGAAGGAGAGCACCGAGCCGCCTGCCGGCATGGGCCTGCCGCCGAAATCTCCGGCATTGTCGGTGACGAAGTCGAAGGAGCCGAATCTGTGGACAAGGCCACAAACCACACGCTCCCCCGTAGCAGAAACGGGTCCCGTCCGAACATGAACTCCAGCCAGCGCCGCTGCTGGCCACATGGTGGGCGCCAACTGTCGTGGTGGTATCACGGCAGATGCCATAGGATGGCTAAAGTGTTGGGGCCGATGGACGCTGGAGGTATCCGGGGAGGGATCGCACGGCGAGTAGCCGCGTGTCGGATATATACCGAATAGGGGTATAGAAGATGGTAGACAAAAGAGCTGGACTACCAGGGTGGCCTGCAAGGTAATGGACTTAGGTCCATTGGGCGGCCCAGTAGTCCGACGCGTAGAAGCCGGATTCTAGAAGAACCCGGATCACGGCCCGCGTGATCTGGCTTGGAGGAGAAGACGGATTCCTTACTTTCCAAGTTACAAGTTAAACGTAGTCTTCTAGGTTTCTGGTTCTGTAAGCCCTAATCCGGCTATTATATAAAGCCGGACGGGAGATAAGTTCAATAAGTTCCTTAGGTCCAAGGTTCTAGGTTCTAGCTTAAGCCTTGCGCAACTCGCCGGGAAGTTCATCCTCGTCGAGTAGCTAGATCTATTCCCTTACATTGTAACCTTATTATACGGGCTTTAGTCCCACATAGTGAGAAGTGCAGGAGTAGGTACGCCGTACTGTCGCGACGTACCGAACCTGGGTAAATCCCGTGTTCTGTGTTTACTACGCTATCCCGTTACCCCACGTCTCTACCGTAGTCTCATGGCACCCCAGTCTATGAAAACTACTACGATGTCTCGACAGTTGGCGCCCACCGTGGGGCAAACGACGTCAGGCGTGAAGTTTCGATCTGGGATTTTAGGCGGAATCGGAAGATCGATCACTGTCGGAAGCTTGGAATTCGACAACGACGTCGGGCGCTTCCTCGACAACGGATCCTACATCCCGGCGCAAAACCATCTGGTAAGTGCCTGCGTTTTACCGATTGGATCTGCAAATATCTTTATCGGATTAACCGCGGAAGCAATGGGGTTTTGCGGTGAAAGCAATTATCTCCCACCCGCCCTATACCCAGTCGAAGACGACTATGATGCCGGATTTTGCTCAGATCGCCGACAAAACAGTGATACCCACTTTATCGGCATGGTGCAATCCGAGATCGCCGAAAACACGGATGACGGAAATCCCGTGCAAGAGGCAGACAACAATACACCCGTCCCAGAGACGGAAGAACCAATACCCGTCACAGAGACGGAAGATCCGACATCCGTCAACCAGACGATGAACTCGGAAGCAGAATCCGTGCTTGCCGCCATTGAGGCGAGACTGGAGTCGGAAACCGGATCGGATAACTTTTCCGAAGACGAAGATGACGATGCCTTCGTACGAAAAGTTAAATCCTTTCAAGAGGGATTCCATGAAGTGCTAATGGCAAAACCAGCCGATACAACGGGGGCCGATAGCCAGGAAAGCCCTAAAACCCCTCCGCCAGCAGAGGAGAGGGAAGACGGAGAAACTTCTCCGATATTTCCTAATGTCAAGGAGATGACAGAGGATGAACCTGTCAAAAAACCTCCCTCTTCCAAGAAAAAGCACCGTGCTTCTAAAAAACTCCAGTACAAACTCCGGAAGAAAAAATCAGCTGATCTCGCTGATGAAAACCTGGAAGTTGGAGATATTAGTGGCACAAAGCCTACGGAAAAGAAATCTAAGGAAATCACTGCTCCGCCAATGACAGAACTGGAAGAGCAAGAACTATTACAAACTCCAGTGGGACCCAATGAACCCCCTGAGATGCTGGAAGCCAGGAGACAAGCTTTCCAACGGCAACAGCAACAACTGCTTAGATCTCGGCAACACCTCCAACAAACCCATAATGACATCAAAATCATGAAGGAAGAAATTGAGGAGTACGAGAGAAAGCACAGATCTGTCTTAAAACCTACAAGGTTACCCGGAATTACAAAACCGGAAGAACTGCCGCCGAAAGAAAGGTTCTATAACCCATCTTGGCAAAAGCAGTTAAACGGCAAAGATGCCAAGGGCGAACCAATATACAAAACCGCAGCTGAAAACGCGGAAGCAGCGTTCGCCATCCTGAACAATGATCTGTACTCCAACGGGGAAAAACTCCAAGGGGTGTATGCCTTCCTAGGAAAAGCATTACAGCAGCAACAGCGAGGACAAGAGCGATCTGGGAGGCTGCATGATAATTCCGCCCTCTGCAAAACTGTTACTTGCGCTGCTGGAGCACCTGGACCGGAAGAACCCGGAGATTCGGATAAAAAAGAGGATCCGAGAAAAGACAAGAAAAACCCCGACAACCGGGACGCAGCGTCTAGAACCGGACCTCATCTCCCGAAAGATGGATATAAACCACACGATCGGGAAGACAAACACCGGAACGACGGCAAAATAATGCCACCTCCGAGAAACCCAGCTGAAAAAGCTGGAAGATACGATACACCTCACAGGCGTGAAAGATCTCGGACACCGCCCAAAGATAAGGAAAGGTACAGGAGCAGGACTCCACCTAATCCCAGAGGGCGTGACAACGGAAGAGATAGAGATAACCTCGGAAAAACGCGTCCGCGTAACAATGGGAAAGAAAGGAGTAGATCCCCTTCTGTCCATTCAGCCGGGAGATATTCTGCGCATATTGACAGAGCAGAAAAGGATGATCTATACTTTGGTCCTAAGTGTTTCACTGACAGGATCCGAAGGATAACCCTGCATTCTGGCTTTGCCAAAGTTGGTCCAACCTACCAAAAATATACCGGCAGTACAAACCCGGATACCTGGCTTTCAGATTATTACACAGCCGTCCAGATCAACAACGGGACAGACCTGGAAGCTGTCAAGTTTCTTCCCCTAATGTTGCTAGACGGAGCCAGAGATTGGATTAATGGTTTACCATCAAGAACTGTCGACAGTTGGGATGATATGGCGAGAGTATTTACTCAGCATTTTCGAGGAACATACAAACGCCCAAATAGCATCAATCAGCTGAACCGTTGCACCCAATTTGAAGACGAACCATACGTGGATTTCATCTCCAGATGGACTGCAATGAAGAATAGTTGCTCTGGGGTAACTGACGTACAAGCAATGCATGCTTTCGTCAATGGCCTAAAACCCGGACTTGTACCGTTCATGGTTGGCTCCAAAAAGCACAAAGATCTCGGATCTATGCTTACAACCGCTAATGAGCATGCTGCAGCCGAAGACGATATCAGAGCAAGAGGAGGCAATATTGAGTCACTGATACTGGCCAAGAAAACACCTCGTTCTGATAAAAAAGGAACCCCGGAGTCAACAACAAAGCCCAAGGAGGTTAACTTAGCCTTTGGAGGAGAAAAAGGGAACAAGTGGAAAGGCCGAAGTCCGGATCCCATCAATTACACTCCTGAAGAATGGGAGAGAATTAAGTCGGAACCTTGCGTCCACCACTCTCAATTTGGGAAACCAACCCACACGAACGCGCAATGCCGGCTAAACAAGCATATGAAAGGCAATGCAGGAACCGGAAATAAAGGGAAGGGCTCCAAGAGGAAACCCACCAAACAAAAGCCAGAAGCTGAAAAAGAAGACAGTGAATCGGACACTGATGATAAAATCCAGGAACAACAGCGAAAAGGCGAACCTAAATTTCCGAGGGTTGACGGAGAAGCAATGCTAACTTTCTTAGCAACCCCGTCAGCAAAGGTGGCCAAAAGGACACTTCGAGAAATAAACGCGGTTGTTCCTGCAACCCCAAAATTCTTGAAGTATTCCAACACACCGATAATCTGGGATCAGTCTGATCATCCCGGAAATATCCCTGAACCCGGCACACAAGCTCTTGTTGTAAGCCCTATTGTTCAAAACACTAGGCTAAGAAGAGTGCTGATGGACGGAGGATCCAGCATCAATATAATGTACCTGGATACACTGAAGCACTTGAAGATATCCGAGTCCCAGCTCAATTACAGCAATATACGCTTCCATGGCATTGTTCCTGGCAGGCAAGCACGATCCCTAGGAGAAATTTCCCTAGATGTCACCTTCGGAGATAAAGATCACTTCCGGCAGGAAAAAGTATCCTTCGAAGTTGTGCCGTTCGAGAGCGTGTATCACGCAATACTCGGACGTCCGGCTTTCGCCAAGTTTATGGCAAGATCTTGCTATATCTACAACAAGCTGAAGATGCCAGGACCCAAAGGAGGAGTAATCACCATTGCCGGTGATTTCAAGCTGGCAAACGAGTTGGAGAAGCAAAACGCCCTTTGCGCTCAAAGAGTTATAGCTCAGGAAGAATTAAAGGAGTTGGCTAAGGAGGTATCGCCGAAAGAAATGCCGGCAGGAAAAGAAACTCGGAAGCCAACAGATAGCTTCAAGGCATCCGAGAATACAAGACAGGTAATCCTAGACCCCAAAGATCCGACAAAATTCGTCGTTGTAGGGACTGGGATGACCGACAAATAGGAAGGCGAGCTCATCAAGTTCCTCCGTGAGAACTGGGACATTTTTGCTTGGTGTCCAGCTGACATGCCAGGCGTACCCAGGGAACTTGCTGAGCACCAACTCAAGGTTATTCCCGGATCAAAACCCGTCAAACAAGGTCTCCGTCGATTTGACGGAAGAAGACGGAAGGCTATTGGCAAGGAAATTATCCGGCTTTTAGCAGCGGATTTCATCAAGGAGGTAATCCATACTGACTGGTCCGCAAATCCGGTATTAGTACCGAAGAAAGACACAACTGCACTCAGAATGTGTATAGATTACACAGGATTGAACAAGTTATGTCCGAAAGATAGGTTTGCGCTGCCGCGAATCGATCAAATAATAGATGCCACTGCAGGCTCTGAGCTTTTATGCTTTTTGGATGCATACTCCGGGTACCACCAAATACGCATGAAAAAGGAAGATCAAATCAAGACTTCTTTTATAACCCCGTACGGGACGTATTACTACGTAACCATGCCTTTTGGCCTGAAGAACGCAGGTGCAACATACCAGCGTTGCATGCAACGTTGTTTGCATAGTCAGATTGGAAAAAACGTCCATGTTTACGTGGACGATATTGCTGTCGTAACCAAGGAAAAAGATACACTCCTTGAGGATTTGCGAGAAACTTTCGAAAACTTGCGCACTTACAAGATGAAGTTGAATCCATCTAAGTGCGTATTCGGGGTTCCCTCAAGAAAACTTCTGGGTTTCATCGTTTCTCACAGAGGAATAGAAGTTAACCCGGAAAACATAAAGGCAATCTCGAACATCTCAAAACCTACATGTGTAAAGGATGTCCCAGAATTGCCGGGTTCCGCCACAGCCATAAAAAGATTTCTTAGTTGGCTGGGGGCTAAAACCCTACTACTCTTCAAGCTGCTGAAAAATTTCGACAAGGTCAAGTGGATTGCGGAAGCCCGGGAACACCTAGCAAGTTATGTCCCCTTCTGTACTTAGTTCAAATCTATGTAAACATCTTTTGAGATCATGAAATAAAGTTGTCGGAATGCTGTCATCCATGTTTCTTATAAGTGCAAAGTGTTTCCGCCTCATCTATTTCCCAATGATCTTACAAATTTCTCAATGTTAACCCGAATTGTGCTTGTGTACTCGGCGTTACATAACTGAATGATTTTTCAGCCTTTTAACGGCTAAATGAAACTTGAATTGCCTGCGTGCCCAAGTTTCACTTAAAACTTTCCTTGTTTCTCTAAGTCTTATCTGATCGTGCGTATGCTGGGTTACTGGAACTAGTTAGTAAAAATGCCTTTAGCATGATTCATGTTTTCGAGTTTCAAAACTGCTTGGTTCGTCCCCAGTTACTCGGCATAACGATTCATAATGCTATTTGAGCCATTTCAAACACTAAGGACAGTTAAAGCATATACACCAGAGAACTTAGAAGATAAAGGAATGGTAAAATTCAAACAACTTGCAAAGTAATTTCATAGTTTAAACTGCAAAAGGCGGAATTTTCATTAATACATAAGAAGCATTACATTTTGGATTACAAATGAAAGAACAGTAATGCTCCTATTGTCTAAATCTTCTATCCAGGTTCCAGGTAACCCTTCAAGAATCCGACTCCTCCTCGCTGCTTTCTTCATCGGGAATCGGAGGAGCTTCTTCTTCTGGATAGTGGACGCCGACATTTACCATGGCGGCAATCTGGGTGGCGTGGCCCTTAACTTCACCAAAGATGGTGGATCGTTGTGCATCCGTGTATCCCTGAGGGACACCGGTGGCCACACGCCAGGATTTGGCACTAGGGTAGTGCATGCGCATAAGGCCTAAGGCCATACGCGCACCACCCCGTGCAGCGGAGCGGAGAACGGACTCCTTGGACTCCGCCACCTCCATGATGATACCCGGAAGTTTTTCAACTTCCGAGCACTCCCCAGATTTTTCGGGAAGAAACTTGCCTACCAACTGCGTTGCAGCAGCCTTCATCAAGTTCCATGTTTCCCCGAAAGCTCGGATGCCTGCAGCCCGAGCGCCATCTGGGGTGTCTCCTGTTTGATCCGATAAAGCATACAAAAGGTTAAGGAGGCAAACAGAGAAAACAAAACATGGAAAGATGAAGACAAGGGTAAAAAATTTTACCGATGAGTTTATCGATCTCGGAAACTTCCTCCAGGCGAAGGTTTAGAGCTTCAGTCAAATCCTGGATGGTGGATTTGTCTTTCTCCGCCTGCTCGGAAGCCTTGGAGTTAGCCACTCCAAGGGCCAGGTTGCTGGCTTCCAGGTCTTGCTGAGCCTTCACAAGATTCTTGTGAAGCTCAATGTTCTCATTGCGGAGAATCTCGGCGTTGCCGGAATCTTCCGCTGCTTGTTTAGCCTCGGCTAAAGCAGCTGAAAAGCAAGTGAAAATCCGAGTTGATCAATTTCCTCGGGAAAAAACTTAGACAAAGTCTTAAACCGGAAATTTTAAAACGAAAAAGCCTACCTTTCGTTTCCGTCAGAGCGAGCTGAGATGATTCCAGCTCCGCCTCTCTCTCCTCAAGAATAGAAAGAAGACTTCGAACTTCTTTATTCTTGATAGTGAGCTTCCTGAAAACTTCAAGGTTTATGGCCTCGGAGGTTTGCTGAAACTCAGCAAGGAAAAGTATGGTTAATAAAAACATCAAAGCAAAAAACCATGCATTTTTGTTTAATGCTTGGGGGCTAGAGTTAGATACCTGGCTCATGCGTTGCAAACCTGCTAAGTTTTCCCGGAATTCCTTCGCGTATTCCGCGAAGTGATTTTCGGCCGCGTTCAAGCCGTCATTTATAGCCTTGAAATCCTTGTCAAAAGTGGGGATTTCCTCGTCGAAAGTCCGAGAAGATTTCCCCACCTCTGGAGCCGCCCTTTCCCTCGTGTCCGACTCGGACACAACGGGCTGGCTGGGCTCTGGGGGCTTGGTGGTGGTGGCGGCAGTAGGCTCTTCCGCCAGTGTTTGCGGCGTATCCGGGGCGACGGCGGGAGATGGTTGGCTGCCTCGGTTGGAAGCAGCTTTGAGCTTTTTCAACTTCCTCGGCTTCAAGGTGGAGGGGGGCAAGCTAAAAACCGAAAACCCGGAAAATGTTAAAATACCGAAGATGGACGAAAAGGATCCCATAAAAGAAAAAACCCGGAAGAAAATAACCTGGACGTGGCGACGGGGATTCCGTCAAGGTCGATAATTTCATCCGAAGAAATTATCTTCTTGCGTTTGCGCCCACCAGTGGTGGCGGTACGCAGCGCATCCAGCTCGGCCTCGGAGGCTAACTCCGAGTCTGGAAGATCCACAAGCTGTTGGAAACAACCAATCAGAATCGAAAGGTAGATTTTCCAGGAAGTGATATTATACCTAAATAACGGGAAATTTACCTTAGGCGCGGGATTGTCGGCCGTGTACATTGGCCGACTCTCCGTGTATTGATCGCGTGAAGCGACCAACTGGTTGATGCGCCGCCTGAGCTCCTTTGCGGGCCAATCCTTGACGGATGTCCGCATTGGATCCTTGGCTCCTGTGTATTCACACAGGAGACGGCCTCCGTGATTTGCCAGTGGCTGAATCCGCCTATTCAGCCAGCAAAAGACCGTGTCCATTCCGGTCAAAGGGGGTTTGGAGGAAGTGAGTTTGGCGATGCGCCTCTTGATCCTTAGTAGATCTGGAGGCAGAACCTGGACGGCCTCTGTAACCCAGTTATCCTGGGGAACAGCGGCGGAGTTCACGAAAGGTGGAACCCCGACGGCTTTTTTAGGAAAAGGCACGTCGGGGTGATAAAAGAAGGAACCCGTCCAGAATTTGACGGATTCCGAGGTTTTTATTTTGGGGAACCAATCCTCTCGGAATCTCCGAAGAGTAAAGGAAATGGTTCCGCAATTTGGGAGTGCGCCCTCCGAAGAGTTACGCTTAACCCCAAAGCAGTACAACCAAAAATCTAACCTAGGCTCTATTCCTAGGTAACCCTCGAATAAGGCCTGGAAGCCGGCCATATACAGAATGGAATTGGGAGGGAGATTATGAGGTTGGATGCTGTAGTGAGCTAGAACTTGGAGGAAGAAAGAAGAAGGGGGAAGCCCCATACCTCGCAGAAGGTGGGAGGCGAGAAGCACCCTTTCGCCTTCTTGTGGCGCGGGCTCGGTCTCCTCTTCCGGGAGCCGCCATTTCTTCTTCAAAACCAGGCCTTCCTTCTCCAAGTTGGGAAGAAGAGCCGGGGGAAGACTGCAGGCAATCCAGTTGCCTGCAGTCTCCTCTTCTTCATCTCCTCCAGCGGCGGCGGTGGTGGCGGCCTTCGCGGCGGCGAGCTGCTCGTCGAGGAGCTCCACCTTTTCCTCCGCCGTTTCGGGAGCGAACGGCGGGGTTGATGCGGTCCTTGGTCCCGTAGCATCCGTGTTGGCGGAGATGTTCCCTCCGCCCGCTGTGGACGCCGAAGTTTTTTCCGGCTCGCCGCCGGCGCGCTTGGGCGACCCAAGTTGGGGGTCTAGATCGTTCAGGAGCTCGTCGACGGAGGCGCGAACGGGCGATGATTGCGGTGACGCCATCTTTCTCGGTGGCATTGGTGCGTTCCGGCGTGGGAAGGGCTCGTCGGGGCAGGGAATTGTTCTCGCTCTCGAGCTCGTGTTCGCACCAATGGTGAAGGCAGTGAGGGAGTGAAGAAGGTTGATGAGGAGGAAGAAGACGGCTATTTATAGCCTGAAAACCCTCTAGATACGCGCCAACGGCTCTTTTGACCGTTGGATGTTTGACGCGTGTCGCTCGCCGGAAAATCCGGGAAACGGAACGACAGAGGAATGATGGCTATCTCCTCGTTTCTCGTGAGAATCTGTCAGAGATACGTTGCAGGGTTTCCCGCGTGAAACCAAGCGGCGCTTGCGTCAGCATGATTAAAGCGCTGATGTCACGTGTTCCTTTTCCGCGAAGGATCGCGAGAAGAAAAGCCGGATTTTCATAGTTCCGAGTTTTATGTTACCATCTCCTTTGAAAGGAAAGAAGAAAGAATCAAGACTGCTGAATCAAGTTTCCCGGACAAAATGTATTTGACGAAAGGCGGAGTTTCAGAGTTTTGATCCTTCCTGGGGGCTACTGTCGGATATATACCGAATAGGGGTATAGAAGATGGTAGACAAAAGAGCTGGACTACCAGGGTGGCCTGCAAGGTAATGGACTTAGGTCCATTGGGCGGCCCAGTAGTCCGACGCGTAGAAGCCGGATTCTAGAAGAACCCGGATCACGGCCCGCGTGATCTGGCTTGGAGGAGAAGACGGATTCCTTACTTTCCAAGTTACAAGTTAAACGTAGTCTTCTAGGTTTCTGGTTCTGTAAGCCCTAATCCGGCTATTATATAAAGCCGGACGGGAGATAAGTTCAATAAGTTCCTTAGGTCCAAGGTTCTAGGTTCTAGCTTAAGCCTTGCGCAACTCGCCGGGAAGTTCATCCTCGTCGAGTAGCTAGATCTATTCCCTTACATTGTAACCTTATTATACGGGCTTTAGTCCCACATAGTGAGAAGTGCAGGAGTAGGTACGCCGTACTGTCGCGACGTACCGAACCTGGGTAAATCCCGTGTTCTGTGTTTACTACGCTATCCCGTTACCCCACGTCTCTACCGTAGTCTCATGGCACCCCAGTCTATGAAAACTACTACGATGTCTCGACACCGCGCGTAGGTATCTATAACACTGCCAACAACAAGATCTACCCAGGTTCAGGGCCCTCGTGTGGAGGTAACACCCCTACTCCTGCCTCTCTCTATATATGTGTGATCTCCGAGTAGCCATGGTACAAAGTATGTCTCTTGGACGAGTAGCGACTCGGCCGTTCTCTCTAGCTCTAGTGCTGGTTCTAGCAATAAATGCGAAGTGAAGCAACGTCCCTCACGCAGGAGGGGGCAGGGCACCTTATATACTGGTGCCCAACCGAATAAAGAAAGACTATAAGGTACACTTGATGGGACATGCCCACTGCAGGACAGCGCACGCCTCCGGCTTCTCGCTGACGCGGGTGCGGGAAGTCGTCGTGCCGTTCGGGAGATGGGACCTGTCCACCCTGTCAGTGAGATAGAGTAGGCCCCTAGACCTGTCCTTTCCCCTCTGTCAGTGACAGGACTTGACAGGCGCCTACTTCACTGTAGCCATGCCGTAGCGCGGATAATCACGCACTCCGTAAGTTGAACCGCACGCCTGTATGGATACAGGATACACGGGATCCTGTCAGAACGGCTCCATTGACTTCTTGCCCGAGTAGGAACGCAGCCCGTCTACTCGGACCACTTGATCGCTATCCGGATGAATACAAACTTTCTCCTTATCGCCTCCTGGCCTTCAATACTTATGACCGGATAGAGACTACCGGGTAGAGGATACCCGGGTAGCCACCAACCCGGCCAACAATATTCTTATCCTTGCCTTTTACCACTTGCCTTACCCCTACTCGGGGGTAACCCCCCGACATAAAATGCGGTAGTAATAATTGCAGCAAGTGGCCCAATCCTTTCTTCAGCAAAGGACAAGCCGGTAGGTTTACTTATGATTAACAAATGTTCTCGAGGACACAAGGGAGGTTTCTGTCAAGTGCTTTTGTTCCATGCAGCTGAATAATGTTAGGTGTTTTTATAAGTGTTGTGTGGGTGAACCTATGCTAATGTACTGTCCCATCCAAGACTAATACATACTTGTGATTATACCCCTTGCAAGCATCCGCAACTACAAGAAAGTAATTAAGAAATAAATCTAACCACAGCTTTAAACTCTGGGATCCTACGCTCCCTCGTGTAATGGTTTCCTAACGGGGGTTTAGGTTTCTGTCACTCCGGCAACCCCACAATTAGTAGCCAAATACACGATGCATCCCCCTAGGCCCATAAATGGTGAAGTGTCATGTAGTCGACGTTCACATGACACCACTAGGAGAATAACACCACAACTTAAATATCAAACATTAAATATTATTCAACATTACTTCACTACTAACAACTTGACTTCTCCCATGTCCTCAAGAACAACACGAACTACTCACAAGACATCATATGGATCATAATCAGAGGTGATATAATGGATGATAACAATCTGGTCATAAAGTGCAAACACCGATAAATCTCACAAGCATCAACTACTAACAAGTAATCCACACCGGGAGAGAGATCTAATGCAAAACAACGATAGAGCCCCCTAATTGTTACAGAGGGAGGACGGTGGATGATGAGGGTGATGGTGCTGGTGGTGATGTCGATGATGATGACGATCTTGATGATTCCCGGAGCGATGACGGTGACGATGGCGATGATTTCCCCTCTCCGGAGAGGAATTTCCCGACAAATTTCTCCCTGCCAGAGAGCTTTTCTCTCTCGGGTGTTTTTCGCCCCGCGGTGGTGGTGGAATAATTCTTCGAAGATGGAATGAGGCTTTCGGTTCCCTAGGGGCCAGGCACACCAAAGATGACCCCTAGAGGTGGGCCAGGGTGGCCACACCCCTAGGTTGCGCGGCCAAGGGGGGCGCCACCCCTAGGTGTGGGCCCCTGGTGGGGCCCCTCTGGCTCTCCTTCTGGCTGGGTTCCTCCTCTGAACTTTTAGGAACCCCCGGATGTCCCCCTTCTTCTTCTGATATATGGTATCTCGATGGTGCCTTTTCCGTCAGATTTCTGGTCCCGGTGTTTATTCTCAAAAAATTATAAAACATGCAAAATAAGATAAAAATAACATAAGAAATGCATCATAACATGAAATATATCGATGAATAACAGAAAATTATGATATAAAATAGTGATGCAAAATGGACGTATCAACTCCCCCCAAGCTTAGACCTCGCCTGTTCCCAAGCGAAACTGAACTCAGAAAACATGACCACAGGTTTATGGAGTGAAGAGTCGATAAATAAAATACGGACAAGAAGCATCACATTTACCTATGCACCAATCATTACAGACAGCAACTTTCTATCATATAACTTAACTTGAAACAAGTAAAGGGAGTCACAAACAAAGATGCAAAAGATAGAATCAAAACTGGTGATGGCAAACTTCGTTCTTGGTCAGAGAACATTTAATGAAATTATACTTATCTTAGGTGAAGTATTTATAACAAGGTTTATATTATAGAGCTTAACATGTTTAATTATAACAACTCTTTTACAGCGATTCTTAGCTTCAAAATAATATTCATTCAGATAATAAAGCATGTGCTAAACAAAGAAGGATAGAAAACATGATTTAATAAATCAACATATAGATGATGTGATCACACAAACTCAAATGCTTGCTGGAGACAGAAGGAAATGGGTTTACTGACTCAACATAAAAGTTAATGATAGGCCCTTCGTAGAGGGAAGCATTGACTACTCATGTGCTAGAGCTTTTATTTTTAATAAACAGAGGTATAAAATGCATGACACTCCTCCCATCCATCTTACACAAACTATGGCTAACCGAATCCTCGGGTGCCTGCCAACAATCACAAACCGTGGAGGAGTGTCTAAATTTTGAAAGGTGTATGTTTATGTCAACGAATGGCAAACAGAAAATACAGTATCTCACAAGCCAAAAAGACTCACAAGAGCGGCTCCCATAGAAGGACGCAACATGTATAGAAGGTCATCCCTCTTTCTCTTTTGTTTACACAATTATGCCTTGACTCATAAATTAGGGGCAAAAAGAGTGAATAGAATTTGTATTATTATTTGGGTCTGGGAACCCCGCTGCCAGCTCTTCTAGCATTTGGATAAGCGGATGAAGCCACTAGTCCAGGTGTGTGAGTCCAATCAACAAGTGAGATAAAGATTCTCTATTTGCGTCCTCATGAGCTAAAACAGGAACACAAAACAGGAGTAATTTGAAAGTTTTAAAGGTAGCACATGAGCAGTTTACTTGGAGTGGCGGTGAAATACCATATGTAGGAAGGTATGGTGGACACAAATGGCAAGGTTTTGGGGTTTAAGCATTCCCTCTCAGTACAGTTTGGCTAGCAAGGCTAGGTAGCAAGCATAAGAGTTGAAGGAAACAAACAAATATACATATGATGAAACCAATCATGCAATCTTCATTGAAAACACAAGCAATCTTAACTTGTGAATAGTAAGTTTATGAGCTAATAGGCAAATTCCTCTTTCTTATACTAGCAACTCAAATTATTATTTCTGCTGACCCAAGCTAAGTTTGCCAAAACCAACTAGATTAACTTGATGATCTCTAGAGTGATACCGAATACTAATAGCAAGCTCAACCATATGACAGAAGTTGAAAAGTTAAATAATGTGCATAGAAAGTAAATGATGAAATTTCTCATTAATATTTCAAACCAGCAACTCACACCAACAGATACAACGATAACCAACTAGGGAAAGACACTTCCATAATGCAAACCATCCTATATGATAACTTCTCTACTCATGATATGACTCTACTGAAAAAGTAAAAAGATGAAAGATAGTGATGTGATACCGCGGCACTCCCCCCAAGCTTGGAACAAGCCGAGGGGATGCCAAAACCAATGAAGAATCAATTCTTCAGTGGTGGTAAAGTTTGAATCACTCGGAGAGGAGTTAGAAAGCCTTTGATGATACGACGAAGCTCAATGTTTTCCGCTTCCATAATTGCTACCTCGGCCTTGAGAATACGATATTGTTCGCAGAATTTATCGGGAACCCGGTGTGCTTCAACTATCACAGGGAACACGTTGGGGTCTTGATCCTGAGGCACGGTCCCCTGCACATTATGAGAGTAGCGACACTGAGGCTTAATGGATCCCACAAAGGTGGGGTTCCTTGTTGGTGCTGGTGCAGCCCTCCAGATCTCTTCCCTCAAACTGTTGACCATGTCTTCCCTCCTTGCATCTATCGCTTCCTCCGTCGCCCATCCCACGAAAGCACCCTCATGGATATCTTGCTGGATTTGTAGAAGACAACATGCAGCGTAATCCTCAATGCTAGAGATGAAGGAGGACATCTTGACCTAGAAAATCTGAACTCCTGCCAAGAAAACAGCTCGAAATAGAAACACGACGAGAAAACGATATACGGACCTCGGGGGGTCCAGGGGATTATATAGAAAAAAGTGTCATAATGAAAGGAAAGTCCAGGTCGAAAACGAGTCGGAGAGGGGCTCCGGGGCACCCACACCATGGGCTGGCGCGGCCAGGGGTGGGCCCGCGCCACTCTATGGTGTGGAGCCTCCGGGCTCCGTCTCCCTCTCGTTTCCGGATCATAATGTTTCATATTTTCTGAAAGCAGTAAAAATATAAGTTGAAAGATGTTTCGCAAAAATTTTCTTACCAAAATTGTTACCTATTCAAAAACTGACTCTGCAGTTTCTGAAATATGCTTCCTAATGAATTCCTCCGGGATCATGGCTCGAATACAATCAACATTTTCATTATAAGGATCTCCAGAAATATAATGCTTGAGTCTTTGGCCATTCATTACTTGGGAGGAGTTATCTTCAAGGGAAACAATTTTAATTGCCCCCGAACGATATACTTCTTCAATAAAAAAGGTCCTTCCCATCTGAAGAGTAATTTTCCTGCAAAAAATCTAAGACGAGATCTATACAATAGCACTTTCTCACCAACATGAAATTATATTTTAATAATTCTCTTATCATGCCACCTTTTAACTTTCTCTTTAAATAGCTTAGCATTTTCATATGCTTCACTCCTCCATTCATCTAAAGAACTTAAGTCAAGCAACCTTTTCTCACCGGCAAGTTTAAAATCTCTATTTAGGTCTTTCACTGCCCAATAAGCTTTGTGTTCTAATTCTAGGGGCAAGTGACAAGCTTTTCCATAAACCATTTTATAAGGAGACATTCCCATGGGATTTTTGTAAGCAAGTCTATAAGCCCACAGAGCATCATTTAATTTCTTAGCCCAATTTTTCCTAGATTTGTTAACAGTCTTTTGCAAGATAGATTTGATCTCTCTATTTGATAATTCTACTTGCCCACTAGTTTGAGGATGATAGGGTGAGGCAATTCTATGATTAACATCATATTTAGCAAGAGTTTTTCTAAAACCACCATGAATAAAATGAGAACCCCATGAGTCATGAGATATCTAGGTACACCAAACCTAGGGGAAATGACGTCTTTAAGCATTTTTATTGAGGTTGCACCATCAACAATTTTAGTAGGTATAGCTTCTACCCATTTAGTAACATAATCAACGGAAACAAGAATATGAGTGTAGCCTTTTGAAGGAGGGAAAGGACCCATAAAGTCAAAACCCCAACAATCAAACGGTTCAATAACAAGAGAATAATTTATAGGCATTTCATTACGTCTAGAAATATCTCCAACCCTTTGGAATTGATCACAAGATAAAATAAATTTTCTAGCATCTTTAAAGAGAGTAGGCCAATAAAAACCTGATTGTAGAACTTTATGTGAGGTTCTATCTCCAGCGTGATGTCCTCCATAGGCACTACTATGACATTTTCTCAATATCTCTTATTGTTCATTTTCAGGAACACATCTTCTCATAATACCATCAACACCTTCTTTATATAAGTGTGGGTCATCCCAAAAATAATGCCTCAAATCATAGAAGAATTTTCTTCTTTGCTGAGCTATAAAGGTAGGAGGCAAATACTTCGAAACAATAAAGTTAGCATAATCAGCATACCATGGACTCTCTTGAGAGCTCACTTTCATTGCAGCTAATTATTCATTAGGAAAACTATCATTAACAGGAATAGGGTCATCATAGATATTTTCTAATCTAGACAAATTATCAGCAACAGGATTTTCAGCACCCTTACTATCCACAATATGTAAATCAAACTCTTGTAAGAGAAGCACGCATCTAATAAGCCTAGGCTTAGCATCTTTCTTTTCCATAAGGTACTTGATAGAAGCATGATCAGTATGAATAGTAACTTTAGAATCAACAATATACTGCCTAAATTTATCACAAGCAAAAACCACAGCTAGGAATTCTTTCTCGGTGGTAGCATAATTCTTTTGAGCAGCATCAAGGGTTTTACTAGCATAATGAATAACGTTTAACTTGTTATCTACCCTTGTCCAAGAACAGCACCTAGAGCATAATCACTAGCATCACACATAATTTCAAATGGTAAATTCCAATCAGGTGGTTGAACAATAGGGGCAGATATTAAAGCCTCCTTTAAAATTTCAAAAGCTTCTTTACAATCTTCATCAAAAACAAATGGTACATCATTTTGAAGAAGATTAGTAAGAGGTTTTGATATTTTAGATAAATCTTTAATAAACCTTCTATAGAAACTAGCATGACCAAGAATACTACGAATAACTTTAACATCCCTGGGACAGGGCATTTTCTCAATAGCTTCAACTTTAGCTCTATCAACTTCAATACCTCTTTCAGAGATTTTATGTCCAAGAAAAATTCCTTCATTAACCATAAAATGACATTTCTCCCAATTAATAACAAGATTAGTCTCCTCACATATCTGCAAAACTTTATCAAGATTCTGCAAACAATTATCAAAAGAAGTTCCATAGAGGGAGAAATCGTCCATGAAGATTTCCACAATTTCTTCACAAAAGCCATGAAAGATAGCGGACATGCATCTTTGAAAGGTAGCAGGAGCATTACATAAACCAAAAGGCATACATCTATAAGCATAGGTTCCAAAAGGAGAAGTGAAAGTTGTTTTCTCTTGATCAGGCTTTCTAACAACAATTTGAGAGAACCCGGAATAACCATCAAGAAAGCATAAATGAGTTTTCTTAGACAATCTTTCTAACATTTGATCAATAAAAGGCAAAGGATAATGATCTTTCTTTGTAATTTTGTTAACCTTCCTAAAATCAATGCACAACCAACCACTACTCTTTGAGGAATAAGTTCATTATTTTCATTTGGCACAACAGTCATCCCTCCTTTCATAGGGACACAATGCACATGACTAACCCATCTACAATCAGCAATAGGATAAATGATACCAGCATCAAGGAGCTTCAATACCTCATTTCTTACCACATCCTTCATCTTAGGATTTAAACGGTGTTGATGCTCAACAACTGGTTTTGCATCAGGTTCAATATTAATAGCATGCTGACATATAGTAGGAGAAATTCCCTTCAAGTCATCAAGAGTATAACCAATAGCACCTCTATGTTTCTTCAATATTCCCAATAATTTCTCCTCTTCTTCACCAGAAAGTTTAGAACTAATAATAACATGATATAATTTCTTATAATCAATATGAGCATACTTAAGATTGTCAGGCAAAGGTTATAAATCAAAAACAGGATCCTCCTTGGGTGGTAATGTGGTACCCAAGTCTTCCACTCGTAAATTATGTTTCAGCATTGCTGGCTGATGCAGGAAAATATCGTCAATTTCATTCCTTTCTTCCATAAAGACATCACTTTCATGGTCTTCCATGTATTGCTGCAAAGGATTGTTAGGAGCAAGAGCAATAGCAGCCAACTGTTCAACCCTATAGTTCTCATTAGGCAATTCAGCTTCATAAGGTACTTTAGCAAATTTGGAGAAATTAAATTCATAAGACTCTCCATCAAACTTTGTAAGAATTTTCTCCTTTTTACAATCAATAACAGCACCACAAGTGTTTAAGAAAGGTCTACCAAATATAATAGGACAAGTATCACTAGCAGAAGTGCCTAATACTAGAAAGTCAGCAGGATACTTAGTTTTACCACATAAGACCTCCACATCTCTAACTATACCAACTGGAGAAATAGTTTCCCTATTAGCAAGTTGAATAATCACATCAATGTCTTCAAGCTCACACGAACCAATATCATGCATGATTTCTTTATAAAGCTCATAAGGAATAGCACTAGAACTAGCACCAATATCACACAAACCATAATAGCAATGATCACCTATCCTAACAGATAGCACATGAACACTAGGTTTCCTAGATTTACTAGGACGAGAGACAATATTAGAATCATCTTCACAAAATATAATGTGTCCCTCCTCTAGATTTTCAGAAGCAAGGTCCTTTACTATTGCTACTGTAGGCTCTACAGTTATTTGTTCCACGGGTTCTACAAGTTTCCTTTCACTTTTATTAACCACACTATCTAACATAGAATGTTCTTTTACCTTAGCAGGGAATAGCATTTTCTCAATATAAGGTTCAGGCACAATAGAGTCAACACTATGAACTTCTATATCTCTAGCAGGAACACAATTAACAGTATCTTTATAAGGAGCATGGTACTTGTCCCATTCCTTTTTAGGAATATCAATATAAGAAGCAAAGGCCTTATATAAGTTTGCAGCAACTTGAGAATCAAGACCATAAACAATACTAGCATTATGAAAATCATCAGATGACATAATTTTTTTTAATGCATTCATAATATTAATTTAGACCCGACTTTCTACCTTTGTAATTCTCCCATCCTTCAGTGTTTTCTTGAATACGGTCAAGAAGATCCCATTCAGCTTCATCTTTCATACCTGTAAATGATCCAGAACAAGAAGCGTCCAATAAATCCTTATCATGAAGAGAAAGCATTGCATAGAAATTATTAATAACAATATTACTGGGGAGCTCATGAACAGGGCATTTGATCATTAGTAACTTCAATCTCCCCCATGCTTGGGCAATACTCTCTCCGTCATGAGGCCAAAAATTATATATATAATTCCGATCTCTATGAATTTCACTGGGAGGATAAAATTTAGAATAAAAGAGAGGCACAATTTCCTCCCATCCAATAGGTTGGCTATTTTTCAGCAGTTTGAACCATTCAGAGGCTCGGCCTGTCAATGATATAGAAAATAGTTTCCTCTTCAGTTGGCTCGTTGTAATACATGCACACTTGAAACTGGCATAATTCATGTAAAAAGAGCAAATGATCACCAGGATGGACAGTTCCATCACCTGAATAGGAGTTATCCCTCACATGTTTAACAATATTTATAGGTATTTTGTAAGGATTCAAATCATCGGGTGGTGGGTCACTTACTACCCTAGCAGTGGTAGCAGTGCCCACAAATAAGGACTCAAAAGGAGACCCAAACATAGTGTAATAAATCAGCGGACAGTAATAAAAACAGCACTTACAGCAGAAGCTTCCTTTATCAATTTCACTTCCCAATAGCGCTTCACTCCCTGTCAACGGTGCCGGAAAATAGTCTTGATGACCCACAAGTATAGGGGATGTATCGTAGTACTTTCGATAAATAAGAGTGTCGAACCCAACGAGGAGCAGAAGGTGTTGACAAGCAGTTTCGATGAAGGAATAACTGTAAAGACTGGAAAATAGATTTGTAGAGGTTTTTGATATTGCGGATAAATACAGTGCGAGTAAATAAAATGTGGTAGCAATAATTGCAGCAAGTGGCCCAATCCTTTCTTCAGCAAAGGACAAGTCGGTAGGTTTACTTATGATTAACAAACGTTCTCGAGGACACACGGGAGGTTTATGTCAAGTGCTTTTGTTCCATGTAGCTGAATAATGTTAGGTGTATTGATAAGTGTTGTGTGGGTGAACCTATGCTAATGTGCCGTCACATCCAAGACTAATACATACTTGTGAGTATACCCCTTGCAAGAATCCGTAACTACAAGATAGTAATTAAGAAATAAATCTAACCACAACTTTAAACTCCGGGATCCTATGCTCCCTCGTGTAATGATTTCCTAACGGGGGTTTATGTTTCTGTCACTCTCGCAACCCCACAATTAGTAGCAAAATACACGATGCATCCCCCTAGGCCCATAAATGGTGAAGTGTCATGTAGTCGTCGTTCACATGACACCACTAGGAGAATAACACCATGTGGTGACCCATCACACCACTGCATGTGTAGTGTGCAAGTCAATGACATAATACTCATAGAAGGACTTATCCATGAATATTACATCTCTCAGAGTGGTACAATAGAAACACAGCGGGTCCAAGCAAAGCTATAGAATACAAACTTCATTACAAAATCTTGAGAATCTCCTTGAAGAATCAAAGAAGATCTCATGCAAATGAAACATCAGAAGAAGCAATTCGAAGCTCCAAGCTGGAGAATAACTCTAGCTCGGAACTTAAACTACTACGGCTGATGTCAGCCCTAATCTATGGCTTGTAACAGCTAAGTCCGAGAATGTTCTCCACCTACACCTTGATAGCTTCTCCTCCTCCAGCGTTGTTGATGACGATGCTTCACCGACTAAGTAATATATGACTCCACCTAGCTTCATGAGGTAGCGCTAGCTTCACGATGACGACTTCCATCAGGCTTCAACTCTAAGCAGGGGGTCAAACGGGAAGGAATGAGTAACGAGCGTTACTCAGCAAGTTCATGATATATAGTGGGTGGTTTGATGCACTAACTACAGCTTTAGACTCGAAATATTCATAAGGTAATGCAAGGTTTTTGTAAATCTTTCTTCAAGAGGTTGCTTTTAATTCTGAAAACTATGCCCGCCAGATCTTCACACGACTAGAACTTCATGGAGTTGCCTTTCCTGCGGCGTTCGCAGCTCCTTCCCGGAACAGGGGGTAACATGCCACATCCTTTTACACTCTGCAGAGTGGCGTTACTTTACCCATGGGCGACCAAAACCATGTTGCACAATCAGTTGTACATTCCTGTCCACTCCCACTCAGGTGTGGGGCCCGGTTGTTGGTCCAAGCCAAACCGCGCTTCTTCGCACAACGCATGCCCACCCATTTCCGCCAGCAGGTTGAACGCCTGATTCCACCCCTCACGATGGAGATCTACACGCCCCTGGCAGACACTCGTAGACCCTAGAGTCCGTGGGACGTAAGGGCTCCCACCCATGTGCATGTAGTCCCGCAAGACCTACAGAGTACGTCTCGGGCAGTCCGTTGACATGCGAACGAGAGAAGATCACAGCTGATTTACTCCCCCCATAGAAGACCCATGGTTAACGCGAATTTACGGTGCAAGAATCCTGATGGCAGTTGTGATTAATCCTAGGTAATACTTTCCCATGCAGATGGAACCTTCCTTTGACCTATTCATCTTACCATGGTCCCATCCGCCCACCAAACAGAACACTACCACTCGGGTAGTCATTCAATTAGTCATATTATTATAAAAATAGGATCATGCATTCTTTTGAGAATAGGTGGTAATACAACAGGGTTTTTGCAAATAGTTTGTTAGGAAATACTACAAAGGATATGAGCAAGTGATGAACTTGCCTGAGATTGAAATAACAATAATAATCCATGTCTTCGGGTTCAAGGGTCGCTTAGAAAATCCCGACATCTGAAAGATAGCAAAGTAGTCCCAGTAAGGACTACAGAAAACATTGGCAAGATGATACATGCATAGTAATGAGATGCATCGTGAAATACCTTGGAAACCACCCCAGCTTACAAATGTAAGCCACGTTTGATACGATATCTTAATCACACAAGTTTTAGGTGAAATGTTTCATCACTTGTGGTGATGGGGTTATTGGTTCTTTCAGATTTACATGTGTTTCACTTTTACTAAGCAAACAATTGTTATCATGTTTAGATAGAGTTTTTTATTACTTGGTTAGATAACAAGACTACAACACATGGAAATTAACTATTGAAAAGATTACACACGCATTTTCTTTTATGTTCAAAAGTGTAGAGCTAATGACATCAAGTTTATTTGAAAAATAATGAACTAATACAGCTGACGCTATCATCACAATACCTGGTAATAACTTGTGATGATACGTTTGGTAAATGTGAAAACATGAGGGTTGTATTAATAAGGAAAACAATGTTGTGGCACTTATTTTGGGTTATAATGGAATATTATAGAATTTCATTATACTTTTATAAACAAGTTTATAAGTTGAACGAAATGTTTTATGTTTAACATATTTGAATTGGAAATGTTTTTCTCTTTAATTTGATATAACATTCAATGCAATCTGAAAATATTTGATTAAGTTGTTAATTTATTGATTTTAAATGGGTAAAATGACTAGGCAAATATTGTACACATAAAAACTTGGTCAAATGACCATGAAAACATCATAGATGAGTTGCATTCGTCATTTTGAGCATTTTGGTATATAACTTGTATTTTTTTTATGAATTATTTATTATTTTTCTTAATTTTTAAATGATTTAATTTAATTCAGAAAATGTTAAATTTTAAACTTTATCAAACATGTTTGAAAATTTGATAAGTAAATAGATTATATTTTTCTGATTAATCTGATATATAATTTATATTTTTCTGATTTATAGAATTGAAGTTATTGATTTAACAAATTTTGATCATTTTCTGCCAATATTCAAATTGACAAGTGGGACCCACCAGTCAGTTTAATTTCTAAAATCTAAAATAAAAGAAAAGAAAAAGAAAAATAGCCACGATGTCATGCTGACGTCATAGCTGCATCATCTAAAGAGAGGATTTCCTCTTTAGATTCCCAATCGGGTGATTCGTCCCGAATTGCTCCGATTGAATCCCTCCAACAGCTAGAGGGGAAGAAGAGGAGGCTAGGGGTGGCATCGCCTCGACCAAATGGTCACCAGAGTTGTGCCGGCGACCATGACCACTGCGGCGGAGCACGGTGAGTGACGATGATGATGAATTCGGTGACGAATAAAAGATTGGAGCACACCGAGATGATCACAAGCTCACCCTGGTTGCAGTGGAGCAAACGAGGAGGCTCGGCGAGGTCCCAATCGCTGGCGGCGTCCAAGATTGGCCAGCGGCCGGACTTGAAGAAGAAGACCCGATTCGTCCACGTCCAGGTTTCCCAGCAAGTGAAACTCACCGAGAAGGTAGAGGAAGGAACGACGCATCTTCTGGTACCATCAATCGCCCCAGAGATGACCGGAGTCGACGACGGTGAGCGGCGGCCGAGGAGCTCAGTTAGGGTTTTAGTTTTCTCATAGCTCAGATAGAGAGGGACCGCAAGATGGGTATGGGGAGGTAGCACTCGATGAGGACGTCTCTAAGGTCTTATCTACAAGGGCAAGGAGACACACAGGAGGTGGCACGGCGGTGTTTCCGGCGATGACACGCTTCTGTCGGCCTGGAGGAAGACAAAAGGGATATTTTCCCCATAACCCCTGGAGTTAATTAATGTTTACCAAGAGGTCTTTCTGTCTTTAGAACTGAGAATAAAACCTTCTTTTCAGGGTCTTCTTGTAAACATAAAAAATAATTAAAAGTATATTTGAATTCCTCATCAAATTTTACATCTCACCATGTTTTGTTTTGGTGAATTTGAAGAATATTTGTATTTTTTATTTAGGGTGCTAGATTAAGTGATTTTGTTGTTTTCTCTTATTTTAATTTATTTAATGACTATTAAATTATTTTAAGCATGGTTATTATGATTACACATGACAACCATGTGGTTAACAAGGTGGTGTATCATCATTAGACAAGTTGAGTTACAAGTTCTTTTTAGAAAATAATTTAGTAATGTTTTTTATACACTTTAATGAAAATCACCCAATAGGAAATTTTATCCCATATCAAACCAAATGGTGTTAGGTAATTAATAGATTTATTTTCCTTTGTGTGGCTTTGTTATTTTCATCTTTAGGTTTCTTATCAAGCCTGGTGGACAGTTCCTTATATCATCTGTAAGCCATGTTGCTGTTTTTAGTACTGGCTTAAATGGAAACATGTGTGGCTTTGGAATCTCATTTGTCTGTTTTCCACATAGGTTCCACTATGGATATTATCCTCTGTTGGTTTTATATCATGTAATAAATTGCATGATTATGTATGGATGAATTTTTGTCATTATACATTGGTCTTATGGATGAGAATGATATGGAAAACAAGGTGTTAAGCTTGTTTCCATTAACCTCTACATATCACAAGACATGTGGATGCAATGGTTGGTTATCATTTCATACTTAATAATTATTTCCATTAAAGATATTATTATGAGTTCCTCATCTCTGATGAGCTTAACAATGAATAGAGATTATAGGTCTCTAACATTACCTAATGATTCACTGGATAATTTCTTACACTCCCTTCCTGAGGCAGTGTTGATTCTTGTGGTCTTCTGTTGCTTGATGTACTTGTCTCTAGTTGTCCCTAGTCTTCAAATACTCCTTTTGTCACTTGCAAGTAATATCAGCTCTTGGATTCCATCTTCAACTATCTCACCCTTGTGGTGAAAACAACCAGTTGTTTCAAGCAGAGATTTTACTTAGAGGATTATAAAAGAATGTAGGTTCATTTTATGACATCAAGTTGGCATATGCATATAGGAAGAATTTGTTAACAAGTGGGCCAGACTTGCCTCCAAATTACTAATCATATACAATAGGCTGAGATGTGCCATTTAATTCAATCTTTTGTTTGTTTATGTATGACACTCAATTGTTTGAGTATACAGAAGTGTTTTGTTAACAAGGTATACAGCTTGTTACCAAAGTACTTCTCTATAACACTAACATTGGAATATTACACTATTTCAGGAGGAGTTAATAAGATCAAATCAAGATATAAGAGTTTCCAAATACTCTTATAGTAGATTGGAGTAGCACTCCTAGAACACTCTAAATAATCTTTTTAAAGATCTTTATGTGGTAGTTCCTCTTTTCTTGTGGGTTGCTTCTCTTGCAGAATGATTCAGTGAAGATTGGGAAACGGGATAATAAGATAATATAGACAGGTAGAAAGATCTTGATTAAGAGTTAGTTCATGCTTTTATTCACCTTCCATATACTTCTTATTTTATCTCCCATATGATATGTTCATGTTTATATATATTTGGTGTTACTTAGCTATCCATTCAATTCCTCTAGCAGAGGTTATAACTTTTTGTTATTCATTAGTTATATTCAGAGATACTTTAGTTGTTGAATGATGATTTGGGTAGAATTGTGGAGTGTATGTGGAATGATTACTTAAGATGGTAAATTGATCAAATGGTTCATTGATGTGTTTGAGATCTCATATGCTCACTTATATAAGATGAATAAGACAATGAGTATGTGAAGGTTATTGGGGTTTAATGATTTATGTCATAGTTGTTAGTTGTTTTTCTCGGGTGTCATGTTGTTACATTATATTCTTCTCTTTATTACATTTTTCATTCATAAGGTAGATATAGAGGTTTGGGAATATCATATGTAATGATCAAGGTTTAATAGTAGTTTTAAGAAGATTTATTTCTTCTTTAAGGTACTTCCTTTATGGTGGATGAGATATGTACATATTCGATAAATATGTTAATACAATTATTATATCATTTCCCACTTGTGGGTTTTGAGTTAACACTTGTTTGTATCTGTTGTGTTCTATTGAACCTTTGTTATTTACATGTGAAGGTTAACTTAGTAGTTACTAAATAATTTGGAAAGATGTTATGTGAATGGTTGATCACTTAAAGAGTTATTGTTTGAGAGGACATAACATCTCTGTTGATGAGATGGTTCAATTGTGTATTACACATTGGTGGAAGTATGATTATCAGTTGTGTGATTTGGGTACTCACCTTCTTTGGGTTGTAGATATCTAATGAATTATCCCAAGTCACTTAAAGACTTGTGGTTAAGGTTGTTGAAAGTTTGTGTGGGTCACAACCAATTATGGTTTGTGTAACCAGATGATTTGGTTTCTTATGATACTTGTTATAAAGAACATTCCAAATGTACTCTTGACTAGATGAACTAGACCTATTTCATCAAGTAAAGTGAAACTTTGGTCACTTTGATTCCTTTAAACTTTCGCGCCAAAATTTCCCGTACTTTTAGATGCATGCTTTGCAAATGCACATATTATATTTAGATCCTTATAACCTCCCAAACACTGGGATGTTACAGTATCTCCCCCTTAACAAGAACTTCATCCCGAAGTTCAACCTCTCTCACCTAAAAATGGTAGAGAGACTTTCTGTAGACTGTTGAATCTTCACAACTATTTTCTTGGGGTGACCTTGGCATGTGTATCCTCTTGTCTTGATTGTTCACCTTCCATTGTCTTGCAAAATAATCTAATACTAAGCCTGTTGCTATGACAATATTGTTTTGTTACTAGGACTTCCTAATGGTCTCACGAAGAACACGTGGTATTTCCACCATATAGTGGATACCAAGTTTCATTCTATGATGAATAGGTATGGTTTCCTATCTCTCACAACTTTCTGAAAAAACATTTGGTACACCCACCAGGCGATGGATAACCAATAAGATTCTTTCGTTACAATGGGTATTGTCTTTGTTTAGGACTCCATTTGGTTCAATCTAATGGTCTCAAGAGGAATACTGCTCAAAGAAGCTTGTACAACATAGTGTTCATTGATTTAGACTCATCTATTTAGTGAAAATATCTTCGAGTTTCCTCGAGTTTCAACTCTTTCCTATAGGTGACTATAACCTATTCCACTGGGTACTTCCTATGGTCCTTCTATATCTTTGGGTTTCAACTTCTACAGGGTGACTCTATGATCAGATTTCTCAACCTCTACCTATTTCCTTCTCGAATATAGCTACTCATGTGATTTTCTTGGCATCACTTGTGGTAGCTCACCATGTGTTGATGAGGTATCTCACCAACTCCAAACAAGATGTGAATGTGGTCCATTCCCATCAGCGGCTTCATTGTCTTCTGCCTTCTTGACTTCCTGGTCTTCCAGAGCTTTTGTGGTTGTATCAATCTGCTGATAACCCGGACCGCTCTCATACTAATCCTATAAAAAACAATCATTATAATTATCATATATTGGAAGCAAAGTATCATCAAAGAAATTTTCCTCCTCAAAACTTGGGGGACTAAAAATATTATATTCATCAAAACCACCCCAAGCTTAGATCTTTCCATAGCATTAGTAGTAATGGTGTTCAAAGAATTCATGCTAATAACATTGCTACTAGCATGCAAATAAAGTTCCGTAGGTTTTTTAATTTTCTCTTCAAACACTTCATGTCCTAACTCAAGATAAAGATTATAAAGATCTTTCATATTTTTATTGTTTTAAGTCTAACTAGTAAAAATAAAAACAAGGAACAAGTAGAAATAAGCCTAACTAGTGAAAACAAGAAACAAAAAGATATAATTGCAGAATCTAAAGGAAATAACTTCGAGCACTCACACCCGAGGATGTGAGTACCTTTTGCCGTACCTCCCTGGCAACGGCGCCAGAAAAGAGCTTGATGTGTACGCACGCTTCTATTCTTGTAGAACGTGTTGAGCCTCCAAGTGCAGAGGTTTGTAGAACAGAAGCAAGTCCAGAACAGACACTTTTATCGAACTCATGGAGGAAGAGGTCAAAGTTATCCCTCTCAAGCAACCCTGCAATTACGATACAAGAAGTCTCTTGTGTCCCCAACACACCTAATACAATTGACAGCTGTATAGGTGCACTAGTTTGGCGAAGCGATGGTGAAATACAAGTAATATGGATGATTATAAGTAGTAATTGCAATCTGAAATAAAAATGGCAGCAAGCAAACATGTAGAGGAACTAGTTATAAACGGTGTTTCAATGCTTAGAAACAAGGCCTAGGGATCATACTTTAACTAGTGAACACTCTCAACAATAATAACATAAGTGAATGCCTAAATATCTCTCTTCACTACGCTACTTCGAACCAATCTCCGGTCGAATAACAAACACCAATCATTGCGTAGGGTTATAAGATCACTCCTTAGAGTTCGCATTTCCCCATCTAGGTAACCCCCACGCTATCACCATGAGACCTAGATGGTTCTAAACAAACACCACAATTTCATAGGGTCATCCAACACAAAATATTAATATCATGCTAAACCACAAGGTGCACACAATGTCACCTTTACACCGTGATCAAAGTGTCTATGGAGATCTCATAACAAAACCACTTTAGTAGCATAACAGATGAAGAGTAACATCTACTTATTCAACTAGATTACAAAGCTCATGATCACATAAAGATCACACCATGGGAGAGAGAGATAAAACACATAGCTACCGGTAGAGCCCTCAGCCCCGGGGGAGAACTACTCCCTCCTCATCATAGGAGATAGCAACATCGATGAAGATGGCAGTGGAGTCGATGGAGATGGCTTCGGGGGCACTTCCCAGTACCGGCAGTGTGCCGAAACAGTCAGTGGAGGTGGCGGAGCTACGAAACTTTTCGTGGAAAAGGGATGATAGTTTTAGGGTTTATGTCTTAGGGGGATATATAGGCGAAAGGACAACTACGGTGGGCGCCCGAGGGGCCCACACCACTAGCCGGCGCGGCCAGGGGGAGCTCGCGCGATCCTATGGTGTGGATGATCTAGCCCCCCCCTCCGGGTCTTTTTTGGACTTCCTTAATGTGTCGGGAATTCTAAGCCTTTTGGCTTTTGTTTCGTCCAATTTCGAGAACATTTCCAGAACAAATTTACTGAAACCAAAAACAGCAGAAAACAGGAACTGGCTCTGTGGCATCTTGTCAATTGGTTAGTCCATGAAAACTCCGGAAAACGAAGGAAATCATGTGAAAACATAAAGGTATTGGATAGAAAACAAGCATGGAGCATCGAAAATTATAGATACATTTGAGACGTATCAGGCCCCACACCATAGGGCGGCCCCCTGGCCACCCACCAACGTTGTCTTCTTGCCTATTTAAGCTCCTCCACGGGTTAACCCTAAAAACCCGAGCCTTTTCCACAAATGCTTTTTCTCTCTAATTTTCCGTATTTTTAGATGCATGCTTTGCAAATGCACATATTATATTTAGATCCTTATAACCTCCCAAACACTGGGATGTTACACTATAGAGGCTATAACATAATGATATAAACTTAATTATAAACTTGGAGATATAATAATAACTTAATATTATTGTCTGTAGGACACATCTCCAACAATTCTATCACGTCGGAACTATCCGACGGATACCCGCTCTCTACTCCGAATTATCCAATGTGAACAACTGACTTTGCCGCCTTAAGTGTGCAACTGCTACGGGTTTGATGATAAATAGACATGATCGGAAAACTCTTTTCCTAATAAATAATCAACATGGGGACCATGGACATCTATATTGGCTCCTACGAGTTATACGAAGAAACTCTGTTGAACCTGTTGGTTATCAAGTATGTTCTTGTTACTTCACGACACTAATCGCTAACTCGAGGTGAGATGAATGACATGATCATGATTAAACTGTTTAATTATTATGTTATGTTATCCTCGATATCCGGTGTGATTCCTTTACTCATTTCTATGTTATAGTATCCCATAATTTACATCATGACTTTGTCCACAGACTTGTTAACATATACTACGACACCGAGTGGATCCTAAGGGCATCTCCAGCCGTTGCGCCCCCCCAGGGCCCAAAACGCCGCTGTTTTGGGGCCGCCGCGGCGCTAAACGGCGCTATTCTGGAACCTGGGGGGCGCGTTTCCTAGTCGCGTCCCGAGCCCAACAATCGGCCCAAACAAACACAATTTCAAAAGAGACGAAATTTTATAGATTTTGTTGAAACTGCGTACATATTCGGCGCGAATTTAAAAATTTAAACTAAAAATCTAAACTACTGCAGCCCGAGGCTGGCGGCGATCGCCTGGCTGTAGTCGCCGCCGTCGTCGTCGTCGTCGTCGCTGGGGGGGGTCGCCGGGGCGCCTGCTTCCACCCTGTCCCTCGTCGCCGCCGCCGCAGTCCCACCTGCTCGCCTCGAGGGCTTGCTGCATCGCCTTCTCGTCGTCGGAGTCCTCGTCGAGAATGATGTAGACATTCTCCTTCGTCGGCGGTGGGGGAGGGACGCGGAGGAGAGCCGCGGCGGCGGCGGCCTCACGCTCGCGCGCCGCCTTGCGCTGCTCGGCTTCAGCCAGCAAGCGGCGCTGAAGGGCGAGTTCAGCCTCCGTGTTGTCGCGCAGGCTCCACCGGGCGGCGGACTCGACGTCGAGCGGCTGCAGCGTGTCCAGAGACAGCTGCTCCGCGACCCTTTGGTCGGGCCATTCGTCCTCGCCTTCGTCGCCGGTGTCCTCCGTCTTGGGCCGAACCACGCGTTGTGGCTCGCCGATGCGGAGCGCGCCGCCGCTGCGCCCGCGGGAGGGCGCTCCGGCGTTCAGAAATAGGGGGGAGGTGGAGAGGGAATGGCCGGCAGAGGAGCTCGACGTCGCAGACGAGGAGGACGCGCCGGACCGCCGCGCCACCCACGGCTGGGCGGCCTCCGGCGGCGGCATCTGGAGACGCGGCTGGTTCCCGCGGTGGATGTGCTGCAGGACCTCGTCGAGGGTCCTTCCGGGGGCGCTCCACCATTGACGGCGCCCGTGCGAGTTGAAACGGCCCTCGACAGGGCCGTTGTCGTTCAGGGACGCCAGCTCCCGGTTGCGGCGCGCCGTCAGCCGATCCCACCAGAACTGATCCACTCCGGCGAGCGGATAGTTCTCGGGGTTCGTCATTCCGGCGCGCATCTCGTGGATGGCGCGACGGAACTCTTGGTCGGAGTTGGGAAGGGGAGGAACGGGGACACCGCCGGCGCTGAGCGCCCAGCGGCTCGCCCCCGCGGCGGAGCTAGGGAGGCGCATGTCCGGCGGGCATGGGTAGCCCGCGCGGTACAGCGCCATCGCCTGTCCCCGGCGCAGGTTGTGGCGTGGGAACCCGTTCGCTGCCGCTCCGTCGGACATTGTCGTGGAAGAAGGGGGAAGAAGGGAGGGGGAGAGCTCGCCGGTGTGAAGAATGGGGGGCGAGGCACGCGGCGGGGGGGTTTTATAGCGCGGCGAGGAGCCGGGCATTTACTGCGCGCGCCCGTCCCCTCGCTGCCGCCCGCCACGCCATTACGCCGGCAGCCTTTGGGCGGGCGCATGCACTGGGCGGCCGCCACGCCATAAACGCCGGCAGCCTTTGACCGCGCGGTAGCCGAGAAGGCGATCACGGGCGGGGGGTTTCTGTTCCCGCGTTTTCCCGGCGCGTCACTGACAGTGCTGGCCCGCACGCGCAGCCGCGCAGTTTCGCCCCCCCAGGCCGAACCCAGCGGGCTGGGTTTGGCCTGGGTGCCGCGGCGCTATTTAGCGCCGAAACGGCGCTATTTGGGCCTCTGGGGGGGTCGAGTGGTGAAGAAGCGGCGCTTTTCGTCGCTTCCGCCGCGAAAAAAACCCCCTGGGGGGCTCTGGGGGGACGGCTGGAGATGCCCTAAATGTATCTCTCTATTATCTAGAAAAGTAGTTCCCGGACTTGTACTATCACAGTGAAATACGTACCTTCGAGATTACCCAGTGATAGCCATTTTGGTCACTCAATTTACGGTGTGATACTTGACTATACCAAAGTAAATTTTCACAATATACCACCGCATATTCTCATGGTCAAAAGAAGCAAACAAAGCAACCATGTTGTGATCATACTATTTACAGAAATGATAAAACCACATCTCTTAATATCTCAACTATTTGGGTCTATCCAGACACAATGTTGAAACAATAATATGCCCTAATTAATATTGACAAACAAAAGTCCATGCCCGGAAAAACATGATCATCAAATATTAATGAGGTTGTCTAAGGGCATCTTTAACAGTTTGTTGGTTAACTTGTTGGTATAATTGGACATGTCATTAACCAACAACACATCTTACAACCACTCCAATGGTTGTATGTAGTTTGACCAATAGGAGGTGAGAGAATGTGCAAGACCTCTCTCTATTCTACCTCGGAGCTTGTGCAAGGGTTGTTGGTTAATCTACATACAACCTCACTCTCTCACCTCATTTATTTTATGCCACATCATTAAAAATCCAATGTGGCAAAATCTACCAACGTCTATCTTACAACTATTGGAGATGCCCTAAGATACAAGACAAAGAGCTAATAGGTGTGTTTATGTTTCTACACGTGTGAACGAGTTTTTCAGTTATACCATAAAAACATAATATATTAGTCATGGGTGAAACGGATTTTTTTTAGAAATGGAGGTTCTACCCTCAGCCTCTGCATCGAAATGATGCACACAGTCGGATTTTATTAAGGATAAAGCAGAAACCACGAGGCCTTACAAGTGAAAACCAAAACCAGTTAAACCTGAAGCCACCAACCTAGCGAAATCTCGCTACCTACAAGCTTGATGAGGGGGGGGGGGTCAACCACAGGGCCGATGCCCTATCAATCCACCGACGCGCATCATCTAAACAACCGAAGGCCTCACCAAGCCGCCCGGCAGCGAGCAAGGGGCACAACCAGTTCGGCCCATCGCAGCGCACACCGACGTACACACTCCAGACGTTGTCGTCGCCGTCTTCCGCTCACCCGCCTTCAGGGGAGATCAAGGCTTTCACTATGCCAGACCTGTCGTCGATGCCGCCAAGACACCAACCAGCACCACCGCCCTGCGCATCGTCCATCGTCCCGCGTCCATCACCGAGACCCCACGGCACCACGCCGCCGAGCCCCGCCGTCGTCGCTGCAGTAGACGAACCATGGGTGAAACAGATGTATTTTATTATCTCTTGGTCATATATCCAAAAGTAACCATATTTTAACTTTGTATTTATGATAGTAAACTCCAAAGTACATAATGTTTATCAATTTTATACTTGAGGACAAGTGTAGATTAAGTATGGGATGCTTATAGGTCTGAAATGTACCTATGAACTTTGTAATTTATTATGTTATTTTCTCATATGTTTACATCATATTACGAGTTTACACCATATAATTGGTGTTTTGTATGGATTTCCCACAATTTTTTTGGGAGGGGGTTATAACTCTCAAAAAACATTGTTTCCCGTATTTTGGACTTTTAAAATCCTCCGGACATTAAATGGACCTATGTTTTTTGCCATGTCATTTTTATGAAAATACAAAATTTAAATAGAACAAGACGAAGTTAGATACAGGAGAGCTCTTTACAGGCCGACCGTGACCACGGATCGTGGCCACGGTTAGCTTTGACCGCGTGGAGCGCGTCTGCGTGGGACCACCTAATCTCTTATCTTCATGTTTCTTCTTCCTCTCTCCTCTTCTGTTCCTTTCGCACATCACGAGCCAGACCAGCACTGAGACTGATTCCTTCGTCTCCCCATTCTCCTCTCCTTCCTGCTCCACGCGACATACGACAACCTGCTCCAGCTCCTCCTATCCTCCCTCCTCGGCGCTCCCTCCTCACCGGAGCACGAGCCGAAAATGGCAACGCCATGGCCCCAAGCTGGAACCGGCGACGCCGCGACGGGGAAGGTTTTGGCGAGCCATGGCCGCGGCGGTGCCGACGTAGGCTCAGAAGAAACTTAACTTGAGGGGGGGGTGCCGGGCCGCCAGTGCCAGAGTAGGAGATAAGGGATTTAGAGGGAAGGCCTGGGGTGGTGGATGACCGGCGGAGGAGGAGATTTGGGCAGGGCGGGGTGACAAGGCGGCTCTCCCACTCCGCCGGCCAGGGGTGGCGGTGGCTGGCGGTTCGGCCGGTGCCAGCAGCGGGGGAGATGGAGGTGGTGGTCGTGGGGTTCGGTGGGGATGCAACGGCGCTCTCCTTCCTCCTCTCCGGCGGTGTGGCGGCAGTGCTTCCTTTCCTTTACTCTCCGGTGGAAGTAGCAAGTGCTCCTCCTCTCCTTTTTCTATTCCAACAAGAAAAGCATCAATGTGCTTGTCGGAAATTCGATCGTCCCCACGGGTGACCGTAAACTAGCAGTGCCGAGTTAAATGACGCTGGAGGCGCTAGATGGGCGACCCCACGACGATGGTACCACCCTTGGACGTAGTGTGGAGGGTATCTGGGCCCTCGATCGCCAAACGGTTTTCATTCTTTCGTGTGACTTTTCGTTATGACCTACTACTTCCGTTCCGCAAAAGAAGCCGTATTTTGTTTGCTTTGACCAATGCTTTGACCAATAATAAGTCTATTTATATATATAATTTTTTGACATATAATTAATATCATTGTATTCCTATTCAAAAGTGCTTCACTATAATTATGAGTTCTATCACATATGTCGCATATTTGCTTTGTTTGACCGAGGTTTTGACCAAAAATTAAGCATTTAATATGCGACATATGTGATGGAACTCATAATTATAGTGAAGCACATTTAAATTTAAATACAATGATATTAATTATATTTTAAAAATTATATATATAAATAGACTTATTATTGGTCAAAGCAAACAAAATATGTTTTCTTTTGCGGAACGGAAGTAGTATAATTCATATGGTTCTTTTTCATGAATAATATGGAAAAGGGAGTGACCCTCTTATTCCTTTAAAGAAAATCTTCGCGGCTGATGTGAAAGATAGACGCAAAATGATTAAGCATGATTATTTTTGCAGGTTGTGCATCATGTAACGTCATACTCAGCCTACAACGGTCAACACTCGGATAGACGCATGCGCTTATTGCTGCACTGACGGGTAGTATTGCGCCAAGGAACTCCACCGCATGCCTTTTAGCTGCTGAGCTGGTTTAAAACAAATCTCAATTCTCTAACAGCACTCATATGCTGAATGGTCTTTCTATTTCTCTAATGATTATTTTTCGATTTTCTGCATATACGGCTGGTAATGCACCACCACTCCACCGTACCTGCCCTAATAATCTATACCTGAATAATCTTCTGCAGTGGTGAAAGCACAGTCCCGGCAGAGAGCAAGGGAGTGAACAAGAACACAAAACAGCTCATCGAGGAGCCAATTCAACAAGACAAGTAAGAAAGTACTCCCTCCGTTCCACAATGTAAGCCTTTTTAGCAAACTAGTTTAGCTTGCGCTTACATCATGGTACGGAGGGAGTAGTAATCAGTTCTGCATGTAACTTGATCTGTGCTTGGACGTCGTCCATGGCCGTTCCCTGGTCAGACTGACGGCTGCGCCGTCGCTATTTTCTTTAATCCCGCTTAGTCCGTGTAGCAAAGTGGAGCATGGGTTTGGGCGCTATGTTTTCTGCTGCACCTTAACACGTCTCAGTCAGACCGAGACCGGCTCGCACGATCCTTGCCTGGCGGCTGGCGCTGATGACTAGATCAAGTCAACTAGCGGCGTCGTGGTTGGATATTAAGCTTTGACGACGGCCAGCACTATAGTAGCTAGCTGCATGCGTGCCCGTGCCCACCACTGCCGGCCGCTGCTGTCTCATCCGTACGTCGTCACACGCTCCCAGTGCTCCGACGGAAAGGCTAGCTAGAGCCATATATAATGCAATGCCTGCACTCATGTGTCGATCCAACAACCGAGCTAGCTTCCAGCAATGGCGCACTCACGGTCACGATCCTCTGCGCGCGACCTCCGCTCCGTCCTCGTTGTTGCCGTGTTCTTGACCGCCGCCGCTTGCGCCGGCGTCGCGGAGGCGCGCTATGGCGGTGGCGCTGGTCAGTGCAGCCCTGTGTCGGCGATCGTGAGCGAGGAGCTGTACTCCTCACTGTTCCGGCACAAGGAGGACGCGGCCTGCCCGGCCAAGGGGTTCTACACCTACGCGTCCTTCATCCGGGCCACCCGGAAGTTCCCCAAGTTCGGTGGCACCGGCGACCTCGTCACGCGCAAGCGCGAGATCGCCGCCTTCTTCGCGCAGATCTCGCACGAGACGACGGGAGGCTGGGCGACCGCGCCGGACGGCCCCTACTCGTGGGGTCTGTGCTTCAAGGAGGAGATCAGCCCACAGAGCAGCTACTGCGACGCCACGAACACGCAGTGGCCGTGCTACCCCGGCAAGTCCTACCACGGCAGAGGGCCCATCCAAATCTCATGGTAAGTACTAAGTCACAAAGTAAATTCAGTTGTCGTAGGTGCAGATGCAGTGGCCTCGGCATGTTAAAATTTGGCCGTTCATAATGACTGCATACGTGTCCATCTCGATCTGAATGTGATTTTTGTATCGGAATGGTCAACAGGAACTACAACTACGGGCCTGCGGGGCAGGCCCTGGGCTTCGATGGCCTGCGGAACCCAGAGCAGGTCGCCAACTGCTCGGACACGGCGTTTCAAACGGCGCTATGGTTCTGGATGACGCCCAGGCAGCCCAAGCCGTCGTGCCACCAGGTGATGGTCGGCGAGTTCTGCCCCAGCACGGCTGACGCTGCCGCGAACCGCACGGCCGGGTTCGGGCTGGTAACCAACATCGTCAACGGTGAGCTCGAGTGCAACATCGCCGATGACGCACGGGTCAACGACCGGATCGGCTTCTACCGGAGGTACTCCCAGGTCCTCGGCATCGACGTCGGCTCCAACCTCGACTGCGCGCACCAGCTGCCATACTCCTGATTACCTTCTTCTGTACTCCGAATGATTTAAAATTATGTCGAATTGGTTTCGTCCGAACCACTAGTTGAGGGTTGAGGCTGAGCTCTTCTTCAAGTGTAGAGTTCTGAGTCGAAACACGCTTCTCTCATGCTGCTCTAAAATATGTAAATTGGCCGTCTCATTGAGTCGACCAAACAAGCAAAGACGTATATACTTTCTTAATTATATGACGATCGCATAACACTTTTTTTTAAAGTTAAATGCACTATAAATAGCAAGCAAACTGTCTATTTAAAAATCTTCCAGACTCAAGTATTTTACTAAGGAAAAGAGTGCGTAATAACTTGCTGCTCAGAGGATGGTTACATCGTTTGCAATTACAGATAGAATAAAATCAGGGGGCTCTTCATGCCACACATCATGGAACTCTCCACACAGTGGCGGAGACAGAAAATTACTAAGCCCCGGGCAACCTTCACTGTATTACATACAGTAGTTCCTACAGTTGCTTAAGAAGCAAGAATACCACGGTCAAGACCCGGGCCAAGGCCAAGCTTGTCTGGGGCCTGGCTCCGCCCCTGTCTCCACACACCCCGTGGCAAACTAATGGGCTACTCTAGTAGCTTCCCTAGGACAATATTTGAAATTACACGTGTGAAGTTGCGACAGAGGAAGCTACATTCCTCGTAAATTGTTGCCACAACCCCTAGGGAATGACCCTCCTTCATACTTTTCAATTACCTCCATGCAGTCAAATTCTATCAGTAATTTGTTGCATCATGCTTCCCCCGCAAGGATAAGACCGTATCCAAGAGCGAGGAGATCAACCCGCAGAGCAGGTACTGCGACACCACGAACACGCGGTGGCCGTGCTACCCCGACAAGTCCTACCACGGCAGAGGGCCCATCAAAATCTCATGGTAAGTACTAAGTCACAGAGTAAATTCAGTTGTCATAGGTGCAGTGCAGATGCAGTGGCCTCGGCATTCTAAAATTTGGCCGTTCATAATGACTGCATACGTGTCCATCTCGATTTGAATATGATTTTTGTATCGGAATGGTCAACGGGAACTACAACTACGGGCATGCGGGGCAGGCCCTGGGCTTCGATGGCCTGCGAAACCCAGAGCAAGTCGCCAACTGCTCGGACACGGCGTTCCAGACGGCGCTATGGTTCTGGATGACGCCCAGGGAGCCCAAGCCGTCGTGCCACCAGGTGATGGTCGGCGAGTGCTGCCCCACCACAGCTGCCGCTGCCGCGAACCGCACGGCCGGGTTCGGGCTGGTAACCAACATCGTCAACGGCGAGCTCGAGTGCAATGTCGCCAATGACGCGCGGGTCAACGACCGGATCGGATTTTACCGGAGGTACTCCCAAGTCCTCGGCATCGACGTCGACTCCAACCTCGACTGCGCGCACCAGCTGCCATACTCCTGAATACCCCTCTTCTGTAATCCGGATGATTTAAAATTATGTCGAATTGGTTTCGTCCGAACCACTAGTTGAGCTCTTGTTCAATTATAGAGTTCTGAGTCGAAACACTTCTCTCATGCTGCTCTAAAATATGTAAATTGGTCGTCTCATGGAGGCGACCAAACAAGCAAAGACGTAGTATATACTCTCTCCATATCAAATTATAACATGTTTTAGCTTTCTCTAAATAAAATGTATTTAGACATGTTTTAGTATGTAGATTTATGTGCATTTTACATTAAAACATATATAGATACATTATCTAGTAACGGGAAAAACATCTTACATTTTGATATGAAGAGAGTACTCTTTTAAATATACGACAGTCGTATAACTCTCTAAACAGAGAAGATATAATTTAATTTAAAAAGGCGAATGGGCTTTGAACTTATCGTTTCCATATATGGTACTTCCACCGGTTTCAATTTACACGGCGTGCGCGTGTCTTTATGTGGTCAATTGCTTAATACAAGTTATATATTGCAAAAATTATATCCTTAGAAACTCATATGTTAGATTTTTTAAATAGTATAAATTTTATGTCATGTAATTTATATTACATTTGGTAAAACTGGTGACCTAAAGCCACGTAAAGGCCGGTATAGGCCTTGTAAGCTAAACCGGAGGAAGTATCATATTTTCTATATTTCTCAGTGGGAATTAATTAAGTACCAGTCAATTGAATTAACTCAATTCTTTGGCGGTCATATGTGGGGGTTAAGATTTGGGCGTCAAAAAAAAAATCTGGGCGTCAAGCTACGGTTCTTTAGCTAACGCACAGTTGACGTGGTTTTATTTTTATTTTTCATGAGGGCTAGTTTCCGTGGTATGCATTGTAGTACATCGGTGTTATGGGTTTTGGCTGGGCCTTTGTTTTTTTTTGTTTATCGACCTAGGCCTATGTGGCCTTTTCTTTTTCTTAACAGACCATTGCTCTTTTCTGTACGTAGTTTGGTTTTGTTACGTGGATGGACATCTTGAGTTCTAAAAAAAAGGACATCTTATAGCTTCTTATACGGGACTGATGACCGAGTTTGTGTTGGACCAAGTGGTATTTCATTTCAATTCAATTCATTTTTTGAGCCACTTAGTTTTTTTTTTCTCACTTGGGATTTTTTTAAAACTTTTTCTTACTTAATTCTAGTGTTGTTGTTCTTGTTTTTTTCCAAGCTATTTGTTGGTTGCAACTTAGGATATTTCTAGTTGCACATCAATTGCAAGTTGGAACTAAGAAATAATATTGTGAACGTGTCATGTTTCGTGATGGCCTGGATGTTAAATATGAGTTTTTCTTTCCTTTTCTTTTTTGAAATGGGGTGGAAAACCCCCCCACTTCTGCATCGATTGATGCACACATTGTTTTATTGTAAATATTCAAAAAGGTATCACTTCATTAAAATCATCATCCAGCAGGATTACTGGAGACATGAATAAACCATCTAGAACTACGCATCTCGTAATCGACTAGTATGCTTCCACGAAGCTCGGCTGAAAAAATCCTGAACGACCATCCGAAGTCGTGAACATCCAATAGCCATAAGTCCTCGATGGTCCTCGTCGGTGACACTATTTTGTAAGTGTATATTCGCACAAAGTATAAATAAAATGTTATAGGGCGGATGTGAGAGTGGAGACATGACAGTATGTATGTAATGTTATAGGGCATCTGTAAAAAACAAAACAGACCATCCAAAACACCCAGAAAAAATGGACTAACAGTGTATCCAAAGCTGTTAAGCTTTTCTGAGGGAATCTGCTTAAGTTGATCGAAAGTTCGAAAACCAGCTCTGAACTGGCTTCCTTTTGGGCATGGTCAAGCATCGTGGTTTCATCCATGGACGTGATTCCAGTTCTTTGCCACGAAACTCAGAGGCGGATCTAGGGAGGGACGAGGGGTGGCCTGGCCACCCCCATGGTTCGGCAACCCCCAAGAAGTTGCAACGGGGCTAGCAGTATGGTGTATATTAAATTTTGTTAATTGTAGTAATTAGTGTAAGACCATTAGGATAGCTCACTTATTTTTCTAAGAGCCCAAAATTTGAACGGGCTAATTAGCCAAGCCCAAGAACATTTCTACCCCACAATGGGTAGACACGAGGAGACTAATTAGAGCGTGCAAAGCCCAGCAATATCTAGTCACCATGGTCAGTCGAGCAATCTGTATATGCATAATTTTGACCTGATTTTTGTCGATCGAGTAGCCGTCTAGGGCATATCAGCGGACATCAGCTGTCCCCATCGTCGAACCGTCGCCCTAATCTTTATGGAGATGTGGGTGCCACCACAACGCCTTGGTAATACGATAGAACCCGGCGGCACGGCCATGCGAGTCCCAACTCTCATATGTCAGATCTAAGGTAAGTTATTGTAAAAACTATTGGTTAACATCGTGTTAGATCGATTATAAAGTATATATACTACTCCCTCCGTATCAAAATATAAGATATTTTAGCATTTTGTAAATATAATGCATCTAGACATGTTTTAGTGTGTAGATTCGTATGCATCTTACACTAAAACATGTCTAGGGACATATTGTCTTGAAAATGCTCAATCATCTTATATTTCGATACGGAGGGAGTAGTTAATTAGTATTTTGCTGACAACTAAATGGAAAATTTTAGTTTACTTGTAAACTAATGAATGTAGACTTTATAATAATTAAAAAAGTGAAAAGTTTGATGGAAGTATGGTGTATTTGTTTTTAACCCATTGTGCCTTAAGAATGAAAATAATAATAAACCACCACCTCAGTTTTGTAAATGTAAATCTAATCGATAGATAATAAGCTAGGATCCTATTTTGGTACTAAATTCACCATAAGCTAAAACCATATATTGATATATTACCGTGTATCTTATTTTACACGCGTGGTTTTGACCGGATGGCCTAGCTCCCCTATGCCCAAATCCTGGATCCGCGACGTGACGAAACTGCCCCCAAACAATCCACTCCTGCCACTACCTGGCCGGCCTTCCGGACTCTTCAAACACTCGGTCCTTTTTTACCCCGGAGACCAAAGATGGTACACACTGGCCATTGGGAGTACCCAGGGAACAAGACGCATCCAGCTGTGCCCAAAAGCCATTCCAGCATCTCATTTTTGGTCCGAAGAAAGGGTACCCCGGAACAGGACGCACGTACCCCGTGCGCTGCATCTGGCCACTGCTCCACCCTCCAACCCGTGGGGTGGCGCGGCCCGTGTATGACGCAGTACGATTTGGGGTCCGTCTGCTGCGACCGAGGATTGGACGGGTCGGCAGCCTTCCACGCTCCCCATGCTGACCACGGGTGACATCGCCGGCAATAATTGCGCTGCCCGTGGCCTGGCCTGCCGGTGCAAAGAGAAGAGATCGCGGCGAGGGCGAGGAGAATCGCCCTAGGGCTTTCGCGCCGCGCAGGCGTAGCCGTTTCCACTTGTGGATCGCATGCATTCGCAGCCAGTTCACTCGTAGGCTTTCGTGCGGCACAGGCCTAGCCGTTTCCAGTTTCGGCCGGCTCTTGGTGCGCCCCAGGGTCAGGATAGATACGACCTCCTTGCTAAAACCAGGTCCGAGTAAATTCGAGCGAGGAGTGGGCACTTTGATGATTCCCCTGCTGCTGCGTCAGGACCGACCGTACGGCTTCCACCGTGACAAAGCAGCCAAAACGAAACAAAGGCTGCACGCGCCGCGACTTTGACCGGGCACGACTAAGAAAATACCACTCGTATCGTAGAGCAGGTTCGGGGTTTTGCGAGGAGAGCGTGTGGAAAGCGACGCCAGCTTTTGCGTGGCTCGCGCACGGCTTCCATCGGCTGGGATTAAGATAGCGTATCCTGTTACTGGAAAGTAACGATTCCTTTTGCCACTTTCAGCTAGCGCAGCTGTGCGAGATCCATGGATGTGGTCATCATCTTTTGGCGAGTAAACTAGTGACAAAAGCAAAAGCGTCACTAGAATAGATAACCACTCAAGTTGTGATCCTGCCAATAGGCGTTATGAGATAAGAGTAGCTAAAATATGCCAGTTGGCTTGCAACTTGTCTTGCCACTTACCAGCCATAACGACTGATTACCACATGTTTTCCCTACTTAATTACCTCTCTTGTTGCTCTTTATATTGCCGGGTTCTGTAACCGATTATTAGACCCTGTTTCGAACTTCTCCGCTCCTCAACTGCGCTCCAAGGAGCGGACGGAGCAGCGCTGAACGGCTCCAACTCCGCAGAATCGGAGGAGCGTGCAAGGTTCCACGGAGTCCTGAAAAGACCCGGAGGGGCCCACACTATAGGGCGACGCGCTTCCTGGCCATGCCATGGGATGGTGTGGCCACCCTGCGATATATTAACCCTAAATATATACCACTTCTTCCCGAGAAACACCCGAGGCCGCCGTCATCGTCATCCCGAGATCGGGAGGGTTCTGGAGCTCTCCCCGGCACCCTGTCGGGATGGGAATTCATCACCGGAGGGGTCTACACCACCATGTCCTCCTCCGAAGTGATGCGTGAGTAGTTCATCCCTGAACTACGGGTCCATAGCAGTAGCTAGATGGTTGTTCTCTCCACTTTTGCATTTGCTCTTTTACGATGTAAAATGGATTTCTTTGCTTCAAGAAACATCAGTGGTTGTAACTAATGTTGAAAAATATCAATAGCACTTGGCCCTTACAGAACCCATGAATTTTTTATTGTTGCACTAACTCTCTAATGCGAATTACTCTTTGAGTGTGGTGTGAAGGAAGTTTTCAAGGGTCAAGAGAAGAGGGTGATATAATGTGATTAAGAAGAGTGCAAGGTCAAAGCTTGGGGATGCCCCCGTGGTTCATCCCAGAAAATTCTAAAAAGACTGAAGCGTCTAAGCTTGGGGGGATGTCCAAGGCATCCCCTTCTTCATCAACAATTTATCAGGTCACTTCTAGTGAAACTATATTTTTATTCGGTCACATCAGATGAAGTTTACTTGGAGCGTCTGTTTGTTTTCCTTTGTTTCTCATTTGTTTTCCTTTGTTTTCCTTTCTGCAATAATATAGTTAGATCTTAGCATTCTTTGTTTGGGAGAGGGACACCCTCTGCTTTTTAGTTTGAATACTTGTTATGCTAGTATTCTTAGTTTTTCTTCTAGTTGCTGCAAAAAATTCTTGTTTAGCTCTCGTTTTCATTGCATCTCTTATTCAGAGCTGTTAGTTTTAGTAGTGTTATGTGAGTCCTTTCATGTTTGCTTGCTGTAGCATTTAGAGAGTGTCGTGGTGGTATCACGGCGGATGCCATAGGATGGCTAAAGTGTTGGGGCCGATGGACGCTGGAGGTATCCGGGGAGGGAACGCACGGCGAGTAGCCGCGCGTAAGGTATCTCAAGCACTGCAAACAACCAGATCTACCCAGTTTCAGGGCCCTCGTGTGGAGGTAACACCCCTACTCCTGCCTCTCTCTCTATATGAGTGATCTCCGAGTAGCCACAGTACAAAATATGTCTCTTGGCCGAGTAGCCACTCGGTTGTTCTCTCTAGCTCTAGTGTTGTCTCTTGTAATAAATGCGAAGTGAAGCAACGTCCCTCGCGCAGGAGGGGGCAGGGCACCTTATATACTGGTGCCCAGCCGAATAAAGAAAGACTATAAGGTACACTTGATGGGACATGCCCACTGCAGAACAGAGCACGCCTCCGGCTTCTCGCTGACGCGGGTGCGGGAAGTCGTCGCGCCGTTCGGGAGATGGGACCTGTCCACCTTGTCAGTGAGGTAGGGTAGGCCCCTAGACCTGTCATGTCCCCTCTGTCAGTGACAGGACTTGACAGGCGCCTACCACACTGTAGCCACGCCGTAGCACGGATAATCACGCGCTCCGTAAGTTGAACCACACGCCGGTACGGACGCAGGATACGCGGGATCCCTTGTCAGAACGGCTCCATTGACTTCTTGCCCGAGTAGGAACGCAGTCCATCTACTCGGACCACTTGACCGCTACCCGGACGAATATAACTTGCTCAATATCTTCTCTTGATCTTCCATACTTACGACCGGATAGAGACTACCGGGTAGCCACCAACCCGGCCAATAGTACACTGATCTTTACCTTTTACCACTTGCCTTACCCCTACTCGGGGGTAACCCCCCGACATTAGTCCCCGAAGCTGGTAGAGTCCTGCGAATTTGTTCACTGGGCCCTGCCAGCTTAAACCAAATTGTCTTCTCGAATCAGTAAAACCGAGTTGCACTCCAACTTGAACCAGCAACTCCTTCTCGAATCTTTTCAACTGTGGTTGCGAGATAGCCTTCCTGGTAGCTGAGTAGAGCAATCTCTCTTCTGAGCTGCCGAGTAAATTAACTTAGTGAAATTTCGAACGCGATCCCGCTGGATCGGACCAAATCCACCTCTCCGTGTCGCTACTGGGCACGTGTCGCACCCCTGTGCCCCCGACGCCTCGGTGCCAGGGACACGGCAGGCCACGCGCCAGTCTTTGCAACCTGGGCCCACGGCCCGTTAGGTCATGTCAACCGTACTCGAGAGCCCACGATCCGGACGTGGGATTAACTGCGCCCGTTACGCGCGCGTTTTGCGCTGTGTGCGTTTCTAACGGTCGCTTAACCCACGCCGCACGATCATTGCCCACGATCAATGCCACGATCAATCCACCGGTAAAAACAACTCGAGGGGGAGAGATAAATACCCCCGCGACGTTCCCTTCTCCTCTTTCCCGTTCTTCCCAATCTCACGCCCCCTCGCCTCTCCGCCGCCATCGAGCACACCGCCACCGCAAGCACTCGCTGCGCCGCTGCTCCACGCACCGCGAGAGAAACAGAGAGAAGCGCCTCCGCTCAACTCTGTTGATTCCGATCTCCCACGAGCACTTCTGCCTCCATGGCTCCGCACGGAGACGAGGATGCTGCCGCCCGAGCCGGCTGGGAGGGCTCGGACGTCACCGCCGAGGACTGCCAGTGGCTTGTCAACACGCGCTGCATCCCTCCCGGCGTCGTCTGCAGGCATCCAGGTACCGAGATCATCTCGAAACCCGACAAGGACGAGTACGTCGTCTTTCTCTCCCATTTCAAACGTGGCTTCGGCCTTCCCATCTCCGATTTTCTTTCCGAGTTCCTCAACCACTTCGGCCTCCAGCCGCATCACCTTCCACCAAACTCCATCCTCATGCTATCCATACACGCCGTCGTGTGCGAGGCCTTCTTAGGTGTCTACCCGACAATCCACACATGGGAAAGATACTTTTTCTTTCGCAAACAGAGTGTTCCCGATCCTGGGAACACCGAGAACGCTCGCGTGATGACCCAAACGGGTAGCGCCATGATGTTGCAGCGCAAGGCCGGGCACCACCCGAGGGTCAAAGGATTGGAAACCGTGCGCAAGTGGCAGCGCGGTTTCCTATATGTGAAGAATGTTGCTGCCGAAGAGGGGAAGCCTATCGAAGACCGGATAGGGCTCCCAAAATTCAAGAATGCACTGCCCACCGGGCAGCACTGGGGCTACAACCCCAAGAAGACCATCCAGGACGTCCTCCAGGTTGAGCGACGCCTGACCGAGTTGATCTCGGAAGGGTTTCTTCAGGACGATCCCATCGCGTGCTGGATATCATGCCGGGTACTCCTGCTCCAGCACCGGTCACACAAGATGTGCCACATGGGAGGACCCGGTGACTGCACAAGAACAACGACGTTCGAGCTCAGCAAGGCTTAGGTGGCTATCTGGGCCAGGTCCATCATGCAGACCTCGCTCTCTGATAACTGGGCGTACGGCTTCGTGCCGTATAGCCGCCTCAAGCCCATTGAACAGGTTAGCGTTCTGTGCTTTGTGTTTGCACCTTGATACCGAATAGGTAGTCTCTCAGCTTTGTATGCTTAATCTTTGCATGTTGCACCGAGTAGGTCATCACACTTATCCTTTTGGCTCTATATGCTTTGTGTTTGCATGCCGTGCCGGGTAGGATTACTCAGCCTAATATGCTTCGTGTTTGCATGTTGTCCCGAGTAGAAATCCTTAGCTGAATATGCTTTGTGTTTGCATGATATCCCGAGTAGAAATCCTTAGCTGAATATGCTTTGTGTTTGCATTCTATCCCGAGTAGAAATCCTTAGCTGAATTTGCTTTGTGTTTGCATGCTATCCCGAGTAGAAATCCTTAGCCGAGAACCCAACTCACTGTGCTTCATGTTTGCCTCAACAACACATCGATCGCCAGCTAGAAGAAGACAATGAGATCTTCGAGGCCAACTGGTCCAAGGACCGAGAAGAGGACGATGCGACCGCCTACGACACCCAAGACACCCTTTGCATCCCTCACGTCAATCAGCCTGGTAAGTCCCGAGTTGATGCGTCTATTCGGGATTGGTCCGAAGATGACGAAGGTGATTGAGTTCACCTCTCTGCTTGCTAGCAATCTGCTTTACCTCTCTTTCCTTGCTTGTTGTAATTCCCTTCTTCCTCTACTCTGCAGAGGACCCTGAGCTGGATGACGAGGATGAGCCCCTGGAGGTTAATCCTCTATCCATGGCCGCTCCCAATACTCGGAAGAGGGTGGGTAGCGGTGCCCAGGAACCCCCCCTCCAAGAGACCCAAGAAGAAAGGCGGTCCCAAGGCCCTCGCTTCCCGCAAGAGGACATCCCCTACTAGCAAAGGGTAAGTGTTTCTCCGAGTAGAACTGTGATTTGTTGCCGCTTCCTTTTCTCCCTCTTTCTGGTTCCTTTCTGAACTTGTTTCTTCTTCCAGCGCCCCTCTCAACGCGGATGCTGCTGCGGCCGCTCCTCGCCCCAAGAGAAAGACAGTTGTGCCCCGAGAGAAACTCGTAGAGCTCTCGGACGACGATGAAGACCAGGACCAGCAGGATAGGACGCGTGCGTCCTCCCCTGTTGATGAAGAAAGAGATCTCGGCGCTGAGAGCACTGGCGCCGGGGAAGACACCGATCCCCTCCTCGAGCAGCAGCAACCTGACGCGCAGCAAACTGCCCAGGATGCTGCCAACGACGAGATGCCACCATCTCCCCCAGCTGCATCAGCTGGGGAAAACACTAAAGACGCTGCCGGGCAGCAAGACGATGCCGCCCTGGAGCGGCCAGACGCCACTCCTGAGCAGCAGCAAGACCTCCTCGCTGCTGAACAAGACGATCCCGCGGCCGGGCCGCGTGTAGAAGACAATGTAGACACAAGGCCAGACCCCGCTGCAGAGCAGCGGGTAGAAGAAGACGTGGTGGATCTCACCCATCAAGACCAAGTGCAGCCAGATGCTGCACCGGGTAGCCGGCCACCAGTGCCGCCAACTCAATAGGTGACTCCACCTCGTGCACCAACTCCCCCACCAACTCAATCAGCACCGACACCTCCTCAGCCAACTCCCCAAGCGCCACCAACTGCTTCTCGGCCAGACCCTACTCCTAGCACCAGGAAGATCATTAAGTCTGGAACTGAGCCCACCCGACATCAGACAAGGCGCAACGCCTCGCAAGCCGGGCAGCAGATGCCCCCCAAGCCGCAGGGCAAGCCTTCCGGGAAGCAGGTGAAGAGCACCCAGCTTACACTTGTTCCCTCTAGCTCAAAGACCAACCCGACTGCCTCCGGGGTTACCATTGTCCCTGACGAGAAGCAGAGCGCTACCTTCCCCGGGTACATGATGACTCTGTCGCAGCAGCACAAGATCCCGCTATCCAAGGGAGAGAAGCGACTAGCCGTTCTGAAAGAAGGCCAAGTTGTGGGAACCACTAAGTCCAAGGGAAAGAAGGCAGCTACTCCTGAGCTCTTTTCGCGCGGCGAAGAAGATGACGAAATTGAAGGAGAAGGCCTCACTGCCATCCTGGACCGAGTCGGCTTCGTCGATCGGGCCTGGAATAGCCAGGCACATGGCAACCCCAAATGGAATGGTATGGAGCTGGGCGAGATCGACCACTACCGCCTCGAATGGAACAAAGTTGATGTTGGTTCTGTCGCTATGACGGTTGCCAGCCCTGCCTGCACCCTTGCCGGGAAGCTCTTTGTTATGCGCAAGAACATTGAGGACATTGAGCAGGGCTACGCGGTAAGTGTTTTTTCTTCATCTTGCATTCTCCGAGTTGCCAGTTTCTTCTTTCTCTTCTCGTTTTCTCTGTTCCTCTTTTCCTCTTAGTCATTCCCCCAGTCCCAGAGATTCGGGTCGAGTAGTTGAAGACTCAACCGAGTTGACATCTACTCGGGCCAAATCTCCCGAAAGACTTACACTTTTTTTTATTCTTCTCTACAGGATAGCGTCCAGAAGAGGACTAGGTTTTTCCGTCGGGTGCTCTGGAACCACCGCATCGCTAAGGATAGTATCGCGGCTCTTGAAGCCGACAAGAAAGATAGCGAGGCGATGGAAAAGATGACCCTGGACCGCACCCTCCAGATCTCAGAAGTTGAAGGTAAGCTTTCAGCATCTCGGTTTGTGCGTTTTGTGTTTACGCCCGTGTTTGCTTTTTGCTTCATCTTATTTTACTCTGCAGGCAAGCTCAAGGACTTTATGGACAGACACCGGGACTGCGAGGTTTTTGCTGCCTCTGCCCAAAGCAAGATCCAAACTCTGGAAGGTGGGCCTTTTTCCCTCTTCTCGGCAATTATGTCTTTTCACTTATCTGGTTACTCTGCTCACGATGTTGTTCTTCTCGCAGAAGAGTATAAAAACTTCCGGGAGCAACACCTGAACTGCCTTATGCCTGCTGAGGTGCAGCAGTAGTTGGAAACCCGAGAAGTAGAGATTGAGAAGGAGCGTGATGTCGAGAGGGCGGAAAACGAGAAGCTCCATCTCGAACTCCAAGCCGCACTCCAAACCGCCATCAATCATGTTGACGAGAAGAATAAAATCGAGACGACTGCCAAGGCCGAGAAGAAAGCCCTCGAGATGGAGATCTCATTGCTGAAGGAACATAACCGGCTTATCGTTACTCAGATCACGGAATCTCGTCGCATCGAAGACAGGCACATCTCGGACGAGAATGACTGGAAGATCAAGCTGGGAGCGCTACTCGTGGACCTAGAATGTGAGTTCCCTTTACTATGCATTCAGCTTGGTTTTCTCTTCTCTGCCTTCTCCTACTTGGTTTTGCTTCTTCTCGGTCTCTGTTTCTGATTTTCACTAGTTCCTTATTTAGACATTTTCCCGGAACTCCGCTCTGCTGGTGTGCCAGCTATGGATAAAGCAAGGCAACTCAGAGCTGCATCTGGTATGCCTATTGACAACACTTCCACAATCAACGACCATCTCCTCAACATCAAAACGCAGATCCGCTCCCTCAAGGGCCTGGGCACCTCCATGGTGTCCACTGGATTCAAATTGCGCAAGTTATTATGGCCTGAGAAGGAGGTGCCTGAAACCTTCAGCGAAATTGCCGAGCACCTGGATGGAGTCAAGGCCGAGCTCAAGAAGTGGCGCACCTCCGTAGCTCGGGCAGGAGCTGACGAGTTGCTGCACTTCATCATCAGTTGGTACGAGAATCTGAATCTCGACAGGATCCGCACACGCCGGGAAGATTCCAAATGGACCAAGGAACCAGATTGCATTGCTCGCCGCAAGGAGATAGCCGATGAGATTGCATCCTACGCCGACACGGGCGTCTACATCGACGGCCTCCCCGAGCCGGACACCGATCCAGAAGACGATGATGAAGAGGACGATGAGGATGATGATGCCGAGTCTGAAGATGACGACGCCAAGAGAGCAGCCGAGAAGGGGAAGGCCAAGGTGATTGAGGGGACCAAGCAGTTGGTCAACACGGAGGAGTCCGAGTTGGCCACCAACGTCGAGGCCGAGCAGTCGCAACTCATCGCTCATGAGACCACCATCACCACCGAGATGGTGATCGAGGGGCCAGCTCCCGAGCCGGGCGCGCCTGGTGCTGCGCCAACTGGTGGCAACCCGCTGCCCAGGACCCAGTCTACCGCGTCCACTTCAGCAACAGATCCAATCTCGGTGGCTACAGCAACTTCTGAGCCCACTGCCTCTGCCACCACCGACGCGGACAACACCGCCGCTGTTGAGTAACTCCTGCAAGCTTTACCTCAAAACATTTATTAGATCCCCGGGATGCCGGGTGCAGATGTAACTGAAACCTTTATGCCTTGTTGCTACTCAGTTTTTATTTCAGTTGATGTTTTAGCAACTCTGGCTTAATGCCGGGTTGCGTTAATATGCAAGTCCCCGAGTTGCATTTTTTATCCACTCTCTCTTTTCGTCTCAGCTCTTACCTGCCACTTGTGCCTTTTTTGGTAGTCGAGTCACAAGATTTCAAAGTTTGAGTTTCAAATACATAGCCACTTAGAAAAATTCATTGTAACGCTACCCACCACTTAGCCGAAAAAAAGACAACAAAAAACAGAGAAGAACACCCTACTCGGTTGCTACACCTCTCTTCTCCTTAGCAATTTTTCGTGTGCTCATTGACCTTTGGCTTGTTCTCTTGCTTGCCATGAAGCCGGGTTGCGGACAGCAGCAGAGTCGAAGAGTTGGCCCTTAGGTTTAAACACATTACTAGATATGCTTATGAAATTCTAAGTAGAGCAACCGAGTAGACAAAGTATAACAGAGTAGAACAACGCAGAACAAATTTGGACAAGGGTAGTCCCCGAGTTTGAATTCGGAGTGCCTACTAGAATTTTAACTCGGTTGAGGAGATACATACAACTTTCTGCTCATGAATGAAAACGGCGGAGTAGAGCTACATTCCAGGGGCGCTTAGATTCCTCTCTAGCTCTATCCGGCCTATTCTTCTGGGGTGCCTGTGCATCAACTAGATAGTAGGCATCATTGTGCAGAGCCTTGCTCACAATGAAAGGCCCTTCCCACGGAGGGGACAGTTTGTGCATCCCGGCCGTGCGTTGCACGAGCCTAAGGACCATGTCTCCTTTTCAGAGAACCATTGGGTTCACTTTTCGGCTGTGATAACGCCTCAAGTTTTGCTGGTAGACAGCTGATTGTGACAGAGTTAACTCTCTTGCTTCTTCTAGCAGGTCAACGTCATTTTCTCGAGCTTCTCTCGCCTCCGCCTCAGTGTAGAGGGTTCCTCGGGGCGAGTCATGCTCTAGGTCAGTGGGCAACACGGCCTCAGCTCCATATACCAGGAAGAATGGTGTGTATCCGGTTGATCGGTTAGGGGTAGTCCTTAGACTCCACAACACCGTTGGCAACTCGTCCAGCCAACACCCAGGTGTTTTCAGCAATGGCTCCATCAGCCTTGGCTTTATGCCTGATAGCACCATGCCATTTTCTCTTTGAACTTGCCCATTGGAGGCCGGATGCGCAACAAATGCAACATCTAGTTAGAGACACTATCTTCCATATATTTTGCATAAGGAGGCAATTTAATAGCATCAGTTAAAGGAATTTGCAAGAATAAAGGTTTCATCCATTCACAAAACTTGTTGTAATGTTCTTCTTCATTTGATTTGTGTTTCTTATTAGGATAAGGCATTGGTTTTTGTATCCAAGGTTCTCTCTCATTATCATGTTTATTAGCAACAAAATCTTCCTTAGTGTACTTTGTATTTTTAGTTTGCTTTTCAGGTTCCTCTTCAATTTCTTCTTTATCAGAAGCATTATTCTCTTCATTACCACTTTCAGTTTCAGCATCAGAGATAGATATACTATTAGGATCTTTAGCAAGTTCAGAGGATTCTATAGCAGTTTTATGTTTCTTCTTCTTTTTCTTCTTAGTATGAATAACATTATCATTAGTTTGCTGAGAATCTTGTTCAGTTCTTTTAGGATGTTCCTCAGGATATAAAGGATCTTGTGTACCAATACCACTTCTAGTTCTTATTTCATAAGCATGTTTTTTGTTTAGAAGCATTAACTAGCAAATCTTTTTGTACTTTAGCAAGTTGATCAATTTGAGTTTGAACCATTTGAAAATGTTTAACAATCGTTTTAACATCATTAGAGGTTCTTTCTATAATACCCTGCAAATTATCAATAGCTCTAGAGTTTTCCATTAGGTGATTTTGCACTCTCATATTAAAATTATCTTGCTTAATAACATAATTATCAAATTCATCTAAACATTGATCAGGATGTTTATTATAGGAAATATCTCTACTATCAAAATGTTGGAGAGAGTGTACCTCAATGGTGGATGAGTGAGGGATTGGCTTACATAATTCTTCTATAGGTACGGATGGCAATGGGTACCCGATACCCGCAAACCCGACGGGTACCCGCCGTAAATGGGGAGGGTTTGGTATAAGAAAAAAACCCGCGGGTCTGCTTATCGGGTGAATTCTGTACCCATCGGGTCTAGCGGGGGCGGGTATGGGGGTTCCAAACCCATACCCTTTAACCCTCATACCCGTGGGACCCCACATGTCAGTGTAATTTCAGCCCAAAGGCCCACATGGCATTGCACATAGGGAGGATTGGAGGAAACCCTAAAAATCTACTCCCGTGACCCCCCACTCCTCCTCTCCTCCCAGTATCGCTCATCCAGCCGCCAGCCCGCCACTCTCCCGTTCCCGTACGCAGCGCACCTACGAGTCCCCTCCCCGACCCCTAGATCCCGAGTTCCCGAGGCCCCAATCCACCCAACCGCCGGTCGGCCGGTGTGCTGCGCCGTCGCTGCGCCCTCCCGGCGGCGTGCCCTCATGGTCTCTCACCCTCCGCCTCTCCTCTGCGCCCCCGTGTAGGCAGTCCATCTCGAGCAACCGGAGTAGACCATGGCATCCGTGGAGATGAGCGACGGCGACTCCTTCGAGGGCCCGGTTGACCTCGAGCAACCGGAGGTGCAGTCCATCCCCGCTCCTCCGCCGCCTGTTGACCTCGAGCAACCGGAGGCGACGGCACAGATACCGCCGGCGGGAAGCGGAGGGCGGATGGCCTTTTTGCTAGGGATGAAGCCGGCGCCGTCGAGCTCGAAGGGAGGCAGCGCACGCGAGGGTTTGCCGCCGGTTGGGGCCACTGGGAGGTGCCGGAAGATGGCCTTGTTGCATGGCATTGAGCCAATCTCTTATGAATGCAATGAGAAGGTTGATGCTGTTGTTGCTAATCTCCACAAATTGATCAAAGAGTATGAAGTGGAAGAAGATAAAAAAAAGCCGGCTGCAGATTCTTTGTCTTCAATGCCTACTCCTGCCATTATGTCTTTCTTTCATGACATTGTAGCACAACAAAGGCCCGCAATGGCTAGAGTTCAAGGTGAGATAGAGCATTATTTGGCTGATGACTTGGTACCATATGTTGACAAATTTGATGTGTTGGAATGGTGGAAAGTGGCTGGTAGAAGGTACCCAACACTAAGGAAGCTAGCAAGAGATATATTTGCTATTCCTGTCACAACGGTTGCTTCGGAATCTGCATTTAGTATGAGTGGTAGGATAGTAAATGATCATAGGAGCCGCCTCACTTCTAAAATGCTTGAGGTATTGATGTGCTATCAGAATTGGCTTAGAAACAAATACAAAGGTGAGTAAGATGATGCATTTTATATCATTGATTTCTTATGTTCTTAGTTATGCTTGTGAGCAAATGATTCAAATTTTGTTTCTTACAGATGCTCACATGGGTGAAGGAAGCTTCTGGACTTGTCTTCAAGACACACAAGAAGAGAATGAGGTTTATTTGTACTCATGCATTTTGGTTTGTATCATATTTTTTGATTGCATAGCTCTAAATTTATAACTTACATGCTTGTCAATTTTATTGTAACTAGGACGCGGTATGACATCCATGTGAGACATCCTTGCTGCAACATGCTAGAGTTGGAGCTTCGAGGCTTCAAGTTTGATGGAGTTGGACTTCACGTTCTTTGTCTTTGATCAAAAATGTTGTCATGAACTTGTTTGTTGTTGAACATGTATGCATTCAGTGAACTATTTGGTGCTAAACTTGTATAATTGGTGCTGAAACCTGTTATTTGCTATCAGTTTGTTGTTGGATTGCTGGTATTTAATATCAGATTGTTGCTGTCAGATTGCTGGTATTTACTATAATATTGTTGCTGTCAGTTTTACTGCTATTTGCTGTCATTTTGATGCTGAAACAAGCAAAATCCTGTCATTTTTTTTGCTGTCATTTTATTGCTGAAACAAGCAAATTCCTGTCATTTTCTTATTGTTATTTGCTGTCTTATTTACCGCAGCAGAATATTGGCGGGTACCCGGCGGGGGGCGGGTATGGTAAAATTCTATACCCGCCGGCGGGTATGGGGGCGGGTGACGGGGGCGGGGTAAAGGGGCGGGTGAGGGTATGGGGGTGCCAAACCCGCACCCGAACCCGGCGGGTGCCATCCGTATCTATAGGTGGAAGATTCTTCACATCTTCAAATTTAATACCCCTCTCTTTAAGAGATTTCTTGGCTTCTCTCATCACTTTATCATTTAATTCAATCATTCCCCTCTTCTTGGGTGTTGGTGTTGGTGTTGATACTGGAGTAGGGGTCGGATCAGGCTCAACCATAGGCCAATCATCATGATTTTGGCTTATTTTAGCCATTAATTCCTCAACTTCATCTGGAGTTCTTTGCCTGAAAACACAACCAGCACAACTATCCAGGTATGTCATAGATTCAACAGTTAGTCCATTATAGAATATATCAAGAAGTTCATTATTTTCTATCTTATGCCTAGGTGTAGCCCTAACTAAAGAACGGAACCTTGCCCAAGATACATGCAATTTCTCTCCTTCCAATTGCTTGAAATTAAATATATTTTGTAAAGCAGCATGTTGAGCACTAGCAGGAAAATATTTCTGAAAGAAAGCATTAATCAAACCAATAGGACTATCAATAGATCCCGTAGACAAATTAGTAAACCAAGTTTTAGCTTCATCTTTTAATGAGAAAGGGAATATTTTAGCAACAAAGTATCTACGTTTCTTAAGATCATCAGAGAATAAACTACTCAAAGAGGAGAGCTCATTCATATGTTTCATAGCACTTTCATTTTCAGTACCACAAAAAGGTTCTTTTTCGACAATAGATATATAAGATAAATCAAGAGAGAAATCATAATCCTTATCCCTAATATTAATGGGAGAAGTGGCAAACTTAGCATCAGGAGATAATTTATATTTAACAGCACAACTTTCAATAAGACTTATAACAACATCTCTATCCTTCATAGCATGTATTTCATCAATAAGATCATCATTAAGTTCAATACAGGAATCATAAAAATCATCACTAGGATTCTCTCTAAGCTCAGGTGAAACAACTGGAGTAACTGGATTTTTATCACGAGTTTCAGTGTTTGCAATATTTTTAGCTTTAGAAATAGTAGCATCTAAGAAAGGACCGAGAGAAACACTCTCATCAAGAACAGTAGAAGCATCATCAAAAGTATCAGAAGTATTTTCAGATTCAGCAGAAGTAGCACGTGTAGCATGTGTATGTGGTGGTGTAAGCAGGTTACTCATAACAGACGGTGAATCGAGAGCAACAAAGGCGTTTAGAGTTGTACCTCTTCTTGTAGTGGATGGTAATATAGGAAACTTTCCATTAGGAGTCTTACCCATGATGAATGATTGGAAGTAGATAATGTACTCTCCGGTGAGCTCGCAAATAAAGCTATGCTCCCCGGCAACAGCGCCAGAAAATAGTCTTGATAACCCAGAAGTATAGGGGATCGCAACAGTCTTCGAGGGAAGTAAAACCCAAATTTATTGATCCGACACAAGGGGAGCCAAAGAATATTTGTGAGCCTTAACAAGTGAGCTATCAATTCACCTGCACCTGAAAGTGGACTTGCTCGCAGTGGTTTATCAGTAGTAACAGTTTTATAGTAGCAACAGTAGTGAAATAATAGCAGTAGTGAAATGAGAACATCAGTAATAGTGTTTGAAGTAAACAGCGGGATTAAATACTGTAGGCATAGGGATAGATGAACGGACGTTGCATGGATAAGATAGTTCATATAATAATCAAGACATGGGCATTGCAGATGAATAAGATAAAGCATCCAAGCACTAAGTAACCATAGGGATGTGTTCCGTAAATAGTCGTACGTGCTCGCAATGAGAACTTGCACAACATCTTTTGTCCTACCAGCCCGTTTTCAGCGGGGCCTCAAGGGAACTACTGGTACTGGTAATTAAGGTGTTCCTTTTAATAGAATACCGGAGCAAAGCATTAACACTCCATGAACACATGTGATCCTCACATCACAGCCATCCCCTCCGGTTGTCCCAATTTCTGTCACTTCGGGGCCTCGGTTTCCGGACAACGATATGTGTAAACAACTTTCAGGTATGATCAAGAAACAATAATTATCATCTTGATTCAATAACATGTTCAGATCTGAGATCATGGCACTCGAGCCCAAAGTAACAAGCATTAAGCATAACAAGTTGCAACAATGTCAATAGCACTAATAGAGGATACTAAGCACTATGCCCTAACAATCACAACATTATTACTTGAACAATCTCATCCAATCCCTACCATCCCCTTCAGCCTACAGCGGGGGAATTACTCACACATGGATGGGGGAAGCATGGATGGTCGATGGAGAGGCGTTGGTGATGACGATGGCGATGATCTCCTCCAATTCCCCTTCCCGGCAGGGTGCCCGAACGGAGTTTTTGAACCCCGAAAAAGGATTCGCGATGGCGGCGGAGCTACAGACTTCTTTCTGGAAAACGATCGAACCCCCTCGGGGTTTTAGGCTTCGGGGCATATGTAGTCGAAAGGGGAGTCCGAGGGGGTGCCTGAGATGGGCTCACCATGCCCAGGCGCTGGCCCACCTTGGTCGCGCCTCGGGGTGGTGAGGGCACCCCCTTGCCCCTCTATAACTCATCTTCTGGCTCCGGGAGTCTTCGGGTAAAATATGGACTTTCCCTTCGTTTCCGGGTATTTTCCTATAAGTTGATTTTCTGCGCAAAAACGAGACACCAAAGTAATTCTGCTGAAAACAACGTTAATCTGTGTTAGTTGCATTCAAAACACACAAGTTTAGAGGGAAAACATCAGAAAAGTGTTCGGAAAAGTAGATACGTTTTTAACGTATCATCTCCTATGATGAGGAGGGAGTAGTTCTCCCACGGGGCCGAGGGCTCTACCGGTAGCTATGTGTTTCATCTCTCTCTCCCATGGTGTGATCTTTATGTGATCATGAGCTTTGTAATCTAGTTGAATAAGTAGATGTCACTCTTTATCTGTTATGCTACTTGAGTGATTTTGTTATGAGATCTCCGTAAACACTTTGATCACGGTGTAATGGTGATAGTGTGTGCACCGTATGGTTTAGCATGATATTTATATCTTGTGTTGGATGAACATATGGAATTGTGGTGTTTGTCTAGTACCTTCTAGGGTGCTCATAGTGACAGCGTGGGGTTAACCAGACATGGGAATGCGACTTTGAGAAGTGCTTTTTGCAGTCCTATGCAATGAATTGGTGTTTGTTATTCAATCGGAGAGTGGTTCGTTGTAGCATAGTGAAGAGATGATATTTATGCATTCAGTTATGTTATCATTGTTGAGAGTGTCCACTAGTGAAAGTAGGATCCCTATGCCTTGTTTCTAAGCATTGAAACATCGTTTTCAACCAGTTCTGCTACATATTTGCTTGCTGCCATTTTTATTTCAGATTGCTATTATCACTTATATTCATCCATAGCACTTGTATTTTACTCTCTCTTTGCCGAACTAGTGCACCTATACAACTTACAACTGTATTAGGTGTGTTGGGGACACAAGAGACTTCTTGTATCGTAGTTGCAGGGTTGCTTGAGAGGGATACCTTTGACCTCTTCCTCCTTGAGTTTCATAAACCTTGGGTAATCCATTTAAGGGAAACTTGCTGTTGTTCTACAAACCTCTGCACTTGGAGGCCCAACACTGTCTACAAGAATAGAAGTGTGCGTAGACATCAGGGGGCGCGCCGTCCTATGGTGTGCCCCCCCTGTGGCCCCCCTCCGGGCCTCTTCGGGACTCCGTGAAACCTTCGGAAATTCTAAGACTTCCGGGCTTCGAATTTTCCAATTCCGAGAATATTTCCAGAACAACTTTTCTGAAACTAAAAACAACAGAAAACAAGGAACTAGCCCTGTGGTATCTTGTCAATAGGTTAGTCCCGGGAAATCAATAAAATGACATAAAGTGTAAGGAAAACATGTAGCATAAGGCATGAAATCAACATGGAAGATCAGAAATTATTGATACGTTTATGACGTATCAATCCATTCCCCCTTTGGTCCGCGCCTTGGCCACCACCACGATTAGCCATGGCGGCGAGCTTGCTTTCAGATAGCCTCAAGCCTCCGTCGACGTTCTTCCAGGTAAACCCTGGCAGTCTCCTGGGACTGCAGCCAATTGGGAGTCTCGTACATTCGAGACAGACTCGATAAGCACCGATATTTCCTGATCCACCACTACGTCCTGCCAGTGGGCCGATGCCTCTGACAGAGCACAATGGGTCCACCTCCCGTGGAGTACGCAAATTTGAAAATCCATGATTGGATCCACAATTTGCGCCCGCAACTATGAGGCCCAACGGCGATTGACGCCGGTGCGAGACAACCATCCACGGATGAGAATCACCATCTTCCTCAGTAAAAACAGATGGCCCCATAGCCGGGAGCTTTACTGCGCGCCTCATCCCGGTAACCTCCGGTGAAGTCAACACGAGGAGACGACGAAATCGCCGACGAACTCTGGTACAACGAATTGCAAGCATACCTTTGCGCGATGCGTCTTTGGATTCGTTTCTTCACCCTCGACGTCCGCGAGCTGATTGAACGTGCCTCGTCTCACGACGGAGACTGACAGGCCTCCGTGTACGAAGCTTTGGTCTTCCCGGACAAACTCAGATCAGAGTCCACGTCCGGCATGTCCTCCTCATCGTCGCTTGAAGCCAACGCCCAGAATCTACCTCCGACAAACTGCGGCCAAGTCCGCAGACCCCCAATGCGAGTGGAGTCGAGAACGCACTCTTCGTTGGCCTCTCCGTCGATGGAATCTCCCTCAATGTTGCCCTCAACGTCACCACTCATGACCCCCCGTGCCACCTGGGATGCAAGCTGATCAACCTCTAAATTGCTAAGCACGGCCGTAACTTGGTGCATGAAGTTATGCTTGTGTCTGCAAACTACTACTACTACATAGCTTAGTGCTACTGGATTTCCTACTATCTACTTGTCATTGGAGAGCACGATGACTCCGAAGTCGGAGATGTCATTGTCCTCTCTGGGATCCTCGCTGCCAGTGCGGGCATCAACGATATTGACGAGCCACGTCGATGTGCTCCCACACCACGTGGTCGATGTGAAGGAACTGGCCGAGGAGATGTCTGTCGGCCTTCTCCGCCACGAGATGCTCACGGAACTGCTCCCCCGTCACCTCGAGGATGTTTGGAGATCGTCCTAGCTCGACGATGCCGACCTATGCCTGTTATGCCTCGACTGCATGCTGCCTCCGCCACCGCCTCCGCCGCCGCGTCCCGGTAATAGGCGACCCACTTCTTCGGCACCATCACCTTGTAGGGGGTGGGAAGGCGCGAGGCATTGCGCGAGAGCGAAAGAAGATGCTAGTGCGGCGGCCAGGGTTCGCCGCAGAGGGGAATGCGGGTAGGGTTTGGGGTCTGGCCCCCCTCTTATAACCGAAGAAGGCTTCCTCGGGCAGCGCGTGAGGCGGTGCGCCTGTTAAATCGACGACACATGGACGTCGGTCAAGTTGACCCCGCGTGGGACCGTGCTGTAAGCGACCTCGTGCCGGCGCGCCCCGGACGCATCCGGGCGGCCCCAAACCCTCCCCACATGAGACACTCACTCTGCTGGATCAAAGTGCTGGATACGGGGAGTCTGCAACATCCTCACCCACATGCTTGTGTGTGAGGATGTTAGACATGCGTCATCGACATCGTCATCGACATCTCTTCCTCTTCTACGGTATTTGGTACACGATCTCGAGAAATAGATATTGAAATTATTATTCACTTGTAGCTTCATAGATAGATCTTGATGGTTGAGTAGCATGCATGGCGAAAATTTTAAATTCCCGTACACGCAACCTAGTAGTTTACACTTGTGGTTTATCTCATGATTTACATATTGTTTCCGTTGCTTACTTTGTATCGTGTCACATAGGTTGTTCACCTAGTTGAACATCTAGATAACCTCGTGTTTCATCTTGTTTAGCCCAAACTAAAAATAAAACAAGAAAATTGGTTAGTCACACATTCACCCCTTCGTGATCATGCTTGTATTTTCATGAGTGTTAATGCCATCGACAATATAGTACCGCTTGGTGTATGGGTAGCCATTCACCTGATAGCTGACCACTGGAGAATTTCTTTCGGATATAGGAGAGCACTAAAGCACATTGATATCATTGTGAGTACGTGCCATACCGAATAAAGAATGTCAAATTCATAGATCTTGAGATGTCACGGCTACAAGTATGACTGTGTACTTTCCACAGTGTTCCTTATATTGTATTTGCCAAGTGGAGGGACAATTCTTTCACTCCTAGTGTATGCAATTTATGTTGCCAAGCATCACATGAAAGCCTCTTTACTTCTTGATGGACATTAAACGTTGGGTGTGAGCAACATTTGGCTCCCTCAAATACTCTCTGGCAAAGTAATCACCGTGCTTCTTCACTCCATCAAAAATACATAAGAATAAATGTTTTGCCATCCGAAACTGACAGCAGAAAACATTTGCAGGATATGTTAATTTGGTGAATTGATATAATCTTTCCATAGCTGCTCATTACTCACTTCTCTTTCCCGGTCCAAAACCGGAGCATGACATCACATCGAGACTTGATAATTTCCAAATGTGTCCCCATTGAAGTTATGGACGAGGACTGCCACGGTCAGGAAAATATCGTATCATCGTCGGAAGAATCATCTGAAGTATCGATAAATGAGTGAAAAAGAAATGGTCTAAATCATCCATATACATGAAAATTTAGAAACAATTAGCGAGGGACAAGCAAATATCCATCGCAAGGAAACCGAGGTCATCACTATACCTTGTTTCGGCTCGACAAACGGCCGAACAGGTGGCGAGCAACACGCTCCACCGGCGAGGTTGAGATAACGACAACCCCTTTTCAGCTGTCCTGGCCCGATGCGGGAGGGCACACGAGTCCTATCAAACCTCCTTGCGTCGGAGAGGACATGGTGACCGGTGGCTGTGCCGACAAAGTCCGAGGAGGTTCGTGATGATGGGCACGACCGAGCGTTGCCGGGGTCACCAACTGCGTCGACGAGGACGGTCTGCGACGAAGAAGGCCGGCACGACGGAGTTTCTAAGGGTGGCCGACTGATGAGGTCGACCACCTAGAGCGCGGACTACGGCTCCGGTGTGTCGATCGGAGGTGGACGGAGACAATTACGCTCCGACATGAGGGGCAGTGGACAAATTGTGTTCGCGGACCATCCCAAACATGGAATAATGCTTAAGCCCGCTTACAGTTTTTCTTTGTCGCTCTAAACCGGTTTGCGGCTTCCACTACCTCTGAGCTCATACCCCAGTCCCCCGCCGAGAACAACCGAGCAATGGAAAAGAGTGAAAAGACGTCCCGCGGAGTTCACGAGAGGAAGCAGCAGCCACAGTACACTACAATACCCAAAGGAAAACGAAAAGCAAAAACCGTGATCCGGAGGAAGCCACAGCTCGGCGCGCACAGCGACAGAGTGGTTGCCGGAACAGCGAATCCGGGCGTGTGCAGTGCGAGTACACGGCCGTGCTGCTGCCCATGCACTGACTGGGGGCACGGCGCACGCAGCAGCGAGAGAGAATCAATCCCACGGACGGGCATGGCAAACCCCTACGCCTCCTAGCTGCGCGACTAGCTCTATCCTTTCCTTTTCTTCCTCTTCCCTACGCCTTTCCGGCCTCCCTCGATCCCGCCCAGCCCAGCACGGCCGCCTGCTACAGTCAGTACTGTTCTGGTCCGGCCACGCCCCGCCACCCTTTCCATTTCCGGCACCCTCCGCTTCCTCCCCTCTTTCCCCCATACATCCCCCATGTGACCCAGCCTATATTCTACTCTACTCCCCCATCGCCAGCCACCGGGCCCCACGCCCCGTCGACATGCATAAACAACGACTGGGCCGGCCGTGGCTCCGCTGATCTAAATTTGTTTATGCTAAGCGCCGCGTCGCTTTGCGTGGGCTCGCTCCGGGCTTTTGCTTTGGCTCGGTTTTCATTAGCGGCTTTGCCAATAGGAGCAACGCGACTGGTACCACTAGTAGTAGTCGTCCCCGTCCGGCTCGCGCGACCCCCGTCCGCCTCCTCCACTCCACCTCCCCCTTTCTTTCCTCTCACCTCCTCTCCTTTCGCATCCTTCCCCCGTCCCCATCGCATCGCAACCGCGCCCCGTGCTCCGTCCCAGCTAGCCCGGCCGACGCGCGCCACCCCCGCCTCCGCGTCCTTCGGTGCGCGCGGGGGAGTTGGAGATCGATCGCTCGGTCTGCCCGTCGGCTCGGCTGCGAGGAGGAGGCGATGGCGCGGGAGAGGCGGGAGATAAAGCGGATAGAGAGCGCGGCGGCGCGCCAGGTCACCTTCTCCAAGCGCCGCCGGGGCCTCTTCAAGAAGGCCGAGGAGCTCTCCGTGCTCTGCGACGCCGACGTCGCGCTCATCGTCTTCTCATCCACCGGCAAGCTCTCCCAGTTCGCCAGCTCCAGGTGCGTACCCGTCTCGCGCGCCACGTTTTCCTTCCGCGGCTAGATCTAGCCGCCTCCCTTCTCCCCCTCGCTTCCCCGGGCCGCAGGATCCGGCCTCGTTGGGCTCTAGGGTTCCTCACGCAGCGCCTTCCCGCGAGCCGCGCGTCTGCTTCCTGCGCTTTTTCCGCGTCCGCTGGGGATCACGAGACGTGCTGACCTCCGAGACGGATCGCGTCACTTTGTGATGGATTTTTCTGGTCGCGTTCGCCGTTTTCGTCTCTGACGGAATGGGGATTTTTATTTCGTTTACTGTAGTACCTGCTCCTGTAGTTGGTTGCGGATTTTTCTCTGAGTTTTCCTCGCGTGTGTGTACCAGTCTACCAGAGTGGGGTGGTCTTACGAGTGGGGCGCCTTTGCTGCAACCAGTGTTATTTGCTGTGTATCGTCGTCGGTGCGTTTGGTTTCCGTTGAAGAGCGTCCTTCCTTGCTCGAGTGCTCCGGTGGGGCAAAGCTTCGCCTGCTAACGGCGTACGGCCGGGCTTGTGATTTTATGTGCTTGTACGTCGCATTGCCCACTTATCGATTGCAACGGGGACTTTGTGTTCTGTGCGGTTACTTGTTTTTATCTCTACTCCAATGTTGAGTAAGATATTATTTGTTCTCTTTTTCACACGCACTGTTCTTGTTCGTCATCCTTCCTTTCTTTAATTCGAGTTGAAGGCGCCTTACGCAAAGCAATACTGTATTTGTGGTCCTTGGATTGTTGTGCTGATGTCCCCCAGTTGTCTTGTTCATGTTTTGTTACGCTGCTGTTCAATGCGGCTGTTGGGGGATAATTTGTCGTACTGTAGCTAGCTAGCTAGTAGTATTCTAAGTAGCTAGCTAGTAACTTAAAATGATGCTTTCCACGGTTCTTTAACTCATGTGCTGCACTTGCATGTCACCGCACTGGTGGAATTTCCGGAAGACGGAATTGTCTTAGTTGTGCTGTATATACTACCAATGAAAAGTTTCCGCAGCAATATACACATTGTATACCATTACAAAATCATATTGAGTTGTATTCTTTTCTTGCATGCATGCGGATGTCCATTATTCCAACATCTTTGATAAGATATATAATGCCTAAATGATTATGATCTCAATTTATTTTACTTGAAACAGTAATCTTCTGGTTAAACAATGGCAAATTTTGAGGAGTCACTGGTGTTTCACATATCTTGGATGATTGTGGACCTTACTAATACATGCCTCTTCTCATTGAATTATTGATAATTTTTTTCATCAAGGTAGCATGACGATGAAGCTATAGTATGACTCATACGCTTAGTAGCAGCAAAATATAGGAGCAAAACTTAAGGACATGCGGATCTACCACTAATTTCCTCCGCAGTGCATTATATTTACTTCTTTTCTAGGAATTTTGAGCTAGCTGACTGGTAGTATTCAATCAGTACCATATAAATTTAATGGGAATTGCCTAGAGAGCTAAAAAATGCCTGAAAAAATTTAATGGGAAAATGTTGACTTAGTTATGATGCTTTCTTGTAAGCTTGTAGAACTCAAATCATTTCAACTTTCTGTCTTGTTAAAGAGATTCACTCTTTTTTTAAATGAAGAAATATCTGCTTTTTTGTGGTCATATTATTTATTTTGATGGTCAATAAACACCTGTTTTAGCCTTTCCTTCTGTTTGTTTAGTTCAATCTGGTGCTAAAGGATATCATTTTACATATGTGGAATTGTTAATCCCCCCATCTCTAAGTACAAGGCCACTTCGTATTTTTGCTATAACTTTGACCATTAATTTTACCAACAATATGTGAGGTATGTCATTGGATTCACATTTGGGAGAAGTTTCCGATGGTATAGTTTTGTTGACGTATAACTCATATGTTGATAAAATTAATAGACAAAGTTAGGCACTAAATAAGAAGTGTCCTTGTATACATAGACCGAGGGAGTATTCTATATGAATTCGCATTTCATTTCATTCTTTATTAACATCAGATTTCAGTCTTCACTTTAACCTAACATTGGATTCTTGTTCATGATTGCTAGTTATTCTGCATATTGCAATTTTTTCCCATTCTGATATGGTGTCAGTCTTTGATAACTATATGTGACGGTCACTGTACTAAGAACGGTCAAAATGATTGTAGATCTGCCTCTGTATAATTATGCATGTGTGTATCACTGATTTTAGTCACTTTACTTTTGTTGATTGGTTATAGGTGTTACGATACTGATATTTACCTTTTCTTGGACAGCATGAATGAGATCATCGACAAGTACAGCACTCATTCTAAGAACCTGGGGAAAGCAGATCAACCTTCTCTTGACTTGAACGTAATAATCACTTTAGTTCCCTCAGTGATGCTAACTAGCAAAGTGCTGTGTTTATAGCATCCCAATACTTAGGAATCTACTCCCTCCGTTCAAAAATACATGACTTCCATTTGTCCAAATATAGATGTATGTAGACATCTTTTAGTGCCTAGATACATCCATATTTGGACAAATGGAAGTCGTCTATTGTTGAACGGAGGGAGTACATAAGTAACATTATGATATAGCCTGGAATATAACATCTCGTGTTTAAGTCCTAGACCAACACATATGACATGATCTAATGATGGTTTTGTTCCTGTTCATGCAGTTGAAAAATGGTACACTTGTTTTTATTAATGGATGTTGACACTCCATGTCTATTAAGTACCACATTTATGCACATCAAAACTTTTGTTTGGATGGGCCATGTCCATTATAAGCATGTAAATGTTTTTCTTAATCTATCAAGGGTACTTATCTTTAATGAGTATAGTTGCTATCTGGTTATTAGTTATATTTGTTAATAATATTAGTACTAGCATTCTTGTGCATTTCTATTGTGTTAGTTAGTATATTAACATGCACCTTCTCGTTTTCAGTTAGAGCATAGCAAGTATGCAAATTTGAACGATCAGCTTGCGGAAGCTAGTCTTCGACTTAGGTTATGCTCTATACCATTATGTTCTTACGTGATCCACTGAATTTGTTTTGCAATTCAATATATAATACTGATTATTCTTGTCCACACTGAACCCATAGACAGATGAGAGGTGAGGAGCTTGAGGGGTTGAGTGTTGATGAACTCCAGCAGTTGGAGAAGAACCTTGAAACTGGTCTGCACAGGGTGCTTCAGACGAAAGTATGCAGGCTGAACATAGCATTTTACACAGTAACCTTCTAGTCAGGCTCACAATGAGCAACTGTTTAGTGGGCTGTTTGATTTTGCAGGATCAACAATTCTTGGAGCAGATCAATGAACTACAGCGAAAGGTACAACTTGTTGCAAGATGAATTTTTTTGGTCATTGTTTGTATCAGGTGAACAACCATTGATTCATTTTTAATAAATAGAACCTTACACTTTGTGTTAGTGTCATCTAAATCATCCCATGCTTTGATAAACCAAATGCTACAGTAATCTTCTTTTATGTGGAACAGTAGTGGGGCCTCGTACTGTATTATTATGATCACAAGAACTTTACAAAAAGATGTACATAAACTAATGGTCTAAAGCAAAGGCAAAACTATGAGGAAACTACCCTTGCATTAGAAAGTGTTTATTAACAAAATTAAGGTGGGTTAGTGATCTAGGCTGAAAGGAGATCATAATGCTTTTGAGTACATTCACTGATTCATTATTAGTAATACATTTGTGTGTAAATAGTTAATTAGTGTAGTCGACAAATAAAGAAGAATTATACTATGTGTTAGTGCCTTAGTGGATTGGACAGTATAAATAGAATACTTGCAACTTGGTTAGAAATTTTGTATATCAAATTAGAAAAAATAGGGATATGTTCACCAAAAGTCTGAATTAGAGAAGATAATACGAGATTTAGTGTTGCATATGTGGATTGTAGTTTTAGCTTTATGCCTTCCAGCAGCTAGGCAGGCAAATATTTTTTCTTGGATCGCTTGTGTGTAAATGGATAGTTATTCATACCATCCCTTTTATCCAATACATTACTTTATGCACGTGCAGTTTGTTAGTATTTTTTTGTTGTTCCATCTGGTTTCTGTTTACCAGATCATACTATTAGATTTATTTTGTTAGCTGTTCCTTTGCACCTTATAAACTTATAGATTTTGACTGCTTTGAAGAAGAAAGAACAAGTTGCCCATTCAATGAAACAAAAACTCAGTGCCAAGTGGTAGTTGTTCTTGTTGGCCTGTCATTTACAAATTCACCAGTCAGAGTTATGGACTAGCTTCCATATTGTGGCACCTATATCAAGGGGAAAACGTGCACTTACTGTTTGGAAGGGTTCGTTAGGCCCTAGAAGCTAACGAGTTACAGAATTAGATGAAACATTAAAAATATGATTGATTTATCAGTTTGAAGTTTCTTTGTCAGTTGAGATATGAGATGTAAAACTAATGTACATGTTGTACCACTTACATATTTTACCAGAGCTCACAGCTGGCAGAGGAGAACATGCAACTGAGGAACCAAGTATGAACTGAACCTTCTTTGGCTAGTATCTATTCCATGGTTTTTTGGCCCAGTCCATCTGATACATATTTCTTTTTCTTTCTTATTTCTGCATACAGGTATCCCAGATACCAACAGCTGGCAAGCTAGTAGTTGCTGATACCGAAAATATTATTGCTGAGGATGGACAGTCCTCTGAATCTGTCATGACTGCATTGAACTCTGGAAGCTCACAGGATAATGATGATGGTTCGGATGTATCCCTGAAGTTGGCGTGAGTTTCTAACTGCGCTGTTGTTTCTATGTACTTGTTGAATCTTGATGAAGGGCCATTCAGAAAAAAATCTCGATGAATGTTGATTCACATAGTTCTGTAGTTAAGTCACTTACATATCTATCAGTGGACATAGATAGGGTCTGAGGTTGTCTGGTTGATATGGATGTGGATTTGATCATATAAGCCGAGCTCTGTCGATAAATCCTTACAACTAAACTAAATAAATACCTGATCAATTTTAGGCAGTCCATCAATATTTACTTCTAAGGTTGGATTCCTTTGTCAAGCATATGACCATGCCTCCTCTCATACGTGTACAGGACTTGAGAATTGGGATCTACGTAAATAGGTTTATATTTGGATCGATAATTGTAGACACTTCATACAATATTGCATGGGAGACTTTAGCCTGCCATCTGTTTACTTTCTTTTACTATGGTTGAATTCATCTGTCAGATTTAAGCCTGACCCGCACAATATCTAGCAGTTCAGCTCTAATGCATTTGTGGCATTTAGATTTGATAGGAAAAGAAATATTTTATTGGCATTTAGATTTAACGTGGGTAGTTTGAAGCTCTCATATTGCAAACTCATGAAATTGACATGATTTTGCATGTAACTAAAAGAAAAATCATATTTTGAAGTACGTAGAACTCTTGGCATTGTGCAATTTGTGATAGCATTGGATCTTCATCATTTTGATTATTGTAAATGGTGAAACTAGGACTAGAATTTCATGTCATGTCTCTCTATATTTCTTGTACTTCTCAGGCCATATTTATCTAGTGGATTAACCATGTGTTGCAAAATGCGGAATACTGCTAAAACTAATTCTGCTTGTAATATATGAGTACTTGCCACATCAATTAGGGGATGGCCATATATCAAGTTAACTCTTGAAGAATGACTACTGCAGAACGAAGTGTACCGTTGAACCTATTTAAATTAGCTATAATTGATTCAGTAGCACTGAAATAGCACAAAATTTTGCAGTGCACTGTTGTAGTAGTACCACACAAAGTTTCTTCTGTTTGTGATTTCTACCCATCCACATGTAGCTCCATTTCTTGATGGAATGTCTACTGCTCATTTTTACATTGACGAGCTGCATAACTTCTTGCAGGTTGCCCTGCAGTGGTTGGAAGTAACAACATAAAATCGTTGGCTCAGATCTTTATGGAACTGCCGAGTCATTGGAGAAGCTCTCATGTAATGGACAAACCCGGGCTGCAATAATCTTGTGGAGGAAAGCGAGATCAGTTAGACCTGATTTATCATCCTTGTGGCTGCATGACGTGATGTTCCCGTTTTTTTACCGTTTGCTAGGACGTTAACTAAACTTTTAGATCGCTCTGTCCATCGCATCGCTGTTGACACTATTCATGGTATCCATGCACCTTAACTGTCAGTATCTTAATATTATGTTCTATATTCATGTGTCGGTCGGCGCTCTGATATTTGTGCGACCAGGAATATCAGCGCTCGCTTTGGATTCGTCCCTGTCTTTAGGTTAAGAAGAAATACTCCCTCCGGAATTAAATGTCACAAAGTTTGAGAAAATTGGATGTATCTAACACTAAATTATGTCTAGATACATCCATTTTTGTCAATCTTTGTGACATTTAATTCCGGACAGGGGGAGTAATAGCCTACTTGTTTTCTGGCGATTGTGACCGCATTTGCAGTTGCTTATTTGCTTTCTTATTTATTAATTATTTGTTTGAGGGGAGAAAATTAGTGCCACTTAATTTTAGCACATGCTCAATGAAATGATGGATTCTCCTATGCACGAACAACACATGGACTATCACTATTATATTTGGTGTTAACCCGGCACTTGTTTACTGAGCTTAAGAATAAAAAGCATTTACATAGTGGTAACATTTTTAGGGAACATCACTAACCGCTCGGCACGGGGCACGGCAGATTCAGTGCCTCGCCTCGCACGACGCGCCTTGAGGCTTGGAATCCAACGGCCATCTACAGCCAATGCGAAACAACATGGGAAAGAAAAACTGCCACTGGCTTAGCGGGCGGGAACTCCTCTGCCGCCGTGGGGAAGGGAGTTCCAACGACGCCGGCATGGCCCTCAGCCCCCACTCCTCCCCGCGCCGCTCCGGCAAACAGACCATGAACGCGGCCGCTGAAGGTCTCCAATCGGGCGGCTGCCTCCGCCTGTTCCAGCGGTTGTCGACGACCCACTCCAATGGACGTCCCCCTCCGATGGTCCGCCCTGACCATGAGACAGACGTGAGGCAGTAGCAGAGCAACATACATCTGCAGACAAACAAAAAATTCAGTTAACCATAGACAGATACGAAATTCAGTTAACTGAAGACAAAAGCAAATTTACTTAACCAGACAACAAACCAGCATGAGAAAAGTATTCAATACGAAGGCTTCAGTGCATAATTCTTCAAGACTTAAGCATTTAACACTTGAATTTGGCATCAATAATCTGTTCTTACATAATTCTTCAAGTACATAAATTAGGCCAATCTACTTGTACACTTAGGCCACGAAAGACTATAGTCAGCCCCAAAATCCGAAATACTATAGTCATCTTTGTCCAAAATACTAGTCAAAATGTCCAAAATAGTATCTAACAAGCGTGTACATGTTAGATCAGATCTTCATCATAAAAACCACCAGGGGGAGCCATTAAGAGCTGTGTGTAACTGATGACCGTGTTGCCCTCTTGAAGCTCCACATTTGCTCTTTTATCGTCGCCGTCCTTCTCCACTCTCACTTGAGCATGTCCACCATCATTTTTTTGTTGTTGCTGCCATGAAATTTCAGTATTTAGTTTAGCAATAAGTGGCAACTATATATCATGTATAACTGCTGCCATGAACATACCTTTGCTCCTTTTGGCAACTTTAGTTGGCTTGCGCTTCCCCTTGAGTAGTTTATCAAGCCAACCTTTTTTTCTCCTCAAATTTTTTGATTGAACCTCTTTTTTCTTGAGCTTTGCAGCACTAAGAAACTCACTAGTTAATTGCACATTTGGGTCAATATTTTCTTGGTCATCACATGGCTTGTTTGTAGAATTCATAGTTGCATTGAGTTTTTCATCTAGTTGTGGACTAACACAAGCAAGTGCATTTTCTAATATCAAACGACACTCTAGAGAGCTGTCTACTTTATATGCCATAGTGTGAAATTTGTGAGACACACCCTTGTACCAAAGTTGTGCTTCCAACTTTGGATTCTCTACCACTTTTATTCCTTGTCTATCTTGTATGCTTCCATTGTGTGCTTCTCTAGTCCATCTCTTTAAGACATAATGTGTTGGTAATGTCTTTATATTCACCAAATCAAAAACTTAGAGACCATGTCCACACAATATTCCTGTCCTGTTAAACATTCCACAGCTAAATGAAGCGGTTTCACTCAAATGATCACCAATCACTATGCGCTCCTCCTCATATTTTAAATCACCATGCAAACTCCCAATAGAAACCCCAAATTTGTTATTTCCATCCAAGACTCTAGTGCATGCAGTCATGGATCTCTCATATTCACTTTGAAATGATTCAAAGATAATTGGAGTGTATTCTTTGCTTGCAAGCACCAACATAGGTGTGTGCATCTTGATTCTTGGCAACTTCTTCCTTGGATCATATTCAGATTGCAATTCCGTTGTTCTTTTTACCTTCACCGTCCTCTCAAAATGCATCAAGAACCGAACAATATGAAAATCTGATTTCAAATGGTTTTCCAATGAATTGTTGAAGCTCTCACTAAGTTGTGTACTTCTCACTCCCAAACCGAACACATCTCTCATATAACATTCAACCCACTTTTATTTCTACTTGTAGATACTATCTAACCAAGTTTGCTTGTGCACTTTATCTCTCATATTGTCAAATGCTTCTTGAAATTCTACTTTGTCCTCGTAGCCATACATGCATTCACTAAAATCTGTGATAATATGAGACTCTTCCTTTTCCTCTTCATCTTCATGTTCACCTTTGTCTTCACCTTCACCTTCCTGTTCATGTTTCTCTTTTCCTCCTTCAACTTTTTCTTCACCCTTCAATGGACATAAATGCTTAACCGCATTCTGCATTATATGAAAGGTGTACAATCCATGATATGTTTGTTGGGAATATGCCCTAGAGGCAATCATGGATGATGTAATTCCCAATGTATTCATAAAGTTATTAAGTTGTCTTTTGGTTTGAACATCTGATATATGTCATTGAATATGTGATTCGATTGTGAAACTATGTATTCATGTTGTTCGTACTAATTTTCCTTGGTCATTAAGGTTGTGCTGGACACATGCCCTAGACTAATGTGAGTGTTGGCTGATGACACAGTTCCACTTGTCATGGGCATGGTGATGCCATTCCAACGTTCACAGGCTTGGCTAAAGAGTTTAGCAAGTCAGACTGACCCATATTGAGATGCAACGAGCAAGTCGTCATTTGCATGTCTCAATCAATATAATCCTTAGACCTGAGGTTGTCGCACAATCCGAGTTGTGGATCACCGACTTAGGTTCTGTCAAACACTGTTCTGTAACAAGGCAGCTATAAAGGCAGAGTTCGGGTCGAATGAGAAGCAAGCCGCGTGATATGGATAATCAAGATGAGATTTTGCCCCTCCGAATGGAGAGATATTCTCTGGGCCCTCTCGAGTGATATGATTCAGGAAGCATGGCCATGCGCGACTCAGTTAAGTGTTAACTGTGTCTGTTGACTAGGAGTTAGTCAGATGAATCACATATCACGGATCGAGAAGAGAGTCGAACTATTTAAGGGATGACGACAAATCGCCTATAATTCGACAAGGTATATCGTGAGGCAAAAGGGACTAAGATGAATATCATATTGAAAGGTATGTCATCATGACTCAATGGGACTTGGGAGTCGGCACGTTCTGCTAGGAGCCGCTACCGATTGATCGATTGAGAGTTGGACTCCAATCGTGTCCAAGTCGCCATGAGCCTGCAAGGTCGCACACTTAAGAGCGGGAGCAAATGTATTGGTCGGGTTGGACCCGAACCGGAAATGGACTGAGTTTGTGAGTCGGACTCACAGAGGGAATGGGCCACAATGTTGTGAAGCCCACTACCATTCGCTATATAAAGAGGGGCGCAGGTTTGTGAGTTTGTGAGTCGGACTCACAAGTGTTGTGAAGCCCACTACCATTAGCGTTGGGAACCCTAGCCCCACTCAGTCCAGCCGTCGCACCAGACCTAGCAGTCTGCCGTCGGAGCTCCTCCTCGTACGTGTGGATACCGGCAGAGGTGCTGTATGTTCAGCACTTCGAGGATCGGCTGGATCGGATCGTGGGACTGCACTGCCCCGACGCGCTTCATCGATAATTCGCAACCGCGCGTCTAGTGGTAATCATCGTGGCCTTCTACCTTGGCTAGATCTTGGAAGTACCGCGTAGGAAAAGTTTTGTTTATCTCTACGCGTTCCAACAATGTTTCTGTGAAGACTCTCTCTATAGCTTTCCCCATTGCTACATCTTGATCCATATAAATAGTTCTAGGTTGCTTCCCATCATGTGCGGCCACAAAAGTATCAAAAATCCATTTAAATGAGTAAAATGTTTCATCAAACATCAATGCCGCACCGAAAATGGTGGTTTCTCTAAACTGATTGAGTCCAAGAAAAACACCAAATGGTCTATATTCTTTGTTTGTGCCAAAAGTTGTATCAAATGTGACAACATCGCCAAAGTGTGCATAGTCAAGAAGCATTTTAGCATCTTCCCAAAATATGTTGGCTATATCTTCATTAGAATCCAGCTGCAAAGCATATCGTAAAGATGGGTTCTCAATCATTTTTTCATCGAAATACTTCAACATACTACCGGCTTGAACGAAAGCGAACTCTCTTTGTCGCTTGCTTCGCAAATAATTCTGTTGATCACGACAAGTGTAGCCGAGGTTAAATGGTCCACCACCTTGACGACAAGCAAACTCATGTGCGGCTTTGGGCATGATTCCAGAACACTTAGCAGCTTCTTGTGACCCACAAGTATAGGGGATCACAACAGTCTTCGAGGGAAGTAAAACCCAAATTTATTGTTTCGACACAAGTGGAGCTAAAGAATATTTATTAGCCTTAAAACCGAGTTGTCAATTCAGCTGCACCTGAAAGTAGACTTGCTCACAACAATTTATCAGTGGTAACAGTTTTATAGCAGCAGTAGAAATAAAATAACAGGAATAGTAAAATAGTAACCGTAGTAGCAATCACGGAAAACATCAGGATGAGAAGTACCGTAGGCATAGAGGGAATGGATGAACGGGCGTTGCATGGATAACAAAGGTCATGTAATAATCTAACATGGGCATTGCAGATAATAATAATAATGCATTCAACTTCTAGGCAAACCATAGGCATGTGTTCCAATATAGTCATATGTGCTCGCAATGAGAAACTTGCACAACATCTTTTGTCCTACTAGCCCGTGACAGCGGGGCCTCTAGGGAAACTACTGATAATTAATGTGCTCCTTTTAATAAAGCACCGGAGCAAAGCATTAACACTCTGTGAACATATGTGATCCTCACATCACAGCCATCCCCTCTGCTTGTCCCAATTTCTGTCACTTTGGGGCCTCGGCTTCTGGACAATGACATGTGTAAACAACTTGCAGATATGATAAAAAAACATAATTATACTAATGAAACAATAACATGTTCAGATCTGAGATCATGGCACTCTGGCTCTAGTGACAAGCATTAAGCATAACAAGTTGCAACAACGGTAGAAAACACTAACAATAGATACTACGCACTATGCCCTAACAATCTGGCATTATTACATGATCGATCTTATCCAATCCCTTCCATCTCTCTCAGCCTACAGTGGTGTTTACTCACACATGGACGGGGGAATCATGGATGATTGATGGAGAAGAGCTGGCGGTGTCGATGGCGATGATCTCCTTCGAATCCTCGTCCCGGCAGGGCGCCTGAACAGGAACTTATGATCCCCAGATCGAGTTTCGAGGTGGTGGCGGCGCTCTGTTGTGTTTCTGTGGAATATGACGAACCCCCCTCGGTTTTTAGGTTACGGGGCATTAGTAGTCGAAAGGGGAGCCCGAGGGGGTGCCTGGGTGGCCCACACCATTAGGCGACGCGACCAAGGGGGGGCGCGGCAAGGGGTGGTGTGTCCCCCTCCTGGCCCCTCTCCGGGACTCCTTCTGGCTCCCGAGGACTTCTGGTGTTTTAAGTTCAATAGGATCTTTTCGGGGCAATTTCCAGAAAGTTGATTTATCTACACAAAAACGAGACACCAAGGTAATTCTGCTGAAAACAACGTTAGTCCGTGTTAGTGGTATCCAAAACTCACAAGTTTAGAGAAAAACAATAAGAAAAGTGTTCGGAAAATGAGATACGTTTTAGACGTATCAGCTTCTATTTCAAAAGCTTGTAGCTCGGAAATGTTTCTTTGTGATGCCATCAAATGACATGTTTGTGGCAATTGAAGGCAATGATTGTGTTCCAACACAACATCTGTGATTTCGTAATTTTTTGGCACTCGATCAAGTGATACAGTCATGCGAGCTTTCCAGTTTGTTCTTGTTTCTGCTCTAACAAGCTTTGGCTCATGTTCGATTGTTATGATTTTGTTTTGTATACCCTCATTGGAACAAACAAGTGTGCATGAAGTCACTTGACCATCCATCTTGCTTAGTTTGTTTCTTTTCCTCAAATCAAACCCAACGCGGCCCCCATAAGCAACCCAAAACAGCCAAGCTTCATCCGTATTTCTAAACCTCGTGCCAATTTGAGGATCCCCTTGTCAATTTCTCCTACTGCACAATTCTTGCAAATGCACACCACTCACAATTACATAGGAAAATAATCAAATTGCGTAACACATCGTCTCAATCAGCAAGAATTTTGTCAAATAAGACAGGAAGGACATATATCAATTCACATATTAATTCATGACAATCGAGACAATATTGATCCAACACAATTTTTCAGTATTAGTATATAGAAATTTTTTAGAAGTAACAAGCTGCCATCAGACTGGAAATTCATGTTCATAGTATTAACAAGCTGTCATCTAGCACAATTTTCATATACAAACTAAGACAGTACTGAACAGAGATCTACATGTTGGAGTCTAAACTGAAGTTCGCGTTCAGTTTTCTGCTGCACTGGGGAGAGTCCGTGGCCGGCGAGCGTCGGAGGGGGCGGAGAGAGCCGCTGGATGTGGGCGGAGGGATCAACCAGAGGTTGGTGAAGCGAGCCGCCGGATGAGAGCGGAGGGAGCAGACAGAGGTGGCCGGTCGCGACGGACAACTTCCGGCACAACGGGACGAGGAAGAGTCGCAGGGGAGCGAGGGCGCCGTCGGAGACGAGCGGAGGCTGTTTATCTGGTGGCCGCCGCTGGAGCTCCCATGCCTCCCTTCCCCATGGCGGCGACGACGGCATAGCGAGTTCCCGCCTGCGAAGCTTTTGTCCCGCGATTATTTTGTCTCGCGTGTGACGACTCAAGGACGGGGACGAGTGGAGGCTGTGGTAGTTTTCGCGCTGGCCGTTAGATGCACATTGGACGTTGGATTCCAGGCCTCAAGGCACGTCGTGCTTGACAGAGGCGAGGCACTGGATCTCAGTCCAAATGTGTCGGTCCGACCCACCGTAGTTATGGCCCATCAGCATTAATACCGCTTAGACATAGAATTAGCCTATTTTAGTCCGATTAGGCCCGAAATTCACAAAAAAATGCTAGATATTAAAAAAAAGCTAATTGTGACGGGATGGCCCGCGGGCTTCAAATTGAAGTTGGGCACGAGCACTAACGGGGCCGTGCCGTGCTGTGCCCTTTTAGGCTGTGCCGTGTCTCGGGCCGGCCTGTGAAAACCGACCTGTTTGCCAGCTATACTAAAACCTAAAAAACCCAAAGATGGACTACCTCTAGAGTAACAACACGTGGACCACCTTTAGAGTAGGGTTGTAAGAGTAGGGATGTAAGAGAATCTCTAGCAGGTCCCTTAGAAACGAAATCCCTTACAATAACTGCTTTTAAACTCCACTTTTAAGGTTCTAGTAAATTGAAACCTATTTCCTTTATATATGAAGTCTCATCGTTGTTTTTTTGTTTCACTTATTTCTTCACAGAGGCTTGGTGCGCTGAACATTCAGATCGCGCCCGAAACCCCCTTCCGCCACCTCATGCCTTCATGTTTCACTTTGCCCGGCAAATCGGCCCACGCGCAAGCCTCCCGCTGTCGCGCCATTCCCACCCCACGACAAGCTCGTTGCAGTTCATCCCTACCGTATGTTGCGACTTTCCACCCAACTTGATAGGATCCTTGAGTGGCCGCTCCCTTCATCTGGCGAGGGGGCTTGAGGTGAACCCCGATGGACGGTCTTAAGCACCTTTATCATCGCTCCTTTGTCTATATCCCATCCGGCGAGGGGGCTTGTGAGCTAAAATGTTGAGTAGTCGTAGTGCACCCAATATATATCTTCGCAGTGTCACACCTTAAAACTCTTACATGGTGGCCTAGGTCACCAACTTCTTCGTTTTTAAAGAGTTGGTTCTTGTTTGCATGTTATTTGGATTTTATCGCATATCTTTTGCATTTTGGTGTTTTTGTTGGTTTTATGGAAAACACATTCAATCTTGGCTGGAGAAGAAATCCGAGAAGAAGACGTCGAGGAAGAAGAAGAGAAGAAGAAGACAGGAGAAATGGAGGAAAACTGTCCTGCAACCCCGGGCAACTGGCCTCGGGCCGGGCTCCCCTGCGCCTCAAGACGGTCGGCCACCCGAGCGGTCCGGCCTCCATCCCGGCCCCAGGTCGGCTCGCCTGCAGCGCTAGTCTGGACATCCAACCGAGAGGGCCGACCTTCACCCAGGCCCCAGGCCGGTTCATCCACAGCGCCAGGCCGCCCCCCTCGCCCACGCCGGCCTCACTGCCAGCACGCAAATGAAGGTAAAAAATCCGTTTTCACCCCCACCTACCCCCTTGGCTATATAAGGATCTCTTTGGACTAGATATAGGGTTAGAGATGAATTTAGACATTTGAGATTTTCTCTTGTACCCCTCTTGTGAGGCTACTCCTATGATTTGTATCTAGGACCGTATAAAGGCTACTCCTATGATTTGTATCTAGGCTCGTATCAAGGCTACACTGGGTTATCTATCCTTTCCCCTTGGGAATCAGTTAGAGACTTTTCAATCTATCTCAACTAACCCTTGAGGTCCTATTGGCGTGGTGGACCAGCCACGTGGTGTTGAAGCGGTTTCCGATAAGTTGAGTTTGGTTGGATTGATCGTTCCGTAGGCAGCCGTTGCGGATTATTTGATGGGAGATCGAGTATTTCAGTTCTCACTAGTTATCTTCTCTCCTCGATCCCCCTCGTTCCCCTTTGTGTTCTTCGTGTTCTTGGTCGATTCGTGAAGATCGGGCCACCCAGGAGGTTAACCCCTCCAGCAACTAGCCTTTTCAAACTCGGGTCCCCTGGCTCAAATCTGGGATGGTTGGAAACATTGACTCGTGCCGCGGAGGTCTTATCAAAGTCGAGTTTAACCTCATGTAAGTACCTAGTGTGTCCGCTAGGATTATTCATCGTACTATCAGCACGAAAAATAGTAGAAAATGTAGCATGAGTACGATTCCTGGGCCCAGATGATGGATCATGTGGTCTTAGCTTCGCATTTTTAGGCGTGGCATCCAAGCGTGCCTTTGTGGTTGTACAACCTGAGAAGTTTTATGTTGCGTTGAGAGTCAGAGTCGCAGTGTTCTTGCTAGGTAATATGGCTAGTGCCAATCCATTTGAAGGAAGTTTTTATGTTGTGCCGAGAATTGAAGTCACAACATTTTGTTGAAGGGACATGGAGAGTGCCAATCCTCTTTGAAGACTCAGAAGAATTCAATCTTGCTAGCTGATGTTTGCGCGACGTCACCGTGCACTGAGCACTCGCTCTACCTCCCGATGGGACATGACGGAGAATCGTGAGAGACGTGATGTTGTGGGCCCCTACGGTCAGTTTTGACCGGAACGTGGCCACCGTGCTGCGAAATGACCGCATAGTCGCATAGTTAACGACGCATGGTGCCCTGATTACCGTGCGACAGTAACACCATATGGATCTTTCGTCTCCTTGCGCCACATGGTGGCTGGGATGGGCACCACTTCTTTCTAGTAAAAAGAATCGACAGCTAGGATGAATCCAGCCGCCTTATAAATGTGACTGGGAAGGGTGAAACGAGGCAGTTTCCCCCTCCCCACATCTCCTTCTTCCTCCTCGCGCGTAGGTCCCTTCCTCCTCGCCTACAGCCCCATAGTTGGCTCTAGGAAGGAGAAGCATCCGTCCACATGCCCAAAAGGGACAGCTTTGATTTCATCGGCGCTGAAGAAGAAAGATGGCACATGGCGGTCCTCAGGCATTTTCGGGAAGGCCATCACCACCCCGCCGAAGGATGGGCAGCTTCCCTCGATGGAATATGTTCGTGTTTGCAAGCCTAGGCAGAGCGAAGGAGTTTCCAGCCCTCGAGGTAATGAGAGGGTTGTCTTTTCTGAACACGTGATCTGGGGCTTTCTTTCCCTCTTCATCCATTCTTGCGGGCATTGCTCTATGTGTATGGAATCCAACTACATGATCTCCCTCCAAACTCGGTTCATCGCATTCTGTGCTTTATCGTGCTTTGTGAGTGTTTTCTTGGGATCCATCCCCACTGAGCGCTTTGGAAGTGCATTTTCTTCGTGAAGATGCACAAGGAGAAGGGTGCCTCTCTTTGTTGTGTGCCTCGTTCATCTCCTCTCTAATCACCTGAGCTTCCTAAGAGCCTCATTTTTTCTCCCACTTTTGAACCTAGTTTTTAAGAGCTGGGTCCTTAGGACCAAACAAACCCTTTCTCCGACAATACCCGCCTATAAGATTCTAAGGAAACTTTGACCCTTGGATACAAGTGATGAATGCAAATCTGAACTGTTTGACAGTGCATGATCCTCTTAGACGTGATCACACGTTCGTTGGGTTACCCCAATAGGAAGGTATGATGTAGTCTAGCAGAAATTTCCCCCAATTGTGGAACCAGGGTTTATCGACTAGTAGGAATTCGAAGACTTGGAGAAGGTTGCTTGTTGTATCGCGCGTCAACAAGCATGGAACCTGCACACAACACTCAAACTCTCTCTTGTCCACAACTTTCTGAAAAGGTTGTGAGTCTTCTCGTCTTGCTGAAAACTAGAGAATTAAACGTATAGAGTAAAGAAAAGCAATAAAAGTAAAAGCGGTGCTGCAAAGAAACAATGATGAAGACTGTTGTATTGATGAGGAAAGTAGAACCGGGGGCCATAGTTTCACTAGTGGTACCTCTCCAAACGTATGACAATACTATTATGAAGAGATATAGTTCACGGGTTCTAGCATTGTAGGCATTACGTCAAGATAAGAAGAAATCTATCCAGAATGCATCTATAACAAATAGTCCACCTTGAGAAAGCTATCCAGCAAATCTCGCTGCTATTAAGTTGCAGCAACGAAGTGATTGCTTTGTGTGCAACAGACAAATGCATTAAGAACAAGTATGTAATGTAAGCAATGGTTCTTGTCCGTAGACAAGAGCACCGCTGTTTTCTCCTTAGTGGCAACAACACATCCCCCATCCGTCACATTTATATCACTCGAGCACGGATGTAAAGGAGGCATGAACCCACTATCTATCATATAAACCCTCTCTTGGAGATGAAAACAACTACGTGGACAAGGTAATAATAAACACCGAAGAGAATTGCAAGACAACATTAAAACTCTCTGCAAATATAAGTGAAGCATCTCAGATTGACATGAACAAAACAATCATAATCTCATGGTTCATCGGATCCCAGAAAACACAACATGCACAATTACATAAATGTGGTCTCGATCATGTGAGGCAGCTCACGATACTCTAAACATGAAGGTATAACAAAGAGAGATACCATATAACTACTGCTATGGACCTGTAGTCCCGAGATGAACTACTCACGCGTCATCATGGAGGCAATCATGGCGATGTAGAGGCCTCCGATGACGATTCCCCCTCCTGCAGGGTGCCGGAATAGGGCTCCACAAGCCCTAGATTGGACTTTCGAGGTGACGGTGCCTCTCTGTATGTTTCATGGAAAATAACTCTGTCCGCGATAAAATAAGGGTTGAGGGCATCTTATAGGCGAAGAGGCGGCGAGAGGCGGTGGCCAGAGAGCCCAGGTGCTCACCAAGCGCTACCTAGGGTGGGACAGCGCCTAGCACCCCCCGTGGGGGCCACCTGGCTCCCCTCCGACTCTTCTTTGGACTCTGTCTTTGTTCTGGGTAAAAAATGATCTCCGTGGATTTTCAGCCCTTCTCGAGAATATTTTTGTAAGAAATTTCCTGAAATAGAAAAACAACAACTGGCATGGGGCATCTTGTTAATAGGTTAGTGTACGAAAACATCCGGAAAACGAAGGAAAACATGTGTAAAACATAAAGGCATTGGATAGAAAGCAAGCATGGAGCACGTATCAGCATCCCCAAGCTTAACTCCTGCTCATCCTCGAGTAGGTAAGTGATAACAAAATAATTTTTGAGGTGACATGAAGCCGACACAATCTTGATCAACATTATGTAAAAGCATTGCAAGCTGAGATCAAAGTACTTTAACAAAGGCATGATAAATATTATTTGAACTAATGTAAACTTAGCAACTATGTTGCACATGAAAAGTAACACAAATAATTGACAATGAGCTATAATGCATTGAAAGTGTTACGTTTGTTTCAATCATAAAGAAAACATAATAAAGTGGTATCCAGATTGTCCTTCGTGTGGTAGCAAAACATGAATGCGAGGACACATTCAAAGTTCAAATGGTGACTAGATACAAATAATTTCAGAGCAAGCAATACCATAATCATGATCAATCAATAATAAATTTTGGGACTATGCACATTATACTCAGAATGACAACAATGCTCTCTTAGCTGGTGCAAAGTAAGAAGATGAAGAATCTACAAAAAAAGTAAAAGAAAGGCCCTTCGGAGAGGGAAGCATGGATTACTCATGTGCTAGAGCTTTTTATTTAATAAAATAGAGGTATTGTAAATATAATTTTTGAGAGAGGTGTATGTCTATGTCAACGAATTCTATTAAATGACTTATCCTCTTTTCATGTTTAATAGCTTCAAGAGCGGCTCCCATAGGAGGAACCAAAATGTTCGCCCTTTCTCCTTTGTTTGCACAAGCCAAGTTCATGATTTCTCAAGTCCATAGTGTGAGGAGATTTAAATATGATTGTTTTAGCTTATCTTTTGTGGGCTGGGCACCCAAATTCCTACTCTTTTTGAAATATTAAGGACTAGCACATTATTCATGCCAGTCAAAGTTTGAAGACATCAAACATGAAGAAATAATAAAACATTTAATACTTCCTCATGATCTAAAACAGGAACACAAAACAAGTTTAATAATTTTGAAAGTTTCAATGGTAGAACATAAGAAATTTACTTGGAGTGGCAGTGTGAACGGATAGTAAGGGCACCTAGAGGGGGGGGGTGAATAGGTGCTATGACCAATTTTAATTTTTCTTCAAGATTAGGCTTCACACAAAGGTAAATTCTCTAGATAATGCAACTACGGTGAATTTACATATATGACAAGAACAATAACAAACACAATACAAACACAAGTAAAAGGGAAGGGAACGAGGTAACCGATATGAAGCATGCGGAGACAAGATGTATTCCCGAGTTCCTCCTTGTTAAGGGAGTACGTCTTGTTGGAGGGGTATGATCTTCGCCACGAAGGCCTACTCAATGTCACAAAGGCCTCACCCTATTCTCTGATGAACCCCGCCACAAAGGCCTAGTCCACCTTCCACTATTGATCCCCTTTGAGGCGGGAATCAAATCCTTTACAAACAAGCTTGGGGCACACACCCACAACCAAATTGGGGTCTCCCAATACCAAGAATCACAAAGTGTAGCAAGAGGTCTAGGTTCTCCACAAATGGAAACCCTAGACTCACAACCCTCAAGTGAATGAGGAGGAAATGAAGAACGGCTCGGTGAAGATGTAGATCGGGGCCTTCTCCTTCAATCCTCCAAAGATCAACAAGTTTGGTGGGATGGATTGGGAGTAATTGAGGATTTGGTGAGCTCAATAAATGGTATTCAATGGAATGGACAAACTAGATCTCGAGGAGGAAGAGGAGGGGTATTTATACCCCCTCCCCAAATAGCGCCATTTGAGCAGGAAAATGGAACCGGAATATCCGGTTCAAACTTGAACCGAAATATCCGGTTGGCTTCAATCCTTCATATCTGGATTTTGACTTCGTTGACTTCTACCGGAATATCCAATTGGAGCGAGTAATCCAGTTTGAAATATCCGGCTCGCTTATGTCCCGAACAGGCTCCTGAACCGGAAATTCCGGTTGATATGCAATAATCCGGTTGGAAATTTCCGGTTGACTTCTGCGTCTCCAACTTCCAGTCCTTAGCCATTTTGAGCCTAAACTTCCACAACCGGAATATCCGGTTGGAAATTTCGGGCTCATCTTTGTCTCAAACTGCGCTGGGATCTTCCTAACCGAAAATTCCGGTTGCCCTAGAATAATCCGGTTAGAAATATCCGGTTCCTCTCTATCCCAAACCTCAGTGATCTAACTTCACCGATCTTTTGGTGATCGCTGCGGATGTTGAAAATAACACCTGCACACTCAACACCTCGATAAATAATGTACTTAGTATTGTTAACTAACACACAAAACCAATGGAAAAAATGAAATGCACTTTCACAGTGAAATGCCACATATAGGTAGGTATGGTGGAAACATTGGAAAACTTTGGTTTTTGGGAATTGGATCACGAGGAGAGCTCATACTCAGTACAGGGTGAAAGCTAGCAAGAGACTGGGAGTGACCAACTAAGAGAGCAACAACAACCATAATCATGCATATCAAAAAAACATTATTAATCAAAGCATAAAGTGATATTACAAGTCAAAAACTAAATGATCATCAAGGCTAAAGGTGACTGGTTTTATACTCATAACATGGTGTGAGCATGCGCCAAGTCAATCCAAATGAATCATTCAAAGGAGAATACCACAATACCATGCTTCATATTCGGTAACAACACATAATTTAATTTCAATGGCACATTAAGCACTCTTAGTTATTTGAGAATAGTCATGATACATCATATAATACTAAGCACACAATTAAAGTAACATATAACACGACATGCCAAAGTCTAAGCCACAGTCAAACCAAGCTTCTTATTGCACCACTATAAGCATGAAATATTTTACTCTTTTTCAACACCAATTAATTTATTTGAAAATTTTCTTAAAACATTAATCATTAAATACCAGAGAGCTAATCATATATAACTGAAGCAAACAAACAAGCTCTACACAAAATTTGAGTGAAAAGAAGAGCTAAATGTAGTACTAGCAAAAACTGAACACTCATAGAACAATAAGAGTGAGAAATAGAGTGTTCTAGACAATGAAAATGGAGTGTGTCTCTCTCCAAACTAAAATATGCTGGGATCCAACCATTTTTTACAGTAATAAAAAAACTAGAAGCAAAATAAAACGACGCTCCAAAAATAACACATATCATGTGAAGGAATAAAAATATATTGTTTTGAAAGAACCTTTATATTTTTGTTGATGAAGAAGGGGATGTTGATGGTGCAGGTATGCACTCGTTGGGAAACCCCAAGAGAAAGGTTATAAAGAGTGCAGCGGCAAGTTTTCCCTCAGAAAGAAACCAATGTTGAATCGACCAGTAGGAGAAAGAAATCACTTCCGAAGGTAGATGCAGCTGATGTTGGCAGGGCGCACTACCGGTTCAGCAGCAATGTGGAATCTACACAACACAATCAAATTACTTTTCCCCTGATGACCCACAAGTATAGGGGATTGCAACAGTCTTCGAGGGAAGTAAAACCCAAATTTATTGATTCGACACAAGGGGAGCTAAAGAATATTTATTAGCCTTAACAACTGAGTTGTCAATTCAGCTGCACCTGAAAGTAGACTTGCTCGCAACAATTTATAAGTGGTAACAGTTATATAGCAGAAGTAGAAGTAAAATAACAACAGTAGTAAAATAGTAACAGCAGTAACAGTAGCGGAAAACAGCAGGATGGGAGTACCGTAGGCATAGAGGGAATGAATGAACGGGCGTTGCATGGATACCATAGGTCATGTAATAATCTAAACATGGGAATTGCATATAATAATAATAAAGCATCCAACTTCTAGACAAATCATAGGCATGTGTTCCAATATAGTCATACGTGCTCGCAATGAGAAACTTGCACAACAACTTTTGTCCTACAAGCCCATGGCAGCGGGGCCTCTAGGGAAACTACTGGTAATTAAGGTGATCCTTTTAATAAAGCACCAAAGCAAAGCATTAATACTCTGTGAACAGACGTGATCCTCACATCATAACCATCACCACCGGTTGTCCCAATTTCTGTCACTTTGGGGCCTCGGGTTCCGGACAATGACATGTGTAAACAACTTGCAGATGTGATCAAGAAACATAATTATACTCATGAAACAATAGCATGTTCAGATATGAGATCATGGCACTCGGGCCCTAGTGCCAAGCATTAAGCATAACAAGTTGCAACAACGGTATAAAACACTAACAATGGATACTAGGCACTATGCCCTAACAATCTGGCATTATTACATGATCGATCTCATCCAATCCCTTCCATCCCTCTCAGCCTACAACGGTGTTTACTCACACATGGACGGGGGAATCATGGATGGTTGATGGAGAAGAGGTGGCAGTGTCGATGCGATGATCCCCTTCGAATCCCCGTCCCGGCAGGGCGCCAGAACATGAACTTCTGATCCCTGAATTGAGTTTCAAGGTGGAGCGGTGCTCTGTTGTGTTTCTGTGGAATATGATGAACCCCATGTCGTTTTAGGGTTGAGGGTGTTATGTAGTCGAAAGGAGAGCCCAAGGGAGTGCCTGGGGCCCCACACCACCAGGCGGCGCGACCAAGGGGGGGCCCAGGGGTGGTGTGGCCCCCTCCTGGCCCCTCTCCGGGATTCCTTCTGGTTCCGGGGGTCTTCGGGTGTTTTAAGGTCTTCGGGATCTTTTCTGGGCATTTTCCCGAAAGTTGATTTTTCTACACAAAAACGAAACACCAATGTAATTCTGCTGAAAACAGTGTTCGTCCGTGTTATTGGTATGCAAAACTCACAAGTTTAGAAGAAAACAATAAGAAAATTGTTCGGAAAAGGAGATACATTTTGGACATATCAGCCCCAACGAAGCAGTGAGGTCTTCAATCTCACCGGTTTTGCTGAAACAAAGGATTATACGTATAGTGTGGAAAGTAGTACTTGTCTGAAGTAGATGAAAGAGAACAATAATTACAGTAGAAAACAGTGGTTGTATATCAGTGTAAAGAAATGGACCGGGGTCCACAGTTCACTAGAGGTGTCTCTCCAAAACAGATAGATAACATGTCGGGTAAACAAATTACAGGTGGGCAATTGACAGATATAAGGTTGCATCATAGTGCATATGCATGACATGATGATTACTGTGTGATTCATGCGGGCATTACAACAAGATACATAGACTGTTATCCAACTACATCTATGACTAATAAGCCACCTTAGAGTGTCATCCGAGCAAACTTTGGGTATTAAGTTGCAAGCAGCAGATAATTGCATTAAGCAAAGTGTGTAATGTAAACAATAAAATTATCCTTAGAAAAAGCATTGTTGTTTTCTCCCTAATGGCAACAGCACATCCCCCACCCGTTACGTTTCTGTCACTCAAGCGTGAGTGAAAGGGAGGCATGAACCCACTATCGAGCATAAATACTCGCTCTTGGAGTTACAAGCATCAACTTGGCCAGAGCATCTACTAGTAACGGAGAGCATGCAAGATCATAAATAACATACACATTAAAGAACATGATAGATTGATAACAATTGTACATAGATTCAATATTCATCGGATCCCAGCAAACACAACATGTAGCATTACAATAAGATGATCTTGATCATGTTAGGAAGCTCGCAAGATCTAAACATGAGGCATAAAGAGGAGATAACAACCATCTAGCTACTGCTATGGAACCGTAGTCTAGGGATGAACTACTCACGCATCACTCCAGAGAAGACATGGTGATGAAGAGCCCTCCGGTGATGATTCCCCCTCCCGGCAGGGTGCCGGAGAGAGCTCCAGAACCCTCCCGAACTAGGGTTGACGATGATGGTGCACACATATCTTTTTGGTGGAAAAGGCTCGGGTTTTTAGGGTTAACCCGTGGAGAAGCTTAAATAGGCGAGAGGGAAACGTTGGTGGGTGGCCAGGGGGGCCACACCACCAGCTGGCTTGGACAGGGGGCGCGCCGCCCTATGGTGTGGGGCCTGATACGTCTCAAACGTATCTATAATTTTCGATGCTCCATGCTTGTTTTCTATCCAATACCTTTATGTTTTCACATGATTTCCTTCGTTTTCCGGAGTTTTAATGGACTAACCAATTGACAAGATGCCACAGATCCAGTTCATGTTTTCTCCTGTTTTTGGTTTCGGAAAATTTGTTCTAGAAAGATTCTCGAAATTGGGCAAAACAAAAGCCAAAAGGCTTAGAATTCTTGACACGTCAAGGAAGTCCAAAGGAGACCCGGAGGGGGGGGGCCTAAATCATCCACACCATAGGCTCGCGCGAGCTCCCCCTGGCCGCGCCGGCTAGTGGTGTGGGCCCCTCGGGCGCCCACCGTAGTTGTCCTTTCGCCTATATATCCCCCCGAGGCATAAACCCTAATAATATCATCCCTTTTCCACGAAAAGTTCCGTAGCTCCTCCGCCGCCGATGACAAGTTTCGGGGGACAGAAATCTCTGTTCCGGCACGCTGCCACGACTCGGAAGTGCCCCCGGAGCCATCTCCATCGACTCCACTGCCATCTTCATCATTGTTGCTATCTCCTATGATGAGTAGGGAGTAGTTCTCCCCCGGGTTTGAGGGATCTACCGGTAGCTATGTGTTTCATCTCTCTCTCCCACGGTGTGATCTTTATGTGGTCATGAGCTTTGTAACCTAGTTGAATAAGTAGTTGTTACTCTTCATCTGTTATGCTACTAAAGTGGTTTTGTTATGAGATCTCCATAGACACTTTGATCACGGTGTAAAGGTGACATTGTGTGCACCGTGTGGTTTAGCATGATATTTATATTTTGTGTTGGATGACCCTATGAAATTTTGGTGTTTGGTTCGAACCATCTAGGTCTCATGGTGATAGCGTGGGGGTTACCTAGATGGGGAAATGCAAACTCTAAGGAGTGCTTTTATAGCCCTACGCAATGATTGGTGTTTGTTATTCGACCGCGAAGTAGCGTAGTGAAGAGAGATATTTAGGCATTCACTTATGTTATTATTGTTGAGAGTGTTCATTAGTGAAAGTATGATCCCTAGGCCTTGTTTATAACCAAATCTGCTACATGTTTGCTTGCTGCCATTTTTATTTCAGATTGCAATTACTACTTAGAATCATCCATATTACTTGTATTTCACTATCGCTTTGCCGAACTAGTGCACCTATACAACTGCCAATTGTATTAGGTGTGTTGGGGACACAAGATACTTCTTGTATCGTAATTTAAGGGTTGCTTGAGAGGGATACCTTTGACCTCTTCCTCCATGAGTTCGATAAAAGCGTCTGTAAAGGACTTGCTTCTGTTCTACAAACCTCTCCACTTGGAGGCTCAACACTGTCTACAAGAATAAAAGCGTGCGTAGACATCAAGCTCTTTTCTGGCGCTCTTGCCGGGGAGGTAAGGTAAAAGGTACTCACATCCTCGGGTGTGAGTGCTCGAAGTTATTTCCTTTAGATTCTGAAATTATATATTTTTGTTTCTTGTTTTCACTAGTTAGGCTTATTTCTACGTGTTCCCTGTTTTTATTTTTACTAGTTAGACTTAAAACAATAAAAATATGAGAGAGCTTTATAATCTTCATCTTGAGTTTGGACATGAAGTGTTTGAAGAGAAAATTAAAAAACCTATGGAACTTTATTTGCATGCTAGTAGAAATGTTATTAGTATGAATTCTTTGAACACCATTACTGCTAATGCTATGGAAAGATCTAAGCTTGGGGAAGCTGGTTTTGATGAATATGATATCTTTAGTCCCACAAGTTTTGAGGAGGAAATTTTCTTTGATGATACTTTGCTTCCAATATATGATAATTATAATGATTGTTATGGGAATAATAATGATAGCTATTTTGTTGAATTTTCTCCCACTATTATTAATGAGAACGACTATGCTTATGTGGAGAGTAATAATTATTTTATGCATGTGGCTTATGATAAGAATGTTTTATGTGATAGTTATATTGTTAATTTTATTCATGATGCTACTGAAAGTTATTATGAGAGAGGGGAACATAGTTTCACGTGTCTGAACAATATTAAGTTTCCCCTATTTATCTTGAAATTTCTGAAGTTGCACTTATTTTGTCTTTCTATGCTAGCCATTTTGTGCTTTATTGACTTTTTTTCTACAAGATTATTTTTCATAGGAAGTGGGTTAGACTTAAATTTATTTTACATTTGCTTCTTTATGCTCTCTTTTGCTTCAATTAATATTTCTCATGTGAGCATCTTCTCAAATTATCGTGCCTAGCTGAAAGGCGTTAAAGAAAAGCACTTCTTGGAAGATAACCCATGTTTTTAATTTTGCTTTGTTTTTCTTTGTTTTATTTGAGTCAAGGATTTGTATACTTCTGTATCAACTCCTTTATATCTTTATTTTCATGTATTACTTGTGCCAAGTAAAGTTTCTAGCGTAAGTTGGTGTTAGTTCTGAATTTTTGCGTAGGAAACAGATTTCTGCTGTCCACCGTATAAAATCGCATAATTCACAGAAAGACCAAAATGACCTGAAAATTTTTGTGCATATTCCTCTGCTAATTCCGAAACTTTTTGTTCTCTATGTTTTTCGATTTGAGCAACTTAAGTGCCCCAAAAAAATTCGTCTTTACAGACTGTTCTGGTGTTGACAGATTCTGCCTATTTACTTGCATTCTCTCTTTTACTATGTCGAGTGGATTTCTTTGCTTCGCAAAACATAAGTGGCTGTAGCTAATGTTTAAAAGTATTAATAATGCTTATGTCCATGCAGAACATGTGAATTTCTGATTGTGCACTAACCCTCTAATTGAATTACTTTGAGTGTGGTGTGAAGGAAGTTTTCAAGGGTCAAGAGAAGAGGGTGATATAATGTGATCGAGAAGAGTGTAAAGCCAAATCTTGGGGATGCCCCCGTGGCTCTTCCCAGAAAATTCCAAGAAGACTCAAATGTGTAAACTTGTGGATTCCCAAGGCATCCCCTTCTTCATCAGCAACTTATCAGGCCACTTCTAGTGAAACTATATTTTTATTCAGTCACATCATATGCACTTTACCTGGAGCGTCTGTTTGTTTTTATTTTGTTTTTGCTTTGTTTTCTTTTATTTTACTTGCTGAAATAAACTTTGTTGGAACCTATCATTCTTGTGTGGGAGAGAGACACACTCCGTTTTCATTGCTTAGAACACTCTAGTTTTCATTCTTACTGTTCTGTGAGTGTTCACTTTTTGCTAGTACTGCGTTTAGCCCTTGTTTTTCACTCGTATTTTGTTTAGAGCTTGCTAGTTTGCTTCAGTTATATATGATTATCTATCTTCTCTTTGATGAATATTATCTATGAGAGTTGTTTCAAAAAAGTTATTTGGTGTTGGAGAAGAGTAAAATATTTCATGCTTATAACGGTGCAAAAAAGAAGCTTGTTTAGACTGAGGCTAGACTTTTTCATGTCGTGCTAGATGTTATTTTAATTCTATGCTTATTAATTGTTATTGTAGCATGATTTGTCTCAACTAGCTGAGAGTGCTTAATGTGCCATTGAAATAATCATGAGTTGTTTTTATCACATTGAAGCATAAATTGTGGTGTTCTTCTTCGAATGCTTTATTTGGTTGACTTGGCACATGCTTACACCATGTTTATGACTACAAACCAGTCACTTGTAGCCTCTATGATCATTTAGTTTTTGACTTGTAATACCATTTATGCTTTGATTAATTTTTTTTTTTGCTATGCATGATTATGGCCATTAGTGCTCTATTGATTTGTTGCTGCCAGTCTTTGCTAGCCTCCACCTGTACTGAGTATGATCTCTACTCATGCATCCAACTCCCAAAAACCAAAGTTTTCCAAATGTTTCCACCATACCTACCTACATGTGGTGTTTAACCGCCACTCCAAGGTAAATTTCTCATGGATTTTTTATTGTTGAACTAACCCTCTAATGTGAACTACTCTTTGAGTGTGGTGTGAAGGAAGTTTTCAAGGGTCAAGATAAGAGGGTGATATATGTGAAGAAGAGTACAAGGTCAAACCTTGGGGATTCCCCGTGGCTCATCCAAGCATATTTTAAGAAGAATCAAGAATCTAATCTTGGGGATGCCCAAGGCATCCCCTTCTTCATCAACAATCTATGACGTCACTTCTAGTGAAACTATATTTTTATTCGGTCACATCGTTTGAAGTTTACTTCAAGCGTCTGCTTGTTTTTCCTTTGTTTTCTCTTGTTTTATTTTGTTTTCCTTGCTGAAATAATATAGTTGGGCCCTAGAATTCCTTGTTTTGGAGAGAGACACGCTCCACTTTTTTGTTTGAATACTTGTTATGCTCGTATTCTTAGTTTTTCTTCTAGCTGTTACAAAAATTCCTGTTTAGCTCTTGTTTTCTTTGCATCTCTTATTCAGTGTTGTTATTTTTAGTAGTGTTGTGTGAGTACTCTCATGTTTGCTTTCTGTAGCATTTAGAGATTTTTTGTTAAAACATATTTTGTATGGTGCTTGTTGGGAAAAGTAACTGCTGCTTGAAGTAGAATTTATAACGATGAAAGTAGAAGCTTGTATAGACCGTGGCTAGACTTTTTCGTATCATGATAGATGTTATAATAATTCTAAATCCTAGTGGTTATTTAGTATCATGATTATCCTCAAATAGCTGAGAGTGTTTAATGTGCCATTGAAAGAATCATGAGTTGTTCTTGTCATTTTGAAGCATAAATTTGTGGTGTTCTCCTTGGAATGTTTTATTTGGTTGACTTGGCGCATGCTCACACCATGTTTATGACTATGAACCAGTCACTTATAGCCTCTATGATCATTTAGTTTTTGAACTTGTGGTACCACTTATGCTTTGATTAATGATGTTTATGTCGCTATGCATGATTATGGCTCTTATGCTCTCTTGATTTGTCGCTCCTAGTCTTTTGCTAGCCTCCGACTGTGCTAAGTATGAGCTCTACTCGTGCATCCAACTCCCCAAAACCAAAGTTTTCCCATTGTTTCCACCATACCTACCTACATGTGGTATTTAACCGCCACTCCAAAGTAAATTGCTCATGTCTTACCTTTAAAACTTTCAAAATTACTCATGTTTTGTGCTCCTGTTTTAGCTCATGAGGACGAAAATAGAGAATCTTTGTCTTATTTGTTGATTGGACTTTCACACCCTGGACTAGTGGCTTGATCCGCTTATCCAATGATAGAATAGATGGCAGCAGGGTGTCGAGTCCCAAATTAATAACAACAAATTCTCTTCACTATTTTTGCCCCTAATTTATCGGTCAAAGCATAATTGTGTAAACAAAAGAGAAAGAGGGATGACCTTCTACCCAGATGCGTCCTTCTATGGGAGCCACTCTTGTGAAGTCTTGTTGGCTTGTGATGTACTATATTTTCTGTTTACTATTCGCTTACATAAGCACACCTCTCAAAAAATATAGACACTCCTCCACGGTATGTGATTGATGGCAGGCACCCGAGGATTCGGTTAGCCATGGTTTGTGTAAGATGGATGGGAGGAGTGTCAAACTTTTATACCTCTATTTAATAAAATAAAATCTCTAGCACATGAGTTGATCCCTCCTTCCCTCTGCGAAGGGCCTTTAGTTTACTTTTATGTTGAGTCTCCATCTTATAACTTTATGCACAGTTGAGAGAGCATAGTTGCCATTCTGAATTTTATGTGCAATTGTCCCAAAAACATTATTAATTGATTCATAATGTGTTATAGCTTGTTGTCTAATTATTTGTTCTAGTCTTCCTCATGAACTTTGAAGGTGTCCTGGCATTATTGTTTTGCCCCACTCTTAAGGACTAGCGAAATATCACTTTGTCATGCTTTCTCTATTCTTGAAACAAACGTATAACTTTCGATGCATTGTTATTCATGATCTTTTATTTGTGTTACTTATCATGATTCAAGGTGATTGCTATGTTTTATTGTTAAATTTTTATTTATCATGCTTGTGTTGAAGTTCTATGATCTCAGCTTACTTATGCTTTTACATTATTGATGATCAAGTTCATGTTGGTAGCATGTCAGCTCAGAAATTATGTGTTTTTATCGTTTACCTACTCGAGGAAGAGTAGGAACTAAGCTTGGGGATGTTGATACCTCATAAACGTATCCTTAATTTCTGATGTTCCATGTTGTTTTCATGTTGTTTCCTACATGTTTGCTATACACTCTATGTCATTTTTATCGATTTTCTAGACTAACCTATTGACAAGATGCCACAGAGCCAGTTTCATGTTGTCTGTTGTTTTTAGTTTCAGAAAAGTTGTTCTGGAAATATTCTCGGAATTGGAAAATTTGAAGTCCGGAGGTCCTAGAATTCCCGAAGGTTCCACGGAGTCACGAAGAGGCCCGGAGGGGGGGCACACCATAGGGCGGCGCGCCCCCTTGCTGCGCCATGGGTGGTGTGGGGCCCCCAGGCCTCCGTCGCCTTTGCCCTTTCGCCTATTTATACCCCCGAGATATCAAACCTAAAAATATACCACTTCATCTTGAGAAACACCTGAGGCCGCTGTCAATATCGTCCCGGGATCGGGAGGGTTCTGGAGCTCTCCCCGGCACCCTGCCGGGAGGAGAATTCATCACCGGAGGGGTCTACACCACCATGCCCTCCTCCGAAGTGATGCGTGAGTAGTTCATCCCTGGACTACGGGTCCATAGCAATAGCTAGATGGTTGTTCTCTCCACTTTTTACCTCATGTTTAGATCTCGTGAACTGCCCTACATGATCGAGATCATCTTTATGTAATGCTACATGTTTTGTTTGCTGGGATATGATGAATGTTGAATGCTATGTCTTCTGATTATCAATCTATCATGTTATCTTGATGCATATGTTATTTATGATCTTGCATGCTCTCCGTTATTAGTAGATGCTCTGGCCAAGTAGATTCTAGTAACTCCAAGAGGGAGTATTTATGCTCGATAGTGGGTTCATGCCTCCTTTGCATTTGTGCTCGAGTGACAGAAACGTGATGGATGGAGGATGTGTTGTTGCCATTAGGGATAAAACAACGGTGTTTACCTAGTTTACATTGTTTAAATTACTCACTTTGCTTACTGCGATAATCTGTTGCTTGCAACTTAATACCCAATGTTTGCTCGGATAATATTCGGAGGGTGGATTATTAGACATAGATGCAGTTGGATGACGGTCTCTGTAATTTGTTGTAATTCATGTATGAATCACATAATAATCTGTATGTCTTGCATATGCACTATGGTGCATGCTTCATTTCTATCAATTGTCCAGCTGTAATTTGTTTACCACTCATGCTATTTATCTTTCGGAGAGACATCACTAGTGAACTGTGGACCCCGGTCCATTTTCTCATACTGATAATACAAACACTGCTTCTAGTGTTTTCACACTGCTTCCACTGCTTTTATATTGTTTTCCTACTATTTTACACACCGTACGTTTAACCTCTTTGTGTTCAGCAAAACCGGTGAGATTGACAACCTCACTGCTTCGTTGGGGCAAAGTGATTTGATTGTGTTGTGTAGTTTCCACGTTGCTGCTGAACCGGCAGTGCACCCTGCCACCTCAGCTGCATCAACCTTCAGAGATTGCTTGTCCTCCTACTGGTTGATTCAACCTTGGTTTCTTTTCAGAGGGAAAACTTGTCGCTGCACTCTTCACAACCTTTCTCTTGGAGTTTACCAACGAGGGTGTCAACTACACTCCACCCGTGGCCAGGGCACCCAGGGGCCCACCAGGCGCGGCCTACGGTGGGGCCACGCCTGGCACCCCTTGGGTGCCACATGGATCAACTCCGGCTCTTCTCTGGACCCCATATTTGTTCCGGGTAAAAAATTATCTTCGTGGATTTTCAGCCCTTTCCGAGAATATTTCTTTAAGAAATTTATTGAAACACTTCTTTGTATTAGACGAGATATGTCAAGGGAAAATCAAACGTCCTAGGATTGCCAGAAGTTTGTATAAAATCTCACTATGTCGTTGAAAAATAAATGACGCAGCTTATTGGGAAGTGACCATAAACAATATGTATATTACAGAACTTTATAATATATTTCCACGAACTTATGTAATACCGCACTCACCGGTGCTCTACATCGTATATGTACCTACACATAGACCGCTATGATAGCACTATTGGGTCGCGTGTAGAAAATTACAAAAGAAATCTTACCTAACACAAAGGATCTACTATGAAGGTAAAGGTGAGGATAGATCTGATTGTTAACGACATGAAGCGCAAACGAGGGTCGATGACGATGTCGATGATGCTTGATGAAGAGTCCCACGACTAAGGCTAGCGGTGGGACTGTTGTCGTCTCCCCATATCTAGCCTTCTGGATCTATCCTTCCGGATCCAGCAGAGTGAGAGTCTCACGTTTTACCTCTCTGAGAGTTTGCACACATACTCCCATCAAAGTCCTGCAGCGCTTCGCCGCCCAGAACTAGAAACCGCATGTGCATGTTGAGGTTGAGAGATCCCAACACATGGGAAAGAGAGATTAGAGCTAGATTTGATTGGGAGAGGACACCCGGAAACCCAATTAGAAGAACTTTGATTCAATCAGATGGGCCATAATTATAATATCTAATTAGACCCTCTAATGAACTAGAGAGAGGAACAAGGCCAATTGAAGTGATTTCTCTCAATGCCTTGTTGAAGAGGATGTGCCCTCAACAACCACCATGGTGAGGGACCTGGGGTTTCGTAAGGGAAAAAGCGTTGGTGGACTACTCGGCTAGAAGGTTTACTACCCGCCTGATTCTTATTAACTCGATGAAAAGATTACAGGGGTGCCGCATAGATTGAATCTAGTGCAACTCTTGATCTAGGGATCGTTGTTCTGTTACGACCACCTCCCGTCCTTTAGGTAGGCGGATCTCAGGGGCCTTGCACGAGTACAACTCGATATTGAGTTGGTTCTGGTCTTACCTAACTCCTTGGGCAAGTTCCTCCTTGCAACTACTTTAGCTTGGGCTTTGTCATGGGCTTCAATACAATAGATCGAAGGCCTTCCGTAGGTACCCCCTGTCTATCCGCAGCGGCGTGCGGTGGATTAGCGGCGGAGCGATGCGCTCTGTGCGAGTGGAGCGAGAGGAAGGAGAAGAGTACGGGGGAGGGGGGGGCAAATGACGAGGAAGTCGAGGGAACGGGCGGCGCGGGGGTACTTATACCCCCCAAAGCGCAGTTACTGTCTGGGATTGATCGTGACAGAGATCGTGTATACGTGGGAGTTATTGTGTCCGTTAGAAACACACAAAGCGATTAAATCGCGCGTAACGGTCGCAGTCAATCCCACGTCGTGTGACGTGGGTACTCAAGTACTCTGTTTGAAGTGACGCAACGGCACGTGGGCCCGGGGTACAGAGAAGGGCGCAGGTGGAGCGCGCACCGTGCAGCTGCACCAGACCTGAGGCAACGTGGGCTTTCTGCTTGCGCCACGTGTTGAGCCTTACACGCGAAGATAGCGAAACGCTCGGTTTCGAGCGGCAAAGTTCTGAAAAATTGGCCAAGTGCTGGGATCTCAGCAAAATCCAGATCAGCTGAGTCTATCCGGTTCGGAGAAGAAAACTCCACAGGAAACAATGGAGTAGATCCAAGTTCGGATTGTGCTCAGTCGAGTAGAGGTGCAACTCGGCCGAGAGTATCAAGGAGGTTTTTGGTTTAAGCTGGCAGGGCCCAGCGTCCGAGTTCGCCGGACACTACCAGCTTCGGGGACTAATGTCGGGGGGCTACCCCCGGGTAGGGGTAAGGCAGGTAGTAATTTGGAGTTCAAGGTACTTAGTACCGAGTTCGTCCGTACTGAGTAGGTACGTGCCGGATAGGCTGGTATCCGGTTAAGTCTATCTGGCAGGAAGAACAAGAGACCAATGGGGAGATTCAAGCATCTGTCTGGGTCAGCCGAGTAGCACTTGGGTGATCCTGATAGAGGTAGCCGCTCTCCTACCCGGAGGCAAAGTCAATGGGGCCGTTGAGGTGAATCCCGCGTATCTTGGAGCCGTACAGGCATGCGGTTCAACTTAATAGGTACGTGGTAGTGCGTATGCAGACGTGGGTGCAGTACGGCATGGGCGATGTCAAATCCTGTCTCTGACAAGGGGGACATGACATGTCAGCGGCCTACCGCGGAGACTTTCGGCGACGCTGTCAGCGAAGACACAAAGGCGTGCGCTACGACACAGTGAAATTGTCTAGTCAATACTTTTATCTGTAAAATAGTAGGTGGCCACCAGTATATAAGGTGGCCTACCGCCTCCTGCGTGAGGGTAGCACACTTGGTGGATTGAATCCAGAGGCATAGCTATGCACAGAGAGAAAGAAACAGAGAGAGAGAGAGGAACTCTTGTACCGGCACACCATTATACACAGAGAGAGGCAGGAGTAGGGGTGTTACCTCCACACGAGGGCCCCGAACCTGTGTAGATCGTGTTGTTTGCAGTGTTCTGAGCGCGCCACTTAGGCGTGCGATCCAGCCCCGGATACCTACAACGTCCATCAGCCCCAAGCATTAGCCATCCCATGGCATCTGTCTTCTCCACACTACGACAACGCAACAATCTCAAGGTCTAGCATAGAGGCTGAGTACAAGGTAGTGGCAAATGCTACTGCCGAAATTATCTGGGTTGAATCCGTGCTAAAGGAAATAGGAATTACTCGGAAAAGAGTTTCATGTTTGTGGTGTGATAATATGGGAGCCACATATTGATGCTTGCGTTGGGATACCCCAAGAGGAGGGTGTGATGAGCACAACGGTAGGAAGTTTTCTCCTTAGTTAAGAACCAGGATTATCAATCCAGTAGGAGAAGGAGGATCTTTGGAACAACGTGGAACCTGCACACAACACAACCAAAATACTTTGCCCCAACGGTATAGTGAGGTTGTCAATCTTACCGGTCTTGCTGAAAACTAAGATTAGACGTATAGTGTGGAAAACAGTTGAATGCTTGCAGAAAGTAGAGAAGGCAGGAAATTGTTGTGGTTTGTTTAACAGTGTGGAAAATGGACCGGGGTTCATAGGTTCACTAGTGATGTCTCTCCATAAAAGATAGCATGCTGGGTGAACAAATTACAGCTGGGCAATTGAAAAATAAAGGTTGCACCGTAGTTCACATTATAACATGATGATTACTATGATATTTAGTGCAGACATTACGACAAGATACATAGACCGACATCCATCTGCATCTATGACTAATAATGCACCCTCAGGTTATCATCCGAACCCCCTTAGGTATTAAGTTGCAAGCAACAAATAATTGCATTAAACAAAGTGTGTAATGTAAGCAATGATTATACACGGGGTACTCTCACCGCTGTTTTCTCCCTAATGGCAACAACACATCCTCCCCCTTCACGTTTCTATCACTAGAGCAAGGCAACAAGGAGGCATGAACCTACTATCAAGCATAAATACTCCATCTTGGAGTCACTAGCAACTACTTGGCCAGAGCAACTACTAGCAACGAAAAGCATGCAAGATCACAAATAACATATGCAATAAAGACTATAATCAATTTGGCATAAGGTAAATATTCATCGGATCCTAGCAAACACAGCATATAGAATTACATAAGATCGATCTCGATCATGATAGGCAGGTCACGAGATCTAAACATGGAGGCATATGAGGAGGAGACAACCGTCTAGCTACTTCTATGGACCTGTAGTCCATGGATGAACTACTCACGCATCACTCCGGAGGCAGGCATGGTGATGTAGAAGTCTACGGTGATGATTTCCTCTCCGGCAGGGTGCCGGAAAACAGCTCCAGAACCCTCCTGATCTAGGGTTGACGGCGGCTGCGGAACTTTTTCGGGGGTTTTGATCAGGTCCTTAGGGTTTTCCATACGGGGGGCTTAAATAGGCGAAAGGGCAAAGGCGGTGGAGCTCCAGGGGCCCCATACCCCTAGGTGGCGCAACCAGGGGGACCCGCGCCAGCCCATGGTGTGGGCCCCCTGCTACCCCTCTTCAACTCCTCTTAAGTCTTCTGAATGCTTCCGGGGAAAATAGGACTTCCGAGTTTCGAATTTTCCAATTCCGAGAATATTTCCAGAACAACTTTTCTGAAACTAAAAACAGCAGAAAACAGAGAACTGGCTCTGGGCATCTTGTTAATAGGTTAGTACCGGAAAACATATGAAAATGCTATAAATAAGGGAGAAACCATGTATCAATTGGCATAATATGATCATGGAGTATGAGAAATTAGGGATACGTTTATGACGTATAAAAGAATCCCCAAGCTTAGTTCCTACTCGTTCTCGAGTAGGTAAATGATAAAACAATAATTTTTGGGTGACATGCTACTAACATAAACTTGATCAATCTAAACTAAAAGCATATGCACGCCGAGATCATAAAACTTTAAAAACATGCATGAAAAATAAAACTTTAATAATAAAGCATAGCAATTACTTTATATCACGAAGAGTAACTCAAATAAAGGATCATGAATAATAATGCAAACTAAGGTAAACGTTTGTTTCAGGTATAGAGGAAACATGGCAAAGTGATATTTCGATTGTCCTTAAGAGTGGGGCAAAACATAAATGCCAGGACACTTCCAAAGTTCAAGAGGAAGATTAGAACAAATAATTTAAGAACAAATGATATCACATCATGAAGTAATTATTGATGTTTATGGGACAAATGCACATAAAACTCAGAATGGCAAAAATGCTCTCTCAACTGTGTATAAAGTTAGAGGATGGAGACTCAACATAAAAGTAAAAGCAAGGAAACAGTTTTAGTTTAATAATATCTCCATCTACATGTTTATAGTTTTTCATCTCACATAGCTCAACAAAATTATTAAGATGGGCAACAACATCATCAGTACTAATAATTGCTCTCTCATAACAAGATTTAGCAGGGCATGCTTAATTCATAAATATCAGCGGTAGGAGAAGGTGGAGAAATAGATGTACTAAAGAAATCATTGTTGTTAGTGCTAGTAAAGTCACACAACTTAGTGCTCTCAGGGGTAATCATTTTAGCAAAATTAAAAACAGGATAAAAATAATAACTAGAATAAGAACTATTTTTATTTTGTGTTTTTTGATAAAGAGAAGTAAACAAGATAAAATAAAATAAACTAAGCAAAACTAAAACAAAGTAAAGAGATTGTAAGTGAGAGACTCCCCTTGCAGAAATTCTCTTCCTCCCCGGCAACGGCGCTAGAAAACTTGTTGATGGCTAACGTTGATAAACCCCAAGAGAAAGATTCTGAAGAGTGCGGCGGCAAGTTTTCCCTCAGAAAAGAAACCAATGTTGAATCGACCAGTAGGAGGAAAAGAAACTTCTGAAGGTTGATGCAGTTGATGTAATAGGCCGCACTACCGGTTCAGCAGCAACGTGGAACCTACACAACACAATCAATTCGCTTTGCCCAAACGAAGCAGTGAGGTTTTCCATCTCACCGGTTTTGTAGATAACAAAGAAATTAAATGTATGGTGTAGAAAACAATAAGAGAACAATATAAAAACAATAGTAGCAGTGTGAAAACAGTGGAAGCAGTGTGAAAATGGTAATTGTAGTGGTTGTATTATTAGTATGAGAAAATGTCCCGGGGCCCACAGTTCACTAGTGATGTCTCTCCATGAAAGATGGATAACATGTGCGGTGAACAAATTAGAGTTGGGCAATTGATAGATATTAAAACATGCATGACATGACGATTACTATGTGATTCATGAGGACATTATAACAAGACTCATATACCGTTATCCAACTGCATCTATAACTAATAATCCACCTTCAGAATATCATCCAAACAATCTTTGGGTATTAAGTTGCAGACACCAGATAATCGCGTTAAGCAAAGTGTGTAATGTAAACATCGTTGTTTTCCCCCTAGTGGCAACATCATATCCTACATCCGTCACATTTCTGTCACTTGAACGTTTCTGTCACACGAGCACAAATGCAAAAGAGGCATGTACCCACTATCGAGCATAAATACTCCCTCTTAGAGTCACTAGCACCTAATTGGCCAGGATACGGAGACCATGCAAGATCGTAAATAACATACACATGAAGATAACATGATAGATTGATAATCAAGAGACATAACATTCAATATTCATAGGATCCCATCAAACACCACATGTAGCATTACAATAAGATGATCTCGATCATGTAGGGCAGCTCACGAAGGCATAAAGAGGAGAAAACAACCATCTAGCTACTGCTATGGACCCGTAGTCCAAGGATGAACTACTCACGCATCATTCCGGAGGCGGGCATGGCGGTGTAGAGCCCTCAAGTGATGATTTTCCCTCCCGGCAGGGTGGCCTCGAGTGTTTTTCGTGGAAAAGTCGTATCTTTTTAGGGTTTACTATCCTAGGGGATTTTTAGGCGAAAAGGCAACGTCGGTGGGCGGCCAGGGGGCCCACACCACCCCATGGTGCGGCCAGGGGAGCACCGCACTATGGTGTGGGGCCCCTGTGGCCCCCTCCGGGCCTCCTCCGAACTCCGTGTGCGCGACAACTTTCTAAGACTTCTGTGAAGGGTTCGTTGTATAGAAAACAAAAAAAATTCCTACGCGAGAGATACCCGAATGGCCAAAATCTAATCTAGGATATGTAAGCAGCGGGCAAAGCGTTACGAGATCAAATCTCGTTGGTGATGTAGTCAAACTCACATCGATCTCAAGATCGCGAAGAAGAGCGCTGCAATCCGGCAGCGCTTCCATACTCGGTCAGACGTACAGCTTGATGACGACCTCCGTTCTCTCGATCCAGTGGGGCAGCGGAAGTAGACAATCCACCGGAAACTCTAACAACACGGCGGCGTGGTGTGGTGGAGAAATTAGACGGTTATGGCTTCGCCAAGCGGATTACCAAGAGGTGGATCAGTACTCACGGAAGAGTTCGACGAGCGCACTTTCCTATGTGGGGGAAGGCTTGTTGAGACCAATGGTGTTTTCTTCGGGTCTGTCGGGTGGACCTGATACTTTCGTGTGTCGCTCCTGTAGTTGAATTCCAGGTCTAGGCGATTCTTTTCGTCAGCGGTAACACATAGTTATCTGTGGTTTTCGAGTTCTTCTAGTTCTTCCTGCATCCCCAAAGATTTCGCGAGCTCGTGGAAGTCTGCATCGCACTTATCTGATTTATGAAAATCTCTGTTCACCGTGGTTGGTCCGTAGGGTCCTGGAAGCTTCAACTTCAGGTATGCGTAATGTTCTACTGCTAAGAACCTTGCAAACACAGTTCGGCCAAGGATGGCGTGGTACTGTGATGGCTAGTCTACTACCTCGAAGTCGAGGTATTCTCGTATGTAGTTTCCAGAGCACTTCTTCCAAATTGATCGAGCCTAATGGCCAGACTGGCTTGCTTGGACCTATGTCGTGGAAGGAGGTTTTCAATTCTGCAAGTCCTTCTAGGTTCTTGTTCATCTTCCGCAGCGTGTCCGCACAAATAATGTTGGTTCTGCTGCCTCCACCCATGAATACCATGTTCAAGTTGTAGTTGTCAACGTGTGCTTGATGACGAGTGTTGCGTGTCCTGGCAAGTACAATCCTGGTGGATGGTGCTCTTTAGAGAAGGTAATGGGTTGTTCATGCCCCTTGAGATACCCTGGCCTAGCGGGTGGCGCTTGCACTACCATGTTAACTTAGCAAGTGTTGGTTTTCTGGGTGCGTCTGGATCGACACACCTTTTGGATCATGCCTATGGTTCCACGGGCGGCTGGTATCCGTCAACTAGTAAGTTCGCGGATACTGCGTCACCATCGCTAGTGCAGGCTGAGGTGCCGGTGGAGGTGGTGGTGGTGGTGCTCCCTATGCGATTGCGCGACCTTCGGCCGTGACTGGTGGCGGGTGGCACTCCGATGATTCTTCGAGTACGCTTCGTGGTATTTTAGGAATTTTCTGCAGCCCTTACGAGATGGGTGGCTTTGAGTTTGCCCTTCTTTGTCCTTGAAAGGGTGTTTGAGTTTACCCTTCTTTGTCCTTAAAAGGGTGTAGCGAGCAGTATCCGTCCAAATCCTCTTCGAGTGGCCTCTCCTCCGTCTTTGGCTTCCACTCGCGATTTCCGCGGAATCCTCCTTCGCGGTTCCTAGTGTACTCTAGCGCGACATATTCCGCTTGGTCGCCCTGATCGTATGGGCGATTCTTTTTTTCCTGCGGCGTTCACCGTTGCGGTCGTCATCATGTGCTGGTAAGAGGTATCTTTTGTTGCGTAGAGAGTCTTCATCGTTCGCCCATCTGTTGGCTATTGTCATTAACTCTCCACTGGTTTTAGGTGCGTTGTGCCCCAGTTCTTCCATGAAGGCCGTTATTCGGATGCCTCTTGAAAATGTTTCGACCGTTGTCTCTTCTGATATGTCTTCTGCTGGGTTTTCGAGGGTTGTCCACCTCTGGATGTACTCGCGAGTTATTCTCTCTTCTGTTAGCAGGCTCGCAGCTTCTCGATGGATGTCGGCCTTTTGCATGTTACTTGAAAGTTCTTTTCAAAACCACGAGTAAGATCGCCCTATCCATGAGGTCTGTTTTTTAGCCAGTTTCGGGCGGAGCCAGTAAGGTGCAGGTTCAGATACTGCATGGCCGTCAGCTTATTGCCTTTTTGACACTTCACAGCAGTAAGTAATCTGACAGCCAGGTTCTGGGTTCCTAGGAGATGTCGTACTTGCGTACTTCTGAAGTAAGCTCAAACTTTTTCGACATTCTTGCTTCGTGAATTTCGCGACTGAAGCAGAGTGCGTCGCAGACCTCTTCTCCGTCAGAATCGGATCTCGAGTACGTTCAGCTCATGAGGACACGGGCTCGGTCGACTTTGTGTTGAGCAATATCGCTTCGGGCGTTGTATGCTCCGCGATCACGATCATCGTTGTTTCGTGGATATTTGTTGTGGCGTGTGGTTCCTTGTTACGCCGTCACGGCTCCTCACTTCGACGTCGTGGTTCATTATCACGAGTACGCGGGCGGTATCACGAGATTTCATCGCAGGGTCGCGGGTCCCTGTTTTGGTGTCGTCGCGGGGATCCTTCATCCTCCTTCTTGGGGACGCATCCCCACGACGGCGAGGAGATCTCTCTTGTCGTGCGGCATCATCAGGTGCGTCAATTTTCTTGTGTACTCTTGTCGCGAACGATGCTCCGACCATGCCTACTCCTCTCATCGCTTGACGATGCTTCTCCGCCCGGTGGTCGCTATCTGGTTGTTGGCTGATCCGCAGGTATGTCGTGGATGCGAGGATCGCTGGCGGTGGAGTCTTGGGTATCACGTTACCTCATTCATCAACAACCATGAAAGAGGATTTGAGGCTTTTTGTAGCCCCGCTGAGCGATTCTTGGTCCATATTGGCGGTCCTGGAGACGTACTTTCTGTTCCGGTTCGGCAGTGGTCCCGTTGATCCGTCGTTTATGGCCGATAGTTCTGCTATGCGGTAACTCGAAGCATCTCGTATGGTTTTCCACCGCTTCTTTGGCCTTCTTCCATGTTTCTGGCGAAACGTGGATTGTTCGCTGCTCGGAGTTTTTGGTTGGATCGTCCATGCAGACGTGAGCTAGGTAATGTTCTCGAGTGTCTAGTACGAATTGATCATCCTCCTTGAGATCTGCGAACTCTTCAGCTTCTATTAAGTGGAAGTCGAGGCGTTGAGGTTGACCAAGGCGTTGAGGTCGACGGGTGGTGACGTGGAAGTCGGGATTGACGCGGAGTCAGATTCAAATTCCGTGGATTATGGGGAGTCGGGGAAGCGCGGTATTCTCTCCTTGCTGGCGTGAAAGCGGAAGTCGTCGAACGTCAGCTTGATGCCCTCCTGAAGGTTGCTGAACATCGGGCGGAAGGTCGGCGAGTGAGGAGCGTAGCTGAAGGATCTGAAGCAGATCAAATCTGACGGAGTCGAAGATGTGGAGCTCGGATTTGAACTTGATGCCATATGAGACCGGCGAGGTTGTAAATCCAGCGCTTGTCGTTTCCACAGACGGCGCCGAATGTTGTTTCCCTATGTCGACATATCCCCTGGATGAGCGCTGGTGGGCTCGACAGTTAACAGGGGCACGATTTAACTAGGATCGGGGCCTCGAGGAGGTAAAACCCTTACTCCTACTTAGGGTTGCAAGAAAAAGATCGATGCTCATGAGCGCCTGAAGATGGACTCGCTTTTTAACTCGACTCAAGATCGACTCGAAAATAAATGAGCTGAGTATGAGCATCTTCTATAGCTCGACAAAAAAAACAAGCTGATCTTGAGCCGGCTATAGCTCGCTCGATTTTAGCTCAAAATAAAATGATTGTTACCTTATAGGCCATGACCATGATTGTTCTTTCCTTTTAGGTGAAACCAAATTCGGAGGGTGAATTAGGAGAGCAAATTTAAGTTGTCGTAGCTGTTATTACGGTATCTTATATTGTTTTGTTAGCATGTCATTGTGGTTTATCTATATACAATATTTTCTTTAAAATATAGAAAATTTCATTGCTTTCATTAGTTCGAAACTCTCTCGAGATTGTTACAAGCTGAGTATGAGCCAAACATCAGCTCGACAATTAACTCGACTTGGTCTGAACTCGCTCGAATTTTAGTATGAGCTGAGCTTTGTCAAGTATAGCTCGCTCAAACTCGACTCGTTTGCACCCGCTATTTGTCTAGATTATATCAATGATGGCTTACAATGGCGGGTAACTTGGCCGCGAAAGATAGATTGGATCTCGAGCGAGCCAAACCTATCGTGGACTAGAAATTAGATGCCCTATCCGGGGTTCTTCCAACCATTATATAGTAGGCTAGGTCTGAGAATCCACGCCCAAGTGACTATTGAAACCATAACTACATCGGTTCTGCACCTAGTCCTTGGATCGCAAGTCTTGTGAGTGGGCTTCGACCGTCCTCCCAATGATTAGGGTGGCTCCTCACGATGGGCTTCTATGTTTAGTTAGACCGGGTAGTATCCCTACGTCTGCGGGCTAGGCGAGTACCTCAACGAGCTGGATGCCATGGTAGCGGAAGCGAAGGAGGAAGTGGTGGACAGCGAGGAGGACGTCGACGAGGTCTCTCATGTCGACCAGGTGGAGGAACACGAGGTCGCGGCCCTCCGTCGCGCCATCTGGCGGCCACACTTCAGGCCTCGGCGGACGAGGATCGCCAGGCAGGCAGGCACGATGGTCACCATGGCATGCCCACGAGGCGGGGCCAAAATGGGAGCCTGCTCCATCATGGCCACAAATGCCTCCCGCTCCACATACTCCGTGTCCCGAGCAAGAGCATGCCTACATCGTCGTTGATGATGATGAGCAAGCGTAGCCGTCGGCGGCGACACGGCACAACGGTGGCACAGCTGGCCTTCGGGCCATATCTGTATGGATTACCCTTCGAGCCCTATGCCCCTATGATAAATGGGCTTTGCATTGGGATGAGTCCATCTTATCTAGGTGGTTCGGCCCAGATTTGGTCCGCGGACCACCCTAAACAGGACCACCCTAAACAGACAAAAATTGCAAAAATATATTTTTAAGATATCCGAGTAAGATTATATGCAGGTACTACATAGAGTGTTGAAAATTTCAGATAATCATCTACAAATTAATGGGCCTAGGATATTGACCCGTTTTAATTATTGAAAATAAAATATAGAAAATCAACATATAATCCTTTTATGTGTACACTAGCCCTAATAAAAAATATATGACGTTTTAGTAGACAAACTCAAATTTTGAAAACGATTCAGAAAAAATCTTCACCAAATGGAGTATCGTGTATGAAAATTCATGTCTTTCAAACTAAACCATATTTGGTTATAACATGCATATTTTTGCATACAGGTGCATATTGCCATGCCACACAATATTGGCAAAAAAAATAGTCATTTATTTAAAAAATGCTTTTTATTTTCAAGTATAAAAAATATTACCCCGCAAAAAAGTATAAAAAATATTATTAAGAAAGTGCAAACTATATGGTTCAAAATTGTCCACTCCAATTTTCATACTAAGTTCCCGCATTTGATTTTTCTAACAAAATTGGATTGAAAATGCCAACATATTTGATTTTTCTAACTTTCTAGCTACGTTCCCGCATTTATTAAATGAATTTTAGTTGATGTTTAGGAAGGTGTTCAAATTTAAACCGGAAAACTATGTTATCGTCTCACTTCAAATTACCAAAAAAATCACTCTATGTAAGAAAAAGAGCGTTATATCCAATAACCATAGGGGGTGTTAATTGATTTAGGTATTTGCTATGCATAGATGTGTGCGATAGAAAGGATCATAAATTTTAGCTGATATTTAGGAAGGTGTTCAAATTTGAAGTTGAAAACTATGCCATCAAATTACCAAAAAAATCACTCTTAAGTAAGAAAAGGAGGGTTATATCCAATAACCATAGATGGTGTTAATTGATTTAGGTATTTGCTATGCATAGATGTGTGCGATAGAAAGGATCATAAATTTTATCTGATATTTAGGAAGGTGTTCAAATTTGAAGTTGAAAACTATGTTATCAAACTACCAAAAAACCACTCTAAGAAAAGGAGGGTTATATCCAATGACCATGGAGGGTGTTAATTGTTTTAGGTATTTGCTATGCATAGATGTGTTGGCGATAGAAAGGATGATCCACTAGAGGTGGTGAACATATAGATGTGTTGGCGATAGAAAGGATGATCCAGTAGAGGTCGTGAACATGTGACTAACATTTTTTTGAACTTGAACACTAGTTATCGTCTCACTTCAAATTACCATCATTATAACCCATCGTGGGAGTGAATTAGAGTGTGGGGAAAAAGTAAGAGTTGTTGAACCCCGAGTCGAGGGCGAAGGATTGCGGTAGGGAAAGCGGAAGGTTGGTAGAGGGCGCTCAATCACCAGCAAGCTGAGGGAAACCACTAGTACTCGGCACTAGATCTGCATCCGCCACCCTACGAGGGAGAGCCACCATAGCTACATGCTCGGGTACCGCACGACGCTGCCTATCGTCAAGGCCAGCGGCACCCAGCAAGGTTGGATACGAGATCAGAGCCAAATATAGTAAGCAACCCTAGCCAGGGCACCAAGAACGCCAACCACACAAAGAGGAGAGTGGGAGCCTGCTCCATCATGGTCACAAAAGCCTCCCGCGCCACAGACTCCGTGCCCCGAACAAGCGCATGCCTACATAATCGTCGATGAAGACGAGCAACATAGCCGTCGGTCATATCTGTATGGATTACCCTTCGGGCCCTATGCCCTATGACAAATTGGGTTTGCATTGGGACGAGTCAATCTTAACTAGGTGGTCCGGCCCGGATTTCGTCCGCGGACCACCCTAAACAGACAAAAAAAAAGGGACCAAATTTGGTCTGCTGTTGGGTCTACCCTTATGACCTAGAGTCGGTGCGAGCCCACGCGTTTGCATGGTGCCACGTTCCGCATGCTTTCCTAGACGTCTCGGTTTCTTGGTAAACGGATAAGCCAACATATCAATCTTTTGTAATCTCTCAAAGTTTCACACAAAATACATCTTTACTAGCTGGACAATACTCAAATATTTTTCAATTTTTAAAATTAATAGCTATTTTCACGTTTTAAATGAATTTCTATCGATTACCAAAAATTATTTGAATTTTAACTACCAAGGTCTTATTGTATGGACCTAAAAATTTGCAAAAATATATTTTTAAGATATCCAAGTAAGATTATATGCAGGTACTACATATGGTGTTGAAAAAATCATATAATCATCTACAAATTAATGGGCCTAGGATATTGACCCATTTTAATTATTGAAAATAAAATATAGAACATCATATAATCCTTTTATATGTACACTAGCCCTAATCCAAAATATATGACGTTTTAGTAGACAAACTTAAATTTTGAAAACAATTCAGAAAAATTCTTCACCAAATGGGGTATCGTGTATGAAAATTCACATGCATATTTTTGCATACAAGTGCATATTGTCATGCCACACAATATTGGCAAAAAAAAAAGATTTTACAGTCATTTATTTAAAATGCTTTTAATTTTCAAGTATAAAAAATATTACCCAAAAAAAAATATAAAAAATATTATTAAGAAAGTGCAAACTATATGGTTCAAAATTGTCCACTCCAATTTTCGTACTAAGTTTACAAAATTGGATTGAAAATGCCAAAAATATTTGATTTTTCTAACTTTCTAGCTACTTTTCCACATTTATTAAATGAATTTTAGTTGATGTTTAGGAAGGTGTTCAAATTTGAACTTGAAAACTATGTTATCGTCTCACTTCAAATTACCAAAAAAAATACTCTATGTAAGAAAAAGAGGGTTATATCCGATAACCATAGAGGGTGTTAATTGATTTAGGTATTTGCTATGCATAAATGTTATCGTCTCACTTCAAATTACAAAAAAAATCACTCTGTGTAAGAAAAAGAGGGTTATATCCGATAACCATAGAGGGTGTTAATTGATTTAGTTATTTGCTATGCATAAATGTGTGTGATAGAAAGGATCATAGATTTTAGCTGATATTTAGAAAGGTGTTCAAATTTGAAGTTGAAAACTATGTTATCAAATTGCCAAAAAAGGATTACATCCAATAACCATAGATGGTGTTAATTGATTTAGGTATTTGCTATGCATAGATGTGTACGATAGAAGGTGTCCAAATTTGATGTTGAAAACTATGTTATCAAATTACAAAAAAAAAAAATCACTCTAAGTAAGAAAAGGACGGTAATATCCAATAACCATAGAGGGTGTTAATTGATTTAGGTATTTGCTATGGCATAGATGTGTTGGCGAGAGAAAGGATGATCCAGTAGAGGTCGTGAACATGCGACTAACATTTTTTTTGAACTTGAACACTAGTTATCGTCTCACTTCAAATTACCATCATTATAACCCATCGTGGGAGTGAATTAGAGTGTGGGGACAAAGTAAGAGTTGTTGAACCCCGAGTCGAGGGGGAAGGATTGCGATAGGGAAAGCGGAAGGTTGGTAGAGGGCGCTCAATCACCAGCAAGCTGAGGGAAACCACTAGTACTCGGCACTAGATCAGCATCCGCCACCCTACGAGGGAGAGCCACCATAGCTACACGCTCGGGTACCGCCGCGTCTAACGCACATGGCATAGAGAGCCTGCGAGCACGACGCTGCCTATCGTAAGGCCAGGGGCACCCAGCAAGGTTGGATACGAGATCAGAGCCAAATATAGTAAGCAACCCTAGCCAGGGCACCAAGAACGCCAACCACACAAAGAGGATAGTGAATTAGAGCGTGGGGATAAAGTAAAAGTTGTTGAACCCCGAGTTGAGGGCGAAGGATTGCGATAGGGAAAGCGGAAGGTTGGTAGAGGGCGTTCAGTCACCAGCAAGCTGAGGGAAACCACTAGTACTCGACACTAGATCTGCATCCGCCGCCCTATGAGGGAGAGCCACCATAGCTACACGCTCGGGTACCGCCGCGTCTAACACACATGGCATAGAGAGCCTGCGAGCACGACGCTGCCTATCGTCAAGGCCAGGGGCACCCAGCAAGGTTGGATACGAGATCAGAGCCAAATATAGTAAGCAACCCTAGCCAGGGCACCAAGAACGCCAACCACACAAAGAGGAGAGTGAATTAGAGTGTGGGGGCAAAGTAAGAGTTGTTGAACCTCGAGTCGAGGGCGAAGGATTGCGATAGGGAAAGCGGAAGGTTGGTAGAGGGCGCTCAATCACCAGCAAGCTGAGGGAAACCACTAGTACTCGGCACTAGATCTGCATTCGTCACCCTACGAGGGAGAGCCACCATAGCTACACGATCGGGTACCGCCGCGTCTAACGCACATGGCATAGAGAGCCTGCGAGCACGACGCTGCCTATCGTCAAGGCCAGGGGCACCCAGCAAGGTTGGATACAAGATTAGAGCCAAATATGGTAAGCAGCCCTAGCCAGGACACCAAGAACGCCAACCACATAAAGAGGAGAGTGGGTGAAAGTGGTGTCGCGGTTAGCCGTTGGGCCGTTAGCTGAACGTCAAAGGGGATAATGCTCCACCACCGTAAAGCCTAAGGGAGAGCCCTAGTACCCGACACTAGATCTGTATCTGCCACCCTACGCGGGAACGCCACCACAGCCGCATGCTCAGCCACTCAATCAATGGAGTAGGAGCAGTGGGAGTCGGCACCACCGTGTCTAACGCACAGGACATAGAGCGCCTGCGAGCACGACGCTACCTGTCGCCAGAGCCAAGGGCGTCCAGCAAGGGGACGCATAATGTGAGATCGAGGCCGAGGTACTAAACAACCCATAGCAAGGACATGATCAGCCATCAAGGAGGAGATAGTGAATGAGATTGTTGGGAAAGGATGAAAACGTTGTAAGAAGCAACCCACTAGCACTTTTAGCTGCCGGGCCCTAAGCTGAGAAGGAAGACGTTTGCGACGGCCGAGTACTAAGCAACACATAGCCATGCCACGATCACCCATCAAGGAGGAGGTAGTGAATGAGATTATTAGGCAAGGGCGAAAACGTTGCAAGAAACAACCACTAGCACTTTTAGCAATTGAGCCCTAAGCTGAGCAGGAAGATGATTGCGACGGTCGAGTAATAAGCAACACATAGCCAGGACACGGTCACCCATCAAAAAGGAGGTAGTGAATGAGATTGTTGGGAAAGGGTGGAAACGTTGTAAGAAGCAACCCACTAGCACTATTAGCTGTTGGGCCCTAAGCCGAGCAAGAAGACGATTGCGACGTCCGAGAGGACGCTGTGAGAGGTGAAAAAAGATGATCTATTATTCATGTCTACCACTCTAATGCTAGAACTACTATTTAACGATCAATGTGATATACTTCTCAAAAATGTATTCAGAATAAGGGTGATCATTAAACCTACCACAAAGGACATATATTGTAATTGAAACAAAGGACGCTGACACTCACACTTAGAATTCTAAAGTGTTTAGGAGTGACATGCTGAAAGAAATAGGGGAAAAGAGAATATGGCTAACATATTAGGAGAACTAGGCCCAAACAAAACTTCCAGGATGAGCTAGGTTTCCAAAATGGTTGATGTATTCTTCTCCCGAGCGAGCCACGCTTTCAATGCAAACATGACTAGGTGGGATATATTCGTACTCTATCAACCTAAAACAATAATCCTTTTTTCTTCTTTTGGCAAACTTTAACCTCTGTTTCAAAATAATGACCCGAACACTAAGCATAAGATTGACCATAGTTTTTTTATGCACTACATCATATTCTTAAAATCTATTAACAAGGTATATGAAAAATGTATAAATCGACACACATGATTTTTACGTAACCATTATAACTATATATATGGTTTTAGAAAACATAGATTTGTAAATACAGTTTAACTTATCGCCACCTTCCAGAGGGCAATCCCTATTCAAACCTAGGGGTGTGCATTACCTGATAGCAACTACGAAACAAATCTCAACTTTGCCAAAACTTAATGAACGTAAGTATAATCCAAATAATATGCATGCTTATCAAGTGAACTCACGTGGGCTGAAGAATCCGAGAAATTGAGTACTGCAAGTTCAAGTTGGTGCACAGCAACTTAGGAAGGTGCATTTAAAGGGCCTGCAACTTACAAAGGCAAAGCATTAGAACTTGGCAAAAGAGGAAACTGCAGACCACAAGAGGAAGGGAGGGAGTACTTAAGGGAAGAGGTCCAAGGGACTAGCATTAGGTCTAGAAGAGGCAACTACAGGCTGAGTTGCTTCTGAAACCTGCGCAGGATCAGGTGGCTGGCCACTTGGTGATGGTGCAGGAATGCCCTACATTAAAAGATCAAAGGATTTTAGTCTTATGCTGTGAAAGGGCTAGAGTCAGAAAGCAATAATAACAACTATCTATCTTCTGATCAGTTAATTCAAAGCAGTCTTGAAACAATTTTAGCATGTAGTTGTTCCAAAACAACGTTTACACAAAAACTGGGAACAATAATAGTAACACCTTATCTTTCAAGGCAATTCCAATACATATTGAAGTTCATTACATTTAGAGAGTTCAAGATCTCAGCTATTCAAAATAAATACTTAGCCACGTACAAGACAAAACATTGTAATGAACTTTTATCATCCTATGCATTACTATGCCTTTTTCGGACTTCATGTGATCTATTAACTATAGTATGAAGGATGCGTACCTGTCTAAGCATTACCGCAAGAAAGGTTTTTCAAGAACTTTGTTTTCCTCCAATGTAGTCTCATCCTTAAGTACCATCCCTTGGTGTTTAAGCATTTGTTGGTCAACTGGGTACGCATTCTGCCCTCGTGAACTCTCAATGAGCTTCTTCAAATCAGAAACATGCATGCATGAATCGACTACATAAGTTGTAGTGTTCCAATTCCAAAGAATCCAAAGAACACATGCTGTTAGAATAACCTCATGGCATTAAAAAACTGCATGTGTTGAGATTTCATGTTTCAGAATTCAATGGTGAAGACACAGCAAGGTGATCTCATGCTTCCCCTTTATTTCAAACTGATGATGCATTGTCACGTACTCGACAAATGGTGTGAGCGGTGACGAGTAATGGGTGTATGGTACACAAAGTAAATCTGTGTAAACTAAAGCTCACGAGTCTTCATAGAGCATCATGGTAAATACTTCAATAACTTTGTAAAGGTAATGGCCAGACAAACTTTTGTTGACTATACATAACTACATACCTAAGTATGAATAATTCGACAACTGAGAATCTACAAGATAGCATCTAAGAGAACTTCATATATGCTACTAAATGCAGAATTTATAGAGTTGTTATCTGAAACAAATATTACTGAACGAAGCAATGAAACAAATGCCATATATATAAGATAACATGAGTACAAAGCTGGATATGGCTCAGCCTCCTTTATCTACAGCTATTTATAGGCATTATGCATGTCTTCTGATCTTTAAATTAATAGAACAGTAAGTGTATGATTGCATCCTATAAAACATAGTAAAATATAGCTCGCTTACAACAAGAATTTCTTGGGAACGTAAAGCTTGTAAATTGTACCTTAGTTGAATCAACAACTATGTCCATAGTAGCACAAAGATCATTATAGAAGCTAGCAGATTCATGACGAGTAGATGGCATCCAAGAATTAGAAGCACCACGGTCATTTACAGAAGCCAGCAGGTTCATTATTGCACCACCATCATTATAGATAGATATGGGATGAGAGCTGGACAAGCAATTGAATAAATAAGATGAAAACAAAAGAACATAAAGTTGCACTTATTTCCTTAAAGCTTAAGGTTTTCTTTCAGGTTTTTGCCCATAAGATTTCCATTCGTTAGTATTATTACTTACTGAATATTTGGTATTTTCATTCCAGGACAATGCTACAGTTCCATCTGATTTTGACATGCCCACTGGAGGCAATAATAAAATTGATGTTGGTAAAGTCTTTAAATGTGCACTGCTATTCTCTTCCATGCTCCAGTAATTATTTTTACCATTATTACCTTTAAGTATCGCCTGTTGTAACCATGCTCCTTATATGAACAGGATATTCTTCAGTTTAAAGAAGCAAGCAAACAAGGTACACATAAATGAAGAGGTTCGAAGGATCAAAATAAATGGCAATATCTAACTTTTGCTAGGAATGCCAGTCTCTACCTTAGATTTAGAATGAAGAAGTTCAGGATGTAACTTCTTCTGCCGGTCTTTGTATCTCCCTTCTAAGTTGTTGTCCTTTATATTATATCCCTGGTCGCTACAGAAACCAATGAAATGCTTCGTCACTATTCTGTATGTTTAAGCCACAGAGTGTTACTACACCAGCATGATAACAACTTTTGCAACGTTAAAAACTTTCAAGAAATATTTTGAAGGGGGCAATCAATCATGTGGTTACCATGATGTGAGCAAGTGATGTTTACGATGAAGCAAACAGTACAGTATTGCAGCACTACAGGAGCAGAAAAGTGCATACAGTTAATCAAAGGTACAAAGCTATATAGCACATACGAATTAAGCAATAAATCAAATGTCATATATATAAGATAACATGCGAGTACAAAGCTGGATATGGCTCAGCCTCCCTTGTCTACAGCTATTTAACTGCATTATCCATGTATTTTGATCTTTTCAATTCATAGAAATGTAAGTGTGTATGACTGCATCCGAAGCAAAGTAGTAAAATATAGCTTTGCTTACAACATGACTTTCTTGGGCAGCGCAAATCTTGTTAAGTGTACCTTTGTTGAATCAAAAGGTATGTCCACAATAGCACCATGATAATTATAGAAGCCATCAGGTTGAGGATTAGTAGATGGCATCCAAGAAACAGAAGCAACACGGTCATAGAAGCCAGCAGGCTCATTATAGCACCACCACCATCATCGTAGAAGCACCCAGCAGCATCTTCTCCACCTTGCGAGGAATTGCGGCTCTCTGAAACAACACTGCACAAATAAATCATACCACAGCATGTCACAACAGGCCACCACATGTGCCAGTTCACATGATGATGATATGTGTTACATAACGAAACTGCGAGTAGGGTGGATCACCAAAGAGCTTCTTGGAGAACTTCTTTAATGTCGGCATTCACCAGATTCAGCTTCAAGGCATTGAGAAGGGCTTTAGCAGCGCCAAAATGATCCTAATTAACACGGACCAATAATCAGAATGCCTTCCTTGCCAGCAAGATAATTAAGAGTCCATGTGAAGCCAACACTGGTACTTCTGAATCTAATTTTCGACACATCACCTGAAGCAAGAAGAAGGAAGGCCATTCCCTGGAGGTAGTAGCATTCCTCCCACTCAGGCCGCATGCTGATGCAGGCCTCAGCATCCAAGAGAGCCGACAGCGAGGCGCAGCTAACAGATGCTCCTATCCGAATATAAGGTGGTGTTGGTGACATAAAGCTTCAGTGCCTACAAAATGCCACAAAATCAATTTTCCAAATTCAGATTTTCAGAGATGTAGATATGAGCCATGTGGATTGCGATATATGGTGCGACAACTTCGTAGTAGCTTCACAGCTGTTAGAAAAGTCGAAACGATGTTCTTCCGGTAAAATGCTTTTGCATGCTAAAATCAACAACGGGCTAGGAATTACCATGGCGTCAAATCATAGTCCTTCCTTTTGAAAGACGAGTATCCTTGTTGCTTCAGTTTATCCTTCCTGGCACTAGAGGATCTTATCACCTACGCAAAAAAGAACTATTATTAAGCAAAAGGATAATCAGATAACCTGAGCTCAATATATGCAAATATATAGCCCTCTAACCGCATTTGGCAAATATACGCAAATATAAAACAGAGTGATCAAGTGAGCACAGATGAAACCACCTGCCATTTGAGAGTTTATGAACTAAAATGAAACCACTTGCCAAGTTAAAATACCGCCGGGTGCATTTTGCCGATGTAAAACCATATACTGCAACATCCTATTTAAAGATATACGAGTATCAGGTGATGTGTATGTCAGCAACTAGGGTATGCTGACAATCCAAGGCTTGAAATTGAATAACATCAGAATATCTACACTTATATGCTTAACAGTAAAACTACTCAGATACATTACAGAAAGTTCTTGTAGCGTGCATGGAAAGTGATCCTAAGAAGAATATCAGGAGCTTATTGCAGACTATGTATGGACAAATCCTGCACTAACTACAAGCACAATGAGTACAAAAGTAGAACCTTCCAATATTCGTGTAAAATTATTTATGAAGTTTAGACCTGCAGAAGTATGTAAATATATCTTGCCAATCAGGTCGGTTCTGCAAAAAATAATGCAGATCTATAAATAACCATCATTTGTGCACATCATGGATGAATGGAGCAAAGGGACATTTTCCAAAACAAACCCAGTTGAAATCAACCATGGAAAAAAAATGGAAAACAGAGATGAGATATGGAATAACATACTTGAAACATCCCAAATTAGCCTTCAGCTTGCCATCCAACATTTAAAGTGCAGTTGACTACTTAGTTCCATTAGTTTCAACAAGGCCCGAAATTTGACCAGGTCTAGGAACAGGCAGCCTGCAAGGTGCTAAATTAATACTGCTTTGAGAAGAATACCTTCAAGCAAGATTATAAAACATACAGATACCAAATAGTACAACTTGAGACAAACCAGGCTCTTTGATTTTTCAGAAAAATTACCTGTGCAATTGGAAGGTATTTGGTCCATAGCGATGGGTAAGTATCTTGACCTCGATGGCATCAAATGGGCATTTCTGCAACAGCAATTAGTCGATTACAGCAGAAGTGAGAACACTAATAGCACTCAGGAAAATTATACATCTGAACCCCTGTATTAAATTAAAGGCATACCTTAACACAAACACCACAAGCAATACACAGCTCTTCAGAAATGAATGGAAGTTTCACTGCTGAACTAACAAGACAGTAGATTGTCATAATCAAAGAAACAATCAAGCTAGGAACACTAGTGCATATAAAGAATTATTACAACAATCATTTGCATTACAGGATAACAGGAAAGTGCAAAAATGATGCACACAGTCAGAATAAGCACGACAGATATGCGAACGTATGTGTAAACCAGGTGTGCTCTTCATAGACTACCATATGAATGACTAACTAAATAGCCGGTACTTAATAACATGTATGCCGGCTAAATAAAATACTAAGTTCATATCAACTATGCTCCAAGACTAAACTGTGGCCATATTAAGCTCTGTAAATCCTCAGATCTTGCAAGGACTATCCACTCATCAATCAACATCAAATTAAAAATCATTCTACGAACAGATTTCCCCGTGGAGATGGACCTAAACTTTGATTCGCAAAATACCACCGGCAGACAAATCGTAAATCCCTTGAGCCGGAACCTCGACGTGCAGAAAGATAGAAGAAATTACCGGTCTTGACGACAGGGCAGCTCTTTTTCACGGCAGTACTTTTTGGGCTTGCACTTGTCCTCGCCCACGATTGCGACACGGGTCAAACGGTCAGTCATGTACTGTTTATAGATTAACAGCAGCATAAGCCACCCGCTCCTGGCAAGCAACTGAATTCACATGTCTCACTATGCCGGCAAGGCAACACTCCAGTCAAGCATAGTTGCGGGGCATCAAGACACCGGAAACATTCCTTGATGGCTTATGGACCTGTAAACATGACGATTCCGAAAATCAGCCAAATAATAGTTAAAGGAAACCAGTTTCAAAATAGTTAAAGGAAATAACTCCAAATTTAGAGGCTGAACAACTCAGGTACCAATGCCCACAGATGGGGAGACTCCACGAAGATATGTTGGTCAGCCACTAGGATTTACCTGCTCGATGCTGGGAGAGAAAGTCGATCACGACGCCTGATGAATTCGAGACGCAAGCGCCCTGCTCCCCACCGGAAGAAAGGCCGGAGGACGGTAGCATCAGCGGCTGGGTGACGATGGAGGTCGGACTCATCTTCTCCACTGGCTTTGGTGCGGGATTCTTGGAGCGGGATCCTTGGAGGTGGATTGCCTCTCGCACCCTGCTTCTCCTTCGCCGGCACCAGTCCGTCGCCGCCGCCAGGACAGTTAGGTTTTCATGAGGTACTGCAGGACAACACCGAGGAAGGGATCTCCGTCGCAAGCGCACGATGTGTTGTCCGCACTGTCCACCGAGCGATAGCATCGCGTTGCCGGTTTCTTGACCGGCGGCAATCGCGCACGGAGCAAGGCGCCGCCCAGGACTCGTGAGGCAGGGGGAACAACGGATCTTTCCTTTACCTCTTTTTCTTCGCCGCGGAAGAAAGGGATAGAATGTTCAGACAGGTACGGGCCCATATGAATGATTTCGGCCCGATTAACCGGGAACAGCCGAACTCCATCTACAACCCGAATACTGTAGGCAGGCCCATCCAGCGCAATCGGACCAAGTGCATGAGCCGGATGCGTACTAGGTTTCCCATTTAAAAAAAGAAGGTACTACTTGGTGGGCTGGCCCATCTGGCGCCATCCGACGCTAAATCACTCCTAGTCCTACGTATTTGAGTTTTACTTTCTCTTAATAATTCATCAATCACTTAACTGGCCATCCGGTGGAGTTACCGGTGTAGGTGAGGTAGAATCTAACATGTGGCAGCCGCCAGGGATGTAGGTTATGAGCTATTGAGGTTGTCCTCAACATGTTGTTGTTTTTATATTAGCACACCTTGTTCGTTCTTAGAGTACCATGATGGCATAGCAGAGCAACAACATCAAAGTGCAAACCCTTTTTTGTCTCGGCTGGTTCAGAAGGTATATGACGGCCAGAGCAGGACACTGAACAAATAATCACAAGTAGGAATGAGGTGGCTTGCTTCCCGATATGGTGGAGGGGGAGAGGTAAACAAGCTTCCTCACCTCCGACGACTGTGAGGACACATTTTTGACAACCTGCACAAAAATTGGCTGGGATTCAGCCAAGGTTCACACCATGTGATAGAGGAGAAGGTGGGAAGCTTCAAAACCGAAGTTGCGGGAAGAAATGGGCATCCAGTTGCCGCTCGAGCGCGTCAACGTTTGAAACGGAAGTCAACGAAGGTGTCGTAGAGTTCCGCGTCCATCCCCATGTGCTCCCACCATCCACGATGTTGCCCCCTGCAGATTGACCATCTCTCGCTAATCTAGCACCCTCCAAGTTTCCTCGATCTCGTTGGCGAGGATATAAGGCGTAAAGCACGACGGTGGAGGAGAAGTGGGAGATACGAACATAAACAGCAGCGTTCCTGTCCACGGATTCTAGAAAAGAGACTTCAACGGTCATCCACAACCTAGGCCAACAATTTAGGAAGTAGTAGGAGAGAGGGGCGAACAAAGAAGGCTTGATGGCCTATCTACGTGGGACATCACCACTATTGACCTATAGAAAGGAGGAAGAGATGGAATTCTGGTCTGAATGTATTATACTATTGTACCACAGCTGTGGGGACCCCAGACTAGCCGTTCGAGACCTCCAGTGATGCAGCACACCCTTCCACCAAGCCCGACATCGATACTAGACAAGGTGAACTCACCCCTATCTCTATATGCCTTCCATGTCTTGGTGAATGGTGCGTTACCTCATGGATTGCCCCTATACATGCCTAGACTTGATCCCACCATGGAGCCCAAGACGATGCCCAAGATGCTCAAGAACATGCTCAAGATCATGCCCAAGACGGTGGCCAAGAATCTATGGAAGAAGTCCAAGAAGGTGGCATCGAGAAGGGAGAAGAAGAGGAAGAAGGGAGGAGGGAAACTGGGAGGCCGGCCTCAAAGCCCGGCCAGGCCGGCTCCCCTACCTCTCCAGGCCGGGACCCCAACGGAAGGAGCCGGCCCCACCCCGACCCCGGGCCAGCCCTCCCACGCGCCAGGCCGTGAGCCCAACCGAAGAACCCGACCCCCACCTCGGCCTCGGGCCGGTTCCCTTGCATCTCCAGGCTGGCCCCCAATCTGCTACACCCACCCCGGCCTAAAGGCCCGGCCAACCCACTTTTCCACCTCCACCTACCCCCTTGGCTATAAAAGGACCCCCTCGGGCTAGATCTAGGGTTAGAGATGAATTTAGACATTTGAGCTTTGCTCTTGTATCCCTCTTGTGAGGCTACTCCTATGGTTTGTACCTAGGATCGTATCAAGGATACTCCTATGATTTGTATCTAGGATCGCATCAAGGATCATCGGGTCTCCTATCATTTCCCCTGAGGATTCAGTTAGGGACTTTCCAATCTTCCTTAACTAACCCTTGATACGGTCCTAGATACAAATCATAGGAGTAGCCTTGATACGGTCCTAGGTGCAAACCATAGGAGTAGCCTCACAAGAGGGGTCCAAGAGCAAAGCTCAAATGTCTAAATTCATATCTAACCCTAGATCTATCCCGAGGGGGTACTTTTATAGCCGAGGAGGGTAGGTGGAGGTGGAAAAGGGGGCTGGCCGGGTCTTTAGGCCGGGGTGGGCGCAACAGATTGGGGGCCGGCCTAGAGATGCAGGGGAACCGGTCTGAGGCCGGGGTGGGGGCCGGTCCTTTGGTTGGACTCCCGGACTAGCACGCAGGAGGGCCGGCCTGAGGCCGGGGTGGGGGCCGGATACTTCTGTTGGGGTCCAGGCCTGGAGAGGCAGGGGAGCCGGCCTGGATGGGCTTTGAGGTCGTCCTCCCAGTTTCCCTCCTCCCTTCTTCCTATTATTCCCCCTTCTCGATGCCACCTTCTTGGACTTCTTCCATAGCTTCTTGGCCACCGTCTTGGGCATGATCTTGAGCACGTTCTTGAGCATCTTGGGCATCGTCTTGGGCTCCATGGTGGGATCAAACCTAGGAATGTATAGGGGCAATCCATGAGGTAGCGCACCATTCACCAAGACACTGAAGGCATATAGAGATAGGATTGAGTTCACCTTGTCTAGTATCGATGTCGGGCTTGGTGGAAAGGGGTGTGTTGCATCATCCAGTATGCATACATTCACGATCCCATGATCAGTTAGTCGTGAACAATATACTCAAGTTGGCATTGCAGATTACATCATCCAAAACAATGAATGCACAACTTACACAACTGGTCACATGACTCAGTCGTAAACAACTGCCACACAGGGCAGGAAACACAAAAAACAGCGGAAGTCTTCAAAAACAAACTTGTAGTAAAACCCAAGTCATTCCTTGACCACCTACATGCTATTGACTGAGAGATGTTCATAGTTCGCACAGTCGTCAGGGACACCATCTTCGTCAGCTTCTCCAGAGTGCTCCTCAAAGTCTGACCAAGTGAATAGCCAGGGACGAAACCAATGAGAGTACATTTGATTGTACTCGCAAGTCACCCCAAATGAAAGCTTAAACATGGAAGTATACACGATCTCCCAAGATAAAAAGAGCACCAACCAAAACAGTGGTGTCCGTTTCGATGCACGGGATACAATGGAAAAAAGGAGACATATTGTGGTTTTATAGAGGAGATACGGGAACTTGACTATGGACCTAATTTTAAGGTCCCTCTGTTTTGGTGCTAGTGGGTCAAGATGACAGGATGTGGGTAAAGGTAGACCAGCAGTACAAAATAACAACAGTGGATCTCAACAATCTTGGGTATAGAGAAGAACCATTCGTCCTAGCGAAAGATGTGGCTCGGGTTTTCTATGTGAAGGACATGTCTACCCAACCGAAGAAAAGAAAAGATAAGAAAACGAATACATCATGCGGTGAGGCAAAGCGCCACATAGTTCTTTCAGGGAAAAGAAACACCGTGGAAGTGGAGGACAAGACAAACATGTCAAAAGATTATAATTACTTTGATGAAATTCCTCCCTTCATAGTGAAAACCGACCCAAGGATCTCGTTAAATAATGAAGATGCTCCTTGGATACGACAGAAAATAAAACAATGGCGGCACTAGTTGAGGACGTGATGTATTAAACCTTCATGGTTCATGTAATATTATGAGTCTACTGTGTAATAATGCATTAAACCTTCATGATTCATGTAATAATTATTATTGAAAACAGAAAATGTATTACACATCACGAACAGTACTCATAACAATATTACATTAGTCATTCTCACGAACAGTACTCATAACAATGTAATGGTGGGGTGTACATGGCTAGATCAGCAGTACTGAATGACAAGATTGGATCTCCGGTTTAGTCATACTCCTTCATAGGCCTATAATACTCATCCTCGTAGTAGTCGCCGTCGTCGTCAATATCGTCGGACGAGGATCAGGGCTGGAACCTCGAAGAGTGAGGACGCCTGGACTGGAAGTGAGGATAGCGCAGACGGGGGTTATCACCGGCCCTGATGTAGTCCATGACGCTTTGAAGAGTCCATCCGCCTCACCACAGATGACGACCGGCCTCGTTGAAGTTCGAAAGAGGCGGGCCATTCTCCTCGTTCCTAGCGAGCGCCCTCTCATGCCGATTAATGAAGAATGCTTATGATATCCCACAAGTATAGGGGATCGTGTGTAGTCTTTTCGATAAGTAGGAGTGTCGAACCCAACGAGGAGCTAAATGTAGGATAAGTATTCTCTCGAGTTCTATCAACCACTGATACAACTCTACGCACACTAAATGTTTTGCAAATCTAGGAAATAAAACTAGAGTAACAATACTGGTAAACAAGATAGTTTTGAAGGATAATAAATACATGAAAGTAAAGTTAGTTGCTGCAGCAATAAAGTGCACTAAATGACTATAAAGTAACAGGACCATGAGTGTGGAAAAGTGGTGTTAATTGTGATGGATTTGTCCATGATAAAATAGTCAAATACATGATTGATATTTCTTTTTTATGTGGGAGAAGCAAAGCTAACAAGCTCTCGTTATCCAATGATTGCAAGTACTTATGATTGGAACTCTAGCAAACATCCATAACTACTAGAAGATACATTAAGGTAAAAATACCCAACCATATAATTAAGATCAAAAGGTCCTCTTTATCCCATATGCTTTAATCACCAGATTGGGGCTCATGTTTCTGTCACTCAAGCAGCCCTCCCTCTAGATTTCTCCACATACTACAAACCCTATGATGTGATCCATGTGCGCATAAACATATGATGGCACCATAGGACTGTAAAAAATTCTATATATAGCCATACAGATTCAACAATCAATCATATGACAAAAGGGATCTACACAAACATGACATAGATGCAATAGATCATCTGCAAATAATTTATAACGTAAAACACCATGTTTACATAGGGCGATACAGAGGTGTGTGGGAGGATGAACCACTGTATACAAGGCGGAATTGGCGATGGATATGACGGTGAAAACGGCGAAGAGGATATTGCAGGGCGCAGGGCGACGCCGACGGTGGCGCAGGGACTCCTTCCCTGCGCCGTCGGCATCATGGGGGAGCGTCGCCCCTTAGCCCTCTTCCTTCATGGTCTTGGGAGCCCTCTCCCCATGGAGATGGGATCCATGGGGAGGCTAAAACTTGGTTTTGGTGGCTGGAAATTCGTGGTATGGGGTGTCTCCCACGACCTAGGTTTCCTCCCTTTATGTAGTCTCACGGATTTCCGTCATCCCATCTAGGGATGCAGTAAATCGGGCGTATCTCGGTTGTCCGAACTCGGAATCGGGAGAATTTTAATTCTAGATCGTACGCCGCAAATCCTCCACAATTTTCTATTTTGTGATATTTCCGTTTGACGTTGTATTCGACCCGTAACGTGGCAATCTTTTAAAAAGTATTTCAGACAGATTTTACAAAAGTCCCAATTAGACTCCAACAAGGTTTCTTCTTCTATTTTTGGTAATTCCTACATATCAAAGCGTAAATCAAGAACATTGTGCACTTTTTCAACTATTAGTAGGTGATACGTCCATTTTGCATCACTATTTTATATCATAATATTCTGTTATTCATCGATATATTTCATGTTATGATGCATCCCTTATGTTATTTTATCTTATTTTGCAAGTTTCATAATTTTTGGAGAATAAACATTGGAACCAGGAATCTGATGGAAGAAGCACCGCCGAGATACCATATTTCAGAAGATCAGAAGAAGAAGTGGGACACCGGGGGTGTCTTAGAAGTTCAGAGGAGGAGTCCGGCCAGAAGGAGAGCCAGAGGGGGCCACCAGGGGCCCACACCATGAGGTGGCACCCCCCCTTGGTCGCGCCACCAGGTGGTGTGGCCACCCTGGCCCACCTCTGGGGGATATCTTTCGTGTACTTGGCCCCCAGGAAACCCTAAGCCTCATACCATCGTCGAAGAATTATTCCGCCGCCGCCTCGTGGCGGAAAACACCCGAGAGAGAAAAGCTCTCTGGCAAGGAGAAATATGCCGGGGAAATTCCTCTCCGGAGAGGAGAAATCACCGCCATCGTCACCGTCATCACTCCGGGCATCATCAAGATCGTCATCATCATCATCATCACCACCAGCACCATCACCCTCATCATTCACTATCATCCTGTTGTTACAATTAGGGGCCTCTATCGTTGTTTACATTAGATCTCTCTTCCAGTGTGGATTACTTGTTAGTAGTTGATGCTTGTGAGATTTATCGATGTTTGCACTTTATGACCAAATTGTTATCATCCATTGTATCACCTCTTATCATGATCAATATTATGTCTTGTGAGTAGTTTGTGTTGTTCTTGAGGACATGGGAGAAGTCAAGTTGTTAGTAGTGAAGTAATGTTGAGTAATATTTAATGTTTGATGTTTAAGTTGTGGTGGTATTCTTATAGTGGTGTCATGTGAACGTCGACTACATGATACTTCACCATTTATGGGCCTAGGGGAATGCATCGTGCATTTGGCTACTAATTGTCGGGTTGCCGGAGTGACAGAAACCTAAACCCCCGTTAGGAAACCATTACACGAGGGAGCGTAGGATCCTGGAGTTTAAAGTTGTGGTTAGATTTATTTCTTAATTACTTTCTTGTAGTTGCAGATGCTTGCAAGGGGTATAATCACAAGTATGTATTAGTCTTGGATGGGACGGTACATTAGCATAGATTCACCCACACAACACTTATCAAAACACCTAAGATTATTCAGCGGCATGGAACAAAAGCACTTGATAGAAACCTCCTGTGTGTCCTCGAGAACGTTTGTTAATCATAAGTAAACATACCGTCTTGTCCTTTGCTTAAGAAAGGATTGGGCCAATTTCTGTAATTATTACTACTGCATTTTATTTACTCGCACTTTATTTATCCGCAATATCAAAAAACCCTACAAATTTATCTTCCAGTATTTACAGTTATTCCTTCATTGAAACTGCTTGTCAACACCTTCTGCTCCTCGTTGGGTTCGACACTCTTATTTATAGAAAGTACTATGATACACCCCTATACTTGTGGGTCATCAAGACTATTTTCTGGCGCCGTTGCCGGGGAGTGAAGCGCTATTGGGAAGTGGAATTGATAAAGGAAGCTTCTGTTGTAAGTGTTATTTTTATTACTGTGTCTTGCTTTATTACACTATGTTTGGATCTCCTTTTGAATACTTATTTGTGGGCACTGCTACCACTGCTATGGTAGTAAGTGACCCACCTCCTCATGATCTGGATCCTTATAAAATACCTATAAAGATTGTTAAACATGTTAGGAATAACTGCTATTCAGGTGATGGAACTGTCCATCCTGGTGATCATTTGCTCTTTTTACATGAATTATGCGATTTGTTCAAGTGTGCAAGTATTACAATGGACCGGGTGAAGAGGAAATTATTCTCTATATCATTGACATGCCAAGCCGCTGAATGGTTCAAACTACTGAAAAATGGCCAGACTATTGGATGGGACGAAATTGTACCTCTCTTTTATTCTAAAAATTCTATCCTCCTAGTGAAATTCATAGAGATCGGAATTATATATATAATTTTTGGCATCATGACGAAGAGATTATTGCCCAAGCATGGGGGAGAATGAAGTTACTAATGCTCAAATGCCCCATTCATGAGCTCCCCAGTAATATTGTTATTAATAATTTCTATGCAAGGCTTCCTCTTCATGATAAGGATTTATTGGATGCTTCTTGTTCTGGATCATTTACACGTATGAAGGATGAAGATAAATGGGATCTCCTTGACCGTATTCAAGAAAACACAAGGTTGGGAGAATGAGAAAGGTAGAAAGTCAGGTATAAATTATGATTATGAATGCATTAAAACTTTTATGTCATCCGATAATTTTCATAATGTTAGTATTGTTTATGGTCTTCATTCTCAAGTTGATGCAAACTTATATAAGGATTTTTCTTCTTACATTGATATTCCCAAAAAGGAATGGGATAAGTACCATGCACCTTATAAAGATACTGTTAATTATGTTCCTGCTAAAGATATAGAAATTCATACCGTTGATTCTATTGTGCATGAACCTTATATTGAGAAAATGTCGTTCCCTGCTAAGGTAAAAGAACATTATATGTTATCTAGTGTGGTTAATAAAAGTGCAAGGAAACTTGTAGAACCCGATGAACAAATAACTGTAGAACCTACAGTAGCAATAGTAAAGGATCTTGTTTCTGAAAATATAGAAGAGGGACACATTATATTTTCGGAAGATGCTTCTAATGTTGTCTCTCGTCCTAGTAAATCTAGGAAACCTAGCGTTCCTGTGCTATCTGTTAGGATAAGTGATCATTGCTATTATGGTTTGTGTGATATTTGTGCTAGTTCTAGTGTTATTCCTTATGAGATTTATAAAGAAAACATGCATGAAATTGGCTCTTGTGAACTTGAATACATTGATGTGATTATTCAACTTGCTAATAGGGAAACTATTTCTCCGATTGGTACTATTAGAGATGTGGAGGTCTTATGTGGTAAAACTAAATATCCTGCTAATTTTCTAGTACTAGGCACTTCTGCTAGTGATACTTGTCCTATTATATTTGGTAGACCTTTCTTAAACACTTGTGGTGTTGTTATAGATTGTAAAAAGGAGAAAATCCTTACAAAGTTTGATGGAGAATCTTATGAATTTAATTTCTCCAAATTTGCTAAAGCACCTTATGAAGCTGAATTACCTAATGAGAATTATAGAGTTGAACAATTGGCTGCTATTGCTCTTGCTCCTAACAATCCTCTGCAGCAATACATGGAAGACCACGAAAGTGATGTATTTATGGAAGAAAGAAATAAAATTTACAAGATTTTCCTACATCAGCCAGCGATGCTGAAACATAATTTACCGGTGGAAGACTTGGGTACCACATTACCACTTTAGGAGGATCCTGTTTTTGACTTAAAGCCTTTTCCTGACAATCTTAAATATGCTCATATTGATGAGAAATTATATCCTGTTATTATTAGTTCTCAACTTTCTGGTGAAGAAGAGGAGAATTATTGGGAATATTTAGGAAACATAGAGGTGCTATTGGTTATACTCTTGATGATCTAAAGGGGATTTCTCCTGCTATATGTCAGCATGCTATTAATATTGAACCAGTTGCAAAGCCAGTTGTTGAACATCAACGCCGTTTAAATCCTAAGATGAAGGATGTGGTAAGAAACAAGGTATTGAAACTCCTTGATGCTGGTATTATTTATCCTATTGCTGATAGTAGATGGGTTAGTCATGTGCATTGTGTCCCTAAGAAAGGAGGGATGACTGTTGTGCCAAATGAAAATAATGAACTTATTCCTCAAAGAGTAGTGGTTGGTTATAGGATGTGCATTGATTTTAGTAAGGTTAACAAAATTACTAGGAAAGATCATTATCCTTTGCCTTTTATTGATCAAATGTTAGAAAGTTTGTCTAAGAAAACTCCTTTCTGCTTTCTTGATGCTTATTCTGGGTTCTCTCAAATTGCTGTTCGAAAGCTCGATCAAGAGAAAACAACTTTCACTTGTCCTTATGGAACCTATGCTTATAGACGTATGCCTTTTGGTTTATGTAATGCTCCTGCTACTTTTCAAAGATGCATGTCTGCTATCTTTCATGGTTTTTTTGAAGAAATTGTGGAAGTCTTCATGGATGATTTCTCTGTCTATGGAACTTCTTTTGATAATTTTTTGCAGAATCTTGATAAAGTTTTGCAGAGATGTGAGGAGACTAATCTTGTTCTTAATTGTGATAAATGCCATTTCATGGTTAATGAAGGAATTGTTTTTGGACATAAAATTTCTGAAAGACGTATTGAAGTAGATAGAGCTAAAATTGAAGCCATTGAGAAAATGCCCTGTCCCAGGGATGTCAAAGTTATTTGTAGTATTCTTGGTCATGTTGTTTTCTATAGAAGGTTTATTAAAGATTTCTCTAAAATATCAAAGCCTCTTACTAATCTTCTTCAAAAGGATGTACCTTTTGTTTTTTATGAAGATTGTAGAGAAGCTTTTGAAATTTTAAGGAAGGCTTTAATATATGCTCCTATTGTTCAACCACCTGATTGGAATTTACCGTTTGAAATTATGTGTGATGCTAGTGATTATGTTGTAGGTGATGTTCTTGGACAGCGGATAGATGATAATTTAAATGTTATTCATTATGCTAGTAAAACTCTTGATGTTGCTCAAAAGAATTATGCTACCACTGAAAAAGAGTTCCTAGCTGCAGTTTTTGCTTGTGATAAATTTAGGCACTATATTGTTGATTCTAAAGTTACTATTCATACTGATCATGTTGCTATTAAGTACCTTATGGAAAAGAAAGATGCTAAGCCTAGGCTTATTAGATGGGTGCTTCTTTTACAAGAGTTTGATTTACATATTGTGGATAGGAAGGGTGCTGAAAATCCTATTGCTGATAATTTTTCTAGATTATAAAATATCCCTGATGACTCTATTCCTATTAATGATAGTTTTCCTAATGAACAGTTAGCTGCAATAAAAGTGAGCTCTCAAGAGAGTCCATGGTATGCTGATTATGCTAACTTTATTGTTTTCAAGTATTTGCCTCTCACCTTTACAGCTCAGCAACGAAGAAAATTCTTCTATGATTTGAGGCATTAGTTTTGGGATGATCCAAACTTATATAAAGAAGGTGTTGATGGTATTATGAGAAGATGTGTTCCCGAGAATGAACAACGAGAGATATTGAGAAAATGTCATAGTAGTGCTTATGGAGGAGAACACGCTGGAGATAGAACTGCACATAAGGTTCTACAATCAGGTTTTTATTTGCCTACTCTCTTTAAAGATGCTAGAAAGTTTATTTTATCTTGTGATCAATGTCAAAGGGTTGGAAATATTTCTATACGTAATGAAATGCCTATGAATTATTCTCTTGTTATTGAACCGTTTGATTGTTGGGGTTTTGACTTTATGGGTCCTTTCCCTCCTTCACAAGGCTACACTCATATTCTTGTTGTTGTTGATTATGTTACTAAATGGGTAGAATCTATACCTACTAAATGTGTTGATGGTGAAACCTCATTAAAAATGCTTAAAGACATTATTTTCCCTAGGTTTGGTGTGCCTAGATATCTTATGCCTGATGGGGGTTCTCATTTTATTCATGGTGGTTTTAGAAAGACTCTTGCTAAATATGATGTTAATCATAGAATTGCCTCACCCTATCATCCTCAAACTAGTGGGCAAGTAGAATTATCAAATAGAGAAATAAAATCTATCTTGCAAAAGACTGTTAACAAATCTAGAAAAAATGGGCTAAGAAATTAAATGATGCTCCGTGGGCTTAAAGAACTGCTTATAAAAATCCCATGAGAATGTCTCCTTATAAGATGTTTTATGGAAAAGCTTGAGCTTATTGGGCAGTGAAAGACCTAAATAGAGATTTTAAACTTGCTGGTGAGAAAAGGTTGCTGGACTTAAGTTCTTTAGATGAATGGAGGAGTGAAGCATATGAAAATGCTAAGCTCTTTAAAGAGAATGTTAAAAGGTGGCACGATAAGAGAATTATTAAAAGAGAATTTCATGTTGGTGAGAAAGTGCTATTGTATAGGTCTCGTCTCAGATTTTTTGCAGGAAAATTACTCTCGAGATGGGAAGGACCTTTTGTTATCAAAGAGGTATATCGTTCGGGGGCAATTAAAATTGTTTCCCTTGAAGACAACACCTCACAAGTGGTGAATGGCCAAAGACTCAAGCATTATATTTCTGGAGATCCTTATAATGAAAATGTTAAGTGTATTCAAGGCATGATCCTGGAGGAATTTATAAATAAGCATATTTCAGAAACTGCAGAGTCGGTTTTCGAATAGGTATCAGTTTTGGTAAGAAAACTTTCGCGAAACATCTTCCAACTTTTATTTTTACTATTTTTGGAAAATATGACAAATTATGAGCCGGAAATGAGGCGGAGATGGAGCCTGGAGGCTCCACACCATGGGGTGGCGCGCCCACCCTTTGCTGCGCCACCCTATGGTGTGGGCGCCCCGGAGCCCCTCTCCAACTCGTGTTCGACCTAGACTTTCCTTTCGTTATGAAACTTTTTGCTATATAATCCCCCGGACCCCCCGAGGTCTGTATATCGCTTTCTCGTCGTGTTTCTGTTTCGAGCTGTTTATGCCAGGTTACATCCTCAGATCTAGAGACACAATGTCCTCTCCTGGATCTCCCAAAGACAGTTTGTTTGAGAACGTCGTCAACCCGTACATGGACAAGTTGAAGATGCATCCCAAGGAATTGCTGCTCAAGGACGGGAAGGTGCAGATTGAAGATGTTCGGGGCCCTAAAGGAGAAGGCAGTCTTGAAGCTAGGATGGAAGAACTGGAGCGAGAAGTCTTTAGGTACAAGAAGGTGGCGGAGCGTGAAGTTGAGATCATTCACAGGATAAAGACAGAACAGATCGCTGAATACAAGAGGGATAATTTGAAACTTTGGAAGGAGATTTTCTCACTCACCAAGACCACCAATGATTTGCAAGCACAACTCTATGATGTGCATAACCAGAACTGTGAGAATAAGAACAGGTATAAACGTATAAGCTCTGCTTCTACTTTCAGGATGTTGGAGACCAAGACATCATTTGTGGATGGAGAACCATTACCTTGGAAGGCTGAGGATGGGAAGGATTCGTCACCACCACAGAAGAAATAATTCGTCATTGGTTTTGGCATCCCCTCAGCTTGTTCCAAGCTTGGGGGGAGTGTCGCGGTATCACGTCACTATCTTTCATATTTTTTTACTTTTTTAGTAGAGTCATATCATGAGTAGAGAGGTTATCATATAAGATGGTTTGCAGTATGGAAGTATCTCTCCTTAGTTGGTTATTGTTGTATCTGTTGGTGTGAGTTGTCGGTTTGAAATATTAATGAGAAGTTTCATCATTTACTTTCTGCACAGCTTATTTTAGTTTTCAATTTATGTCATATGGCTGAGCTTGCTGTTAGTATTTGGTATCACTCTGGAGATCATCAAGTTAATCTAGTTGGTTTTGGCAAACTTAGCTTGGGTCAGCAGAAATAATAATTTGAGATGCTAGTATAAGAAAGAGGAATTTTCTTATTAGCTCATAAACTTAGTATTCACAATTTAAGATCGCTTGGGCTTTCAATGAAGATTGCATGATTGTTTCATAATATGTATATTTGTTTGTTTTCCCTCAACTCGTATGATTGCTACCCAGCCTTGCTAGCCAAAAACCCTGTACTGAGAGGGAATGCTTCTCGTGCATCCAAACCTTGAGCCCCAAAACCTTGCCATTTGTGTCCACCATACCTTCCTACATGTGGTATTTCACTGCCACTCCAAGTAAATTGCTCATGTGCTACCTTTAAAACTTTCAAAATTACTCCTGTTTTGTGTTCCTATTTTTGCTCATGAGGACGTCAATAGAGAATCTTTATCTCACTTGTTGATTGGACTTCAAACACCTGGACTAGTGGCTTCATCCGCTTATCAAAATTCTAGAAGAGCTGGTAGGCGGTGCCCAACCCCAAAACTAATACACAAATTCTCTTCACTATTTTTGCCCTTGATTTATCAGTCAAAGCATAATCATGTAAACAAAAGAGAATAAGGGATGAACTTCTACACCAGTTGCGTCCCTTATATGGGATCCGCTCTTATGAAGTCTAGTTGGCTTGTGACGTACTGCATTTTCTGTTTACCATCCGTTGACACTAGCATACACCATGGAAAAAAAATAGCGCGCTATTTCGGCGCTAGTAGCACGATATAGCATATCTGGAGACTCCACGCTAAATTTTAACATGTTTGCTCGCTATTGCGCTATTCACGAAATAACACGGTATATCACCTTAAAACATCATAATGTTATAGCACGCTATTTTTTCTAACCCAAAGACCCGATTTTTCAACCTTAGAAAGAAGAAAAAAGGTTCTTCCTGTATTTATGGCAATGAATAACAATCGTGAAGATGACATCATCATGTTTCTAATTCTGAATAAGTAATTTTTTACGGTCTTATTGCCCCTTGGGATGTTGATGTTATACTCTAATCAACTAGAGAACAATTTCGTATGTGGTTATGCAAATATTGGTCTCGCTTTTTTTAAACTATATCATTATTCTTGTTGGAATCCTTTAATATTTGAGATATATTTGATAGTTTTTTTCAAAACGCTATTTTAATATAGCACGCTATTAGCACGATATAGCGTGCATAACATCTGGAAGAGGCTGCCGCTATTTCTCGTAGCACGCTATTTTTTTCCTTGCCATACACCTCTCAAATTTAGACACTCCTCCATGGTTTGTGATTGTTGGTAGGCACCCGAGGATTCGGTTAGCCATGGTTTGTGTAAGATGGATGGGAGAGTGTCAAACTTTTATACCTCTGTTTTATAAAATAAAAGCTCTAGCACATGAGTGATCCATGATTCTCTCTGTGAAGGGCCTATCTTTTACATTTATGTTGAGTCAGTAACCCCATTCCTTTCTGTCTCCAGCAAGCATTTGAGTTGTTGTGATCTCACCATCTATATGTTGATTTATTCAATCATGTTTTCTATCCTTATTTGTTTACCACATGCTTTATCATCTGAATGGATATTACTATGAACACTATGAATCAATGTAAAATAATTGTTATAATTAAACATGTTAAGCTCTACAATATAATCCTTGTTATAAATAATTCACCTAAGATAAGTATGATATCATTAAATGTAGTCTGACTAAGAATGAAGTTTGCCATCACCAATTTTGATTCTCTCTTTTGCATCTTTGTTTGTGACTCCCATTACTCGTTTCAAGTTAGGTCATATGAGAGGAAGTTGTTGTCTATAATGATTGGTGCATAGATAAATGTGATGCTTCTTGTCAGTATTTTATATCGACTCTTCACTCCATAAACCCGTGGTCATGTATACTGAGTTCAGTTTCACTTGGGGACAAGCGAGGTCTAAGCTTGGGGGGAGTTGATACGTCCATTTTGCATCACTATTTTATATCATATTTTTATGTTATTCGTCGATATATTTCATGTTATGTTGCATCCCTTATGTTATTTTATCTTATTTTGCATGTTTCATAATTTTTGGAGAATAAACACCAGGACCAGGAATCTGATGGAAAAAAGCACCGCCGAGATACCATATTTCAGAAGACCAGAAGAAGAATTGGGACACCGGGGGTGTCTTAGAAGTTCAGAGGAGGAGTCCAGCCAAAAGGAGAGCCATAGGGAGGCCACCAGGGGCCTACACCATGAGGTGGCGCCCCCCCTTGGCCGCGCCACCAGGTGGTGTGGCCACCCTAGCCCACCTCTTGGGAATATCTTTCACGTACTTGGCCCCCAGGAAACCCTAAGCCTCATACCATCATCGAAGAATTATTCCGCCGCCGCCTCAGGGAGGAAAACACCCGAGAGAGAAAAGCTCTCTCGCAGGGAAAAATCTGTCGAGGAAATTCCTCTCTGGAGAGGGAAAATCACCGCCATCGTCACCGTCATCACTCCGGGCATCATCAAGATCGTCGTCGTCATCTTCATCACCACCAGCACCATCACCCTCATCATCCACCGTCATCCCGCTGTAACAATTAGGGGCCTCTATCGTTGTTTTACATTAGATCTCTCTCCCGGTGTGGATTACTTGTTAGTAGTTGTTGCTTGTGAGATTTATCGGTGTTTGCACTTTATGACCAGATTGTTATCATCCATTATATCACCTCTAATCATGATCAATATGATGTCTTGTGAGTAGTTTTTGTTGTTCTTGAGGACATGGGAGAAGTCAAGTTGTTAGTAGTGAAGTAATGTTGAGTAATATTTAATGTTTTATATTTAAGTTGTGGTGTTATTCTTCTAGTGGTGTCATGTGAACGTCGACTACATGATACTTCACCATTTATGGGCCCAGGGGAATGCATCGTGTATTTGGCTACTAATTGTGGGGTTTCCGGAGTGACAGAAACCTAAACCCCCGTTAGGAAACCATTACACAAGGGAGCGTAGGATCCTAGAGTTTAAAGTTGTGGTTAGATTTATTTCTTAATTACTTTCTTTTAGTTGCGGATTCTTGCAAGTGGTATAAGAACAATTATGTATTAGTCTTGGATGGGATGGTACATTAGCATAGCTTCACCCACACAACACTTATCAAAACACCTAAGATTATTCAGCGGCATGGAACAAAAGCACTTGACAGAAACCTCCCGTGTGTCCTCGAGAACGTTTGTTAATCATAAGTAGACCTACCGGCTTGTCCTTTGTGGAAGAAAGGATTGGGCCACTTGCTGCAATTATTACTACTGCATTTTATTTACTCGCACTTTATTTATCTGCAATATCAAAAACCCCTACAAATTTATCTTCCAGTATTTAGAGTTATTCCTTCATCGAAACTTCTTTTCAACACCTTCTGCTCCTCATTGGGTTAGACACTCTTATTTATCGAAAGTACTATGATACACCCCCTATACTTGTGGGTCATCAGTAGGTTAGTCCAAATAAATCATAAACTTAATATAAAAACAATCATGAAAGCGTTAAAGTAGCATGAAACAATTAAAAATTATAGATACGTTTTGGACGTATCAACATCCCCAAGCTTAGTTCCTACTCATCCTTGAGTAGGTAAAACGATAAAAACAAAATAATTTTGAGGTGACATGCTACCAACGTAATATTGATTATCATATTTGTAAAATCATTTGTAAACTGAGATCATAGCACTCTAAACATAGGCATGATAGATATAATTCTAACAATGAAACTTAGCAACCATGTTGCAACATGAAAAGTAACACAAATAAAAGATCATGAATAATAACACACTTGAAAGTTATACGTTTGTTTTGAGCATAAAGAAAGCATAGCAAAGTGATATTTCGCTGGTCCTTAAAAGTGAGGCAAAACATAAATGTCAGGACACCTTCATAGTTCAAGTGGATGACTAGAACAAATAATTTGAGAGCAAATAATAACACATTTTGAATCCATCAATAATAATCTTTGGGACTTATGCACATTAAACTTAGAATAGAAACTATGCTCTCTTAACTATGTGTAAAGTTAGAAGATGAAGACTCAACATAAAAGTAAAAGAAAGGCCCTTCGCAGAGGGCAGCAGGGATTAACTCATGTGCTAGAGGTTTTTATTTTATTAAAACAAAGGTATTGAAAATAATTTTTTAGAGAGGTGTATGCTTATGTTAAGGAATCGTAATAGAGTTTTTGTCATCTTCCATACTAAACAAGTTGAGAGCGGTTCCGAATTATTTATATTAAGCATTTATAGCATGCTATTTATATAGTATGACACTCCTACCCACCTTGATTTTACAAACCATGGCTAACCGAATCCTCGGGTGCCTGCCAACAATCTCATACCATGGATGAGTGCCTATTTATTTGTTTAGCTTTTTGATGTTATAATGGTCTAACCAGCTCTTTGCAAAATTAAGTACGAGTAGATGAAGCATGCAAGTCAGGGTACTTAAATAGTATGGAAGACAACAAACTCAACTACTACTTCCTCATGAGCTAAAACATGGGCACAAAACAGGAATAATAGAAAGATTAAAGGCAGCACACGAGAAATTTACTTGGAGTGGCGGTTAAATACCACATGTAGGTAGGTATAGTGGACACATTTGGCAAACTTTGATCTTGGGAGATGGATGTATGAGTAGAGCTCATATTCAGTACAGGTGGAGGCTAGCAAAGACTGGGAAGGACAAATCAAGAGAGCGTAATGGCCATAATCATGCATAGCGACAAAAATATTATTAATCAAAGCCTAAGTGGTATTACAAGTCAAAAAATAAATTATCATAGAGGCTATAAGTGACTGGTTTGTAGTCATAAACATGGTGTAAGTATGTGCCAAGTCAACCAAATAAAGCATTCAAAGGAGAACACCACAACTTTATGCTTGAATGTTAAAAACAACTCATGATTCTTTCAATGGCATATTAAGCGCTCTCAGCTATTTGAGATAAGTCATGCTACAAGAAAAACTACTAAGCCTAGAATTAACATAACATCTAACATGACATGATAAAGTCTAGCCATAGTCTAAACAAGCTTCTATTTGCACTATTATAAGCATAAAATATTTTACTATTCTCCAACACCAATTAACTTGCTTGAAACAACTCTCATAGATAATATTCATCAAATAACAGAGATATTTGTACTTCTTATAACACAAAACCCCACTAAGATGCATTTATGATTTTTCTATCTCAACATGCAAGCTATCCACATCATCCACCATTTTAGCCAATCAATTATCCATGTCATCTCCAATAATAATTGTGATATTACATATTTCATGCCACATAACCATGTCATCTTTTTTCAACCATATAATTATCCATGTCACTCAAATTTATTTCTCAAAGTACACAACAATTTCACGCGAATTAAATTTCGTATATCGATTATGTAGTCAATTAAATCTTGATAATGGAATATTTCATACACCTTATACCCATTTCATCTATAGAATATTTTTTAAAGAGATACCTGCTACAACGCGTAGGGTATTCTTCTAGTAATAATATATAACTAAAGCAAACTAACATGCTCTAAACAAAATACGAGTGGAAAGCAAGGGCTATACGTAGTACTATCAAAAGGTGAACACTCACAGAACAATAAGAATGAAAACTAGTGTTCTAAGCTATGAAAACGGAGCGCGTGTCTCTCCTGCACAAGAATGACTGGTTCCAACTAAGTTTATTGAAGCAAGAAAAATAAAAGAAAACAAAAGAAAATAAAATAAAACAAACAGACGCTCCAAGTAAAGTGCATATGATGTGACCGAATAAAAATATAGTTTCACTACAAGTGACATGATAAGTTGTTGATGAAGAAGGGGATGCCCTAGATGCTTGAGTCTTCTTATAATTTGCTGGGATGAACCACGGGGGCATCCCCAAGCTTTGGCCTTGCACCCTTCTTGATCACATTATATCACCATCTTCTCTTGACCCTTAAAACTTCCTTCACACCACACTCAAAGTAGTTCGCATTAGAGGGTTAGTGCAAAAATAAAAAAAATCATGGGTTCTGCATGGGAACAAGTGATATTGATACTTTCAAACATTTACTACAACCACTAACTTTTCGTGAAGCAAAGAAATCCACTTGACATAGTAAAAGAGCAAATGCAAGCAAAATGGCAGAATCTGCCAAAACCAGAACAGTCTGTAATGAAGAATTTTTTTGGGGTATTTAAATTGCTCAAATAAAAAATGTAAAGGACGAAAAAAATTCGGAATTAGCTGAGGAATAAGCAAAAAGAACATTCAGGTCATTTTGATCTTTCTGTGATTTATACGATTTTCAACGGTGGACAACAGAAATCTGTTTCCTGCGTAGAAATCCAAAACCAACTTCACTTTTCGCTAGAAACATTACTTGGCACAAGTAATACATGAAATAAAGATACAAAGGAGTTGCTACCTTGACTTAAAGAAAACAGAGAAAAATAAAGCAAAATTAAAACATGGGTTATCTCCCAAGAAGTGTTTTTCTTTAACGCCTTTCAGCGAGGCCCGATAATATTTCCAAAATGCTGCTATTAAACCACATCAAAAAAATCAATTAAAGAAATTTTACTTAAGTGACAAACTTATAAATGAAAGGTAAGACCCAAAAAGAATCAAATAAGATGCAAAGAGGCCACTCTTACAACAAAAGTCAGAATCTGTCCAGAAATCAGCAGCTGGAAAACGTATTTATTAGGTGCACTTAAACATGGCATACATTTTTTTCCAATTTTTTTGCATGCAGAGGGTTAGATGATACATAACCAGTTAAATTTTCGTGACTTTTTGAGTTTTTTCAGTAAAATATGAAAAATCATACAGTGAGTAGAAAAAATGTTGAAAACGGAAAAAACACTTAAATATGCATCAACTAAAACTAAATGCGCGAAACTTGGTATTTTATTTATTTTTATGTACAAAGGTATATACACAATATATACATGTTTTATCTGAAAATCTTCCATGGAAAGATTTTTTTTTGGTTTCATAGGCATGAACACAAGTGGTCAAGGTCGAACCCCACTTAACCATTACTCATCTTACGAATCACTTTTATTTTTGAAAATGTTTTTAGATAACAAGTACAACTATTGGTTTATAATTCGCATTCTCTATCCAAACAACGCAAAAAAAGGTCTTGATATCCATCAAGTATAGGGGATCTTGTGTAGCCTTTTCGATTAGTAAGAGTGTCGAACCCAACGAGGAGCTAAATGTAGGATAAGTATTCTCTCGAGTTCTATCCACCACTGATACAACTCTACGCACACTAAACGTTTTGCAATATTTAGGAAAGAAAACTAGAGTAACAATACCTGGTAAACAAGATAGTTTTGGAGGGTAATAAATACATGAAAGTAAAGTTAGTTGCTGCAGCAAGAAAGTACACTAAATGACTATAAACTAACAGGACCATGAGTGTGGAAAAGTGGTGATAATTGTGATGGATTTGTCCATGATAAAATAGTCAAATACATCATTGATATTCCTTTTTTATGTGGGAGAAACAAAGCTATCAAGCTTTCACTATCCAATGATTTTCAAGTACTTATGATTGGAACTCTAGCAAACATCCGTAACTACTACAAGATACATTAAGGTAAAAATACCCAACCATAGCATTAAGATCAAAAGGTCCGCTTTATCCCATATGCTTTAATCAGTAGATTCAGGCTCATGTTTCTGTCACTCAAGCAGCCCTCCCTCTAGATTTCTCCACATACTACAAACCATATGATGTGATCCATGCGTGCATAAACATATGATGGCATCATAGGACCGTAACAAATTCAATATATAGCTCAAACCATACATATAGATTTAACAATCAATCATATGACAAAAGGGATCTACACAGACGTGACATAGATGCAATAGATCATATGCAAATAATTTATAACGTCAAATACCATGTTTACATAGGGCGGTACAGAGGTGTGTGGGAGGATGAACCACTGTATACAAGGAGGAATTGGCGATGGAGATGACGGTGAAAACGGTGGAGAGGACAGCGCAGGGTGCAGGGCGGCGCTGACACTGGCGCACAGACTTCTTCCCTGCACCGCCCGCATCATGGGGGAGCGCCGCCCCTTATCCCTCTTCTTTCATGGTCTTGGGAGCCCTCCCCCATGGTGATGGGATCCATGGGGGAGGCTAAAACTTGGCTTTGGTGGCTGGAAATTCGTGATATGGGGTGTCTCTCATGACCTAGGTTTCCTCCCTTTATATAGTCTCACGGTTCCGTCATCCCATCTAGGGCTACGGTAAATCGGGCGTATCTTGTCCGTCCGGATTCGGAATCAGGCGAATTTTATGTCTAGATCGTACGCCGCAAAATTCCCACAATTGTTTCTTCTGTGACATTTCCGTTTGACGCTGTCTTCGACCCGTACCATGGCAATCTTTAAAAAGTATTTTCACACAGATTTCAGGAATGTCCAAATTCGACGCCAACAAGGTTTCTTCTTCTATTTTTGGTAATTCCTACACATCAAAGCGTAAAACAAGAACATTGTGCACTTTTGCAACTATTAGTAGGTTAATACAAATAAATCATAAACTTAATATAAAAACAATTATAAAAAGCATTAAAGTAGCATGAAATCATAAAAAGTATAGATACGTTTTGGACGTATTAGCTTCCCAAGTAGGGCGGTAGTTGGTATCCCAACAGGGATCCCTCTGCTGCTCCGGCATGAGCTCGTGGTAGTAGTGGTTTGTGATGGTCGCCCGGCGCGCCACACCTTGAGGGACAGAAAGGGCCGGCACACCTCCGGCGCTCAGCCTCGACCCGACGGGGATGTTATAGTAGGTCGGGCAGGGGTAGTTCGAGGCGGAAAGCGCCTCCGCCTCCGGGTAGGTTAGAGTTGGTACAGTAGAAGACATGAGAGAGTGATGAGGTTGCAGATATGAGTTTAGATGTGCTATGCCAATGTCCTCCAATCCTACGTATATATAGTGAGAAATGGCGGCACTAGTAGGAAACTTCCTTTCTATGGATGGCTTTCTGTGGAGCACCATGCAACAATGCGCTATTCCTGTGGCGCACGGGACAAGGGTGCGCCACAAAAACTAGGTGGGGCCCTCCCAAACATTGCCCTGCCTGTCCGAACAACCCTTTTTATGGCGCATTATGACTAGTGCGCCACAGAATATGGCAATTCTGTGGCACATGTGTGATGGTGCACCAGAGAAAAGCCATAATTTGTGGCGCATGTCTACATGTGCGCCACAGAATATGGCATTTCTGTGGCGAACCCCTGCTGTGCGCCACAAAATAGTTTCCTGGTGCGCCACGGAAACTTTTCATATCTGCACATAAAGGTGGGAGCCCCCTTCTCTCCCCTCCCATTTCATTCACACATCTTCCTAACTCGACTACCTCTTCTCTCCCTGTCGATTAGTCATCTCAACAAGTCCCTCGGATGATCCGGTAGGGTTTCGATTAAGAGAACGTATGGACGCTGGTGGCGATCGTCGGCTAACAGGGGCACGATTTACCCAGGCTCGGGGCCCTCGTAGAGGAAAAACCCTTACTCCTGCTCTTTCGATCTGTATTATGAGTAGATCGGTTATAATGGGGGGGGGGGTGCTCAAGTCGAGAGTATGAGCTCGATCTCAAGGCTTTTGTGGTCAAAAGTAGATTGGATCCCCCCTCGGTGGTTCTCCTAGCCTTATATAGGTGGTTAGGTCTCAAAACGTGTCCGGGGGGGTTATAAACCCTTGTTTTAGGTCGGTACAAGTTTCCTTCTCGACCCGCAAGTCTTTGCAGGTGGGCTTCAGTTAGGTTTTCTAGAACCGTAAGGTGGCACCTCCCTCTGGGCTTAGGTCTTGGACCTTGGACCGGGTAGCTTCACCCGACAGCTCCAGGATTCATCCCCCACGTCAGTAGCCCCCGAGTGTTTAGTTGACTGAGGATCAGTCGAGTGGGCACTCACAGTTCATTCTTGATTTCTTTGACTATTCATTCAATCGCCTGATTTGGAGGGTGTATGCCATGTGCGCGATGCGCTTCTGTACTCGAGCATCGAGTAATAAATGTGCCTTGATTTGGCTGTTTTCGCAGAAGGATGCGGCTCAGTCGCTTGGCTCTCTCAAAAGATCAGGGCCAATTAATTGCATCTAGGGCAAAAACGGTTCTGGCCTACTCAAATTCGAGACCTCCGACTTGAATTTGTCGAGGTGATCCTTGCGATTGGGCCGTGGAGGTCTTACCGAGCCGAACTTAACCTAAAGGCGTACCGGGCGCGTCCGCTAGGATTTTTCTTCGTGCTGTTGATACGGAAATTTCCCGGAGGACACAACTTGAGTGCGATTCCAGGCCCGCAAGAGAGATCTTTGGGTCTTACCTTCGTACTCGAAAGAATACGGCATCCGGATGTGCCTAGTCGGCCGAACGATCCAGGATAAAGATGTGTAAATACATCGTGTGGTAGAGTTGCGGGAGCCGCACACTCGTAATTTTACCTTAATCATGTTCTCGTGATCCTTCCAGTGAAGAGACATTCTTTCCTTTTGATCTTGTGTGAAAGGGATTTCGTGTTATGAAGTTCATACGGAAGAAATTCTGCGTCTTTGATGTGGCCATACGAAAGAAATTTCGTGTCAGGGTCCTTATGCGAAAGAAATTTCGCGTCTTTGACGTACCCATACGAAAGAGATTTCGTGTAAGGGTATTATGCGAAAGAAATTTCGCGTCTTTGATGTGCCCATACGAAAGAGATTTCGTGTCGGGGTGTCTATGCGAAAGAAATTTCGCGTTTTGTGAGGTACGCAGAGACGCCACTACGCACTTGTTCGTTCTGACTCCTCCCGATGGGACGTGACGAGGCGGAGTAGAGCGCGCGGGCCCACCTTGTCAGCTTTTTGACCGGAAACGATAGGTCGTGTCTCGGTTTTTCTGCTGGTCACGCGTTGTAAATACGCACGATCTTTTCGTAAAGATCGTGTTGGGGTAACTGTCCCCCGCCGCTTCGTTTCCACTTCACGTGTGGCAGCCGCGATGGATGCCACGTCATTATATCTACGGATTGGATCAGACTAGCTTGGGTATAAATAGTGACCTTTTGGGGAGGGGTAAATCTGCCGGCCCTTAGTCACTTTCTTCTTCTTTGCGCACACCTCCTTCTCTGTGAGCAGCAAGCGTCCTCCAATGGCAGGAGAAAAGAAGCGTGGTGTTGCCGCGTCGTCCTCAAAAGACGTGGCGAGCGCTTCCGCGGCGCCTCCCGAGAAGACGGGCGACTGGCGCGCCGCGAACACCACCAAGAAGAGCATCACCGAGATGCAGCGGGAGGGACTACTTCCGCCGGAAGCTGACAAGCGCGTGCGCCTGTCCAAGAAGGAGGAGACTCCCAATCCCCTCGCGAACGAGTGTGTCATCTTCTAGGAGCATGTCTCCCGAGGTCTGTCTCTCCCCCTCCACCCGTTCTTGCTCGGGCTGCTGTACGTTTACGGCATACAGCTGCACGATCTCCCTCCAAACGCGATTCAGCACATATCGTGCTTTATCGTGCTTTGCGAGTGCTTCTTGGGGATCCGCCCGCACTGGGGGCTTTGGAAAGCCATCTTCAAATTGCGGATCTTCCGGGAGAAGGCGCGTCCAGGCGAGAAGGTGGGGGAGCCTCTACGTACTGGAGGCTTCGGGATCCAGGCGAGCAAAGATGTCCCCTACATCGAGATGTATTTTGTCGACTCGGTGCAGGGGTGGCGGAAGAAATAGTTCTATGTCGTCAACAACAGCGCGGGTAGAGCCCCTGAATTCCAGCCATTCGCCACTCTGAAGCAACGGAGATCCTAGCTGCACTCGCTTACCGCTGAGGAAGATAAAGTTGTCGCCCCTCTACTCGCGAAGGTGGCAAACTTCCGGAATAAGGAGTTGGGGACCCTGCTGAATGGGATACACTTGTCGGGTGTGTTTCTTTGTCGAAGGATCCAGCCCCTTCAGGAGAGGCCAACCGCCTTGTGGGAGTACGTGGGCGTCAAGGACCCGAGCCGCGTATGCGATGTTATCCTTTCGAACGCTGAGTTCGACAGGAAAATTGCGGCCATCACCAAGTTGAATAAGGGAGAGGTCTGCTCTACATGCCCTCTCAATCCATTCAAGGCGAGGAACGCTCCGACTGAGGTGAGTTTCCCAATTTTCTTCTTTGCTTTTGTTCTTTCACGCCTAGGCATCTTTCGAGTGATATGTTCATTTGTTCTTCTTCTTCTATAGAATAAGGATGTGGCAACATGCTACCCGCAATTTTCCGCGGACGATGTCTCTGATCTCTTGGTGAGTAACATGGAAGCCCCCCATGAGACCAGCGTCGCGGATGCTGACTCAAGCTCCGAACGCGACGAAATTGGTGAAGAGGAGGAGTCGGGTAGTGATAGACTTCACCACTGCAAGTGCCGCAAGCAGGAGGATGACGAAGTCACTTCAAAGGATAGCTCCTTGGGTGATGAGTCCATCAAGGTGGTTGAGCCCCTTCAGGTGCCTCCCCTCCATGTGCTTCCTCCCACGGGTCGTCAGTGGAAGGTTTCCACCGCCTAGAACCCGGATGTTCTTGACGATGACGACGAGGATGAGTAAGTCCTGTGCGCTCTGTTTTTAATTGCGAATCTTTGTCCCTTTCCTTCCGTTTTTTGTTCTTCATCTGATTTTATTTCTTGCAGTAGTCTTGCGACCATCAACCCGGGCCAGTTCGCTTCTTCGATTCCTTCCGTGAAGAGGAAGGAGGCCGGCGCGGATCTTGCTCCAGGTGCTGAGGTTGCCCAAAGATCTTCGGGCCCCGCAAGAGCAAGCGAAGCCCTAGAGTATGGGATGCCCAGCTTCACGGGTGGAGCGCCTGTGGATCCTGGAGCGTCAGGGACCAAGGAAGTCTCAGGTAGTTTGGCGGATCCTCTGTATACCGCCCAGGGCAAGGTTAGCCCGTTTATTTTCTTGCTTCTTGCTTCGCTTGTTCTCAATTTTATCTGGTGCACGGCAATGCTCCCGATGGGATTGGGAGTAGCCCCCGAGTCTATGGTCAATTTCTTCAGTTGGCCATGGACTCAAGCCGAAGTTTTGTTCTCTTGTTCCTATGTTGGTATCGGTTTTCATCGGGTGCACGGCAGTGCTCCCGATGGGAGTAGCCCCCGAGACTATACTCGACTGTGTATAGTCGTGTGTAGGATCAAGTGATATATCTGCGGGTTTTTTTTTTGACTTGGAATTTTTGCAGGCTCTTCTCGACTCCCTCGCTTCTTTCGGGCGTCGGGTACTTTCGGCTGAAGCGGACTGCATTTCCCTTAGGGCGGATCCCTTCAAGGTAGGCTAGTGCGCCCTTTTTGTCTTTACCATTTCGTCCTGATTGTAATTGTTGTTCCAATCGCGTCTTTTGCATTGCAGATGAAGTTACTCGCATGAAGGCCGAAAAGGCAGAGGTTGTCTCTCGGGTGAAAACCCTTGAGACGGAGTTGGAATCCTGCCGAAAGGAGTTGGAGTCCACCCGTAAGCGCTCAGCCGACCTTGAGGGGAGTCTCGCAGAAACCCAGGGAGCTCTGAAACAGCTGGAGGATGCGGGTGTGAAGCACGACAGTGATCTTGTCGGCGTCATCCGACCTTTGGCTCAGAAGATCGCTGGTAAGTTGCATTTCATCATCCTTCGGTCTGTCTTTCTCCCTTTTTCTGATAATAATTGTTCTGTTTTTGTCTTAGATGCCCTCGGAGTTGGGCTGGAGCTACCTGGACATCAGCGACTCGATGCCCTTACCGACTCGTGCACTTAGCTTCAGGAGCACGCGGATAGGATCCGATCCCTCATCGGTGATGCTACCCGAGTGGTGACGCAGTTCCATGAGCGCCTGCTTGTGGACGTGGCGGTTCCGCCTAAGCTGGGTGGTCTCCTGCAGGTTTTCCTGGGCGGTGAAGATCTCCTCCAGAAGTACTCGCTCGTGCAGTCCGAGTGCGGTGCCAGGACGACTATCCAATTTGCCTTGGCGCATGGTGTCTCGGGTGACCTGGAGAAGGTGTACTTGGATGTTCCGCGCGACTCCTTTGGCAAAAAGATAGCACTCCGTCCTTTTGGCGACCGTGCTCAAGAGCTCGCGAAGATGCTTTCTCGGGTGCTCTCCCGCGCTGGGCGTAAGGGACAGCCTTCCGCGAGTGGGACTACCTCTGTAGCTCCGTAGGATAGTTCTTATTTTCATGTGCTCTTGATGTAAAGAACGTTTGAACAGACAATGACGTTGCCTAGAGGGGGTGAATAGGCGATTAAAACTTTTACGGTTAAGGCTTGCTAAATGCGGAAATAAACTAGGTGTTTAAATTAACAAGCATACAACATAAATATTCTAGGGTCAACTAGGTGCACCAACAACTTATGCTAAGCAAGACAAATAAAAAGGTTAGCAATATATATAACTTCAAGCTCGAAGGCTATCACAATGTAAATTGCATAAGTAAAAAGCTCGGGTATAGAAATAACCGAGGCACACGGAGACGATGATGTATTCCCGAGTTCCTCCCACAAGGGGAGTACGTCTCGTTGGAGGGTGTGATCTCGCCACAAAGGTCTACTCAACGCCACAAAGGCCTCACCCTATTCTCCGATGAACCCCGCCACAAAGGCCTAGTTCACCTTCCACTATAGGCAACCTTCAAACCCGAGGCACGCATCCACAACTTAATTGGTGGCTCTCGGTGTCACCACAATCTTGGGGCACACATCCACAACTCAATTGGAGGCTCCCAAGAACACGACAAGTCGTCTAGGGTCCAAGACCCAAGAGTAACAAGCTCACAAACTTTCAAATTCCACAAATCCTCGTGGAGAGAGCAAACTGATGCAACCGATGCAAATGGAAAGAACACAAGTGCTCAAATCCTCCACTCTCAAATTCCAACAAAGCAACAAATGCTTATGGGGGAATAAGAGAGGAAGAACAAAGGAGGAGAAACACCAAGAACTCCAAGATCAAGATCTACTAAGTTTCCCTCACTAAGAAGGAAGATGGATTGGTGGAAATGTAGATCTAGATCTCCTCTAACTTATCCCTAAAAGATATGCAAGAACCATAGGAGGGATTGGGAGAGGGGCAAGCTTTCCAAGGTCAACAATGGTGGGGAGAGAGGAAATTTCGTGCTAGGAGGCTTGGGGACCAATGGGGAAGAAGACCCCTTAAATATGTCCCCACAAAAACTAGCCGTTTTGTGTGCAGAGTGAGCAGGATATTCTGGTCCAAAACTCGACCAAATAATCTGGTCCAACAAGAATATCCGGTCTAAAATGAATAATCAGGTACCAAATAATCCGGTTCATGCCAGTATGAAATATGGTCCGAAATTTGCCAAACCGGAATATCCGGTCTGCTCCGAATAATCCGTTTCCAATAATCTGGTTGATCTGTGTCTCAAAGAGGCTGAACTAGAAACTTCATAACTTTTGCAAATGAACTCCGTTTTCGATGTTCTTGGGCTCGTTGAAATCGAAACGACGAGTACTAAAAGAATATGCATAGAAACATAATTTTACAGCAAAGGAAGACAAAACCAAATGGGTAAAGGTTTAGACCTCTCAAATAGGAACACCCAGAAAAAACTCCAACACGAAAACACACATAACTTTTGCGAATGAACTCCGAATTAGGTGAATCCAAATGGGTTGGAAAGGTAATAACAAGGACTATCCAAACAAAAAGGAATTGAGAAGTTACCACACATGGATGGTGTGGAAACATTCTCAAAGCTGAACCTGATATTTTCACCACCGAAAACGCAACAAGTATTTCTTACCAAAACCGTTTTCGATAAACCTTGGCTTGCCATGTAGATCACGACAAGCACTAAAACCCAAAGGAGACAAAAGAAAAATAAGAAACAAGAAAGATGATATGCAAAGTATGAAAAGTTTTGAGCTCTCCATAATGATTCGATCAAGTTACTCACTTGAGAGCCCCTCTTGATAGTACGACTATCTATGCTATAACCCGGTCTCCCAAGGACACAAGACCGGTAAAATACAAAACCTATCAAGATTATACCTTTGCCTTGACCATTCCACTTGAGCTAGATGATGACGATATTGACTCTCTCAAGTTGGATCTTCTTTCTTGATTGCGCTTGCTAGCACAAGCTCCGCTTGATGAAGACTTGCAAGTTGCTCCCCCATACACCATTATGGGAGAGACTCTTCTCGGAAAATCTTCACAAGGACAAAATATCCAAAAGGGTGGCAAGCATAAAGCATAGGATATCTTCTATATGCTTCACTTGAGCTTCCACGTCAAGCAAGACGACAAACACCGCTTGACGACGACATAGACCATATGCTATATGAAATCTTCCTTTTTGTTCATGCCCATGGAAAGATACCTAACCACACATAGAGATGCCACACACACATATATGGGTTAGATCACAAAGCTATATTGACAATTGCTTATCATACCATGATATACATAATCCCACTTGGTATATCTTGTAGCTTTGTGTGTTGATCACTTGCTTAATCAACCTTGTATCCTTGGTTCTCAATTCAAATGATGATGTCTTGAAGATGATAATGAAAGATCACCTAATACTTTTCTTCAATACACACTAGCAATAAGCTCAACTCAAATCATGACCATTCTTCATATAAATCCTTGCATATAACAATGGCCATCAAGGAAGCTAATAGAGTTCAACACATGAACTCCATTATTTCCTATGGACAAGATCTACAAGGATAAATCAATGCAAACATTAGTCCATAAGGATTGTCATTAATTACCAAAACCACATATGGGGGCACCATGCGCTTTCAACCTTGGGATGTATTCGCGTACTTTATTTTGCCTAATCGAAGTGTTTTTCGAAAGTGTCAGTGTTTCGTATCTGCGCCTTACTTTGTGTTCTCCTGATGGGAGTGGCCCCCGAGAACCCGAGGTTTGGGTGGTATATTCTTGAGTGGGGTCTTATATTGTCTCTGAATCTTCTTTGTTCTTTTCCTGGTAGTGGATTCCAGCGTAGAGTCATCGAGTGGAGCTGATTCGCTGGTTAATCCCTTGGTTGCGGCTACCAGCACGTTTGCTCACTCAGTGACCGTGTCGTGGATGGCCATCATAAGCTGAAGGCTCTGCGAGGCGTGGCTGACGTTCCCACAGACGGCGCCAATTGTCGATTAGTCATCTCAACAAGTCCCTCGGATGATTCGGTAGGGTTTCGATTAAGAGAACATATGGATGCTGGTGGCGATCGTTGGCTAACAGGGGCCACGATTTACCCAGGTTCGGGGCCCTCATAAAGGAAAAACCCTTACTCCTGATCTTTCGATCTCTATTATGAGTAGATCGGTTACAATGGGGTGTGCTCAAGTTGAGAGTACGATCTCGAGCTCAAGGCTTTGGTGGTGAAGAGTAGATTGGATCCCCCCTTGGTGGTTCTCCTAGCCTTATATAGGTGTCTAGGTCTCAAACCGTGTCCGGGGGGGTTACAAACCCTAGTTTTAGGTCGGTACAAGTTTCCTTCTTGACCCGCAAGTCTTTGCGGGTGGGCCTCAGTTGGGCCTTCTAGAACCGCAAGGTGTCACCTCTCTCTGGGCTTAGGTCTTAGGCCTTGGACCGGGTAGCTTCACCCGATTGGTCCAGGATTCATCCCCACGTCACCCTCTACCTCTCTCCTGTTCTGAGAGATGGAAAACATCCCCCTTGACCTCCTGGACATGGTCTACCTGCTCCCCTCTCTCTAACTCAGCCACCAACTAATGGACAAGGATGGTGATCACCCCTCCTTCTCACCCCACCTTCTCTGTCCAAACCAGGAGCTGCCCTTGCGCCACAAGACTCTCTGTGCATCATGTAAACTCCCTGGCATAACCCCTCCCCCTCTGCTTGTCTTCTTCTTCCTTGGTCATGAGCCGGACATGGCGCCCAGGACGCGCACGACACGTATCCCGCGTTCCAACACCTGGGTCGCATGCCCGAGCTCACAGCCTTGTCAACCAGCTCCGCGAGTCTCCTAGGAGCACACCCGTGACATCCATTTGCCCCATATCGATCTCCTTCTTCCTCTTTCTACTGTCGAACACCTGCGGGTGCTCGGAAGACTCCACTCGTTCGCCTCCACTTCCGAACATCTACTGATCCCCTCTCGATCTCTAGAGAATGAACACACCTTAGCTACCACGTAGTATTGCTCATCTTCGTCTCCTCTTCTCTGAGCTTGCTCGCCTGAGCTCACCATGGACGCAGGGTGCCGATCTCCGAAGGCAGAACACCTCAAGCCACCTCCTTGCTATCCAACCTGCCTCACAAGCCCCACCCCTCTTCAATCAAACACCAGGACCGAAAGCCCCATCTCTTCCCCTCCAACTCGTCGGGATCGATCTCGACCTCGCCACGGATGACCGCCTCGTCGAGCCATCTTGTTAGAACGTCTTCGCTCCTACCATAGCTTACTCTACCTCCCTTGGGTACTCTCCTAGCTTGTGCCCCTCCTAATTTGTTCATCAAATCCTTGCAGGAGCGCTGCCGTCCATGGTCTTGGTCCGTCGTCGCGACACCCATGGAGAATCCTAGCTCGAGTCCTTCACAGCAAGCGCATGTGGGGGCATCGGATGCGTGCCATCACCCTCGTTATCCTGGTTCCTTCTGCGCAACCCGGCGGCCTCCGGAGCGGCGTACGACGACTCTCCGGCAAAGCTCCGCCTCTGGCCGCCGTCCCCCGTTTGTTTCCGACACCACTTTTATGGTCCTCGCCGGTGAGCACCGACGTGGCTCGCTCTCGAGCGTCAGATCCCGATCCGGCGGTGGGATACCAGTTCAGCCGCGGCACACTCCCTCTGTTGACTTTGTCTACGCGCAGGAAACGCCGTGGGCCAGCCTATCTCCTCTCTGCTCTCTGACAGCCCAGATCGGGAGCAGATCCGGGCTGTTATGTTTTTTTTCAGCAGGTGGTTTTTCTGTTTTCTTGCATATCCAGATCTGATGTTTTGCTTTAATTCGAAATAAAAATGATAATCTATGAATATTGCCTAAATAAAAAAATACAGTTGTAGATTTACTCTTTCTTAACAATATCCAACTTGTAGATCTAGCTTTTGTGGTGTATTTTAAGAGAACTAAAATAAATGCCAGAAGCACTCATTTTCACCAATAAATTTATAACTTGAGTTTTAAGTATCCAAATTTTGCAAACTAAATAGTTCTGAGTATCCCTTGTTGATATATATTTGTGTAAGTTGACCCTGTGTTGACTTGAGTTGTTGAGTGAAAATGACATGCATGCTAGTTTTGGGCCAGAGAACACTTCTATGATTTATTTAATTTTCTTGGTGATGTATTTTGATGTGAATCCAATTGTGTTGGTGTTCTAGTGACTAGGAGAACCTAATGATAGGTTTTCATGATTTTAGGAGTTACAGAATAGCTGGATGAATTATTTAGTGTTTAGTCCTTTTCTGCTATTTATTGTTGTCTTATTTAATTATTGTATTATTATGTTTTTGTTATAAAATTGATTCCTATCATGTGTAGGGTATTATTACTTGTTTGAGTTGTGCCTTGAGTGTGTCACTATCATGTTAGGACTTGTGTGTGAAAAAACATGTTTGTTATAGTTTAATTCTCATAGGGTTGTTTTCCTAGTAAAAATAGGTTAAGTTTTGTTATTCTTCATATTAGTATGATGACTTGGGTGAATGCCTTAGTATTGTTTTCCGTAGCATGGATACTGTTATTCTAGCATGTTATACTTGCTTGCATGATTGAGTGATCTCTAGATCAATTTGTCATGCTATGTTAGTTTTAGATGTTTCTGCCATAAATGTCCTTTGTATGCTTAGCTTTTTGGTAAATTGATTAGTTTTTTATTTTGATATTACTAGAATGTATAGGTGTTGTTTTATCTGTTATGTGGATGCTATCTTATAGATCTATCATGTTATAATAAACCATGTTTGAGGATCTATTATTGTTATGCATGTATGCATGTCTAAATAGCCCCTTTTCCATCTCTAGTTTTAGTTGTTATTTTGCTCCATGATTGTTTTCATATATTGAGTGATGCCATGGAATGTTTGGTATTGATTTTTCTCTGTTATTAGTTTGCTTAGATACCGGTTATAATATTTCTCCATGTTTAGAAAAAAAACATGTGTTACTATGAGCTTGTAGTATTGATTGTTATTATTTTCCTATGCATGTGTAGTTGTTTCTATTTTGTTTTCTTGTCATTTTGTTCGTCCTATCGAATGAACAGAGAGTCATTTAACCTTATATGTCCATGTTATGAGAGTGGAACACCCACTAGACTCATGCCATTTTGGTTGAGGATCCATATCATATAATCCAGTGTTATTCATGTGTGTTGTCTATGCATGTCTTTCTTATTGGTGTGTACTCTAGTGTTTTTGTTTTTGATTGTATTTGTTTGATGAATTTCTTTTTGTATGTTTACTTGGTTGTCAATTTCTTGCCTTTGTTTGGTTCTGATTGGGTGTTTTCCTTTTTGTTTGACAACGTTAGATAACAAAGACGGTATTATTTCCCGGAGAGGTTTTATTTGCAACTCTTGTTTATTTCAAGAGCAAGGCCAACACCAGTGCCAAGGAAAGCCACTCTAAATGCTCGCTCGTTGTTTACTTATCATTATCTATCATTCATGTTTTACTTCTGAAGTTTTATAAAAGTTTGATTCAAAAACTATTTTCGTAAGTGGACTATATCACTACCTTTATTATGTATCTCATATGCTTTATCCACTATATAATCTTGGTGTTACCAAGCCCTTTAGACATTTTAGTACCATCTCTTAACTCACTAAGTACCTTAGTGGATATTTTAACTAGATGTTTTTGGAAAGAAAATGCTTTGGAAAAAATCCGAGGAAAGGTGGGACCTTGTCCGAGGGAGTTTTGTGAAGGAGGAAATGTTTTCGACTTGTTTTTCCAAAAATGACACATAACCTAGTCTTCTCCGGACAACCAAGCCTTGCTGCAACATTACCCCAATATTGGAACGAGGTCTAGCTAGAATCTTGTCGGTGTTAGTCCGTGTTTACCTCAATGTGCTATAGGGGTTAGAGTCCCTCGAACCGAATTTTCGCTAGAAAGGAATAATGGGACATTCAGAGTGTGGGGATTAAGTTCGCCACCGGTTGCAACAGTTGGATCTCCTGCCATGGCGGTGTGTTATCAGGGGAAACCGGATCGATATGGCTGATTCACTCGGTGCCGGGGAAACAAACCTAGTTGGAGAGGTATTCATTTACTAGCACTTGCATAGTGGATAGTTAGGACCAATTATCTGATGTTTGCATACTGTCTTGGACAGTCCGTGGTTGTTCACGACGGATGTACTGGATCTTGTGAATTGTGTACTGATACGTCGAAAATGTATCTCCTTTTCTGAACACTTTTCTTATTGTTTTCTTCTAAACTTGTGTGTTTTGGATACAACTAACACGGACTAACGCTCTTTTCACCATAATTACCTTGGTGTCTTGTTTTTTTTGGAGAAAAATCAACTTTTGGGAAAATGCCCAGAAAAGAGCCCATTGGTGTTTTCACCCCGGAAAACCCGGGAGCCAGAAGGGGGCCAGGAGAGGAGCCACAGGGTGGCCACACCCCCCTGGCACGGGTCCCCCTGGCCGCGCCAGCATAGGGTGTGGGCCCCCCCCCCAGAGCCCCCTCGGACTCCCCTTTCGACTACAAGTAGCCTCCAACCCTAAAACCCGAGGGGGTTCATCATATTCCATAGAAACACAACAGAGCGCCGCCGCCGTCCCGAACCTCGATTCGGGGATCATAAGTTCCTGTTCTGGCACCCTGCCGGGACGGGGAATTGGAGGATATCATCGCCACCGTCATCACCAACACCTCTCCATCGACCATCCATGTTTACCCCATCCATGTGTGAGTAATTCCCCGCTGTAGGCTGAAGGGGATGGTAGGGATTGGATGAGATCGTTCATGTAATAATGTCGTGATTGTTAGGGCATAGTGCCTAGTATCCTCTATTAGTGCTATTGACATTGTTGCAACTTGTTATGTTTAATGCTTGCCACCTTGGGCCCGAGTGCCATGATATCAAATCCGAACATGTTACTGAATCATGATGATAATTATTGTTTCTTGATCATACCTGCAAGTTGTTTACACATATCATTGTCCGGAACCCGAGGCCCCAAGTGACAGAAATTGGGAAAACCAGAGGGGATGGCTGTGATGTGAGGATCACATGTGTTCATGGAGTGTTAATGCTTTTCTCTGGTGTTCTATTAAAAGGAACACCTTAATTACCAATAGTTCCCTTGAGGCCCCGCTGACATGGGCTGGTAGGACAATAGATGTTGTGCAAGTTCTCATTGCGAGCACGTACGACTATTTACGGAATACATGCCTATGGTTACTTAGTACTTGGATGCTTTATCTTATTTATATGCAATTCCCGTTACATGATCATTATTTGAACTATCTTATCCATGCAACTCTCGTTCATCCATCCCTATGCCTACAGTATTTAATCCCACTGTTTACTTCAAACATCACTGCTGCTGTTTTCATACTACTGTTGTTATTTCACTACTGCTGCTGCTATAAAACTGTTACTACCGATAAACCACAGCGAACTAGTCCACTTTCAGATGCAAGTGAATTTACAACTCACTTGTTAAGGCTCACAAATATTCTTTGTCTCCCCTTGTGTCGAATCAATAAATTTGGGTTTTACTTCCCTCGAAGACTGTTGCGATCCCCTATACTTTTGGGTCATCAAGACTATTTTCTGGCGCCGTTGTCGGGGTGCATAGCTTTATTTGCGAGCTCGCCGGAGAGTACTATTATCTAATGCCAATCATTCATCATGGGTAAGTCTCTCATGGAAGAGTTCCTATATTACCATCCACTACAAGAAGAGGTACATACACATGCTACACATGCTACTTCTGCTGAATCTGAAAATACTTCTGATACTTTAGATGATGCTTCTACTGTGCTTGATGAGAGTGGTTCTCTCGATCCTTTCTCAGATGCTACTATTGCTAAAGCTAAAAATATTGCAAACACTGAAACTCCCGATAAAAATCCTGTTACTCCTGCTTTTTCACCTGAGTTTAGAGAAAATCCTAGTGATGATTTAGATGATGCCTATGTTGAACTTAGTGATGATCTTATTGATGAAATACATGCTATGAAGGATAAAAATGTTGCTATACGTCTTATGGAAAGTCGTGCTGTTAAATATAAATTATCTCCTGATGCTAAGTTTGCCACTTCTCCTATTCATATTAGGGATAAGGATTATGATTTCTCTCTTGATTTATCTTATATATATCTATTGTTGAGAAAGAACCTTTTTGTGGAACTGAAAATGAAAGTGCTATGAAACATATGAATGAGCTCTCCTCTTTGAGTAGTTTATTCTCTAATGATCTTAAGAAACATAGCTACTTTGTTGCTAAAATATTCCCTTTCTCATTAAAGGATGAAGTTCAAACTTGGTTTAATAGATTGTGAAGAATCTTCAACCTATAGAACAATTATGTAAGCCAATCCCTCACTCATCACCCATTGAGGTACACTCTATCCAAATATTTTGATATAGAGATATTCCCTATAGAAAACCTCCTGGTCAATTCTTAGATGAATTTGATAATTATGTTACTAAGCAAGATAATTTTAATATGAGAGTGCAAAATCACCTTATGGAAAACTCTAAAGCTATTAATGATTTGCATGGTATTATAGAAAGAACCTCTAATGATGTTAAAATGCTTGTTAAACATTTTAAAATGGTTCAAACTCAAATTGATCAACTTGCTAAAGTGCAAAAAGATTTGCTAGTTAATGCTTCTAAAGAAAAACATGCTTATGAAATAAGAACTAGAAGTGGTATTGCTACACAAGATACTTTATATCCCGAGGGACATCCTAAAAGAATTGAACAAGATTCTCAGCAAACTAATAATGATGTTATTCATACTAAAAATAAAAAGAAGAAGAAACATAAAACAGTTGTAGAATCCTCTGAACTTGCTAAAGATCCTAATAGTATATCTGTCTCTGATGCTGAAACTCAAAGTGGTAATGAAAAGAATGATGCTTCTGATAAAGAAGAACCTGTAGCTGAACCCGAAAAGCAAGCTAAAACTGCAAAGTACACTAAGGATGATTTTATTGCTAATAAACATGGCAATGAAAGAGAACCTTTGGTACAAAAACCAATGCCTTTTCCTAATAAGAAACAAAAATCTAAGGAAGAAGAACACTATAACAAGTTTTTTGAATGGATGAAACCTTTGTTCTTGCAAATTCCTTTAACTGATGCTACTAAATTGCCTCCTTATGCAAAATATATGAAAGATATTGTTTCTAACAAAAGGAAGATCCCTAATGAAGAAATTTCCACTATGCTTGCTAATTATTCTTTTAATGGAAAGGTTCCTAAGAAACTTGGAGATCCTAGTATACCAACTATTCCCTGTTCTATTAAAAATAATTATGTTAGAACTGCTCTGTGTGATTTGGGAGTTGGAGTTAGTGTCACGCCTTTTACTCTCTATAAAAGACTCCTCCTAGAAAAATTGATACCAATTGATATATCTTCGCAAATGGCTGATAAATCTACTACTATTCCTATGGGTATATGTGAGGATGTTCTTGTTCAAGTTGCTAATAATTGTCTAATATTAACTGACTTTGTTGTGTTGGAAATGCCTAAAGATGATAATATGTCTATTATTCTTGGAAGACCTTTTCTTAATACTGCAGGGGCTGTTATTGATTGCAATCAAGGAAAAGTTACTTTTAAAGTTAATGATAAAGATCACACTTTTTATTTTCCCAAGAAGATTGATAAGAAATATGGTCTTAATTCAATTGAAAATATTGAGACCATCAAGATTGGAGAATTTTATGTCCCATTCCAGTACCACCAAAGGAATATGAAATTATTATGATTGGGACTATGCCTATCAAGGTTGAGGTAACATAATTATTTAGTGTTTAGCAAAGTTTTTCTTCATATGAAAATTATTCTGGTAGCAAGACTTGATCACCCTTGTTACCAAAATGATTTTTAATGAAGAGGACATTGTTTTCACTATTTTTTACCTTCCCCAATATGTTTTCACCATGTTTACTTCTGTTATTACATTGCTACTTGAGTACAATCATGTTTTCCACCATCCTTATGCGTGTTTTCCTGATATTTTCACTCTGATTTCAAAGGATATGCATGTTTTCACCATCCATATTTTTGTTTTCACCACTACCACCTTTGTTTTATTTGGAGATTATTTCATTAGAGTGTCATAGAACCTTTGTAGTTCTGGTTTGATCTCCGGTATGTGACTCCTCCGATGGTCCAAGTAGAATTTTGTTTAGTGAAGTATTTCTTGAGTATTTTGGTACTGTAGGTAAAAGCTTAGAGTTTGCATGCTTGATTTGAGTAGAAATAATTTATCTTTGATGTATGTTTAGCTCTCATATAAGACCATATGGTAGTCTCCACCTTATAGTTGCTTGAAATTATTTTTTATGATGATTATTGAAAAAAAATCAGAGATGGAGCACAATGCTTATCAACTAAACCAGGATGAGTTGGAGGTGCATGAGGTCATGCTCGTGCACCGTGAAGATAGGGTGTTCCCATCAATCTACCCGTATCGGGAATTTATGCAAGTTACAGGAATTCTGCAGAACTTTAACACTCTGGTGCATAATGTAGGCTTGGAGCGTTTCATTGAGGATGAGCCTATCCAATATGTGAAACTAACTATGTCTATAGTGTAGGATTTTCGTTTTAAATGGTCTCCAACTAACCCAATGGTCCACTACAAGATTTATAATAAAGTTGTGAGCCTGCCTTTTAGTGTTTTCTGTGCAGCTATTAAGGTACCTGAGTGGGGGTCTTGTGAGAAAATAAGTGGGCAGCCGAAACCACTACTGGATTTATATGGAGAGATTTGCCAAGGTAGAAGCTTCACAGGGGAGAAGGGTAAAATTCATGAAATTCAACTCCTAGCATTTGATACTTTGCCTACTTCATTTCTAAATGTGTATTAGCTAGGAAAACTGCCAACAAGTTATTTATTTATGATTTGGCGTTTATTGTTGCTGCTTTGAGACACGATAGGTCTTATAACTTTGGCGCTTTGATTGCTTACCGTCTCTCACATAACCATGAGAAGGGCGGAGTTTGTGGATGTCTTATTGCCTCGCGCTTGTTAGCTTTACATGGTTTGGAGCCACACCCTCTAGACTTTCAGTTTCCTATAGAGAGGATTAATCTTGTTTCCATGGTTCAACATAAGTTTCTTTCTACTCATGCTCACGTACATAATTTATATTTTTAATTAACTTTCTCCAAACGATCCGGGTGGAGAGTTGTTAAAACTGTTAGAGAAATACTTTTGCATGCACACCCTTTGTTTGATCTTAGTGGCAGGCAAGGATGGGAGCTTTCTGAGAGTGAGCTGGACACATACCTTGAGCATCTCCCCCAGCAAGGGGAGGACGCCGGAGAGGGGGACGATAGCGATTTCGTCTTGCCCTACGACACCACGGGAATTCCATATTAGCACCCCGTCTATGACTACGCACCAGCTGCATCATCTTCCTCTTATGCGCCCGAGTACGACCATGCGAGAGATGACCCACTACAGTGGGGATACTTCACGCGCCATGATTGATCTCCACTTAGGCCAAAAGCCTAAGCTTGGGGGGAGGTATACCGACATCACACTCATTTATATATCATATTTTGTCGGTTCTTTGTAGATCCATGTTTTCTTTTCTTTCGCTTGTTTTCGTTTCTTTTGTTTTTATTGTTTTGTTTTCGCTTTCCAAAACGCAAAAAGACCAAAAATATTTCTGTTGTTTCTATCTATTTGTTTCTTTAGTTGGTTTGCTTTATTCTTTAGTTGCACTTTAATATTCAAAAACCCAAAAATATATGTGACTTAATGGCTGCTTAATAGTTCATGCTCTCTCATGTTTTGTTCCAATTTATTAATAGTAAATGACATGTCGCATAAATACTTGTTCGCATTGTTCTATTCATGAGAAGAGTATGACATTGTGGTAGCCTCCTCTTACTGTTTCATTTGAATCGACTTGGCACATGCTCACGCATGCTAAGACCGAAAACACAAAGTCAATAAGCCTCGATCATTTATTTTGCCTCAGAGTTCTAGTATCAACTTTATGCCTCAGTTAATTTTACTTTGTCGCAAACATGATTATGATAATTGTTGCTCTCTTGATTGTCGCTCCCTGTCTATTGCTAGCCTTCACCTGTACTGAGTATGAGATGTACTCGTGCATCCAAATCCCTGAAAACCAAAGTTTGCCAAATGTGTCCACCATACCTACCTATATGTGGTATTTAACTGCCATTCCAAGTAAGTTGCTCATTTGCTACCTTTAAAACCTTCTAAAAAGTTATTCCTGTTTTGTGCCCCTACTTTAGCTCATGAGGACGTAAATAGAGAATCTTTATCTCACCTGTTGATTAGATTTCACACCCTCGACTAGTGGCTTCATCCGCTTGTCCAAATGATAGAGGAGCTGACAGCAGGGTGCCCAGCCCCAAATTAATACAAACAAATTATCTTCACTATTTTTGCCCCTGATTTATCAGTGAAAGCATAATTGTGTAAACAAAAGAGAAAGAGAGATGACCTTCTACACCAGTTGCTTCCTTCACCATGGGAGACGCTCTTGTGAATCCAGTTGGCTTGTGATGTACTGTATTGTCTGTTTATCATTCGTTGACATAAGTATACACCACTTTTAAAAATGTTTTCAATATCTCTGTTTAACAAAATAAAAATCTCTAGCACATGAGTGATCCATGCTTCCCTCTTCGAAGGGCCCTTCTTTTACTTTTATGTTGAGTCTCCGCCAAATTCTTTGAGCACTTTCTTGAGAGCATAATTATCATTCTTAGTGTAATATGTTTGTCCCAAAGCACGGTTGATTGCGGTATATTATTGATACTTGCATTTTGATATCTTTACTTCTAGTCTTCCCTTGAACTTCAGAGGTGCCCTGGCATTTAGGTTTTGCCCCACACTTAAGGGCAAGCGAGACACCACTTTATAAGATCCTATTATGAATACTTCAATCTTGCAAATAGTTATGCTTCATGTTGTTTATTATTAATTAATATGTTGTTATCTCTACATGGTTTACATAGCTATTAAGTGATAGTATCTTGCATGTATCTTATCTTGAGCATAACTAACTATCTGATCATATAGTGAGTATATTTACATCATATGGAAGAAATGTGTTCGTAAAAGTCTTTTATCGCACTCAGTTGTCATTGAATTGCTTGAGGACAAGAAATAAGCTAAGCTTGGGGGAGTTAATACGTAGAAAACGTATCTCCTTTTCCGAACACTTTTCTTATTGTTTTCCTCTAAACATGTGTGTTTTGGATACAACTAACACGGACTAACGCTGTTTTCAGCAGAATTACCTTGGTGTCTTGTTTTTTTTTTTTGCAGAAAAACCAACTTTCGGGAAAATGCCCAGAAAAGAACCCATTGGTGTTCTCACCCCCGGAAGACCCCGGGAGCCTAAAGGGGGCCAGGAGAGGAGCCACAGGGTGGCCACCCCCTAGCGCGGGGGCCCCCTGGCCGCGCCAACATAGGGTGTGGGCCCTCCCAGAGCCCCCCTCGGACTCCGCTTTCGACTACAAGTAGCCTCCAACCTTAAAACCCGAGGGGGTTTGTCGTATTCCACAGAAACACAACAGAGCGCCGCCGCCGTCCCGAACCTCGATTCGGGGATCAGAAGTTCCTGTTCTGGCACCCTGCCGGGACGGGGAATTGGAAGAGATCATCACCACCGTCATCACCAACGCCTCTCCATCGACCATCCATGTTTCCCCATCCATGGGCGAGTAATTACCCGCTGTAGGCTGAAGGGGATGGTAGGGATTGGATGAGATCGTTCATGTAATAATGTCGTGATTGTTAGGGCATAGTGCCTAGTATCCTCTATTAGTGCTATTGACATTGTTGTAACTTGTCGGATATATACCAATTAGGGGTATATCAGATGGTGTCCTAAAGTGCCGGATTACCAGGGTGGCCTGAATGGTAATGGACTACGGTCCATTAGGCGGCCCAGTAAGCTAACGCGCAGAAGCCGGATTCTAGAAGAACCCGGATCACGGCCCACGTGGTACGTCTTGGAGTAGAAGGCGGATTCTTGCCTTCCAAGTTAGAACTTACCGTAGTCTTCTAGGTTTCCTTTTCTGTAAGCCCTAACCCGACTATTATATAAAGCCGGACGGGAGATAAGAAATATATAGACAATAAGCTAGAAGCTAACTCGCCGAGAGGTTGATCCTCGTCGATTAGCTAAACTAACTCACGTTGTACTTTGTATACTCCAGGCTTCAGCCCTGATTTAGTGAGATTGCAGGAGTAGGAACGCCGCCTAGTTGCGACGCACCGAACTTGGGTAAAACCTTGGTGTCATTGTTCGTCATACTACCACGTCCCCCATATCTCTATTAGTAGTTTCATGACACCCCCGTCTATGAATTCTACTACGATGTCTCGACAGTTGGCGCCCACCGTGGGGCCAGCGACGTCAGGCGTTATGTTTCGATCGGGGATACTCGGCGGAATTGGCAGTACCATAGCTGTCGGAAGCCTGGAATTCTACAATGACGTCGGGCGTTTCCTCGACAACGAATCATACATGCCAGCACAGAATCATCTGGTAAGTGTCTGCGTTTTACCGATTGGATCTGCAAACATCTTTATCGGATTAACTGCATAGGCAATGGGATTCTGTGGTGGAAGCAAATTTATCCCACCCGCCCTATACCTAGTCGAAGAAGACTATGACGCCGGATTTTGCTCAGATCACCGATATCATGATGAATCGCACTTTATCGGTATGGTGCAATCCGAGATCGCCGAAAATACGGATGAGAAAAATCCCGTGGAAAAGGCAGAAAACAACAATCCCACAATAGAGGTGGAAGACCCGACATCCGTCAATATGACGACAAACTCAGAAACTGACTCTGTATTAGCTGCCATTGAGGCGAGATTGGAATCAGAACCCGGATCAGATGAATTCGATTCCGAAGATGAAGACGAAGATGCTTTCGAAAGAAAGATCAAATCCCTTCAAGAGGGATTCCACGAAGTACTAAGATCAAAATCGGAAGGACGGAAAAGCAATGCCGCCTCCGAGACGCCCTCCTGAAAAAGCCGGAAGACATGACATTCCTCACAGGAGTGAGAGATCCCGTACGCCCCCCGGGAATAAGGAAAGACATAGGAGTAGAACTCCACCTTATCCCAAAGGGCACGATAGCGGAGGAAATAGAGATAATCCCGGAAAAAGAGTGTTCGTGCAACAATGGAAAAGAAAGGAGTAGATCCCATTCTATCCATTCAGCCGGTAGATACTCCGCACATATCGATAGAGCAGAAAGAGATGATCTATACTTCGGATCTAAGTGTTTCACTGATAGGATCCGAAGAATAACTCTACATTCTGGCTTCGCCAAAGTTGGTCCAACATATCAAAAATATACCGGCAGTACAAACCCGGATACCTGGCTCTCATACTATTACACAGCCGTCCAGATTAACAATGGGACAGACCTAGAGGCAATAAAATTCCCCCCTTACGTTACTGGATGGAGCCAGAGATTGGATCAACGGGCTTCCGTCAAGAACTGTCGATAGCTGGGATGATATGGCTAGAGTTTTTACTCAACACTTTCGGGGAACTTACAAGCGCCCCAACAACATCAACCAGTTAAACCGCTGCACCCAGTTTTAAGATGAGCCATACGTGGACTTTATCTCAAGGTGGACTGAAATGAAAAACAGCTGCTCTGGAGTAACTGACGTACAAACAATGCATGCTTTCGTCAATGGCTTAAAACCCGGACTCGTACCGTTCATGATCGGTTCAAAAAAGCACAAAGATCTAGGATCTATGCTTACAACCGCAAATGAGCATGCAGCGGCCGAAGACGACATCAGAGCGAGAGGTGGAAATATCGACACATTGATTCAAGCCAAAAAAAAGACCCCTCGTTCTGAGAAAAAAACAACTCCAGAAGCACAACAAAAGCCCAAATAAGTTAACATAGCCTTTGGAAGAGAAAATGGGAGCAAATGGAAAGGATGAAGCACATAACCGATCGCCTACACAAAGGAAGAGTGGGAAAGAATTAAGTCGAAAAACTGTGTCCACCATTCGCAATTCGGGAAACCCACCCATACCAACGCACAATGCCGGCTCAACAAGCATATGAAAGGCAGTGCAGGATCCGGAAGCAAAGGGAAGAGTTCCAAGAGGAAATTCTCCAAACAAAAGGCAGAAGCTGAAAAAGAAGACAGTGAATCAGACACTGATGAAAAAGTCCAGGAACAACAGCGAAAAGGCGAGCCTAAGTTTCCGAGAATGCAACCTAACTTTCCTGGCAACTCCCTCGGCAGAGGTGGCAAAGAGAACACTTCGAGAAATAAATGTGGTTGTCCCACCAACCCCGAAATTCTTGAAATACTCAAATACACCAATTACCTAGGATCAGTCTGATCATCCCGGAAATATCCCAGAACCCGACACACAAGCTCTAGTTGTAAGTCCTATCATTCAAAACACTAGGCTAAAAAGAGTGCTGATGGATGGAGGATCCGGTATCAACATAATGTATGTGGATACACTCAAGAATCTACGAATATCCGAGACCCAGCTCAATCATAGCAACATAAGTTTTCACGGCATTGGTCCTAGCAGGCAAGCATGATCCCTAGGAGAAATTTCCCTAGACGTAACCTTTGGAGAGAAAGAACATTTCCGCCAGGAAAAAGTATCCTTCGAGGTTGTGCTGTTCGAAAGCGTGTATCACGCAATACTCGGACGTCCAGCTTTCGCCAAGTTCATGGCAAGATCATGTTATATCTATAACAAGATGAAGATGCCAGGACCAAAAGGAGGAGTAATCACCATAAAGGGAGATTTCAAATTGGCCAACGAGCTGGAAAAAGAAAACGCCCTTTGCGCAGAAAAGGTGATAGCAAAGGAAGAACTGAAGGAGCTGGCAAAACAAGTATCGCCGACAGAAATGCCGGCAGGAAAGGAAAGCCGGAAGCCGACAGATAGCGTCAAAGCTTCCGAGAATACAAGACAGGTTATCCTAGATCCCAAAGATCCGACAAGGTTTTTGGTAGTGGGAACTGGCATGACCGACAAATAGGAAAGCGAGCTCATCAAGTTCCTCCGTGAGAACTGGGATATTTTCGCATGGTGTCCAGCTGACATGCCAGGTGTACCCAGGGAACTTGCTGAGCACCAAGTCAAGGTGATTCCAGGATCTAAACCCGTCAAACAATGTCTCCGTCGATTTGACGGAAGAAGACGGAAGGCTATTGGCAAGGAGATTATCCGGCTATTGGCAGCTGATTTTATCCGGAAAGTTATACATACTGAATGGTCTGCAAACCTAGTATTAGTCCCGAAGAAAGATAGTATTGTTCTTAGGATGTGTATAGATTACACCGGCTTGAACAAATTGTGTCCAAAAGATAGATTTGCGTTACCGCGAATCGATCAAATAATAGATGCCATTGCTGGCTCCGAGCTTTTATCCTTTTTGGACGCTTATTCCGGGTACCATCAAATACGTATGAAGGAAGAATACCAAATCAAAACCTCCTTCATACCCCCGTACGGAACGTACTACTACATAACCATGCCTTTTGGCCTGAAGAACGCAGGTGCAACTTACCAGCGTTGCATGCAACGATGTTTGCATAGTCAGATTGGCAAAAATGTTCACGTTTACGTGGACGACATTGCCGTCGTTTCCAAGGAAGGACACGCTCCTTGAAGATTTGCGAGAAACCTTCGAAAATTTACGCACTTATAAAATGAAGTTGAATCCATTGAAGTGCGTATTCGGGGTTCCCTCAGGAAAACTTTTGGGTTTCATCGTTTCTCACAGAGGAATAGAAGTAAACCCGGAAAAGATCAAGGCAATCCTAAACATCTCAAGGCCTACGTGCTTAGAATATGTACAAAGATTGACGGGTTCTGCAGCTGCCGTCAGCAGGTTTATAAGCCGGCTAGGAGACAAAGCTCTGCCATTGTACAAATTGTTGAAGAAATCTGACAAATTTGTGTGGACAGAAGAGGCAGATGTAGCATTAACTCAGTTAAAAGAAACCTTGATGAAAGCTCCGATTTTGGCATCACCAAAAGACGAAGAACCCATGTTATTGTACCTCACAGCCACAAACAGGGTTATCAGCGCAGTGATAGTTGTGGAAATGCGGAAAGACAAGCAAACCATACCAGATCAACATCCGGTGTATTATTTAAGTGAAGTTTTTTCCGAGTCTAAGCAAAGATACCCGCACTATATAAAACTGGCATATGGCGTATTTTTCGCATCTCGAAAACTCCGTCATTATTTCCAAGGACATTCCATAACAGTGGTATGCAAAGCACCACTAGGGGATATAATCAACAATGCGGACGCAACAGGCCGAGTAGCCAAATGGGGCATCGAATTGGCTGCATTCGACATTAAGTACCAACCCCGGACAACAATAAAATCCTAGGTATTGGCAGATTTCGTCGCTGACTGGACAGAAGCAATGGAAAATACACCAATGCCGGAGTCGGAATACTGGGTTATGCACTTTTATGGATCCAAGATGAAGGAAGGTGTTGGAGCTGGTGTAGTGCTAAAATCCCCAAAGGGAGACACAATGGAGTATGTATTACAAATACACTTCAACACCAGCAATAATGAGGCAGAATACGAAGCTTTGCTTCATGGCTTGCACATTGCAAAAGAAATAGGTGTCAAACACATCTTATGCTATGGTGACTCGTATTTGGTACAGCATCAGCTCAACCAAACATGGGACGCTAAAAGCCCCATCATGGCCAAATACCAGAGAACGATGGACGAGTTTGCAATGTGCTTTCTGGGATTTTAAGTACTTCATGTCAAATGGGAAGAAAACTGGAACGCGGACGCATTAGCCTGCATGGGCTCGGAAAGAGTGAAAACCCTACCACCATGTGTGTTTATTCAACATTTGCACGAACCATCCATAAAAGGTGGAGATGTCAACTATCCTCTCGTTTCCGAGTCAATCGAAGTCTTGCTCGTTAACCCGGATTGGACAATTCCATATCTAAACTTCTTAGTAGATCAGAAGTACCTGTATGGAGCAGACGAGGTTTTGCAAAGACAAATAAAACGTCGATGCAAAGGATACACGGTAATCAATGGTTTCCTGTATAAACGCAGTACGAATTTTTCTGCGATGTATTTCGCCAGAAGAAGGCCGAGAAATTCTGCAAGAAGTCCATGCTGGAGATTGCGGACATCATGCTCAATCAAAAAGCATAGTTAAGAAAGCATTTCGTACAGGGTTTTTCTGGCTAACAGCCAAGACAGACGCCGAACACATAGTCAATACATGTGCCGGATGTCAGTATTACGCCAAGCAGACGAATATGCTAGCCCAAACACTCAAAACTATCCCTATCACATGGCTGTTTACGGTCTGGGGGCTAGATATGATGGGACCATTCAAAACTGCAAGAGGCGGACTTACACATCTACTCGTTGAAGTGGATAAGTATACCAAGTGGGTGGAGGCAAAACCCATCAAAAAGCTTGACGGTGTAACTGCCAGAAATTTCATCATTGACATAGTCATGAGGTACGGCGTTCCACACAACATAATAACCGACAACGGGACAAATTTCTCTATTCGAGAGTTGGCAAAATATTGCCGACAAACGAGAATACGCCTAGATCTTGCATCTGTGGCACACCCGCAATCCAATGGCAGGTTAAAAGAATGAATAGTTCCATCCTGCAAGGAATACGCCCAAGACTCGAATCTCCTCTTCATAGAGCAGCTGGAGCATGGGTGGAAGAGTTACCCTCTGTGCTTTGGAGTATTCGAACGACGCCAAACAGGTCAACAGGGCAAACCCCGTTTTTCCTAGTTGACGGCGCGGAAGCAGTCCTTCCAACGGACATGATCCATGATAGCCCAAGAGTGCAGAATTTCGATGACTCGGATGCCGAAAACGCACGACAGGATGCCGTCGATCTCCTAGAAGAAGAACGAGAACTTGTGCTTCAAAGATCTGCCATTTATCAGCAAGGTTTACGACGTTACCATAGTCGGAAAATTAGGCATCGTTCTTTCAAAGAAGGTGACTTAGTGCTAAGATTGGTACAACAAAGAAAGCACAAATTGGCCCCAGTTTGGGAAAGACCATTCGTCATCAGCAAGGCTATGAAAAATGGATCATACTATCTTGTAGATATTCGAGACACGGAAGATGATCCCGAAAATCCGAATCGCAAAAGAAAGAGAAACATAGATGGCGAACTAGGGGAGACCAAAAGACTCTGGAGCATCTAGCAGTTAGGTCCCTTCTATACTTAGTTCAATTTCTATGTAAACATCTTTGAGATCATGAAATAAAGTTGTCGGAATTCGTACATCTATGTTTTTTACATGTTTATTATAGTATAAAGAATAATTCCGTCTTATCTATTTCCCAACGGTCTTTCAAAACACTCAATGTTAACCCAAATTGTGCCTGCGTGCTCGGTGTTAAAAAAAACTGAACGATTTTCAGCCTAAAATGGCTTAAGGAAACCCAGATTGTGCCTGCGTGCCTGAGTTTCATTCAAAAAATTCCTTACTGATCTCTAAGTATTATCTGATTGTTTTTATGTTGGGTCACTGAAGCCAGTAAGTAAAAATGCCTTTAGTATAATCCATGTTTCCGAGTTTCGACTGATTGGTTATACCCAGTCACTTGGCATGAAGATTAAAATACTATCGAGCCATTTCAAACACTAAGGACAGTTAAAACATATAAACCAGAGAACTTAGAAGATAAAGGAATAAATCCCGAAAACTTGCAAAGATTAAATAATATTACTGCAATAGGCGGAGTACTTGTTTATACAAAATAATAGAAAACACTACAATAAGTTTACATTGTAAGATCGGTAATGCTTCTATTTCCTATCTCCTGCCCAGGACGAGACAGCTTCCTTCAGGCATCCGAGTCGTCTTCGCTGCTGGATTCCTCGGGAGTTTCCGGAATAGCTTCCTCCGAGTAGAAGGTGGAGACGTTCACCATGGTGGAAATCTTGGTGGCGTGACCTTTGATGTCTTCAAAGATGCTGCCCCACTGCGCTTCCATGTATCCTTGCGGGATGCCAAATGCCACACGCCAAGATTTGGAAGTTGGGTAGTGCATGCGCATGAGCCCTAGAGCCATGCGCGCACCACCGCGTGCCGCGGAGCACAGGATGGACTCCCTGGACTCCGCCACCTCCACGATGGCTCCCAAAAGTTTTTCAACTTCCGAGAACTCCCCAGACCTGAAAGGAAGGCATTTTTTGACCAGCAACATTCCCGCAGCCTTGATTGCGGTGAATACCTTCCCAAAAGCTCGGATTCTTTCAATCCAAGTAAGCTGGGGGTTATCTCCTGTTTCAATAAAACACAAAAGTGTTAGAGAAAACAGAGAAAGATGCAAACATGGAAAATCCGGTAAAAGATAAAGTACTTACCGAGAATCTTGTCCATCTCGGTGCCCTCCTCCAAGCGCTGGTTCAAGGCATTCTCCAAATCTTGGATGGTGTCCTTGTCCTTGGCTGCTTGGTCTGAGGCATTGGACTCGGCAATGCCAACGGCCAGTTGGCTGGCCTCCAGGTCCTGCTGTAACTTATCATTATGCTTGTGAAGCTCCAGGTTTTCCCGACGGAGATTTTCAGCATTGCTGGCATCTTCAGCAATTTGTTTGGCTTTCGCCAAAGAAGCTGAAAAGCAAGTAAAAAGACGAGTTAGAAAACTTGAAAAAATACTTAGAAAAAATTACACAACTGGAAGCAGAGAAATATTTTACCTGCTGATTCCTTCAGCTGTTGCTGAGCAGATGCCAGTTCTGTCTCATTAACATCAAGAATAGAAAGAAGGTTTTTCACCTCCTTGTTCTTGATGGTAAGTTTGTTGAAAACTTCCATGTTTATGTTCTCAGCAGTTTGCTGAAACACGGAAAAGAGACAAAAAAAAATGCTCAAGTTAAAAACAAGCATAAAAGTGAAAAAAGCATTAAGACAAAAGCATGCATTTGACTTATTTCTTGGGGGCTAGAGGTTTTACCTGGCTCATCCGCTGCAAACCTGACAAGTTTTCGTTGAACTCTTTTGCAAACTCTGCAAAAATAGTCCCGACATTGCTAAGGCCTTCATGGATGACCTTGAAATCCTTATCAAAAGTGGGAATAGGATCTTCCTCAGCTGGCTGAGAAGGACCTCCCATTTCCGGGGCCACCCTTTCCCTCGTGTCCGTTTCCGCATAATGGGATGGCTGGTCTGCTGGGTTTCTTCGTTCGTAACAGCAGCATGCTCTTCTGTAGCAGCAACTAGAGTATCTGGGGCAGTTGCAGGAGAAGGATGTGGCCCTATTTTGGCCACAGACTTAAGCCTTTTTTTAGCTTTTTGGGATTCAAGGTTGTGGGAGCCATGCTAAAAAGATAATTACCGGGAAATTAAGAAACCGAGACAAAGGAAGAAAGTTCCAACAAAAATAGCAAACCCGTAGGTCAAACCTAGAGGTAGCGATGGGAACACTGTCAAGATCGATTATTTCCTACGAAACGGAAATCTTCTTGCGTTTTCGTCCACCTGCAAAGTTGGCACGCAGTGCGTCTAACTCGACATTAGTTGCGAGGTCCGTCTCATGAAGATCGAAAATCTGTCAAACAAGACAAAGTCCGGGTTAAGACAATTATCCGAGAAAGAAAGAACACAAAACCCAAAATGTAAAAGATATACCTTTGGAGCCGGGTTTGTCGCCGGGTTTCCTCATATTGGTCGCGTGCTGCGACCAACTGGTTCACACGCTTTCGCAAATCCTTTTCCGTCAAGGATTTGTTCATCGTCCGCATGGCGTCCGCGGGTCCCGTATAGTCGCATAAGAGCCGGGGACCATGGTCAGCCAAAGGCTGAATTCGCCTCTCTAACGAGCATAGAACTGTATCCATGCCGGTCAGAGGTGGATCGGAAGTGACGAGTTTGGCGATGCGTCACTTAATTCTAAGAAGATCAGGCGGCAGGGTCTGCACTGCTTCGGTTGCCCAGTTTTCCTAGGGAGTGGCGGCAGTGTTGGCAAAAGGTGGAATCCCCGTTGCCTTTCTAGGAAACGGGACGTCTGGCTGAAAGAAGAAGGAACCCGTACAGAATTTGACGGATTTCGAGGTTTTTATCTTGGGGAACCAATCTTCTCTGAATCTACGCAGGGTAAAAGATATGGTCCAGCAAGTCGGGAGTGCGCCCTCAGAGGGGTTTCGCTTAACCCCGAAACAGTACATCCATAAATCTAACCTAGGGGCTAAACCTAGATACCCTTCGAAGAGGGCGTGGAACCCGGCTAAGTATAGAATGGAGTTAGGTGGCAAGTTGTGAGGCTGGATGTTGTAGTGATTGAGTACCTGGAGGAAGAAGGCGGATGGTGGAAATCCCATACCTCGTGAGATATGAGAAGTGAGGAGAACCCGCTCTCCAGCCCTAGGTGAAGGCTCGGACACTTCTTCCTCGTAACGCCACTTTCCCTTCACAATCAACCCCTCCTTTTCCATTATCGGAAGAAGGGAGGGGGGATGTTGCACCGGCTCCAATTGCCGGAAGTCTCGCCCTCGTCCTCGGCTCCGGGGGCGGCCGCCGCGGCGGCGAGCTCCTCTCCGACGAGGATGAATTTTTCTTCCGCCTGTTCGGGGGCGAGAGGCGGAGGCGGCGCAGAGGAAGATGCGGCGAGGTTATCGGCCGCGAGATGTAGATCCTCGCGGCCTGGCCGCCAGAAACGTTCTCCGGCGCGTCGACGATGGCGCGGCTCGGTGATTCGAGCTGCGGGTCCATCGTGTTGATGATGTCATCAATGTCCGCGGCGACGGAGTGCTCCTGGGAAGTGCGTGGAGAGTCCATGATTTGGCGGCGCGGTGAGGACCTCGAGCTCCCGACGAGAAGTCCGGGAACGGTGCTTGGATCAATACGGGCTCTGCTCAGCTCTCGCTAGGACTGTGGCTCGGGGGCTATGGCGCTTGAGCTAGAAGGTGAGAGGAGAGTGGAAGGATTGCCGGAGGGCACAAAGAGGGCTATTTATAGCCAAAAATCCCTTGTGATGCGCGCTAACGGCTCTTTAGGCCGTTGGAATTTCAACACGTGTCACTCGCCGGGAAATCCGGGAAATAAATCGACAGGTGATTATTGCTATCTCCTTGTTTCCCGCGAGAATCTGTTAGAGATACGTTTCAGGGTTTCACACTCGAAACCCAAACGTCCCTGACGTCAGCATGATTTTATCACTGACGTAGGAAGTTTCTTCTCCACGAAGATTCGTGGAAGAAAAAGCCAGATTTCCCAAAATCCGAGCTTCGCGTTAAAGCATGATTTGAAGGAAAAGAAGAATCAAGACGAAGAGCCGACATTTCTCGGGAAGAATGCGAATTTGACGAAAGACGGCAAATTGAAGTCTCAATCCTTCTTGGGGGCTACTTTCGGATATATACTAGTTAGGGGTATATCAGATGGTGTCCTAAAGTGCCGGATTACCAGGGTGGCCTGAATGGTAATGGATTACGGTCCATTAGGCGGACTTGTAAGCTGACGCGCAGAAGCCGGATTCTAGAAGAACCCGGACCACGGCCCACGTGGTACGGCTTGGAGTAGAAGGCTGATTCTTGCCTTCCAAGTTAGAACTTACCGTAGTCTTCTAGGTTTCCTTTTCTGTAAGCCCTAACCCGGCTATTATATAAAGCCGGATGGGAGATAAGAAAGATATAGACATTAAACTAGAAGCTAACTCACCGAGAGGTTGATACTCGTCGATTACCTAAACCTAACTCACACTGTACTTTGTATACTTCGGGCTTCAGCCCTGATTTAGTGAGATTGCAAGAGTAGGAACGCCACCTAATTGCGACACACCGAACCTGGGTAAAACCTTGGTGTCATTGTTCGTCATACTACCACGTCCCCCACATCTCTATCAGTAGTCTCATGACACCCCCGTCTATGAATTCTACTACGATGTCTCGACACAACTTGTTATGCTTAATGCTTGCCACTTTGGGCCCGAGTGCCATGATCTCAGATCTGAACATGTTATTGAATCATGATGATAATTATTATTTGTTGATCATACCTTCAAGTTTTTTACACATATCGTTGTCCGGAACTCGAGGCCCCGAAGTGGCAGAAATTGGGACAACCGGAGGGGATGGCTGTGATGTGAGGATCACATGTGTTCACAGAGTGTTAATGCTTTGCTCCAGTGTTCTATTAAAAGGAACACCCTAATTACCAGTAGTTCCCTTGAGGCCCCACTGACATGGGATGGTAGAACAATAGATGTCGGATATATACCGATTAGGGGTATATCAGATAGTGTCCTAAAGTGCCGGATTACCAGGGTGACCTGAATGGTAATGGTTTATGGTCCATTAGGCGGCCCAGTAAGCTGACGCACAGAAGCCGGATTCTAGAAGAACCCGGACCACGACCCACGTGGTACGGCTTGGATTAGAAGGCGGATTCCTTCATTCCAAGTTAGAACTCACCGTAGTCTTGTAGGTTTCCTTTTCTGTAAGCCCTAACCCGACTATTATATAAAGCCGGACGGGAGGGAAGAAAGATACATGCAATTAGCTAGAAGCCAACTCGCCGAGAAGTTGATCCTCGTCGAGTAGCTAAACCAACTTACATTGTACTTTGTATACTTCAGGCTTCAGCCCTGATTTAGTGAGATTGCAGGAGTAGGAAGGCCTCCTAGTTGCGACGTACCGAACCTGGGTAGACCTTGGTGTCCTTGATCGTCATACTACCACGTTCCCCCCACGTCTCTATCAGTAGTCTCATGGTACCCCCGTCTATGAACTCTAATACGATGTCTTGACAATTGGCGCCCACCGTGGGGCCAGCAACATCAGGCGTTATGTTTCGATCGGGGATACTCGGCGGAATCGGCAGTACCATAACCGTCGGAAGCTTGAGATTCGACAACCACGTCGGGTGCTTCCTCAACAACGGATCGTACATGCCAGCACGGAATCATCTGGTAAGTGCCTGCATTTTACCGATTGGATCTGCAAACATCTTTATTGGATTAACTGCAGAGGCAATGGGATTCTGTGGTGGAAGAAAATTTATCCCACCCGCCCTATACCCAGTAGAAGAAGACTATGATGTCGGATTTTGCTCAGATCGCCGATATTCGGCTGAATCACACTTTGTCGGTATGGTGCATTACGAGATCGCCGAAAACACGGATGAGAGCAATCCCGTGGAAGAGGCAGAAGAAAACAACCCCACACTAGAGGTGGAAGATCCGACATCCGTCAATATGACAACGAACTCAGAAGCCGATTCCGTACTAGCCGCCATTGAGGCGAGATTGGAATCAGAACCCGGATCAGATGAACTCGATTCCGAAGATGAAGACGAAGATGCTTTCAAAAGAAAGGTCAAATCTCTTCAAGAGGGATTCCATGAAGTATTTATGGCAAAACCGGCTGAAAACACGGATGCCGAAAGTCAGGAAAGCCCTCAAACACCTCTGCCAGATGAGGAAAGAGAGGATGGTGAAACCACTCCAACATACCCTGATGTCAAGGAATTTACAGAAGATGAACCCGGTAATAAACCTCTCTCTTCCAAAAAGAGAAAAAGGCTTCCGAGAAACTCCAATACAAACTATGGAAGAAAAAACTGGCAGATCCAACCAACAAAAACCTGGAAGCAGGAGGAGGAAGCGAAGTTAAGCCCGCGGAGAAGAAAAGAAAGGAAATCTCTGTTCCACCAATGTTAAAACAGTATGAACGGGATTTACTTCAAACACCAGTGGGACCTCACGAGCCCCCTGAAGTGCTGGAAGCAAGGAGACAAGCTCTCCAAAGGCAACATCAACATCTATTCAGAACTGGGGAAAATCTCCAAAAAACCCAGGCTAACATGAAATTGCAGCAGGAAGAAATCGAGGAGTCCGAGACAAGGAATAGATCTGGCATAAAACCTACACGATTACCCGGAATCGCAAGACCGGAAGTACCGCCGCCAAAGGAACGGTTCGAAAACTTTGCCTCGCAAAAGCAAGTAAACAACACTGATGCAAGGGGCAAACCTATATACAAAACCGCAGCAGAAAACGTGGAAGCCGCGTTCGCCATCCTCAACAATGATTTGTACTCCAATGGAGAAAAACTTCAAGGGGTGTATGCTTTCTTAGGAAAGGCATTGCAACAGCAGCAGCAGCGAGGGCAGGCAAGATCAGGGAAGTTGCATGACGACTCGGCCCTATGCAAAACAGCCACATGCGCCGCTAGAGCACCTGGACCTGAAGAACCTGGAGATTCAAGAAATTCAAAAGATAAGAAAGGAGATCCGAGAAAGGACAAGAAAAACCCAGATAACAAGGATGCAGCGTCCAGAACCGGATCCCATCTGCCGAAAGGTGGAATCAATCCCCGAGATCGGGAAGAACAAAACCGGAAAGACGGAAAATCAATGTCGCCTCCGAGATGCCCTGCTGAAAAAGCCGGAAGACATGACATTCCTCATAGGCGTGAGAGATCCCGTACTCCTCCTAGGAATAAGGAAAGACACAGGAGTAGAACTCCACCTTATTTCAAAGGACACGATAACGGAGGAAATAGAGGTAATCCCGGAAAAGCGCGTTCGCGCAACAATGTAAAATAAAGGAGTAGATCCCCTTCTATTCATTCAGCCGGTAGATACTCTGCACACGCCGATAGAGCGGAAAGAGATGATCTATACTTCGGACCTAAGTGTTTCACTGTTAGGATCCAAATAATAACTCTACATTCTGGCTTCGCCAAAGTTGGTCCAACATCAAATATACCGGCAGTACAAACCCGGATACCTGGCTCTCAGACGATTACACAACCGTCCAGATTAACAATGGGGTAGATCTAGAGGCAGTAAAATCCCCCCCCTAATGTTACTGGATGGAGCCAGAGATTGGATTAACGGGCTTGCGTCAAGGACCATAGACAGCTGGGATGCTATGGCCAGAGTTTTTACTCAGCATTTTCGGGGAACTTACAAACGCCCCAACAGCATCAACCAGCTAAACCGCTTCACCCAGTTTGAAGATGAGCCATACGTTGACTTTATCTCAAGATGGACTGCAATGAAAAACAACTGTTCTGGAGTAACTAACATACAAGCAATGCATGCTTTCGTCGATGGCTTAAAACCCGGCCTCGTACCGTTCATGATCGGTTCAAAAAAGCACAAAGATCTCGGATCTATGCTTACAACCGCAAATGAGCACGCAACATCTGAAGATGATATCAGAGCAAGAGGTGGAAATATAGATGCTTTGATTCAAGCCAAAAAGGCCCCTCGTTCTGAGAAAAAAACCACTCCAGAGGCACAGCAAAAGCCCAAAGAGGTCAACCTAGCCTTTGGAAAGCAAAATGGGAGCACATGAAAAGGAAGAAGCAGAAAACCTATCTCCTACACAAAAGATGAGTGGGAAAGAATTAAGTCAGAAAACTGTGTCCACCATTCGCAGTTTGGGAAACCCACCCATACTAACGCACAATGCCGGCTCAATAAACATATAAAAGGTAGTGCAGGATCCGAAAGCAAAGGGAAGAGTTCCAAGAGGAAATTCTCCAGGTAAAAGCTAGAACCTAAAAAAGAAGACAGTGAATCGGACACTGATGAAAAAATTCAGGAACAACAGCGAAAAGGCGAGCCTAAGTTTCCGAGAGTTTACGGAGAATGAAATCTAACTTTCCTAGCAACTCCCTCAGCAAAGGTGGCAAAGAGGACACTTCGAGAAATAAACGCGGTTGTTCCACCAACCCCCAAATTCTTGAAGTACTCGAATACACCAATTACCTAGGATCAGTCTGATCATCCCGGAAATATCCCAGAACCCGGCACACAAGATCTAATTGTAAGTCCTATTGTTCAAAACACTAGGCTAAAAAGAGTGCTGATGGATGGAGGATCCAGTATCAACATAATGTATCTGGATACACTAAAGCATATGCGAATCTCCGAGACCCAGCTGAATCATAGCAACATACGTTTTCACGACATCGTTCCTGGCAGGCAAGCACAACCCCTAGGAGAAATTTCCCTAGACGTATGGAGAGAAAGAACATTTCCGGCAGGAAAAATTTTCCTTCGAGGTTGTGCCATTCCAAATTCATGGCAAGATGATGTTATATCTATAACAAGCTGAAGATGCCAGGACCAAAAGGAGGAGTAATCACCATAAAGGGAGATTTCAAATTGGCAAAAGAGCTGGAAAAAGAAAACGCCCTTTGCGCAGAAAAAGTGATAGCAAAGGAGGAATTAAAAGAGCCGGCAAAAGAAGTATCGCCGAAAGAAATGCCGGCAGGAAAAGAAAGCCGGAAGCCGACAGATAGCTTCAAAGTTCCCGAGAATACAAGACAGGTTATCTTAGATACCAAAGATCCGACAAAGTTTGTCGTAGTAGGAACTGGGATGACCGACAAATAGGAAAGCAAGCTCATCAAGTTCCTCCGTGAGAACTGGGATATATTTGCCTGGTGTCCTGCGGACATGCCAGCCGTACCCAGGGAACTTGCTGAGCACCAACTCAAGATGATTCTAGCATCTAAACCCGTCAAACAAGGTCTCCGTCGATTTGACGGAAGAAGACAAAAGGCTATTGGCAAGGAGATTATCCGGCTATTAGCAGCTGATTTTATCCGGGAAGTTATGCATACTGAATGGTCCGCAAACCCAGTATTAGTCCCGAAGAAAGATAGTACTATTCTTAGGATGTGTATAGATTACACCGGGCTAATCAAATTGTGTCCAAAAGATAGATTTGCGTTACCGCGAATCGATCAAATAATAGATGCCACTGCTGGCTCTGAGCTTTTATGATTTTTGGATGCTTATTCCGGGTACCATCAAATACGTATGAAGGAAGAAGACCAAATCAAAACCTCCTTCATAACCCCGTATGGAACATACTATTACATAACCATGCCTTTTGGCCTAAAGAACGCAGATGCAACTTACCAGCGTTGCATGCAACGATGTTTGCATAGTCAGATTGGCAAAAATGTTCACGTTTACATGGATGACATTGCCGTCGTTTCCAAGGAAAATAACACACTCCTTGAAGATTTGCGAGAAACCTTCGAAAATTTGCGCACTTACAAAATGAAGTTGAATCCATTAAAGTGCGTATTCGAGGTTCCCTCAGGAAAACTTCTGGGTTTCATCGTTTCTCACAGAGGAATAGAAGTAAACCCGGGAAAGATCAAGGCAATCCTAAACATCTCAAGACCTACGGGCTTAAAAGATGTACAAAGATTGACGGGTTCTGCAGCCGCCGTCAGCAGGTTCATAAGCCGGCTAGGAGATAAAGCTCTACCATTATACAAATTGTTGAAGAAATCAGACAAATTTGTATGGAAAGAAGAGGCAGACTTGGAATTAACCCAGTTAAAAGAAACCTTGATGAAAGATCCGATTTTGGCATCACCAAAAGACGAAGAACCAATGTTACTGTATCTTACAGTAACAAACATGGTTATTAGTGCAGTGATAGTTGTGGAAAGGAGGAAAGACGAGCAAAGCATACCAGATTAACATCCGGTGTATTATGTAAGTGAAGTTTTTTCTGAGTCCAAGCAAAGGTACCCACACTATCAAAAGCTGGCATATGGCGTGTTTTTCGCATCTCAAAAACTCCGTCATTATTTTCAAGGACATTCCATAACAGTGGTATGTAAAGCACCACTAGTGGATATTATCAACAATGCGGACGCAATAGGGCGAGTAGCCAAATGGGGCATCGAATTGGCTGCATTCGACATTAAGTACCAACCCTAGACGGCAATCAAATCCCAGGCGTTGGCATATTTCATCGCTGATTGGACAGAAGCAATGGAAAACACACCAATGCCGGAGTCGGAAACTAGGTTATGCACTTTGATGGATCCAAGATGAAGGAAGGCGCTGGAGCTGGTGTAGTCCTAAAATCCCCAAAGGGAGATACTATGGAGTATGTATTATAAATACACTTCAACGCCAGCAATAATGTGGCTGAATACGAAGCGTTGCTTCATTGCTTGCACATTGCAAAAGAAATAGGTGTCAAATGCATCCTATGCTATGGTGACTCAGACTTGGTACAACATCAGCTCAACCAAACATGGGACGCCAAAAGCCCCATCATGGACGAATATCGGAGAACGGTGGACAAGTTTGCTATTTGATTCCTAGGATTTGAGGTACTTCACGTCAAAAGGGAAGAAAATTGGAACGCGGATGCATTAGCCCGCATGGGCTCGGAAAGAGTGAAAACCCTACCACTAGGTGTGTTTGTCCAACACTTTCATGAACCATCGATAAAAGGTGGAGATGTCGACTATCCTCTCGTTTCCGAGTCAATTGAAGTCCTGCTCGTTAACCCGGATTGGAAAATTCCATATTTAAACTTATTAGTGGATCAGAAGTACCCGGATGGAGCAGACGAGGTCTTGCAAAGACAAATAAAACGTCGATGCAAAGGATACACGGTAATCAACGGTTGCCTGTATAAAGGCAGCACTATCGGAATTTTTCTGCGATGTATTTCGCTAGAAGAAGACCGAGAAATATTGCAAGAAATCCATACAGGAGATTGCGGACATCATGCTCAATCAAAAAGCATAGTTAAAAAAGCAATCCGTGTAGGGTTTTTCTGGCTAACAGCCAAGACAGATGCCGAACACATAGTAAATACATGTGCCGGATGTCAGTATTACGCAGAGCAGACGATTATGCCAGCCCAAGCACTCAAGACTATCCCTATTACATGGCCATTTGCGGTCTGGGGGCTAGATATGATGGGACCATTCAAAACTGCAATAGGCGTACTTACACATCTACTCGTTGCAGTAGATAAGTTTACCAAGTGGGTGGAGGCAAAACCCATCAAAAAGCTTGACGGTGTAACTGCCACGAATTTCATCATTGACGTAGTCATGAGATACGACGTTCCACACAGCATAATTGCCGACAACGGGACAAATTTCTCTATTGGATAGTTGGCAAAATATTGCCGACAAACGGGAATACGCCTAGATCTTGCATCTGTGGCACACCCGCAATCCAATGGACAGGTTGAAAGAATGAATAGCTCAATCCTACAGGGAATACGCCCAAGACTCGAATCTCCTCTTCATAGAGCAGCTGGAGCATGGGTGGATGTCGCACCCGAACTTCTAGAGGATACTCACAGCCCGCTAAACAGTAGATAACTGGCTTACGGGGCTTACCGGCACCCGCATCTCAATATGAGTAGGCCAACACGTAAATGCGTGACAACCAACCTCTACTATTCATCGTCTGCATAAACCATCCCATAGAAATCCGACTACTTCCATTGACGTACTTCATAACATACACACATGGTACGTCAACGGCATTTGAACAAGTGATATCACAACAAATCTCTAAGACACAAGGAAATAGAAATAAGTGGCAAATAGCTCCCACTAGAGCAGAGATAGCAAATACAATCATCCAAAGGACACCTGTCCCAACAAGTCATCATTACATCACAGCGGAAGCATCCAAAGTGTCTGAGTACAGACAAGATCCAAATAGGCCTAAGAGGCCGGAAACGAAAAGGAAACGGAGCCCATCCACGTAGTCTCGGATCCTGCCCGGGTCCGCTATCTACTCGTCAGCAGCCTCGTCATACTCCACGTAGTAGCCACCATGGGGATCCTCGGAAACATAGTCTGCAGAACACACAGCCCCAAAGGGGTCAGTACAGACGAGTACTGGCAAGCAAGACGCACAAGATACCAAAGTGTACCCGGCAACACCAAGTACAGATGCTTTGGGTTCAACGGAAGATAGGTGGTACAAAGGTGCGGCAGCGGGCTGCTCTAACCAGCTACAGAGACATGCTACCACATCCGGCTAAAAGAAGGGGATAAGATAGCGTATCGGAACCAACTACCACTAACCTCAAACAAACCCATCCTGGATCTCGCCCCTTATCCAAAGAAGCAATCAGAGGATAACCCACACAGTTGGAATAATGATGGTTCAAGTTATTGTGTCAATAAGTCTATTACTAGTCAAAATTAGTATTAATTAGGTGTAAGTTGTCTAATCCTTGTTAGCCAGCCCTATCACCAAGTCATCCATAACCGCGGACAACACGGCTTCTCGAGAAGATTTAACCCTGCAGGGATGCACCAATTTGTCCGTACACGTAAGAATATCCCGCCAGACGGGGGATCAGCCCACCAAGCGAGGTACTCAACACAACCCAACTCTTCTTCGCATCAAGCCCAAAGAACCCCGTGCAGTTGAGCGCACGGCTAATCAAGCCCCACGAAGAAAAGGGGACCCTAATAGCACTCTAAGAACGTGTCTCCCTAAATGCCGACTACAAAAGTTACCACCCTGGCGCAAAGGTTTCGCACCTGCATATGCATGCGGCAAATGGAAAACCCGAACTAAATGAGGCGATTTGGACAAGATGCGAATCGAATCAAAGTTGAGGGGGCGCCCATACACGCTTCCCACATGCGGTTAGCGCGCTCATCATGGACCTAGAGGACAAGAACTTTTCCTGAGTTCGACACTAGCAGGCCTCAAAACCATACCCGGCCTCCTGCCGGTGCCTTATCATCAAATTAGCATTACCTCATACATTAACAGGTTGTTGTTTAAACATCGAGCCCCAGAACATAATAACTAAGGTAACAGAAATAACGGACATCAGACTCGAGCATAAACAACCCTAAGCATGCTAGTAGGACATAGGCAACAAGCAACAGGGTTATAGGTGTAGAGGATAGGCTATATCAGGGTTACAGGATATCATGTGATAGGATCGGAACACAAGCAACAAATCTTAAGGCTAGCAGAATAGACAACGGATTGTATCGGTATCCAGTGTGGAAAGGACACAATGGTTCATGTGAGTGAATACTTGCCTGCAAACTCAGTAGCCTGGTACTGGGCTAACTCCTCTGAAGTAGTGTCGTAAACCTCGTCTGTCTCAACGTCGTCGTCTATTCGAGAAGAAGCAAACAAACAACGCAGAGAGACAAACAATCAATAACATGGCATAATGCACAAACATGGGATGATGCATGGCAATTTAATTGGTGCATCAAAGGTAAGCTAGTTGACATGGTAACATCATTAAATTGGGCCCATATGCAATTTAGATTGCATATGGAAAAGCCCATGAATTAAGGTTGAATTAAATGATCTACAAATAACCATCATGTGAAAGTTGATTAGAATGATGCATGGATGATGAAAACAATAAGAAAACAACAATAGCTTCAATTTGAAATGTTGTTTACCAAGTTTGAAATTTTATTTATTAAGTTATGAAATTTGGCTTCTTAAATGAGTTACACAAGCATTTGTTGTTTTCACCAATTTTAATTGTTCAAAATAGATAACAAAATTCATATTTGGAAAGAACACAAAATTTTAGGTGTAATACATATTTCATTTGTTGACAATGGATTTAAAATGAATTAATTATGAATTAAACAAGTTTAAACAAGATTTAAATGAATTTAATTCAAGTATAAAATTATTTGAATTTATATTTGTTCAAAACATTAAATAAAATTCATATTTGAAAATATTATACTTTTCTGGTTTGAAAACATATTTTATATGTTCAAAAAGAATTTAGTTTGACCAAGTTATGAATTTAGCAATTTTAATTGATTTAAACAAGATTTGAATTATTTAACCAATTTTACTTATTCAAAACAGGAAACAAAATTATATTTGGAAAGCTTGTTCAATTTTGCATGGAAAACATATTTTACATGTGCCATTTGAATTAAATTTGAATTAGTTATGAATTTGACCAAATTTGAAAGAGTTGTTTGAATTTGAATTTTTGAAACCATTTGAAATGTTCAAAACAGTAAAAAATGGTTTAAACATGTAGAGAATTAAATTTGGTATGGAAAACATATTTTATTTATTAAATTTGGATTTGATTTGCAAAAGATATATGAATTTGAATTACAGGGGCTATTCTGTGATTTTAAAAGTTTAAACTTTATTCCAGGGGCTTAGCTGCGAAGAAGAAATTCAGAAAAGGTCCCTGGAACCTTTTCTACGCAGGCAGAGCAGCCTCTGGGTCACTGGCAGTGGGTCAGTGCCCTGCTGGCGCCTGCGTGGCGCGGGTGTGTGCGCTCGCGTGGCATCCACTGCCAATGGCAGGTGGGGCCAGCTAGCGTGCATGGCAAAGCGAGAAAAAGATGGGTTTTATTCTGCGCGGCGGGGGATCGAACCCGCGCCCTCGCGCTGGGAGCCTTTAGATCTGGCCACTGGGCTAGCTCGACGGTGGTGATAGGAACCAGACCCGCGCCGTTTTGAGGTAGATCTGAGCGTGTGCTCGCTAACTGACGAAACTGAACCCGATTGTTCAGTCCGTGGCGGAAGCAGACGGCACGGCGGCGCGTGCTCACCGTCGATGACCACAAACTAGCGGTGCTAGGGTGTTGCGTGGGTGCGGAGGTGAACCAGGAGGGGCAGACGACACGTGCAAGGTGGAGGAAAAACAGCAGAGGCACGATGGCTTGCTCAGAGCGCGATCATGGCGGAGGTGCTCGGGTTCAGAACTCCACTTGGTCAAACATGCCACAGATCGATGGGGGAACGACTCGGATGGAAGCGGTGGCTCACCGTGAGTGTGTTGAAGCAGTCGGGGGAGGCTGCCGTGGACGAGGACGACGAGATGACGACGAAGTTCAGAAACGGCCGGCGAGGAGACAGGGAAATTCCGGCGTGGTTGAGGCTGCTCGTGCTTGGCGTTGCGGTCGTAGAGGTAGCAGGGGTCCCGGGGTTGGTGCACGTCTCCCTAGCGTGGCCGGAGATGCACCATGGCGGCGTGTCGACGGCGGCGCCCCTCCCTGTCGCTCTCGGGGTTTTCAGAAGGAAGAAAGGGGAAGCAGAGTGGGGAGGAGATGGTGGCGGCGCGAGGAGGAAGGAGAGGAGGGATGGCTAGGGTTTGGACGCGCCCTCGGGGAGTAGATAAAGGGGAGAGGGTGGAGCAGGTGGAGGGCACGGTGGCGCGGTGTGCGTCAGCGGCCGCGTCAGCCGTACGGAGAAAGAAGAAGGGTGAGCGGGCCGCGCGCGCTGGCTGGGGTGGAAGGTGGGCTGGGCTGGCCCAGCTGGCTGGCCTAGTCTGCCTCCCCCAGCCCGATTTTTTTTATTTTTTCTCTCTGTTTTTTTTTTGCAGAAAAGAAAAGAAAGGAAAAGGAGAGAAATAGAAGGGATTTTGGGCTTAAACATTTTGGGGATAATTTTGTATAAGCTATTTATTACAAAAGCCCAGTTGTGCAACTTTTTGTTTTTCAAAAAAATAATAATTTTGTGGCTGTTTGAAATTCAAATGAATTTGAGTGCAATTGGTATTAATTGAATTATTGAAAAAATGAAGCAAGTTAATAGTTTGGAAATTCTAGTTTATTGGAACCAAACAAATGGTTTGATTTGAATGTTTCATTTGAAAAATTGTAACAGAACAATTATGAAACAAAGGTTTGAAATTTGATTTGAAATTCAAATGGAAAACAAATGCAAAACTCATGATGGAATGATGCAGACTAAATTTAAACAAAAAGCAAACATTCTAGGGTTGTTTTTCATACTTGGGATGTTACAGTGGAAGAGTTACCTTCCGTGCTTTGGAGTATTCGAATGACGCCAAACAGATCAACAGGGCAAACCCCGTTTTTCCTGGTTTATGGCACAGAAGCAGTGCTTCCAACGGACATGATCCATGATAGCCCAAGAGTGCAAACTTTCGATGACTCGTAATCCGAAAGCGCACGACAGGATGCCGTCGATTTCCTAAAAGAAGAATGAGAACTTGTGCTTCAAAGATCCGCCATTTATCAGCAAGGATTACGACGTTATCATAGTCGGAAAATCAGGCATCGTTCTTTCAAAAAAGGTGACCTAGTGCTAAGATTGGTGCAAGAAAGAAAGCACAAGTTAGCTCCAGTTTGGGAAGGACCATTTGTCATTAGCAAAGCTATGAAAAATGGAGCATACTATCTTGTAGATATTCGGGACACAGAAGATGATCCCAAAAGACCGAATCGCAAAAGAAAGAGAAAGATAGCTGACGAACTAAGGGAGACCAAAAGACCCTGGAGCATCCAGCAGTTACGTCACTTCTACACTTAGTTCAATTTCTATGTAAACATTTTTGAGATCATGAAATAAAGTTGTCGGATTTCATACATCTATGTTTTTACATGTTTATTATAGTACAAAGCATAAATCTGCCTTATCTATTTCCCAATGATCTTTCAAAAAAACTCAATGTTAACCCGAATTGTGACTGCGTGCTCGGAGTTAAAAAAAAACTAAATGATTTTCAGCCTAAAATGGCTTAAGGAAACCCAGATTGTGCCTGCGTGCCTGAGTTTCATTCAAAATTCCTTGTTGTTCTCTAAGTATTATCTGATTGTTTTTATGTTGGGTCACTGGAGCTAGTAAGTAAAAATGCCTTTAGTATGTTCCATGTTTCCGAGTTTCGACTGATTGGTTATACCCAGTTACTTGCCATGAAGATTAAATACTATCGAGCCATTTCAAACACTAAGAACAGTTAATACATATAAACCAGAGAACTTAGAAGATAAAGGAATAAAAACCCAGAAAACTTGCAAAGACTTAATAATATAACTGCAAAAGCGGAGTACATGTTTATACAAAAGAATAGAAAGCATTACAATAAGTTTACATTGTAAGAACAATAATGCTTCTATTTACCTATCTCTACCCAGGACCAGACAACTCCTTTAGGCATCCGACTCGTCGTCTTCGCTGCTGGATTCCTCGGGAGTTTCCCGAATAGCTTCCTCCGGGTAGAAGGTGGAGATGTTCACCATGTTGTCAATCTTGGTGGCGTGACATTTGATTTCATCAAAGATGCTGGCCCTATGCGCCTCCGTATTGCCTTGAGGGATGCCGGATGCCACACGCCAAGATTTGGCAGTTGAGTAGTGCATGCGCATGAGCCCAAGAGCCATGCGTGCACCACCACGAGCCGCGGAATGGAGAAGAGACTCCCTGGATTCCGCCACCTCCACCATAGCCTCCGAACGTTTTTCAACTTCCGAGAATTCCCCAGACCTGGCGGGAAGGCACTTGTTGACAGGCAACATTCCCGCAGCCTTGATCGCGGTGAATACCTTCCCGAAAGATCGAATTTTTTCGATCCGGGTAAGCTAGGGGCTATCTCATGTTTCAGTAGAACACACAAGTGTTAGAGAAAACAGAAGAAGATGAAGCATGGAGAATCCGGTAAATAACAAAATACTTACCGAGAATCCGGTCCATCTCGGTGCTTTCCTCCATGCGTTGGTTCAAGGCATTTTTCAGATCCTGGATGGTGGCCTTGTCCTTAGCAGCCTGGTCGGAGGCCTTAGATTCGGCAATGCCAAGAGCCAGTTGGCTGGCCTCCAGGTCCTGCTGCATCTTCACATTGAGCTTGTGAAGATCCAGGTTTTTGCGGCGGAGGTTTTCGGCGTTGCCGGCATCTTCAGCAACTTGTTTGGCTTTCGCCAAAGAAGCTGAAAAGCAAGTAAAAAGACGAGTGGGAAACTCGGAAAAACACTTAGAAAAAATTTGCAACTGAAAAGCAAAGAAAATTCCATACCTGCTAGTTCACTCAGCTGCTGCTGAGTAGATGCAAGATCCGTCTCCTTATCTTCAAGAATTTTAAGAAGGGTTTAACCTCCTTATTCTTGATGGTAAGTTTGTCGAAAACCTCCACGTTGATATTTTCAGCAGTTTGCTGAAACACGGGAAAGAAAGAAAGAATGCTTTAGTTCAAAACAGGCATAACAATGAAAAAAGTATTGAGTCGAAAGTATACATTTAACTTATTACTTGGGGGCTGGAGATATTCCCTGGCTCATCCTGGTCAAGTTTGCCAGGTTTTCGTTGAAATTTTTGCATAGTCTGCGAAAAGAATCCCGACGTTGCAGAGGCTGTCCTGGATGACCCGCCGAGGTGACAATATGAAGTTATTCCTTACAATTAGTCCGCCTTGCGGCCAAGGACGGGTTAGAGGCGCTGGTGCGAAGAACTTGGTAGCACACGGATGAATGTATCTGAGTTCATCAAACGGTTCTTCTTTTACCTTGAAATCCTTGTCTAAAGACGGGATGGGCGTTTCGTCAGCGACGTAAGAAGTTCCACCCATCTCTGGTGCCGCCCTTTCCCTTGCATCCGTCTCGGATGCAAAAGGCTGGCTGGACTGCAAGGGCTCCTCCTCCGTGGCAACCACATTCTCCCCCGCAGCCGCGACTGGGGTGTCAGGAGCAGCAGCAGGAGAAGGCTGTGACCCCCTCCGGGCAACAGACTTAAGTTTTCTCATCTCTTTTGGCTTCAATGTTGTTGGACCCAGGCTAGAAAGAAAATTCCCGAGAAATCAAAATTCCGAAATAAAGGAATGAAATCCCGAGAAAAAGAATAAACCTGGATGTCGAACCTGGAGGTGGCGACGGGAATCCCGTCAAGGTCAATTATCTCTTGAGGAGCAGAAGGTCTCTTATGTTTCCTCCCGCCTGCAAAGTTAGCACGCATTGCATCCAACTCAGCATCAGTCGCAAGATCTGCCTAAGGAAGGTCAACGATCTGTCAAAAAAGACAAAGTCCGGGTTAAGTCAATTATTCGAGAAAGAAGAAACGCAAAAAACCCAAACCCAGAATGTAAAAGATATACCTTTGGGACCAGATTAGCCTCCGTGTACATCGGCCGGCTTTCCTCATACTGGTCGCGTGCTGCGACCAACTAGTTTACACGCTTCCTCAAATCTTTCACCGTCAAAGATTTCTTCGTCGTCCGCATGGCATCCTCGGTTCCCAAGTAATCGCACATCAGTCGAGCACCGCGGTGAGCCAGAGGCAGAATTCACCTTTCTAACCAGCATAGGACTGTATCCATGCCGGTAAGTGGTGGATCGGAAGAGACGAGTTTGGCGATGCGCCGCTTAATCCTAAGCAAATCCGGCGGCAGAGTTTGCACTGCCTCTACTGCCCAGTTATCCTGGAGAATGGCGGCAGCGTTGACGAAAGGTGGAACCCCCGTTTCCTTTCTAGGAAACGGGATGTCTTGGTGGTAGAAAAAGGAACCCGTCCAGAATTTGACGGATTCCGATGTTTTGATCTTGGGGAACCAATCTTCCCTGAATCTACACAGGATAAAAGATATGGTCCCGCAAGTCGGGAGTGCACCCTCAGAGGGGTTTCGCTTAACCCCGAAACAATACTGCCAGAAATCTAACCTAGGCTCTAATCCTAGATACCCTTCGAAGAGGGCCTAGAACACGGCTAGATAAAGAGTAGAGTTTGGTGGCAGGTTGTGGGGTTGGATGTTATAATGGATGAGAACTTGAAGAAAGAGGGCGGAAGGCGGAATTCCCATACCTCGAGAGATGTGCGAGGTCAGGAGAACCCGTTCCCCAGCATTGGGCAAGGGCTCAGACTCGTCTTCCTTGTGCCGCCATTTCCCTTTCACAACCAGACCCTCCTTCTCCATTGCCAGAAGAAGAGAGGGGGCAATGTTGCACCGGCTCCAATTGCCGGAGATCTCGCCCTCGTCTTCGGCTCCGGCGGCGAGCTCCTCCTCGACGAGGAGGATTTTCTCCTCTGCCGTTTCAGGGACGAGTGGCGGAGGCGGCGCATAGGAAGAGGCGGCCAGGGTCTCGGCCGCGATAGAAGTTTCCTCGCGGGCCTGGTTGTCGGAGTTCTTCTTCGGTGCACTGGAGGCGACGCGGCTCGGGGAATCGAGCAGCGGGTCCATTGTGTTGATTATTTCGTCGATATCGGCGGCGACCGAATGTTCCTCTCCGGCGCGTGGTGATCCGCCGGTGTCCATTTGCAGGCGGCACGGTGAGGATCTTGAGCTCCCAACGGAGAAGTTCCGGGAATGGTGCCAGACGTGCACGGGCTCTGCTCTCGCTGGAAGAACTTTGGCTCGGGGGCTATGGTGCTTGGAAGCTGGAAAGTGAGGGGAGAGTGGAAGTATTGCCGGAGGGCACGAAGGAGGCTATTTATAGCCGGAGAACCTTTGCGATGCGTGCTAACGGCTCTTTGGACCGTTGGATCTTCAACGCGTGTCACTTGCCGGAAATCCGGGAAATGTGGCGACGGGTGATTATTGCTATCTCATCGTTTCCGGCGAGAATCAGCAGAGATACGTTTCAGGGTTTCTCAATCGAAACCCAAACGTCCCTGACGTCAGCATGATTTCATCGCTGACATAGGAAGTTCCTTCTCCACGAAGGCTTGTGGAAGAAAAAGCCGGATTTCCCAAAATCCGAGTTTCGCGTTAAAGCATGGTTTGAAGAAAAGAAGAATCGAGACTAGCGCCGGCATTTCTCGGAAAAGAATACAAATTGACGAAAGACGGCACATTGAAGTCTCAATCCTTCTTGGGGGCTAATGTCGGATATATACCGATTAGGGGTATATCAGATAGTGTCCTAAAGTGCCGGATTACCAGGGTGGCCTGAATGGTAATGGATTACAGTCCATTAGGCGGCCCAGTAAGCTGACGCACGGAAGCCGGATTCTAGAAGAACCCGGACCACAGCCCACGTGATACAGCTTGGAGTAGAAGGCGGATTCCTGCCTTCCAAGTTAGAACTTACCATAGTCTTCTAGGTTTCCTTTTCTGTAAGCCCTAACCCGACTATTATATAAAGCCGGCCGGGAGAGAAGAAAGATACATGCAATTAGCTAGAAGTCAACTCGCCGAGAAGTTGATCCTCGTCGAGTATCTAAACCAACTCACATTGTACTTTGTATACTTCAGGCTTCAACCCTGATTTAGTGAGATTGTAGGAGTAGGAAAGCCGCCTAGTTGTGAAGTACCGAACCTGGGTAAACTTTGGTGTCCTTGATCGTCATACTACCACGTTCCCCCACGTCTCTATCAGTAGTCTTATGGTACCCCCGTCTATGAACTCTACCACGATGTCTCGACAATAGATGTTGTGCAAGTTCTCATTGCGAGCACGTACGACTATTTACGGAATATATGCCTATGGTTACTTAGTACTTGGATGCTTTATCTTATTTATCTGCAATCCCCGTGACATGATAATTATTTGAACTATCTTATCCATGCAACGCCCGTTCATCCATCCCTATGCCTACAGTATTTAATCCCGTTGTATAGTTCAAACATCACTGCTGCTGTTTTCATACTACCGCTGTTGTTATTTCACTACTGCTGCTGCTATAAAACTGTTACTACTGATAAACCACTACGAACTAGTCCATTTTCAGGTGCAAGTGAATTGACAACTCACTTGTTAAGGCTCACAAATATTCTTTGGCTCCCCTTGTGTCGAATCAATAAATTTGGGTTTTACTTCCCTCAAAAACTGTTGCGATTCCCTATACTTGTGGGTCATCATGTACACCTCTGCAGATTAAAACTATTCAGATTAGCCGCATCCTCGGATATGGACAGTTGAATGTCCATGTAGCTAGCATTGTGTCAAGCCTCCTCGGATACGTGGGACTCCACCCGGCGCTGGGTGGAGGCCACGTTTTTGGCGCTGTCGATGAGGCGCTGGCGCATCTGCTCGAGTGCAGCGGACACCTCCTCGGGGTCCGCGTCCGAGTTGACAGGCACAACGAGGTTCTCGAGGACGTCCTCGACGGAGCTGCGTGGCGCGTCGCTTCGGCTTCCCTCCGGAACGTCGTCCGGGTGGTGGGTAACCATGCACTCTGCATGGTCTCGTGACTTGCCGCCTTCCTTGTCGACCACCTCTTTGCAGAGGCGGTCGGTGCATGCCTGCACCTCGGCGAGGAACTCGGGGATGACGGCGGCGAACACGCGGTGCTCGCCGAACTGAACGACGGAGCGGTTGTCCGGGAGAGTTGGGCCTTCGATGGCCCCGGTGTTGTTTATCACGCAATCAACAGTACCGAAAGTCATAATTAGGCCGTTGACGACGCGGCCTTCGGTCGCGGACGAAGGTGGTCCCCCACAGAACACAGACCCATCCGTCGCCATCTGCCCCACGGTGGGCGCCAATTATCGTGGTTTGAATCACGGCAGCACCAGAAGGTGTTCCTAATGGTGTTTACAGAGGCGACAGACAAAACGGTGGCGTTGGCGTGTGATTGGATATCAAGCGTGTAGACGCACGATGTAACCAGGTTGAGGGCCCTCTCCTCGAGGTAAAACCCCTACTCCTGCTTATCTTTCTCTCTATTCTCGATGCACAAGTTACAAGATCACTCTATAAGTTCTGTTCAAGTGTATAAAGGTGTGATGAAGAAGAGAATGTCCCCTGCTATCGAGGCCCGACCAGTCCTTATATACTGCCGGACTGGCCGGCTTACATGTGGGGTCCGGCTAGTACAAGACCAGCGGGGAGATTCTAGGACAAGCGCCCTCCGCCGTTTGGCCTCCGAGTCCGATTGGCGCCGTACCGCGCACCGTACGATGGACAGAGCCCTGCCCATCTCTGTGTACCAGACAGCCACTCCCGGCTGCCCATGCCTGCCTACCCGGCAGCCACTCCCGGCTGCCTGGCTGCCCATGCCTTCGTATTCGGTCCCTACGCGGAGTACCATGAGCCTACGGAGGGCGTAGAGCGGTACCTACTAGCTTCATATTGAAAGCGGCTCGCCGTACACCCACGTACGGCGAACCCATCCTTGAGTACCCCGAGGAACCAGGGAGTAGATGTACTGTCGGAATAGAGTAGCACTGTTGCCCACGTAGGCCTAGGAGTTGGCGTGCATAGCCAAGCCTTCCTATTGTCTTTGACTTCTGGACCATCCGGTAGCCGGTCGAAGACTTCTTCCGGCTGGTAGAGGAGGCACCCGGAGCGTGTCAGCACCGTACCCCGGGCATACATGAGAAGGACTTAGCCGTTGACCATTTCATTCCGGTTCCTTGAGGCACCCGGGGATCATCCCCCGACACAGTCTGATACGTGGTGTCTGTGGGCAAACAAGCGCATATTGACCCCATTTCTAAGTACTCAAATTTTTTAAGATATCCTCTAGAGATGCTCTTATGGTGGCCTCTAATTTATTTGTAGAGACATGAATTTTGTGAGGTGGGAGGTTTCATACACTACTATGCCGTCGTCTGACTGACCTTTCCATATAACCCTGTGAACTCCATGATGGAAAGTCAACAAGTAAATACGGAGAGCGATGGATGGCTAGTAATTTAATGGGAGTCTTATCCACGAGTTAGCCCTCGAATCCTCTCGGGTCTATCTATCTGACGAGCCAAACCGATGGCGATCAATCAAAGGCATCCCGGAGGCGGAGGCCTGAATGCTGAATCTCGGTTTTGCGAGCGCAGAGCCCCGAACCGTTTTCTTAGGGTTTCGAGTGGCAGAGGCGGCGCTCGAGGCGATCTACCCTTGAGGCGCACGGAGAAGACTCGAGATCGGCGATCGGAAGTATCTCGACTTGAATCGTTCCTCTCGCTGGGGGCAGCACTCGGGACGATCAAGGGGGAACCTGGTGTTCTTGCCCGTCCTTGGTGCGCTCGGTGTAGGGGAGGGGGTGGGTTGGAGATCGGGTGCGGCCATGGCGAGTTCGAGCACGAAAAACCAGGACCGCGAGGGGGTTGAGCGGATGATGGAGAACATGAACTTGTCGGAGAAGGAGAGTGCGAAGCTGGTGGTTAAAGATCATGAGGAAGGAGGAGGAGCCCCGCAGTGGGCGCTGGTTGGAAAAATCCTACAACGTAGGGTAATGCATGTTTCGACAATGGCGGATGCACTGCGTCCGGCTTGGGGAAATCCCCGAGGGCTGGCTTTCAGCACGGTGGGAGAAAACATGTTCCTGGCTGAATTTGAGTGCCAGCGTGATCGGGATAGAATCTGGGAGGGAGGCCCATGGATGGTTGGGAAGAATGCAGTAATTCTTGAGATTTTTGACTGTCGCACTAGGACATCGGACTGGAAGTTTGAGCTGTTACAGATTTGGGCTAGGGTGATTAATCTCCCTTTCAACTTACGGTATCCACCATGGCCGAAGAAGGTTGCGGCTATGCTGGGGGAGATTGTTAAGGTGTATACTGACGCTCGAGGTTTTGCCTTTGGCGAAACACTGCGAGCGAGAATTTGGATAAATATTAAAGAGCCATTGATGCGGTGGGTGCAGCTGCAGTCTGCAAAGACAGGGGAGGCGGTGTTCTATGATATTCAATATGAAAACCTTCCCTATTTTTGCTTCTCCTGTGGGCTGCTTGGTCATGCTGAGATGTACTGCCCCGATCCAGCGAAGAGAGATGAGAATGGCAAGCTGCCATATAATTATGGAATCAGGTGGCAATATAATACGAGGAGCTGGGCTGCGGGTGGACAGTGGAGTAATGGATCCGCTTCGGGAAATAATTGGGAGAAGGATGAAGGCTATGGGGAGTATGATGTGGAGGTGGAACCGGGTGATGAGGTCACCTCACCCGAGAAGAATGGGAAGAGGAGAACATCACATCAGGGGGTGTACAACTCTCACTTGAGGGGAGGGATGGCTGGGAGGCAGGGGCAGGCACGGGAGGACGGGGAAGAGGTAGACCAGAGGTTTATCGAAAGGTAAACATGAACATTGATCAAGTTACTAAACCGAGACCGAAATCCCTGCTGTTAACAGACCAAGAGACTCTGAATAAGAAGAGGCAGAATGAGGAGGAATTATCTAGTGAGTCAAGGAATGACATTAGAGATTCTAAGAAGAAGAAACAAGGGAGGGATATGGAGGATACACATGATGCTTTGGCGGAGGTCGTGATGCGGCCCCGCCAGGAGCAATGAGTTGCATATGTTGGAACTGTCGCGGGCTTGGGAACCCGGCGACAGTTCTGGAACTTCACAATATTGTGAGGTTGGAAGCGCCCGCGCTAGTGTTCGTTTGTGAGACAAAGATAGATGGGAAAAGAGTGGCGGACCTAACCTCACGGTTGGGCTTCGCAGGATGTGTGCCCGTAAGCAGTAATGGCTTAAGTGGCGGTCTGGCCTTATTTTGGTCGAAGGAGGTGGAAGTGACACTCAACAATATGTCTGATCAACATATTGACGTGACGGTGAAGAATATTGGAGGGGACATGAAAGAGTGGAGATTCACCGGATTCTATGCCAAGGCGCGTAGAAGTGAGCGGAAACGTAGCTGGGAATTGTTGAGGTGGCTGAGAGGCCAAAGTGATCTGCCATGGCTTTGTGGCGGGGACTTCAACGAAATAATGGATAATTCGGAATATTTTGGAGAAAATGATAGACAGGAGTGCAGATGGAGGGTTTTAGAGAAACGATTGATTTCTGTAATTTCCAAGATCTTGGCTACACGGGTGTTCCCTTCACATGGGATAATAACCAAGAAGGAATAGCTAATATCAAGGTACGCCTGGACAGGTTTCTAGCAGACCCAGCATTGTGGAATTTATACTCGGCAATGAATGTCAGACATATGTCAACGCCAAGATCGGATCACTGTTTCTTGGTAGTTAAACTGCGACGTATTGTTGATATTGGTGCGAGTGCAGGGAGCCGTCCTTTTATGTATGAGGAGGCATGGCAGAAAGAGGACTCGTATGATGATGTGGTGACCAAAGGATGGAGAGTGGGGGCTGGACACGAGGGCCTGCTAGGGCTCAATGATGCCCTTAATAATATGCAACTCCACCTTACTGATTGGAAAACGCGTAAGTTTGGGGACATTAAGAGGAAAATAAAGAAGGTACGGAAGGAATTTGAGAGGGAAAGAGCCAACTCCTTGTATCGAGGAGTATCTAGACGTGAGAAAGAGTTAGCACGACAGCTAAATGACCTCCTGTCAAAGGAGGAAGTGTTGGCGCGGCAGAGAGCCAGAGCGGATTGGTTGAAGGCCGGCGATAGGAATACGAAATTCTTTCACGCACGTGCAACTGCGAGAAAGAACCAGAACCGGATCCGTTCATTGGAAGATGCTCATGGTATGTTATGTGAGAGCAAGGAAGAAGTGCATGCGGAAGTACAGGGATTCTATACAGCTCTGTATGCGAAGCAAGAGGTGATCGATATTGATGCGATTCTACATCATGTTGAGCCGCAAGTGACTGAGGGCATGAATGAAGCTCTGTCCAAACCGTTCACTGAGAAGGAAGTCGAACAAGCGCTATTCTGCATGGGGCCATCGAAATCTCCTGGATGTGATGGGTTCAATGCAGGTTTCTATCAAAGGCATTGGGACCTAATTAAGAAGGATGTGACAGAGGCAGTGCTCGGGTTTTTGAGGGGAGGCCATATGCCGGAGGTGATTAATAAAACAGTGATTGTTCTCATACCCAAGATGAGAAACCCAAGGAATATCACACAGTATCGGCCTATCTCCTTGTGTAATGTGATTTACAAAATTTGCTCAAAGGTTCTAGCTAACCGGTTGAGGGGTATTCTTGATGAAATTATTGCGGAAGAACAATCAGCCTTCGTTCCAGGGAGGCTCATCACGGATAATGTATTAACAGCCTATGAGTGCATTCACTCGATGAGGAGAAGGAAGGGGAAGCAAGGATGGTGTGCGGTCAAGGTGGACATGATGAAGGCCTATGACCGGGTCGAGTGGGCATACCTGCAAGGAATTATGCAACAATTGGGCTTCAATGAAGAGTGGATCTCACTGGTAATGAGGTGTGTTACTACAGTCTCTTTCCAAGTTAAAGTCAATGGGGAGTTGCTTCCCATGTTTTACCCAACCAGGGGAATTCGGCAAGGAGACCCAATTTCCCCGTATCTGTTTTTTGTGTGTGGAGAAGGGCTATCTTGTCTGCTCAAGAATTATGATGGGGGGTGGATAGACAGAGGAGTTCGGGTAGGGGTGAGGGCCCCTTGGATAACACATCTGCTGTTTGCAGACGACTGTCTGATCTTTATGAAGAGTGACAGTAGGAGTGCTACGAGATTAAAGGAAATTCTTGATGTGTATTGCCTTGGCTCGGGCCAAAGTGCAAACAAAGTGAAGAGCTCGGTGTTCTTCAGTCCTAACACTGGTGCCTCGGTGAGAAGAAGTGTGAGGAACACGTTACAAATTCAGAGGGAGGCACTATCGGAAAAATACTTGGGACTGCCTACTGCTTCTGGACGTATCACGGAAGCACAGTTTGAACATATAGTGGAAAATGCTAGAGGGAAAATGCACGGGTGGTGCGAGAAGTTGATGTCATGTGCGGCAAAAGAAACACTTCTGAAATCGGTGATTCAAGCTCTACCAACCTACACTATGAGCTGTTTTAAGCTCACAAAGGGGTTATGCAAAAAGATTACATCTTTGATGTCCAAATACTGGTGGAAGGGGTCACTTGATAAAAGAGGGATGCATTGGGAGGCTTGGGACAAAATGTCTAAGTCCAAATTTAAAGGAGGGATGGGGTTCCGAGATCTCGAACTCTTTAATGATGCCTTGCTAGCAAAGCAAGCATGGAGATTATTAGACAACCCACAAAGCTTGTGTGCGAGAGTATTGAGTGGGAGGTATTATCCGGATGGCGATTTTTTGCTAGCTGGATGCCCACAGAGTGCCTCTCCAACTTGGAGAGCAATTTTAAAAGGGCGAGAAGCTCTAAAGATGGGACTGATACGAAGAATAGGTGATGGAAGAACTACAGAAATTTGGCATGATCAGTGGATTGCGGGGACGGGGTCGATGAGACCATTGGGTAGAATGTCGGATACACCGGTTCAGCTTGTTTCCGATTTCATCGATGAAAACTCAGGGGAGTGGAAGGAAGCACTGGTGAGGGAGGTATTGATTACCTCTGATGCGGAAGCAGTGCTTGCTATGCCTCGCGCAAGAGTGGTATCCGAAGATTTTTGGGCATGGGCTCTAGAGCGGTCAGGGGGCTTCACGGTTCGCTCCTTGTATCGACTGCTTATAGACAGAAAGCTGAGCCTCGATGAGACACCAGGCAGCTCGACTGACAGTTCGGACTGCTGGAAGGCGTTGTGGAAATTACGGGTGCAGCCGAAGATCCGTATTTTTTGGTGGAGATTGGTACGTAACATGCTGCCCTCCTATAATGAACTGTGTAGAAGACATATTATGGAAGTGGCCACGTGCCCCATGTGTGGGCATGGTGATGAGACTTTGTTCCACGCACTTGTGCGGTGTGATCATGCAAAGATGTACTGGGATGCAGCAGCGGGGTTTTTTGATTTCAGGCTACCAAAACTGCACCCGGCTACATGGTCAAAGGATCTACTGGATCCAAGTTTTATCAGTAAACAAAGAAGTGCTATAGCTGTATCAGTTATGTGGGCTATATGGACTAGCAGGAATAAATATGCTCATGAGGAGATTAGATACCAGCCATTACAATCAATGTTACTGATAGAAGAGATGATCGCCTCACTTGAGATCCCTAGGGAAGAGGGAGCGGTGGTTTTGAAGCCTAAAGAAAGGTGGAAACCACCGGATGAGGGGTGGATTAAGATAAACTCTGATGGTTCAATTAACTCTATCCAAAGGTGTGCAGGTACAGGGATGGTAGCCCGAGATCATGATGGGGCCGTCCTCGTTACCAGGTGTATGTACAATGCCATTACTGAACCATTTACCTGTGAGCTACTGGCTTGTAGAGATGCAGTGCGCCTGGCTGCGGAGTATGGGTTTCAGAAGGTGATTATCGAAACAGACTGCGTGGAGGTTTGCAATCTGTGGAATGGCAGTAACAAGAAATCCGTGGGAGCGGGGGTCTTTAGAGAGATGGAGATGAATCTCTCAAACTTACAGGGTTTTAGGTTACAGGCAGTTAGAAGAACTGCTAATGCAGTAGCACATGCTTGTGCACAGGCTGCATTAACGCTTGAAAATGAGTTAAACTCCTTTGCTGTAATCCCTGAATTTCTGGTTGCAGCAGTGCAATCAGATTTGTATCCTATAAACGATGAATAAAAGGGCCTGTGGAGGCGGATTCTCGAAAAAAAAATCTCGGTTTTGCTCGCGGGCTGCGATTGCAATACAAGTGGGCTTTGACTGTCGGTTCGGCATTCAGGTCCCGTGGCTCGAGCCAGAAATTTACAGTAGTCACTTTCATGTTAACCTGTCACGCGGGCATGTTCAACCAGAACCGCGGACGACTCCAATCCGTGGGCGGCCGCGCACGGCACGCAATGCGCTGGAAGCTGGAAGAGTCGCGTCACTAGCCATAGCGCCAAGGGTCAAGCAAGACTCGATCGAGCGGCAGCTAGGCTCGCCGCGCCAACGTTTTAATACCAGCGGACCAAGCAACAGCCAAGGAGGCAGCACGACAGCAATCCAGTCGCTCTCGTCGTCCCGCGCATCAATTCGCCGTGAGGAAGCAAGGAGGGAGCGAGCAGAGCCGGACCAAGAGGCAGGCAGGCAGACATGGCCACCGGCAACCTGGGCAGCGTGGTGGTGGCGGTGGACGGCAGCGAGGAGAGCATGAACGCGCTGCGGTGGGCGCTCGACAGCCTCCGCCTCCGCCCCGACGGCGCGCTCGTCGTGCTCCACGTCCAGCCGCGCCCCGGCATCGCCGCCGGGCTCAACCCCGGGCCCATCCCCTTCGGCGGCCCCAGTAAGCAACCAACCCCCGCCGCAATCGTCCTGTACTACTACTAGCTCTTGCCCATTTGCCTGACGCCTTCTTCGGTGGTGGGGCCCGCGTCGTCGTCGATCAGCTGTCCATGAGGTGCCGGCGTTCACGCAAGCGATCGAGGCGCACCAGCGGCGGATCACGGAGGCGATCCTGGGGCACGCGCTCAAGATTTGCGCAGACAAGAATGTAAGGGGGAAGAAAAACCGTATTTGTGCTGATTGCTCATCTCTTCCGGTTGTTCTTGCTCGATTGGTAGTTGATTGGATCCGATTCTTGGTTTGTTGAAGGTGGAGGTGAAGACGCAGGTGGTGGTCGGGGATCCCAAGGAGAAGATCTGCGAGGCAACCGCCGAGCTCAAGGCCGATCTGCTCGTCATGGGGTGCCGGGCATTTGGGCCTGTCAAGAGGTAAACAGAGACAGCCCTGCTGCTGTTAGCTGAATTTCAGCTTGTTTCTACGCTATCTTTCTGCCTGACCAAACACGATCTGCAAGCAGAATTTGACTGTTGTGACATTTGTGAGTAGATCACCAGTTGTCTCGTTAGTAGATCACCAGTTGTGACATTTGTTGGTTCCAAGTTCGGCACTAGATATCACTACTGTTGATTGCCACGCTAAAAGATTTGGTAAAATTACGTCACTAGAAGATCGGTCTCAGATGGAAGAACTGTGTTGAACAGATTTTAGCTGTTCTCTGTGGCTATGCGGCCATCTTTTATGACAATATCCAACTATCCATAGCCTGGTATAGGAAGAGCTGCACTTCTGAATTCTTGACGAAAATGGAAACTGTAGATTGAAAATCTTCTGTTTGTAGCATTTTGTTTCGTGCAATTGAATACCACCAACGAAATTCATCAGTCTTACGCGCAATTAGTGTTACTAGTCTTTCACATTGAGCAACTCTACTTGTACAGGCAAAACTGACAGTAAGTCTGATAAGGAAATTCAGCTCAGTACTGTAAGCCAGACTCCGTTTACTGGTTGATATAGTAGTATTCTAGTGTTAAAATATCAAGATCATTATGTTTCAGAACTCAGAGCATTGCTTCCCTACTTAGTACTATATGATTAGCATTATTGTTCCATCTTGTTTCCATCCATGCTACATGTAAGACACACAATGATTTGATTCCATGGAGCAGGATGTTCCTGGGGAGCGTGAGCAACTACTGCATCAACAGCGTGGGCTGCCCCGTCGTCGTAATCAAGGGCACCTGAACTGAACAATCCTCCGCCAACAACAAACATTCTTTGCGTCCTGTATGTTCTCTTGAGGTTTCTGGTTACTACCGTGCTGCCTGTAATCCTGTGCAAAGTTACTGCACGGTTTCAAGACTACGCTTATGTACCACTTGGTTTTGAAGTGACTGAGGTCAAGCTTGCTCTGTACATTCTGTGCAAGAAATGTGTGCCATTGGTTTGTGGATCTGTGTAAAATAAGTGCGTGCCGTTCCATGGATGGATGCGGCACATGGGTTTGTACATTCTCTGTATGTGTTGGAAAACATGCATGGTGCCATGTGGATGTGAGCTTTTGTTTACACGGGTTTTGCAAGCAGGATCCCTGGTTTTTCTTTGTCTGATCTCTGCAGCGCAGCTGGTCCGGTCTGGCTAGCTTGGCCATACCTGGCTAGTCCCTACCGCTACCGGTCTCTCCCGTTGTTGCTTCACTCGTCTCACCCATATCTTCCTCTTATCCGCGGCACCCACGACCCTGCTCCGCTTTGCTGCATTTCGGCCGGAGATGGGGGCAGAGTTGTTGCTGCTCGGCGGGAGCAGCGGCCAGGTCTCTGCCGCGGCAGCAGCGTCGAGCTCCCTCGCCGCGTCCTCGGTGGAGAATGGCCGCTGCGTGACGGTAGCTAGCCTTCAGAGGCGCGGCCGGCAGCCAACGGTGGCGCTGCGGCAGCGTGGTTCCGTGTGGCAATGGCGGCATAGTACGTGACCAAACAAAATTTCAGTTTTGATACTTACGTTATTTTCGACCGTGCCAGAAATCTGTCGTGTCATGCTTAGCATTGCGATAGATCGTGCTAAAAGGGTAAATGCGTTTGGTTTGTTGTATTTTCGAATTAGCTATATCGCAATTTGACTTGCTATACAGAATAACCGGAAGACCATGCAATTATAACGAATTTTGCAACTATGTTTTTCTTGAAATTGTATCTCAATGTGAAAAACCGGAAGACCATGCAATTTCAAGTTTGAGTGCAATATTACAGATATAGCCATATAGGTACTAGTCCATATCAGTTAGTCGAAATCTTTGTTGAATGGCCTCTAATGCCTGATTTTCCACATCAATCAAATCCATTTACAGTGCCAGTTATACATGATTTTTAAGTTTATGCTTCTGAAATTATGTTGAATGATTCAATTTTTATTTTCTTAACTATTTCTCGGTACTTTATTATATTTTCAAATCATTATTGAAAAAATATAGGACTATAGAACAAAATTTTACTGCACCGTTCAACATCTTGCAAACTAAGTTAGAGCGTCGATTACGTTTTAGGCCAATCAAAATTATTATTAACAACTAGAGTCATCAAATTATAGATTAAAAATGATGTTTTTGCATTAGGAAATATACTCCAACCTTTTTTCGCCACTTTGAAAATGTATTCCAACTTTATTGTTCGGGAAAGGGTAAAGGGGAGATTCTTAGGGATAAAAGTTGTGTAAACGTTGCATCGTGAGGTGATATAAAGAAAGATACCTGTACTGGGTCGCACAGCCACCGCTCAGAAACCACAACACCAACGCTGCTGCGCCGCCCCCGAGTTGTGGAGAGGGGAACCGGACGACGGGAAGATGGGATTCGAGAAGGAGATCGTCAAAGCCGGCACCGGCCCCAAGCCCGTCAAGGGCCAGAAGGTCACCGTCCACTGCACCGGCTACGGTTCGTCTCTTCCCCCAAACTCCTCCATGCTTTTCCCCCTGGATCCGTCGATATGAACCTAGGGTTTAGCGTTCGATGCTTCTAGATCCGTCTGAAAAGATTAATCTTGATGTTGATTAGGCGAAGTTTTCGCTTCTGCGAGATCTCAGATCGTTACTAGACTTGGATTTTGGTTCTTGAGTTGAGTAGTCAATCTAGATTCAATTAGAGTTGCAAGTTTACCTTTATCCGGATCTAGTTACATTTATTTTCTCGTCAATTTTAGACTTACTCTTCTCTGCTAGTGAAGCCCTAACTTTTGTTGCTTGCTGTGCTGCTCCTGCAGGGAAGGATCGTGATCTGTCAAAGAAGTTCTGGAGGTAAATCCTTGATACTTTTCTCTATTTTTTGTTGTTCAGAGCTTAGGGTCAGTGCAGCAAACGTAGTGAATAATGCAGGATTTCTCTTCCTTTGTTTTGCGGATTATTTTTTTGCTAATCTGCTGATATACCATGGGCATTAGAAATTCATCTGACGGTATTATGTTTTTATTTTCAGTACCAAGGACCCTGGGCAGAAGCCATTCGAGTTCAACATTGGCCTCGGTTCAGTGATCAAAGGTAGTCTCATAATGAAGAGCAATTCAGTTTATACACAATCATTTGAGTTGTTCGTTATTTTCTCGTGCGATCTTAGTTTCTGCTCCTACCTCATCGCAATTGAAACAAGTTCTTGCTAATGGAAAAAAGGGAGGGTTGAATGTGGGTGCTGTTCTTATTTTGCCTGAGGGATTCGAATTAGCGCCGCCCGATCGTATTTCCTCTGAGTTGAAAGAAAAGATAGGAAATCTCTCTTTTCAGAGTTATCGTCCCGATAAAAAAAATATTCTTGTGATAGGCCCTGTTCCCGGTAAGAAATATAGTGAAATTGTCTTTCCTATTCTTTCCCCTGATCCCGCTACGAAGAAAGATGCTCATTTCTTAAAATATCCCATATATGTAGGGGGAAACAAGGCATGTATGCACTATTTTTGTTCGTTTTTACGTTTGGTTTTTCCACTCCAGTCTAATGTCACATATGGAGCCATGACAACAGCATATGCAAAATAATGATACATTAGCTTGTGCAAGTGAACTTCCCGAAGTGGTGTAACAGTAACTATTCTCTTGCTTACAGGATGGGACGAGGGAGTTATGACCATGCAATTGGGTGAAGTCGCTCGTCTTACGGTATGATCTTTGTTTATGTCCAGTTAATTTGATGTGTGATTCATCTGGCACTTCATTGCTACTGTCTTACATCAGATTGCTTAAATGTATACACTTCACTTTGATGGCACAATATAACAGCCGAATTCGGACTAATGGTCCTTTTGCAATGCCATAACATTTCCGTTCCTATGACACTTGTATAAATTTGCTGTTTCTGTGCATCTGATATTCTGAATGTTGTTGTTGCAGTGCACCCCAGATTACGCTTATGGAGCCAGTGGCTTTCCAGCCTGGGGAATTCAGCCAAACTCCGTGCTGGTATTCGAGATCGAGGTTCTTAGCGCCAAGTGATGCCCTATGCAAATTCTGGATGCAGACATGGGACACTGTCAACATCGCTGTACCTCTCAGTTACCCAAATAATTGTGACGTCACATCATGTTAAGTGCTACATTGGGGTGATGTTTTAAGTGGATGCAGTAAAACTTTGGAACCATATAGTCTGTCATCCTGGTACTAAATTTCTCCATCTCCCCACGCCAATTCTTAACGTTGGGGCCAAATTGCGGAGGTATCTGGGTATTGACTGTTGAACCTTTTGTGGATTTTTTTTCATTCCAAAGATTAGACAGGCTCTGAAAAGCCAGCCTATTCGTCACATTTCATTGCTAGCAGATCACTTTCGTCACAATCTGGACATAAAACCTCATTCTGATTGCTATTCTTGCGATCCATGACTCTGGCACCAATTCTGCACCCTCTGGTATGGGCATCCATCACAAATTCATTGACACATTTTAAAATGCAAACCTACTCTCCCTCGTTATGAACACATTGCATTTACTCTCGATAAGTATCTGCATGAGGAAATGCTAATGGATTGGTCCTTGTACTTGTCAAGGAGCTTTGCCAAAAACTCGCTGCTGTATCGTCCTGAAATTTAATTGGCGTCAGTTTATGTATGGAGAGGGCGGAACACAACGTAACATAATGTACAGCAATATAGAGGATCAAAACAGTGGTAACAGAAACTAAATGTACAAAGTAAAAACAGAACGACACACTGTAAGGTAGTTAGACAGTTCAGTTCAGGAGGTTTAGGCCCCCCCCCCCCCCCCCCCCTCTCCAAAAAAAGTTAAAAACACACTCTCTTCTACCATGATGGTGATTAGGCATTTCGCTGTTTCTTGCCGATGGGCTCTCAATGTGGCATCTGGCCAGTAATTTTTCTGAAAGGTTAAGTACTGACAATAACAGTATTTTTTTATCGTCTAGGAAGTGCTGTCTAAACATCTAATCTGACTCGGGAGTATGACAAAGTTCCCCATGCCATTGACATCCAGAACGATTTTATTACAAATATAATCCTCTACCCAAACAAAATACTAAAAATAACCCCCGCCGGATAAAAATGCCAAATCTACCCTAGCGGAAAGCTAGCTAAGCGACACGTGTACATTACTGGGTTGGCGGGAAGTACAATCTGTCAGTTTAGTGGCACGAGACCTTCCGCCGATCCGGTTGGCGGAATGTACTTCCCGCCAACCCCGTTGGCGGAATGTACACGTGTCGCTTAGCTGGCTTTCCGACATGGTACATTTGGCATTTTCGTTCGGTGAGGGGTATTTCTAGCATTTGTATTCGGCGGAGGTTATATTTGTAATAAAATCATCTAGAACCTCCCAACTTTCTTCTCGGTCAAGGTTTTGATCAACGATTTTTTTTTTAAAAAAATCACACACTAAATATATATAATCATGCAAGCCGCCTCATTAAAAATCTTCCAACCCCCTGGTAAGGAAAAGAGTGCGTCTGAAACTTGCTGCCCCACATTATCCAATAGTTACATCAAGGACTAAGAAATTGATTAACCAACCCGGGGTTGATTAACCCAACCAGTAGAAGTTCTATTACAGAAACCAAATTTAGCTAACTCATGCGCTACACTATTTGCAGCTCTTGAACAATGACTAAATCTAACATTACCAATAGACGAAGCTAAGTCAAGGCACTCAGAAAGAAGCAGCATCCCACCAAGTTGATAACCTCCAAGGAATCGGATTCAGCTTCAATATTATTGAACCCCAGACCAATGGCAAGTGACAGACCATCCCTCATTGCCAATGCTTCCAAGGTAATCACATCAGCCCCTTTTTCTACATGGATACATTGTGCAACAATGAAATTCCCGTTTGAATCTCTAAGAACAGCCGCCGTAGACCCCTCTCTCCCAGCCTCATGGAATGAAGCATCAACATTCACTTTGATCACCTTGGAGACTGGGTTTTTCCATTTAACCACGGGAGGAGAAGTACCTACAGAGATACGGTTCTTATAATTGTTAGCAATAGCAAGAATCGATAATGCCCATCTTCGAGAGTTTGGGATTGGTTCATCATGCGTAATTTGCCTTCGGATCCACCAGAGGTACCATCCACCAATCACCAAAATTTCTTTAATACCAACATTAGGCATAATAGCACTTTTCGTGTCCTCAGCCGTTAGTAGTTCTTCCAAAATTACAGAGCCCGGTCTCTCCAAGTGAGACATTGATTTAATATAACCGTTAATCCAAGATTATTCCAGAGCTCAATTGCTGGTTGACAGTCAAACAATAAATGCTTCAGGTCCTCCGCAGATTGATGACAAATAGGACACTCACCAGAAGTTCCAATATGTCTATTCGCAAGAATAGATTTTAGGGGGATGATTCCATGAAGCACTCTCCAACATAAAATCTATATTTTACGGGGAATTTGAAGTTTCAAAGTTGCCTCCAAACTCCAGGTTGCGATGCCGGCCCCTGTTCCCTATTTGAATTAACATGGCCCCTAACAGAATGAGACCACTCAGCATGGTAAGCAGTTTTGACCGAAAAAACCCCAGTTCTATTCAAGTGCCAGGCAATAAAATCATCAAATGCATGCTGATAAATGGGAATTCTCAAAATTCTACCAACATCTATCGTGTTAAAGATGTCATAGATTAGATCAAAGTCCCAGGCTCCAGTAGATGGATCAATGAGATCCGACACTTTTGTTAGTACCGTGTGTCCACGGGGAGAAATAATCATTCTGTCTGGGCTTGAAGGGATCCAAGGATCCGTCCAAATGTTCACATTTTCGCCCGTGCCAATCCTCCAAATATATCCTCGTTTAAACGTTGCTATTCCCGCAAAGATACTTTGCCAAGTCATTGATGAATTGCTCTTAGGACTCGCATGGAGAACATAAGTATTTGAGAAATATTGAGCTTTCAAAACCCTAGAGCATAGGGACTCCGGGTTGGTAATTATCCTCCAGCATTGTTTAGATAGAAGTGCTAGGTTAAATGAATGAAGGTTTCTGAATCCCATCCCTCCATCGCTTTTAGGATAGCACATCTTCCACCATGAGTACCAGTGCATCTTTTTATCATTTTCCTCATCACCCCACCAAAATTGGGAAATTAAATCAGTGATACTCTTACAAATCCCCTTTGGCAATTTGAAAATAGACATTGCAAAGACAGGTATAGATTGGGCTACTGCCTTTTAACAGAATTTCTATCCTTTTAACAGAATTTCCTTACCTCCTAGTGATAATTGTTTTCCCATCCATCCCCTCAATCTTTGTTTGACTCTTTCAACAAGGTGCTTGAAGCAATCAATACGCTCCACACCAATCATAGCCGGTAATCCAAGATATTTATCTGATAGGGCCTCAGTACTGATATTTAACTCCTGACAAATATCTGCTCTGGAGTCCACACTAGTATTTGGGCTAAAGAAAATACTTGATTTTGCTAAGCTTACCATTTGACCTGAGTTTGCACAGTAAGCATCCAGTACCTGCCGTAAGGAAGTTGCATTTAAAACATCTGCCCGCATAAGGATGAGGGAATCGTCAGCAAATAAAAGATGTGAGACTGACGGTGCACTTCTACACACACTAATTCCTTCAATACCACCAACTTCTTCATACTGCAGCATGCTAGATAGGCCTTCGCACAAAGGAGAAATAGATAGGGGGAAGGGCCCCCCTGCCTAATGCCTCTAGAAGGAACACACTCATCTGTTTCCTGGGCGTTAAATCTCACTTTATACTTAACATAGCTAACACAAGACATTATCATGTCAATCCAATTAGCTTGGAAATCCAACTTTTCCATTATATTCTGCAAGAAAAGCCACTCCACTCTATCATATGCCTTGTGCATATCCAATTTAACAGCACAAAGCTCATAGTTACCTGACCTTTTATTCTTAATTTTATGGATGCACTCATAAGCAATAAGAATATTGTCTGTGATCAGTCTCCCTGAAACAAAAGCACTTTGAGTAGGGGAGATAATTTCTGGTAGAATACTCTTCAACCTTGAAGCCAACAATTTCGAAATTATCTTATAAATGACATTGCACAAACTTATAGGCCTGTATTGTGTAACATACTCCGGGGAGTCGATTTTGGGGATCATAACTATGGTAGTATTATTCCATTCATCAGGAATGTGTCAGGTGTTTATTGCATTCAGAACCTCCGATGTAATCTCATTCCCCAATATGTCCCAGTACTTCTTGAAAAATATAGCATGGAGTCCATCTGGTCCGGGGGCCTTAAGGTCTCCAATACTAAATACAACCTTTCTTACATCATCCTCAGTATAGGGTTCTAGTAGCATAACATTCATCTGTTCTGACACTTTTGTTTGCACTTTATTTAACATCCCCTGATCTGTATGGATAACTTCCGAGGAGAATAGGTTAGCAAAATATGATTGAACATGATTATTTAGTGCATCCGTACCTTCAATAGTCGAACCATTATCATATTTTAGATTCTTTACAAAATTCCTCTTCCTCCGCGAAGATGCATAAGCATGAAAAAAAGATGTATTCCTGTCCCCATTCTGTAACCAATTAGCACGGGACCGTTGCATCCACTGTATCTCTTCCATCTCAACTAGAAATTCAATCAAATCAGTTAATTCTTTCTTCTTTTCATCGTTTTCATCCGACATAGGGCCAGCCATCACTGCCTCAAGCTCTCTCTGTGTTCTCCTAAGCCGTTGTTTCGGTTTTTTTAGCACGCGTTGATCCCAGTCATGGAACTCATGATGCATACGCGATAACTTGTCATGTATATTTGTCAAGTTACTGTCATTATTCACACGGTTCCAAGTTTCCTTCACAATATCCGTGAAGTTAGCTTCTCTAAACCACCGTGCCTCAAACCGGAGGGGTTTATGCCTCTTGTCTCCAACTGAGGTTGGTAGTATTCAGTATTTACCAACAATGGTCTATGATCCGATCGGACGAAACCAAGGTTTTCCAACGCTGCTGTTGGGTACATTTGATTCCAAGCCTCATTTATCAGCCCTCTATCCAGTCTTTCACGGATCCTACCCCGTCTCCAGGTAAAAGCATCACCAACATATCCCATATCATGCAGCAAACACTCATCTAACACCTGCTGAAATTCCTCCATATATCTTTGTGGTCGGGGGTTCCCCTCCTTCCTTTTCATGCAAATAAAGAATTTCATTGAGATCTCCTATAATTAACCAAGGAAGGTTTATATTTTGATTCAATGCTCAGATCCTATCCCAAGTCTTATATTTGTTTTCCCACCGAAATTCAGCATACATACCCGTCAAACGCCACGTTTTGTTGCCCTCTGTAACTTTGACATCAATAAAATTTCAGTTGAGCTCTAATGGTACAACCTCGATTTCTCTCTTCCACAAAAGGATTAATCCTCCTTTTCTCCCATCACTCGAGCACACAGTTTTTTTATCCATCCTCAAACGCTTTCTCAAAACCTCAGCTGGGTGACTGTCCAAATGTGTTTCAGCTACAAAAATTAAATCGACATTATGTTTAGCTTGGACATCAGCACTGATCGAACTGCCAGGTCACTAGCTAGACCCTGGCAGTTCAGACTTATAAGTTTCATTGCTCCCGGCGGTCATCCTCGAGGGATGCCGCCGATCTTAAATTTTGATCCGATGGTTCTGATGTAGAAACAACTACTCCTTCCGAATGATTGCTTTTCTTATTATTACTATTTTTCTGCGGTGTCGAGAGCAAATCGGCAGTAGTGTTGGGGGGCGATTCAAATTGAAATACCTGATTTGCCACAAATGGGTGTTTGTCTGAAACGACCAAAGCCCCTCGCTAGAAATGATAGACGTGGAGTCTTCCGCAAGTCTTTTCCTCACATTACCCTCTTCCTCCTGTAAAACCATATTACTTGGTTGCTCATTTGGTCTGTTTGTAGGAATTTTAGTATTCTCTCCAATGTTGTAGAGACTATTAAACCTCCAATCAGTGTTATCTTTAGATAAATTCATCCTTCCACCTAGTTCTTCTTTGGAATTTCTTTCATCTGTACCGGTTCCTCGACCGTAATCATGATCCCCACGTCCTCTACCAAAGCCACCAAAAGGTTTGTCTCCTCTTCCTCTACCAAAACCCCTACCAGAGCCTCTCCTGGAGTTCATGTTCCGACCTTCATCTGCTAGTATGAACTCTCCCCAATCGAACTGGGTTTTGTCGTGTTCGCCTGTGCCACATTCCTCATGCTAGTGTCATATCAATACACAATTCCAACAAAAAACGGGGAGCTTTTCATACTTAACTTGATACCATTCTCTCTTCCCCGCTCTTGAAACTGGGACAAACCTTATTAGCTTTTTACTCACATCTAATTTGACCCGAATACGCACAAAAGATCCCACATACCCAGCTGGGAGCTGTATTTTTACTTCAGATATATCGCCAATACTACGACACATTCCTTTAATTACTGTCTCATTGAGATAGTTATCTGGTAGTTTCAAACTCTTGCCCATACGTCAATTTTGTTCAACAGCATTGAACTAGGGTTTGAGAACCCATCATAATCTTCGATAATTACTGCTTGATTCCGAAATAGCCATGGGCCTCCATGCATGGCCGTATTCCAATGCGCCAAGCATCTAAACTAGATCGTAAACAGATGTGCTTCGATCAACCTCCACCGTACCTGTTTTGACGGGTTCCACGCTGATCTCATCTCTGCATATAGAGCATACAGGGAGAACCCTTATGTCGTATGAACCTTTGCTATAGCCAACCACTTAGCTTGAAGATCCGGTTCGGTAGCTTCTTCTTCCCATATAAACTCATCTTCTTCCTCTTCTCTCAAATTCAGTCTCTTTAGCAGATTCTCCACGTCCTCGCCTAAGAGATCTCGTCTCGCTTGAGTCCCCCTGATCCGCCATTGATGCGGGACCTCTTGTTGTATTCGAAAGCATCCCCGATCAGGATAGTGCCTCTAGGACGTAACCTGACCACGAACCCCTAACACCGATATCGGGGGAGATCCCCTGTCGAGGCGTCAAGGCTGCGATCGGATGTTGTCCTAGCCATCTCTTCCCGCCCTCGACCTGCGAAAGAAACCTCCAGACGATCTGTCGGCGATCAAGTCGCCGGAGGAAAACTAAACCCTAGTTTTTTCGCTAGGGGACTCTCGCTAGGTTTTGATCAACGTTTTGTTCCTACATCCAATGGGTAATTTATCATAAGCTTCAATAGAACCGGGGTTTTGGGGGAACAACCAGGGTCCGCGTTTTTCCACCTTTAACCAATCTCCAATTCATGACCACTCAGATTGAGAATACATTCCCCTTGAAAGGTGTGATCTTAACTTCTTTTGCAGGGTCCATGCAACATGTATGTGCCGCTCAAAAGTCTGAGGACTGAAATAGTTCGTTGTATGAACTCGAGCCAAGGCTGTCCACTTCGTACCTTCTTTGGGGACGTGAGTTTCATCCTCAAACACAAGATCATCAACCTCGTCTTCATCAATGTCAAGTCACCTCAGCATGTCACCAATTGCTTCATCATTTTTTACTCCTGATCCCCAGGCAGTTTGGCTCGTAGAACTAGCTGAGGACGCGGCCGCCATGATCGGGAACGATACACACAAAAAAACCTAGCCGGAACAGCGAGGGGAACTTGTCTCCGCGAGACCAAGGGAGCTGGGGGGGAGATATGCGAGGGAAATCATGATGGAACCCAAACTGGATGTGAGACAAACTCCTCGTCGGTACGGATCTTAGCGGCGGAGGCAGAAATCCTAGTCGCCAGAGGGACGCCTAGGTCTATTTCAGTCGGGTGTTGTGGTCAACTGCTAGTTTGTTTCCAACCGGGCCTCACACCCCTTTCCATTACTTAAAATGGAAATACAGAGTTTGACAAAAAAAGAAAACAACTGGGGGGGTGGGGCAGAGGGGAGAGAGAAGTGAGTTGGAGCAGCAATAGGAAACCCACTGAGAATCCTTCGGCTCAAAGACATTCACTATGGGACGAAAACCTATTGCCACTGGTAGTTTGTTACAACACACTTTGGTTAAAAACTGATGTTGATTCTTTTTCCACAGATGCACAATCAGACTGCACTTGCAATGATAAGAAAAATGAGCTCCAAGGTTTGAAAATGTGTAGTAACTTGAAATTTCCCTTCCCATGCGAACTTGAAAATTTCTTGAGACGATTTCCTTTCCCGCGTACCCTTGAAAAAAAAGACATTTCCTTTCCCATGTGTTAACAAGTTAACTGAAACGACAACGACACCGACAACAGTAGCAGATCCCATTTTCCAAATACAACCAGAGCGGGGATTTGAGACAATTAGTCAGAGCATGTTGCAAATATTTCTTGCTCAGATACAACTATTTAGGATACTAGCTAGATCTGAGGACAACATTATATAACACACACACACACAGCTTGGTGGCGACGCTATGTGATATTATTACGTTAACTACATAAATTTATGAACAGAAATGTGCACCCCATCTTCTTTATTATCATCAACAACACGACACATAGACTAAATACAGTCGTCTTCCAGATCATGTATCCAAAAGGCCAAGGAGCAGCTATGTTCGATGATGTCGTTGTTGGTGTAACGTCCTGAGTAGTGTCCTCCACACACCGTCTTCCAAAACTCGGTGTGACATCCGTGGAAACTCTCATTTTCAGGATGCAGAATCCTGCTCCCCTTGTATATTCATAGTAAATACAACAGACTTGTCTGCCATACAGTGAAAAAAAATCACATCATACTATTATATATAGTGCTAAATTTTGTCCATTTAGCCGGCAGATATTCCGTTCATGCTGATAAAGCAGAAAGAGATGATCTAAACTTTGGACCTAAGTGTTTCACTGACAGAATTCGGAGAATAACTTTACATTCTGGCTTTGCCAAAGTTAGTCCAACGTACCAAAAATATATCGGCAATACAAATCCAGATACCCGGTTCTTAGACTATTATACAGTCGTCCAGATTAACAAAGGGACAGATCTAGAGGCTGGTAAAATTCCTCCCCCTAATGTTGCTGGATGGAGCCATAGATTGGATCAACGGGCTTCCGTCAAGAACCATGGATAGCTGGGATGATATGTCTAGAGTATTCACTCAGCATTTTCGGGGAACTTACAAACGCCCCAAGAGCATCAACCAGCTAAACCGCTGCATCCAGTTTGAAGATGAGCCGTATGTCGACTTTATCTCAAGATGGACGGCAATGAAAAACAGCTGCTTTGGAGTAAGTGATGTACAAGCAATGCATGCTTTCATCAATGGCTTAAAACTCGGCCTTGTACCGTTCATGGTTGGTTCGAAGGAGCACAAAGATCTCGGATCTATGCTTACTACCGCCAATGAGCATGCAGCGGCTGAAGACGACATTAGAGCGAGAGGTGGAAATATAGATGATTTGGCCCAAGCCAAAAAGACGCCTCGTTCTGAGAAAACAATCACTCCAGAAGCAGAGCCAAATCCCAAAGAAGTTAATTTAGCCTTTGGAAAGGATAATGGCAGCAAATGGAAAGAAAGAAGCACATAACCTATCTCCTACTCAAAGGAAGAGTGGGAAAAGATTAAGTCGGAAAACTGTGTCCACCATCGCAATTTGGGAAACCTACCCATACCAATGCGCAATGCCGGCTTAATAAGCATACGAAAGGCACTGCAGAATCCAGGAACAAAGGGAAGAGCTCCAAGAGGAAATTCTCCAAGCAAAAGCCAGAAGCTGAAAAAACAGACAGTGAATCAGACACCGATGAAAAAATCCAGGAACAACAGCGAAAAGGCGAACCAAAATTCCCGAGAGTTGATGGAGAATGCAACCTAACTTTCCTGGCAACTCCTTCAGCAAAAGTGGCAAAGAGAACACTTCGAGAAATAAACGCGGTTGTTCCACCAACCCCCAAATTCTTGAAGTACTCGAATACTCCAATTACCTGGGATCAGTCCGATCATCCAAGAAATACCCCAGGACCTAGCACACAAGCTCTAATTGTAAGCCCTAATGTTCAAAACACAAGGCTAAAAAGAGTGATGATGGATGGAGGATCCAGTATCAATATCATGTACCTGGATACACTGAAGCACATGCAAATCTCTGAGACCTTGCTCAATCATAGCAACATACGTTTCCACGGCATCGTTCCGGGCAGACAAGCACATTCCCTAGGATAAATTTCCCTTGATGTAACCTTTGGAGAAAAAGAGCATTTCCGACAGGAAAAAATCTCTTTCGAGGTGGTGCCGTTTGAAAGTGTATACCATGCAATACTCGGACTTCCAGCCTTCGCAAAATTCATGGCAAGATCATGTTATATTTATAACAAGCTGAAGATGCCAAGGCCAAAAGGAGGAGCAATCACCAAATCGAGAGACTTCAAATTGGCAAACGAGCTGGAAAAAGGAAACACCCTTTGCGCCGAAAAAGTGATAGCAAAGGAGGAATTGAAAGAGCTGGCGAAGGATGTATCACCGACGGAAATGCCGGCAGGAAAAGAAAGCCGGAAGCCGGCAAATAGTTTCAAATCTTCCGAGAATACAAGACAGGTTATCCTAGATCCCAAAGATCGGAAATTTTTTGTCGTAGTAGGGACTGGGATGACCGACAAATAGGGAAGCGCGCTTATCAAGTTCCTCCGTGAGAACTGGGATATTTTTTCCTGGTGTCCTGCGGACATGCCGGGTGTACCCAGGGAACTTGATGAGCATCATCTAAAAGTGATTTTAGGATCAAAACCCGTCAAACAAGGTCTCCGTCGATTTGACGGAAGAAGGCGGAAGGCTATTGGCAAGGAAATTATCCGACTTTTAGCAGCAGATTTTATCCGGGAAGTTATACATACTGTTTGGTCTGCGAACCCAGTATTAGTCCCGAAGAAAGATAGTACCATTTTTAGGATGTGTATAGATTACACCGGCATGAACAAATTGTGTCCAAAAGATAGGTTCACTTTACCGCGAATCGATCAAATAATAGATGCCACTGCTGGCTCTGAACTTTTATGCTTTTTGGATGCTTATTCGGGTACCATCAAATACGTATGAAGGAGGAAGATCAAATCAAAACTTCCTTCATAACCCCGTTTAGAACATACTATTACATAACCATGCCTTTTGGCTTGAAGAACGCAGGTGCAACATACCAGCGTGGCATGCAACGTTGTTTGCATAGTCAGATTGGCAAAAACATACACGTTTACGTGGACGATATTTCCGTCATTTCTAGGGAAAGGATACACTCCTCGAAGATCTACGAGAAACTTTCGAAAATGTGCGCACTTATAAAATAAAGTTGAATCCACTAAAGTGCTTATTCGGGGTTCCCTCAGGAAAACTTCTGGGTTTTATCGTTTCTCACAGAGGAATAGAAGTAAATCCGGAAAAGATCAAGACAATTTTAAACATCTCAAAGCCTACGTGCTTAAAAGATGTACAAAGATTGACGGGTTCTGCAGCCGCAGTCAGCAGGTTTATAAGCCGGCTAGGAGACAAACCTCTGCTAATATACAAATTGTTGAAAAAATCCGACAAATTTGAGTGTACAGAAGAGGCGGACAAAGCACTAACCCAGTTAAAAGAAACCTTGATGAAAGCTCCGATTTTGGCATCACCAAAAGACGAAGAACCCATGTTACTGTATCTTACATCGACAAACAGGGTTATTAGCGCGGTGATAGTTGTGGAAAGACGGAAGGAAGAGAAAAGCATACCAGATCAATACCCATTGTATTATGTCAGCGAAGTATTTTTTGAGTCAAAACAAAGGTATCCACACTATCAAAAGCTGGCATATGGCGTGTTTTTTGCATCTAGAAAACTCCGCCATTATTTCCAAGGACATTCCATAACAGTGGTATATAAAGCACCACTAGGGGATATTATTAACAATACGGACGCAACATGCCGAGTAGCCAAATGGGGCATCGAGCGAGCTGCGTTCGACATTAAGTACCAACCCTGGACAACAATAAAATCCCAGGCGTTGGCAGATTTCGTCGCTGATTGGACAGAAGCAATGGAAAACACACAACTACCGGAGTCGGAATACTGGGTCATGCATTTTGATGGATCCAAGGTGAAGGAAGGCGCTGGAGCTGGTGTAGTGCTAAAATCCCCAAAAGGTGATACTATGGAGTATGTATTACAAATACACTTCAACGCCAGTAATAACGTGGCAGAATACGAAACTTTTGCTTCATGGCTTGCACATTGCAAAAGAAATAGGTGTCAAACGCATAGTATGCTATGGTGACTCAGATTTGGTACAACATCAACTAAACCAAACATGGGACGCCAAAAGCCCCATCATTACCGAATATCGGAGAACGGTGGAAGAGTTTGCCATTTTCTTCCTGGGATTTGAAGTACTTCATATCAAAAGGGAAGAAAATTGGAACGCGGATGCATTATCCCGCATGGGGTCGGAAAGAGTGAAAACCCTACCACCAGGTGTGTTTGTCCAACATTTGCATGAACCATCGATCAAAGGTGGAGATGTTGATTATCCTCTTGTTTTCGAGTCAACTGAAGTCCTGCTTGTTAACCCGGATTGGACGATTCCGCATTTAAACTTCTTAGTTGACCAGAAGTTCCCGGATGGAGCAGACGAGGTCTTGCAAAGACAGATACAACGTCGATGCAAAGGATACACGGTAATTAATGGTTGCCTGTATAAATGCAGCACTGTCGGAATTTTTCAGCGATGTATTTTGCCAGAAGAAGGCCGAGAAATCCTGCAAGAAATGCACGCAGGAGATTGCGGACATCATGCTCAATCAAAAAACATAGTAATTAAAGCATTCCGTGCAGGGTTTTTCTGGCTAACAGCCAAGACAGACGCCGAACACATAGTAAATACATGTGCCGAATGTCAGTATTACGCCAAGCAGACGAATATGCCAGCCCAAGCACTCAAAACTATTCCTATTACATGGCCATTTGCGATCTGGGGGCTAGATATGATGGGACCATTCAAAACTGCAAGAGGTGGACTCGTTGCAGTAGATAAGTATACCAAGTGGGTGGAGGCGAAACCCATAAAAAAACTTGACGGTGTGACTGCCAGAAATTTCATCATTGACGTAGTCATGAGATACGGCATTCCACACAGCATAATTACGGACAACATGACAAATTTCTCAATTAGAGAGTTGGCAAAATATTGCCGACAAACGGGAATACGCCTAGATCTTGCATCTGTGGCACACACACAATCCAATGGGCAGGTTGAAAGAATGAACAACTCAATCCTGCATGGAATACACCCAAGACTCGAATCTCCTCTTCATAGAGCAGCTGGAACATGGGTAGAGGAATTACCTTCCGTGCTTTGGAGTATTCGAACGATGCCAAATAGATCAACAGGGAAAACCCCGTTTTTCCTGGTCTATGGCGCAGAAGCAATGCTTCCATCGGACATGCTCGATGATAGCCCAAGAGTGCAGGCTTACGATTACTCGGATGCCGAAAACGCACGACAGGATGTCGTCGATCTTTTAGAAGAAGAACGAGACCTTGTGCTCCGAAGATCGGCCATTTATCAGCAGGGATTACGATGCTACCATAGTCAGAAAATTAGACATCATTCTTTCAAAGAAGGTGACTTAGTGCTAAGATTAGTGCAAGAAAGGAAGCACAAGTTAGCCCCAGTTTGGGAGGGACCATTAGTCATTAGCAAAGCTATGAAAATGGATCTTACTATCTTGTAGATATTCGGGATACGGAGGATGATCCCAAAATACCGAATCACAAAAAAAGAGAAAGATAGATGTCGAACTGGGAGAGACAAAGAGACCCTGGAGCATTCAGCAGTTACGTCACTTCTACACTTAGTTCAATTTCTATGTAAACATCTTTGAGATTATGAAATAAAGTTGTCGGAATTCATACATTTATGTTTTCACATGTTCATTATAGTATAAAGCATAAATCCTCCTTATGTATTTCCCAATGATCTTTCAAATACTCAATGTTAACCCGAATTGTGCCTGCGTGCTCAGAGTTAAAAAAAACCGAATGATTTTCGGCCTAAGGAGGCTTAAGGAAACCCAGACTGTGCCTGCGTGCCTGAGTTTCATATATATTTCAAAATTCTTTACTTTTCTCTAAGTATTATCTGATTGTTTTTATGTTGGGTCACTGAAATTAGTAAGTAAAAATGCCTTCGTATGATCCATGTTTCCGAGTTTCGACTGATCGGTTATACCCAGTCACTTGGCGTGAAGATTATGTACTATTGAGCCATTTCAAACACTAAGAAATACCCTGCAGACGCGGGAGCACCTCACCTACAAGAAAGGAATAGCCTCGTCGCGCCAGAGGAAAGGAAGCCCGGCGCCGCGGTGATAGCCCGAGCGGCAGCAACGACAGCCCGAGAGATCGCGACCGCAGTCCGCGGCATCACAGCAGCCGCTCGCGACACCGCAGCAAGGAGCCACGAAAGGAGGACGATTGCGACCGGCCCGAACACAACGCGCGACCTGACATCGCTCAGAACAAGGTCAACAGAGCCCGAGCGATTAGGAACCGCGCATGGTCCCTATCCACCTCTTCCGACGAGGAGACCCGCGGCGCATTGTGTTTCACTCGCGATATCCGCGAGGCACCGATGCCCGGAAGATTCAAGCTTACCACGGAGGTCCCAACGTGGGAACAAGATAACGGCTATGCAGTACCTCAACCTACATCTCGCAGGCGCTGCGCGCAGCTGGCTCGAAGGAAGACCGAGGGCATTCTACGGATCATGGGACGATCTAACATATGATTTCCGCAAAAACTTCCAAGCAACTTACAAACGACCCACATCTATCGAGAAGCTACGGGCTTGTAAGCAGAAGAGCGGCGAGTCCACTCGCGAGTACATTCAGCGGTGGACTACGCTAAAAAATACAGCGGGAAACATATCAGAGGAGGTTGCAGTCGAAGCTTTCACCAAAGGAGCTCGACGAGCCGCATTCAGAGAAGAGTTGGGGCGGGCTGCACCCAAAACCATCGGGGAGCTGATGACCATAGCCGACAGATGGGCCAATGGCGAAGACTCAGTGCGCGACGAGAAGGCATCTTCGCCAGCACCTGAGGATGTCCGCCATGGTCGAAAGAAAAAGAGAAAGCACTACGATCATGACGATCGATAAGAATTGGTTGCAGCAGAGTTCACAGGAAACCGTGACGGTGGACCTCGTGGAAATCGCGGCTGGAAGCCAAAGCCTGAGGATAAAACTCGCGAGGAGGACCTGGACGGCTATTGCACACTACATCTATTTACAAACAAGTGCACAAGAAAGACAAAGGCAACCCACCTCCTCAAGGATTGCCGAAAGTTTCTTGACATCCACGAGGCCTTCTCAAAGAAAAACAGAGCTGCAGTCAATCAGGGCTATCCACAGCTCCCAGGAGGAGGACATCAGGGATTCCACCCGCAACAACCCCTACCTCCACCAGGATATCAAAACACGGTGTTGGCCGTGCTACCAGCACCACCCGCCGCAAATTGTCGCACCCGGACTTCTAAGGGATACTCGCCGTTCCGTTGAACAGTAGTAGATTGGATTACGGGGCTTACCGGCACCCGCGTCCTCTTACGAGTAGGCCAACACACGAATGTGTGACAACCAACCCCTATCTGTTCAGCGTCGACGTAAACTATCCCATAGAAATCAGGATACTTCCATTGACGTACTTCAAAACATACACACATGGTACGTCAACGGCATTGGAACAAGTGATATCACAACAGATCTCTACGACACAAAAGATGAAAATAAGTTGCAAATAGCTCTTATTAGAGCAGAGATAGCAAATACAATCATTCAGAGGACACATGTCCCAACAGTTCATCATTACATCACAGCGGAAGCATCCAAAATGTCTGAGTACAGACAAGAACCAAATAGGCCTAAGAGGCCGGAAACGAAAAGATGGAGCCCATCCACGAAGTCTCGGATCCTGCCCGGGTCCGCTATCTACTCGTCAGCAGTCTCGTCATACTCCACATAGTAGTCACCATGTAGATCCTCGGAAACGTAGGTCTGCGGAAACCACAGCCCCAAAGGGGTCAGTACATAAACGTACTGGCAAGCAAGACTCACAGTTCACCAAAGTGTAACCCGTCAACACCAAGCACAGATGCTTTGGGTTCAACGGAAGAGAGGGGATATAAAAGATGCTGCAACTGGCTGCACCAACCAACTACAGAACATACTACAACTTCCGGCTATCAGGAAGGGGATAAGATAGCGTATCGTAACCAAGTATAACTAACCACCAAACAAACCCATCCTGGATCTCGCCCCTTATCCAAAGAAGCAATCCGAGGATAACTCACACAGTTGGATTAATGATGGATCAAGTTGTTGTGTCAATAAGACTATTACTAGTCAAGTTATCATTAGTTAGGTGTAAGTTGTTCTGAGTACTTGTTAGCCAGTACTTTCACCAAGTAATCCATAACCGCGGAAAACACGGCTTCTCGAGAAGATTTATCCCTGCAGGGTTGCACCAATTTGGCCGTACACGCAAGAATAACCCGCCAGATGGGATGCCTCCCACCAAGCGGGGCACTCTACACAACTCAACTCTTCTTCGCATCAAGCCCAAAGCACCACGTGCTGTGCGTGCGCGGCTAATCGAGCCCCACGAAGAAAAGGGGACCCTCATAGCAGTGGAAGACCACGCCGCCCTAAATGCCGACTACAAAAGTTCCACCCTGGCGCCAAGGGTTCGTACCTGCATATGCGTGCATCAAATGGAAAGCCCGAACTAAGTGTGGTGATTTGGACGAGATGCGAATGGAGTCAAATTGAGGGGGGCGCCCATACTCGCTTCCCACATGCGGTTAGTGCGCTCATCATGGATCAGTAGACAAGACCCTTTTCCTAATTAGGGTCGACACTAGCAGGCCTCAAAACCACGCCAGGCCTCCTGCCGGTGCCTTATCAGCAAATTATTATTACCTCAAATTTAACAGGTTGTTGTTTAACATCGAGCCCCAGAACATAATGAATATAGTAACAAAAAGTAACGGGTAACAGACTCGAGCAAAACAACCTAAGCATGCTAGTAAGACACGGGCCCAAGCAAAGGGGTTATAAGACTGGAGGTGAGGCAATATCAGGGCTCAGGGTATCATGTGATAGGTTCGTAACAGAAGCAACGATACATATGGCTAGCAGAATAGACAACGGAAAGTATCGGTATCCAATGTTGAAAGGAACACAGTGGTTCATGTGAGTGAATACTTGCCTGCAAACTCAGTAGCCTGGTACTGAGCTAACTCCTTAGAAGGGGTGTCGTAAGTATCGTCGGTCTCAACGTCGTCGTGTATCCGAGAAGAAGCAAACAAACAACACAAAGGCAAACAATCAATAACATGGCATAGTGCACAAACATGGGATGATGCATGACCATTTAATTGATGCATCAAAATAAACTAGTTGACAAGATAGCAACATGATTAAATGGACCCATATGCAACAGGATTGCATATGGAAAGCCCATGAATTTAAGTTGAAACATTTGTTTTACAACTAACCAATAGGTGAAAGTGGATTAGCATGATGCATGGATGAAGAAAACAACAAAATAACAACAATAGAACCAAATGGAAATAAGGTTTACCAAGTTTGGAAATTGGTTTATTAAGTTAAGAAATTTTGGTTTCTTAAAGGTGTCACACAAGCATTTATTGTTTTCACCACTTTAAATTGTTCAAATTAGATATCAAAGTTCATATTTGAAAAGAACACAAGATTTTAGTTGGATTACATGTTTCACTTGTTGAAAAAGGATTTCAAATAAATTATTTATGAATTTAACAATTTTAAATGATTAAACAAGGTTTAAATTATTTAACCAATTTTAATTATTCAAAACATGGAACAAAATTTATATTTGGAAAGAGGGTTTAATTTTGCATGGAAAACATATTTCATTTGTTGAAATTGGATTTAAAATGAGCAAATTATTATTTTGGCAATTTTAAATGCAATAATTAAGAAACTGTTGTTTTCAGCAATTTAAATTATTCAAAACAGCAAAAAAAATTGATATTTGAAAAGTACATGAAAAATTGATTGGAAAACATATTTAGTTTGTTGGATTTGGAATTTTTATGCCCAAGTTATGATTTTTGCAAAATTAAGTGAATTAAACAAGTTTTCAAATATTGCACCAATTTAAAATATTCAAAATAGTAACAAATTGCATTGAAAAGGTTGAAAACATGTAGCAAATGTTTCACTGAACATTTTGAGCTATCAAACATAATTTTTGGGGGTTTATTGAATTTATTATGCAATTTTCCATAATCATTCTTATTCTGCCATTTTTAGTAAACATGGGGAAACATGCTCAAAATTAATTCAATTGTGTCCAAATAAAATACCAATGTGTAGAGTTTGTTAAGAAAAATTTTTAGAGCCCAAGTTTGCTTAATTTGGATGAGTAGAACTAAAGTTATGAAATTCCAAAGTTCCCAAATTTTATTGCATTTTCAGTAATTAATTAATTAGTGCAAAAATTGTTACAGAAAAATATTGCAAATTTGACATTACTGGAAAGAGCACAAAATTATGAGTTCACAGGATTTTGAATCGTTCAAATTGGAGTGATATTCAATTTTATATGGAATTTAGGAGTAATGGTTCAGATCTGGATTGCTGAAATTTCTGGCAGAAAAAGAAAAATAGAAAGAAAAAGCTGGGGTTAGGGGGATCGAACCCAGGACCTGTGGCTTTGGGCGCAAGGGTTCTAGCCAGTTGGGTGGAGCTGCTGTTGTTGATAGAAGGGGGGACAGTGGGGGTATGAGGTTCAGAAACGGACTGAATTTAATTCGGAAAAGGAAACAGAAAAAGGTGGGGCTGGGATTGGAACTCGCGAGCTGTTGGGTTCGCTGCGGGCAGAGAGGCAGGAACCAGCTGGTCTGCTGCGGTTGGTTTGATACATAGCGGATCGGTTTGGTTTTGAACCTCATAAGCTGCGCGAACTGAACCTGCAAACGAACACCTGCAACTATTCTTCTCTGACGGAAATACTAACAGGAACAGGCAGCGACTGCCTCCATGGCCGGCAAAATCAAGGTGCAAACAGCAAGTAAAAGAGGGGGGTGAGTAGGGGAATGGAAAGGGCTGCTCACCCACTTCGCAGAGGTGCCCGCGGCACGGCCGGGGAGTGGCGGAGACGGCGGCGGCGTGCTCCGGCGAGTGGAGGTCGGGGCAGAAGAAACGGAGGCGATCTCCTCCTCTCGATGGCGGCGGTGGTGGGAGAGAGGAGGGAGATGGGGGCGGCTAGGGTTAGGCAGCGAGGGGGGAAGCCCTAGGGGGTTAAAAAGGGAGGAGGGGAGGGAGCAGTGGGGGCACGCACACGTTGCTGTCACCATTGCCAACGTCAGCGAGCGTACGGAGGTTGGGGAAAGGGTATCAGGCTGAGTTATCTTGGTGGGTTGGGCCTCTCTCCCCTTTCTGCTGCTTGCTTTTATTCTTTTTGCTTCATTTTTTTTTTGCTGAATTGGACAATGGAAGGAAAAGATGAGTGTTTGGGTTAGGAAAATTTTGAGAAAAGTATGGTTAGGTTAGTTTTTCAATAGCAACTAAATGCTAACTTTAATTTCCAAAAGTTTTCAAATTTAATTTGCTGTTTGTAATTTAATTCAACTTGGATGGATTTTATTATTAATTGCATTCTTTGAAACAAAATTTTAAATGGCATGAACCTTGGAAGTTGAAAGAGAAACAACAAATTAGAATGTTTGGTAATTTGCACATATTCAATTGGGGTGTTGTTTGATGATTTGAATTTGAGTTTTGAATGCAATTTATATTAGGTGGATTATTAAATAAAAAATAAGAGTTGAGCTTTTTATTATTTCATGGAAACAAATGGAAGTGTCAATTGAACCATTTTATTTGGAGAGTTTTTGTTTTGCAATTTTCATAATTTCAACATGGTTGTTGTTTGGAAGAAAAATCATAATTAAATTTGAAAAGGGGTTTGGTTATTGGATGCATTTTTATAGAAACAACACAACAGTTTTGAAATCACACTTTAATGGAAACAAGCAATTGTTTTATTCTGAAACATCATTTTAGAAATTGTAACATCACAAGTATGAAACAAAGGTTTGAAATTTGAGTTGAAATTCAAATAGAAAACAAAGGAAAACAGTTGGAAAACAAATGGAAACAAGCAAAACAATTGCAATCAACATGATGCCATGATGCAAAACATAAAATAACAGAGAGCAAACATTCTAATGGCTATTTTCATACTTGGGATGTTACACAAATCAAGGAGGAAATGGATACCCGAACCCAGCAGGACTTCTCGGGAATTGGGATGATACAAAAAGTCTGCCCCTCCCGCAGAGCCCAGAAAACAAACACACGGCAAGTTGTCATGGTGGTACAAGCTCCACCATCCACACCCGAATACTTGAAGATGGCAGATCAGTCGATCACTTTCTCCAAAGATGACATCCACCTCGAGTATATCGACCAGGACACGCCGCGCTCGTCATCCAAGCGCAAATAGGAAATTACGAACTTGCGCGGGTGTTCATGGACGGTGGCAGCGGGATAAACATCATTTACGCGGAGACACTCTGTAAGATGAACAAGAACTTGGATGGATTAGTAGAGTCAGAAACATCCTTCCACGGGATAGTACCAGGCAAAGCAGTCCGACCACTCGGAACAATCAACTTGGAGGTGGTGTTCGGAAACCCAAGAAACTACAGACGAGAATTCCTCGACTTCGATGTAGTCGACTGGCCCTCACAGTACCACACCATTCTCGGCCGAACATCATTCGCGAGATTCATGGCAGTACCTCACTACGCCTACCTGAAGCTCAAACTTCATGGGGAATATGGCACCATCACCATAGATGGCGACGTCCCAAAATCTGGCAAGTGCGACATCAATTTCAACAAGATCGCGAAATCTTTCGGGATGCAGGAAGAGCTGGAAGAATTGGCAAAGACCACGGACCACTCTGTGATGCCTCTCACCAAAAAGAATGCTCCAGAACTCGAGTTCAGTGCAAACATCGACACTTAAAAGCATCAAGTGCATCCGACAGAGACCACGAAGACGGCGATGGTTTCCACCACCCTCTCACCCGCATAGGAAGGCGCGCTCGTCGAACTCCTCCGTGAGTACTGGGAAATCTTCGCCTGTCAGCCTTCAGATATGCCAGGGATACCCAGGGATTTGCCGATCACTCACTCGAAGTTTTCAAAGACGCCAAACTTATCAAACAAACTACCCGACGGTTCTCCGAGCCAAAGCAGAAAGCACTTGGAGAAGAGGTGAATAGACTACTCGCCGCAAAATTCATCAGAGAGATAAAAATACCGACCTGGTTAGCAAACCCGGTGCTAGCCCCGAAGAAAAACACTGACATCCTTCGCGTGTGCATCGACTACACGTCGTTGAACAAACACCGCCCCAAGGATAACTTCCCCTTGCCACGGATCGACCAGATCGTGGACTCCACCGCAGGCTGCCAGCGCCTCTCCTTCCTAGACGCCTACTCGGGCTACAATTAGATCAGCATGAAGAAGGAGGATGAAGAGAAGACAACGTTGATCACACCTCACGATGTCTCATGCTACACGAAAATGCCCTCTGGGCTAAAAAACGCAGGCGCAACATATCAACGTTGCATGCAAAAATGCCTCGCCAAGCTCATTGGCAAGAACGTACAAGTGTACGTTGACGACATCGTCATCAAGACTCGAGTGGAGGATACACTCCTCGAGTACATCAGGGAGACATTCGACGCTCTCAACGCGTACAGAATTAAACTCAACCCGACAAAATGCGTATTTGGCGTCCCTGCAGGACAACTTCTCGGGTATTTGGTATCCGCCAGAGGAATCAAAGCTAACCCGGAGAAAGTTCAAGCGATCTTGACAATGAACGAGCCAACCAATCTTTGCGGCGTGCAACAGCTCGCAGGGCGATTAGCTGCCCTGAGCAGATTCATCGCAAGATTAGGCGAGCAAGCATTGCCCTTCTACAAGTTGTTGAAAAAGACAGATAAGTTCGAGTGGACACCCGAAGCCAAAAAGGCGTTCCTTGATCTGAAGCAAGTACCGCAGAGCAAGCGCGTCTTGGCAACGCCACTAGAGAAGGAACCCTTATACCTCTACCTAGCCGCAACAAACCAATTTGTCAGCACGGTAATCGTAGTCGAGCGGCCAGAGGAGGGAAAGGAATACGGAGTCCAGAGGCCAATATATTACATCAGCGAGGTGCTTTCGCCGTGCAAACAGCGATACCCTCATGTAACATCCCAGTGTTTGGGAAGTTATAAGGATCTAAATTTAATATGTGCATTTGCAAAGCATGCATCTAAAGATACGGGAAATTTTGGCGCGAAAGTTTAAACGAATCAAAGTGACCAAAGTTTCACTTGACATGATGAAATAGGTCTAGTTCATCTGGTCAGGAGTACATTTGGAGTGATCTTTATAACAATTATGTTAAGAAACCAAATCATCTGGTTACACCAACCATAGTTGGTTATGACCAACACTAACTCTCAACAAGTCTAACCTCAAGTCCATAAGTGACTTGGGATAATTCACTAGGCATCTAGAACTCAAAGAGGGGTGAGTATCCAAATCAAATATCTGATGATCATACTTCCACCACTAAGTAATACACAATTGAACCATCTCATCAACATAGGAGTTATGTCCTCTCAAACCATAACTCTTAAGTTATAAACCAGCCACACAACATCTCTATAAACCATCTCACAATTATCAGGTGAACCATCAAAAATAAATAACAAAGTTTCAACAGAACACAAGTGATATAAACAAGTGTGAACCCAAGTTCCACAAGTGGGAAATAACTTAATTATCATTAATAATATATTTATCGAATATGTACATATCTCCTCGATCATAAAAGAAGTATCTAAAGGAAGTAATAAATCTTCTTAAACTACTTCTAAACCTTGATCATCACACATGATATTCCCAAATCTCTATATCTGCATTATGAATGACAAAGTAATAAAGTGATGAATATAAAGTAGATCATGACACCTGGGAGAACAAATAACAACTATGACATAAGTCATCAAACCTCAATAACTTCCACATGCTCATTGCTTTAAACATCTTATATAAGTGACATATGAAACATTAACACATCAATGAACCATTAGATCAATTTACTATCAAGTCATCATTTCACAAACACTCCACACTTCTATCCAAATCATCATGCCACAACTAAAGCATCTCTAGATACAACTAAGGATAACAACAAGTATAACCTCTATTAGAGGAATTGAATGGAAAGCTAAGTAAAACTAATGATGTATGAGACAATTACATATTTTTTGGGAAATAAGATAAGAAGTATATGGAAGGATAATAAAATCATGAACTAACTCTTAAATCAAGATCTTTCTACTTTGTCCAGATTATCTTGTTTTCACAATCTTCTCTGAATCATCCTGCAAGAGAAGCAACCCACAAGAAAGGAGGAACTATCACCAGAAGATCTACAGAAGGATTCTTTAGGTTGTCTTAGAAGTGCTAACTCAATCTATCCTAGAGAATTTGGAAAATCATACACAAAGATCAATCCTTATTAAACTATCTAGAAAGAATGTGGTATTCTAATGTTGGTGTTATATAGAAGTAGTTCGGTAACAAGTTTGCAACCTTGTTAACAAATCACTTTTGTAGGCTCTAACAATTGAGTGTCATATACAAATAAACATAAGGTTTGATAACCTTGTATCTATCAACCATTTGTATATGAAAAGTAATTTGAGGGCAAGCCTTGCAAACTTGTCAACAAATTCTTCTTATATGCATAGGGAAAATTGATGTTATAAAATACACCAATAAACAGAAGGTTGAATAACCTAGTACATCTCAGTCTCTTGTATATAAAAAGTAAATTTGGGGACAAGCCTTGCAAACTTGTCAACAGATTCTTCTTATATGCTTAAGGCTAACTGATGTTATAAACTACACCTACACTCCTTTTATCATCAACCAATAGAAAGAATAACCCTAAGGAAACAAGAAACCACAATATAATTATCTAAGTAAAATCTTTGCTCGGAATAACTGTTTGTTTTCACCACAAGGGTGAGATAATTGAAGTTGGAATCCCAGAGATGATATTCCTTGCAAGTGACAAAGGCAGTACCAGAAGACTAGTGGCAACTAGAGAGAAGAACATCAAGCAACAGAAGACCACAAGGAGCAACACTGCCTCAGTAAGGGATCATAAGAATTTATCCAGTGAAACACTAGGTTTTATTGGAGAACCAATAACCTATATCAAGCTCATCACAGATGAGGAACTCATAATAATATCTTTAATAGAAACAATTATCAAGTATGAAATAATAACCAACCATTTCATCCACATGTCTTGATATGTGGAGTTTAATGGTAACAAGCTTAATATCTTGTTTTTCATATCCTTCTCATCCATAAAACAAATGGTTAATAACAAGAATTAAACCATACACCCAGATGTAAATGATTACATGTTCTAAATAAAATATAGGATGAAATCCCTATTGGAACCTATGTGGAAAACAAGAAAATAAGATCCCAAAACCATACATGTTTTCCACTTGATCCAGTGTTAAAAAAAATAGCAAACATAGAATATACATACCTCAGTGAAATATCAACCAAACTTTCTAAGAGTTTCAAATATGAACATAACAAAGTCACACAAAGGAAAGCAAGTCCATTTGATATCCAACAACATTTGGTATGTCATGGAATAACATTTCCTATTTGTTGATTTTGCTACTATGCATAAAAAATAAATCAAACACTATAAAGTAGTTTTACCAATTGTTTCCTAAATAACTTATACCTAAAAATTATCAATGGAAAACATACCATGATACCCATAACATGTTAGTGGTGCTGTTTTCATGACATAATGTACACCAAGTATATTTTATTTCATACGACATTTAAATAGAGAGAAAATAACAAATATCACTTAAAATTGAGCACCTAAGAGAAAATACAAGTATTCTTCAAATCCACCAAAACAAAACATGGTGGGGTGTAAAATTTGAGAAGGAATTCAAATATGAATTTTAATAATTTTTATCTTTACAAGAAAGCCCTGAAAACAGTGTTTCTTTCTCAGTTTTAAAGACAGAAGGACCTAGTTGTTAAAAGTAGAAACTATAGGGGGTTATAGAAATTTGGCATTTCTTTTTCCTCTTCTTCTTCCTCTGCCAGAAGGCAGAGGAGAAGGGACGCCGTGGCGCAGCCACTGCCACCTCCTGCTTGCCTGCTTCCTCTCGCGGATAAGAAGGCCGAGGTCGCCGTGCCGTCTGCATCTCTCTCACTCTACCTCGCCTGCTCTCTCTCTCTGTACCTCACTACTCTGAACGAAACCAAACCCTAACCCTAGGTCCGGCCATCTTCCGTCGTTGTCGATTCCGGCAGTCCCGGGAGGAGCCGAGACCACCTATGAGTTCCTTGTGGTCCGCTTAGTCGACTCGAGCTCGCTCTAGGGCGGAGATGACCCCGGTACCACGAATTGGACTTCCTTCCTCAAGTCCGGCCGTCGGACGTCGCGGTCGATTCCGGCCAAATAAGCCACCTCCTCGCTTCCCCGTCTCGACCACAAGCATCACGGTGAGCATAGGAACCTCCGGCTATTTTTCTTTCGATTTGTGAGGCCCGGAATCAAGTTGACACCATGCACCCGCCGCCGGCCGCCGTGCAATTGCACGCCGGCGAGTCACCGGCGACCATATGGTCGAAAATCCGCCACCATCAACTTCATCTCGTCCTCCTATGTCACCTCGTGGGAGCCGATTGCTCCAATTCGTGCTTAATCGCCGAATTGCAAAGCCACAGTAGAAATCCTCTTCCTTGATGACACAGCGATGACATCATCATCACGTCATCCCAATTTTTTCTTTTTTTTTGATTAAAAATTAAATATGACAAATGGACCCCACGTGTCATTTTAAAATCAGAAAATAAATAAAATTTGCTAAATCAATAACTTTTAATATGTTAATCAGAAAAATATGGAAAATATATCAAAATGTTTAGAAAAATACAATCTAAATGTTTATCAACTATTCAAAAATATTTAATAAAGTTTTAAAATTAATATTTTCTTTAATTAAATTAAATCATTTAAAATAGAGTAAAATAATAAATAATTCATAAAATCAGAAAAATACAAGTTATATACCAAAATGCTTAAAATGACAAATGCAACTCATCTATGATGTTTGCAAAGCCATTTGACCAAGATTTCATGACTGCAATATTTGCCTAGTCATTTAATTCATTTAAAATTAATAAATTAATCATTTATTCAAATATTTTCAAAAGGCATTGAATGATATATCAAATTAAAGAGAAAAGCATTACCAATTCAAATATGTCAAACATAAAACATTTTGTTTAACTTATAAACTTGTTTCTATTGGTATAATGGAATTCTATAATGTTCTATTATAACAGAAATAACTGCCACACTATTATTTCCTTTACTAATAAAACCCTCAGGTTTCCACACCTCCTAAAACCTATCATCACAAGTCATTAGTAAGTATTGTGATGATAGAGTTAGCTGTACTAGTTTATCGTTTTCAATAAAACTCCTTGGCACTAGCTCTACATTTTTAAATATAAAATGAAATGTGACTGTTATCTTTCCAACAGTTGTTTTCCATGTGTTCTTGTTTTGTTATCCAACCAAGTAATCAACACTTCTACTTAAACATAATAAAAATTGTTTGTTAAGTAAAAATGAAACACATGTAAGTCTAAAAGAACTAATAACCACATCACCACAAGTAATTAACCATTCACCGAAAACCTGTGTGATTACGATACCGTATCAAACGTGGCTTACACTTGTAAGCTAGGGTGTTTTCCAGGGTATTTCATGATGCATCTCATTACTATGCATGTACCATCTTGCCAATGTTTTCTGTAGTCCTTACCGGGACTACTTTGCTATCTTTCAGATGTTTGCATTTCTCTACGCGACCCTCGAACCCCGAAGACCTGGATTATTATTGTTGTTATTTCAATCTCAGGCAAGTTCATCACTTGCTCATATCCTTTGCAGTACCTCATAACAAACTATTTGCAAAAACCCTATCGTATCATCACCTATTCTCAAAAGAATGCATGATCCTATTTTTTATAATAATATGACTAATTGAATGACTACCCGAGTGGTAGTGTTCTGTTTGGAGGGCGGATGGAACCATGGTAAGATGAATAGGTCAAAGGAAGGTTCCATCTGCATGGGAACGTATTACCTAGGAATTAACAACAACTGCCGTCAGGATTCTTGCGCCGTAAATTCGCGTTGACCATGGATCTTCTATGGGGGGAGTAAGTCAGCCGTGATACTTTTCTCGTTCGCATGTCAACGGGCTGCCAGAGACGTACGCTGTACTCTCGCGTAGGTAGTGCGGGACTACATGCACATGGGTGGGATCCCTTAATTCCCACGGACTCTGCGGGTCTATGATGGTCTGCCAGGGGCGCGTAGATATCCATCGTGAGGGGTGGAATCAGGCGTTCAACCTGCTGGCAGAAATGCGTGGGCATGCGTTGTGCGGAGAAGCACGGTTTGACTTGGACCAACAACCGGGCCCCACACCTGAGTGGGAGTGGACAGGATCTCGAGCCTGGTTGTGCAACATGGTCTTGGTCGTCCATGGGTAATGTAACACACCTCTCCAGAGTGTAAAAGGATGTGGCATGTTACCCCTTGTTCCGGGAAGGAGCTGCGAACGCCGCAGGAAAGGCAACTCCATGAAAGTTCTAATCCTGTGAAGAATGGCGGGCATAGTTTTCAGAATTAAAAGCAACCTCTTGAAGAAAGTTTTACAAAACCTTGCATTAGCTTATGACTCTTTCAAGTCTAAAGCTGTAGTTAGTGCATCAACCACCCACTATATATCATGAACTTGCTGAGTAACGCTCGTTACTCATTCTATCCCGTTTGACCCCCTGCTTAGGGTTGAAGCCCTATTGAAGTCGTCATCGAGAAGCCATCGCTGCCTAAAGGAGCTACGTGGAATGAGCTACTACTTAGTCGATAAAATATCATCATCAACAACACTGGTGGAGGACAGGATGTCAAGGTGTAGGTAGAAACCATTCTTGGACTTAGCATTACTAGCCATAGATTAGGGCTGACATCAGCCGTAGTGGATTAGTTCTGAGCTAGAGTTCTTCTCCAGCTTGGAGCTTCGAATTGCTTCTCCTGGTGTTTCGTTTGCTGGAGATCTTCTTTGATTCATCAAAGAGATTCTCAAGATTTTGTAATGAAGTTTGTATCCTATAGCTTTGCTTGGACCCGCTGTGTTTCTATTGTACCACTCTGAGAGATGTAATATTCACGGATAAGTCCTTCTGTGAGTACTATGTCACCGACTTGCGCACTACACATGCAGTGGTGTGCTGGGTCACCAGAGATGGTATCAGAGCGAAGCGACCTTAGGTTTAAAACCTTTTAGGAGATCTGTAGGTTGGTAAAGATTATAGGAAGCCATCTTATCTAAACCATACTTCCTACAACTATGATGATCATTCACTTGAGAATGAAATAATCATACTTGTATAGAATTATTTTTACTCAACCTGAGTAAATCTACTTATCTATTATCTTTATACCTAGGTATGAATAGTTAGAAGTCTAGTGTGTATCAGTGTTATAGGGAAAAAGAGTGTTCTAACATAGTCAGAGATGGTTAAGTCACATATATGATTACCCCATTCTATGAATGATTAGGATGGAGTAGACCCTGGTCTAGAGTGAGTGTAGTAGGCATCCATAAGGGATGTATGAAAATCAACAAGAGACATTTAGTTTTGGTAATTATGGGGTATATACTATATCCTTAGTTATCAAGTCTAGAGGTGAATCATTATAGTATAGAATAGAAATTAGGAGAAGGCATAAGCATTGATGGAAGCTACATTACTACTCCTACGATGTGATCAACACCATGAAGGATCAACCGATACCATGAGAAGCTTATCATAATCACTATGAAGTACTTCAGTTGACATAGTACTTAGTCCTATATGGAACTAAGTTAGACAACAACTACTATATGATCATTTTGTCTTGGTTTATTCCTTTGCAGTAAGGCATGCAATTGGAATAATTACCTGGGCAAGGAGTGGTTGTGTAGAATAGGATTACAAGATAATATATACCTACTTGTAGTGTATAGCATTTAAGAGCCTTGGTACTTGAGATGTTTTACTCTAAGTACTTTTATTTCACGGGCTTTTGATGCATGAGTGTTATATAAATGCATTTGGGATTTATTGGATCTTATTTGGATCTTTGATTGACTAGATCTGTACATGAAAATTGAACTTGATGTGCATCTGCATGTGCAAACATTGAGTTATATCTTGATGTTACTGGTCTAGAGGGAATAGGATTAGGATGAGAGCGGTCTGAAATATCAGCTGATTGAAGCAACCACCAAAGCTCTGGAAGACTAGGAAGTCAAGAAGGCAGAAGTCAATAAATCACCGATGGGAATGGACCACATTCACATATTGTTTGGAGTTGGTGACATACTTCATCAACACATGGAGATATACAACAAGTGATGCGAAGGAAATCACATGAGTAGTTATATCCTAGAAGGAAATAGGTAGAAGTTCGTTAAGTTAACTTATAGAGTCACCCTTTAGAAGTCAAAACCCCATGATATAGAAGGACCATAGGAAGTAACCAGTGGAATAGGTTATAATCACCTATAGGGAAGAGTTAAAACTCGAGGAAACTCGAAGATATTTCTACTAATTAGAAGAGTCTAAGTTAATATACACTACATCGTACAAGTTTCTTTAAGCAGTATTCCTCTTGAGACCATTAGATTGAACCAAATGGAGTCCTAAACATAGACAATACCTGTTGTACCGGAAGAATCTTATTGGTTATTCATCACCTGGTGAATGAACCAATTGTTTTTCAGAAAGTTGTGAGAGGTAGGAAACCATACCTATTCATCGGAGAATGAAACTGGGTATCCACTATATGGTGGAAATACCACGTGTTCCTCGTAAGATTATTAGGAAGGCCTAGTAACAAGATAGAGTTGTCCTAACAACTGGAATACTATTAGATTATCATACAAGACAGTGGAAGGTGAACAATCAAGACAAGAGGCTACACATGTCAAGGTCAACACAAGAAACAACTGTGAAGATTCAATAGACGACAGAACTTCTCTTTACCTATCTTTACGTGAGAGAGGTTGAACTTCGGGACGAAGTTCTTGTTAAGGGGGAGATACTGTAACATCCCAGTGTTTGGGAAGTTATAAGGATCTAAATTTAATATGTGCATTTGCAAAGCATGCATCTAAAAATACGGGAAATTTTGGCGCGAAAGTTTAAACGAATCAAAGTGACCAAAGTTTCACTTGACATGATGAAATAGGTCTAGTTCATCTGGTCAGGAGTACATTTGGAGTGATCTTTATAACAAGTATCTTAAGAAACCAAATCATCTGGTTACACCAACCATAGTTGGTTATGACCAAAACTAACTCTCAACAAGTCTAACCTCAAGTCCATAAGTGACTTGGGATAATTCACTAGGCATCTAGAACTCAAAGAGGGGTGAGTATCCAAATCAAATATCTGATGATCATACTTCCACCACTAAGTAATACACAATTGAACCATCTCATCAACAGAGGAGTTATGTCCTCTCAAACCATAACTCTTAAGTTATAAACCAGCCACACAACATCTCTATAAACCATCTCACAATTATCAGGTGAACCATCAAAAATAAATAACAAAGTTTCAACAGAACACAAGTGATATAAACAAGTATTAACCCAAGTTCCACAAGTGGGAAGTAACTTAATTATCATTAATAATATATTTATCGAATATGTACATATCTCCTCGATCATAAAAGAAGTATCTAAAGGAAGTAATAAATCTTCTTAAACTACTTCTAAACCTTGATCATCACACATGATATTCCCAAATCTCTATATCTGCATTATGAATGACAAAGTAATAAAGTGATGAATACAAAGTAGATCATGACACCTGGGAGAACAAATAACAACTATGACATAAGTCATCAAACCTCAATAACTTCCACATGCTCATTGCTTTAAACATCTTATATAAGTGACATATGAAACATTAACACATCAATGAACCATTAGATCAATTTACTATCAAGTCATCATTTCACAAACACTCCACACTTCTATCCAAATCATCATGCCACAACTAAAGCATCTCTAGATACAACTAAGGATAACAACAAGTATAACCTCTATTAGAGGAATTGAATGGAAAGCTAAGTAAAACTAATGATGTATGAGACAATTACATATTTTTTTGGGAAATAAGATAAGAAGTATATGGAAGGATAATAAAATCATGAACTAACTCTTAAATCAAGATCTTTCTACTTTGTCCAGATTATCTTGTTTTCACAATCTTCTCTGAATCATCCTGCAAGAGAAGCAACCCACAAGAAAGGAGGAACTATCACCAGAAGATCTACAGAAGGATTCTTTAGTTTGTCTTAGAAGTGCTAACTCAATCTATCCTAGAGAATTTGGAAAATCATACACAAAGATCAATCCTTATTAAACTATCTAGAAAGAATGTGGTATTCTAATGTTGGTGTTATATAGAAGTAGTTCGGTAACAAGTTTGCAACCTTGTTAACAAATCACTTTTGTAGGCTCTAACAATTGAGTGTCATATACAAATAAACATAAGGTTTGATAACCTTGTATCTATCAACCATTTGTATATGAAAAGTAATTTGAGGGCAAGCCTTGCAAACTTGTCAACAAATTCTTCTTATATGCATAGGGAAAATTGATGTTATAAAATACACCAATAAACAGAAGGTTGAATAACCTAGTACATCTCAGTCTCTTGTATATAAAAAGTAAATTTGGGGACAAGCCTTGCAAACTTGTCAACAGATTCTTCTTATATGCTTAAGGCTAACTGATGTTATAAACTACACCTGCGCTCCTTTTATCATCAACCAATAGAAAGAATAACCCTAAGGAAACAAGAAACCACAATATAATTATCTAAGTAAAATCTTTGCTGGGAATAACTGTTTGTTTTCACCACAAGGGTGAGAGAATTGAAGTTGGAATCCCAGAGATGATATTCCTTGCAAGTGACAAAGGCAGTACCAGAAGACTAGTGGCAACTAGAGAGAAGAGCATCAAGCAACAGAAGACCACAAGGAGCAACACTGCCTCAGTAAGGGATCATAAGAATTTATCCAGTGAATCACTAGGTTTTATTGGAGAACCAATAACCTATATCAAGCTCATCACAGATGAGGAACTCATAATAATATCTTTAATAGAAACAATTATCAAGTATGAAATAATAACCAACCATTTCATCCACATGTCTTGATATGTGGAGTTTAATGGTAACAAGCTTAATATCTTGTTTTTCATATCCTTCTCATCCATAAAAAAAATGGTTAATAACAAGAATTAAACCATACACCCACATATAAATGATTACATGTTCTAAATAAAATATAGGATGAAATCCCTATTGGAACCTATGTGGAAAACAAGAAAATAAGATCCCAAAACCATACATGTTTTCCACTTGATCCAGTGTTAGAAAAATAGCAAACATAGAATATACATACCTCAGTGAAATATCAACCAAACTTTCTAAGAGTTTCAAATATGAACATAACAAAGTCACACAAAGGAAAGCAAGTCCATTTGATATCCAACAACATTTGGTATGTCATGGAATAACATTTCCTATTTGTTGATTTTGCTACTATGCATAAAAAATAAATCAAACACTATAAAGTAGTTTTACCAATTGTTTCCTAAATAACTTATACCTAAAAATTATCAATGGAAAACATACCATGATACCCATAACATGTTAGTGGTGCTGTTTTCATGACATAATGTACACCAAGTATATTTTATTTCATACGACATTTAAATAGAGAGAAAATAACAAATATCACTTAAAATTGAGCACCTAAGAGAAAATACAAGTATTCTTCAAATCCACCAAAACAAAACATGGTGGGGTGTAAAATTTGAGAAGGAATTCAAATATGAATTTTAATAATTTTTATCTTTACAAGAAAGCCCTGAAAACAGTGTTTCTTTCTCAGTTTTAAAGACAGAAGGACCTAGTTGTTAAAAGTAGAAACTATAGGGGGTTATAGAAATTTGGCATTTCTTTTTCCTCTTCTTCTTCCTCTGCCAGAAGGCAGAGGAGAAGGGACGCCGTGGCGCAGCCACTGCCACCTCCTGCTTGCCTGCTTCCTCTCGCGGATAAGAAGGTCGAGGTCGCCGTGCCGTCTGCATCTCTCTCACTCTACCTCGCCTGCTCTCTCTCTCTGTACCTCACTACTCGTAACGAAACCAAACCCTAACCCTAGGTCCGGCCATCTTCCGTCGTTGTCGATTCCGGCAGTCCCGGGAGGAGCCGAGACCACCTATGAGTTCCTTGTGGTCCGCTTAGTCGACTCGAGCTCGCTCTAGGGCGGAGATGACCCCGGTACCACGAATTGGACTTCCTTCCTCAAGTCCGGCCGCCGAACGTCGCGGTCGATTCCGGCCAAATAAGCCACCTCCTCGCTTCCCCGTCTCGACCACAAGCATCACGGTGAGCATAGGAACCTCCGGCTATTTTTCTTTCGATTTGTGAGGCCCGGAATCAAGTTGACACCATGCACCCGCCGCCGGCCGCCGTGCAATTGCACGCCGGCGAGTCACCGGCGACCATATGGTCGAAAAACCGCCACCATCAACTTCATCTCGTCCTCCTATGTCACCTCGTGGGAGCCGATTGCTCCAATTCGTGCTTAATCGCCGAATTGCAAAGCCACAGTAGAAATCCTCTTCCTTGATGACACAGCAATGACATCATCATCACGTCATCCCAATTTTTTCTTTATTTTTGATTAAAAATTAAATATGACAAATGGACCCCACGTGTCATTTTAAAATCAGAAAATAAATAAAATTTGCTAAATCAATAACTTTTAATATGTTAATCAGAAAAATATGGAAAATATATCAAAATGTTTAGAAAAATACAATCTAAATGTTTATCAATTTTTCAAAAATATTTAATAAAGTTTTAAAATAATATTTTCTTTAATTAAATTAAATCATTTAAAATAGAGTAAAATAATAAATAATTCATAAAATCAGAAAAATACAAGTTATATACCAAAATGCTTAAAATGACAAATGCAACTCATCTATGATGTTTGCAAAGCCATTTGACCAAGATTTCATGACTGCAATATTTGCCTAGTCATTTAATTCATTTAAAATTAATAAATTAATCATTTATTCAAATATTTTCAAAAGGCATTGAATGATATATCAAATTAAAGAGAAAAGCATTACCAATTAAAATATGTCAAACATAAAACATTTTGTTTAACTTATAAACTTGTTTCTATTGGTATAATGGAATTCTATAATGTTCTATTATAACAGAAATAACTGCCACACTATTATTTCCTTTACTAATAAAACCCTCAGGTTTCCACACCTCCTAAAACCTATCATCACAAGTCATTAGAAAGTATTGTGATGATAGAGTTAGCTGTACTAGTTTATCGTTTTCAATAAAACTCCTTGGCACTAGCTCTACATTTTTAAATATAAAATGAAATGTGACTGTTATCTTTCCAACAGTTGTTTTCCATGTGTTCTTGTTTTGTTATCCAACCAAGTAATCAACACTTCTACTTAAACATAATAAAAATTGTTTGTTAAGTAAAAATGAAACACATGTAAGTCTAAAAGAACTAATAACCACATCACCACAAGTAATTAACCATTCACCGAAAACCTGTGTGATTACGATACCGTATCAAACGTGGCTTACACTTGTAAGCTAGGGTGTTTTCCAGGGTATTTCACGATGCATCTCATTACTATGCATGTACCATCTTGCCAATGTTTTCTGTAGTCCTTATCGGGACTACTTTGCTATCTTTCAGATGTTTGGATTTCTCTACGCGACCCTCGAACCCCGAAGACTTGGATTATTATTGTTGTTATTTCAATCTCAGGCAAGTTCATCACTTGCTCATATCCTTTGCAGTACCTCATAACAAACTATTTGCAAAAACCCTATCGTATCATCACCTATTCTCAAAAGAATGCATGATCCTATTTTTTATAATAATATGACTAATTGAATGACTACCCGAGTGGTAGTGTTCTGTTTGGAGGGCGGATGGAACCATGGTAAGATGAATAGGTCAAAGGAATGTTCCATCTGCATGGGAACGTATTACCTAGGAATTAACAACAACTGCCGTCAGGATTCTTGCGCCGTAAATTCGCGTTGACCATGGATCTTCTATGGGGGGAGTAAGTCAGCCGTGATACTTTTCTCGTTCGCATGTCAACGGGCTGCCAGAGACGTACGCTGTACTCTCGCGTAGGTAGTGCGGGACTACATGCACATGGGTGGGATCCCTTAATTCCCACGGACTCTGCGGGTCTATGATGGTCTGCCAGGGGCGCGTAGATATCCATCGTGAGGGGTGGAATCAGGCGTTCAACCTGCTGGCAGAAATGGGTGGGCATGCGTTGTGCGGAGAAGCACGGTTTGACTTGGACCAACAACCGGGCCCCACACCTGAGTGGGAGTGGACAGGATCTCGAGCCTGGTTGTGCAACATGGTCTTGGTCGTCCATGGGTAATGTAACGCACCTCTGCAGAGTGTAAAAGGATGTGGCATGTTACCCCTTGTTCGGGGAAGGAGCTGCGAACGCCGCAGGAAAGGCAACTCCATGAAAGTTCTAATCCTGTGAAGAATGGCGGGCATAGTTTTCAGAATTAAAAGCAACCTCTTGAAGAAAGTTTTACAAAACCTTGCATTAGCTTATGACTCTTTCAAGTCTAAAGCTGTAGTTAGTGCATCAACCACCCACTATATATCATGAACTTGCTGAGTAACGCTCGTTATTCATTCTATCCCGTTTGACCCCCTGCTTAGGGTTGAAGCCCTATTGAAGTCGTCATCGAGAAGCCATCGCTGCCTAAAGGAGCTACGTGGAATGAGCTACTACTTAGTCGATAAAATATCATCATCAACAACACTGGTGGAGGACAGGATGTCAAGGTGTAGGTAGAAACCATTCTTGGACTTAGCATTACTAGCCATAGATTAGGGCTGACATCAGCCGTAGTGGATTAGTTCTGAGCTAGAGTTCTTCTCCAGCTTGGAGCTTCGAATTGCTTCTCCTGGTGTTTCGTTTGCTGGAGATCTTCTTTGATTCATCAAAGAGATTCTCAAGATTTTGTAATGAAGTTTGTATCCTATAGCTTTGCTTGGACCCGCTGTGTTTCTGTTGTACCACTCTGAGAGATGTAATATTCACGGATAAGTCCTTCTGTGAGTACTATGTCACCGACTTGCGCACTACACATGCAGTGGTGTGCTGGGTCACCAGACCTCACTACCAGAAACTTGCGTATGACGTGGTGCTCACAGCTCAAAAACTCAAGCACTACTTCCAGGAACATACCGTCACGGTGCTAAATGACGCATCACTCGGTACTATCATGAACAATCCCATGGCATCCGGAAGAACTGCAAAGTGGAGCATCGAGCTAGGCGCCTGTGACATAATATACGCAGGACGCAACTCTATGAAGTCTCAGGTAGTCGTGGAATTCTTAAGCGAGTGGACAGCGCTACAAACACCAGGACCGCCATAATACACGAGCAACTGGATCATGTACTTCGACGGGTCGAAAAGAAACAAAGGAGCTGGAGCCGGGGTCGTCCTCATATCTCCCAGAGGAGATAAGATGCAGTACGTCCTAAGGTTGGACTTTCCACCCGATGATCCAGCATCCAACAACGGTGTAGAATATGAAGCCCTCCTTCACAGCATGAAAATGGTGATTGCCTGCGGAGCTACCCGACTAATGATATATGGAGACTCAAACCTCATCGTGCTGCAGACGATGAAAAAGTGCGATGCTATCGCGGATAACATGATCGCATATCGTGACATGTATAATCTGCTCGAAGGAAGTTTCAAAGGGTGCGAACTAAAGCACATTGCGCGATCGAGCAATGAAGAATCAGATAAGCTGGCAAACATGGGGTCCACAAACACACCCATACCGCGAGGAATCTACTTCGAAAGAATGATCAATTGTTCAGTCAAGGTCAAAAAGGCAGCAGGAACACCCGTAGCGGTGGAGACAGAAGCCAGCCCGCAAATTGCTATTATCGAGGTCACCCACAACATCTCAAGACAAGTTTTTCTGGTCGAGATAGTCTGGACGCAGAAATACCTCGACTACTTGTCCAATAAACAGCTCCCAGCGGACATTTGCGAAGCCCGACAGATAGTACGACGCAGCAAATCCTTTCGGGTGCTTAACGGAGAGCTATACAAACAAAGCATATCAGGAATATTGCAGAGATGCATAGCACCCGAAGACGGCAAGGAACTGGACATACACCAAGGAGATTGTGGACACCACGCCAGTTGGAAAACAATAGTAGGCAAGGCTTTCAGGGCAGGATTCTACTGGCTCACGGCAGCCAGAGACGCAAAAGACCTCGTCGACAAATGCAATGCTTGCCAGAGGTTCGCGCCCAAGCCACATGCCCCTGCCAGAGAACTCCACATGATCCCCATCGCCTGACCCTTTGCTCAATGGGGGTTAGACATGGTAGGACCCCTGCGCAAAACAACGCCTGGAGGATACACCCACCTGCTTGTGGCAGTCGACAAATTCACAAAGTGGATAGAGGCTATGCCAGTCACCTCCGCACATGCTGAGTGCGCCGTAAGATTCCTCAATTCCATCGTGTGCAGATTTGGCATACCACACAATATCATCACAGATAACGGGAGCAACTTCACGGCCAAGGAAACACAGGACTTCTATGAGGAGAAAGGAATCACCCTCAGTTTCGCCTCGGTGGCCCACCCTCAAACGAACGGCTAAGTCGAACGATTCAACGGATTAGTTTGCGATGGCCTGAAGAAACGGCTACTCGGTCGACTGCACCCGGCGGCAGGGCACTGGGCCGAAGAACTACCATCAGTACTGTGGAGCCTACGCACAACTCTAAATCGGTCAACAAACTACACACCATTTTTTATGGTATACGGAGATGAAGCTGTCCTACCCGAAGATGTCAAATTCAGTGCTCCACGAGTCGTCGCATATAGCAAAGAAACCTCCAACAAGGCACTTGCAGAAGACGTCGACGCACTGGATGAGATACGAGACATTGCACTCGTAAGATCCGCGGTATACCAACAATCACTACGCAACTATCACAGTCGCTGTATACGCCACAGATCTTTCGTTGTAGGAGACTTAGTGTTGTGGATCAAACAAAAGGAAGGACACAAGCTCAGCCACCATGGGAAGGACCCTTCATAATACACGAAGTCATCCCAGGAGGCGCTTACCGATTGACGAACCCGAAGACTGGTGGCACCTACTCCAACCCGTGGAATGTTGCGCATCTCCGCAAATTCTACCCTTAGGATTGTTCTACTCGCAAAAAATAAGGCTGTACCAGCCACTCTGTAGCTCGATCAAATACATGGCTTCTCAGCCATATCAATAAACACATGGTTCCTCAACCATATCTATCGCATTTTTCATCTTACCTGCTAAAGACAACAGTTCTACACCCCAAACACACGGGGGCTACGCCTAAGTCCTAACTAGCATAAACAAATTTTTTCGAACAGTACAAACACAAGGTACAAACAAGGTCCACACCTTATAAACACCTTAAAACATATCGAGTGAACTATACAGGATCACAAGGCTTACGCCTTAAACACATTACAACAAAATACAGGATATTTACATCCTAGAATTACATCTGACGACGAGCAGTCGTTTCCGCCAGCATTTGATCAATCTCCTCGGAAGTCAGCCGAATAATCTCCTTCGCCGCAGGCGGAATGACCGCGTAATGAGGAGAAAAATCAACTAGAGAGTCAGGTAGCCGCGCCACCGAGCTAAAATTGATCTCAAGGTGCCACACCCGAACGAAGGTGAGAGCTACCTGAGATCCACAGATAAGTTGCTGATGAACGCACTCCCGAACCTCTCCTACTCGACGAAAAATCTTAGCAAACCGCTCAACCCTTCTGGAACGGTACCCAATGGATAAAACGTCCGATGCACAGAAGACAGAGCCTCGCGACATGACTCAACAAGTATCTTCTCCTAGCTCGCCCGATACTTCAAGGTGGCCAAAACAAAGCCTCGGCTGCGGTCAGACCAGAAATTGTTCGCATGCGGCTTTGAGCTACCCGCCTCATAGGCAATGTGGTTATCCACCCAGTGGGTTTCACAAGGCCCGTCGGGCTCAACAACTGCAAATTCAGCGAACAACTCAAAATAGAAAAGGAAGCAAGCAGCAAAGTACTCGGGGGCTTGCAAGCTTACAAAGCATGTCCTTCGCAACGGCGGCCAGCTCTTCCATCACAAACTGGTCACGCTCAACCGCAAGTTTCTGCTTCGACTTGGCAACATCAGCCACGCCCAGTAGAGCTTTCAGTTTGCGCTCGCCATCCACAACACGGTCACGGAGTGAGGCGAACGTACTAGCAGCAGCAACAAGGGAATTCACCTGCGCAGCAGACCCACTCGAAGACTCTGCGCTAGGATTCACTACCTGGAAAGAAACGAAGCAAGTTCAGAAAAATCACAAGACCCCACTCGAGAAACACACCACCCATTTCTCGGGTGCTCGGGGGCTACTCCCATCGAGAGCATACAACAGTAAGGCGCAACAATCAGACACTACAGATTTCAGGAAACACTTCGATTACGCAAATACGAGAATACATCCCAAGGTTCATTACATCGACAAGCAAAACAAATATAAACTATCCTAAGGGGCCACAGAAGTGGTCCCACTCGCTGAAGGCTGCCCCTTGCGACTAGCACGAGCAAGCACTTCAGAGAGCTTCTTCGCGAGGACTTCAGCACGGGCACCAAAGGGACAGAGCACTACCTTTTTTCCAAAGGCTTTGTAGGGGACGCTCGAATACACCTTCTCCAGGTCATCCGAGACTCCGTGCGCCAGGGCAAATTGGATAGCCATCTTGGCCCCACAGTCAGACTGAGTGAACGAGTACTCCTGGAGAAGATTTTCATTATCCAGGAACACCTTCAGGAGGCCGCCCAGTGTAGGCGGAATCGCCACGTCCACCAGTAAGCGCTCGTGGAACTGTGTCAACACTCGGGTGGCGTCACCGACGAGGGAGCAGATTCTACTCGCGTGTTCCTGGAGCTGAGCGCAGGAGTCCGTGAGGGCGTCCAGTCGTTGACTTCCAGGAAGCTCCAGTCCAACCCCAAGGGCATCTACAACAAAGAGAGCATAAGCTTCCAAGACAACAAAGTAAGGTCAAAACTACAACAGAAGAATGGCTAAACGTAGCTCACCCGCAAGCTTCTGGGCCAAGGGACGGACGAGGCCGACAAGATCACTGTCATGCTTGGAGCCCGCCTCCTCCAATTGCCTTAGCGCCCCTTTAGCCTCGAGAAAGTTCCCCTCAAGATCGGCCGAATGCTTGCGAGTGGACTCCAGCTCCTTTCGGGAGGATTCTAGCTCAACCTCAAGGGTTTTCACCCGAGCGACAGCTTCAGCCTTTTCAGTCTTCAGGCGGGTGAATTCATCTGTAGTACAAAGTATACGGTTGGAGCAACCTTCACAATCAAGAGAAACCGTAAAAGACAAGGTACGTGGAATAACTTAACTTTAAGAGAACGACCATCCTCGACGAGCCGATCGCGATCCACCCGAAGGGAAACGCCATCCACTTCAGCCGAAAAGCACCCGACGACCGATAGCAGCGAGGGAATCAAGGAGAGTCTGCAAAAGCCAAGACAAAACTTCAAATTAAGGACAAAATCTCTTGAGACTATACACGACTGTACACAGTCGAGTATAGCCTCGGGGGCTACTCCCATCCGGAGCACTGACGTGCACCCGATAGAATCAAGGAAAACGAAGGAGAAGAATTCAACTTGAGTCCGTGGCTAACTGCAAGCAATTAACCACGGCCTCGGGGGCTACTCCCATCGGGAGCACTGTCGTGCACCCGGTAGAAATTACGAACAAATGAAGCAAAGACGCGAGAAGAAAGGACAAACTTACTTGGCCTTGGGCATTAGATAGAGGATCTGCCGAGCTGCTCGAAACCTCCTTGTTCGCAGAAACTACACCCGCGAAACCAAGCATCCCGTACTCGGGAGTCACGGCTACCCTCACGGGACTTGGAGATCTTCGGGCGACTTCTGCGGCTAGAACTTCTCCCACCGCTACTTCTTTCCTCTTAACAGAGGAAATCGAGGAAGCGTACCAGCCAGGGCTGATGGTCGTGAGGCTGCTGTTGAAGTAAAAGTCAGACAAAGACCCAGAACAAGAAAAAAGATTCGCGACTAAAGAACAACGCACAAGAAAGACTTACTTATCCTCATCGTCATCGTCTAGAATGTCCATATTCCAGGCGGTGGGAACCTTCGGCCTGCGGCCTAGGGGAGGAAGCACATTGAGGGGAGGCACCTGAAGAGGCTCAGTCGCCTTGATGGACTCGTCACCCAAAGAACTGCCCTTGGAAGTGACTTCGTCTTCTTCGGGCTTACGGCGCTTGCGGCGCTGGAGCTGCTCGCTATCCGACTCCTCCTCGTCATCCATAAACTCGTGCTCAGAGCTCGAGCCAGCCTCAGCAACACTGCTATCGAGAGGAGCGTCTACGTTACTCGCCAGAAGATTTGATGCCTCTTCTGCAGTAACAGGCGGGTAGCACGTCACCACGTTCAAGCTCTATGAAGACACAAACAAGAAGAGAAGAAAAGATTCTCAATCGACAAAAATTTGGACTACAAGAAACAAAAGAAGAACAACAAACTCACCTCCGTTGGGAGAGGTTTCGAAGCCTTGAATGGCTCGAGAGAACAGGCCGGGAAGGCCTCTCCCTTCTTCAGCTTGGTGATGGCAGCGATCTTTTTCTCGAATTCAGCATTCGAGAGAATGTCTTCGCAGGCACGGCTCGGATCCTGGGTGCCCTGATACTCCCACATGGTCTACGGCCTCTCCTGAAGGGTCTGGATCCTCCGCCGAAGGAATGCACTTGCTAAGTGCAACCCATTCAACGGAACCCCCATCTCCTTGTCGCGGAAGCTCGCTATCGTCGCGAGTAGGGGGGAGACGACCTTGCTATCTTCGGCGGTGAGCTTGTGCGCCCAAGACTTCCTCCGCTTCAGAATAGCGAATGGGTGTAACTCATGAGCTCCACCCGCAGTGTTGTCGATGACGTAGAACCACTTCCTTTGCCATCCTTGCGCGGAGTCGACGAAGTACATCTCCATGTAGGGGATGTCGGTTCTCGCCTGGATCCCAAATCCCCCGGTGCGCAGCGGCTCTCCCAGCTTTTCGCCTAGTCACGACTTCTCCCGGAAGATCCGCACCTTGAAAAGGGACTTCCAGAGGCCCCAGTTCGGGCGAATGCCCAAATAGTACTCGCAAAGCACGATAAAGCACGATATGTGCTGAATCGCGTTTGGAGGCAAGTCGTGCAGCTATATGCCATAGACATACATCAGCCCGAGAAGAAAAGGATGAAAAGGGAGAGAAAGGCCGCCCGAGACGTGTTCAGCGAAGAACAGGCGCTCGTTCGCATGGGGGTTGGGTACCTCTTCCTTCTTGGACAGGCGCACGCGCTTGTCGCCGTCGGGAGGAAGCAACCTTCCCGTTGCATCTCATTGATGCTCTTCTTGGTGGTGTTGGCGGAGCGCCAATCGCACGTTTTCACGGCGGGCAGCACGAAAGCATCTCCAACCTCCTTCGACGACGATGCGGAGGCGCCACGTTTCTTCCCTCCAGCCATGGGAGCTACATGGTGCTTGCAGAACAGGAGGTGTGCGCGAGGAGGAAGAAGAGGAGCAAATGGCCGGGAAATTTACCCATCGCCTAAGGACTGTTATTTATACACAGGACGGGCTAATCCAGACCGTAGATTTGGTGACGTGGCGCTCATCGCGGCCTGCCACACGTGAAGTGGAAACGAGGCGGCGGTGAACAGTTACCTCTGCCACGATCTTTACAGAAGATCGTGCGCATTTACATCGCGTGGCTCGCGGAAAAAACGGAAACGACCTATCATTTCCGGTCAAAAAGCTGACAAGGTGGGCCAGCGTGCTCTGCTTCACTCCGTCACGTCCCACTGGGAGGAGTCAGAACAGACGGGTGCGCGGTGACATCACTGCATACCTCATCAAGACGCGAAAAACTCTTTCGCATAAGCTCCCTGACACGAAATTTGTTCCGTATGGGCATATCAAGACGCGGAAACTCTTTCACATAAGCTCTTGGACACGAAATTTCTTTCGTATGGGGATAGCAAGACGCGAAAACTCTTTCGCGTAAGTTCCCTAAAACACGAAATTTCTTTCGTATACGGCAAAAAAAGGAGGACCTTCCAATCGAAGATTTTCAAAAAGATAATCAAAAGCAAAATCACGAGTGCAACCCCTGCTACTCTATCACATGATGTATTTACAGATCTCTATCCTGGATCGTTCAGCCGACTAGGCATATCTGGATGCCGTATTCTTTCGAGTACGAAGGTAAGACCCAAAGATCTCTCTTATGGGTCTCGAATCGTACTCAAGCTGCGTCCTCCGGTAAAATTCCGTGTCAACAACACGAAGAAAAATCCTAGCGAACGCGCCGGGTACCCCTACAGGTTAAGTTCGACTCGGTAAGACCTCCACGGCCCAGTCGCAACGATCACCTCGCCGGATTCGTGTCGGAGGTCTCGACTCTGTGTACGCCAGAATTGTTTTTTTCCCTAGATGCAATTAATTGGCCCGAGCTTTCGGGAGAGCCAAGCAGCTGAGCCACATCCTTCTGCGAAAACAGCTGGAACACATGCACATTTATCGCTCGATACTCGAGTATAAAAGGCACATCGTATACAGGGTATGCGCCCTCCAAAGTCAAGTGATTGAAACTATCAATCGAAAGAAATCAAGACAAACTTTGAGTGTCTACCCGACAGATTCTCAATCGAGTAAACACTCGGGGGCTACTGACGAGGGGATGAATCCTGGACCTATCGGGTGAGGCTATCCGGTCCAAGGCCCAAGACCTAAGCCCGAAGGGAGATGCCATCGACAGTTCTAGAAGGCCCAATCAAAGCCCACCCGCAAAGCCTTGCAGGTAAGGAAGGAAACTTGTAACCGACTTAAGGTTAGGGTTTGTAACCCCCCGGGTGCGGTTTGAGACCTGGCCACCTATATAAGGCCAGGAGAGCCACCGGGAGGGGGACCAAGCGATACTAGCACCACCAAAGCCTTGAGACTGAGATCATAATCTCGACTCGAGCACCCCCCCATTGTAACCGATCTATTGCTAATACAGATCGACAGAAGCAGGAGTAAGGGTTTTACCTCTACGAGGGCCCCGAACCTGGGTAAATCGTGCCCCTGTTAGCTGACGATTTTCACCATCGCCTACACGTTCTCCTAACCGAAACCCTATCAGTTCACGCGAGGGACTTGTTGAGATTCATATTCGACATACCCTGTCGTGGATTGCGATGCCTCGAAGACCTCCCCTCCAATCTCCTGTAACTCCTCCTCCTCCTTTACTTCTTCGCTGCCACCGTGTACCCCGCCATCCATGTCGTTATATGCATAGTCCCCAAGCGGTGCATCCTCAATGTTCACCGCGTTTTCCTCGAGGAGAGCCGCGTACTCGGACCTACAAAAGGAGCGGTGAATTCTTGAGCGAAAACACCGAACGGAGGCGAATTAGAAAATGCAAGTTGGTCGGACGTACCTTTCGGGCATCCCTTCAAACACCGATGGGACAGCGGCGGTGGCAGGCGTAGAACTCGTCGGGGCCTCGTTGGCCGGAGGCGCCCGCTTGCGTTTGAGCACGACCTTCTTCTTCGCTGTCTCCGCCGCCTCGGCACCACCAATATTACCGGCGTCCCTATATCGAGCGGGAGGGCGAGCTTTAGGGCAACCGGCCCCTTTGGCGGCGGCAACGGTGGCGACGGGAACGGGCGCACCTTCCTGCACGATGATGTTGTCGAGGCGCTTGAGAGGAACGACGTTGGAGGAGGCTTCTGGCGCGACCCGGAGATGGCCGGTGGGGAGATCCACCGCTGCTCCGCCCGCCATCGATTTGGCTACCTCTACTTCCACGGTGATGAGCGTGGGGTCGGGGTTGTCATGGCCTCGCTGGAGGGCCGCCGGGAGGTCGGCCGGAGCAGGGAGGTGAAGATCCTCGGCGGCGGGGGAAGAGGAAAGGTCGATCTGACGCGGTGAAATGTCTCTCGTGCCAAATCGATCTAGGATAGAGGTCGCCGCCGGGTCGACCGCGCAAAAACGAGATTTCGCAGTTCCGTGGGGAAAAACTGTCGTGCCCCTCAATTTTTTTGCAGACCGGTCACTTTTGCGGGATCTGGTATGCGTGCGTTTTCGGCCCGAAACGGCAAAACGGCGGTTATTTTACGGTTTTCGCGGAAATGCGGGATCTGCTAGGCTCTTAGTGTGGCTGCAGCTTACTGAAAAAGCCAAAGCAAACTAGGTGTTGTAGCAGTAGAGCAGTGAGAGTAATGGACTATCATCAGAACTTCAGTCAGGCAAATCAACTAAATGAGCTACAACATTTGGAAGCTTAAGATCTCCATGAGTGACTGCTGGAACCGGATTCAATTTATCCAGATGGTAGACTAGTGATCATGGAACCGAACTCAATTTATGGTTGCTGTAGACTCACGCATGGCGAGTCCGATTGCACCAATTGATTCACCTTGATTTGGAAACAGGGCCGATTCGAAGTGCTTGGCGCCAACGCTACCTGCATCACCGACTTGGAGCCGAAGTCGGACTCGCCGGGACGCGCAGCACGTCCGTCGCCGATAAAGGAAGGCCCTTCTCCATGCCCTCCTTCCTCCACATCTCATACTCTGCCCCACCCCCAACGCGCAGCCATCTCGATTCTCATCCTCTGCTCCACCCCCAACGCGCAACCAGCGAGCGAGATGGCGTCGTCGGAGGGGAGCGCCCACGCGCAGTGGAGGAGTTTCTTCGCCTCCTTTGGAGCTACCGCTTTCCAGGTCATCGACGCCGCCGTCGCCGTCGCAGCGCTGGACTGCCCTGCCGAGCTCGAGCAGAGGCGCGAAGGGATCGTGCAGAGGCTCTACACCGAGGACATCCTCTCATGCAGCGGCACCGACGACATCAACAAGGATTCGACTGCCACGCCGGTGAGCAAGAAGGAGGACGGGCCATCAGCAAGATCCACGGAGAAGGCCACGGCGCCGGTCAAGAACGAACTCGCGCGCAAGAACTGCTCGGTTCGTCCACACTCCACGAAGCCTCCAGCCGCCGATCTTGACAGGAATCAGCCGTCGGCGCAGAGCATGGAGATGGAGGCGAAGCTGGCGACCACGAAGCGCATGCTGCAACAGGGATACGATCAACACAAGGAGGCGAAGCGGCAGCGCAAGACCCCGATGGTCGAGGCGCCGGAGATGGCGAGGCAGCGGAGGAAGACTCAACACCACATCATCCGGCGACGCGACGAGGTCCAGTGCACGGCTACCATCGCCGAGAGGCGCGCCCTGATGTCCCATCTCCGGGCTAGCTGGGCTTAGTTAGGCCGCTCCGTAGTCCTGATTCCAGTTAGATGCCTTTTTTTTCTATCTTGGTCTGTACGAACTGATGTATCCATGAAAAGATGTTGCAAGTTGTATAAGGAGAATACGATTGTTATGCTTTCTGTCTGTACGAATTGGTAATGGCCTGGAAATGTATTAATTTACCTAGAAAAGGTAATCGAATTATTACCCTTTTTAGAGTAATCAAATTATTACTGGCAATGGGGCAATTGATAACATCATCTATCTTTTCTTTTCCAGTGGGACATTTAGCAGTAGAATACAGCAAAATATTACTGGCAATGGGGCAACAGATTTGTTTCATTTAGTATTTTACCAAGATAACAAAATTCCTAAAATCCAGTCTACATGTTCTGAAAACAAGATTGTTAACTGCGAAAGTTCAGCTAGCAGTGAAACTTAAACTGCTCCCTGTTAAGTACGACCCACTCTGCCCATCCCACAGAAACTGGGAACATATTTGACCCTGGTTAACCAGCAAAACACTATTTGATAGATCAACAATATCACTATTCACCAGTGCCCCATTAAATTTCTTAGTATTCTATCGTCTCATCTTCTGTACAAAGATCACTCTGCCTTTTCACCACATGAAGTGAAAGCTGCACATTCTATTGTGCATGATCCCCATGTACACAAAAAATGTTCAATAGTAAAAGCTCAAGCTCTTCTGTCTGGGTGCCATCCTTCCAGAGAATGGATCTCACTTCCATTATCTACCTCGGTGGCTCCAGATCCTTCTGCTGGAGCATATTACCAAGCAACTGCTGCATCTGGGATGCAAATGTATCATAGAGGACCTGCAGCATTACATGTTTATATGACCACGGCAGGCAGGCGTTCCAGACATGACTTGTGAGCAGTAACATGGGCCTTTGTACCAGGCCTTGATTCTTTGCGGTTTTCCAGGAAGCTCAATACACCTAATCAAAGATTCAATTAGTAACTCCTCTGATAAGAAAAATACAGCGGTGTTACTGATGTTTCAGACACCTTATCCAAAAGGCCTCAGCATATGGCTACAAACACATGAAGTTCGGAGACTTTGTCTGCATGATTTGTTGCCACAATTAACTGATCCTTCAAATCCTGCATCCTGCTATGGATATCAGACTCTGTGACCAATTTCTTTCAATCCTGGATCCTCTTGAGCTTTTTGGTGTTCTGCATGTGGGTCTGCACATAAAAAACATCAAAATGTTGTAACCTAAGTGAACAAAATATTATCCAAGTGACAGTAGGAACTCCCCACAAAAAGACTGACAGTAAAACCAAAGTCCGGGACTAGATATTCCAAATTGCTGCAGTTTCAAACCGTGTCAAGGCTACCAGGACTTACTATTATCAAGCTTAATTCACCAAAAGTATTCCTCAATGCAATCACCATATCATATAGCAACCCAGCATAACATACTAATTAACATTTGCAATACTGTGATAACATCAAGGTGAAAATCCAGTTTGATTAAACAGTCAACAACAGAAGCGTGGTTTCAGTTTTGCAGACCAAATGTGGAACTAGCCACATGGAATGAAAATGTATGCAGAGAGACAACAGATATGGAATAGTTGTGTATAAAAAACACTCACATTTTCAGAGAGATTCTCAACAACTGCTTGCATGTAGTTTCGGAATTTGGCTCTCAATGTTACAGTGACCTCACTGACTCACTAAGTCTTTCACTAATACTGAGTCTTTCAACAATGGCGGCTGAATTACCTCCATGAGGTATACAGGAGCTCCATGACATCAGATGGCTCTCCTCCATGGTCCGCAGAACATTCAATAATCTTTTCACTGTATGCAAGATGATTCCATGCTGAAAGCAGACAGGGTTCAGAACCTCAGATATTGAAAAACTGAAATGCTAGAAGATAATGCGTAGCAAAACTCACATCTTCAGGTACAATATATGGCACGTCGAATTGCAATTTGTTAGCTTTTGTGTGCATATCTGAGGCCAAATTTCTTGGGGCGATACAATCCTTTATTGGAGCAAAAATATTCGCATACTACTTTTCGAGGGAGTCGATTACCGCTTTCTCAACATCTGCAAAAGCAATTTTCACAACATTCTCAATAGCACAAGGGTCTGATGTAATAAAAATCAATTAAAGGGTCTGCAAGTGACATCACACATACATTCTCAAGTACAAATATGTACTCTGGCCATCGGCAAATGATGATCTTGTACTCTGTCAATATATTCTTGAGCAAATCATACATCTCGTCGACAAAAGGTGTGGTCATATGCTGAGTCATAACACCTGACCATTTAATCTGATAATCGGTGAAGTTATTGCCGGATGAGATCCAAACTAATAAATAATGAAAAGCTGCGTGCACCATATATGGATGGCATACAGATACAGTACAACAAGCTAATAAAATTTCAGAATAGAGAGTGAAGATGGATGGTCACAACTACCAAGCATTTATCTCCAGACATGGCCACCTTTCAAGTGATCATTATCAAATTTGTGCATGTGTGCACTAACAAAAACCTTCAATATTACAAGTTATTGTCTATCAGTTGTTTTAGATAATGGACCAGATCCCAACAGAGGAAGTGTCCTCACCCAAAACCTTCATCTGATTGCTCGAAATGTTTTAGTTACTAGATCATTTGTGGTGCGCGTAGCTGCGCCCGTCCATTTTATCATTGTAATGTTAGAGATTGATATGAATAAATAGTAAAGACGGATAGAAATGTATGGTGAAGCTTAGAAGAATGTTTGTTGCTGCCTCGGCAGACAGATGGCAAGGAGTAGTAGAAACACTGGAACTTCAGTTCTTGACTCAAACAAGGATAATTAACTAACAAGGCTCCATTTTCCTGGCTTTTACCCCTTTTCGGATTGAGAGGTAGCAATGGAAGTAGACACGTGGCAAAATTATGATTATTGAAACTGCAAGGAAATAAATATTACAACACTGCTAGGCGTACGACGGATTATGTACGATACCTGTACGACAGCAAAATCAATCCGTTCCGTTTTTGGCTGCTGGTTCATCACACGGCCCATGGAAATCGTCGGACACGAATCCTATTATTTGGAATTCTAGTATAAGAACCTAGCAGTTACCATCATACCTTGTTGAGCCATAACTGTAAATCTCTACCTTTGCGCCAACGCTACCCTGAGCCTGCATCACGGACTTGGAGCCGAAGTCGGACTCGCCGGGACGCGCAGCACGTCCGTCGCGGATAAAGGCCCTTCTCCGTGCCCTCCTTCCTCCACATCTCATCCTCTGCCCACCCCCAACGCGCAGCCATCTCGATTTCTCATCCTCTGCTCCACCCCCAACGCGCAATCAACGAGCGAGATGGCGTCGTCGGAGGGGAGCGCTCACGCGCAGTGGAGGAGGGATTTCGCCTCCTGTGGTGCTCACATCTTACAGATCCTCGACGCCGCCATCGCCGTGGCCGCGCTGGACAATCCAGAAGAGCTCAAGCAGAGGCGCGAGGGAATCGCACAGAGGATCTACGCCGGGGGTATCCTCTCCTGTGGCGGCAGCGACGATTCGATCGCCACGCCGGTCAAGGGACACCGGCCCGTGGCGGAGAGCACGAAGGATGACGGGCCATCAGCAAGTTCCACGGAGAAGGCTCCGATCAAGAACGAACTTGGTCGCAAGAACAGCTCGTTTCGTCCACACTCCACGAAGCCTCCGGCCGCCGATCTTGACAGGAATCAGCCGTCGGCGCAGAGATTGGAGATGGAGGCGAAGCTGGCGACCACGAAGCGCATGCTGCAACAGGGATACGATCAACACAAGGAGGCGAAGCGGCAGCGCAAGCCCCCGATGGTCGAGGCGCCGGAGATGGCGAGGAAGCGGAGGAAGACTCAACACCACATCATCCGGCGGCGCGACGAGGTCCGGTGCACGGCCAACATCGCCGAGAGGCGCGCCCTGATGTCTCATCTCCGGGCGAGCTGGGCTTAGTTAGGTCGCTCTGTAGTCCTGATTCCCAACTAGAAACACTTCCTGCATCTTGTTTCGGTGCGACCGTGCAAGATACGGTGATAGATGACTTCTTTTTTCTATTTTTTTTTTTGAGTTTTCAACGGGGGGCAAAGCCCCACCTGAATCTTTTTATATATAGCTGCATGGCCCCAGGCCTGATGTTTTTGAGTTACAGGGGGGAGGTTTTTACATCGAGAGAGGGGAGGGGATCAGACGCCGAGGCAGTTGAGCCAGGCATCAGCTTCATCCTCGAGCCGAGGGGGTAGCCGCCCTCGCCAGAGGTGGGCATCTTCACGACACGCATGGAGAAGAAGGGGAAGACACGGACGCTGGCCACGGAAGACCACGGCGTTTCTATGTTTCCAAAGGTTCCAGAGACACAGCAGGGTGAAGGTCGAGGCCGAGGCGCTGCCCACGGAGGTGGGAGGGGCGTAGTCTGGGAGGCAGCGAACGCTAGCGCTGGCGGGGAAGGTGAAGCCCACGGCCTCCCAGAAGTTGACGGCGAAGGTGCACTCGAAGAACAGGTGCTCGGCAGTCTCCAGGGGCGCGCTGCAGATGGGGCAGCCAGCCTCCGCCGCGGGGAGGACGTGCTTGTCGCGCAGGGATTCGCGGGTGAGCACCCGGCGTTTGACGAGTAGCCAGGCGAAGAAGCGCACCTTGGATGGCGCGAAGTTTTTCCAGACGAAGGAGGCGGCAGGGTCCATCACACCCCCAAACATCATGAGCTTGTAGAGAGCCGCCGCGTCGAGGGCGCCGGAGGGTTTCCGGCACCTGGTCAGCGAGCGCGAGTCCGCCGTTGGGGTGAGCTGCACCCCCTCCAGCGCGGCGACAAGTGCAGGGAGCTGGCAAGCCCCCGCGCGGTTGAGGCGAGGGACGAGGCTGGCGCGGACGCCGACGTCCAAGACCGTGTGCACCGTGGCATCGCTGTCCAGGGCGTGGGAGAAGAGGGCAGGCCACCTCAGCGAGAACGGGGTGTCGCCGCGCCATGTGTCCAGCCAGAACGCCGCACGGCGGCCGTCCCCCACAGACACAGCAGTGATCCCCCTGTAGAGCGGCATGAGCGCAGCAAGGCGCCCCCAGTGATGTCCGGCCGCCCGCTCGCCCACGACGGCCGTCCAAGCCCAACGAGCCCATGGAGAGTCTTCCGAGTGGAGGCGGTGGACGAGCTTGGCCTGGAGACACGTGTTCTTGACGGCGAGGCACTTGATCCCAAGGCCCCCTTCGTCCTTCGACCTGCAGGCCTTGTCCCAGGCGACAAGACACTTCGCCCCGGACGCACGCCCCGCGGTGTTCCAAAGGAACGCGCGCCGCAGGCTGTCGACTGCACGGAGGAGACCCGGAGGCAGCTCGACCGCACACATAGCGAAGGTGGGGAGAGCATCGAGGACGGCGTTGAGCAGCACCACACGTCCCCCGGCAGAGAGGAGAAGCGCGCTCCACCCGGAGAGAAACTTGTCCACTCGGGCGATGAGAGGAGCGAAGGCCGAGACGGGAAGCTTGCAGCTCGAGAGGGGCAAGCCAAGATAGGTCTGGGGGAAGCTCTCCAAGCGGCAGCCGAGGGCCTCCTGGATTGCACGCAGCTCCGCCGCGGGGACATGGAGGGGGACCAGTGTTCTCTTATGGAAGTTGATGACGAGTCCAGTGGCCGCGGCGAAGACGTCCAGGAGATGCCGCAGCCTCCGAGCAGCACCCGCGCCCGCCCGCACAATGACAAGGGTGTCGTCAGCGTACTGAAGGACGGGGCACGGGGCGTCGTCAGCGAGCGGGTATCGGAGCAGAGGATCTTGCCTGATGAGCTGTTGCAGAACGTCGGCGACGAGCAGGAACAGATAGGGGGACAGCGGGTCCCCTTGCCGGAGGCCACGCTTGCAGTCAATCCACTTCCCCGGGATCCCATTAAGCAGCACCGCCGATCGAGAGGAGCCCAGAACGAGGTCCATCCACTCGCACCAGCGGGGCGGGAACCCCCGAGCGCGCATGATCTTCCTCAGGCTCTCCCAGCTGATGGAATCGAATGCTTTTGCAAAGTCGAGCTTCAGCACGAGGGCGGGGGCGCCTCGTTTGGAGCAGCACTGGACCAGCTCCGTGGCGTAAACGAAGGACTCCGAGATGCTCCGCCCGGACAAGAACCCGGACTGGTTGTCATCCACTAGGTCCCCGATTTGAGCTTGTAGACGCGTGGTGAGGACCTTGCAGAGGATCTTCACTGAGCAGTTTTGCAGGGAAACATGGCGGTAGGCGCTGGGAGCGAGAACCCCGTCAGCCTTGGGGAGAAGAACGATGTGCGCTCGGTTGATCGCGCCCAGGTTCGCCCTCCCGGCGTGGACGGCGGTGAACGCACGGAGAAGACTGTCCGCGATCGAAGGCCACGCCGCTCGATAGAAGCCCGGGCCAAGTCCATCCGGTCCGGGAGCGCTGCAGCGATCGAGGGAGAACACCGCCACCTTGATCTCCGCGAGCTCGAAGGGGCGGACCAGCGCGGGGCTAGAGGCACGAGCCGCCCCCTGGTACAGGGAGTCGAGCTCGAACGCCCACCGGGGGGGCCTCTCAAGGCCCAGGAGGTTGGCGTAGAAGGCCCTGAGAGCCTCAGCTTTCCCGGCGTGGCTGACGACCACCTCACCGTCGACGAGGAGGGAACGGATGTGGTTCTTTCCAAGACGCTGCGACGCCCGCGCGTGGAAGAAACGGGTGTTTTCATCCCCCTCCACCACAGCTCTGAACTTCCCCCGCTGCTTCCAGCGGGCAGCAGCGCGGGCAACCGACCGCGACAGCTGCACCCGAGCTTCCGCACGGAGCCCACCCTCAGGTCCTGAAAGAGCACGGGTCTCCTCGAGGAAATCGAAGAGGTTAATCAAAAAACGACAATTGTTGTCAAGGAGGGGGACATACCGATGACTAACCCTCCACCGTTTCGCGGCGGAGCGGTAACGCTTGATCCCGGCGGCAAGATCGAGCACGGCGTCACGAGCGGGTACCACGGGGGACCAGGAGGGGATGGTGGTGGGGAGGAACAGGGGGTCAAGCAACCAAGCGTTCTCGAAGCGGAAGTGAGATGGGTTGGGGATGGAAGTAGTGGCTGTGACGAGGAGCGGGTGGTGATCGGATGTGGGACGGTGGAAGGAGGAGAGCGATGAGTTAGGGAAGGCTGTGTCCCAGCCGAGGTTGAAGAAAGCTCGGTCGAGCTTGGCTAGGGTGGGCGGCACCTGACCGTTAGTCCAGGTATAGAGGCGATCGAGAAGCGGGAGTTCGAACCAATTCATCCGCCCGATCAAAGAGTTGAACTTATCGGCAAGAGTTTGGCAGAAGTTCGAGTTGTTTTTGTCTTCAGGGTACCGGAGGAGGTTAAAGTCCCCAAGAACCAACCAAGGACCAAAGATCGTGGAGGCGGTGGCGAGCATGTCATCGACGAACTCATCCGTGCGCGAGTGATCGACAGGGGCATAGACGTTGGTGATCGTGAGGGAGATGTCCGTGGTGGTGGAGACGAGGGTAGTGGTGAGGCTAAAGGCGGAGCGGTCTGTACGAACTGAGAAAAGATGTTTGCAATTTCAAGTTGTATAAAGAGCAATTGATTGTTATGGTTTCCGTCTGTGTGAATTTCAAGTTGTGTACTGTATATGAAGAGAAATGTGTAAATTACGACCTTACTTGAACATGATCTGTTCTATAGGATCGTACCGTTGCATCCTTGACTAATAAAGAGAAATGTGTAAATTTTGCTAGGAAAGGTAATCGATTTATTACTGGCAATGTGGCCAATAGATAACACTATCTATTTTCTCTACTGGACTTTTAACGGTACAATACTGGCAAAACAATCACGTTTCGTATATCTCTGCGACCACAACGATAATCTAAGCACGAATTTGCTCGGAACTGTGAAATATTTCAGTAAATACAACCATGAATGGGCTACCAGTATAAAAGTGTGAATCGATGGAGAATAGCTCCCGCGACGAGATAAGCGACGCGGGCGACTCGCCCCCCATCACCCCGACGGCCGGCGACCACCACACTCCACACCCTCCCCAGCCCGCTGCTGCTCCTACCGACGGCGGCCTCCACCCGTGAGGAGCGTGTTGCGGCCAGTTCTCCTCGCGCAACCCGGAGGAGCGACGTCGGTCCAGGTTCGGCTTTCCACACCTATGTCGCCTCTCAGTTCACGCGAACCACCGCCCTAGATGCCCCGCCGCCCACACCCGGCGAGCTCTAGGTCACACCACCCTTCACCTCGCCATGTTTCACCACTCGCACTTTGACATGCATTCTCTCCTTCTCCTTCTGCGCCTCCCTTCCCGGGACGTCGTGGAAGAGGTCTCCGACCACGTGTTCCGTCTGGCCGTGCTATCGCCAGAAGTCGCCTCCTCCACAAGCACCGTTGGCCCCGCTTTCCCCTTGGGTTCCATGGATCTCTCGGTGAAGCCATGGATGCGGCTGCTCTCCTATCCCCTGTGCCCCCTCCCTCCCCCCGTCAGCCAGCAGGGTAAACGAACGCGTCGTAAAAAATTTCCTGCCTGGTCGCAGATCCCCTCTAACTAGAACGGATTTCGTGGACCTGGATTACTCCCCGCCCCCTAGTCCTTGCGGACGATCATTTATCGCCAGCGGCCCCCGTCGCGTCGGTTGTCCCTTCCCCCTCCGCGGAAACCGCGCAGACACTTTTCTCCACTGCCGCCCCTATCAACGCCTCACATGCTGGCCTCGAGCCATGCGCTGCCCTTGATGAGCCATCCCGCTCCCCGTCTACCCCTGGTACAGCAGTGATCAATGACGGTACGGGCTCTCCAGACCATTCCTTCCTAGACGTTGGCAACATCCCGCCTGCTCCCCCATTAAACTCCCCGAGCCGCCCGTTCAAAACCCTAAGCCTTGACGGCTGCTTTCGCTGCCTCTCCATCGAGCACCAAGTACGCGACTGCCGCAACCCTGTCTATGCCGTCGTCGCGGTAGATCGGGGCACCGCCGCCGCTCCTGCACCATGCCTTTCCCCCATCCCACCTTCATCCCCACCTCCACGTCCCCCGTTCCATCCAACGCAACCACTCGCCCACGCCCCGCTACCCCCTACCCCTCCAGCCGCCCCACTATTGCTTCCGAGCTTGCTCTGCTCGACGACGGCGTGCTCTCGCCTCCGCCTGCTCGCCTTGGCGGCCTGTTCGATAGGGAGGCCTCTGCCTCCGCGCATGTGCCGGAGGTGGAACACGTCATCGGGGAGGTTGTGTGTGATGCTTTGCTCCACCCTCAGGAGGTCGCCAGCTCTAGCAGTGAAGAAGAGGTCGAGTCGGACGACCTGTCCGTGGTCAAGCCCATCGAGGTTTTCATGCCTGCTGGAGACATGGAGGCTGCACGAAGGCTCGCTGTGGTCTACATCGAGTCCCCCTAGACCTTCTCCTCGCCGGTGTCCTCCTTCACGGAGGCCATCTTCAACAAACTCCCGGGGCTCCATGTTACCATGGTTCCCTCGTCAATTGGCGATATCTACGCCAAGTCCCTTTCCCCCAACGACGGCGAAATTGCGATGGATCATCAAACGTTCGTCTTCGAGGGCACCACCTTCTGCATGGTTCGGGAGGAAGAGGCCGACCACATCCCCTGTCCGATACGGTTCATCGATGTTGCCACCCCTAAGCAGATGTCGATAGAGAATGTGTCTCAACTTGGGGTGGTTGTTGCTTTCAGTCGTCTCGGTGAAGCCATTGAAGTGGACCCCAGCTGCCTTACTAGCGCTGATCTTGCTCTCGTGCGTGCCGTGGTCCTTCTGAAAAATGGCGACGACGTCCCGGCCGATATCACGCTGTCCAGCGCCCCCTGGGCTCATGGCTCATCACTCTCCGGAGAGTCTGCCGCTGGCGTGCGGCCGAGTCCTTCAATGAGAATGGGGAATATGTCCCTTCTTCGTGCCACCCCCTCCGCCCTTGTATCGCCGCCACCTTGGGCGCCTCGCGCTCGCTCCACCGCCACGCGCTCCTGCAGCTCCGGCTGACAATGAGCTGCATGGAGACGCTGCGCTCGAGGGCGGTGACGCCGCCACTCTCGCTCACAGTGCCATGTGAGCACAGCTGGAAAGCGTTGCCCGCTCACCGTGCCACGATGGGATCCCCAACTCTATGTCGGGCTCCTTGCTCTCATCGCTCACTCTGTCGTGGTGCAGTGGCAGGCGCGTGCTGTGCGACCGCATCAAACCCGAGGCGTCATGGGCTGCAGTTGCCTGACACGTGCCAAGCCTTGCACGAGAAGATAGGGACGCTCGAATTCGAGCGGCAAAGTGTTAGAAATTTGGCTAAGTGATGGGATCTCGGCAAAATCCAAAGCACCATGCTCTACTCGGCTCAGAGTAGAAAACTCCAGAAGCAATAATAAGAAGGAACCGAGTACCGATTGTGCTCAACCGAGTAGAGGTGCTACTCGGCTAGGAGGTGCCAAGGAAGATTGTTGGTTTAAGCTGGCAAGACCCTGTGTCCGAGTTCGCCGGACTCTACCAGCTTCAGGGACTAATGTCGGGGGGCTACCCCCGAATAGGGATAAGACAGGTGAGAAATGGAGTCCAAGATACTGTTCTACCGAGTTCGGCCGTCCCGAGTTGGTGCATGCCGATAGGCGGCTACCCGGTTAGGATGCTATCCGGTTGGCGCTACTCGACAGGAAGAACAAGAGACAGGATGGAAGATTCAAGAACATATCTGGATCGACTGGGTAGAGCTCGGGTGATCCGGATAGAGGAGCGATGGTTCTACTCGGAGGCAAAGTCAATGGAGCCGTTGAGGTGAATCCCGCGTATCTAGGGGCCGTATCGGCGTGCGGTTCAACTTACTAGGTGCGTGGTTATCTGTATCCAGACGTGGATATAGTACGGTATTGGGGCTGTCAAGTCCTGTCTCTGACAAGGGGGACATGACGTGTCAGTGGCCTACCTAAGAGACTGACATGGTGGACAAGACATGTCAGCGGCCTACCGCGAAGACTTTCGGCGACGCTGTCAGCGAAGACACGGAGGCGTGCGCCGTCCGCACAGTGGAGTTGTCTACTCCGTCCTTTTATCTGTAAAATACTAGTTGGCCACCAGTATATAAGGTGGCCAACCCCCTCCTGTGCGAGGGTCAATCGATCTGGTGCTCACTTAGTCTCATACTCGTTAGGCTGGGCACGAGCTACTCGGCAGCACACCAGAGAGACACATAAAGAGAGAGAGAACTTCCTGTACTCGGCATACCATACATATAGAGAGAGAGGCAGGAGTAGGGGTGTTACCTTCACACAAGGGCCCCGAACCTGGGTAGATTGTGGTGTTTGCAGTGATCTGTGCGCGCCTATTCGGAGTGCGATCCCTCCCCGGATACCTACAGCGTCCATCAGCCCCAACCTTAAGCCATCCCATGGCATCTGTCTTTACCTCACCACGACAGTTGGCGCCCACCGTGGGGCCAGCAGCGGCGCTGGCTGGGGTGCATATCCGGACGGGACATGTTTCTCGTTCGGGGGAGCGCGTGGTTTGTAGCCTTGTCCACATATTCGGATCCCTCGACTTCGTCACCTACAACGCTGGTGATTTCAGCGGCAGGCTCGTGCCTGCAGGTGGCTCCGTCCTCTCCTTCGGCGCGCATTTGGTGTACGTCGCCACCACCGTCATCCGCGAGTACCCCGAGGTGGTGCTCGTTGCTGAGGACCCTCCTGTTGTTCTCGCTGTCCGCGGGAGACCGGCTGCTCTGTGGGCAGCTTGGAGGTGATGATGACTGGCTCGGCTATCGCTGCTGGGAAAGGCGCGCCTGCTGCGCCTGAAGTCGTCGACGAGTCGGCTGCTCGCCGTGGCCACAAGCCCTACGACATGCCCGAGAACCAACCGGGCTACGTGGCTCCTTCTACATCGACAGTGATACCGGCACCTGTTGCTGGTGTCGTCGAGAACCTGGGCATGCCTCTCTGCACGGATGCAGATCCGGTTGCGGTGAGGGCGCAGCTTGAGCAGCAGCGCCAGGCCCTGCTCCAGGAGGCACAAGAGCTCGAAGAGGTTAGGCTTGAGCTTAATCTAGATCAAAATGAGTACAATAGAGCCCATGGTTTTACCCCTATTGCTAGAAATCCTAGCAAGATAGGAATCATTCGTCGCAACCTAGGTGCTGATCTAGCTAGAGATGGTAGAACTGCTAGCAAATATGCTAGCATGACCTCGGCCGGTAGGCCAAAATATAGCTCTCCCGCCAAAACACTTAGAGCCGTAGAGGCAGTTGCCGCCGAGTTGCCGCACCTATCCGGTGAGGCTCGCGCTAGGCAACAGGACCGGCTCAATGAGCTAGTTCTTGAGGCTGGCAGGCAGAATGAGGCTTTCCGGCAAGCAAAGCCGGGAGCTGGTGCGTCCCATATGGTTCAGTCGCATGGGGCAAGATCCGGAGGACAGGCCTCATCGCCACTTCTTGGCGGTGAGAGAACAGATGCAGGTGTACGGTCCGGTTGCCGCCGAAAAACAGCACACTGTAGAGCGGCAGCCCGGTCAGAAACACAATGCTGCAGGTACTCGTTATCAGGCCGCCCGAGTTCACCAAGAGGGGCAAGGAGGAAACCGAGATGTCCCATCTCGGCGTCATGCGGCCAACCTGGTTTGGCACGTGGTTCAGCCACAAGCGGTTGCTGCGGTGGCCAACCCGGTGGCTCAACCCGGTCTTGTGCTTCAGGACCGCTACAACCACGGGTACTCGGCAATGGAGCAAGCCGGGTACGCTGACCCAAGAGATGTTGCGACTCGGTTGGGAGCAAGGATGTTGGAACCAAGTGATGCAAGGTACAAGCTGGACCGGATCTACCGGTCAGAAGAGATAGAAGCAAGGGGCCCACCCGGACCAAACTGTTTTGGTCCCAGAATCATGGGAGAGCCACCTGAGCCCAAGTTCCAGTTGGCCAGGGGGACCAAGACCTATGATGGAAGCACCAAGCCAGATGACTGGCTGAATGACTACGTCACCGCCGTGTACGTTGCTGGCGGTAACAGGAGATGGGCAGTGAGGTATGTGCCCCAGATGCTGGTGGGCCCTGCCCGGATCTGGCTCAATAATTTGCCAAAAGATAGCATCAACTGCTGGCTCGACTTCTCAGAAGCCTTCATCAGCAACTTCACCAGCACTTACAAGAGGCCGAATAGGCCACATCAGCTCTCGGCATGCAAGCAGAGGAAACAGGAGACTGACCGCGAGTATCTTACTCGGTGGAGCACACTGAGGAACACCTGCGAAGGTGTGAATGAGTCACAGGCCATTGCCTGGTTCGCTCAAGGTTGCCGGCATGGCAGCATGCTGTGGCAGAAGCTGCAAAGGAGATGCCAAGTAAGCTTGCCGAGACTATCAAGATCACTGATATGTACGCTCTCGGTGACCCTACTCAGCCTCTGCTCGATTCCTTCGAGCCGAGAAGAAGAAACCAAGATGGTGCCCAGCGCAATGACCGCCAAGACTTTCGCAACAAGTGAAGATATGATCGCCCTGATGTCCGATATGGATCAGAGCATGTGGCTGCTATGAACCAAGATACTGCTGCTGCCGGGAGCAGCCAGAGGCAAAACACTGCTGGAGCCCAGTATGGGCAAAACTAGACTCAGGGCCAGAACTTCGAGAAGCAGTACAATGCTCCTCAGCAGAACAATGTCCCCCAGGAGTCTGGTGATGGTGCTCAGAGATTTATCTTTGAGACCATGAAGGACGGGCCTTGCAGCTTTCACACTCGGCATCCGAGTAGGCCAGCCAATCATACAACTCGGCAATGCAGCTGGTGGGATCGGATTAAGAGTGAGGGCTTTGGCCAACTGCCTCCTCCTCCTCCTCTTCCGCTCTTGGGCTCGAATGCGCAACTTATTCGGGAAGCTGCTCCTAGGCCGGCCGAGAACCAGAGGAGGGAGAATGTGAACCAAGTGTCTCAGGGAGCCAACCGCAATTACAACAACAGCAACTACTACACCCGCAACAACAACCGCAACAACAACAACAACAACAACAACAACAACAACAACAACAACAACAAAAACAACAACAACAACAACAACAACAGCAATGATAGTGGTGGAGACCGAAACCAGTATCAAGAGCATCATGAGAGCTACATGGTGTTCACCACCGAGCCGGATGACAAGCAGTTCCAGCGCAGGCGCGCGATGTAGGTGAATGTTGTGATCCCAGCAGTGCTAAACTACTTTCCCTGGTGCGACCAGGAAATCGTCTGGTCGCGAGCTGATCAACCCAAGATCATGCCCAACCTAGGGACTTATGCTCTGGTGGTGGACCCTACCTTTCTAGGGTCCAGAAGAATGTGAAGTTCAGCAAGGTGATGATTGACAACGGGAGCAACATCAACATCATGTACCGAGATACTATGGAGAAACTTGGCGTTGCCGAGAACATGCTGCTACCCAGCCGGACTACCTTCCACGGCATCGTGCGGGGAGTATCTTATGCTCCTATCGGTCGTATCTGGATCGATGTGCTCTTTGGCACGAGGGAGAACTGCCGGACCGAGTGTCTGCAGTTTGAGGTGGTTGATCTTCAGAGCCCCTACCATGCCCTACTCGGCATGCCTGCTCTCACCAAGTCCATGGCCTCAACTCATGCGGCCTATCTGAAGATGAAACTTCCCGGTCCCAATGGCATCATCACCACCTCGGGTGATTACAAGCGCTCTCTGGACTGTGCGTCTGCTGGATCTCGGCTAGCCGAGTCCATGGTCATTGCGGCCGAAAAGAAGAAGATACATGAGGTGGTGGCCCTAGCCCAGGCGGCTCGAGTCGGTATGCCTGGTATGCCGAGCTCTCAGTATGGAGCCACCTTCCAGGCATCCCAAGAGACGGAGAAGGTGCAGATTGACCCGGAGTTCCCGGAGCGTGTGGCCATCATTGGCGCCGGATTGGAGGAGAAATAGGAAAGCGAGCTCATCCACTTCCTCCGTGAGAATCGGGATGTCTTTGTATGGTCCAATCAGGATCTGCCGGGTGTCCCGAGGGAGTTGGTTGAGCACTCTTTACATGTGTAACCTGACGCCAAGCCGGTTAAGCAGGCGATGCGCCGCTTTGCGGCAGAGAGAAGGAAAGCCATTGGTGACGAGATCACTAGGCTGTTGACAAGTGGATTTCTCATGGAGGTGCTGCATCTGGATTGGCTGGCCAATCCGGTCATGGTGGAGAAGAAGAAGGATGATCCCATGGTTGCTGTGGTGTGGCGCATGTGCATCGACTACACCGACCTGAACAAGGCCTGCCCCAAGGACCCGTTCCCGCTGCCCCAGATAGATCAGGTGATTGATTCCACTGCCGGTTGCGAGCTTTTGTCTTTTATTGATGCCTACTCTGGTTGTCACCAGATTCCTCTTAACCCGGCTGATCAAATAAAGACTGCTTTTATTACCCCGTACGTTGCTTATTGCTATCGTGTCATGTGTTTTGGTTTGCGGAATGCTGGAGCCACATATCAGTGGTGCATGCAGAAATTCCTGCATGACCAGATGGGCAAGAATGTGCAGGTGTATGTGGATGACATTGTCATCAAAACCAAAGAAAAACACACGCTGCTGAGTGACATTGAAGAAACTTTCGCAAGTTTGCGGAGGTACCGGATGAAACTGAATCCAACCAAGTGCACCTTTGGCGTCCCGGCTGGAAAGCTACTCGGTTTCTCGTATCTAGCCGGGGCATTGAAGCCAATCCTTCGAAGATAAAAGCTACTGAGAGCATGTCTTTTCCAAGATCATTGAAGGATGTGCAGAAATTTACCGGGTGCCTGGCGTCTCTTAGCCGGTTCCTGGGAAGAATGGGTGAGAAGGCCTTGCCTCTCTATCAGCTCATGAAGAAAAGTGACAAATTTGTCTGGACCTTGCAAGCTGATGTGGCGTTCAAGGAGCTCAAGACCATGCTGGGTACCGCTCCCATCCTGGCAAGCCCTCTACCTAAGGAGCCAATGCTGCTCTATATTGCATCTACCAACCGGGTAGTGAGTGTGGTAATGGTAGTGGAGCGTGAAGAAGAAGGCAAGACCGTGCAGAGGCCGGTTTATTATCTCAGCGAGGTGCTATCTAGCTCCAAGCAGAACTATCCTCACTACCAGAAGATGACTTATGGCGTATACCTGGCTGCCAAGAAGCTCAAGCACTATTTCCAGGAGCATCGAATCACAGTGGTGAGCACCGCTCCCATCTTGGAGATTATGGGCAACAAGGATGCAAGTGGCCGAGTGGCCAAGTGGGCGATTGAGCTAGCTGCGTACACCCCGCTGTATGCAAGAAGAGAGGCCATCAAATCCCAGACTCTGGCGGATTTCTTGGTTGATTGGGCCGAGATGCAGTATGAGCCTCCCTTGCCGGAAACAAATTTCTGGAGGATGCATTTTGATGGCTCTAAAGTGAAAGAGGGGCTCAGTGCCGGTGTTGTGCTCACCTCGCCCAAGCGGGACCAACTCAAGTATGTGCTTCAGATTCATTTTTCGGCATCCAATAATGTAGCCGAGTATGAAGCCCTGGTCCATGGCCTGAGAGTATCCAAGGAGATTGGAATCCGGCGGATTGTGTGTTATGGTGACTCGGATCTGGTAGTCCAACAAGTCTCGGGGACTTGGGACGCTTTGGATGCCAACATGGCGTCTTACCGGTTTCTGGTTCAAAATATGACCAGATTCTTTGATGGGTGTGAATTTCATCACATCCACCGAGCTGAAAATGATGCAGCAGATGCTCTATCCAAGTTGGGGTCTTCTCGGCAATTTATCCCGCCAGGGATTGCTCTGGAGCATTTGAGGAAGCCGTCTATCAAGCCGTCACCCAACTCGGAGTCCATATACATCCCGGCTCTGCCGAATTCAGAGGCTGTTCCCATGGAGATTGACTGGGAGAATGCAAAGAAGAACCCGGGGACTGTCGTATCCAACCCGGGGACTGCCCCTCCCAACTCGAGGACTGTCACTTTCATCGAGGGGATCATTTCTCAGTACTCGGGGACTCGTCTCCAACCCAGAGTAGGTAATGGTGGCTGATCCAATGGAAGTGGATGAACCTATATTCCCTATCCGGCCCACGCCAAGCTGGGCTCTGCCCATACTATCCTTCCTGATGGATGGCACTCTGCCAAGTGACGAGGTCACAGCCCGGCAGATACAAAGAAGATCCAAGGCCTACACTATCATCAACAAAGAGCTGCACAAAAGAAGTCCTACTGGCGTACTCCAACGCTGCGTCGAGCCAGAAGAGGGAGAAGAAATCCTCAGAGAAATACAACAAGGAGAGTGTGGGCACCATGCCTCATCTCGGGCCTTGGTCAATAAAGCCTTCCGGCATGGATTCTTTTGGCTCACTGCCTTGAGACAGGCAGAAGATTTGGTGAGGAAGTGCAATGGGTGCCAGAGGTATGCAAGCAAGATACACACGCCAGCATCCGAGTTGAAGACCATCCCATCACTTGGCCATTTGCTGTATGGTGTTTGGATATGGTGGGACCTTTCAAGCCAGCTAGGGGCAACATGACTCACATCTTGGTCATGGTTGATAAGTTCACCAAATGGATTGAAGTGAAGCCAATCCGGAAGTGCGATGGGAACACAGCTGTGAGCTTCCTGAAAGATATCATTCTGAGATATAGGTACCCGCATGGGATCATCACAGATAATGGAACAAATTTCGCTGAGGGAGCTTTTGCTAGGTTCTGCAAGGAGAAGCGGATCCGGCTAGACGTTGCGTCAGTCGCGCATCCGGCTTCGAATGGGCAAGTTGAAATAGCTAATGGCATGGTCCTATCCGGAATAAAGCCAAGGCTATTTGAGCCATTACAGCGAACCCTTGGGTGTTGGCTGGACGAGTTGCCGGCGGTGTTGTGGAGTCTAAGGACTACCCCTAACCGATCAACCGGATACACACCATTCTTCCTGGTATATGGAGCAGAGGCCGTGTTGCCCACTGACCTTGAGCATGACTCACCCAGAGTAACCCTCTATACTGAGGCGGAGGCAAGAGAAGCCGAGAAAATGATGTCGATCTGCTCGAGGAAGCAAGAGATTTAACTATGTCGCACTCACCTGTATATCAACAGAATCTGAGACGCTATCATAGCTGGAAAGTAAGCCCAAGGGTTTTCCGAGAAGGAGACATGGTCGTTAGGCTTGTGCAGCGCACAGCCGGGATGCACAAACTTTCCCCTCCGTGGGAAGGGCCCTTCATTGTGAGCAAGGCTCTGCACAATGATCCGTACTACCTCATTGACGCGCAGGCAGCACATAAGAACAGGGCGGACAAATCGGAGAGGAATCCAAGCGTCTCTGGAATGTAGCTCTACTCCACCGTTTTCATTCCTGAACAAACATTGTATGTATCTCCTTAACCGAGTTAAATTCCAAGTCGGCACTCCGAATTCGAACTCGGGGACTGCCTGTGCCAAACTAGCTTTGTGCCATTTACTTTATTTACTTTGCCTACTCGGTTTTTCTTCTCAAAATTTCACGCGCATGTCTAGTAGTGTGTTTAAACCTAAGGGACAACTCTTTGACTCGGCTGCTGTCTGCAACCCAGCTTCATGGCAAGCAAGAGAACAAGCCAAAGGTCAATGAACACACGGAAAACCGCAAAGGAAAGAAGGAGTGCATCAACCGAGTAGGGCGTTTTTCCTTTTCTGTACTTTCAGCTAAGTGTGGGCAGTGTTAATTTCAAATCTCAAAGTGGTTAAGTATTAGAAGCTCGGTTTTTGAAATCTTGTGACTCGACTACCAAAAATCCACAAGTGGCAGGTAAGAGAAAAGACAAAAGAACTGAGTGGATAAGAAAAGCAACTCAGGGACTTGCACTTAACACAATCCAGCATTGAGCCAGTCTTGCTAAGAAACTTGATCAAACTGAGTAGCATGTGGAACGATAAAATGTTTGATACATCTACACCCAGCATATCGGGGATCTGATAAAAAGTTTGGAGTTAAAGATAGAAGCAGGAACTTAAGATGCAGCTGATGGAGTGGAATTGGCTTCTACGACGGATGGGTCTGCGGACTCGGAGGCCGGAGTCGTGGAGGCAGTTTCGGAAGCAGCGGTAGAGGCCGGAGTCACGGAGGCACGCTCGGAAGCAGCATTGGAGGCCGGAGTCACAGAATCACCAGCTGGAGGAGCGGGCCCGGATGCGGCATTCTCGGTCGCGGCCTCCGTCGCGCCCAACTGGAGAACCGGAGTGTCAATCACCATTTTAGTGGTGACAGCTCCGGCCGGGGCAGTGGGCTACGGGTCAGTCCTGACTCCCTCGGAGCAAGCCCCTTGCTCGGTCGCCTCCTGATCGACGCTCATCGCGACCTCCTCCTCAGCGTCGTTCGGCTCGGCTCCTTCGTCGCCGGCTTCGTCTTGCTCCTCCTCCTCGTCGCCGGCTTCGTCTTGCTCCTCCTCCTCGTCGCCTATGATCCTGTCCTCGCCGGCATCAGCATCATCATCATCATTGTCATCCTCATCATCCTCGACATCAGTATCCGGCTCCGTGGGGGCCGTCGATGAACTGATGAGTGTCTGCATAAGATGCAAGCCGGTAGGCGGTCTCCTTGCGGCGCAGGATGAACTCATCCCTCTCGGTCCACTTGGAGTTGTTCCGGAGGTCCTTGAGCTTCTCAAGATCCAGATTCTCGTACCAAGGTAGCACGAAATGGAGGGCTTCGTCTGCACCAGCTCGAGCTGCTGAGGCGCGCCACTTCTTCAACTCCTCATTGACGTGATCCAGGTCGGAGGCGATCTGATTGATCATGTCTGGGACCTCCCTCTCCGGCCAGAAGAGCTTGTGCAGGCGCCTAGAAGTTGATACCATGGAGGCGCCCATGCCCTTGAGGGAGACTGCCCGAGCTTTGATGTTCTCGATCAGGTCTTCAATTGTGGCTGAGTCCTCGACATTGAGGCCTGCAGCTGCCCTCAGCCTCCTAGCTTTCTCCACAGCAATCACAGCAGCGAGGTTGAAATCCGGAAAGGTACCTAAAGTAGGACATGCTGGATAGGGTCAGAAGAAGGAACCAAGAAGAAGAACAACCGAGTAGAAAAGTTTGAAAGAAAGAAACCGAATAGAGGAAGGGTCTGTTGTAACTCACAGCACAAGTCCAGAACTAGGGCCCCTAGCCGGCGGGTCCAGTCTTCAACAAGCCTGAAGTGCTTGTCCTGAAGGCGGCGCGAGTCGACCACCATGGTGTCGAGGGCTTGGTTTCTGTTTCTCAGAGACTCAATCTCCTTCTCCAGCTCCAGCTTCTCGACTGCAGCTCGGTTCAACGCCTCGGTCTTCTCGTTGCGGCCTGCAGCGCAGTTTTGAGGGCCTCAGCAAGCTCGAGCTTGAGCTTGTGCACCTCCTCCTTCTCGGCAGCCGTGTCTTTCTCCAGCTTGGCCTCTCTGGCCTGCACCTGCTGCTGCACCTCGGCCGGGGTGACGCACCCTTGGTGCTGCGCAAGAAAGGCCTTGTGCTCATCTGTGAGAAAAGCAACCCGGTCAGCAACACGAAGAAAAAACAGAAACTGAGTGGAAGAGAAGAGAAGCCAACTCACTCTCCAGAGAGGAGATCTTGCTCTGCGCAGATGCGGCCATGACTTTGCAGTCCTGGTGCGTGTCAGCAAGCGCCTTAAGCTCACCTGCAGAGAGACAGAAATTGAGCAGAGATAGAAAATGAGCGTAAACACAAAACGCACAAACCAAAGTACTGGTACTTACTCTCTAGAGAGGAAATCTTGGTGATGCTATCGGTGACGCTCTGCTCCAGGATAGCTCTTTCACCCTTCTCCGCCTCCAGCTCCCGGTTCTTCGCCTTGACAGCCCGGTGGGACCATAGAAGTTGGCGGAAGAGCTTAGTCCGGGTCTCAGTGCATTCCTGAAGAGAAGTATGAGACAGTGTGAGTAGAAAGATTCGGCCCGAGTAGACTGCAACTCGGTTGAGCCTTGTCTACTTAGCCCAAATGTCGGGGACTGGATGGTGGATAAAGCAAAGGAAAAGATGGAAAAGATGGCAACTCGGAAACCCGGATAGAAAGGAAATACACTTACCCGGTTGGTGTTCTCAGCATCCTCAGCAGCTTTGCGCAGGAAGTACATTTTGTGCGCCAAGGTACTGCTGGATGCAACAATTACCATCGAGACGGGGCCGACATTGGCCTTGTTCCAAGACTGCTGATAGTTGTCCAGCTTGCTGAGCCTCAGGCCGTCCCATTCCTTCTCAATATAACCTATCCTATCCAGGATGGTCTCCATATCTTCTCGGAGCTCGTGGGCAAGCTCCGTGAGAGGGGCAGCAGGCTCGATGATCAGAGCACCTTCTTTCCACTTGGATCTGGAGATGGCCAGCTTCTTCCGTCTCTTCAGCTCCTCCAGCCGCTGGCTTCGCGCTCTTGCCGTTGCTGGTGATGTTCCTGCAGCTCGCGCCAATGATCCGGGAAGTTCACCGGGGCAGTGGTTCCGCTGGCGTCTGCTCCGGCAGTCTGTTGGTCCGCGGGAGCGAATTGGATGTTAGTCTGAATAAGCTTGGAGCTCCGGGTAACCGGGCCACTCTTGCTAGGCACCAGCGCTTTGCTCGGTGCTGGAGGGCTTGGAGTGTTTCCAGCAGTGGCGGCCGGTATCCGGTAGGTGGGGCTCGAGCCTTCTTGGCGTCGGATTTGGTGGTCTTGGCAGTCTTGGTGGTGGCCTTCTCGGCTGCGGCCGCAACGTCCAAGGGCTTGGCCGATTTTGGAATGAGTGGCAGCTTGGTCCCACTAGGTGTAGAAGAAGGGGCTCTCGGCGGTGGAGGCGGCGCCTGTGGCGTTGGCTGTGGACTCTTGGGCTGCTGTTGGTCGGCCTGCGTCGCATCCGGCTGGGGCGTTCCCTTAGGTGGCTGCTGCGGCTATCCAGCCTGCCCGGCGCCAGGCCAGACTTGGTCTTGGGGCGGCTGTTGTGCTTTGGCCTGGCCCTGCGTTGGTTGGGTCTCCTTCCGCTTCTTGGCGGGGGCTTCTTGTTGCTTCTCGGCGGGGTCTTCTTGCCGCTTCTCGGCCGGGGCTTCTTGGGGCTTCTCGGCGGCGGGCTATGGTGCAGCTTGTTCAGAGGTGGGCTCTGGTGGCTCCGAAGCCCGGTCAGTTTCCATCTCGGTGCCAGTGTTGTCGGCACCGAGGCCTGTTCTTCCTTAAGGGGTGAGGACATCTGGGTCCTCTCCTCTGGCTGATATTCCCCTTCGTCTGGGATCGAGATCCACGACGTTCTGGGGCACACTCGGTTTGGGTGGCGCGTTGGTGGCGTCAGCGTCGAGTACCTCACTGAGAGGGAATAAGAAGAAAGGAAGAGAAAGTGAGATGAGTGCAAATTCAGAGCACAGAGGCATGAGAAAACCGGGAAGACTGTGAAGTGCAAACACAAGAGCAACAGGGCAGCTTGGAGGGACTTACCCGTCAGCAGTGGGGAGTGCGGGCCTCTTGCGCCCAGAGGTGCGCTTGGTGGTTTTCTTTGTCTTCTTGGCGGGGGGATCAACCGCACCGCTGCCAGCTCTTTTCCTCGAGCCGGTGGGGGCAGCCATGGACACGAGCTGCACGTCGATGGGCTCCTCCTCCTCCACCTCATCTGCGAGCGAAAAATGAAAAGGCCAATGTGAGTAAGGAAGGAACCGGAAGAGAGGGAAGGACAGGTAATGAGGGACTTGGTCACCTTCATCGTCCTCAGACCAGTCCCGAATGGAGGTGGAGACCCGGGACTTACCATCCTGGCCGGCGCGCGGGATGCAGAGCGTGTCCCGAACATCGAACTGTTTGGTGTCATCCTCAGTCCGGTCAGCCTCCCAGTTCCGCTCAAAGATAGGATTATCTTCTGTCTTCTGGCGAGCGATGACCTATAGCGTGCAAACACAAAGCATAAAAAGCTAAGTCTCGATAGAGTAACCGAGTTGAGGGATCTACTTGGTGTAGCATGCAAACATAAAGCATCACAAGCTAAGTCCTAGCAGGGAAACCGGGTTGAGACTCTACTCGGTATGCCATGCAAGTATAAAGCATACAGAGCTAAGTGCTAACAAACAAGACTGGGTTGAGATCCTACTCGGCTTAGCATGCAAACACAAAGCATAAATGGCTAAGTCTATTCAAAGCGAACCATGACGAATCCTACTCGGTCGAATGCGAAAGACAAGAAGCAAAATCAGCTAGGTGAGCATACAGAGTTGAACTGACCTTGGGGGCTGGACGATCTCGGCTATACGGCGCAAAGCCGTAGAACCAAGTATCTGAGAGCGTAGCCTTGAGGATAGCCCGGGCCCAGATCTCCACCTCATCCTTATTGAGCTCGAAGGTCGTCGTCCGGGTGCAATCACGAGGTCCTCCCATGAAGCACATCTTGTGCACTCGGTGCTGGAGAGGGAGAATCCGGCGCTCCACCCAGGTGGCGATCGGGTCATCCTTGCGGAGTCCCTGCTGGATCAGCTCCTTCAGCTGGTCATCAGCTTGGTTCGCATTCGGCACTGTTCTCTTGGGGTGGTATCCCCAGTTCCTCATCTCAGTGGGGGGAGAATTCACGAATGTTGGTAGCTTGATGAGATCAACCGGTTCTTCTCCTTCAGCCGGCGTGGGATTCTTGACATATAGAAATCCCCTCTGCCACTTCCGGCAGGTATCGAGACCCAAGATTCGGGGAAAGGTGCAGGGAGTCCGTTGGATGACCATGGATGTCCCCGTCTGGGTCATCACCTTGGGGGCAGTCGGGTTGGCCTTATTGGGAAGGACCTGCTGGCGGAAGAAGAAATACTTGGCCCAGATGTCTACCGTGGGGTAGACACCGAGAAAGGCCTCGCAGCAAGTGACGAAGGTGGAGAGCATTGCGATGGCATTGGCAGGGAGATGATGAGCTTGGAGGCCGAAATGGCGGAAGAACTGCTGCATTAAATTAGAGAGAGGAAGGCTGAAGCCGCTTGAAGTGGCTTAAGAAAACGACATACTCACCGGGGCCAGGGGTTGGCTCCAGCTTGTCGCCGGGTGGCCTGCAGATGACGCCGGGCGGCACCCGGCGAGTGTTGACTAGCCACTGGCAGTCACTCGCCTTGACATTTGACCCCTCCCAGCCGGCGCGCATCGAGGAAGGAACTTCGGGGTTGACTTCTGCGGTGAGCTCGAGATCCATTGAAGCTTCTCCGGCGAGGATGACCTTGGCGGAGGAGGCGGAGACGGAGGCGCGATGCAGTTGGATGGCGACGGCGGTGCGGGATCGAGGGCTATTGCGCCGCGCGGTGAAGGCCTTGTCGCTGACGAGTGCTCTTCGGCGAGCGGTGGCACGAGGAGGTGGATGTCTCTTCTCTCTGCGCGCGGAGCGGCGACGGACGGCGGATTCGCGGTGGTGCTGCGAGTTCGCTGCGGAGTGGGCAATGGAAAGGAAGAGACGCTGGGGAAAGTGGCAAGGAAGATTAGACGGTGGGCGGCGTGGAGGTATTTAAACCTCCCCGAGAGCAGTTATGGCTCGTACCGTGGAGAAGGTCGTGCGACGTGGGGAGTTACCATGCCCGTTAGAAACGCACGAAGCGAGTTACTCGCGCGTAACTGGCGCAGTTAATCCCACGTCACGCATCGTGGGCAATCGAGTGCCCTGTGCGAAGGGACGCAATGGCCCGTGGGCCCGGTGTGAAGTGGCAGGCGCGTGCCGTGCGACCGCATCAGACCCGAGGCGGCGACGCTGTCAGCGAAGACACGGAGGCGTGCCCCGTCCACACAGTGGAGTTATCTACTCCCTCCTTTTATCTGTAAAATACTAGTTGACCACCAGTATATAAAGTGTCCGACCCCCTCCTGCGCGAGGGTCGATCGATCTGGTGCTCACTTTGTCTCATACTCGTTAGGTTGGGCACGAGCTACTCGGCAGCACACCAGAGAGACACATAAAGAGAGAGAGAACTTCCTGTACTCGGCATACCATACATATAGAGAGAGAGGCAGGAGTAGGGGTGTTACCTTCACACAAGGGCCCCGAACCTGGGTTGATTGTGGTTTTTGTGGTGATCTGTGCGCACCTATTCGGCGTGCGATCCCTCCCCGGGTACCTACAACGTCCATCGGCCCCAACCTTAAGCCATCACATGGCATCTGTCTTTACCTCACCGCGACACATCCCCTGTCCGATACAGTTCATCGTTGTTGTCACCGCTAAGCAGATGCCGGCAGAGAATGTGTCTCAACTTGGGGTGGTCGTTGCTTTCAGTCATCTCGGCAAAACCCTTGAAGTGGACCCCAGCAGCCTCACTGGCGCTGATCTTGCTCTCGTGCGCGCCATGGTCCTTCTGAAAAATGGTGACGACGTCCCGGCCAATATCACGCTGTCCAGCGCCCCCTGGGGCTCATGGCTCATCACTCTCCGGAGAGTCTGCCGCTAACGTGCGGCCGAGTCCTTCAATGAGAATGGGGAATATGTCCCTTCTTCGTGCTACCCCCTCCGCCCTTGTATCACCGCCACCTCGGGCACCTCGCGCTCGCTCCACCGCCACGCGCTCCCGCAGCTCCGGCTGACAATGAGCTGCATGGAGACGCTGCGCTCGGGGGCGGCGACGCCGCCGCTCTCGCTCACAGTGCCATGTTGGCACAGCTGGACAGCGTTGCCCACTCACCGCGCCACGATGGGATCCCCGACTCTACGTCGGGCTCCTTGCTCTCATTGCTCACTCTGTCGTGGTGTTGTGGTTTCAGTCCCGACGCTAACTCTGAACCACTTGGCTCGCCCCCACCCACCCCCTCCCAGTAACCAGGCGTTATGGCGTCGTCATTTCGGAGATTGTCGACGGTGTCCTGCCTCCAGCTGTCACGACCATCTCTCACGACAGCACCATCGGCTGTCGCATCGCAAGGCTCGCCCTCAAAGCAAGCCATACATACGAGCCGATGGCCACCCGCGCTGTCAAGCTGTGTGGCCTCCGTGACGTTCTGGATGGGTGCATCGCAGCCTTGCAGAAGCAGGTCCGCAAGCATGGCGTCCCGGCTTGTACCAAACCTCTGCGCCATCGTGTCGTCGATGCGTTGGCAAGCTCAATCTTCCCCTCCTCGGCGCCTGACAACACCGATGATTATTCGGATCTCGTCCCAAAGCCGCCTGGGATGCGGCGACAGAGCCCCTATAAACTCTGTCCCCTCTCGTATCTTGTGTGTGTTGTTCTCCTTTGTGTTGTTGCTCCCCTTGTAACTCTGACGGTTCCCCCCATGGTTTCCATGGCTAGGGCCGTCCGTACTATAACCGTAGAGATGTGGAATGTGCAAGGTCTTGGAGCCGCCCCCAAGCGCTCCATCGTGCGTGACGCTGTCTCCACAGCTGCCCCCTCCATTCTCTGTTTACAAGAAATGAAACTCGCATTTGTAGACCGCGTAACCCTCTCCACCCTTGCCCCGCCACACCTCTCCGAGTTTGTGTGCGTTGATGCCATTGGTAGCTCGGGCGGGGTCCTCACCACTTGGGATGCCAGCCTATACACCCTCTCCTCGATGCACAGTGGTCGCTACACCTGCTCCACCTCCCTCGTCTCCACACTCACTGACCTCGCCTTCACCATTATGAATGTCTACGCGCCTACAGACCACGCGCTCACCCCCACCTTCCTCACTGAATTTGAAGCTCTCGGGCCGCTGATCTCTGCTCCCTGGCTAATTGTGGGAGACTTCAACCTCAAACGTGACCCCCGCGAAAAAAACAACGCCAACTTCAATGCCTCCCTCGCCTCCTCCTTCAATGACTGTATCCTCAACCTCGTACTCTTTTAACTCCCTTTGCTCGATCGTCTCTATACTTGGACGAACAAACATGACGCCCCCGTTCTCGCTCGGCTTGATCACGACCTTTTTAATCTGGGCTGTAACTCCACTCTGCCTGACAGCTCTTTAACCTCACTCCACCGCGCCACCTCCGACCATGTTCCTCTTCTCGTCACAGCCTCCACCACCATCCCATGCTCTGCGCGTTTCTGGTTCGAAAACAGTTGGTTACTAGACCCCCTCTTCCTCCCCACAACCTTGCCGTCCTGGACCACGCCTCTATTGCTCGATGATGCCGCTGGAGATCTTTCTGCTCGCGCTAAGGCCTTCCGCACGACTGCCAAGGTTTGAAAACGCTCCAAAAGATTGAACCCCCGTTCTGGAAAAAAAATGTAATTTTGTTCTAGGCCTGCTTGATCTATTCGAAGAGTCTCGGTTTCTCTCTGATGGCGTGCTCTCGCTTCATGTGCTATGCAAGACAACATTGCATCAGCTTGTCCTTGCGCCGGCGGCGCACTGGAAACAACACGGGAAATTTCGAGCAATTTTGGAAGGCGACACCAACACTCGGTTCTTCCACGCGTGTGCCTCGCAGCGGCTGCGCTGCAACTGCATCCGCTCCCTCGAGGCTGACGGCTGCTCCGTCCCCCCACGACGCCAAGGCGGCCATTCTCCACTTCTACTACCGCGAGCTGCTTGGGGCTACGCCGGCTGTCGCCTGGGAGTTTGGTCTGCATCGACTTTACTCTGGGCGGGAGAAGATCGTGGGTGTTGATCTGGTTGAGCCTTTCACGGCCCAAGAAATCCGCGCGCTGTTGACTCCATGGATCGAAGCAGCGTACCGGGGTCCGATGGGCTCGGTCACAGCTGCTACCGTGCGGCCTGGATCTTAGTTGATGTGGGCTTGTCCCGTCTTTTCGAACAATTCCACTCCTACCAAGCCGCCCTGGAGAGGATCAACATATCACATGTGGTTCTGCTGACGAAAAATGTCGGGGTTCTCAGTGCAGCCTCCTTCCGACCAATCACCCTCCAGAATTGCTCGTTGAAAACTATCTGCAAAGTTCTGACTACCAGGCTGCAGCTGCAGACTGGGAAGCTCATCGACATGGATCAAACGGGGTTCTTAGCTGGGCGGAGCATCTCCGAAAACTTCATCTACGCCACTGAGCTCGTGCAAACTTGCTACCAGCGCCGCGCCCCGTGCGTCGTCCTCAAGCTTGATTTCGCTAAAGCATTTGATTCAGTCAACTGGGCATGCCTTTGCAAGGTGATGATCATCCGTGCCCCCCCCCCTTTTGGTGCGATTGGATCGACTCCATTCTCAGCTCATCCCGTTCGGCTGTTCTCCTCAATGGGATTCCTGGGGAATGGATCAAGATTGTGCGCGGGCTACAGCAAGGTGACCCCCTGTCTCCGTATTTGTTCCTCCTTGTGGCCGATGTCCTGTAGCGGATGATTCAAACAAACGACGTTCTCCACCACCCCCTTGTGGATGGAGCTCTGTGCCCCGTGTTACATTACGCTGACGACATGCTGCCTCATCCTGCATGCCGATGGTGCAGCTGCACGCTGGGTACGCCTCCTCCTCCAGCACTTCGAGCGGGAAACGGGCCTCCGGATCAACTTCTCCAAGAGCACTTTGGTACCGATGCATGTTGATAGTGTCATGATTGCTGACATCACGGAGGCGCTGAGCTACAAGGTTGAAGGGTTCCCCCAAACGTACTTGGGGCTGCCCCTCTCTGCTACTAAACTTCGTCTCGCCACCTTTGCCCTGCTGATCGCCAAGGTGGACAAGTACTTGTCGGGCTGGCGCGCCCTCCTCCTGTCTCCAGCTGACCGGCTTGTGCTCGTCAATGCGGTCCTTGATGCCCTCCCCACCTACTCCATGGTGCCCTCATGCTTCGAGCGGGTGTGACCGCCGACATCGACAGGCTACGCCGCGCGTTCTTTTGGGCGGCGGGCGAACGTGCGAGCGGCGCAAAATGCCTCGTGGCCTCGGACCGCATCTGCCACCCCAAGGTGGATGGTGGGCTTGGCATACGTTTCTTGGCGGTCCAGAACACATGCCTCCAGGTCAAAGTCCTCCATCTTCTTTTCGCCGCCCCCGACTCATCTTGGTCGCGCTGGGTTTGGGGGCACGCATGTAGTCTCCGGCGCTCTGGAAGCATGCACTAGCGTGCTCTCGCCAAGCTTCTTTCCCTCTACCGCAGCGTCTCCCATGTTTGTATTGGTGATGGACGTCGGACGGCGTTCTGGCTGGAGTCGTGGCTACCCTGCGGCGCGTTGAGCTATGCGATGCACACATTGTTCACCAGGTGCTCGGTTCCGGCGTGGACTCCCACCTCGTCCCGCGTCTCTCCACCACCGCTGGCGTCCAATTCCGTGCTCTCCGCCTCATCATCGACAAGAATCCCCTCTCCACCGCAGCGGACAAGCGCACGCTCCCGCTCTGCGGACGGTGGACAGTGGCCTCCGCGCGTCGAGACTCTATGAGCTCCACATGTTCATGAGTGAAAAGGCTCCCTTCTATGAATTCGTCTGGCTCAAATATTCCCCCTCCCGGGGCAAGATCTTCGCCTGGCTCCTGGTTCAAAATCGCATCCAGAGCCGGGCCAACCTGCTCCGCAAGAAAATCGTCGTCGAAAGCGAGAGTGGATGTGCTCTTTACGGGGCTGCCTCCGAATCAGCTGACCATATTGTCTTCTCACGCCCCTTCGCGTGCCAGTTCTGGATGACCATCAGTGCCCCCCCATGACACGGCATGTGGCGTGGCTGACGCCGCGAGCTGCCCGGATCTCCCATCGACTCCCCCGGCATCGGCCTCCACGATGCGCGTGCTCTGCCTCTGGCAGGTATGGAAGCGCAGAAACGGGGTTGTGTTGAACCATCTCGCGCCCTCCATCCCGCTTCTCCTAAAAAATTGTCGTGAGGACGTGTTGAGGGCTCGCCTCCCTGCTACACAACAACCTGACGTAGACTCGTGGCTTAACTTTCTCCTCCCTCGCTTGTAGCCCCCCCCCCCCCCCGCGCGCTATTGTTCTGATATGATGTCTGCACTCCTGCTACAGGCAACACCCCCCTCCCCCATAAAATCTCACGTTGGGGGCACTTTTCTCCCTTTCCTTTGTGAAAAATAGAAAAGATATTCAAGTGGCCATAGATTGATCAAAATACATGGCCATAGATGATCATACAAGCAGAGAGTTTACTTGAAACTCTGAAACATTTCATATCTTTGAGGTACATATACCAATGCGTTTTCACCAGACAACCATGAATTCATCACATACAAGGCCATCGATGATCATCAGGTCTTGCCCTTTAGAATTTTACCAAGATAACAAAGTTCATATAATCCGGTCTACATGTTTAGAAAACAAGATTGGTAACTGCGAGGATGACTCGGTCTCCTCATCCCACTTAAATTGGATCTGGGATGCAAACAACTCTCGCGCCTTTGTACCAGGCTTTATTTTCTTTCTAGTTTTCCAGGAAACTCAAGACATCCTAAAAAAATATTTAATTAGTAACTCATATGATAAGAAAAATACATCAGCGCCTTCCCCATACGGTCCCAAAGGCCTTGGCATATGGCTACAAACACATGAACTTCGGAGACTTTGTACCCATGATTTATTGCCTCAATCAACTGATCCTTCAAATCCTGCATCCTACTACGGATATCAGACTCCATGACCAATTCCTTTGAATCTTGGATAATCTTTTTGAGCTTTTTGGTGTTCTGCATGCGGGTCTGCATATACAAATATCAAAATGTTGTAATCTAAGTGACCCACACATTATCCAAGTGACAAAGTAAAACCAAAGTCCAGGACTAGATATACCAAATTGCTGCAGCTGCAACAGTGTAAAATGCTAACAGTTACAGAACTACTCCCTCCGTTCAACAATAGATGACTTCCATTTGTCTAGAAGTGGATGTATGTACTTCTAGACAAATGAAAGTCATCTATTGTTAAACGGAGAGAGTAATTATTATCAGGCAATCGCCATATCATATAGCAAGCCAGTATAACATACCAATTAACATTTGCAATTCGGTGATAACATCAAGATGCAAATCAAGTTTGATGAAGACAATCTACAACGGAAGTGTGGTTTCAGTTGTGCAAATCAACTGTGGAACTAGCCGCATGGAATGAAAATGTATGCAGAAGGACAGCAGAATATTGGAAGGGTTGTGTAGTGTCGCACCCTGACTTCTAGGGGATACTCACCGTACGAACTGGATAGCAGATGCTTGGATTATGGGGCATAACTGCTCCCACGTCCCAGCTTCCTGGTAGGCCTGCGCTTATGCGCGACAACACAAGCCCTGCTATTCCATCGTCGATGTAAACTATCCACTAGAGATCAAAGGCACTTCCGTCGACGTACTTCAAACCATACACACATGGTACGTCAACGGCGTTGAACAGCTGATATCACAACAGATCTCTACGACACAAAAGATTGAAATAAGTTGCAAATGGCTCTCATTAGAGCAGAGATAGCAAATACAATCATTCAGAGGACACATGTCCCAACAATACATCAGTACATCACAGCGGAAGCATTCAACATGTCTGAGTACAGACAAGAACCAAATAGGCCTAAGAGGCCGGAAACAAACAGACGGAGCCCATCCACGAAGTCTCGGATCCTGCCCGGGTCCGCTATCTACTCGTCAGCAGTCTCGTCATACTCCACGTAGTAGCCACCATGTAGATCCTCGGAAACGTCGTCTGCGTAAACCACAGCCCCAAAGGGGTCAGTACACCAACGTACTGGCAAGCAAGACTCACAGTTCACCAAAGTGTAACCCGTCAACACCAAGCACAGATGCTTTGGGTTCAACGGAAGGAAAGGGATATAAAAGATGCTGCAATTGGCTGCTCTAAACAACTACAGAGATTCTACCACTTCCGGCTAACAGAAAGGAGATAAGATCGAGGATTGTAACCAACTGAAAGATAACTTCAAACAAACCCATCCTGGATCTCGCCCCTTATCCAAAGAAGCAATCCGAGGATAACTCACACAGTTGTAATAAAGGTGAATCAAGTTATTGTGCCATCAACCTATTACTAGTCAAGTTATTAATCATTGGGTGTAACATGTTTGATCATTATGTTTAAGTTGTCCTGAGTACTTGTTAGCCAGTACTTTCACCAAGTAATCCATAACCGCGGAAAACACGGCTTCTCGAGAAGATTATCCCTGCAGGGTTGCACCAATTTGGCCGTACACTCATGAATAACCCGCCAGATGGAAAGGCCCTTCCACCAAGCGGGGTACTCAACACAACCAACCATTCCTCGCATCAAGCCCAAAGCACCTTGGGCGCACGGCTAATCGAGCCCAGAAGAAAATGGACCCTCATAGCACTCTAAGAACGTGTCCCCCTATATGCCGACTACGAAAGTTCCACCCTGGCCTGGGCTCGCAAAAACATGCATGCGGCAAATGGAAAACACGAACTAAATGAGGTGATTTGGACGAGATGCGAATCAGGTCAAGTTGAGGGGGGCGCCCATACTCGCTTCCCAAATGCGGGTAGTGCGCTCATCATGGATCAGTAGACAAGACCCTTTTCCTATTAGGGTCGACACTAGCAGGCCTCAAAACCACACAGGGCCTCCTGCCGGTGCCTTATCATCAAGTTTATTATTAATGGTAACATTAGCATGATTGATTGATTAAACATCGAGCCCCACAACGTAATAGATATAGTAACGGATAACAGACTCGAGCAAAACAACCTAAGCATGCTAGTAAGGCACTGGCTCAAACAATGGGTTGTAGGATGGGAGATGAGGCAATATCAGGTTTAAGGGATTCATGTGATAGGTTCGTAACAGAAACAACTACTACTAAGGCTAGCAGAAAAGAACAACGGAAAGTATCGGTAACCAATGTTGAAAGGAACACAGTGGTTCATGTGAGTGATAACTTGCCTGCAAAACCCAGTAGCCTGGTACTGAGCTAAATCCTTAGAAGGGATGTCGTAAGTATCGTCGGTCTCAACGTCGTCGTTTATCCGGGAAGAAGCAAACAACATTGCAGAAAAGGTAGACAATCAATAACATGGCATAGTGCACAAACATGGGATGATGCATGACCATTTAATTGATGCATAGAAATAAACTAGTTGACAAGATAGAAACGGGATTAAATGGACCCATATGCAATTGGATTGCATATGGAAAGCCCATGAATTATGGTTGAATTAATTGTTTTACAACTAATCATCATATGAAAGTGGATTAGCATGATGCATGGATGAGGAAAACAGCAAAATAACAACAATAGAACCAAATGGAAATAAGGCTTAACAAGTTTAGAAATTCATTTATTAATTTAGGAAATTTTGGTTACTTAAAGGTGCCACACAAGCATTTGTTGTTTTCACCAATTTTAAATGTTCAAAATAGATAACAAAGTTTATAATTGAAAAGAAAACAAGATTTTAGTTGGAATACATGTTTCACTTGTTGAAAAAGGATTTCAAATGATTTATGGATGAATTAAGCAAGTGTAAGCAAGAATTAAATGAATTTAATTCAAACATGAACTTATTTGAATTTTTATTTGTTCAAAACATGAAGTGAAGTTCATATTTGACAAGGTTATGTTTTTATGGTTTGAAAACATATTTTATATGTCCCAAAAGAATTTGTTTTGATCAAGTTATAAATTTAGCAATATTAAATGAATTAAATAAGATTTAAATTATTTAACCAAGTTTAATTATTCAAATCATGAAACAAATTTTATATTTGGAAAGAGGGTTTAATTTTGCATGGAAAACATATTTCATTTGTTGAAATTGGATTTAAAATGAGCAAGTTATTATTTTGGCAATTTTAAATGCAATAAATAAGAAACAGTTGTTTTCAGCAATTTAAATTATTCAAAACAGCAAACAAAAATTATATTTGGAAAGTACATGAAAAGTTGATTGGAAAACATATTTGGTTTGTGAAATTTGGAATTTTTATGCTCAAGTTATGAATTTTGCAAATTTAAGTGAATTTGACAAGTTTTCAAATTTTGCACCAATTTAAAATATTCAAAACAGTAAACAAATTTTATATTTGGATAGAACATTTAATTTGGTATTGAAAACATATAAAAAATGTTGGATTTGGAGCTAAAATGAATTATTTATGCAATTTCCAAAATTGGGTGCAAATCTGCCATTTTTATGGATCTAGGGACTTGAAAAAAATTTGTGCAGGGCTAGAATTAATTTCCAGGGGCCTGTTTGTGATTAGCAGGAAGTTTCTGTACCAATCCATTGGAAAAATAAAAGATTTGGGTTTATGGGGTGCAGGGGGATCGAACCCTGCACCTGCTGATGCGCTCACAGGGGCTAACCAGTGGGGTGGATCTCGGGTTGTGATGGAAGGGGACTCGGGAGGGGTATGAGGTGATGCTCGCGGGTATTTTTCCTATAACTAACTGAACCCGATCGGTCTCTTCCTCTGTACCACGACGGAGAAGGCAGCGATGGCAGGGCTCGCCGGAGGAAACTAGGGGGCGCCGGCTGGGGTGGTGTGGGGTGCGGCCTAGGGAGATGGAGGAGGCGAGAGGAGGGGAGCGGACGGCCTCACCTGGAGCGCTCGATGGAGGAGGGATGGTTGGGGCGGACAGGGAGCAGCAGGGCGCGGCCGGCGGTTGGAGGCGACGGCGGTGGTGCTTCGGGAAGCCACGGTCCAAGCCGAGGAGGGGTGGAGGAAGAGGGTTCGTGGGCGTTTCCATTCCCGCCATGGGGAGCTCCCGGGAACGCCTCCAGCGACCACGCCAACCTCCACAATTTTCGGCCATGGTGGGGGGTTCCAAGTTCAGTACAGAGAAGCAGAGGGAGATCGAGCAGAGGAGGAAGAGGAAGGATGACGGCGATGGGGAAGGGAGTTAGGGCTTAGGGTTAGGGGCAGAGGGAGTAGGTGAGCTATATAGGAGGGAGCTGGGGCTGTACGGCAAGCCATCTAGGGGGGTTGGAGGAGATCCTCTGGCTCTCCTGCAGTCGTACAGGGAGAGAGGTAGGTGACAGCGACCTGGGAGAAGGAAAAGGTACTGGGCCAAGAGAGAACTATGTAGATGGGCTGGGTTTCGGGTAGACTAGGTGCTGCTGCGCGCGGTAGTTAGCTGCCTTTTATTTATTTCTCTGTTTTATTTTTTGTAGCAATTGCTTTTGGAAGAAAACTGTTAAGGTTTTATTTAAGAAAAATTCCAGAAAAATTTAATTAAGCTATTTAGTTAATTAGAAACCACATTGCCAGCTTGGATTTCAAAAATTGAGTTATATAATGATAGTTGTATTTGAAACCAAATTAGAGGAATTGTAATATTAATAAACCATTAAGAAAACCATGCTTTGGAATAGGGTTACCACTAGGATTTTTGAAGGGTTTAAAGAGTGCAAAAGGGGTGGTGAATTGTATGGATTCAAAAGGTTAATGATTTTGAGGATTGGTTTGGATTTGAAATGATTTGGAATGAATTGTGGAATTTAATTGTTTGGTTAAGACCAACAATTTTAGGAGTTAGCAACATGGAATAGAAAGGAACAATTTGGTTGTTTTTATTTGAAATAACATTTTGGAAATTGTAACATCACAAGGATGAAACAAAGGGTTTGAATTTTGGTTTGAAATTCAAATGGAAAACAAAGGAAAACAAACAAAACAAATGCAACCAACATGATGCCATGATGCAAAACATAAAATAACAGAGAGCAAACATTCTAAAGGCTATTTTTCAGACTTGGGATGTTACAAAACGCCCCCCTTGAAGGAATCGCGCCCCGAGATTCCTACTGAGAAAAGAAAAGGTCCGGAAACTTCTTGGGAAGATCCTCTTGAGCTGTGACACGTGAAACACATCGTGCACATTGGATAGACGTCAGGGAATTAGCAAACCACCGGAACATTTTCAAGTAAAGGGAGAGGTTTTTGTACCAAGGGTGTATAGCTGAACAGAACTTGATTCATTTGGAGAATAGATTATCTGGCTAGAATGGTGGAACAGAGTTATTGACATCAATGCAACACCAAGAATAACATCAATGTCAGAATCATCAACATGAGAGTAACGAGGAATATTTGGCCTCCCATTAGAATTGGATTGTTCTTACTTATCTTGGAAGTCAACATTTGAGATCCCGGGGAGTGAATAGAGATTTGATTGCTTAGTGGAACCAGAATTAGGTTGTATGTTGTGGAAAAGATTGTTGACACAAAGGAATGTGATTCTCCGGTATCAAATAACATTTTAGCTGGAATAGAGTTTAGCAGATGAACGGGGAAACTTTGATTAGACGCCGGTAGAAGAATTGGAATGGAAAGCAACAACAAGATTTCAACGGACGAAAAGGATGTTGAGAAGAACAGGATAATGAAGCAACTCCGGGAAAACGAGATCAAAACTCCTGAGGTACTACGGAAAACCCATCCGGGCTTCTTAAGGATCATTATCTACTGCTTAAGGAATAGAGGATTTGCTTCCGGGGCTTACACGCCTCCGTTCTCAATCATGAGTAGGCAACATGATAATTCATGTCACAACCACCTCCATTCCTATGGTCTAGTAGATATAACCATCCTAGAGAAACCAGGATACGTGAAATCCTAACTTGAAAGTTTAGATGAGAAGGGAAAAATCAACGTTGCACTTCCTTACCAGAAAAGGGAGGGAGGGTGGGGAAAAGAAGAAAAAGAACAGAATTCCTACTCTCACGTTTCATTTTTCCTATATAGCTACAAAATAGTTTCTAGACTCAACTGCTACCAGTAAAAAGGGATCCTACAGGCAGACAGGCTCTGATACCATTTGTCGCACCCTGACTTCTAGGGGATACTCACCGTACGAACTGGATAGCAGATGCTTGGATTATGGGGCATAACTGCTCCCACGTCCCAGCTTCCTGGTAGGCCTGCGCTTATGCGCGACAACACAAGCCCTGCTATTCCATCGTCGATGTAAACTATCCACTAGAGATCAAAGGCACTTCCGTCGACGTACTTCAAACCATACACACATGGTACGTCAACGGCGTTGAACAGCTGATATCACAACAGATCTCTACGACACAAAAGATTGAAATAAGTTGCAAATGGCTCTCATTAGAGCAGAGATAGCAAATACAATCATTCAGAGGACACATGTCCCAACAATACATCAGTACATCACAGCGGAAGCATTCAACATGTCTGAGTACAGACAAGAACCAAATAGGCCTAAGAGGCCGGAAACAAACAGACGGAGCCCATCCACGAAGTCTCGGATCCTGCCCGGGTCCGCTATCTACTCGTCAGCAGTCTCGTCATACTCCACGTAGTAGCCACCATGTAGATCCTCGGAAACGTCGTCTGCGTAAACCACAGCCCCAAAGGGGTCAGTACACCAACGTACTGGCAAGCAAGACTCACAGTTCACCAAAGTGTAACCCGTCAACACCAAGCACAGATGCTTTGGGTTCAACGGAAGGAAAGGGATATAAAAGATGCTGCAATTGGCTGCTCTAAACAACTACAGAGATTCTACCACTTCCGGCTAACAGAAAGGAGATAAGATCGAGGATTGTAACCAACTGAAAGATAACTTCAAACAAACCCATCCTGGATCTCGCCCCTTATCCAAAGAAGCAATCCGAGGATAACTCACACAGTTGTAATAAAGGTGAATCAAGTTATTGTGCCATCAACCTATTACTAGTCAAGTTATTAATCATTGGGTGTAACATGTTTGATCATTATGTTTAAGTTGTCCTGAGTACTTGTTAGCCAGTACTTTCACCAAGTAATCCATAACCGCGGAAAACACGGCTTCTCGAGAAGATTATCCCTGCAGGGTTGCACCAATTTGGCCGTACACTCATGAATAACCCGCCAGATGGAAAGGCCCTTCCACCAAGCGGGGTACTCAACACAACCAACCATTCCTCGCATCAAGCCCAAAGCACCTTGGGCGCACGGCTAATCGAGCCCAGAAGAAAATGGACCCTCATAGCACTCTAAGAACGTGTCCCCCTATATGCCGACTACGAAAGTTCCACCCTGGCCTGGGCTCGCAAAAACATGCATGCGGCAAATGGAAAACACGAACTAAATGAGGTGATTTGGACGAGATGCGAATCAGGTCAAGTTGAGGGGGGCGCCCATACTCGCTTCCCAAATGCGGGTAGTGCGCTCATCATGGATCAGTAGACAAGACCCTTTTCCTATTAGGGTCGACACTAGCAGGCCTCAAAACCACACAGGGCCTCCTGCCGGTGCCTTATCATCAAGTTTATTATTAATGGTAACATTAGCATGATTGATTGATTAAACATCGAGCCCCACAACGTAATAGATATAGTAACAGAAAGTAACGGATAACAGACTCGAGCAAAACAACCTAAGCATGCTAGTAAGGCACTGGCTCAAACAATGGGTTGTAGGATGGGAGATGAGGCAATATCAGGTTTAAGGGATTCATGTGATAGGTTCGTAACAGAAACAACTACTACTAAGGCTAGCAGAAAAGAACAACGGAAAGTATCGGTAACCAATGTTGAAAGGAACACAGTGGTTCATGTGAGTGATAACTTGCCTGCAAAACCCAGTAGCCTGGTACTGAGCTAAATCCTTAGAAGGGATGTCGTAAGTATCGTCGGTCTCAACGTCGTCGTTTATCCGGGAAGAAGCAAACAACATTGCAGAAAAGGTAGACAATCAATAACATGGCATAGTGCACAAACATGGGATGATGCATGACCATTTAATTGATGCATAGAAATAAACTAGTTGACAAGATAGAAACAGGATTAAATGGACCCATATGCAATTGGATTGCATATGGAAAGCCCATGAATTATGGTTGAATTAATTGTTTTACAACTAATCATCATATGAAAGTGGATTAGCATGATGCATGGATGAGGAAAACAGCAAAATAACAACAATAGAACCAAATGGAAATAAGGCTTAACAAGTTTAGAAATTCATTTATTAATTTAGGAAATTTTGGTTACTTAAAGGTGCCACACAAGCATTTGTTGTTTTCACCAATTTTAAATGTTCAAAATAGATAACAAAGTTTATAATTGAAAAGAAAACAAGATTTTAGTTGGAATACATGTTTCACTTGTTGAAAAAGGATTTCAAATGATTTATGGATGAATTAAGCAAGTGTAAGCAAGAATTAAATGAATTTAATTCAAACATGAACTTATTTGAATTTTTATTTGTTCAAAACATGAAGTGAAGTTCATATTTGACAAGGTTATGTTTTTATGGTTTGAAAACATATTTTATATGTCCCAAAAGAATTTGTTTTGATCAAGTTATAAATTTAGCAATATTAAATGAATTAAATAAGATTTAAATTATTTAACCAAGTTTAATTATTCAAATCATGAAACAAATTTTATATTTGGAAAGAGGGTTTAATTTTGCATGGAAAACATATTTCATTTGTTGAAATTGGATTTAAAATGAGCAAGTTATTATTTTGGCAATTTTAAATGCAATAAATAAGAAACAGTTGTTTTCAGCAATTTAAATTATTCAAAACAGCAAACAAAAATTATATTTGGAAAGTACATGAAAAGTTGATTGGAAAACATATTTGGTTTGTGAAATTTGGAATTTTTATGCTCAAGTTATGAATTTTGCAAATTTAAGTGAATTTGACAAGTTTTCAAATTTTGCACCAATTTAAAATATTCAAAACAGTAAACAAATTTTATATTTGGATAGAACATTTAATTTGGTATTGAAAACATATAAAAAATGTTGGATTTGGAGCTAAAATGAATTATTTATGCAATTTCCAAAATTGGGTGCAAATCTGCCATTTTTATGGATCTAGGGACTTGAAAAAAATTTGTGCAGGGCTAGAATTAATTTCCAGGGGCATGTTTGTGATTAGCAGGAAGTTTCTGTACCAATCCATTGGAAAAATAAAAGATTTGGGTTTATGGGGTGCAGGGGGATCGAACCCTGCACCTGCTGATGCGCTCACAGGGGCTAACCAGTGGGGTGGATCTCGGGTTGTGATGGAAGGGGACTCGGGAGGGGTATGAGGTGATGCTCGCGGGTATTTTTCCTGTAACTAACTGAACCCGATCGGTCTCTGCCTCTGTACCACGACGGAGAAGGCAGCGATGGCAGGGCTCGCCGGAGGAAACTAGGGGGCGCCGGCTGGGGTGGTGTGGGGTGCGGCCTAGGGAGATGGAGGAGGCGAGAGGAGGGGAGCGGACGGCCTCACCTGGAGCGCTCGATGGAGGAGGGGTGGTTGGGGCGGACAGGGAGCAGCAGGGCGCGGCCGGCGGTTGGAGGCGACGGCGGCGGTGCTTCGGGAAGCCACGGTCCAAGCCGAGGAGGGGTGGAGGAAGAGGGTTCGTGGGCGTTTCCATTCCCGCCATGGGGAGCTCCCGGGAACGCCTCCAGCGACCACGCCAACCTCCACAATTTTCGGCCATGGTGGGGGGTTCCAAGTTCAGTACAGAGAAGCAGAGGGAGATCGAGCAAAGGAGGAAGAGGAAGGATGGCGGCGATGGGGAAGGGAGTTAGGGCTTAGGGTTAGGGGCAGAGGGAGTAGGTGAGCTATATAGGAGGGAGATGGGGCTGTACGGCAAGCCATCTAGGGGGGTTGGAGGAGATCCTCTGGCTCTCCTGCAGTCGTACAGGGAGAGAGGTAGGTGACAGCGACCTGGGAGAAGGAAAAGGTACTGGGCCAAGAGAGAACTATGTAGATGGGCTGGGTTTCGGGTAGACTAGGTGCTGCTGCGCGCGGTAGTTAGCTGCCTTTTATTTATTTCTCTGTTTTATTTTTTGTAGCAATTGCTTTTGGAAGAAAACTGTTAAGGTTTTATTTAAGAAAAATTCCAGAAAAATTTAATTAAGCTATTTAGTTAATTAGAAACCACATTGCCAGCTTGGATTTCAAAAATTGAGTTATATAATGATAGTTGTATTTGAAACCAAATTAGAGGAATTTTAATATTAATAAACCATTAAGAAAACCATGCTTTGGAATAGGGTTACCACTAGGATTTTTGAAGGGTTTAAAGAGTGCAAAAGGGGTGGTGAATTGTATGGATTCAAAAGGTTAATGATTTTGAGGATTGGTTTGGATTTGAAATGATTTGGAATGAATTGTGGAATTTAATTGTTTGGTTAAGACCAACAATTTTAGGAGTTAGCAACATGGAATAGAAAGGAACAATTTGGTTGTTTTTATTTGAAATAACATTTTGGAAATTGTAACATCACAAGGATGAAACAAAGGGTTTGAATTTTGGTTTGAAATTCAAATGGAAAACAAAGGAAAACAAACAAAACAAATGCAACCAACATGATGCCATGATGCAAAACATAAAATAACAGAGAGCAAACATTCTAAAGGCTATTTTTCAGACTTGGGATGTTACATGTAGCAAAAACACTCACATTTTCAGAGAGCTTCTCAACAACTGCTTGCATGTAGTTTCGTAATTTGGCTCTCAATGTAATGTAACAGTGACCTCACTGAATCTTTCACCAATGGCAGCTGTATTTCCTCCATGAGGTGTACAGGAACTCCATGACCTCAGATGGCTCTCAATCTGTGGCCGCAAAACATCCAATAGTCTTGTTGGATTATGAGTTAGTATCCTAGCAGTCTCTAGAGTTTTCCAGGGAAGTGGAGCCTATCCTAGTATAGTACTATTGTCCTACAAGAGTCTAGATTTTTCTAGGGTATAAGTGAATATGTATGCCTATATATATATGAGGGTGGTGGAGGTCCAAGGGACAAGTCCATCCAGAAAATTTTCGCAAAGAGCAACATGGTATCAGAGCTATGGCAGTGACCATCAGGCCTAGCTCCAGCAGACAGTGACTCGGCTGTGGACGACGACGAGTGGAGGAGGCAGCAAAGGTACTGCTGCAGGAAGTAATAGGAGCAAGTGGCTGGAGGCAAGAGCGTGGTCAACTGCAGCTGCGGAAGGTGTCAGTGTTGAGGTGTGCGGAAGCTGCTGCAGGGAGAGAGAGGCGGAAAGCCAGTATTGTGTCGGAGCTCCCAGGCAGGCAAGACTGCAGGAGGGAACAAGCTCTACACAGGGGTTGCAGAGACGGCAGCCGGCGCAAGGATAAACTTGCGGGTCAGCAGCGTTGAGTCGCGCTTGTGAGAGAGCAGCTGGGTGAGGTGTGACTGCTTGTGACCGTAGGGAGGAAGCAAGAGAGCTGCGGCTGGAGGTGAGCCCCAGGAGAAGGGAGCACTGACCGCAAGTTGAGCTGGGCCTGGAGGTGTGTGGCGGACGTGCGTCTACGTGGAATCCAAGGAATGAGAGTTGCAGGCCTTGAGGGCACTGGTGGCAGCAGCAGGAGGTAGACGTGCAACTTCTTGAACCTCGACGGCAGGGAGCGGAGTTCACGAAGCTGTGGAACGTGCTGGTGGAATTGGTGGATGCGCAGCTGAATACGGTGGTAGAGACAGCTAGGAAAGGGGCATTGTCGTTGCTGCTGGTGGCCTAGAGCAGAGGAGGAAGCTACTGCTGTGACAAAGAGCAATAGAGTTGTTGCTTGCTCTCAGAATTGGGTAAAAGAGACGTGTTGTTGGTGGTAAGTGTGATTCTTGCAATGGCGGAGAATCAAGGTGTTGAGCAATTGCTCGACAAATTGGTGGAACTGCTCAAAGATTTTAAAAAATGAGACAATCAGAGAGGAGTGCGAGGAGTGCAGAAAGGGCCATACAGAGTGGCAAAACGACAATTCTTCGAAATTCTGTCAATCTTGCTCAAACTGAAAGTGATACCACGAATCATGCTTCTGGCTCAAATGAAACTTCTTGATCAAATTGGATACTAGATTCGGGAGCGTCGGCACATGTCACGGGAAGGTGGAGTGAGTTTGCATCATATACTCCACACCCACCCATGCATAAAGAGACCATCCAAACAGCCGATGGGACTTAACAACCTATTAAAGGGGTCGGCACGGTGAAATGCACTCTGTCAATTACATTGTCTCCGGTCTTATATGCTCCATCATTTCCGTTTAGTTTGGTGTCTATGAGCTCCTTGGTTGATGATATTGATTGTCGAATCATCGTGGATCGATATAATTGCATAATTGAGGAGAGGTCAACTGGAAGGAGGATTGGGGTCGGTGTCAGACATAAGGGACTTTGGTACTTGGATAGACAAGAAACAGATAATGCATTATGCACTGCTCTGATGGCTGCTTCGGGAGACAATAAAGCAAAGGTAATGCTCCAACATTGTCGATTGGGCCACATATCTTTTGATGCTATGTCTAAGATTAATCCCGAAGAAATGAAAAAGGTAGATCAAGACAAACTTGTGTGTGATGTATGTGAGTATGGAAAACACATGAGGACTTCATATGTGAGTCGTGGACTCCTGAGTACATGACCCTTCGTGTTGATCCATTCGGATGTCTGGACTTCTCCCGTGGTTTCTATCAGTGGGATGAAGTATTTTGTCACCTTCATTAACTGTCACTCCCGAATGACTTGGATATATCTCATGAAACAAAAGAGTGAGGTGCTTAGTTGTTTCAAGGACTTCTATGCATATATCCAAAATCGTTTCAACACCGGCATTCAAACTATTAGGACAGATAATGGGACAGAGTATGTGAACAATGAATTTGGCAATTTTCTATCGGAAAAAGGAATACTTCATCAAACTTCGTGTCCTAATACTTCGCCGCAGAATGGAGTGGCCAAAAGAAAGAATCGCCATCTGCTGGAGGTAGCTCGATCACTTATGTTTACGATGAATGTGCCTAAATTCTTATGGAGTGAAGCGGTTATGACAGCTACTTATCTCATCAACCGGATGCCATCAAGAGTGCTTGGAATGAAGACTCCATATGAAATGGTCTATGGAAAAAATGAGTTCATTGTTCCGCCAAAGGTGTTTGGATGCACGTGCTTTGTTAGTGACCACAGACCTTCAGTGGTAAAATTGGATCCACGTGTTGTAAAGTGCATCATTATCGGATACTCGCCTGGACAAAAGGGCTACAAATGTTGGAGTCCTAGTGAACGGAGAACATTTGTGAGCATGGATATGTCATTTAGAGAGTCTGAGCCATTCTATGGAGAGAAGACGGACCTCAGCTCGTTGTTTGACTTTGACTCTCCTAGCACAAGTGATGCTAGTCGAGAGGGGGAGAGTGAATCATTGAGGACAAAGGAGGATGAACCATCGAGAATTGTGATTGGTTCAACTCCATGTCCAAGGAGTGAAGAGAGATGGAGAATGCCAAATGAGGAACAAAATATGAGGGTATATACGAGGAGACGACCTACGGGTGAAGAGAGATGGAGAAAGCCAAACGAGGAGCAAAATTTGAGGGTATACACAAGGAGACAACCTACGGGTGAAGAGAGATGGAAAAAACCAAACGAGGAAGAAAATTTAAGGGTGTATACGAGGAGGCAATCACAACATCAACAACAAGCTCGAATAAATGGTGAGGTCCAATTGCAGGGGGAGCAAAATCAACAACAACAGACTCCGGTGGTCGATGAAGTTGACTCATATGAGATTGAGCCATGTGTCATTGGTGATTCGCTAAATTTTCCTATTGCCTTGAGAAAAGAACCACGAGCTAAAGCAGGAAAGCCTCCTGAAAGGTATGGTTTTGAGCATGATATTGCAAATTATGTGTCATATGAATCTCTATCACCCGGGTACAGAGCCTTCATTTCTTCATTACAATCTGTGGCAATCCCAAGAGATTGGAAGGAAGCAAAACAAGACCCAAAGTGGTATGAGGCCATGTTGGAGGAAATGAAAGCTCTCGAGAAGAACAAGACATGGGATCTTGTTCCTCTTCCTATGGGAAAAACTCCGGTTACTTGCAAATGGGTGTATACCGTGAAGCAATCCCCAGAAGGGAAAATAGAACGATATAAGGCAAGGTTGGTGGCAAGGGGTTACAGTCAAACTTATGGGATTGACTATGACGAGACATTTGCACCGGTTGCAAAGATGAGTACAGTGAGAACTCTTATTTCTTGTGCTGCTAACTTTGGTTGGCCATTGCACCAGCTGGATGTCAAAAATGCATTCTTGCACGGTGATCTTCAGGAGGAAGTGTACATGGAAATTCCACCTGGCTTTGGTACATCTCAGACTTGTGGGAAGGTCCTTAGGTTGAGAAAGTCATTATATGGGCTTAAACAATCTCCACGAGCATGGTTTGATCGATTTCGCCGTGCTATGTGTAGTATGGGATACTCACAGTGCAACGGGGACCACACTTTGTTCTACCGCCACTCTCAGCGGCACATCACGATTCTTGCAGTGTATGTAGATGACATCATTATTACTACCGATGATGCTATTGAGATGGCACAATTGAAGCAGAAGTTGAGTAAAGAATTTGAGGTTAAGGACCTTGGCCAACTAAGGTATTTTCTAGGCATTGAGATTGCAAGGTCCCCTAGAGGGATAGTTCTCTCGCAGCGGAAGTATGTCTTGGACCTTCTTAGTGATACAGGAATGCTTGGTTGTCGAGCGGCTTCTTCCCCTATTGAGCAAAATCATCAATTATGTGCGCAATCTGGAGATCCAGTTGATAGAGAGAGCTACCAACGACTTGTAGGTCGACTCATCTATTTATGCCATACGAGACCTGACATATCCTATGCAGTGAGTGTGGTCAGTCGCTACATGCATGACCCAAGAAGTGGCCATTTAGAGGCGGCACACAAAATTTTACGCTATCTAAAAGGCAGTCCAGGGAGAGGTCTATTGTTCAAAGCCAATGGGCACTTGAATGTAGAAGGCTATTGTGACGCTGATTGGGCTAGTTGCCTTGACGACAGAAGGTCAACATCAGGATTATGTGTCTTTGTTGGAGGAAACTTGGTATCTTGGAGGAGCAAGAAGCAGCCGGTGGTCTCCCGATCAACTGCGGAGGCGGAATATAGAGCAATGTCCGTGTGTTTGAGTGAGATGCTATGGATGAAAGGCCTCTAATCAGAATTGAAACTATTACGGAAAGGGACATTGAACCTTTGGTGTGACAACAAGTCTGGAATCAACATAGCTAATAATCCAGTTCAGCATGACCGAACAAAGCATGTGGAAATAGATCGATTCTTCATCAAAGAGCGGCTCGACGAAGGCACCTTGAAGTTAAGCCATGTAACCTCGAGAGAACAAACAGCAGATTGCTTGACAAAGGGGTTAGGTAGTAAGGAATGTTCATTGGCATGTAACAAGATGGGAATGATAGATATCTATCAACCATCTTGAGGGGGAGTGTTGGATTATGAGTTAGTATCCTAGCAGTCTCTAGAGTGTTCCAGGGAAGTGGAGCCTATCCTAGTATAGTACTATTGTCATACAAGAGTCTAGATTGTTCTAGGGTATAAGTGAATATGTATGCCTATATATATGAGGGTGGTGGAGGTCCAAGGGACAAGTCCATCCGAAAAATTTCCGCAAAGAGCAACAAGTCTTTTCATTGTATTCAAGAGGATTCCAAGCTGAAAGTAGACAGGGGTCAGATTTCAAAAAACTGAAATTCTAACAATGTGAATGTGTAGCAAAACTCACATCTTCAGGTACAATATATGGGCACATCTAATTGCACTTCCTAAACTTTTGTACATATTTGAGGCAGAATTTCTTAGGGGCGATACTATCCTTGAGTGGAGCCAAAATATCAGCATACTGCTTTTCAAGGGAGTCGATTAATACTCTCTCGAAATCTGCAATAGCCTTTTTTACAACATTCCCAATAGCACAAGGTTAGTTGGATGCCACTCTGATGTAAACAAAATCAGTTAAAGGGTCTGCAACTGAATGCACACATATATTTTCAAGAACAAATATGTACTCTGGCCATCGGCAAATGATAACCTCGTACTCTGACAATGTATTCTTGAGAAAATCATACATCGTGTTGACAAAAGGTGTTGTTACATTCTTATTCCTAACAGCATAGATGGATAAATAGGACTCTCAAATGATATTGCAGCATGAGATCCAAAATATCATTCACTTGTCACATATGTGGAGGCTGTCAAATTGGGGAGGTCGACAAAACTGTGGAAACAGAGGAAAAAACAAAGATTGAAATAATTAACTGAAGAGGAAATAAAACAAAGGCAACAGAATCATTTTACACTGAATGATTCCCATAGATCTTACAGAGAACTGTGTATTAAAAATGCACATCAGGCCCAGAAAAAGCAAGTACCTGGGAAGTATGTGATGATTATGATCAATGTCTGTAAAAAAATCATTACCTAAATTATTGCACAATGATCTCTTCTTATGGTAAGCCATTGTGAAGGGCACCAAGTCCATCTTTATGCCTTCGGAATTTCCTGCCACAAATTCATTAGTTTCAAGCATGTGCCTCCTCGATCGCTTCCTTGCAGCAGCCCCGGACAAATTCAAAACTTAATAAGTAACATCATCTCGAAGAAAAGATAGCATAAATTCAGTTGAGCCTCTGGATATAGCACATCCAGTTCGAGGCCTAGAGTTTTTCACCAGTCCATAGACCATTGGCTCATCAAGGCACTTGTAATTCTTATATACCATTGCTTAAGTCTGCTCGATTTGTTCCTCAACTTCCCCAAGTGCTCGATTCTACCGATCAATTACAGTCACATAATCATGTTGAGATGTCAGGAATCGAATTCAATTTATGGTGGCTGTAGACTACGGAGTACGGAGTGCTTTGGAAACAAAGGGCGAGTCCGATTCCACCAATTGTTCGAAGTGCTTGGCGCCAACGCTACCAATCAACCATGCAGCATCACCGACTTGGAGCCGAAGTCGGACTCGCCGGGACGCGCAGCACGTCCGTCGCCGATAAAGGCCCATCTCCGTGCCCTCCTTCCTCCACATCTCATACTCTGCCCCACCCACAACGCGCAGCCATCTCGATTCTCATCCTCTGCTCCACCCCCAACGCGAAACCAGCGAGCGAGATGGCGTCGTCGGAGGGGAGCGCCCACTCGCAGTGGAGGAATTTCTTCGCCTCCTTGGGTGCTACCGCCTTCCAGATCATCGACGCCGCCGTCGCCGTCGCAGCGCTGGACTGCCCTGCCGAGCTCGAGCAGAGGCGCGAAGGGATCGTGCAGAGGCTCTACACCGAGGACATCCTCTCATGCAGCGGCACCGACGACAGCAACACGGATTCGACTGCCACGCCGGTGAGCAAGAAGGAGGAGGGGCCATCAGCAAGATCCACGGAGAAGGCCACGGCGCCGGTCAAGAACGAACTCGCGCGCAAGAACTGCTCGGTTCGTCCACACTCCACGAAGCCTTCGGCCGCCGATCTTGACAGGAATCAGCCGTCGGCGCAGAGCATGGAGATGGAGGCGAAGCTGGCGACCACGAAGCGCATGCTGCAACAGGGATACGATCAACACAAGGAGGCGAAGCGGCAGCGCAAGACCCCGATGGTCGAGGCGCCGGAGATGGCGAGGCAGCGGAGGAAGACTCAACACCACATCATCCGGCGACGCGACGAGGTCCGGTGCACGGCCACCATCGCCGAGAGGCGCGCCCTGATGTCTCATCTCCGGGCTAGCTGGGCTTAGTTAGGCCGCTCCGTAGTCCTGATTCCAGATAGATGCCTTTTTTTTTCTATCTTGGTCTGTACGAACTGATGTATCCATGAAAAGATGTTGCAAGTTGTATAAGGAGAAGACGATTGTTATGCTTTCTGTTTGTATGAATTGGTAATGGCCAGGAAATGTGTTAATTTACCCTTTTATTTTAAGATGTGTTAATTTATCTAGAAAAGGTAATCGAATGATTAGCTTTTTTTTAGAGTAATAGAATTATTACTGGCAATGGGGCAATAGTAACAACATCTATGTTTTCTTCTCCACTGGGACATGACATTTAGCAGTAGAATGCTGGCAAAATATTACTGGCAATGGGGCAACAGATATGTTTCATTTAGTATTTTACCAAGATAACAAAATTCCTATAATCCAGTCTACGTGTTCTGAAAACAAGATTGTTAATTGCGAAAGCTCAGCTAGCAGTGAAACTTAAACTGCTTCCTGTGAAGAAATCCAGTCTGCCCAAACCACAGAAATTGGGAACATATTTGACCCTGGTTAACCAGCAAAACATATTTGATAGATCAACAAGATCGCTATTTCACCGGTAGCCCCCATTCAATTTCTTAGTATTATATTGTCTCATCTTCTGTACAAGGATCACTCTGCCTTTTCACCACATGAGGTGAAAGCTGCACATTCTATTGTGCATGATTCCCATGTACACAAAAAATGATCAATAGTAAAAGCTCGAGTTCTTCTGTCTGGGTGCATCCTTCAAGAGAATGGATCTCACTTCCATTATCGATCTCGGCTCCAGTCTGGAGCGTATTACCAAGCAACTCCAGATCCTTCTGCTGGAGCGTATTACCAAGCAACCGCTGCATCTGGGATGCAAATGTATCATCGAGGACCTGCAGCATTACATGTTTCTATGACCACGGCAGCAGAGGAGCAACACTGACAGAAAGGGCATTCCAGACATGACTTGTGAGCAGTAACATGGGCCTTTGTACCAGGCCTTGATTCTTTGCGGTTTTCCAGCAAGCTCAATAATCCTAAACAAAGATTCAATTAGTAACTTCTACGATAAGAAAAATACAGTGGTGTTACCGATGTTTCAGATACCTTACCCATTCGGTCCCAAAAACCTCAGCATATGGCTACAAATACATGAACTTCAGAGACTCTGTGTGCATGATTTACTGCCTCGGTTGACTGATCCTTCAAATCCTGCATCCTTCTAGGATATCAGACTCCGTGACCAATTCCTTTGAATCCTAGATGATCTTCTTGAGCTTTGTGGTGTTCTGCATGCGGGTCTGCACATAAAAAATATTAAAATGCTGTAGTCTAAGTGAACCACAAATTATCCAAGTGACAGTAAGAACTACCCAGAAAAGAATGACAGAAAAAACAAGTCCGGAACTAGATATTCCGAATTGCTGCAGTTTCAAACCGTGTAAAGGCTACCAGGACTTACTATTATCAAGCTTAACTCGCCAAAAGTATTCCTCAATGGAATCACCATATCATATAGCAACCCAGCATAACATGCTAATTAACATTTGCAATACGATGATAACATCAAGATGTGAATCCAGTTTGATTAAGACAGTCAACAACAGAAGCCAATACTGAGTCTTTCAACAATGGCGGCTGAATTTCCAATATTAAGAGGTTCTCAACAACTGGTTGCATGTAGTTTCGGAATTTGGCTCTCAATGTTACAGTGACCTCACCGCCTCACTGAGTCTTTCACCAATACCGAGTCTTTCAACAATGGCGGCTGAATTTCCTCCATGAGTCATACAGGAGCCCCATGACCTCGGATGGCTCTCATCTGTGGCCGCAAAACATCCAATAATCTTTTCACTGTATTCAAGATGATTCCAAGCTGAAAGCAGACAGGGTTCAGAACCTCAGATGTTGAAAAACTGAAATGCTAAAAGATATGAATGCGTAGCAAATCTCACATCTTCAGGTACTCCCTCCGTTCCATATTAGATGACTCCCACCTAGATGTATCTAGACATATTTTAGTACTACATACATCTATTTGAGAATCATCTAATATGGAACGGAGGGAGTACAATATATGGGCACGTCAAACTGCACTTTGTTAGCTTTTGTGTTCATATTTGAGGCGATACAATCCTTTAAGTGGAGCCAAAATATCCGCATACTACTTTTTGAGGGAGTCGATTGCTGCTTTCTCAACATCTGCAATAGCCATTTTTACAACATTCCCAATAGCATAAGCTTACTTTGAGTCCATTCTGATGTAATCAAAATCAATTAAAGGGTCTGCAAGTGATATCACACATACATTCTCAACTACACCATATATAGATATCGTACAGTATATCAAGCTAATAAAATTTCATAATGAAGAGTGAAGATGGATGGTCTCAACTACCATGTCATTCAAGTTTAAGGAGTCATCAGAATTACAAGCATTTATCTCCAGACATGGCCACCTTTCATGTGATCATTATCACATTTGTGCACGTGCACTAACAAAAAGCTTCAATATTACAACTTATCGTCTATCAGTTGTTTTAGATAATGGACCATGTCCACACCCAAAACGTTCATCTGATTCCTCGAGTTGTTTTAGTTACTAGATCATCTGTGGTGCGCGTAGCTGTGCCCGTCCATTTTATCATTGTAATGTTAGAGATTGATATGAATAAATAGTAAAGACCGATAGAAATGTATGGTGAATCTTTGTGTTTTACAGTGGGCATGTGCCCTCCCTGCGTACAAAATCAGTGGTGTCTTATGTCTAACGTAATACCTCCAAAAGCTCTTGAAAATTACACGGCTTAGCACTGGCACTACTATACTCTTGCTCTTTCCATTTGTTGGCAAGAATAATAGAAGAATGTTTGTTGCTGCTTCGGCAGACAGAGGGCAAGGAGTAGTAGATACACTGGAACTTCAGTTCTTGACTCAAACAAGGAATTAACTAACCAGGCTCCATTTTCCTGGTTTTTACCCCTTTTCGGATTGAGAGGTAGCAATGGAAGTAGGCACGTGGCAAAATCATGACGATTGAAACTGCAAGGAAACAAATATGTAATCCTATCATTTGGAATCCACCATCGATACATTGTCAAAAAATTTCACTGAGAATCTCAATGCGAATGAAGCACATGAGCATTCTAGTATAAGAAGCTAGCAGCTACCATCATACCTTGTTGAGCCATAACTGCAAAATCTCTGGGCTGCTATTCTTTATCAAGGCAACAGACTCCTGGTAGTTAATTTCCTATCCTATAAGCTGCAATTAGAAGAAATATAGATCTTTATTAGTCGCACATATGTGCTGGATTGCCATACAGATTGATAGGCACACGAACTGCAGATAGACTGCATATGAATTGATTCGACCTAAATATGAACACTTAAGTATAAACACTTCTGGGTAAAGGAATGCACCTCCATTGTCATTTCCGCCAGATGCAATCTCATGGTCGTTATGCAACCATTTCAGCCCACAGACCTGCATAGATTTATCACTTCACGTTCAGAATAAGTTCTGAAATCAAATTACATGGGATGCTGATAAGATTGAATTAACAATATTCAGGAATGTAGTTCTTTTGAAGTCTCACCTCTGATCTGTGACCGGAAAATTTGCTGATATAATCATTGGGGACACGGATGTCATGCTGCAGTATGTTCTTGTCCCTGCTACCGGAGGACAAGATGGTCGAGTTCCACGTTAATACCCCAGCCCTTGTTTGGTGACCTCCCATGTTATCCATTTACAACGAGATCTGTCCCAAATCTTTCGGATTATATACATTTATATGTCATATTCTCGGCACAAGAGGATACTCTATTTCAAAGTGTTAACTGGAACTCTAATCCAATTCATGTGGAAAACAGTTTCAAAGTGCAGACAAAGATGTCACATGTGAATCAGGTTTCCATACTGATCTTAGATGCACTAATACTTGAAACAAATAAACATTCCAACTTGCCCTGTTGTGAAATTTTTCAAAATGAAGCGAACAACATCTATCCAGAGTAAGTTCTAGATAATCGGACTACATTTTGCATTTAGCAACACACAAATCGATATTTTGACCCTATCAAGCAGACAGTGAGTGCAATATGATGGTGAGAGCAAAGCAGACCTGAACATCCAAGGTCGGTACCAATGGCGAGATAGGAGCCTTCATGCATCCAGTGCACGACGCAGCCCTTGGCCCCAGATCGCAAAGCTTGGTCACCTGGGTGTTGTCAACCAATCACAATACACCATTAGCATCACGAATATTCACTGCATGATCAATGTACGCAAGAAGAAAGAAACATCAGTTCCCACCTCCGACCAGTGATAGAGGCAGGTGCCAAGACGGGCGGCGAGCATTTTCTGCGACGACCAGTCGACAACATTCAGGTAGAAATCATCCTGCAGCGACGGCGCATCCAGTACCTACGCACACCGATCATACATTAGTCCTGGAATTCAGCTGCGACGCCACCTACCGACGACTACCAGGTGTTTGCGGAAATGCACAAGCGAGAGAGGATCGGGCACTCACCATGTGCGGTGTCTTGGGGACTTTCCTGGGCGCCTTCTTGGGGGTGGACGCCTACCCGGACAACGCGGCGGAATCATGCTTGTTGGCGGCGTTCGCGAAGGGGGAGGAGGGCGTGCAGTGGTCGGTGTTGAAGCGGAAAATATTTGTGTTGTGGGAGGAGGGGTTGGCGGCGTTGGGGAAAGAGCTCGGCGCGAAGTAGGCGGGGCTAGGGGGTGGCTGGCGCGGCGGCGTTCTTGTAGGAGGGGGAAGCGGAAGGTGAGCGAGAGGTGCCAGGCGCAACGCTGTAGGTGGTGGATTGAAGAGCGGCGACGTGGAGAGGTGTCAGGAGCAACACTGAAGTTGAGAGACATCTTCAGCCTTCACTACACTCAGACAGCTCAAGCTGTTGCCAGATTCAATCTCCACCGTCGATCGCTCATCGGATGGCTCCATTGCTTCGCACCACTTCACGCCAGAACTAGCTCGCCATCAACAATCCGACGGCTGCGCGTTGTCCTCCCATCACTTCAAAATCAGTTGTTCCTACTTTTTGTTTTGTTCCCTTTGGTGTTCAACCATTGTTTGTCGCCAGCTATTTAGCCCGTGTCCAGACTTGTAAAGGTATGATTTTTTATATCTGGTTGAAACCTGAATGCCGTGTTCTGACTGCAGTAGATCTAAGAGTAAATTCTAACTCAAACTTTCCTCTCAAAGTATCCTAATCGAAGTAGTAAGACTATGAATCTATCGTCATTTGCTGAATATTACAACAAGCATATGTCAATTGGTGCCGGAAGCCACTTGAATCAGAGGCACTCCAAGAAATATGCTCACACACGACGCTCTATTTTGGTCACTAAGTCGTCATTATAGTTCGTTCACGACAATTCAATGATGAAAAACAGATCGTTAAAATCCGAGCGTACAAATGAACCACAAGAACGTTTTTTTTTAGAAATCGTCATGAATGTCTACGACGATTTTTTTTAGAAATCGTCATGAATGTCTACGACGATTTTGGGTCTTCATAATATTATGACGATTCAAAATCGTCACATGCGGTCCGGCCAGGCCACATCAGTTCCGACATGGCCAGTCCTATGTGGCAAAATCACGACTAGATGAAATTGTCGTGGATCAAAATCTGACTGGCCCATTTCGGTAATCTTCATGGGCCTAGCCCAATAAATCCGGCATTTTTCTTTTCTGTTCAGTGGACTTTATGGTCCATTTTCCTTTTGGGTTGTAGCCTTTTAAGGGTCTTTGCGGCTTAGCCTTCCAAGGTTACATTTATGGGATTTGTCCCCATAACATTTTTTTTCAATTGTAGGCTTAGGCATTTTACAATACGCTAAAATTTTGGGCCTAGTCTTATTTCGATCCTTTTCTTTTTTATTTCAACCATTTTGGGTTTTACGCAGATACTTTTTCAAATTATTTCGGGTTGTTGGTCCCACTCATCAGGTAACTTCTCAGAAAAGAAGAAAATACATGAGAATATTCAGATATAGAACAAATACAAAATACATGCATATACAGGTATGGGCCAAATATGTTTATTACTCGACTCGGAACATATACATGACACTTGAAATCCCAAATTCTCCCAGATAACCATATAGAACACCCAAATTCCAAATTCAGTTATCTCGTAAATATTACAACCTGCAAGTATAATAACTAGGTACTCTTTGGTACCCTGGAATTTCTTCAGGCTTCAAACTTCTTAATTTTGTCTACTAGAGTGACTTCATATAACCTGGAATGGCGTATCAACAATTTCTGTGATGATAAAAGAACACTATCGCCTGGAATGACAAGCAAGAAAAATGGTTGATGATCATGAAACGGGAAAAAAATGTCTGATGATCATGAAACGAAAAAAATGGCAGGTGACCATGAAACAGAAAAAATTGATACTTTGCTACTGCAATGATAGGGAGGGAGCAACCTTGTAACACCCGGGGGATTTCCCCCAATTAGATTTGGTTGTTTTCCTTTTTGCTTTGCATCACATGCATCATATGCATTGCACCTTGTTTTCAAAACAAATTAAAAAGTTCAAACCAATTTAAACTTTCAAACATGTCCAAAGATTCCAATTAAAAATGGCAAGCTAAACAACTCAAATTGTTTTCAATAGTTTTGAATTTGGTTTATTCAAATTGCTTGTTAATAAAACCCCCTTTTATTAACACTCTAGTGGTAAATTCAAGTTCAAATTCAATTCAAATCTTTCATACTTGGCATGTTACAATTGTGGTTTAAAATTGAAATCTTGCAAACATTTAAATTCAATAAGTTTTTCATAGTTGTTTGAGCTTATTGAATAAAACTTGCTTATTTTAAAAATCAAATCTATGTGAAACCCTATTTGAAATTCAAATAGCAAATTCAAATCAAATTGACATTTTAAATTTTGAAAATAAATTTCACAAACCTTGACCTCACTGTTTTGTAATTCAATAAAAATTATTTCATAAAATAAAAAACCCCTAAAACCTTATTCTTTTTCTCTCTCTTTCTTTCCTACAAAAAAAAATGTGTAAACAGAAAAAATAAAAAGAACTCCCAAGGGGAGGCAGGCCAGCCCACCTTCCTCCTTTCTAGCCCGCTACCCCGTTCTTCTTCGTACGGACAGAACAGGAGCACGAGGAGGACGTCACCCTCCACCGATTCCCCCACCTGCTCCCTCCTCCCCTCCTCTTCCTTTAAATCCCCCCCGAGGAGGAACCCTAGACCCTCTCCTCCTCCATCCGTCGCCACCTCCCTTCCACCCAAATTCTTTTCAATTCCTCTCTCTGAAATTGGTTCCTTTCTCTGAATTTTTGGTACCTGTTGGAGCCACCATGGCCGCCACTTTGGGAGCTTGGCGCCACCACCACGAGTACCGATGAGCCCTCCCGTTGCCGGGAACGGAAAGCCCACAGCACGGTCTCCCCCCCCCCTCGATTTTCGGGGCCGGAGATGGCATGGGCTGCCGGCGGCGTCCTCCTCTTTCGCCGGCGGACGCAGCAGCCGAGGCCGCGTCTGCACCTTCATCGGCAGAAGCCACGACGCCCCGCGCCGTCGTCTACGCGCCCAAGGTGAGCCTCTGCCCCTCGGGCCTCCCTTCCCTCTCCTCTCCCCCTTGCTCTGGTGCTCGCCGTCGTGCAGCCGTCGTGGTTTCTCCGGCGAGCTCGCCTGCTGTCTGTCCCGTGCAGTACCAGATTAGTTCTTCAGTTCGTCAGAAAAAACCCGCGCAACATCTCCCCATATTGGGCCGGCCTCCACATCCATCACAACTGATCGCATACCACAGTGGCTAGCACCCCGTACGCACGCCCTGGAGCCCCGAGTTCGATCCCCCTCCGCAGCAAAAGCCACCCCTTTTTCCTCCATTTTTTCTTTTATTTCCCGAAATTCAGAAAAACAGAACTGAATCTTTATTTGTAAAATCCATAACAAATTGAAAAATGCTCCAATTTCAATGATTCAAGTTTCTATGGATTAAGAACCTTGTGCTCTTTCTATTAGTCACAAAGTTGCAACATGTTTCTGTAATAAATTTTGCACTAAATAATTAAATACAGAAATGCCTATTAAAAGTTGAAACTTTGGAAATTCATAACTTGAGTTCTGTTCACCCAATTTGAGCAAACTTGGGCTCTAAAAATTTGTCTTAACAGACTCTACACATTGGTATTTTATTTGGTCACAATTGAATTAATTTTGAACATGTTTCCCTCTGTTTACTAAAAAGGGCAGAATAAAAATGGTTATGGAAAAATGCATAATAAATTCAATAATGATCCAAAAATTATGTTTAATAGCTCAAAATGTTCAGTGAAACATTTGCTACATGTTTTCAACCTTTTCAATACAATTTTTTTTACTGTTTTTCCTAATTAAAAGTGGTGCAATAATTTAATGCTTTAATTAAACCTTTTAAATTGCAAAATTCATAACTTGGGCAATTCAAATCCAATTCCAACATGTAAAATATGTTTTCCATGCAAAATTGAATAAGCTTTCCAAATATCAACTTTGTTTTCTATTTTGAATAAATTAAATTGCTGAAAACAACTATTTCTTAATTAATGCATTTAAAATTGTCAATTTAATAACTTGCTCATCTAAAATCCAAATTCAACAAATGAAATATGTATTCCATCTAAAATTTTGTGTTCTTTCCAAATATAAATTTTGTTATCTGTTTTGAACATTTAAAATTGGTGAAAACAACAAATGTTTGTTTAAATCATTTAAAATGCCAAAGTCCATAGCTTAATAAATAAAATTCCAAACTTGGTAAACAACATACCAAACTGAAGCTATTGTTGTTTTCTTATGGTTTTCATCATCCATGCATCATTCTAATCAACTTTCACATGATGGTTATTTGTAGATCATTTAATTCAACATTAATTCATGGGCTTTTCCATATGCAATCCAAATTGCATATGGGCCCATTTAAATATGTTTACCATGTCAACTAGTTTATCTTTGATGCACCCTTTAACTTGTCATGCATATAAAATAGGATCATGCTGATTCTTCTGCCGTAGTAGTAATTATTGCATCCGGTGTTTGTTCTAGTTCGTTGCTTCTTCCCGGATAGGACGTTGAGATGATGTGAGCAACGACAAGTTCTTCGGGTGTACCTCTACTTGCTGGATTCCAGGCAAGTATACTCACTTGCTGCCTATGGCTGCCTTTCATCACTTGTTACCGATTCTTTCCGTTTTCCTTATGCTAGCCTTATGATTAGATGCTTGTGTCTCGATCCTATCTTATGTTTACCTTGCAGCCATGATATAGCCTTCCTTCCACTTCCTATTACATGTTGTTTGTTTACCTTGTTGGCCCTCGTGTCGTAGTTGCATGCTTAGGTTTGTTTGCGCTCGAGTCTTGTTGTCCTTTGTCCTATCACCTGATTAGTCGATAGTTGGGTTTCAATTCAATCAACAACATGTTAATGTTTTGGGTAATAATAATTTGATGATAAGGCACCGGCAGGAGGCCCGGCGTGGTTTTGAGGCCTGCTAATGTCGACCTTAATTAGGAAAAGGGTCTTGTCCTCCGATCCATGATGAGCGCACTAACCGCATGTGGGAAGCGAGTATGGGCGCCCCCCGCAACTTTGATTCGATTCGCATCTCGTCCAAATCGCCTCATTTAGTTCGGGTTTTCCATTTGCCGCATGCATATGCAGGTGCGAACCCTTGGCGCCAGGGTGGAACTTTTGTAGTCGGCATTTAGGGAGACACGTTCTTAGAGTGCTATGAGGGTCCCCTTTTCTTCGTGGGGCTTGATTAGCCGTGCGCTCAATTGCACGGGGTTCTTTGGGCTTGATGCGAAGAAGAGTTGGGTTGTGTTGAGTGCCTCGCTTGGTGGAAGTGCATTTCCATCTGGCGGGTCATTCTTACGTGTACGGCCAAATTGGTGCATCCCTGCAGGGTTAAATCTTCTCGAGAAGCCGTGTTGTTCGCGGTTATGGATGACTTGGTGAAAGTGCTGGCTAACAAGTACTCAGACAACTTACACTTAATGATAATAACTTGACTAGTAATATAGATTACCTCCACCATAGAAATGAATGTCACCTTACTCAACAGTGTGAGTTTCCTTGGGTTGCTTCCTTAGTAGGGGGTAACACTGGATGGGTATTGTTTGGTGAGTAGTTATAGTTGGTTTTGTCGCGCTATCTTATCCCTTTCTTTTAGCCGGATGTTGTAGCGCGTCTCTGTAGTTAGTTAGTGCAGCCCGCTGCCGCTTCTTTGCAATAATCCCTTCCTTTCCGTTGTACCCAAGTATTTGTATCTTGTGATGATTGGTTACGCTGGTATCTTGTGAGTATGGTTTATCCACTTGCCAGTACTTAACCGTACTGACCCACGAATCCCTTTCGTGGCTGCATATTCCACATTGCAGTCAACAGGTTTGAAGTCTGACGACGTTAGCTTGGGAATCCCTCCGGCTTGGCCTGGGCAGGGATTGGACGCCATCGGTTATCTTCAGGACTCTTAGTCCAATTTGTATCTTGTCCGTAGTCGGACGCTATGTTGTTTCTTCCGCTGTTATTTGGATCTTTGTATTGTATCAGTTGTATCCTTGACTCGTTTGAGTCGTCTTGTATATACCTCTTCTGTTGTTGTTGTGGATTATTCGTGAACTGTTGTAATGGTATCAGAAATGACAACCTAGGATCTGATATTATGTGGATTCTGGCGGGAATGCTGAAATCCTCATAGTACCCGATCCAGGGCGTCACAAACCTAAAGCAGACAAATGTTTATACCACTACGGCAAGCCACTCTTCCTAATACATAGTTGAAGTTGAACATCAGCAACCAAAATTATCAGAAGTTGTGACATGCATAAGTACAAGGAAGCTAATCTTATATGTTCCAAGGAGCAGGCCGGACACTTACTCGGTGAACGAAGATTCCACTTCCTCTTCATCCTCATAGGAATTATCCAATGAAGTAACAATTGCAATGCATGATTTCTGCAATTCTGTATCCATAAGGGACTCGTTAGTTTAAATCATTATGCATTCATCACATTAAAAAACAAACAGTATGTCAAATGATTTAAGAACAAGATAGATTCAGTGAAATAGTAACTCTGACTTGGTATTGATATTAAGAAGTGCAATTCAAGAACAAGATAGCTTCAAGTACAAGCATATATCAAGTGACAGTGAAAACAAGTCGAGAGAAACACTAGAAAAAACTATTTAGGAGCATGCATTCAGACTCTCTGTGTTAGCAGTAGACATAAATTTCTTGCAATAAATGAATGGTGTATCAAGTTGGTGTGGGGGTACCCGAGGCCCTCCCTTAGGAGGGTACCCGGTGCAGCCCATTAAGGGGTATTGCGGGACTTCTACACGAAAGCCCACGAAGGATCAAGCTGTGACAGAAGGAAAGACTTTGCATCAAGAATAGGAAGGTTGAGCAACCGACTAAGAGTCGAAGTCCGTATTATGTACGATCCCTGAGACCCTTGTTACCTATATAAAGCACGGGAGGGGTCACAAACGAGATAGACAACCCTAGATTCAGAGCTAGCCGGGATTCAATCTACGGAGTGCACCCCCTGTAATTGATAATTTTGACCTCATCGGAATAAACACGGCGGGCAGTAACCCGTCAAATCGAGTAGTCCATCAACACCATCTTCCTTTATTAAACCTCGGGTCCCTACCATGGGGGTTGTTGAGCTGCCATCCTCAACATTGGCATCGTCTATGGAAAATTTGGTCGTTGGATTCGCAACTCCTTCGATCTCATCATCAATCTACGACTCGGCGATCTGGGAGGACTCTATCTGTTTTGGGTCAATCGACTTCACCAAGTACTCGCCGACATCGCGCTCGACGTTCGGCTGCCTCAACACGGGTATCAATCCGAAGATCGAAAGCCTAAACTTTCGCGCGGGACGCGCGGGAGTGATACGCCTAGAAGACTCTGACTAACCCCAGCTAGGATAAGCAGTCGCGCCAGAATACTCGTGACTATCGCTCGAGGAAAAAAAGCTTCAAGTACACTTATCTGGCCAACCCCTACGTGCACTTTGTCGCAATGGCAAGACGCATCGAGAGTCGTCCCCGGAAAGCGAAGATGAATGTGAGAAGGTTAACCTACCCAAAGTCACCGATGCGGCGCATGCGACAAAAGAAGACCGGGAGGATGAAGAAGAAAACGCGGAAGACATCGATGAGGACCCGGTAAAGTCCATGCCTCCATAAAATCAAACCTCAACTGACAAAGATGGCAGACTCGTAGAACTTCCTCCCCATGCGAATTCCGGATCCATGACTAAAAGCAAGAAAGGAAAAACCGAAAGGCCTCGGCTATATGTGAAGAAGGAGACAATGGGGCTAGTCACCTAATTATTCGAGTAAGGCCTTCCTCTCACGTCAGATGCCACACAAGAAGAACGGATGGCTTATAAGTGGAAATTATCCAAACACAGAAAGAAATTGAACAAGATGTATAAGGAGATAGACGGTATGGGTCTCCCAGAGGTGCACTCGACTGAGGCCTTGGGTAGCGGGGTGCAGAAACCACCCGCTTCCAAATGGCGATCACGACTCACAGATATGCCAAGTGACCATATGAGGGGTACCCAAAAGGTATTTGACCTCGATCAGGACCTAGAAGAACCCAAGTCCGCAGAAAAACTGGCACCAAGAACGCCCCAGGAAAGGCTTCTGCAAGTCGAAATGTATCTAATGTCCTTTAAACCGTGGTCCGGTGATCCCCGCGGTAAAGTACACGATGAGATGCTACGAGGCCTCACCATGGGGAGAGCGGAGTTAAAAAAGAAATTTGTTCCGTGGGTGGAGACATCTGCCCCGCGAGTACAAACACCCGCGAAGCCGCTGAAAGAGAGAGCCAAGACTACCCCAGCGACACACCAAGAAGAAGTCTCGAAGAAACTGTGAGACCGGATCATGCAGAAAAAGGAGGACATGCACCGAAGGAAAAGAGCAGCAGAAACACCACCCTCGAGGATGGGTAAAACCCGAGGCAAGAACCCAGAATAAGACTTGCCTGTCTCGGATGATGAGGAACTCGTCGGCCCCCATGCTTTACTCGAGAAATTCGTCAAGCCAGGAAGCCGAGACGATTCAAGCTAACAGCCAAAACACCCAAGTACGACGGTGATCAAGAACCCGAGGCATGGCTGGATGATTACCTGACAGTCGTAGGGTTCCAAAAGGGGAACAAAACAACAACAATGCAGTACATACAACTACAGCTGGTTGGAGCAGCAAGAAACTGGCTGAAGAGTCGTCCTAAGAAAGGGTAGAGTAGTTGGGAAGAATTCGAGTATGATTTCGTCTAGAACTTTAGGTCCACCTGCAAACGACCAGTAACAGTCGGACAGTTAAAGGCTTGTAGGAAAAGATCGGATGAGAATATCTGCGGGTACATACAAAGATGGACCACATTGAAGAATAGCGCAGAAGAAATCTCAAATGAAACAACAATCGACAGCTTCAAAGAGGGACTCCACCAAATGGACCTAAAAGAGAACATCGGCCAAATTCGAGTAAAAACTGTGAGAAAACTCATGAAAGTAGCGAATAGTTGGGCAGAAGGCAAAGAGTCAGCGCGCAACACCCACCCACGCTCACCCGAGCAAGATCACGTGGAAACCTCCTATGTTCACGAGGGAAATAGAAGGTATAACAACGACAGAAATAGAAGAGGAAAGCGCAAGAACCTGGTGTTCAATGAAATAGAATCTGAGTTAGTCGCAGCCGAGTTCCCTGGCAGGGCGAGACCAGCCGCTAAAACAAGAACGTGACCGCAGGCAAGAACAGAAGCGCGAGTGGCAGCCGCGGAAAATCAGGGTGGACGGGCTGGTATGTGTTGTTGGGAACCCCAAGAGGAGGGTGTGATGAGCACAGCGGTAGGAGTTTTTGCCTTAGTTAAGAACCAGGGTTATCAATCCAGTAGAAGAAAGAGAATCTTCAGAAGGTTGATGCCACTAACGGTGGTGCTGGCGCTTCACCGGTGTCAGCAACAACATGGAACCTGCACACAACACAACCAAAATACTTTGCCCCAACGGTACAGTGAGGTTGTCAATCTCACTGGTCTTGCTGAAAAACAAAGTTTAGACGTATAGTGTGGAAAAACAGTGTATGATTGCAGTAAGTAAAGAAAGCAGGAAAATGTTGTGGTTTGTTTAACAGTGTGGAAAATGGACCGGGGTTCAGAGTTTCACTAGTGGTGTCTCTCCATAAAAGATAGCATGCTGGGTGAACAAATTATAGCTGGGAAATTGACAAATAGAGGTTGCACCGTAGTGCACAATATAACATGAAGATTACTATGATATTTAGTGCGGGCATTACAACAAGATACATAGACCGACATCCATCTGCATCTATGACTAATAATCCACCCTCAGGTAATCATCCGGACCCCCTTAGGTATTAAGTTGCAAGCAACAGATAATTGCATTAAACAAAGTGTGTAATGTAAGCAATGATTATGCACGCGGGCACTCTCACCGCTGTTTTCTCTCTAATAGAAACGGCAATCCTCCCTCTTCATGTTTCTGTCACTCGAGCAAGGCAACAAGGAGGCATGAACCCACTATCAAGCATAAATACTCCCTCTTGGAGTCACTAGCAACTACTTGGCCATAGCAACCACTAGCAAAGCATGCAAGATCACAAATAACATATGCAATAAAGACTATAATCAACTTGGCATAAGGTCAATATTCATCGAATCCCAGCAAACACAGCATATAGAATTACATAAGATCAATCTCGATCATGATAGGCAGCTCACGAGATCTAAATATGGAGGCATATGAGGAAGAGACAACCATCTAGCTACAGCTATGAACCCGTGGTCCAGGGATGAACTACTCACGCATCACTCCGGAGGCAGGCATGGTGATGTAGAAGCCTCCGGTGATGATTTCCTCTCCGGCAGGGTGCCGAAAAACAGCTCCAGAACCCCCCTGATCTAGGGTTGACGGTGACGGCGGCTGTGGAACTTTTTCGGGGATTTTGATCAGGTGCTTAGGGTTTTCCATCCGGGGGATTAAATAGGGCCCAGGGGCCCCACACCACCCCCTGGCGCGGCCAAGGGAGGGCGCCACCCTATGGTGTGGGCCCCCTGATGCCCCTCTTCGTATCCTCTTCGGTCTTCTAGATGCTTCCGGGGAAAATAGGACTTCCAGGCTTTGAACTTTCCAATTCCGAGAATATTTCCAGCACAAATTTTCTCAAACTAAAAACAGGAAACTGGCTCTGTGGCATCTTGTCAATAGGTTAGTCCAGAAAATCGATAAAAATAACATAAAGAAAGGAGAAAACATGTAGCAATTGGCATAATATCATCATGGAGCATCAAAAATTAGGGATACGTTTATGACGTATCACGGGCTACCTCCTATGTCAATCGAGCAACAACACGAAAGACCATGCCCAAACTACCTCTATAACGATGAAAATGGAATACCCAGATCCAACACAAGTTGAAGGACTGTCGTAGACTCAATTTACTCATGAAGGAATATTTCTGGGAGCAAAGGGAGGCGCAACAAGCAGGATTCCCATGTGTCCCAGGAGCATTAGCCATAGGTGTGCCATCACCTCCTCCGGGACCAGCAGTCGCACAGCCTCAGCAATAACCCCCAGCACAAGGAGTACCCAGAGCATAGCAAGCCGCAACAATACGCCAGCAGTATAGGGTGGGTTACCCGGAGGAAGACAGATACCCGGAGCCAAAAAGGGGAAATTTACATGATACAGGAAGGCGCCTCATCTAAACGAAGTCAAAAGCTCACTACCAGGCTGGTAAATCGGGCAGAAATTTCACCTCCTGCAACACCCGAGTTCCCGGACTGGTCCGACGAAAGCATCATCTTTTCCAGAGCCGATCACCCTCTTCGATTCCCCTTCCTAGGAAAGGAAGCGCTGGTACCCGAAGCACAAATCGGAGGCTATGAGCTGAGTCGATTATTCATGGATGGAGGAAGCAAGATCAATATCATCTACACAGAGACTCTAAAGGAGATGAATATACCGATAAGCAATCTAAAGCAATCGGAGAACACATTCCACGCCATTGTGATAGGAAAAACAGCAAAACCCTTAGGTACAGTAATACACGAGGTAATCTTCGGAGACCGCAACAGGTACAGGAAAGAAAATCTCGACTTCGAGGTAGACGACTGGCCATCACAGTACAATGCAGTACTCGGAAGAACAACATTTGTGAGGTTCATGGCAGTACCCCACTATGTGTACCTGATGATCAAAATACCACGACCTAAAGGAGTAATCATTGTGCGGGAAAACTACAAAAAATCAGATAGTTGTGACATCGAGTGTACCAAAATTTCACGGTCATTCGGAACGTAGGAGGAACTAGTGAAGATTGCCGCCACGACAAAGAAAACGACACCCGAGATGGAGTTCGACGTGAAGACACAGTGGAACATCAAGTCCACCCTACTGATCCAGCAAAGACAGCACTCGTGTCAAAAACGCTGCCTATCGCATAGGTATGTGTGCTCGTCAAATTTCTCCGTGAGAACTGGAAAATCTTTGCATGGGCCCTAGCGGACATGCCAGGAGTACCCAGGAAATTCGCCGAGAACTCTCTAGAAATCTACAAAGATGCAAATCCTATACAACAATCCACTCGTTGTTTCTCGAAGCCGAAGCAACAAGGAATAGGAGAAGAGTTGAACAAGTTATTGATGTCTATGCACGCTTCTATTCTTGTAGATAGTGTTAGGCCTCCAAGTCTAGAGGTTTGTAGAACAGCAACAAGTTTCCCTTAAGTGGATTACCCATGGTTTATCGAACTCAGGGAGGAAGAGGTCAAACGTATCCCTCTCAAGCAACCCTGCAATAACGATACAACAAGTCTCTTGTGTCCCCAACACACCTAATATAGTTGTCAGTTGTATAGGTGCACTAGTTCGGCGAAGAGATAGTGAAATACAAGTAATATGGATGGTTATAAGTGATAATAGCAATCTGAAATAAAAATGGGAGCAAGCAAACATGTAGTAGAACTGATTCTAAACGGTGTTTCAATGCTTGAAAACAAGCCCTATGGATCATAATTTCACTAGTGAACACTCTCAACAATAATAATCATAATTGAATGCATAAATATATCTCTTCACTACGCTACTCCGAACCAATCTCCGGTCGGATAGCGAACACCAATCCATGCGTAGGGCTGTAAAAGCACTCCTCAAGTCTGTATTCCCTCTCTAGGGCACCCCACACCGTCACTATGAGCGCCCCAAATTAGTACTAAACAAACGCCAAAATTTCATAGGGTCGTCCAACACAAAATATAAATATCATGCTAAACCACACGGTGCACACACTGTCACCTTTACACCGTGGTCAAAGTTTCTACGGAGATCTCATAACAAAAACACTTGAGTAGCATAATGGATGAAGAATAACATCTACTTATTCAACTAGATTACAAAGCTCATGATCACATCAAGATCACGCCATGGGAGAGAGAGATGAAACCCATAGCTACCGGTAGAGCCCTTTGACCCAGGGGAGGACTACTCCCTCCTCATCATAGGAGACAGCAACGGCGATGAAGATGGCAGTGGAGTCGATGGCGATGGTTCCGGGGGAACTTCCCCGTCCCTTCAGGGTGCTGGAACAGAGATTTCTGTCCCCCAAAACTTGTCGACGGCGGCGGAGCTACGAAACTTTTTGTGGAAGGGGCCCAATCTCTTTAGGGTTTATGCATCGGGGAGTATAAATAGGCGAAAGGGAGATGGCAGTGGGTGGCCAGGGGGCCCACACCACCTGGTGGCGCGGCGAGGGGGGCCCGCGCCACCCTATGGTGTGGCCCCCCTCTAGGTCTCCTTTGTACTTCTTTGACGTGTCGGGAATTCTAAGAGTTTTGGCTTTTGTTTCGTCCAATTCCGAGAATATTTCCATAACAACTTTTCTGAAACCAAAAACAGCAGAAAACAGGAACTGGCTCTATGGCATCTTGTCAACAGGTTAGTCCATGAAAATGTCCGGAAAACGAAGGAAAACATGTGAATACATAAAGGTATTGGATAGAAAACAAGCATGGAGCATAAAAAATTATAGATATGTTTGAGACGTATCAGTTACTCGCAGCAAAATTCATCCGAGAGATCAAGATAGCAACATGGCTTGCAAATCCAGTCCTAGTGGCCAATAAAAATGCTGAGATCCTACGGATGTGCATGGATTGCACCTCATTGGACAAGCATTGTCCTAAGGACTGGTTCCCATTACCTCTCATTGACCAGATCATCGACTTAACCGCAGGATGCGAGAGGCTCTCCTTCCTCGATGCATATTCGTGTTGTAATCAAATCTTCATGAATAAAGAGGACGCGGAGAAAACATCGTTTATTACCCCCATTTGGTTGTACTGCTACACCACGATGCCTTTCGGTTTGAAGAACGCGGGTGCCACATACCAGGGCATGATGTAGAATTGTTTAAAAGCAAATATTTGCAGGAATGCGCAAATATACATCGACGATGACAAAGGGATGAGTCCTGGACCTATCGGGTGAGGCTACCCGGATCAAGGCCCAAGACCTAGGCCCAAAGACAGGTGATATCCTGCGGTTCTAGAAGGCCCAACAGAAGCCCACTCGCAAGACTTGCGGGTCAAGACAAGAACTCCTATACGTAATCTACTAGGACTCATGTAACCCCCTCATGGGTGCGTATATAAAGCTAGGAGGGAGGAGAGAAAAGGGGATCCGATCTGAGCCAATCGAAACAGGAACAAGATACAAGCCACAACTAGACTAAACAATACACGGGATACCCCGTACACACCACCATGGCATCGCCATTGTAACAGCTTGACTATGTCGACATAATACAGATCAGACAAGCAGGAGTAAGGGTTTTACCTCTACGAGGGCCCTGGACCTGGGTAAATCTTTCTCCTTGTTAGCCGTCGAGACTACTAGCGCGTACATCGTTCCTCTACTCGAAACCCTACCGGCTCACCCGAGGGATTTGTCGACACGACTCTTCGACAGACGATATCGTAGTCAAGTCGAACAAGGAAGAACCCCTTATCGACGACCTTCGAGAGCCATTCGCGACACTTAATGAATACTAGATCAAGTTGAACCCGAAGAAGTGCGTGTTTGGAGTCCATCAAGGAGATCTCCTCGGGTACCTCTTGTCTGCAAGAGGCATTGAAGCCAACCCAGTAAAAATCAACGTCATCGTATCAATGAAGGAACCAATAAATATCAAGGGAGTACAGCAACTCGCGGGAAGAATAGCAGCAGTTGGGAGATTTGTGGCAAAGCTCGAAGAGAAAGCACTCCCCTTCTACAAATTACTGACAAAGTCAGACAAGTTCGAGTGAAATCCCGAAGCACAGGACGCCTTCCACATCCTCAAGCGAACCTTGTCGACTCCATCCGTCTTGGTGGAATCTCAGAAAAAGGAGCCAATGCAATTATACATCTAAGCAACAAGATAGGTGGTCAGTACTTTGTTAGTAGTCGAGCGACCCAAGGAAGGGTCGATATACAGGACGCAACGACCAGTATATTACCTCAGTGAGGTGCTATCAATATCCAAGCAACGATACCCACATTATCAGAAACTGGTGCACGGAGTGTACATGGTAGCAAAAAAGTTGAGGCATTATTTTCAGGAACACCCGATTACATTGGTATCGAGTGCAACGTTGTTAGATATACTCAACAACTACAATGCGACAGGACGAGTAGCAAAGTGGGGAATCGAGTTGGACCAAGAGACATAACATACGAGATACGGAAGGCAATAAAATCACAGGTACTCTCCGACTTAGTGTCAGAATTGCTCGAGTTTGAACAGCCAAGACTAAAGGATATGTTGAATAGCTGGACAATGTACTTTGATGGCTTAAAGAGAGCATCTAGAGCAGGGGCACGAGTAATACTCACATCCCCAGGGGTGATAGATTACTATACGTACTACGGATGAACTTGAAGAACGCATCCAACAACAAAGCTGAGTATGAAGCACTCATCCACGGGATAAAGATGGCTCGAATTTACGGTGCAACTCGACTCGTCATATATGGCGACTCGAACCTCATAGTACAACAAACTATGAAGGAGTGGGATGCACCAGCTAAAAACATGGCTATAGAGACCTGTATAACAAGCTCGAACGTGAATTTGATGGTTGCGATTTGCAACACATTGGAAGAGGGGGTAAAATTGAAGCAGATGCTCTAGCCAACATTGGGTACATGTGCGCACTAATACCACCCAATGTCTTCTACAAGGAGATTGATCAAACCTCGATAAAACAATAATGAGATGGGTTTTTGAAATGACATGGCAACTCTCTCCTTTGGCGGCGCCCATGGCGACTCCGAGGCGATCTAGGGTTTTAGCCTTTCTCCCTCGACAATTTCCACTCCGGTGTTGTCGTCCACCCTTCTCTCACAATGTCCAAGGCCAAGTCTCTCTTCTCTCCAACATGCTGGCGTTGGAGGACCATTTTCTCCACTTTGTTGGATCAAAAGTTGGATCCCATCTATGAGGCTTTTATTCTTTTGGATTCGGAAGATAAGAAGATTCAACTCGTGGATCTGGTGGGTTTTGTGCTTGATCAACGTTTTCTCAAGGTACGTAAAAATGTTCATCCGGGATCCGAGATCTACTTTGTTTGCCATCGTGCCAAAGTTCAATATCATTTGATTGCTCATAATGGTTCTCTAGCGGATCATTCAAATGTTGTTGTTCCATTATCGGATGTTAGACCATTGGTATCTCTTTTGGATTGGAATCTGATTGACCCTTCCGTGGGTTTGGTTCATGCCACAAGGGTTTTAGACCTAGATTTCTCTCGGGGTCTAGCCTTGGTTAAAGAGGTACGTCTGTTATTCGGATCTAATGTGCATGCCTCTAATGATTATGGTGCTTTTAAATTGGTGGTCTCTTTTGGGCGTGCATGATTCAAAATTGATGAGGATTCTGTACCTTTGGCTCTTGAAGCGGCTATTGGAGGTTACTGTGGAAAGCTCAGTGTTAAATTCTTTCATGATCGGGTCTTCTTTTTTGAGGTTTCTTCCAAGGATGTTGGTCTTCACATTATGAAAATTAAATGGTTTAAATGCTTTCATTTCAAGTGTTATTTTCACCTCTAGAGTTATGGTGGTCCTAATTGGGCATCTAAATTAAAGAAGTGGAATGATGATCAAAAGAGTGAATGGACTTCTGTTTCCAAGAAAAAGAAGAAAAAATCCAAGCATTTTAATATCAGGACCAAACTGGTTAAGACTAAGCCAGTCACACATTAGATTAATAATGCCCATGAAGTTATTTCCCCGGTTTGTTTGGCCACTGATCATACATCAGTTTCTCCTGTCATTAAGTTTGGTTCTTTTGGGCCAGGATCTTTTGTAGCCAAGCCTTTGGAGTCTGCTTCCCCTACGGAAATCCTTTTTGCTCCTTTTACTAGTGATGTTGGATTTGCTAAGCTCATTGATAAGGCTGTGGCCCAAGTTTGGACTTGTTCTCTTTGCTGTCGGCGAAGCAGAATACGAAATGTTGTACGGGCCGGGTGAGATGTTGGTCTTGCTCATGTTCGGGCCATATTCGAAAAAATTGTCCGGGATTTAATGGAACTCTTTGATGGGTAGTTAAAGCGATGGCAGGAGAAAACGAGGAGTCCCCTTCCTCTGATCTATCCCTGCTCCCGCAACTGTTCATCGAAAACCCTCGCCGAAGATTTCACCCAAATCCAAACAACCATTGGCAATGGCGAACTTCCCTGTTGATCCTACTAGGTTCCTCCTCGCGGGGATGCACATCTTGGAGTCGTGGGTAGGAGAGGAACGTCCAGTTCGCGTCTACATCACCTCCTTGTCAGCTCCAGTCCGGCAACATGAATCTTGGGCCATTGCTCAGCTTGATCCAAAGGCACCAGGGGAAGATATTGATGATATCCTACAGTTGATCGTCGATCATATCTTCCAAGAGCACCACCTGCAGGTAATCTCCTTATCGGAAAGTGCAGTTGGCGTGGGTCTCTTCCGTCTGGCGGATCAGGTTGCCAGAGATATTCTGGTCAATGCGATTGCGACCCCGTTTGCTCAAGGTAGAATCCTTACCTTTGCTCGACATGATGAGGGTCATAATCTGAGGGCAATGGTCTACACTCGGACTAGTTGCATTATTATTCTGAATCTACACATGGACTATCGCACTGACGACTTTCTCCGCGAGCTTGTGTCCAAGTTTGGGAAGATGAGGTCGTGGTGGCTGGATCATGCTTCCCCTACCCGCACTCTCATCAAAGTTTCCTATGGAGGTGCAGGAGATATACCACGTTCGGTGGTTATTCGTGAAGTTCAGCGTTATGGTGGCCACGTCGTGTCCTGGACATGCATGTTTTCATCTTGGATAGTGATGTGGCTGACACTCTGCCAGGAGATGAGTCTCCTGTTTCTGATGATGGCAACCCGCATCATGCATCTGGAGCACCTGCCATTCCCATTAATGATGAATGGGTACCTCCTTTTGTTCCTCCAGCTAATCAGGGAGGGGAGGATGGATGGGGGCAATGGAATGTGGAAGCGCAAGGAGATAATGATGGGAATGGTGGACCTGAAGATCAGCAGCCAGAGCCAGAACCTGAGCAAGTGCAATCTTCTGTTTCTATTTAGTTCTCTGGTGCAACAGTTGATTCCAACAATGCTGTCAGATCTAAAGGTCCTAAGCAGTTTGTTGAGCAGCATGATGAGGTTTAGATTCTGCGTATTCTCATGCCTGACCCTGTCGTGGAATGGTCCTAGTACTTCCAAGAGCACAAGGCGAGAATACTTTTTGTTAGAAGGTTTGAGTTCCTTTCAACCATCTTCCCACTGGATTGTCCAGTGTTGCCAACACCTTTTCTTCTCGAGGATATAGAACACTCTACTCCTCAGATCTCTACTTCTTCCAAGAAGAGGTTTTGCAAGGTGTCAACTCCGCTGGTCCTTGAGGATCGTCGTGTGACTAGGAGTTTGGCCAAGAATGCAGGCTTCCGCGTGTTGCCTGGGACAGACAAGCCATAGCCTAGGAAGAAGACCAAGTCTTTGTGCCCATCTTCTACTTCTAGTGGAGTCCCCCCTTCACACATGTGGCTGTTCTGTGGAGGGCGGGAAAACTACTTCAAATCGAAGACTCGGAATTAACAGTGGAGAAGCTTGAGGCTGATCCAAAGAAGCCCACAAGCCCATCTAGTTCTGATGATTAATTGGCATTTTCCTTATTTTGGGCCTTGTTGGCTCCTGGTGTGTTCTATTGGCTGTCTTGACTTTATATGTCTATTATTCTAGAATTACTATTTTGTAATTGTTTCTGGTCATGAGTGTTGCTACTTGGTTCCTATTTTGTTGGCCATTTATGTTGGTCAGTCTGTAATATTATTTCTATTAATCTTTAATGGATAGTACATCTTCAATGCATATGGATTGGTTAGTTTTTTATTGGAATGTTAGAGGCCGTAATGAAAAATTTAAGAGAGGTGTTTTTTTCCGTAAAATTGAGGAAAGTCATGCATTAGTGATATGCCTTCAGGAAACAAAATGCCAGAATTTTGATCAGTCCTTTATTAGGTTGTTTTGTCCTAAGAGATTTGAGCAATTTATTTTTTCTCCTTCTATTGGAGCTTCTGGGGGTCTTATTGTGTTATGGAATAGTTCTATCTTCAAAGGGGAATTGTTGGAAGTTCATCGCTCTGCCATTCACATAAAATTCACTTATGTTCATAATCCTGTCACTTGGTTTTTAGTGAATGTTTATAGCCCTTGAATAGGGATGGAAAGAGATGAATTTGTTAATTGGTTATATAATCTCTCTATTCCTCTGCGTCAAAAAAGGTTAATTCTTGGGGATTTCAACTTATTTCGTTCCCTGGATAATAGAAATAAGCCTGGTGAAGATCTTAATGATGTCTTTAATTTCAATGATATTATTAGTCATTTGGGTCTGCTGGAATTACCTGTTAAAGGTCGGAGGTATACCTGGTCTAACATGCAAAATGATCCTCTGCTTGTCCAGCTGGACTAGTTTTTTACCTCATGTCAGTGGACTCTGTACTTTCCCAATACTTTGGTAATGCTTATGTCCAAAATTACTTCTGATCATTTGCCATGTACTGTCAAGATAAGACCAAAATTCCTAAGGCAAACATCTTCAGATTTGAAAATCATCGGATCAAGTAACCTGGTTTCCTAGATCTTGTCGGTAAGTCTAGAACACACCTGTTATGGATAAATCTATAACAACCAAAATTACTGCTAAGCTTAAAAACTTAAGATATGCCCTAAAGGATTGGGGGAGAAATCTTTCACAGTTGAAGTTAATCATTGAGATGAGGAGTAAGGTGGTTCTGTTTTTTGACCAAGTGGAAGAGGAGAGAATTCTGAGTACTCCGGAATTTGATTTCAGATTGATTGTTAAGGCACATATTAAGAAATTATTGTCCTTACAGTCTGATTATTGGAAACAAAGGTGCACCATTCGTTGGGCTAAGATCTCTGGTGAAAATACCAAATATTTTCATGCCATAGCAACTGAAAGGTATAGGCATAATGCCATTCCCTCCATCTCTTATTCTTCAGGGAATATCCTAGTGGATCACCAGGAAAAAGCAATTGCCTTTTGGAACTATTTCAAGAATAGGATGGGAATTACCTGCCCTCCTATAATTGATATTGACTTGAGACCTTTTTTTCCTATGGTGGAGGGCCTGGATTGCCTTGTAAATCCCTTTTCTCTGGAAGAAGTGGAGGGTGTTGTTAAGAACCTCAAGTCTGACAGTGACTAGACCATTTGACCATTCTACCTGCCCGTTAGTTTGTGGATGCGCAACTGAAGCATAAGTGACCTTGATCCCCAACTCTTTGCAATAATCTTGTAACTCCTCTATGGTGAAGTTCGTTCCATTGTCCGTGATGATGCTATGTGGTACTCCAAACCTATGTACAACGGACCTGATGAATTTTACTATTGATTCTGCGTCTGGCGATGTTATTGGCATGGTTCCAATCCAATTGGTGAAGTTGTCGACTACGACGAGGAGACAAGTGTAACCGCCATTGGATGATCGACTGAGCGGTCCGACCATGTCGAGTCCCCATTGTGAGAAGGGACATGCTAGTGGTATCATGTGTAACTATGTGGCTGGTACTTTTGGGAGTGTTGCGAATATTTGACATGCTTCACATCGCCGCACAATTTCCTTGGCATCATACTATGCAGTTGGCCAGTAGAACCCGGCTCGAAAAGCTTTGAAGACGAGATTTCTGCTCCCCACATGATATCCACAGGTTCCTTGGTGTATGTCTAGGAGTATTTCTCTTCCATCCTCTCGGGTGATGCATCTCTGTAATATGTTTGATATGCTACACTTGTGAAGTCGCCCATCATGAATTTTAAATGCTTTGGCTCTACGCATCACCCGGCGTGCCTCGGCTGGATCCTCTAGGAGCTCCTTTTAGGTCATGTAGTCTAGTAGCGGCTGCATCCAAGTGGTCTCCACTTGATTTACATGTTTGACTGTGTCCATGAGTGTAGGTTCTACTTCTTCTTCCGACCGTTCCTCTTGATTTTTGTTCGAGTGCTCAGCTATTTTTTATTGAAACATTTTCTACTGCAGGGGAGTCCCCCGCAACCCTTTATTGCCACAAAAGAGTGTTTACAGATATGTACAAAAATACAATGGGGATATACTAAGGCAGTCTATCACAAACTAGTGAAGAGAACTAAGCCATGATGATAATTTCTCAATCAAGGAAGGATTCACCTATGCTCAAGCAAGGTGAGATCTAGCATAAATCCAATTTTCCAACCCCTGAAAGAATGCCTCTCAGATTTGAAAATAACTCCATTCCTCTGCTTCCAAATATTCCAACAAGCCAGAATTACTATCTCAATCAAACAGGGGCCTTTTAAAGCCTTTTTAGCTTGAGAAAAATTGGTCATAACAGTGTTATGGCTCCATTGTATCTGCAAGTAATTCCAAATTCTAGAGCTGAAATAACACTGGAAGAAAAGATGTATCCAATCCTCAAGACAATGCTGGTGACACAAGACACATAACTCATTTCCATTGATCTTACACTTTCTTCTCTTTATCATATCTTTAGTGTTAATCCTGTCATTCAGGATCAGCCAGGCAAAGAATTTATGCTTTGACATGCATTTGGATTTCCAGATCCATTTGGCTGGCTTATCATCAGACAGCTGAGAAAACTGAAGCTGGTAAAATTTACTTGAGGTATATACACCTTTATTGAAGTTATAGGTACATACATCATCATTATTATCCAGATGGATATCAACCAAAAAACCTTGCAGAATGAAAAAATCCTGAAATGTTTCATTAGAGAGAGGTAAATGGAAAGCATCAGAAAAATCAAGCAGCACTCTCAGATCTCTGACTGAAGCAAACTTGTCTTTAGCAAAAGATAACAGTCATGGAAACTTGAGTGAAAGAATATCACCCGACCATAAGTCCTTCCAAAACAAGACAGAAAAGCGAGAGCCAACTGAGCAGGAAGAAAACGAAAACTAAGTCTCAGCCAGTTACATAATTCATTTTCCACCAAAAGGAACCACGAGAAGTGAATGTGTGAGAGACAAACTCGAAATAATAGGCATTCTTGACCAAATTTATCCAAGGTATATCAACAGAGTTGTAGAATGTGGCTCTAAATTTCATCATCAGAGCCCTGTTCTGAATCTGCAAATTGATCACTCCCAGACCACCTTTGCGCTTGGGTTTACACACCATATCCCATGCAGCCAAAGAATTTACTCTCTCCTTGTTCTTATGTTTCCTCCAAAGGCATGTCTTTCTAGCCTTATCAATTATTTCAATGACCCCTTTAGGAATCACAAGAGTGCACATATAATATGTAGGCGGAGTGGAGAGAACAAAGTTCACAAGCACTAAACTGTCACCATATGAGAGGAAAGAAATTGTGGCAGATAATATCCTTTCAACTCTATCAATAAGAGGAGCAAAATCCTTGATAGAAGGTTTAGTAGTGCCCATAGGCAACCCCAGGTATGTAAAAGGCATAGAAGCCACATTACATTCCAAGACCAGAGCCAAATCATCAGCCTCCTGATGAGAAATATTATTGGTATCATGAATGACTTGTGGAAATTTACTTTAAGTCCAGTAATATGAGCATAAGGGTTCAATAAATTCTTGAAAACAAACAGTTGATCTGGGTCAGCAGGTAAAATAATCAGAGTGTTATTTGCATATTGCACAATCGGATAGTCTCCACCAATGGGAATTGGTAAACAAAGACTTCCATCCCTTAGAGCCAAATTAACAATACTTTGTAGCCAATCACCTCCCAAAACATAAATAATAGGTGATAAAGGATCACCATGTCTCACTCCTCTTCTGCATACACAAGGTTTACCAGGAATACCATTTAATAAAATAGAGGAGGAAGCTGAAGATAGGATTTCTTGAACCTAATCAATGACTAGAGAGGGGGGAACCCTTAAGCCTCAAAATCTACAGAATGGCACTATGCTCAACGGTGTCAAAAGCCTTCTCAAAATCAATTTTGAAAACAACCACTTTCTCCTTGGATTTTTTACACTGAAAAATGTATTCAAAACACCATGCCAAGCAATCTTGTATAGTTCTAGATTTAATGAAACCATATTGATTGGCATGAGTACAACCAAAAATCTTGTCTTGAAATCTATTAGCCAGAATCTTAGTGATAAACTTCAGACAAGAATTGGTAAGAGAAATGGGCCTAAAATCATTCACAATTTCAGGGGACTGTGATTTTGGAATAAGAGTAATAAAGGATCCATTCATGCTTTCCAAAAGCACCTTTCATTATGGAAATCATTGCGAATTCTGATAAAGTCATCCTTCACAATACTCCAACATTGTTTTATGAATAATCCAGTGAAACCATCAGGACCAGGAGCACAACAGGGTTGGAAAAAAAATTGTTCACGCCATTGAAACGAGCAGCTGGTGCATGGGAAGAAGAGTTACCTTCCGTCCTTTGGAGCCTACGAACAACACCGAGTAGACCAACAGAGTAAACCCCATTCTTTATGGTATATGGAGCAGATGCAGTACTACCAGCCGAAGTATGACACAACGCACCTCGATTTGCATCTTACACAGATGAGAACTCGAATGAAGCACTCGAGGATGCACTCGGCCTGACAGATGAGGCACGGGATGAAGCAGTTGCACGCACAACCGTATATCAGCAAGGAGTGCGCAATTATCATGCCTCGTCGAGTGTGCAGCAGAACTTTCAACGTGGGTGATCTAGTGCTACGATTTAAACAAGGAAGCCATGACAAGCTTACATCACCATAGGAAGGACCCTACATGATAGGAGAAGTACTCGTGAATGGTGCATACAAGCTCAAAAGACATGGTACTTCTATAAAAAAACATGGAACGTCTCGCAACTACGTATTTTTATGCATAGTTTTATTATCTGGTACAATTTAGAACAAGGCTATCTTAGCCATTTTTGTATCTCGATCGAACAGATCAATATTAGCCCTCTGCATCGAGGAATTTTCTCATGTATGTTTTACAGTTATAATTATGAAGTCAGTCGTAGCATCACCCGATCCCAAAGCTACAAAGTACATCTACACTCAGTGGCTACGCAACAAAAAGTTTAGATAGAAATCTTGGGGTGACTCCCAGCCGCAATCGCACTCGAAATACTCGGGGCTGCGCAGCAAAATGTTTAGACATATTTTTTGTGGTGACTCCTAGCCGCAGTCGCACTCGGAATACTCGGGGCGGCGCGGAAAAAAATTTAGACAGAAATCTTGGGGTAACTCCTAGCTGCAGTCACACTCGAAATACTCAGGGGTTTTGCAGCAAAAAGTTTAGACATAAATCTTGGGGTGACTCCCAACTGGAGTAGAACTCGAAATACTCGGGGGCTGTGCAGGAAAAAGTTTAGACATAAATCTTGGGGTGAGTCCCAGCCGTAGTAGCACTAAAAATACTTGGGGGTTGCGCAACAAAAAGTTTAGACATAAATCTTGGGGTGACTCCCAGCTGTAGTCGCACTCAAAATACTCGGGGGCTGTGCAGCAAAAAATTTAGATAGAAATCTTAAGGTAACTCCTAATGGCAGTCACACTCAAAATATTCGGGGGTTACGTAGCAAAAAGTTTAGACAGAAATCTTAAGGTAACTCCCAGTTGCAACCGCACTCAAAATACTCGGGGGCTGAGCAGCGAACAGTCCACACAGAAATTCTGGAGCAATTTCCAGTCGCAGTCATACTCGAGATACTCAGGAGATGCGCAACAAAGAGTTCGAACAGAAATTTCGAAATGAGCTACAGATGCGGTACAAGAAAAAGCGCAGTACTGCCACCCTACATATACAGTACAAATAATTACAGAGTGATTTAGAGGCACAGTAGAAATAAATACATCTACAATTGCGGAGTCCAGCCACCCTACAGCTGAATGTTAGTCTCTTCTTTAGCCAAACGCATGAGTGCGACAGCTGCAGGAGTCGCTGCCTCGTATCGAGCAATCATATTTACATGTTGACGAGAAAGAGGTGCATGAGGACCTCTACCAATATTTAGCAAATTCATATGAGAGTAATGAGTTTTGGCAATAGCCAAGACAACTTTCACTCCACCAACTAATTAGCGACAAACGTGGGTCTTAGCATGATCAAAATTGCTGAACTTCCGCATCAGATAGAATAGTCCTCTAGGTAGTCTGTTGAGTGGAAAGAGAGCCCCATAAATATTGCATAATGTTGCATGACAGGAGCCAATTAAGCCACCAACTTGTTGAGCCCGAGTTCTCAAAGTCAGAAGCACTCGAGATTTCTCAGGATTAACTGAGAAAGATGACGAGCTATAAGTAGAGAGCTTCAAGCGTTCTTCTTAAATATATCGAGTCTCTTCAGCAGCATTTTCTTGAACACTTAAATGCAAAGTTATTTTTGCATATCAGCAATAGTCAAGATTACTCGGGAAAAGACATATACAGATACTCGAAATCTTACATGCTAAATCAGTAGTTATTGCTGCCGATTCAGCCAATAGAAAATCTTCACGGTCTGCGGCAGTTTGCTCCTTTTCTTTTGCAGCATCAAGCTGAGTTTTGAAGGCCGCAACTTCCTCCTCCATACTTAAAAGCTTGGTGCTCAGAAATTTCACTAAGTTGGAAGAAGAAGAAGTCGAAGGAATTGAAGCGAATGGATTTGCATAACTGGAAGCGCGCCTAGAAATCAAGGAAGAAACACTCGGTCATTATTTTTACTCGAGTATTCATCAGAAACATCTTGCCTCACACTCGGGGGCTACTTCCATCGGGAGAAGGCACAAGTACAAAATATTTAACAATAGAAGCAAAGCAATAAAACACTTTAGATATATGTCGGAGAAGCCAAACTTTTTTTTTCATCCGTAAGAGCAGTGCTCAAGGTTCACTACAAACAAAGATGTCGATCTACTGCACTCAGGAACCGCTATTGATACTCGACAAAAAAAAGTTAGGACTCGGCAGATGTCCGCTGAGCGTCTCTAGCAGCATTTTCAGAAGACCATCTGCTAGCCTGACAGAATCAAATGTGAAGGGGTTGAGGTCTAACTCTTCCCCATCCGAGTCCAGTGGAGGTCCGTCCAGCGCAGCTTCGAAGTCCCCTTCAATGTCGTGCGCTCGGACGAGTGTCAACACTGTCTCCGCACCAGATAAAGTTTGCTCCTGGTTGAAATCAGCCAGAACATTGGTGTTGTAAAACACATCTAGCAGCGCATCCAGAGTGGCAAAAACCTCTTATTTGGGTAACAAGCACTCATGAAAGGACACGAGTACTCGTCGGAGCTTCTCCAGCAGACCCTTGGCTTTCTCCACTTGCTGCTCAGAATCCGCATCCAGCAGCGGGCCCTCTCACAGTAAAAGAGATAAACAAGGAGGACTCCTGACAATAGCCGCAAAAACATAAAGTAACCATTAGCTAAAGTACAGGAATACTAGAAAAAATTCACTTAAGAATGAAGAAAGGACGAGTACTTGTCAAGCTATCTATCAAGGAGTTGAATCGACGGACAAGAGTCTCTTCCAGATCAGAGAACTGCTTGACGACCTCCTTTTCTTATTCGTTCGACTCATCGTCCTTCCAAAGAGCAGCCTCAATCCTCTTTTGAGCATCCGTGACCTCTAGTCACACAGCAGCATTCTGCGCCTCGAGTTCTTTTACTCGAGCCTTAGCAGATATCTTCTCGGCAGTAGTCGAAACCAAGAGTTCTAAACTGAGCAAAAGAAACCAGTTATGAGTGCAAGACTAATAAAAGAAAAGATGACAAAAATTCATCGAAGTGGATTTTTCCCTTTTGCTTTGCAGAGGTTAGGCAAAGCAGAATCCCTTTGCCTCCCAATGCCAATGAAGCAGATGCTCAGGTCCTTCATGCTCGCCAGGAAAGGCTGGAGTAATGCAAGAATCAATAATCGAGTCAGATACGTGAGTCTGCGCTCACCTGCAACCAGCCAAACCCAGACTCGGGGCCTACTCCCATTGGGAGCCCTGATCGTGCACCTGACAAAACAAGCGGAAAAAACGGAAGAAAAGCAAAAATAAACTCACGTGTTCTCTAACCTGGAATTCATGAGGCAAAGTATCAGTCTCCGTCAGGTCCACCAACCAAGCCCCTAGGTCTGCAGGTCTCCCTTATGCTTCAGGAACGGCGGAGTGTCTATGGGCGCCTTCTTCTACAATTTCCTTAACTCGAGTCCCCTGCGAGGAAGGCGAAGCTGTGGGAGCATTGTCCTCAAGAGCAGCACCCAAACTAGTCCTTCCGTGAGTAGGAGGAGTAGGTGCAACAATCGAAGCAGTAGGCGGAGTCGGAGTAGTAGAAGGGTCCACCACGGGGGGAGGAGGAGGAGTTAGAGCCCTTGGAGCAACATGAGCCCTGAAATAGCAATAGTTAAAACCTAAAATTTCGCCTAGCAAGACAAGAAATAAGAGTAACACCTACCTGCTCAAAGAGCCCAAGCCATACGCTCGGCGAACTTTCTTGGCCGAGGGAGATACTGATTGCTGAGGAGCAGGTGGAGGCATCAATGAAAGGGGAACTGCAGATTGGGTTCCTAAATTCATCTCCTCGAGTCGCGCTCGAGGAAATCGGAGGTAGCTTCCTCAACATCAACTTCTACTCGAGTACGCTTGGGAGGCACGCGAGATTCCTCAGCAGTTTCCTCCTGGAAATCTTCAAGATCATCCGCCTCTCGAGAAGAATTTGCCGTGGAACCGAGGGGATAGAATCCAAGTCCACTACAGTAGCTTCAGTCAAACCTTCTAGGAACTGGATGGTACCCAACTTAGGTGGTTCACTTGAAAGAACGTCAAGATTCTAGAGAAAAGAATAAGTCAATCAGCGAAAGGGAAGATTACTCGAAAACAATGGAAGTAGAGGAAAAAGAAAGAATAGGAAATCATAAAATGGAAGGAAACACTCACCTTGGTACGTTCAGTCAAGGAGAAGAGTGGGGGGAGAGAAGGATTCAAATCGACTGCTTCGTACTCTTTCACTCGGGTGATCTGACGCAAACACTGCTCGAGTTCATTACTCGGGAGTTTCTCCGGCGCAAGTGGTGAGTAGAGTCAACACTCGAATAAGCCCACATAAGGACTACCTTAGCATGTAGTGGTTGGACTTCACGCCTGAGACACGGCAGCCAGATGAGTCCCGGTGAGTCCTTCCGCCTTCAGAGTGGCGACTTGGGACACTAGACGTTTAGTCTATGTAACCTCTTTTGCGGGTAGCTGCTTCTTCCATGAGCTCCTGGGAACCACAAGCTTGTCCAGATCCACCAGAGGAGAACCGTCAGCGTTGGGGGAGTCCTTCGCGTAGAACCACCGACTCGTCCAGCCAGTGACGGAATCGAAGAAAACCATTAAAAGTAGCCCAACTCGGGGCTAATCTGAATGTTGCAACCTCCAACCTCGTGTGGGTTGCTACTGCTAGGCTGTGCCTTGACGTTGAAGTAGCACTTGAAGAGGGCCCAGTGCGGCGCTACCCCGAGGTAGCAGTCGCACAATACGATGAAGCATGCAATGTGCTGCAGCAAGTTCTGCAGGACGTTGTGCAATTGCACACCGTACACCTCCATGAGCGCAAGAAATCAAGAGTGGAGAGGAAAAGACATGCCCCTGGAGATGTGGTCCACGATAGCCACTCGATCATTGTCCTCCGGGAGTGGGCGTACCTCTAAAACCGGGCGCCTCCACGAGCCATCCTGGAGCATCCCTTAGCACTCGGCGGCGGTGAGGAACTTGGCGGTGCCGATCGAATTGGTCCACTTCCCTCCTTTCCACTTCCGTCCCTCTATGCTGCCGTCCGTCGAAGAACCACCATTCTTCCGGGTGTGTACCATGGTGTGAGGTTGGAGAAGCTTGAGGAACGCAGCAATGGCTCTGGTGCAGGAAACTAGAAGCACATGCGGGCGCGACGAAGAAAAAGGGGAAATTTTACCCCTCCTCTCCCTTGCAGTATTTATAGCTAGGTAAATCCATATTCACTGTTGGTTTCCTCTCGAGCTGAATCAGCCCTACACATGGCGCCAGGAGGCCAAACGCTCCGCCTTCACGCCGGCCACTACACGCGATAATCTATCCATTTACTGACAATCCTTAGATTATCGCGCACCGAAAGGTCCAAAGGTGGTCAAACTCTACTCGTGCAAGCTACCGTCTAACAAGATAAGATTACATCACAAGGACTAGTCCCCTGATAGGAAAACAGGGTATTACGTCACTGCTGACGACTACTACTCAAACAAGAAAGCACTCAGGTAACTAGAAATTTTACTTGAGTCTTGAATAGCCCTTTTCACTTGAATAAGATTCACTCGAGAAAATTTGTAAGTTTAGGTTCCCTTGTTTTCCACTCGAAGAATTGACTCGGATGAATAGAACTTAAAATATCCTGAAAACGTACAGCTACGCCAAAACTCTGGATGCAATGCTCATAAGCATGAACGTAAGACCCATGGAACATTTCCAATGGCCTGAGAGTTACACCATTGCTGTGATACCTAGTATTTTTTCCATACCAATAGGTGTGCTGAAAATCCTGATGGACGCATCGGGTGAATTAAACTGATAACTGGAATTCGACTCGGTAAGACTTCAGCGGATCGAGTCGGGTTACCCTAGAATTTTCCAGGATCGAGCCAGAGGACTCGAACCCTGGGTAGATTAAACGATGTATTATCCTGAGTGAGATTAATTGACCTTGACCCGTCGAGTAGCTCAAACCCTTAATAATCGTTTTCCTCTCAGAAATATTGTTTGCAGGAAAAGTACCCGAAGTATTCTTCCTGAGAAATTTGAGTCCCTAAATCGAGTCCTTGGCTCCATTAGGCACTTTTGGGCTACTGATGTGGGGGTTACCCGAGAGACCCTCCCTTAGGAGGGTACCCGGTGCAGCCCATTAAGGGTATTGCGGGAATCCTACACGAAAGCCCACGAAGGATCGAGCTGCGACAGAAGGAAAGACTTTGCCATCAAGAATAGGAAGGTTTAGCAACCGACTTAGAGTCAAAGTACGTATTATGTATGATCCCTGAGACCCCTGCTACCTATATAAAGCACGGGAGGGGGTCACAAACGGGACAAACAACCCTAGATTATGCAAATAGAGAAAATGCTGAAGACATGGGTCCCTATGCAGGCTCTTAGCTACTTTCCCCTGTCATAATGCATCCATGTCCTTTTTCTTCTGTGAATATTTTCATTAATACAAGGAAAGCTGCATTATGGTTTCAGTTTGTGGCCAAAAGGAAGAAATTTCATCCAAGGAAAACAGGGAGAAAATTATGCTTTGATGAGTGCTATGATGTTTCAGTTACTGCTGATGTTTCTTTCAGTCCACAGTAGGAAGTCTTGGGGCCCATTGATATTTTGTATCCAATTGTTTCTCAACCTCATCTTGTCAATCCTGCTAGGAAGAGATGTAGGCCCAAAGTGGCAACTCCTTCTGTTTCAATCTATGTGAGGAGAAGCACCGGGCAGGCTGCCAAGACAAATGGCTATAAATTGGAGCCAATGAAGGATGACCTACAGCCCAAGAAGAAACCCAAATCTTCATGGCCTTTTGAATATAAGAGTTTTGTTACTCCACACACACCAATTGCAGTTCTATAGAAGATTGGGAGAGAGCTCGAGATTCCAGAAGCTGAGCTAGCTGAGGATAAGCTTAATGCTATTCGTGATGACAACAAGCACAAAAAGTCTCCAAAATGATAGAGAAAGCCTTTTTATATTTTCTATGCTTGGATACTTTTGTTATCTTCAGACATGTCCTTGATATGATTGTAATATTTTCTGAACCTTTATTTGGTCTTAAAGTAATATTTTGGTTTGTAATGATCTTTTGGCACTCATCCTCTATTATTATATTGGCTCCCCTTGATACGTCTCAAACGTATCCATAATTTCTGATGTTCCAGGTTGTTTTCATGTCATATGCTCCATGTTTTCTATACACTTTTTTGTCATCTTTATGGATTTTCTGGGACTAACCTATTGACAAGATGCCCCAGAGCCAGTTCCCGTTTTCTGCTGTTTTTGGTTTCAGAAAAGTTATATGGAAATATTCTCGGGATTGGACGAAACAAAAACCTAGAGTCTTAGAAATCTGTCACGTACAAAGAGTCTAGAGGGGACCCGGAGGGGGGCCCTGGAGCCACCGAACCATAGGCTCGCGCGGGCTTCCCCCTGGCCGCGCCCAATGGTGGTGTGGGCCCCTCGGGCGCCCACCGATGTTTCCCTTTTGCCTATATATTTACCCAGATGCATAACCCTAGATCAATCGGCCTCCTTCCACGAAAAGTTCTGTAGCTCCGCCGCCCCCGCCGACAAGTTTTGGGGGATAGAAATATCTGTTTTGGCACCCTCCAGGACGGGGAAGTACCCCCGAAGCCATATCCATAGAGTCCACTGCCATCTTCATCACCGTTGATGTCTCCTATGATGAGGAGGGAGTAGTTCTCCCCCGGGGCTGAGGGCTTTACCGGTAGCTATGTGTTTCATCTCTCTCTCTCTCTCCCATGGTGTTATATTTATGTGACCATGAGCTTTGTAATCTAGTTGAATAAGTAGATGTTACTCTTCATGAATTATGCTACTCAAGTGGTTTTGTTATGAGATCCCCGTTGACACTTTGATCGCGGTGTAAAGGTGATAGTGTGTGCAACGTGTAGTTTAGCATGATATTTATATTTTGTGTTGGATGACCCTATGAAATTGTGGTGTTTGTCTAGAACCATCTAATTCTCATGGTGATAGCATGGGGGTTACCTAGATGTGGAAATGCGAACTCTAAGGAGTACCTTTTGTAGCCCTACGCAATGATTGGTGTTTGTTATCCGACCGGAGAGTGGTTCGGAGTAGCATAGTGAAGAGATGATATTTATGCATTCAATTATGTTATTATTGTTGAGAGTGTCCACTAGTGAAAGTATGATCCCTAGGCCTTGTTTCTAAGCATTGAAACACAGTTTACGATCAGTTCTGCTACATATTTGCTTGCTGCCAGTTTTCATTTAGATTGATATCATTTATAATCATCCATATTACTTGTATCTCACTCTCTCTTCGCCGAACTAGTGCACCTATACAATTGACAATTGTATTAGGCGTGTTGGGGACACAAGAGACTTCTTGTATCGTAATTGCAGGGTTGCTTGAGAGGTATATCTTTGACCTCTACCTCCCCGAGTTCGATAAACCTTGGGTGATCCACTTAATGGAAACTTGCTGATGTTCTACAAACCTCTGCACTTGGAGGCCCAACACTGTCTACAAGAATAGAAGCGTGCGTAGACATCACCCCTTATCTAATTAGCAAGTTAATCTTGCTTTCTTACTTGGTTGATATCTATATGGTTTCCAATGGATAATACAACTTACTGGCTAATGAACTAGAAAGTACTGGACTGGAATGTGAGAGGTCTTAATGATTCTAATAAGAGATTACTGGTTTATAATAAAATTGAGGAGAATCAATGTGCGATTATCTGTCTACAAGAAACTAAGTGTGAGAATTTTGACCACTCTTTTATAAAGAGTTTCTGCCCAAAACTATTTGACAGATTTGTGTTATCTCCTTCTATAGGTGCATCTAGTGGGATTATTTTGTTAAGGAATAGTTCTATTTTATATGGTAATTTACTTGAAATTCACATATCGGCTATTATAATTTCTTTTACCTTCAAACACAATAAAATCTCCTAACCCTTAGTTATTGTTTACGGTCCATGTTGTGGCCCACAAAGGGACACTTTTGTTCAATGGTTACATGATCTTCACATCCCTAATCATGGAAACTAGCTTCTTATTGGGGATTTTAATTTTATAACATAAGTGGAAAACAGAAATAGACCAGGAGCAGATATGAATGATATTTTTTATCTTAAGTTAAATTATCAGTTTTCTGGGGCTAATTGAATTACCTTTAAAAGGGAGGGCCTTTACTTGGTCAAACATGCAAGATTAGCCTTTATTGGAAATATTTGACTAGTTTTTTACCAGTCCTTCTTGGACACTCAATTTTCCAATTTCTTTGGTCCACCCTCTCTCCAAATCAACTTCTGATCATGTTCCTTGTGTTGTTAATATTTCCACATAAATTCCAAAGACCAGGCTATTCAGGTTTGAAAATCACTGGATCCACCAAGAGGGCTTCATGGCTCTTGTTGACAAGGTTTGGAAATGGCATGTTAGAACTCATAATATTGCTTCTAAACTGACAGCAAAATTTAAGAATTTGAGGCATGCGTTACAGAGATAGGGCAAGACTCTATCTCACCTGAAGTTGCTTATTGCAAAATGTAATCAGGTGATATTTATTCTTGATCAACTAGAAGATGAGAGAAATTTTATCACACATGAATTTACCTTCGGAAACATTGTTAAGGGGCATTTGAAAAGACTGCTTATCTCCCAATCCAACTATTGGAGGAATAGGTGCACCATTAGGTGGGTGCAATTGGGTGGTAGAAACACCAAATTCTTTCATGTCGAAGCTACAGAAAGATTTAGAAATAACACTATTGCTGAAATCAGATATGAGGATGGAGTGTCTTTGGTAAACCATCATCACAAGGCTGCTACTTTTTGGGCCTGTTTCAGAAATAGAATGGGTGTTACTATGCCTACCACACAGATTTATTTATCTAACATTATCTATTATGTGGATAATTTGAAGGGATTGGTGGCCCCTTTCTCTTCGAATGAGATTGAAGATGTAGTTAAGAATTTAAAATCTGAAAGAGCTCCTTCTCCAAATGGTTTCAATGGCATGTTTGTTAAGAAATGTTGGTCTATCATCAAGGAGGATTTTATTCAACTCTACAATGAGTTTCATTCTAAACATGTATCCCACCAAAGTATTAATGGATCATTTATCACTTTAATTCCAAAAAATAACTCTCCTGAGACTGTCAATGAATTTAGACCCATTTCCCTAACAAATACTTTCCCGAACTTTCTCACAAAGGTTATTGCAAATAGGCTCCAATAGGTCATTTGTAAAACAATTCATGCAAATCAATATGGCTTTATAAAAGGTAGAACCATTTAGGATTGTCTTGCCTGGTCTTTTGAATTTCTTTTTCAATGTCAGCAGTCAAAAAGGAAAGTGGTGGTGCTCAAAATTGATTTTGAAAAGGCTTTTGACACACTATATCATGATGCTATTCTCTAGATTTTGAGAGAAAAAGCTTTCCAGAAGTTTTCCTCATTTGGAGTAAAGAGATTTTAGCTTCTGGTACCCTTGTTGTGCTCTTGAATGGTGTGAAGGGGAAGAATTTTGTTTGTAGGAGAGGTGTCAGATAGGGTGAACCTTTGTCTACTCTTTTAATTGTGGAGGGGGCTGATTTGCTCGAGAGTCTGGTCAATAAAGGCTATAGAGATGGTTTGATTTCTGAACTGATTCCTGTAAGAGTTGATTTCCCCATTGTGCAATATGCTAATGATACCCTAGTAATTATGCCTGCTTGTAAGAAGGACATGTGAGTTCTGAAAAAAATCCTACAAGTTTATGCCTCCTTTACTGTCCTCAAAATAAATTTTATATCCAAATTGATACTCCTTGGGTTTGGCATTATTGATTTAAAAGTGCAGAATGCAGCTCTTCTTCTTAAGCATCTGCATAAATTTTATATCCAAATTGATACTCCTTGGGTTCAACATATCACTGATGCTTATTATCATCAAGTTGTCCCACATGCTGTTGTTTCTTGTGGATCTTTCTGGTGGAAAGAAATTTTTGGTTTGAGTGAAGATTACATGAAAATTCACGCATGTACAATTGGATGTGGCAATACTGCACTATTTTGGGATGATATCTGGTTGCAATTCAATCTCAAATCCTAATTACCAAGACTTTTCTCTTTTGTTGTGGACAAACTCCGGTCAGTTTCTGAATTTGTTTCCAATGATACCTGGTTGCAGTCTTTTTCTTTTCTATTATCAGTGCAAGCTCATGCTGAATTCCAGGAGCTACAGGAACAGTTACAGTCTTTTACACTTGATCCTTCTGAAAATGATGTGTGGACTAGTTCCATATGTAAGAGAGGGTTTGCATCAAGTACTATTTATAGGTACATATTCTCAAATATACCCTATGATGCTCTCTCTGGTTGGATTTGGAAAAGCAAATGTCAGTCTAAGCGCAAGTTCTTTGCTTGGCTTTTACTGCATGACAGACTAAACACAAAGGAAATGCTTTTAATAAGAAAATGGCAAGTCACTGATAATTTTGATTGTGTTCTATGTCAGTTTGGAGTGTATGAGGATTGTAGACATTTGTTCTTCAACTGCCAGTTTAGCACCAGAATATGGAATTATTTACAAATTCCATGGATCCCTCGAATGTCGAGGTCATGGTTTTGGCCAAGAAACATTTTTCAAACCTTGTTTTTTCATAAATTATTATTCTGGCATGCTGTCATATTTGGAAACAAAGGAATGGATGGATTTTCAAAAATATAAAACCCTCCTTTAGGGGTTAGAAGGATAGTTTTATACAGGAAGTCACTCTGCTTAAGTACAGGGGTGAAGAAAGAGTTGATCCCAGTGTTGTCATCATGGACAGATAGTTTACCATAGTTCTTTTTTCTCTCTTTTGTATATTTGTACATATTGTAAATTTATTTGGTTGCTGGTAATAAAAGGGGTCCCGTATTAGGTTAAAAAAACCTAGATTCAAAGCTGGCCGAGATTCAATCTACGGAGAGCACCCCGTGTAATTGATACTTTTGACCTCATCGTAATAAACATGGCGGGAAGTAACCCATCAAATCGAGTAGTCCATTAGCGTCCTCTTCCTTTATTAAACCCCGGGTCCCTAACCATGGGGGTTGTTGAGCTGTCATCCTCAACACAAGTTAAAAACAATATGTAGAATTAACATATCTCACTATGCCACCAAGACTACAGCCAATATGGCATCTAATAATGCATATGCTAACAATAATTTGAATACTCCTTAGTCAAGTGCGGCTAATAATGCAATTATAGATTTTATCCGATGTTTCCTGCAGATCAAACAAGGTGCACTTTACCTCCCAGATTTATGTTGTGAGCGACAAGGTGCACTCTAACCAAGCAGGCATAGAGTAACAACACCTCCATTACCCTTAAGCTGCTACTACCTGCCAATTACTCTAGTTATGCCCCAACCGAAATCGATCGACCATTCCGAATAAGTTCAGCCGAAATATGATCATGCATCCTCATAAGTAATAAGGAAGTTTCTCTCAGAGTATACGGTGGGCTCAAAAACCAATTGAAGTTTCTCTTAAGCTCTTCAATAAATAAGCATCAATTGCAGTTTTCAAGAATGTCAAACTATGCAAACCTAGAGATGCATGTAAATCATTCCCTAACTGAAGGAATATGTTAATGAGCTAGTGAATCAGATGATTTATATTCATATCTTATGTTAACAAGTATCCACACACAGAGATTGAATCGTAGCACAACATAATTTACAGCCAACTAAAGCACCCTACAAATTAATAGTAGCATAAAATCTTCATTTAGACTTATAATAAAAATCCCAAAACAAAACACTAACAAGACCTCGACCAAACGACAACAATTTCAATGCATTTCAAGCTATGGTAGCACAACAGTATAAGGATGCGGTCAATGTAGGCACTACCAAATATATCATCATGTATTGATGTGTCTGCCAGCAATGCAAGAACATTGGTAGGGTGGGATTGAACATCCTCACCTCGCAGCTTGCTTGTGGGTGGTAGAGAGCTGGAAGATGGGGTTGGCGTAGTGAAACAGCAGCACCTCCGTCGTGTACACAACCGCCAGCCAATCCATCTGGGCAAGTCGAAATCATCACCACCAAAACATCACATCAACACGGGGCCGTCGGATTCTAGGCTCTTGGTACTCTTTGGTGCTCTCGTTGTCGAGGACCAGCAGATCTGGGATGGTGCTTTCGAGGAGGAGGGGATCCGGCGGAGGCCTTGTCACGGAGGTGGATCTAGCGTTCGGTGACCTCACGTGGCCTGGGAGCCACCCGCAGCGGTCTAACCAGCTCGACGGAGCGGCGCACATCGGAGCACGCACGCGCCAAAGAGCCAGACGGTAGCGACGTTGTGGCTAATGGGCGGCGGATGTGGAAGGAAAAGAGAGGAGGGAGGGTGGTGGTTGTGGTGGTGTGAGGACGGCAACAGTCGGGGGAAGCGAAAGAGACGTGTTATGTGTGCTAGAGAAGGGGGAGAGATGGCTACGGGTGCATGCTACAAAAGGGAGAGCGATGACTGCATGGTGTCGGGGCAGAGGCCGGAGAGAGGCGCTAGGGGGAGAAGAGAGCGATGGGTGCGTGCCGGGGGTAGGAGGAAAAATGCCAGTGGTTGTGTGTGGCTAGTGTGGAGTGGATATGTATGGTTAAGGAGGAGTAGGGGAGAGAAAGAACAAAATAGGAGGGGCGGCTGCAAGATGCCAAGGGGTAGGAGGAAAAAGGCTACGAGGGCATCTAGGGTTTCGTTGGGTAATGAGCAACGTCAACCGGATAGGCTAGTTGGCTACTCTCTATCTCTCCCCTATCAAAAGGTTTTCTTTTTTATTTATTTTTCTCCTAGAAAAATAATTTGGAAAATCAATTTTTAAAACAGAGAAAAATGATTTATGTCATAGTTTAATGAGTGATATGATATTTTTTAGGTTCACGAGTAGTTTTGCAAGATTAAACTTCTATATATGAACGGTCATGCCCCCGTTTTGACCGCATTTTGGAATCGGCATAAAAGGTTCAAACAATTCAAAAAAATAAAAACCTTCGCATCGTGTCATTATATGTGATGTATTATCCATAAAAATAATAAATTCGTAATGCGGCAATTATCGCAAAAAAATTCACAGAACTGAGCTATCATCTACAAAGATTCATGACTTTCAGGCCGAATGACGGATGTTATGGCCATATTTATGGCATAGTTTGTTAAAATATGCTCGTATTATACAGGAACATTCATATTGGAACAATGAACAATATTGACGAAGAAAGTTTCATTTTACTTTGAATAAAAATATCATGTTTTTATTTTCCGAGTCCTGGAAATAGTTTTTTTTTGTGAAGCACATACAAAAAATATGTTGAAAAAATGAAGCATTGTATTTTTAGAAGTTATTAGACAAGATTTTGTGTACAAATTTACATAATATCTGTCTCTCAAATGCTTTCCACCCACCTCTTTTGAGAAAGACAAACTTCTGCCGATTAAGTTGAAAGCAGGCCAGATTTGAAATACACGTGCCTCATAGTTTGCTTATAATTTTTTTAAAAAAATCTTTTGTAGAGACCAAAGTATCTATTTTATAAGAGATATAACATAAGTTTCACAAAATTACACAGCTAGATATGAATGGTCATGCCCTCCCCCCCCCCCCCCCCCCCCCCCCCCCCGTTTTGACCACATTTTGAAAGCGGCATAAAAGTTTCAAAAAAGGAAAAACTTCACACCGTGTCATTATATGTGACCTAGTATCCATAAAAATAATAATCTTGGAATACGACAATTATTGTGAAAACATGTTCACGTGAATGAACTATCATCTATGAAGATTCATGGCTTTAGACCAAATGACAATTGTTATAGCCACATTCATGGAATAGTTTGTTAGAATGTGCCCATATTATAAAAAAAAGATGCATATTGGAACACCGAACAATATTGACGAAGAAAGTTTTATTTTTGTTGAAATAAAAATATCTTTTATCATTTTCTGAATCCCGGAAATGGTTTTTTTGTGAAGCACATACCTAAAATATGTTGAAAAAATGGGAGAATTGTAATTTTAGAATTTACTAGACCATATTTTATGTACAAATTACCAAATTCCTACCTCTCAAATGATTTTCATCCACCTCTTTTGAAAAAATCAAACTTATGCTGATTCAGTTGAAAACGGGTCAAATTTGAACCACGAGTGTCTCATAGTTTGCTCATGTTTTTCTCGAAAAAAAAATCATTTTTAGATACATAAATACATATTTCACCATAGATACACCAAGATTTTTGCAATATTGAACATTTAGAAAAAAAAAGTCATGTCCCCCACTTTAGCTGCATTTTGAAATCGGCGTAAAAGGTTCAAATAAAATTCAAAAAAATGAAAAATCTTCGCATCATGTCATTATATGTGACCTAGTATCCATAAAAAATAATCTTGGAAGATGGAAATTATCGCAAAAAAGTATTCACGGAAATAAGATATCAACTACAAAGATTCATGTCTTTTAGGCGAAATGAAAAATGTTCCACATTCATGAAATAGTTTGTTAGAATGTGCCCATATTAAACAAAAACATGTATATTGGAACAATGAACAGTGTTAACGAAGAAAGCTTTATTTTTCTTTGAATAAAAATACAATTTTCCATTTTCTGAATCCCGAAAATGGTTTTTTTGTGAAGCATATACCTAAAACCTGTTGAAAAACTAAAGCACTGCAATTTTAAGAGTTACTACACCATATTTTATATACAAATAACCAATTTTCTACCTCTCAAATGATTTCCATCAACCTCTTTTGAAAAAGACAAACTTCTGCCGATTCAGCTGTAAGAGGGTCAAATTTGAACTACATGTGCTTCATAGTTTGCTCATGTTTTTTGGAAATAATTTTCAGATACAAAAATACCTATTTCATCATAGATAAACCAAGAGTTTTGAATATTGAACATCTAGATAAGAACAGTCATGTCCCTCGTTTTGGCCGCATTTTGAAATCGGCATAAAAGGTTCAAGAAAATGGAAAATCCCCTACAGTCTCAAAAAATATATTCTCATGGGCATGATTTATCTCTTTTTTAATGGTTCTGAATAGTCTGTAATTACTGTAAATAATTTTACAAAATTTTCAAAATTGATTTTGGTCAATTTGGAGGTGAAATTCAAATTATAGAAAATGAAAACAAGATTTTTTTTTTGACCCAGCACAACCAAACTAGCAATGGGAGCCCGCGCTTGCACTCGCTACCCACGTTAAATTTTGGCCCATGCCAAGGAGGAAGTATCCCCCCCAACAAAAATTTTGGTGCACTTGTCCCACCAGGCCCAAGTTCACTTGGATCTCCCCTTAAATAGTGCTAGTGAGATGTTTGTTCATGAGACTAGCATAATTCTCGTGCTTCACCACGAAGCAAAAAACTATTTGCATGAACCGGCCTCTAACGTAACTAAGCGAATCAAACCTAAAAGCGATTAAGAACTACATATTTTTATAAGGATGTTAACTTGTTGAGTGAATTCATTTATTTTTGTGAAACATTTGGCGGTATGAGATGTAAATGATAAGGGCATATTTTCAAACATGTAACAAAAAGGTGCGTGTCTTTGTAGAATAATTTATAGATTGCTTCCTGTCCATTGGATATAAATTGAACGGTCGTGTATGAAAGACGGTAGGCACACCATCATCACCAACTGTGGATTTTATAGGAGTAGAGATGTCGGGTGACCTATTGGCTATGTTTTGCGCAGGAGAGCGAGAGGCCCAGGGTTCGAATCCTTGGTGCAGCTTCGAATTTCCTTATTTTCTACAATGTTTCAACACGATGTACCTAGGTCCCGCCTGTCAGTTTGGTGGGCCATGCATGTCACTTGGGTCCTTTTTGTCAGCAGGCTGGTCCCACATCTTATATTGGGCCACAAGTTTGTGGGTCTGGTCCCACCTGTCGTTGGTAGCAAGTCAGCTATGGATTGACACCTGAGCAAGGAAATCACAAGTAGACATTGACAGATAGTGGACACCGACACATAGTCAAAAATTGACAGCTGAACGTGACTCGTAGATAAAAATTGATGATGTGGTCGTCCAGTCATATAAATGCGTCTAAAAATAAGTCATGGGAAGACATGCTCAGTTTATGAAAATTTCATATTATACGACAACGACGTTGTTTATTCAAATCATCGTTGTTTTACAAGGTTTCTATACCTTGAAATAGATTACGACGATCTTGTTTGAAATCGTCACAACTCTATGACGATTTCGTTCACCGTCATTGAGAGAACGTCACGTATCAACACATTTCTTGTAGTGAGGCGTTTGGATCTCGAGCAGAGTAGAGTTGGGATCTCTCTTAAAATCCTCTTATTTTATCCTTTATCTCGACGGCGGTGTGGACTCATCAGCGGCGTATTGGCAGTACATAGTTTGGGTATAACCCCGTGCGGGAATATGTTTTTGTAGAACACCTCATCCATTGTAAGATCCCATCCCTCCCTCCATGTTCGTGTACTTCCACTAGCAAGCGGAACTGTCTACGGTGTTTGGTGAGAGTAGAATCAAGGTTGTGGAGTCTGGTTGCTAGCCACGGCTGGTGTAAATTTCCCCTTTCCTTTGCCTTGATTAGTTTTGAGGAGTATGGTGGCACACCGCCTCCAAGTACACTCCTTGTCCCAAAACACGGCGAAGGGAACCTTTCATAGCACTGGTATGCTTGAAATTTGCTCTGTGTTGTTAGATATGCACACCTTGCAGAAATAGAAGAAGAAGAAGATAAGGTGGATTTCATTATTTCTCTACTACTCTTCAACAACATTTTGTGAGAACAAACGAAAATTGCAACAACATCCAAGCACATGTAGACACACTTTTCTCTCTCTTCTAATCAAGCACCTCCAAATCTAGCTACACAATGAATTGTACAATATGGTACCACCAAGTCTCCAGGGAAAGCTAGAAACACTCAAGCTTTGACCCAACACGAAAACAAACAAACACTTCCCATGCACGGCACTGCTACTTTACATTACCACCTCATAAGAGAACTGAATATGGATGGTACTAACAAACCATCCTACAGAGATCCTATCCAAGGATGGTTTTTTATCCCACGGAAATCTCACCTCTAATGATCGAAAGAGAGTTTATTTGTTTGACAAGGGGTACAGGTCGACAAGTAAGAATCAAGATGATGATAATGATAAAGTTCCCTCATACTTTATTCTAGTCTGATCACAAGATCGTACAAGACTTAGAAGATGATCTCGCCGGGTTTAGAGATGTACGCGGCAAGAGTATAAGTCGCTAGGGCTTGGGTTTTGACTTGAGCATAGATGATCTCGGGTGTAAGGATGTTAGAGTGTATCCTTCCGAATAGATGTCTTATGATGCTTATAAGATTTGGTGCAAGTTTGCATCTCGCAGGTTAGGGCTCCACGATGTCTTATATGTTAAGTTGATCTTGTAACCTTCCTTCAATGTACGTTTGGTTAGGGATTTTCATGGAGTCTTCTTGTTGCCCCGCTGGTCAAGTCGGTGGAGCTTAAGACAGTTTGTCGATGGCAGCAGGCCTAAGTGAAAGTGCATCTCATTCCCTAATATGTTTTGATGCTTGATGAAAATTCAATTAGCATATCTAACCATGTCCATGTATTTAAGTCTACATGTATCATCACATGATTTGTGCATGGTTAGGACTTCCAAAAAAGGACAATCTCCAAAAACCAACTTAAATTTTTTTGGTGCTGCAGGTGGTAGTACCGCTAGAAGGGCCAACAGTACTAGCTAACCCTAGGCGTGGTAGTTCTACCGTGGGTAACGGGGTCGGGCGCGTGTAAGTGGTCATGGGAAAGAAGATACCGTGTGCACGCCCGGTAGTATCCCGGCAGTAGGACGCTAATACCGCACACGCGGTACTACCGGGTCTTCAGGGAGAAGTACTGGCCCATCTCTGCCGGTAGCTCTACGCCCACTACCTCGGGTGTGCTCCCCCTTCATTGATTGCGTACTGCTATGCTCGGGAGCTTTCCAGGTACTTTCCCAGTAGTAGGCCGGTAATACTAGAATTCCAGTAGTACCAGGACCTAAGGGAGTAGTACCACATGTGCATCAAGGTGAAGGATGGAGCCATTTCGGAGCCTGGGTGGTAGTACCGGCTTCATCCCGGTATTACTGGCACTGCGCAACAATAACTCCAAAGGCCAGATTTTTGAAGACTATAAAAGGGGGTCTTATTCCCCAAAGAAGGGCAAGCTTCTACTCTCTTGTCGCACCCGGACTTCTAGAGGATACTCACCGTACGAACTGAACAGTATTTTGATTGGATTACGGGGCTTACCGGCACCCGCATCTCTTACGAGTAGGCCAACACTTATGTGTGACAACCAATCTTTACTATTCACCGTCGATGTAAACTATCCCGTAGAAATCAGGACACTACCATTGACGTACTTCATACCATACACACATGGTACGTCAACGGCTTTGAACAAGATGATAACATAACATATCTCTAAGACACAAAAGATGGAAATAAGTTGCAACTGGCCCTCGCTAGGGCAGAGAATAGCAAATACAATCATCCAGAGGACACATGTCCCAACATAACATCATTACAACTCAGCGGAAGCATTCAAAGGGTCTGAGTACAGACAAATCCAAATAGGCTTAAGAAGCCGGGAATGAAAAGAAAACGGAGCCCATCCACGATGTCTCGGATCCTGCCCGGGTCCGCTAACTACTCGTCAGCAGCCTCGTCAAACTCCACGTAGTAGCCGTCACCTGGATCCTCGTAAGCGTAGTCTGCGGAAACCACAGCCCCAAAGGGGTCAGTACATAAACGTACTGGCAAGCAAGACTCACAGTTCACCAAAGTGTAGCCCGTCAACACCAAGCACAGATGCCTTGGGATCAACGGAAGAAAGGGGGTATAAAGGATGCTGCAACTGGCTGCTCTAACCAACTACAGAACATACTACAACTTCCTGATAACAGAGAGGGGATAAGATAGCGTATCGTAACCAACTATAACTAACCACCAAACAAAACCATCCTGGATCTCGCCCCTTATCCAAAGAAGCAATCCGAGGATAACTCACACAGTTGGATTAATGATGGATCAAATTGTTGTGTCAATAGGCCTATTACTAGTCAAGTTATCATTAGTTAGGTGTAAGTTGTTCTGAGTACTTGTTAGCCAGTACTTTCACCAAGTTAATCATAACCGCGGAAAACACGGCTTCTCGAGAAGATTTATCCCTGCAGGGGTGCACCAATTTGGCCGTACACGTAAGAATAACCCGCCAGATGGGAAGGCCTTTCCCACCAAGCGGGGCACTCAACACAACTCAACTCTTCTTCGCATCAAGCCCAAAGCACCACGTGCTGTGCGTGCGCGGATAATCGAGCCCCACGAAGAAAAGGGGACCCTCATAGCACTGGAAGACCACCCCGCCCTAAATGCCGACTACAAAAGTTCCACCCTGGCCTCGGGTTCGTACCTGCATATGCGTGCATCAAATGGAAAGCCCGAACTAAGTGTGGTGATTTGGACGAGATGTGAATCGACTCAAATTGAGGGGGGCGCCCATACACGCTTCCCACATGCGGATAGTGCGCTCATCATGGATCAGTAGACAAGACCCTTTTCCTATTAGGGTCGACACTAGCAGGCCTCAAAACCACGCCGGGCCTCCTACCTGTGCCTTATCAGCAAATTATTAATACCTCAAATTAACAGGTTGTTGTTTAACATCGAGCCCCAGAATATAAACAGATATGATAACAGAAAGTAACTGATAACAGTCTCGAGCAAAACAACCCTAAGCATGCTAGTAAGACACTGGCTCAATCAAAAGGGTTGTAGGAGTGGTGGTGAGGCAATATCAGGGTTAAGGGATTCATGTGATAGGTTCGTAACAGAAACAACTACTACTATGGCTAGCAGAAATAGACAACGGAAAGTATCGGTAACCAATGTTGAAAGGAACACGGTGGTGCATGTGAGTGATAACTTGCCTGCAAACTCAGCAGCCGGGTACTGAGCTAGATCCTCAGAAGGGGTGCTGTAAAGATCGTCTGTCTCAACGTCGTCGTCTATTCGAGAAGAAGCAAACAAACAATACAGGAAAAATAAACAATCAATATCATGGCATAGTGCACAATCAGGGGATGATGCATGTCAAGTTAATAGATGCATCAAAATAAACTAATTGACATGGTACACAATTTAAATGGACACCTATGCAATTTTGAGTTGCATGTGAAAAGCCCATGGATTTTGGTTAGATTATTTGTTTTCCAAATAATCAACATGTGAAGGTGGATTAGTATGATGCATGGATGAGGAAAACAATAAAATAACAACAATAGAACCAAATGGAAATGAGGTTTAGCAATTTAGAATTTTATTTATTAAGTTAAAGAATTTTTGGTTCCTTAAAGGTGACACACATGTTTTTGTTGTTTTCACCAAGGTAAATTGTGCAAAATAAATAAAAAAATTCATATTTGAAAAGATCATGAAATTTTGTGTGGATTACATGTTTCAAATATTGAAAAAGGAATTAGGATGAATTTATTATGACTTAAACAAAATTAAACAAGTTTTAAATGAATTTAAAACAAGGTTGAATTTTATTTGAATTTTATTTGTTCAAAACATAAATTCAAATTCACATTTGAAAATTTTATACTTTGGTGGTTAGAAACATATTTAGCATGTTCAAAAATATTTTATTTTGAGCAAGATATGAATTTAGCAAATTTAAATGATTTAAATAAGGTTTAAATTATTTAAGCAATTTAAATTAGTCAAACCATGAAACAAAATTTATATTTGAATAGGTGGTTCAAAATGGTATGGAAAACATATTTTATTTGCATTAATTGGATTAACAATGAATTAGTTATTGAATTTAGAAAATTGCATTTGAATTATTTGAATTTGAAATTTAAATACATTTGGAATTTTCAAAACAGTACACAAATGGGTTATTTGGATAGACAATTTAATTTAGAACAACAAACATATTTAACTTTTATTATTTAGAGTTATAGATTAAAAGTTATTAATGTTTTTGTTTTAGGGATTAATCTGCAATTTAAAAAGGATTTATTTTGAAACAGAACCGTGCAGAAACGTTTTGCACCGCACAGTGGGCTAGCCACAGCCACTGTGCGTGGGCCACGGGTCAGCGTGGCGCTGCGCACGCTTGCGTGGCCACCAGGGTCACTGCCTGGTGGGGCAGGCCTGTCAGCTACGGTGGAAAAAAAAGGTTTGGTTTAATTCGAGCCGCGAGGGATCGAACCAGTGACCGCGCGCAAGATTCAGATGCACTGTAACCAGTGCAGTACTGCTTCAGTTTTGACAGAGAAGGAAACGCGGACAGGTTATACTTCATCTGCGTTAACTGAATCCAACACGCGCGCGTTACTGAAGCTCCGTCAAACAACGGCGCCGGCGGCGAGCCGTTGCGTTGCGGCGCCGTGCTGCTGCGATCTGGAAGTGTGCGCGTGCAGGATGCAACAGAGGGAGAGAGAGGAGTAGATCGTGGCGCTCACCACCGTTCGTAGACGAGGCAGCGGCTTGGTGACGATGGCGTGACGGCGGCGACAGCAGCGGCGTGGACGAGGACGGCGGCGCGGCTGTAGTCGATCTCCGTGCTCCCTCCGGTGTGCAAACGAACGAGGGTGACGAGGTGGCTTGGTTCCAGTGCTTAGATAGGTAGGTGGAGCAACGAGGTGGGCGGCGCCATCGGAGATTCAGAGACGAAAACACCGGCGAGAATTCAGAGGGGGGAACTGGACAGTGAGGTGGCGATCGGCGGCGGAGACGAGGGGAACAGGAACTAGGGGCTAGGGTTAGGTGTCTAGGGTTCCGTAGGGGCTATATAGGGCTCGGGAAACGATGATGGCCGTCGGTGGGCGCTGGTTGCCGCCGTGGCGTGCTCCGATGCCCTGCCGTACGCGAACATGACGACGGGGGCGACCAACGAAGGGGTACCGGGCCGTGCGCGTAGGTAAGATGGGCTGGGCCAAAAGGTTCCCCCCCTGCGCGGTTAGTTTTCCTTTTTCCCTTTTCTGTTTTTGTTTTTTTTTTTTTGCTGAAAACAAAATGGATGAAAAGGATAGGTTTTAGGTTAGTAAAAATTCTAGAAAAATTAGGTTAAGCTATTTAGGTTAATAGAAACAAATGTTAACTTTTGTTTTCAAAAAGTTGGAGTTTAACTTGCTGTTTGTATTTAAACCAAAATTTGAATGAATTTTAAGTATTGAAAGAATATTATTGAAAACATCATTTTAATAGGGTGAACCCTATTGATTAAACTTGATTAACTGATTATAATTGTGTGGTGATTTTCATATATACAAATTGGGTGCTGATTTGAAGATTTGCTTTGAATTTTGAGATGTGTTGGGAATTAATTGATTGATTTAAACCCATCATTTTAATAGGTGATCATTATGGAATAAAATGAAAACAATTTGGTTGTTTTTATTTGAACTCTTTATTTAAAAGGTTGTAACGGAGCAAATATGAAAACAAAGTTGAATTTGTTTGGAAATAAGTTGAATTTCAATGTGAAAACAATTAAGAACAGATGCAAAACAAATAGTAAACAATGCAAACAAGTAGATCAACATGATGACATGATGCAATACTTTAATTAAACAGGAAAACAAACATTCTAGGGGTATTTTCATACTTGGGATGTTACAAAACGCCCCCCCCTTGAAGGAATCGCGCCCCGAGATTCCTACTGAGAAAGGAAAAGGTCCGGATACTTCTTGCGAAGATCCTCTTCGGTCTCCCACGTTGCCTCTTTATCGGAATGATGCAACCACTGCACTTTCAAGAACTTTGTGCTCTTGTTGCGAGTCTTACGCTCGGTCTCATCGAGAATACGAACAGGGTGCTCCTCATAAGATAGATCATCTTGCAGTTCAATGGAATCATGATCAACTGCACGATCTGGATCTTTGAAACACCTCTTGAGCTATGACACGTGGAACACATCGTGCACCTTGGATAGCTTTTCTGGAAGTTCGAGACGATAGGCATTTTCCGCACGCCTTGAGAGAATGTTGAAAGGACCGATGTATCTTGGTGCAAGCTTTCCTTTCACACCGAAACGATGAGTGCCTCTGAGGGGAGTTACACGGAGATATGCTTTGTCACCAGGAGCATAGACCATATCCCTGTGCTTGCTGTCATAGTAACTCTTCTGACGAGACTGAGCAATCTTGAGATTGTCACGAATGATACGAACTTTCTCCTCGGCTTCCTTAACAATGTCAGGGCCTAAGAGTGAACGTTCACCAGCTCCAGACCAATTGATTGGACTCCTCCATCTGCGGCCATAGAGTGCTTCAAATGGTGCCATACCTAGGCTTGCCTGGTAGCTGTTGTTGTAGGAGAATTCAGCATATGGAAGGCAATCCTCCCATTTCATGCCAAAGGAGATACCACATGCTCTTAGCATATCCTCGAGAATCTGATTGACTCTTTCGACTTGCCCTTGAGACTGAGGGTGATAAGCTGTGCTGAACAGAAGTTTGGTGCCCAATGCTTCTTGAAAGCTTTTCCAGAAATGAGAAGTGAATATGCTTCCACGGTCTGAGCTTATTTCCAATGGAATACCATGAAGAGGAACGATCTTTGCTGTGTAGAGCTCTGCTAACTGGCTAGCTGAGATTGTTTCTTTGACAGCAAAGAAGTGAGCTACTTTAGTGAGACGATCAATAACAACAAAGATTGCATCGTTGCCCTTCTTGGACTTTGGAAAACCAGTGACAAAGTCCATTTCAATCATGTCCCACTTCCACTCAGGAATTTTGAGAGGTTGGAGTAGACCGGCTGTTTTCTGATGGACTGCCTTAACACGTTGACAAACGTCGCATTCAGAAACGTATTGAGCAATTTCACGTTTCATGCCAGGCCACCAATACAGTGTCTTAAGATCCTGGTACATCTTTGTACTTCCAGGGTGGATGGAGAGAGGAGTTTCATGAGCCTCCTTGAGAATAACATCTTTGAGACTTTGAACTTGAGGAACTGCAATGCGTCCTTCAAAGAACACAGTTCCTTTGTCATCAACTTAGAAGGACTTGGATTTCTCCTTGCCTTCCTTGATGTGCTCAACCATCTTCTTGATTTCAGCATCACGAAGTTGTTCAGAACGAATCTTGTCCTCGAGAGTTGGAGTGGCTGTCAAGCTAGCAAGATAACCTTGAGGAACAAGACCAAGGTTCAGCTTCTGGAATTCTTCATGAAGTGGAGGTTGGCTTTCCATGATCATGAGATTATTGCAATATGACTTGCGACTGAGAGCATCGGCCATAACATTAGCCTTGCCTGGAGTGTAAGAAATGGTGAGATCAAAGTCTTTAATCTTTTCAATCCATCTCCTTTGCCTGAGGTTTAGATCTGGTTGAGTGAAGATGTATTTCAGACTCTTGTGATCGGAAAAGATTTCAGTGCGGTTACCCAACAAGTATTGCCTCCATTTCTTGAGGGCAAACACAACTGCTGCAAGTTCAAGATCATGTGTGGGATAGTTTTGCTCATGTGGGTTCAACTGACGTGAAGCATAAGCCACAACTTGACGTTCTTGCATAAGAACTGCACCTAGACCTTGGAGAGATGCATCGCAGAATATCTGGAAAGGTTTGGTAGTATCTGGACCAACCAGAACTGGTGTAGAAGTGAGTTTAGTCTTCAAGAGATTGAAACTCTCATCACATTGTGGAGACCAAACGAACTTCTTGTCCTTCTTTGTGAGATCAGTGAGAGGTTTGGCAATCTTGGAAAAGTTTTGGACGAAACGACGGCAATAGCTAGCCAAGCCAAGAAAGATTCTAACTTGTTTTACCGTCTTAGGAGGTTTCCAATCAACAATTGCTTTAACCTTTTCTGGATCAATGGCTATGCCCTTGGCGGAGATGACATGACCAAGGTAAGCAACTTCTGGAATCCAGAACTCACATTTGGAGAACTTTGCATATAGACGATGCTCGCGAAGTTTCATGAGAGTGAGACGAAGGTGTTCTCCATGTTCTTCCTCAGATTTTGAGTAGACCAGAATATCATCGAGATATACCACAACGAACTTGTCGAGGTATTCATGGAAGACAGAATTCATGAGTCTTGAGAATGTCGCCGGTGCATTGGTGAGACCAAAGGACATGACGGTGTATTCATATAGACCGTACCGAGTGGTGAAAGCTGTTTTTGGAATATCTTCCTTCCTGATCTTTATTTGATGGTAACCCATCCTCAAGTCCAACTTTGAGAATATTGAGGCTCCAGCAAGTTGATCAAAAAGATCATCGATACGAGGAATTGGATACTTGTTTTTGATGGTTTTCTCGTTGAGAGGACGATAGTCAACAACGAGTCTCTTTGTTTGATCCTTCTTTGCAACGAACAGAGTTGGGCAACCCCAAGCCGAGGAACTAGGTTGAATGTAACCTTTCTCCATGTACATATCGATTTGCTCCTTTAACAATTTCAGTTCAGGAGGAGCTATCTTGTATGGATGCTTAGAGATTGGAGCAGTACCTGGTTCAAGCTCGATCACGAACTCAATTGCTCTGTCCGAAGGCATCCCTGGCAACTCTTCTGGAAAGACGTCAGGGAATTCACAAACCACCGGAACATTTTCAAGTAGCGGTAGAGGCTTAGCATCCAGGGTGTACAGCTGAACATAACTTGATTCATTTGGAGAATAGACTATCTGGCCGGAAGGGTGGAACAGAGTTATCGACTTCTGAGCACAATCAATCGTAGCTTTATTGGCCTTCAACCAATCCATGCCAAGAATGACATCAATGTCAGAATTGCCAAGCAGAATGAGTGAAGCAAGGAATATGTGACCTCCAATCAGAATCTGATTCTCATGACTGATCTTGGAAGTTTGCATAGTTGCTCCAGGAGAGTTTACTACTAGCGGGGAACCCAAACCAACAAAAGGTATTTTAACTGCTGCCGCAAAGATCTTTGACACGAAAGAATGCGATGCTCCGGTATCAAACAACACTTTAGCTGGGTTAGAGTAACGGGGAATGTACCAAGAACGACGTCAGCAGCTTCCTCAGCTTTGTCGGCCTTGATATGATTCACCCTCGCGGTCCTCCCGACAGGCCTGTTGTTGGAGTTGAAGGCTTTAGCCGGAGGAGCACGCACCATTGCCTGGTTGGTGTTGGGGCGAGGAGGTGGTGGAGGTAGCTGCCTCTGAGTGCACTTATCAGCATAGTGTCCAGTCTGCTTGCATTTGTAGCAAGTGACGACACGAGGTGCATCTGGCCTTGGCTGCCCCATTGAGAACCTCTGAGCCTGCATCTGAGCTGGGTTGGGTGGGCGGGAAGCGAAGCCTTGAGAAGCTTGGGCATATGGAGCCCTAGTGACAGCACCATTTGGCACCCAGATGCGGCGCTTCTGCGGAGGGGTGGTCATGTTGGAGGAGGAACCACCATCACGCGAGTGCTTGCGCGACTCTTCGAACGCCTTGCGCCCATTTTCCTCATTGAGCGCGGTGTTCACGAGCTCCTCGAAGTCCTTGCACTTGATGTTGGTGAGAGCGTACTTCAGTTCCGGGTTAAAACCTCGGCGGAACCTTGCCATCTTCTTGGCCTCAGTGGACACCTCATCACCAGCATAACGAGCGAGGCGATTGAACTCATTCTGGTAGCCAATGACGTCCAGCTTGCCCTGCTTAAGAGAGCAGAACTCTTCACGCATCCTTTCCATGAGACCATCTGGGATGTGGTGCTTCAGGAAGGCATCCTTGAAACAACCCCAGGTGATTGGGTATCCAGCTCTCATGGTCTGATAGTTCTCCCACCAGTTAGCTGCCTGACCCTTCAGTAGGTAGGTGGCATACTTGACTTTGTCCTCCTCAGCAACGTGAGCAATGTACAGAGCTCTGGCCATCTCCCTGATCCAGTCATCAGCATCCAGAGGCTCACGTGTTGCCACGAAAGCTCTGGGACCTAGACTCAGAAACTCCTTGATGCTGACTCGCGGAGCATTCTGGTTGTTGTGCTGGTTAGCCTGGATCTGGGGCATCTGAGTCACGACCTGAGTCATCTGAGTCAACAGCTCCGTGATCGGAGGTGGCTCAGGCGGGTTGCTCCTTGTTGGCGGCATCCTGAATAGACATGCATTTTAGCACAACAATAGAAAAGGATAGACTTGGAAACCGAAAGAGAGATTATTCCGACGCACGAATAGATAACCAACGGGTACATCATCACATGTTCAAATACATCAGAATATCCAACACACCATTACATGGTTCGAAAGCCAAAGGATAACTAAACATAGCTATGAATGGATACATCAGTACTCCCATGCTCATCACGCAGGACGGCGGTGAGTAGTACGACGAGGGGTCCGGTGAGGAGGAGGCCCACGAAAGTAGGTAGATCGACGATCCACATAGATCTAACGTGGCCTGAGAGCGACTCTAGGTGTGGTGAAGTACATAGCGTCGACTCCCTGTGCTCCAAAGCGTGGAATCCCAGTGTAACCAGCTCCGAGGTTGAGGAGTGGACCTCTGATCGGCTCGTAACCTCCAGCATCTGGCAGACGACGACCCACTAGCTGATCGAAACGTGCAAAGCGCTCATCTCCAACAAAGTCTGTGGTGTACGTCGCCAGACGAGTCAAAGCAAGGTAGAGCTGCTCTCTGACTGAGGCCAACTCCTGAGAAAGTGTGGTGGCAACGGCGTCACTGTGCCTCACAAACTGAGCGGTGGTGTGCAGCCTGGTGTTATCATGCTCGTAGACATCCAGGTTGTCGTAGAGGGTGAAGTGAGCTCCCTCCGAAGTGATGTAACCACGGGGGATGTGGCGATAGATAGAATCGTCAAATCCCCAGTAGTCAGCACGAAGGACGGTGAGACTCACGTAAGCTGCCTGTTGCACGGCCATATCCACTGTGGAACCTACTGCCTCGTAGCGGTGGACGACGCTCATGCCATCATCTGACAGAATGTAGACGATAGCCTGGTAGTAGGTCTGGTCAAACTCTCGCTGCTGCTCGTAGACCTGGTACTCTGGTGCCCAACGGAACCCCAGATAAGTGACCATGTCTCTCAGCATCTCCGGATAACCGGCGGTGCTCTCGCAACGAGTCATCCGAACCACCTGCGGGTAGAACCTGAGATCCATCTGCAGATGATCGGGGAAGTTTTGATTAGACGCCGGTAGAAGAAATGAAGTGGAAAACAACAACAAGGTTTCAACGGACGAAAAGGTTCTTTAGAAGAACAGGATATCGAAGCAACAACGGGAAACACGAGACCAAAACTCCTGAGGTACTACGGAAAAACCCATCCGTGCTTCTAAAGGATCAATATCTACTACTTAAGGAATAGAAGATTTGCTTCCGGGGCTTACACGCCTCCGTTCTCAATCATGAGTAGGCAACATGATAAATCATGTCACAACCACCTCCATTCCTATGGACTAGTAGATATAACTATCCCAGAGAAACCAGGATTCGTGAAATCCTAACTTGAAAGTTTAGGTGAGAAGGGAAAACAACATTGCACTTCCTTACCAGAAAAGGGTGGGTGGGTGGGGAAAGAAGAAAAATGGCAGAATTCCTACTCTCACGTTTCATTTTTCCTATATAGCTACAAAATAGTTTCTAGACTCAACTGCGACCAGTAAAAAGGGATCCTACAGGCAGACAGACTCTGATACCATTTGTCGCACCCGGACTTCTAGAGGATACTCACCGTACGAACTGAACAGTATTTTGATTGGATTACGGGGCTTACCGGCACCCGCATCTCTTACGAGTAGGCCAACACTTATGTGTGACAACCAATCTTTACTATTCACCGTCGATGTAAACTATCCCGTAGAAATCAGGACACTACCATTGACGTACTTCATACCATACACACATGGTACGTCAACGGCTTTGAACAAGATGATAACATAACATATCTCTAAGACACAAAAGATGGAAATAAGTTGCAACTGGCCCTCGCTAGGGCAGAGAATAGCAAATACAATCATCCAGAGGACACATGTCCCAACATAACATCATTACAACTCAGCGGAAGCATTCAAAGGGTCTGAGTACAGACAAATCCAAATAGGCTTAAGAAGCCGGGAATGAAAAGAAAACGGAGCCCATCCACGATGTCTCGGATCCTGCCCGGGTCCACTAACTACACGTCAACAGCCTCGTCAAACTCCACGTAGTAGCCGTCACCTGGATCCTCGTAAGCGTAGTCTGCGGAAACCACAACCCCAAAGGGGTCAGTACATAAACGTACTGGCAAGCAAGACTCACAGTTCACCAAAGTGTAGCCCGTCAACACCAAGCACAGATGCCTTGGGATCAACGGAAGAAAGGGGGTATAAAGGATGCTGCAACTGGCTGCTCTAACCAACTACAGAACATACTACAACTTCCTGATAACAGAGAGGGGATAAGATAGCGTATCGTAACCAACTATAACTAACCACCAAACAAACCCATCCTGGATCTCGCCCCTTATCCAAAGAAGCAATCCGAGGATAACTCACACAGTTGGATTAATGATGGATCAAATTGTTGTGTCAATAGGCCTATTACTAGTCAAGTTATCATTAGTTAGGTGTAAGTTGTTGTGAGTACTTGTTAGCCAGTACTTTCACCAAGTTAACCATAACCGCGGAAAACACGGCTTCTCGAGAAGATTTATCCCTGCAGGGGTGCACCAATTTGGCCGTACACGTAAGAATAACCCGCCAGATGGGAAGGCCTTTCCCACCAAGTGGGGCACTCAACACAACTCAACTCTTCTTCGCATCAAGCCCAAAGCACCACGTGTTGTGCGTGCGCGGCTAATCGAGCCCCACGAAGAAAAGGGGACCCTCATAGCACTGGAAGACCACGCCGCCCTAAATGCCGACTACAAAAGTTCCACCCTGGCCTCGGGTTCGTACCTGCATATGCGTGCATCAAATGGAAAGCCCGAACTAAGTGTGGTGATTTGGACGAGATGCGAATCGAATCAAATTGAGGGGGGCGCCCATACACGCTTCCCACATGCGGATAGTGCGCTCATCATGGATCAGTAGACAAGACCCTTTTCCTATTAGGGTCGACACTAGCAGGCCTCAAAACCACGCCGGGCCTCCTGCCGGTGCCTTATCAGCAAATTATTAATACCTCAAATTAACAGGTTGTTGTTTAACATCGAGCCCCAGAATATAAACAGATATGATAACAGAAAGTAACTGATAACAGTCTCGAGCAAAACAACCCTAAGCATGCTAGTAAGACACTGGCTCAATCAAAAGGGTTGTAGGAGTGGTGGTGAGGCAATATCAGGGTTAAGGGATTCATGTGATAGGTTCGTAACAGAAACAACTACTACTATGGCTAGCAGAAATAGACAACGGAAAGTATCGGTAACCAATGTTGAAAGGAACACGGTGGTGCGTGTGAGTGATAACTTGCCTGCAAACTCAGCAGCCGGGTACTGAGCTAGATCCTCAGAAGGGGTGCTGTAAAGATCGTCTGTCTCAACGTCGTCGTCTATTCGAGAAGAAGCAAACAAACAATACAGGAAAAATAAACAATCAATATCATGGCATAGTGCACAATCAGGGGATGATGCATGTCAAGTTAATAGATGCATCAAAATAAACTAATTGACATGGTACACAATTTAAATGGACACCTATGCAATTTTGAGTTGCATGTGAAAAGCCCATGGATTTTGGTTAGATTATTTGTTTTCCAAATAATCAACAGGTGAAGGTGGATTAGTATGATGCATGGATGAGGAAAACAATAAAATAACAACAATAGAACCAAATGGAAATGAGGTTTAGCAATTTAGAATTTTATTTATTAAGTTAAAGAATTTTTGGTTCCTTAAAGGTGACACACATGTTTTTGTTGTTTTCACCAAGGTAAATTGTGCAAAATAAATAACAAAATTCATATTTGAAAAGATCATGAAATTTTGTGTGGATTACATGTTTCAAATATTGAAAAAGGAATTAGGATGAATTTATTATGACTTAAACAAAATTAAACAAGTTTTAAATGAATTTAAAACAAGGTTGAATTTTATTTGAATTTTATTTGTTCAAAACATAAATTCAAATTCACATTTGAAAAGTTTATACTTTGGTGGTTAGAAACATATTTTGCATGTTCAAAAATATTTTATTTTGAGCAAGATATGAATTTAGCAAATTTAAATGATTTAAATAAGGTTTAAATTATTTAAGCAATTTAAATTAGTCAAACCATGAAACAAAATTTATATTTGAATAGGTGGTTCAAAATGGTATGAAAAACATATTTTATTTGCATTAATTGGATTAACAATGAATTAGTTATTGAATTTAGAAAATTGCATTTGAATTATTTGAATTTGAAATTTAAATACATTTGGAATTTTCAAAACAGTACACAAATGGGTTATTTGGATAGACAATTTAATTTAGAACAACAAACATATTTAACTTTTATTATTTAGAGTTATAGATTAAAAGTTATTAATGTTTTTGTTTTAGGGATTAATCTGCAATTTAAAAAGGATTTATTTTGAAACAGAACCGTGCAGAAACGTTTTGCACCGCACAGTGGGCTAGCCACAGCCACTGTGCGTGGGCCACGGGCCAGCGTGGCGCTGCGCGCGCTTGCGTGGCCACCAGGGTCACTGCCTGGTGGGGCAGGCCTGTCAGCTACGGTGGAAAAAAAGGTTTGGTTTAATTCGAGCCGCGAGGGATCGAACGAGTGACCGCGCGCAAGATTCAGATGCACTGTAACCAGTGCGGTACTGCTTCAGTTTTGACAGAGAAGGAAACGCGGACAGGTTATACTTCATCTGCGTTAACTGAATCCAACACGCGCGCGTTACTGAAGCTCCGTCAGACAACGGCGCCGGCGGCGAGCCGTTGCGTTGCGGCGCCGTGCTGCTGCGATCTGGAAGTGTGCGCGTGCAGGATGCAACAGAGGGAGAGAGAGGAGTAGATCGTGGCGCTCACCACCGTTCGTAGACGAGGCAGCGGCTTGGTGACGATGGCGTGACGGCGGCGACAGCAGCGGCGTGGACGAGGACGGCGGCGCGGCTGTAGTCGATCTCCGTGCTCCCTCCGGTGTGCAAACGAACGAGGGTGACGAGGTGGCTTGGTTCCAGTGCTTAGATAGGTAGGTGGAGCAACGAGGTGGGCGGCGCCATCGGAGATTCAGAGACAAAAACGCCGGCGAGAATTCAGAGGGGGGAACTGGACAGTGAGGTGGCGATCGGCGGCGGAGACGAGGGGAACAGGAACTAGGGGCTAGGGTTAGGTGTCTAGGGTTCCGTAGGGGCTATATAGGGCTCGGGAAACGATGATGGCCGTCGGTGGGCGCTGGTTGCCGCCGTGGCGTGCTCTGATGCCCTGCCGTACGCGAACATGACGACGGGGGCGGCCAACGAAGGGGTACCGGGCCGCGCGCGCAGGTAAGATGGGCTGGGCCAAAAGGTTCCCCCCCTGCGCGGTTAGTTTTCCTTTTTCCCTTTTCTGTTTTTGTTTTATTTTTTTTGCTGAAAACAAAATGGATGAAAAGGATAGGTTTTAGGTTAGTAAAAATTCTAGAAAAATTAGGTTAAGCTATTTAGGTTAATAGAAAACAAATGTTAACTTTTGTTTTCAAAAAGTTGGAGTTTAACTTGCTGTTTGTATTTAAACCAAAATTTGAATGAATTTTAAGTATTGAAAGAATATTATTGAAAACATCATTTTAATAGGGTGAACCCTATTGATTAAACTTGATTAAGTGATTATAATTGTGTGGTGATTTTCATATATACAAATTGGGTGCTGATTTGAAGATTTGATTTGAATTTTGAGATGTGTTGGGAATTAATTGATTGATTTAAACCCATCATTTTAATAGGTGATCATTATGGAATAAAATGAAAACAATTTGGTTGTTTTTATTTGAACTCTTTATTTAAAAGGTTGTAACAGAGCAAGTATGAAAACAAAGTTGAATTTGTTTGGAAATAAGTTGAATTTCAATGTGAAAACAATTAAGAACAGATGCAAAACAAATAGTAAACAATGCAAACAAGTAGATCAACATGATGACATGATGCAATACTTTAATTAAACAGGAAAACAAACATTCTAGGGGTATTTTCATACTTGGGATGTTACATCTCTCTCTCTCTCTCTCTCCATCTACCATTAATGCAAGCTTCAACCGCCTAGATCTCCCACTCCAATATCCCAAAAATCTTGATACTTTGTGGAATGCTTGAGGATACCTAGATCCATAGTTTCACTAAAGGAATTGCAAATCCCCCATCAAATCCTAGCGGATATTGAAACCTCCTAGGTCTTTTAAAATCCTGGAGGAACCCTAGTGTTTGGAGTTTCCACCTTGTTGCAAGAATCTTTGAATCTTGTTGAGGGCTTCCAATTGAGTTGTGGAGTCGTCTCAACCTTGTGTAAAGTTTTGTTCTACGTGTTCAAGTAGACCTCATAGTAAAAAGGAGGATCTCCCTCACGAGAGAAGCTTAAGGAGAATAAATTGTGCACCTCCGTGTTGTTGGATTGCCTAGGTAGATCCTCACATCTCCAACATAGACGTACTTCCCTGGGGACACGCGAAACATATCATTGTCTCCTTGTTTACACTTGTGGTTTACCTTGTACTTTACATATTGCTTTTGTTGTGTACTTTGTATAGTATCACATATGTTTCTCACCTAGTTGCACATCTAGACAACCTTGTGTATTTACTTGTTTTCCCCAAACTAAAAAGGAAAAGAAGTAAAATTGTTAGTCACCCATTCACCCCTCCCCCTCTATTTGACCATATCCTACTTTTAATTGGTATAAGAGCCTCATCTCTTGACTAAGGCTTAACTTCCTACAAGAGTATGGTCAAACCGAGTGATCCTCCTCCACATTCGGTGAAATCGTTCGAATGGTCGAATCTATAGGTTACCTCGAAATCGATTGAAACCATCCAAACCAATCAATCTGAGGTTAACTCTTGCGTCAAGTCGTACATATCCGAGATGAGTTAGATGCTCGAACTATTGATGGGTAAATCTAAGGATCTTAATAAATATTATGTCATCCCTCTCGTTGTTGGAGACACCGGGGATATTCCTGGTGTTTCCACTATGGTAAAGGAAGCCATTCATTAACATATGGTGCAAGCCAGGGCTAAAATGAAGGAAGCGGAGGGTGCACGAACTACAAGTGTTCCAAGAATAATTTCTCGGGATCCAAATCAAAATTTCCACCACCTCCCAATTATTACATGATACACCTTATTGCACCTATGCCACACATTCTTAACGTTGGACCACCTATGATGCTTAACACTAATTAATTCTTTTTGTGTAAGTTTGAAATGGAGTCTCAAATCTCTAGATCTTTGTTTCTGATGCATGAGTATGAGACTCCCGAGGATCTCTATAGAATACTTGTGGCCCTTGCCACTCAATCTCTAGATTTTAGCAAGTATGAGATTGGTGAAAACTGGATCAAAAGGAAGTTCCTCAAGGACATCAATCCTTTTGAGAAGAATCTGAGCTTCAACTGCTTCCCACGAAATCTACCCTTTCAGTGGCGTATTTATGGAAGGGGGTTAGGGAAGGCGGGCGGCGGGGTGTTCGATTCCGAGTCGGGTGCGCGCGCACGGTGGTCCGTCGGATCTAATTTAGACGGGGATCGGAGAAGTTTTATTTCCCTTTGCGATGGGGCCGACCAAGATTCCAGACCAACATTCGCACAAGATCGGATTTCAATTTGCTCAACTCCATTGGCGTGCTTAGTGAGTTCATCGCAATCCCCTTGGATCACAAAAGTGCGGATGATGCTCTTGCTCGCTCAAGGGGAGTAAGAAAATCTCCCAATCTTGCTTTTGATGTCCAAAGTGGTCTCCCATGTTAAAGAGTATGAAGACTATGATGATGATAGTGATGAAGATGAAATCCAAAGAGGACTCCATAAGGTCGTCACTTTGGCTGTCAATGGATATTTGAAGAGAAATACATATGGGAAGGTTGGTGTTCCAAGGCCTCCAAGAAACAAGAACTCCAAGTCAATACTTGAGCGTCCAGGACATGTTATAATTGTGGGAGTGACAAATAACTTTGTCAAAAAATGTCCCTTTGAACTAAGAGAAGAGCATAAAGGAAAGCTTATTCATAAAGACAAGACCAAGTCTCCTACTAGAACTTTGCAAGAAGAGTCCCAAGGGCTATGTCTGTTCAAGAGGGCGCTATTGTGGAGTCTTACATGTCTGGAGAAGAATATGAAGATGAATTTGTAGGTGTGGCCCACATCACCATAGCTACCTCGTCCTCTTCACCGTCCTACTTATTTGGATCTCCCAATGATAATGCGCCCACCCTGCCTACATGTATAATTGCAAATCCACATAGGTAACCTCTTCCCATTCTAAGCCCATTGCCTCCACTCCTTATTTATTTAATTGTGTACACAATTTTGATAAGGAGGATGGTGAGTCTAAGAAAAATAGACTTATGGTTGGCTAGCCTTGAAGGTGAGAACAAACTAAATATAGATTCTCTCTTAGAGCAACTCGATGAGGCCAATGCTCTTGTTGATGAAAAATAGGAAATCATCATGGCCTTGTAAATCCAAGGTGGTGATCATCCTAGTGAAAATGGGGATCTTGCTAAGGCTTTTGAGAAAGAGCAATCCCGTGGATCCGCTCTTAAAGAGGAGCTCTCTAGCTTGGGGAAACCTATGCGCTTGGTATATCTAAAGTTAGGAGAGAAAATGAACTATCTCTTTCCCTTGCTAAAACTCATGAAAATGAAAATATTGAGCTAGAGATTGCTCATGCTAGAATTGATTATGATCGCGAGAAGCTAAAAAAGAGCTTATGTCTCTTTTTAAGAAATTCATGGATAAACTCACAATATTCTGGTGATCAACCACTAGCTCGACAATCTAACAAGAAAGTTGTCTCTTCTTCGTAAAATAGTGTAGTTGCTTCTTGTAGCAATCTTTGTGCTCCAACTAACATTGTAGGAAGTGATAAAGTTGCCAATAACCTTGTAAATTCTAAAAAGGTCAAGAATGGGAGAAGAAGAAGAAGAAGAAGAAGAAGAAGAAGAAGGCCACTCCCCCTTCCTAAAATATCATATTTGTGAAGGAACGGGAGGTGGTCAAGCGAAAGGATACCAACACCGCCGTTGGATGGTAAGACCTCTAGAGGGAATGCCATTTAAAATTCAGTGGTTGTCCACATGGAACCACGCCTCAAGCTGAAGAAGAATTGCAGTGGGAAGGGGGTGGACACACCACTCTTTCGAAGTGGGGTGGGCTGCTTGCGGCACTTAGTGCACACCCGCCCTGACATCTGCTTTGCGGTGGGCTACCTGAGCAGATACATGGACGCCCCGTCAGGAGAACATTAGGCGGCAGTGAAGCATCTTCTCCGGTACATCTCCGGTACGAAGAACTTCGGGTGCTGCTATGCACGTCCGGATTCGAGCGCCAGACTGGTAGGGTACACCGACACAGACATGGCTCACGATGTCGATGAACGCAAGAGCACAAGCGGGATGTTGTACTTCTTCGGGAAGTGTCTCATCTCATGGCAGTCGGCGAATCAGAGGATCGTCGTCTTGTCCTCCTGCGAGGTCGTGTACGTGGCCGCCACGAGCGGAGCATGCCAGGGCGTGTTGCTGAAGCGACTCCATGGTGAGTTGATCGGAGATGATGGCGGCGTCCCGAAGCTGCGCGGCAACAACAAGTCAGCAATGGCGCTGATGAGGAACCCGGTCTTTCACGACCGGAGTAAACACATCGAGACACGCTACCATTTCATCCGTCATTGTGTGGACAAGGGAGACAGACATTCAGTTCGTGCGCACCGAGGACCAGCTCTCCGACATCATGACAAGGCTCTCGGTCGCGTGCAGTTCCAGCAGATGCGCCAGCGGAATTGAGTTGTCAAAAGGTGAAGGACAACTAGATTAGGAGGAGTTTGTTGGAAAATACTACGTTGAACCTGGGTACATATGCTCCTGCCTAGGAAATCCATTTTTCAAAGGTTCAAAAATTCCAAAAACAATTAGGGACATACCTACACATGTATTATGCAATAGTACAAAATTTTGTAAAGAAACGTTTTTTATTTGACCTGTGTAAAAAGACAAATCTATGACCTATATACACTGCTATATAGCATTACTTAGCAACGTAAATTTGTCTTTTTTACAGTATCCAATGTAAATACAAATTCATCATGAAACTCACTCGCCGCGCATTGGTTTTGCATTACCTATGCATCCGATTTTTTACAGATTTCAAAATTGGTTTGAATCAATATTTACAAAAAAGAGAAAATAGGCAGGAGCACCTGCCGCCGGTTCATTTTAGCTGCACTCGAGTTTGTTAGTTAATCTAGTCGTTATTTGGTTTTTTCAGTCATAGGTGTCGAGGACAGATTTAGGTTTCAGAGCTATTCTTGAGGAGTTTTAGGTGTCTAGAATCCGATTTGTTAGTTGACCCGATCATCGCGTTGTAAGCCCGAGCACATAGACATGGGATGGCACGTTCGTCGTGGGTGCCGTGCAGTCAGGATCGATCTCTCGGAAAAACCTAGAAAAGCTGCAAGTTGCACGCAGCACCAAACATCTGTCTCTGTTGTTTCTCTGAATTTCTGAATTCGTGAGCGAGAGCGAGAGGTAGGAGACCACAGAAATCCAGTCACACAAATCAGCTAAAGAAGCCACAGCATTTGGAAGATTGAAATCTCCAGGAGTGACGGCTGAAGCTTGCTTCATCGAATACTATACTGGCACACGTTTATACAGCACCTACCAAATTTTCTCGTCAGTACCATTCACAAGTACGGAGTACTAGCAACATAAAGTTCGGTAAACCAAATGGTAGACAAGGTACGGGCAAGTGGTTTGGAAACAAAGGGCGAGTCCGATTCCACCAATTGATTCACCTTGATTTGGAAACAAACTGCTTGGCGCCAACGCTACCCTGAGCCTGCATCACGGACTTGGAGCCAAAGTCGGACTCGCCGGGACGCGCAGCACGTCCGTCGCCGATAAAGGTCCTTCGCCGTATCCTCCTCCCTCCACATCTCATCCTCTGCCCACCCCCAACGCGCAGCCATCTCGATTCTCATCCTCTGCTCCACCCCCAACGCGCAACCAGCGAGTGAGATGGCGTCGTCGGAAGGGAGCGCCCACGCGCAGTGGAGGAGGGATTTCGCCTCCTGTGGTGCTCACATCTTACAGATCCTCGACGCCGCCGTCGCCGTCGCAGCGCTGGACTGCCCTGCCGAGCTCGAGCAGAGGAGCGAAGAGATCGTGCAGAGGCTCTACACCGGGGGCGTCCTCTCATGCAGCGGCACCGATGACAGCAACAAGGATTGGACTGCCACGCCGGTGAGCAAGAACGAGGACGTGCCATCAGCAAGATCCACGGAGAAGGCCACGGCGCCGGTCAAGAACGAACTCGCGCGCAAGAACTGCTCGGTTCGTCCACACTCCACGAAGCCTCCGGCCGCCGCTGCTGACAGGAACAAGGCACCTGCACAGCCTTCGGAGCAGAACATGGAGGCGAAGCTGGCGACCACGAAGCGCATGCTGAAAGAGGCATACGGTGAACACAAGGAGGTGAAGCGGCAGCGCAAGACCCCGATGGTCGAGGCGCCGGAGATGGCGAGGCAGCGGAGGAAGACTCAACACCACATCATCCGGCGGCGCGACGAGGTCCGGTGCACGGCCAACATCGCCGAGAGGCGCGCCCTGATGTCTCATCTCCGGGCTAGCTGGGCTTAGTTAGGTCGCTCCGTAATCCTGGTTCCGACTAGAACACTTTCTTCATCTTGTTTAGTTTTAGGCTTGTCCGATGCGAGATACTGTGATAGACAGCCTGGTGATAGATGTCTTTTTTTTCTATCTTGGTCTGTACGAACTGATGTATCCATGACAAGATGTTGCAAGTTGTATAAGATTATGATGATTGTTATGCTTTCAGTTTGTATGCATTGGTAATGGTATATTTTCTTAGAAAGGGTAATCGAATTATTATTAGCAATCTTCTCAACTAAGACATTTAGCAGTAGAATACTGGTAAAACAACCATGTTTCATTTATCTCTTCCATCACAACAATAATATAAGCACGAGTTAGCTTGAACCTGTGGAGCAATTCATATATCTGAAGTAAATACACCAATGCGCTTTCAACAGACAACCATGAATTCATAACTATACAAGGCCATCGATGATCATCAGAAGTCTTGACCTTTAGTACTTTACCAAGATAACGAAATTCAAATAATCCAGTCAAATGTTCAGAAAACAAGATTGGTAACTGCGAAAGCTCAGCTAGCTAGGTGCTACCAGTGAAACTTAAACTACTCCCTATGAAGGTACAACCCAGTCGCCCCCATCCAACAGAAATTGGGAAGATACTTGAACCTGGTTAACCGCAAAGCACCACAGCACTATTTGATGGATCAACATGATCAGTATATCACCAGTAGCCCTATTCTATTTCTCAGTATTCTATTGTCTCATCTTCTTTACAAAGATCTCCTCGTTATCACTTTGCCTTTCACCACATGAGGTGAAAGCTGCACATTCTAATACGCATGATTCCTATGTACACGAAAAATGATCAATAGTAAAAGCTAGAGTTCTTCTGTCTGGGTGCATCCTTGCACAGAATGGACCTCACTTCCATTATCGATCTTGGTGGCTCCAGATCCTTCTGCTGGAGCGTATTCCCAAGCAACTGCTGCATCTGGGATGCAAATGTGTCGTCAAGAACCTGCAACATAACATGTTTATATAACCACGTGTGCAAAGAGAAGCTACACTGACAGGAAGACAAGAAGAGCAGTAAGATGGGGACTGTAGGAAAATGAACTTACAGAAACTGCGACTCTCGCGCCTTTGTACCAGGCCTTGTTTTCTTTCCTATTTTCAAGGAAGCTCAAGACATCCTACACAGAGATTCAGTTAGTAACTCGTCTGATAAGAACAATACAAGGTTGTAATTGATCTTCAGATACCTTCCCCATACGGTCCCAAAGACCTCGGCAAATGGCTACAAACACATGGACTTCAGAGACTTTGTGCGCATGGTTTATTGCCTCAATTAACTGATCCTTCAAATCCTGCATCCTGCTACGGATATCAGACTCCATCACCAATTCCTTTGAATCCTGGATGATCTTCTTGAGCTTTGTGGTGTTCTGCATGCGCGTCTGCACATAAAAATATCAAAATGTTGGAACCAAGTGATCCATACATTTATCCAAGTGCCAGTAAAAACTAAGCACAAAAAAATGACAGAAACAGAAGTCTAGGGCTAGATATTCCAAATTGCTGCAGCTAAACAGTGTGTCAAAGGCTACCAGGACTTATAACGCTTAAGTCACCAAAATTATTTCACATTGCAATCAACATATTATGCAGCAACCCAGGAAAACATACCAATTAACATTTGCAATAAGATGGTAGCATCAAGTTTGATTAAAGCATTAAACGACAGAAGCATAGTTTCAGTTTTGCAGGTCAACTGTGGAATTAGCCACATGGAATGAAAATGTACGCAGAAGGATAGCAGAATATGCAAGAGGTGTGTAGCAAAAACACTCACATTTTCAGAGAGTTTCTCAACAACTGCTTGCATGTAGTTTCGGAATTTGGCTCTTAGTGTTACAGTGACCTCGCTGAGTCTTTCACCAATGGCGGCTGAATTTCCTCCATGAGGTATACAGGAGCTCCATGACCTCAGATGGCTTTCAATACGTGGCCGCAAAACATCCAACAGTCTTTTCATTGTATTCAAGAGGATTCCGAGCTGAAAGGAGACAGCCAGACAGGGGTCAGATATTGAAAAACTGAAATTCTAGCAAATGTGAATGTGCAGCAAAACTCACATCTTCAGGAACAATATATGGGCACGTCGAATTGCGCTTTGTTAGCTTTTGTACATATTTGAGGCCAAATTTCTTTGGGGCGATACAATCCTTCAGTGGGGCCAAAATATCAGCATACTGCCTTTCGAGGGACTCAATTACCGCTTTCTCAACATCTGCAATTGCCTTTATTACAACATTCCCAATAGCACAAGGTTAGTTGGATTCCATTCTGATGACAATAAAATCAATTAAAGGGTCTGCAAGTGAAAACACACATACATTCTCAAGAACAAATATGTACTCCGGCCATCGGCAAATGATAACCTCATACTCTGTCAATGTATTCTTGAGCAAATCATACATCTCGTCGACAAAAGGTGTTGTCATATGCTGAGTCCTCACACCTGACCATTTAATCTGACAATTGGCAAAGTTAATGCAGGATGAGATCCACAATATTGAATATTGAAAAGCTGGGTGCACCCATATATAGATAATTAGACATCGTGCATTACGGCAAGCTAACAACTTTTCAGAATAGAGTGAAGAAGGATGGCCTCGACTACCATGCCATTCAAGTTATAAGAGTCACCAGAATTACAAGCACTGAAACTAACTGTATGGCAAGCATCTATCTTCAGATAGGGCCAGCTTTCAACTATGATCGTTATCACATTTGTACATGTGCACGGGCACTAACTAAACTTTCAATATTATCAGTTGTTTTAGTAATGGATCAGATCCCTACAGAAGAAGTGTCCACAGCCACAACCTTCATCTGACTGCTAGAGTTGTTTTAGCTATTATACCTATCAGTGTTTCCACTAACAACCAAGTCGATGTCATTCAAGACGCAACAATGGGAAATAGATGAAAGAAATACAGGACTCAAAATTGGCCACCAAGTCACCAACAACAGCAGATTAGGCATCGATCACTTTTTAATCATTTATGCATGGAATATCTGTGCCACACTATTCAAATCATATCAATCAGCCAAAGCAAATAAAAGAGAAGTATTAACCTTATCCAGCCTGCAATTTTCCAGCAGTGCTCTGCGTTTGTCTTCAATCCATAATACAATATACAAGTGGAACAACTCTTTTGCATCAACGCCAGCTTTAATAGGGCTGGGGATAAATTAAAATGTCAGTCTTGCATGTATACAAGATACAAGTGCAAGAACAGAACCCAGTTAGCAAGGTTACTTACCAAATGTTCCAGCTGGCAAGATCCTTCTGAAAATCTGCAGTAGCAATTACCAAATCTGCAACAGGAGGTGAAGGGCCAGCGGGAGGGCAGGCAACAAGGAACGAGCGTAATCTATTTGAGAGCTCCACACTATAGATGGAGGCTGTCAAATTGGGAAGGTCAACAAAACTGTGGAGACAGAGGGATAAACAGAGATGATTAGGAATTGAAGAGGAAATAAAGGAAGGTAACAGAATCATTTTACACTGAACTGTGTCTACAGAATGCATATCAGGTCAAGAAACAACAAACTACCTGGGCAGTATGTGATGATTATGAATTTCAATGTCTGTAAAAATTTCATTGCGTAAATTATGGCACAATGATTTCATCTTCTGGTAAGCCGTTGTGAAGGACACCAAGTCCATCTTTATGCCTTCAGAATTTCCTGCCACAAATTCATCAGTTTCAAGCATGTGCCTCCTCGATCGCTTCCTGGCAGCGGCCTGGAAATATACAAAACTTAATAAGTAACAGCATCTCGAAAAAATGGTTCCATACATTTAAAAAACAGTCGAAGAATGACCTGGAAATAACCACACAGTCTCAGTTGAGCCTCTGGAGATAGCACATCATGGAGTAGACTGTAGAGCTTTATAGCCGGCTCCAGAGCTGACGCGGCCAATCCAGTTGGAGGCCTAAAGTTTTCCACCATTCCAGAGACCATTGAATCATCGAGGCACTTGTAATTCTCAAATACCATTGCTAATGTCTGCTCGATTTGTTCCTCAACTTCCCCAAGTATTCGATTCTAATGAAGCAATTACAGTCACATAATCATGTTGAGATGTCAGCAGCAAGTAAGAGGCCAAAGGGCAGGAAGAACTTATTGATTTAAAGCTAACTATGAACTTTATTATACATCAAAGTAGCAATGATGTACTCCAAAAATAAGAAATTTTCCATTTTGTGAGAGAAAAATACTGTTCCATTTTGATGGAAAAGGAGCAAATACCTCTTGATGGCTCAATGTGGCAGCACCATGGCTCTTCATTAGTACTGGCAGCAAGAGCTCGTGTACCAGGTTCAGCCAATCAGCGGTAGGGGTTGCAATATCCACAATATAAGAAAGGTACCTGTAGGAAGAGTGATAAATAGCAGCTCGCTGAAGGGAGGACAGTGCAAGTAATTTGAAAGAAGAGACAACATTTGATGCAAACCCAACAAGTAACAAAAGAATGTTTAGCAAGAAAAGGCAAGTCAAATCACAATGAACACAGAAATCATGCAAAAGGACTGAAACAATGAACATAAGCAATAATGAACAGGCCAAAGCTAGAAAGAGTGATAAATAGCAGCTCGCTGAAGGGAGGACAGTGCAAAGTAATTTGAAAGAAGAGACAACATTTGACGCAAACGCAACAAGTAACAAAAGAATGTTTAGCAAGAAAAGGCAAGTCAAATCACAATGAACACAAAAATCATGCAAAAGGACTGAAACAATGAACATAAGCAATAATGAACAGGCCAAAGCTAGAAAGAGTTAGTACTGCTGTAACCAAGTACCTCAACTTAGTGTAGGCATCTGAAACCCCATAGTATGATGCAAATTCTGTCAGCAACCATTTCCAAGAACCTTGCAAGACAAGATTTCTTTGCTGAATGTGTTGCGCTTTCATTGCAACTTCCAAAACAATATCATACGCCACAGTCTCTGCAACAGAGCCATACTAGAAGAACAAAGAAATGTATGAGTATAAAGTTAAATAATTGATCTATATGTTAAAAGCATGATAAATTTATTCACTTTATCATAAATAAATGTATATGTTCAATCAGTTCATTAATGATGGATATCCTTATAAATATGCTTCCCTGGTCACCTATATTGAAATTGATAATATTCCTCAGTAAGAGGATATTCCGGAGAACCTTTTACTTCGTTCACACAGGTAATCTTAATGCACTAAACCCAAAACTACTCTGTAATACAATATAGCTACCATTAACATCTTAAATATATGATAAGTTGGTATAGCCATGCATCAGTACCTTTGTATTGTTTTCATCAGCAGCAGTTGCATATTGGACGTAAAGATGTATGCGGCCCACAAGTTCATGCTCTGGCTCCCGGTAAATAGACCACCAGCGAAGTTTGTCAGCCTAAAGAAGAAAGTTTAGAAGTTTTCTGGGGAACATCAATCGAATAAAAGGCATAATTGGTACGTAGTATTTCAAGAGCCACGAAACTATATCATCTATAAGAATCGTCTTCGTTAGCGAACTCTCAAAAAAGCAACAAAAGAGCAAGGAAAATCTTACAGGTTCCTCTGCCATGGTAGCAACTTGAGCAACAACACGCCCACAAGGTTTTCCTTTGGAATCGGATACATCAATGATCAAATCGTCTCCCAGGCTATCCGGAAAGCTGAAATGTCCAGAGAAAGACATTCAGCTTGACACTAATTTCATAATATTTGTAAGTTCTCACAAGAATATATCTCAATGAATATACAACACACTAATTGGTCGACTATTTCATCAAATACGAAAAATGAAGAGTGGCATACACATTATCAAATAAAATGTTCTTATAGAAATTATCTTGTACGTACAAAACATGTGTTTCACCAGATCCTGGCTGCATTGGTACCACGTCATCTTCAGGTGAACTTTTCAGCCTCAGTTTGCACGAATATGTCTCTGAGGACAGAACATGATGAGGTCAGGTCAAGAGACTACACGTTATGAAAGAAATAAAGCGTATTTACCTTGTTGTATTTCATCTGCTGAACTGCTGCGAAGGGTGGTGACGCCAACTTTTAGCAGACCAGATACCTGCTTTATATATTGAGCACTTGCTTGCATGTATGCTATGCTATGCTTTGAGAATGAACTATTAGGAGGTAAATGTGGTGATACTTGAACTCTCCTAACTGACTCCCACCCAGATGTGATCGATGACTGTACGTTGGACAGACGGTGCCTAACCGAGTCGAATTTCACCACTGGCAACGACGAAAAATTGCAACCAGAAGGCATGTCTACAGACATACGAACTTTGCGAACTGCAATAAACAGCATAATGTTATCATTTAACATCAGCAAATTCTGAAAGTAGTTTACAGAATATGTGAAGAGCTGCGCAATTAGAAGTCCTCGCAGACAGCAAGCGGAAAAGTCAAAAGATTTAGCATGCATTTGGGAAGTGTACCTTGTACTTTCATTTTGCCGATTGTTTTCTTGGGTTTTGACGCCGCGCCTTCAGTAACTAGTTCCGATGCCCGTTTTGTCATGAGCTCCTCTTCAGATCGCAGCAGCACATCTTGCAAGCTAAATGAAACATGCAAGAAGATGAACTTACCTAGGCATATAATTATGTCCGTACTGTAACATGTACAAAAGTAGTATAATGGCATGCCTGAACAAGTAAGTTGCACTCTACACTAATTCAAGCCAATGAATGATATGCTTACACAACACAGAAAGATACTCGGCTTCAGAAGTCCAGCTTAGAACAACTTGACAAGTTTTGATGCATTAAAGGAGGAGATACCAGTGTGTGTTACTAGAAGGAATTTTGAGTTCGTGTCCATTATGTGACAAGTTTTGTAGGTGTGATAATACTTGGCAATAAAACACTGATGAGATCTATAATTCCTGGACAAAGCATGTAAGAAAGGTTGAATGACTGGTGTTCACGAGGAAAGAAGCTATTTTGGCAGATTCTATGCCTTGTACTCCTTACAAATTGCATGAACGGAAGGAACAAATTTGACCCAAGTTCGAGCATGATTTTGCTTCCAGCGGATTGAACCTATTTCCACCAGAAGAACGGGTGAAGATAGCTGACATAGACTGATTAGGCATGCTAGGGGCCTAGGAGGTCAGGCAAGATCCCCACAGGCACACTAGCTAAGAGACTCTGCCCCAATGGAGGCCAGAACCCAGATGGATTAGGATAAGTGCGGAACAGGTTGGACTCAAACTTCTTCTATCCAATTCAACTCTGATCAATAAAATGCAAATTTATCCGTAACCAAAATAGCTATTGTGCATAAGAACTATAAACATTTCCATGAAATTATTCAAACATAACTCACCTGAATGTATCCCTCAACATCGTGCATTCATTTTCCAGAAAAACTGGAGCTTCCATACAGCCTCTAGCCCATGCATGAAGACACAAGCGAACACAAGCATCATATGCAAGGACAGAATACCATGGCCCTTGCAAACTGTTTTTTTATTGAGCATGTTAGTAAGAAATATTGAATAGTAAACAAAATATGATTTAATGTGTACTCTACATACCTGGCATGAAACGTGGGGACCCGAAGAGGAATTGAACTAGATGGCCTGCTGCTGTGCCTTCCATTCAAAGTGCTCCTACATTGTAGAACAATTAGTCAGAATGGTTTTCCACAGAACTATTTCTGAATGATGGTTCGATCAAAGCATCCAGTATTATATAAACTACCTGTCAGTCTTTCCAGGCAAGTTAGCTCCCAGAATACCATCATCATTTTCCTCTTTTTGCACAGCTGAACCATCCGATACACTTGCATTTGCACAAGTTCTGGTATCACGGTGAGGATCTGGTGAAGCTTCCTGACTGTAATCGTTTATTGGAGGTGCACTCGGGACATCAGATAAACCATCCTGCACATGACCCATTCGATTCTGCATCAGTAAAATCTACACACTCCATTACGTAAGAACGGTATCATAACTTCATATCTATTCAAGACTAGCACAATGCCCGTGCTTCGCCACGGAGCAAAACACCATTTGACATGAATCAACCCATAATTGAGACACTACATTTTTTTTAGACATATTAACTTGTTGAGTGAATTCATTTGTTTTGGTGAAACATTTGGCGGCCGTGTGAGTCTGTTAGATGGAAATGGCAAGGACATATCTGCAAATGTGTAGGAAGGGTGGGTGTCTTTTTATAAAATTGCCATACATTGCTTCATCTCCGTTAGATCTAAATCGAACGGTCGTGGATGAAAGATGGCAGACACACCATCACCACCAACTGTGGTTTTTATAAGAGTAGAGATAGAGAAAAGCAGGGCAACAGATGAGCCTTGCAACTTATGGGGACAAATGACCATAAAAAGAACAAATTTGGCCAGCAACTTTGGTTCCTAGGTTACATCATCGATTAGAACCAGTAACAATACGATTATAATGCAACTGCAGAACTGAATTTTTCTTGCATTTTCTAAAGAAGAGTGAATATCCAGTTCATAATGGTAAACAAAATCAAGTTTCTCCTAATAATTGGCCGGACCATTATCCAAGTGAACTAAATGCAGAAGCATGTTAAGCAGATACCAGCAACCTGCTTTGTGTGTCTTAACAGTAGTAGCTAGAGAAGGTTTGTTCAACGAGCAGAACATTTGTTGCAATATCTCTACGTTGAACGATTTTCATGCCTAGTGTGCGTGCAAAGACTATTTACCACGGCCATAGCGATCATCATGTTACACGCAAACATGATTGCTTGCTTATGTCAGAAAAAATGAACAGAGTGGAAACAGTGCTATCTAATTTGATGAAATGGCAGAGAATGAAGCAGGAGCTAAACAAAATTAGCACAGAAAACGAACCCTTTTAGGAGAGGATTTGGCATTGTCTCGAGCAGGGACATGAGCAGGATAGTGCTCGGGCTGGTAATTCCTGGAGCTTGAAGGCTTGTTAGCTGCCGTGCGAGTCTTGGGAACCGCATTGGTCGCTTCTCTTCTGGCTGGGCCAGTGTGGGAGTACTCGGACGCATACCCAGCAACCTTAGAGGCCACGCCGTTGCTCCGCCCCACCGCCTGGCTTGAAAACTCGGAGCTGCCCGCAGAATCCGAGTACTCCTCCTCCTCCACGTACGCAGCAGCACGCGGCTGCTGTGGCCGCCGCGCCTGCTGCTGCGGCTTGGGCCTTGGCAGGGCGGTGTCCCTGGAGGAGCTGAGATCCGAGTACCCGTCGCTGGAGTAGTAGTTGTGCTGGCCGGGCACATTGGCGTAGCGGTAGAGGGGCACGGCGGTGCGGCGGGGCAGGTCGTCGCGGCGGGGCGAGGAGTCGACGGAGTACCTGCCGCTGCAGACCTCCACCTCCTCGGCGTCCGAGGACTCGTCCATGTCGGAGGCGGAGGAGGCGCTCGCGCGCAGCGGCACGGACGCGCGCGGCAGGTGCCCGCTCCGGTACTTCTCCGGCGGCGGCATGCCGAGGCCGGTGCCGGCGCCGCCCACGCCGCGCACCGCCCGGAGCGCGTCCATCCGGTCGTGGCTGTGCAGCGCCCCCGCGCCGTGTCCCTGCCACATTCGCACAAAACCAACCAACGCTGTCAGAGACGGACGACGGACGGGAGCGCCGCAGCTCCGCGGCAGCTAGGGTTCAGGTTGAGGGAGCGCGCCGGCGGCGGCGGCGGCGAGGAGGAGGTGACTCACCTCCCGCACCCACTTGAGCGCGTCTCGATCCAGCCCCTCGGTGAACATCATGGATGGCATGCAAATCCCAGCTCTGCAACGCGCAAATCCAACATCAGAAAACCAGAGCCCAATGCAGCACCCGGAAATCCCGCGGAAAAAATCCGTCGGAATGCAGATTGGAGCACGGGGGGATTTCGACGGGCTCGGGAGCCGAATCGGCGGAGGGGACTCGGGTAAAAGGGATTAAAACTGCTTACTTACTCCGGAAGGAAGGCGCGGATTTCGCGGTGACGCGAGCGCCTGGGTTTGAAATTCGGCGCAGCTGCAGGAGCAGCGGCAGCGAGCGGAGAGCGATGGGGGAGCGGCCTCCCTCCGGGAAAGCGAAAGCGAAACGGAGTGGGGGAGAAAGGTCGGAGCAGGAGGCGGAGGAAAGGGACAAGAGGGAGTTTATTGCCTAGCCTATGTCATGTCACACTGTGGCACGAAACCCAGTAGCATGATAACCCGTGTGGTTTATTTTCGAATTAATAACGTGACGGAGACGGCGGGCGCCTCGTTCCTTTGCAGCTACACCCCTGAGGAGCACGCGCCGTTTTTGGAAGGTAATGGTGGCGGACTGGAAGCTGATCTTCACGTCACACGTACGTACAGTATAATCCGGCGGCAATCACCGCAGAAAAGGAAAGTATCGACCTCGCGAGCTTGAAAATTTGATCCTAGTCTGGGAAAAGGAACTGTATTATCCGCACGTATCTCTTCTTCGATCCCCTGAATCCCTGATACGCTCGTATCTTTCTTTTCCGTCGTGGTGCCGTGGCATGGATCCAAAAGGAAATGTCTATTCCCTGCAGCGTGTAATTTCTCCGTTATCTAGGGTCCTATCAGCGAAACAGAGCCCTCTCGCTTTCCGTTTCGTGTATGCCCCAACGGGAGGGTGCGGGCGCAGCGGTGGGCGGCGTTGACGGCGTCAGTCATGGGGCTCCCCCCTCGTAACGGTCGAGCGACGTGGGGCTGTACGTGTTGGTGGGAAGTGGAGGACGAGTGCGACGACCCGGTGTGACGCTGCGGAGTGGAGTGGAGTGTGGACCGCCCGTGGGAACGGCCCGCGCGCGGAGCACCGATGCCGTCCGCTCCTGCGGACGTGGCCGCGATCGGAGACGTCGGTTCTCGCGTGGGCGGTGGCGTGCATGTGCGCGGGGCCCACGTGCCGGGCTTCTTTTTCGAACGGCGTGGTCCGAGGGTGCATGGGGATTTTCCTGGGCGCTGCGGAAGGACGGGCCTGCCCCTGGCGTTTCGGAGAAATTGCGGAGGAAAGGGCGAGGATCGTGCCACTGATGGAGTGACGCTTCCAGCTTTCGGCCGGCGTGTCCCTGCCTGTGTTTGGGCCTTTACCGTGACGAGGACGACGTGCGTACGGGTGGGGACGAGATGATGACCCGGCGGGGAGCATATGGCCAAAGCCACGATCATGCTCCGCTCCGGCCATTGTCATTTTGTATTTTCCTTTTTGAACGGTGGATAGACTAGTATACATTGATTATAAACTCTCTCGTTTTTTATTAACTGCACTTGTACTAGTAAATTTTATGGTGTTTTTGTCTTCCTAATCCGGTCACGAAGTCGTGGTTAGGGCTGTCAAAAATTCTGTTCGCGACACATGTGAGTTCAGCTTGATCTAGGATCGGTGAGCACGTCGTCGTCACGGATCCTTTTCCTACAAAAAGAACGTACAGCAGTGCCATACAGACATGTACTAGGTGTCTTCCAATCATCACCGAAGCCATCGTTTTTTTTTTAGCAAAGTTTGCGACGTTTCCTTTCGGTCGCTTGGAATAAAGGGAGCAGTTCGGTCGGGCAGACGAGAGAAATGCTGCAGGAATTGGTGGGTGGGCGATCGATCGCCGGCGCCGGTCTCACGCACCGAACCGGAGAGCCTCAGTCACATGGAACGTGCTGCGAGCGCGCGAGCTGGACCCACGGAAAGGTTGCGCTGCGCGCGTTCACAGTGGAGTAACTGCCGGTCAATTGCGTCAGTAATTTCTTCCTTCTTCTGGCGGCCCGTTAATCCCCTAATTAGTAGTACCACTACTGCAGCAGTACTGTATTCCGTCAGCCTTTGACCTTCGGATCCTGCGTGGAATATCCTGCTGCCGGGTGGCGTCGTTTGCCGTGAGGTGTGAACAGAACAGCGGGTGGGGATCCAAGGCATCTTCCCTCTCGCGGGAGTGATCCGTCCGCTTGCTTCGGTGGCAAGGAATGTCAGTCAGGTCGGAGGTTCTTCTTCCGGCGGCATTGCCATTTCCTGCCAGGGTACGGTACCCTCTTTTGTTAATGGCAAGTGGGGATGCAGCGCGGATACGGCCGCGGAGCAAAGGTCCATGTAACATGGGACCTGCTGGTGCTGGAATCCCAGAGCGGAAATTGCTTGGCGCTGCAGGATTTCCTCAAAACGATACAAAGCTGGTGCCGGTGCTGGTGCGTCTCTTCCATCGCGTGATGGTTTATTGTTGAATATATTAGCAATTTAGCACATGATTTAATTCGAAATACTATCAGATAAATTATGACCGTAGCAAATACAGCAACCATGCAAATATCTAGATCTAATACAGTAGACAGACTGAAACAATCTATTGCAAGAACTAGACATAAGAATTCCAATAATATCTCATACAGATGGAATAGAGATATGTACGATGCAGCGGCAGCGGCACCGCCGTTGTTGTTGTCCACGTCGGCCATGTCGTCGATGAAGAGGTTGCCGAGGTCGGGGAAGAAATTGTCGTTGGGGAAGTAGTCGCCGTCAGCAGTCGCGCGAGTGCGCTCCCCAAAAACCTGATCGCCCCTCTCCCGTATAGGATCACAAGAGGCGGAGTTCCGGAGGCCTGCTGTCCCCACTAGCGGTGCACGCCGGAAGGAGGGATGGAGAAGACTTGATTGGCGGCGCAGTGGATTGGAACGGTGCGAAACCATAAGATGAAGCGGCTGCTAGGGTTTACCGTATGCGCGTATTTATATGCGGCTGAGAGAGACGTGGACGTAACTCCACGTCTGAGTCGGTTCGGTTTCACGGTCCAGAAAGGAAACGGAAACAGGTTAGGAATTAACGCGTCCGTTAATTACCAAGTTAATGACTCATTAAGTTTTTCCCAACCGACAAAATAGACGCTCTCGGCTCGGCTCATTCCCGCAACCCGCGGCGCGGCGCGTCGTGACGAGGCGAGGCGGGCGGCGGAGGAGGAGCGCGCGTGTGGCACACCTCTCCTCTTGTCTTGCCAACTCATACATGAGCTAGAATGGCTCACCTTATAAAGTGGTTCCATTCTCTTCAAACTAGCAGTATGGGACTAAACTTTAGTCCCACTCACTCCACTCATTATTCATGAATGGGCCATGACAATTTCAGGATTTATTGGGATTAGTTGGGCCACACTGCAGCCCATAAATTCCAACAATCCCCCACAAAGTGTCATTAGCACATTTCATAAACTCTGTTCCAAAACATTGTTTATATACCGGTGTTAGTGGAGACTGTTAAGTTGAACTTCCACTTAGAACATCATGCTACACTAGTTCACAACTTGAATAGTGGACTACGCCTTGAACTACAAGTTTGCTGTGATACCAGTTTCACACAACGTCTGAACCGATACTAGGCTGCCGCAAGGCTTCCCCGCGGTTTGGAGCGTATGCGTCATACTCCGAAGGCCTTTCATGAGTTTATTAGAGAGCACCTGATTCTCATAGACTGCGACGTTTAACAGTCAGACTCATATAGGTGAGTTCCTCAGGAGATGTTCTGTAGGACACATCTCTGCTTATATAAAATAAGCCACTTGGAACACATTAAGACAAATGTCAACCTACCATACAGATCAGGAGAGTATTGCATCTTTTATGGAGTGGAATTGACGAAGGCATGGATCCTGGGCCCCACGAATAAGGACACCCCCTCTAACACCTTCTGATCAAGGCCCGACAGGAAGCGCCCTTGGAGTACTCTAGAAGGCCCATGAAAAGCCCACCCGCATCAACTTGCGGGCTAAGTTAGGGATTGTAACCGACTCAAACTAGGGTTTGTACCCTCTCCGGGTTGGACTCGAAACCTGGCTATCTATATAAAGCCAGGAGAGCCCCAAAGGAGAGGACCAAGTATTACCGCACGACCACAAAAGCCTTGAAACTCGAGATCTACTCTCGATTCGAGCACCTGTAATCGATCTAATCGTCTAATACAGATCAGCAGAAGGCAGGAGTAAGGGTTTTACCTCTTCGAGGGCCCCGAACCTGGGTAAATCTCGCCTCCCTGTCAAGCCGACGATTCCACCAGCGCCTATGACATCTCCTAGTCGAAACCCGATAGGGTCACCTGAGGGATTTGCGGAGCCAGAGCTTCGACAATTGGCGCCGACCGTGGGGAGCGCGGGCGCTGGATCACCGGCATCTTCGGCTTCATCGACATCCAACTCCCGTTGGAAACCATCGACTACGGCTCCGAACAATCCTGTACGGATCGGATCCGTCATAGTCACGCCTCACTCGCCGGAATCGCGCCCGGTATTCGAGGATCTGGAGAAGAGCGTCACCCTGACGTTCGGAAGCTTCAACTTCATGGCAAACAGAGACGGAATCCTCCACTTCTCGGATGAATCTGAACCCGAATCTGGAGCCGTCAACTCACGCTTCCTTATGGAGAAAAGCGGCGAGTCCATCCGCTTCAACACGATCGACTACCACGCACTCTCGACAGAGGAACCCTCTCGAGTGCGAAGAGCCTCCCGATCTGCGCCTAGGACGCACGGGCCACAACTAGCCCAAGTCTGCATGGCAGGATCGGAACAGCCCTCGGAAACTGAATATAGCGCAACCGAGCGCGATCTAATCGGCGTCTCGCGGGAAGCCTGGAAAAGAGCAAAGGAATCCATGCGAAAGAGTCAGCCACCCGCAGCAGGTGCTACGCAGGAAGACCTAACCGCCTACCACTATCACCTAGTGAGAGCGGCCTCAAACATTAAAGACGCCCGAGCAGATCTAGCCCGTCGCAGGAGAGCGGCGGATGAGTCAAGCCTACGTCGAGCCGAGCTGTCCCTTGCTCCTTCGGTCGGTACCCGACCCGTGGGAAAAGGACCCGCAGCATCAACAAGGGACCACGAATCCATGGCTGGGACCAACAGGTCTACCACATCTTCTTTCATGAGGGTTGACGACGACGGGAACGTCTACCCGCAAACTCCAGCCGCCGCAATTCTAGCCGCGGTCACCTACATGCAGATGAACCAGCCAACGGACAGCGATCCTCGGGTGGAACAATACAAGCACATCCGCAAAGGTCTAGGGCTGGCTGCCGCGAAGCTCGCCTCCCACGATCGCAAGGAACAGCTGGAGAAGGCGCGACAAGAGAAGGACAAAGACAAAGACGCGCCCCGCAGGCATAGGAGCTCCTCTCCGAGAAAGGATAAATCGCCACGTCGTGGCCGAGGAAAAGAAGCTCGGCGCCGCGGCGACAGCCGAAGCAGCAGCGACGACAGCCCGAGAGACAAAGATTCGCGGCACCACAGCAGCCGCTCGAGAAAAAGAAGTAAAGAACCAAGAAAAGATAGCGACCGCGACCGGTCCGGGCACGACGCGCGATCCGATCTCGCCCAGAAGAAGGTGGATAAAGCGAGGGCTTCACGGTATCGCGAACGCTCCTCATCCGGGTCTTCGGACGACGAAACCTGCGGAGCACTTTGCTTTGCTCGCAGTATTCGCGAAGCACCTCTACCCAAGAGATTCAAGCTCAGCTCGGAGGTGACAAAATACGATGGCTCACTCGAGCCCTCCCAGTGGTTAAGCGACTACCTCACGGCAGTAAAATGCCAACGTGGTAACAAGAACACGGCCATGCAATACCTCAATTTGCACCTGGCCGGAGCGGCCCGCAGCTGGCTGGAAAGAAGACCACGATCTTGCTATGCATCATGGGACGACCTGCATCGCGATTTCTGCAAAAACTTCCAGTCGACCTACAAAAGGCCAGCTACGATCGAAGAACTACGGGCTTGCAAACAGAAAAGTGGCGAATCCACGCGAGAATACATCCAACGGTGGAACACACTCAGGAACACCGCAGGGACAATCTCCGAAGAAGTGGCGATTGAGGCCTTCGCCAAAGGAGCAAGAAGAACCGCGTTTCGAGAAGAACTCGGCAGAGCAGCGCCCAAAACCATAGGGGAGCTCATGGTCATAGCCGAAAAATGGGCCAACGGAGAAGACGCGGTACGCAATGAAAGAACATCGTCGCCCACACATGACGAAGACCGTCATGGGCGAAGAAAAAGAAGAAAATACTACGACCACGACGATAGAGAAGAACTAGTGGCGGCAGAGTTCACGCGAAGTCGCGACTCCGGTCGTCGTGGAAGTCGCGAATGGAAGCCAAAAGAAGAAGAAAAATCACCCGAGGAAGACCTCGATGGATACTGCTCGCTACATCTGTTCACAGACAAGCGCACGGGCAAGACTAAGGCAACACACCTTCTCAAGGATTGCCGAAAGTTCATCGGAATCTCGGACGCGCTAGCCAAGAAAAGATTCGCTTCCACCCAAAACTATCCACCGCTACCAGGAGGCGGACAACAATTCCAGCTACCACCACCACCACCTCTACCAGCCAACCCAAACATGGCACTTGCCGCATTGCCAGCGCCACAACAGCAAAACACGGGAGCAAATACATACCCGACTCCGCACGGACAACTCCTTGGGATGATACAGAAGGTATGCCCCTCTCGCAGAGCTCAAAAAACTAACTCGAGACAAATATGCATGGCAGTGCAGACGCCACCAACGAAGCCCGAGTACCTGAAGATGGCCGAACAGCCAATCACGTTCTCAAAGGAAGACCACCCGCCACGAGTCTATCGACCAGGACACGCCGCCCTTGTCATTCAAGCTCAAATTGGCAATTATGACCTGGCCCGCGTATTCATGGACGGCGGCAGCGGCATCAACATCATCTACGCGGATACACTCCGTCGAATGAACAAAAACCTGGACGGCCTAACGGAATCAGAAACATCCTTCCACGGGATAGTTCCGGGCAAGGCAGTACGTCCACTCGGAACAATCAACCTCGAAGTTGTACTGGGCTCCCCACGCAACTACAGAAGGGAATTTCTGGACTTTGAAGTCGTCGACTGGCCCTCGCAGTACCACGCCATTCTTGGTCGAACAGCGTTCGCCAGATTCATGGCCGTACCACATTACGCATACTTGAAGCTCAAGTTACCCGGCGAATACGGTGTGATCACCATTGACGGAGACTTCCAGAAGTCAGATAAGTGCGACATAGAATTTAATGAGATCGCGAAATCTTTCGGGATGCAAGAAGAACTACAAGAGCTGGCAAAAACCACGGATCACTCCGTCATGCCACTCACGAATAAAAACGCGCCTGAACTGGAATTCAGCGCCAACAGCGACACTCGCAAGCATCAAGTGCACCCGACGGATTCCGCCAAAACCGCGATGGTTTCCACAACCCTCTCGCCAGCATAGGAAAGCGCGCTCGTCAAACTCCTCCGTGAGTACTGGGAAATTTTCGCCTGGCAACCCTCAGATATGCCAGGTATACCCAGGGAGTTTGCCGAGCACTCACTCGAAGTCTTTCCTAACGCAAAGCCCATCAAACAGACGACTCGACGATTTTCAGAACACAAGCAAAAGGCGCTGGGAGAAGAAGTAAATAGGCTGCTAGCCGCAAATTTCATTAGGGAGATCAAAATATCCACCTGGTTAGCAAATCCGGTGCTGGTCCCCAAGAAGAACACGGATATCCTTCGGGTGTGCATCGATTACACGTCACTGAACAAACACTGCCCCAAGGACAACTTTCCTCTACCACGAATCGACCAGATCGTGGACTCCACAGCAGGTTGCCAACGTCTCTCTTTCTTGGACGCCTACTCGGGATACAACCAGATCCGAATGAAAAAGGAAGACGAAGAGAAGACGGCATTCATCACACCACACGGTGTATACTGCTATACGACAATGCCCTTCGGGCTGAAGAACGCAGGCGCAACATATCAACGTTGCATGCAGAGATGCCTTGCCAATCTCATTGGCAAGAACGTACAAGTATATGTCGACGACATCGTCATCAAAACTCGAGTAGAGGACACACTCCTCGAAGATATTAAAGAAACATTCGACGCCCTTAATGCATATCGGATCAAGCTCAATCCAACAAAATGCGTTTTCGGCGTCCCTGCAGGAAAACTCCTAGGATACCTGGTATCCGCCAGAGGCATTGAAGCCAATCCGGAGAAAATACAAGCCATCCTCACCATGAAGGAGCCCACCAATCTACGCGGAGTCCAGCAGCTCGCAGGGCGATTGGCCGCCCTAAGCAGGTTCATCGCGCGATTGGGAGAGCAAGCGTTACCCTTCTACAAACTACTGAAGAAGACGGACAAATTCGAGTGGACCCCCGAAGCTAAGCAAGCATTCGCAGACTTGAAGCGGTCGTTGCAAAGCAGGCGCATCCTCGCAACACCACAAGAAAGGGAGCCGCTTTTTCTCTATTTAGCCGCTACAAACCAGGTCATCAGCACTGCAATCGTAGTCGAACGACCTGAAGATGGCAAGGCATACGGAGTCCAGCGCCCAATATATTACATCAGCGAAGTGCTCTCGCCGTGCAAGCAGCGATATCCTCATTACCAGAAGCTTGCGTATGGAGTTGTCCTCACAGCCCGAAAACTCAAACACTACTTCCAGGAACACGCCATTACAGTGGTTAACGATGCGTCACTCGGGACAATCATGAACAACCCTATGGCATCCGGAAGAATAGCGAAGTGGAGCATCGAGTTGGGTGCCTGGGATATCACCTACGCAGGACGCAATGCAGTCAAATCTCAGGTTCTCGTGGAATTCATCAGCGAATGGACAGAGCTACAAACACCCGGACCACCCGAGTACACAAGCAATTGGATCATGTATTTTGACGGGTCCAAAAGAAACGAAGGGGCAGGAGCTGGAATCGTTCTTATCTCGCCTCGTGGAGACAAACTGCAATATGTCCTGCGACTAGACTTTCCACCTGACGACCCAGCATCGAACAACGACGCAGAATATGAAGCACTGTTGCACGGAATGAAGATGGCGATTGCTTGTGGAGCTACCCGGTTGATGATTTATGGCGATTCCAACCTCATAGTGCAACAAACAATGAAAGAATGCGACGCCGTTGCTGAAAACATGATCGCGTACCGCGACATGTATAATATACTCGAAGGAAGCTTCAAAGGATGCGAGTTGAAGCATATCGCAAGATCCAGCAACGAAGAGGCGGATAGACTGGCAAACATGGGTTCCACGAATACACCCATACCGCCAGGAATATACTTCGAACGGATGGTCAAGCGATCGGTCAAATTGAAGAAAGCTGCAGAAACACCGGCAGCGCCAGAAACGGAGGTCAGCCCGCAGGTCGCGCTTATCGAGCTTATTCATAATATATCACGACAGGTTTTTCTGGTCGAGTCAGTCTGGACGCAGAAATATCTCGACTACCTGCTCAATAAACAGCTCCCAGCCGATCCGCGCGAGGCTCGACAGCTAATCAGGCGTAGCAAATCCTTTCGGGTAATCAACGGAGAATTGTACAAGCAAAGCATCTCGGGAATCCTTCAGCGGTGCATCGCACCCGAAGACGGCAAAGAGCTACTCCGGGATATACACCAGGGTGACTGCGGACATCATGCCAGCTGGAGAGCAATACTGGGAAAAGCCTTTCGAGCAGGGTTCTACTGGCTAACGGCAGCCAACGATGCAAAAAACCTGGTCGACAGATGTGGCGCTTGCCAGCGATTTTCACCCAAGCCGCACGCACCCGCTACAGAGTTGCACATGATACCCATCGCCTGGCCCTTTGCCCAATGGGGGCTTGACATGGTTGGCCCACTGCGCAAATCTACTCCAGGAGGGTACACACATTTGCTGGTCGCAGTCGACAAATTTACCAAATGGATCGAGGCTATGCCAGTGACCTCGGGTAGCGCCCAATGCGCAATCAAGTTCCTCGATTCCATAATATGCAGATTCGGGGTGCCACATGACATCATTACAGACAATGGTACGAACTTCACTGCAAAGGAGACTCAACAGTTCTGCGAAGAGAAAGGAATTAATCTGAAGTTTGCTTCGGTCGCCCATCCGCAAACAAACGGTCAAGTCGAAAGATCCAACGGCTTAGTTTCAGCTGGGATCAAAAAGAGATTGCTCGATCGGCTACATCCCGCTGCAGGTCATTGGGCAGAGGAGTTACCCTCCGTACTTTGGAGCCTCCGCACAACCCCCAATCGATCAACGCAATACACACCATTTTTCATGGTATATGGGGCAGAAGCCGTCCTCCCCGAAGAAGTTCGATTCAGCGCCCCACGAGTTGTAGCCTACAGTGAAGAAACATCCAACAAAGCACTTGCAGAAGATATGGACGCACTCGACGAAATTCGGGACATTGCACTCGCAAGATCTGCAGTCTACCAACAATCACTGCGCAATTATCACAGTCGCCGCATACGCCACAGATCATTCGTGGTTGGCGATTTGGTGTTGCGGCTAAAACAAAAGGAAGGGCACAAGCTCGAGCCACCTTGGGAAGGACCCTTCATCGTACACGAAGTAATCCCAGGAGGAGCCTATCGACTGAAGAATCCAGAAACTGGAGGCATCTATTCCAATCCATGGAATATCGCGCAACTACGCAAATTCTACCCCTAGGTTTATTTATTTTGCAACAATAAGGCTATACTAGCCAATTTTGTAGCTCGAACACATGACTTCTCAGTCATAGCAATAAATACATGATTCTCTCATCATATTTACTCGACAGCTTCCAAGGTTACAGGCACACACCCCATAAAATACACGGGGGCTACACCTAAAACTAAGCATCACAGAAAAGAATTATCAAGTACAAGGTTGCACACCTTACCACAGTTTTTACAAACTACAGACAAACTTGCAGGATATTCACATCCGATAAAGTCAGTCGAAACGCTGAGCATTCCTAGCCGCTAAGATCCTATCTACCTCTTCGGATGTCATTTGGATAATCTTCTCGACCGCAGGACGGACAGCATCATAGTACGGCGCAATATCTTCGATTGCATAATCCGGAAGCCGGGCTACGGAGTTCAAGTCTATCTCAGGATGCCATATTCGGACAAACGAGAGAGCAACAACCGCGCCGCATGTCATCTGATTGTGAACACACGCGCGAACCTCTCCTTCTCGTCCGAATAACCTGAGAAGATAGCTCCAGTCTTCGGGGCCCCTCTCAAGTGGATAAAAAGCAGCATTCACAGCAACCAAGACCTCATGGAAAGAACTCATGAGAACTTTCGCCTGGAGGACTCGAAACTTCAAGGTAGCCATCACAAACCCTCGGCTGCGATCAGACCAGAAATTACTCGCATGAGGCCTTGTGCTGTTAGCTTCTTGATGAATATGGTTCTCTACCCACTGCTTTTCTTCCCTGTCATCTGGTTTCACAACTAAGAAGCAAACGCACTTAGTAAGCTAAGAAACACAGAGGAGGAAAATAGCATGGGGGCTACACTACTCACATAGTAACTCCTTTGCAATCGAAGACAGTTCGCCAATCAGAAATTGCTCGCGCTCAGCCGCCAATTTCTGCTTGGATATCGCCACGTCAGCTACCCCGCGCAGCACTTTCAGCCTACGCTCACCCTCCTGAACCTTATCACGAAGGCCAGCGAGAGTGCCCACGGCAGCCACAAGTGGATTTGCTGGACTACCACGTCCACTCGAAGATTCAGCAGCAGACGCAATTGCCTGGAAGAAGTACAAGGAAAGAAGTGAGACGCCCTACTCGAGTTGTTTCGAGTCGCACATCTGACTAATCGCTCGGGGGCTACTCCCATCGGGAGGCAAAGTATAGACGACAAGGATAAAATTTAAATGCAAAGCGCTTCGATTAAAAGACCAGCAAAGGTACGGGAATATATCCCAAAATTCATTACATCCAAGCAACAGAAACAAAAGGAAAACAAAAGTCTACGAAGCCGCGTTGGTGCTGCCACTAGCAGCGGTCGACCCTCCCTTCTTCCGAGCAAACATCTCAGATAATTTCCGAGCAAGAACAGTGGCTTGCTCAGAAAAACGAGATAGCCGTACCTTCTTGCCCGTGGAAGGGTCGACCGGCATGGACGAATAGGCCTCCTCCAGACCTTCGACTCCGTTCGCCAGAGCAAACTGAATCGCAGTCTTTGCGCCAGCTTCTGATTGAGCAACCGCAAAGGCTTCCAGGAGATCGCCTTCCGAGAAGACCTTCGACAACTCGCTCAGCGCAGGCGCAGGAGTACCGCTGGCGACAAGACGGCCATGCACTCGTGCCAACGCTTTGGAAGCATTATCAATCAGGGAAAATATTCCCTCAGAATGCCTCCTGAGCTGCGCGAGAGTGTCGGTCAGCACGTCCACCCGCTGAATCCCAGGAATCTCCAAAGGAACATTCAGAAGATCTACAGACAGAGAAAATAATGCTTAGCAAAAATCAGCAGAATGAAAAGTTCAAAAACCCAAGATACTTACCCGCAAAGCGCTTGGCGAGAGGACGAAGGAACGCAACAGTGTCGTTGTCAGCCTTACTGCCGGCCTCCTGCAAGTCCTTCACGGTCTTCCGCGACTCCGCAAGCTTCGTATGGAGTTCCTCCGATTGCTTGCGGGAAGCTTCCAGCTCTTGCCGGGTAGTCGCCAGTTCAGCTTCCCGAGCAGTTACCTGCTCTGAAAGTTTGGTCTTTTCAGACTCTGCGAATTCGGCTCGAGCTGCAAAGGGGATATTAATCAGAAATCAAGAATGGATGATACACGAAAGCCAAGAAGATAATGAAATTTACCTCTAAGAAGGTCGCCTTCAGATTTGAGTCGGTTAACTTCTGATCGAAGCGACTCGCAATCTGTTTCGGCCAGAACGACGCGGCGACCGATCGCCGTAAGGGAATCGACGAGCGACTGCGAAAGCATGAAGATAAAGAGTTAGAAGAAAAGAGGTTTGAGCCTGTACCCGATTATTTACAATCGACTACAGCCTCGGGGGCTACTCCCATCGGGAGCACTGCCGTGCACCCGAAGAAGACAAAATATAGAAGAAGAGCAGAAAGAGGTTTTGAGCCTGTACCCGATTATTTACAATCGACTACAGCCTCGGGGGCTACTCCCATCGGGAGCACTGTCGTGCACCCGATAAAATTTGTTTGAGAAAGCCAAAGAGATAGAAGTTTACCTGTCCGGAGGCGCGGGAGAGGGGATCCGCTGAGCTGTCCGTCGCCTCCTTCGAGATCGAAGTTCTGGCAGCGAAGCTGGGGACATCCCGCTCCGCAGTCGCAGCATCAGGCGCTGCCCTGGGAGAGTTTTGGACAGTACCCGCAGTAGGGGTCTCACCCGCGTCCTTCGCTTTGTTCCTCTTTTCGGGAGGAACAGTCGCGGCGAATCTACGCGGGCTGATTGCCTGCAGACTGCAGTAAAGAACAAAGAAACTTCAGCACTGACAAACGGAGTTCAATCGAATTAAAATATGGGAAAGAACTTACTCGTCATCCTCGTCGTCTTCATCCAAGTCATCCGCATTCCAGGCGTTTGTGAATGGAGCCAGAGGAGGAAGAGATCGAAGCGGAGTCGCAGAAATTGGAGTTGGGCCAGGTGACGCCTCCAAAGACTTGTCTTTGGAGGTAACTTCGTCTTCGTTCACCCGACGGCGCTTTGGGGGGACACCACTCGAGTCTTCGACATCATCTGAGGAGTCATGCTCAGAACTCGAGGAAGCGTTGGCCACGCTGGTGTCAACCGCGCCGTCCTGGTGGCTTGACTGAAGACACGAGGCATCTTCACCAACAACGGGCGGGTAGCAATTTGCTACAGCTAGGCTCTACAAAGATAAGAAGACGATAAAGATCTTATCGACTACGAAAATTCTAAAAATGAAAGCAAGTTAAAGACAGAAGACTAACCGCAGCAGGAGGAGGGTTTGAAGCAGAATAAGCCTCGACTGAGCAATCAGGGAATTGCTCCCCGACCTTCAGTCGAGTGATGGCCGCGATCTTTTTCTCGAATTCCACATTCGAAAGTTCTTCACGGCTCACTCGGCTGGGATCTTCTGCGCCTTGGTACTCCCACATAGCGGAAGGCCTCTGCTGCAAAGGCTGAATCCTGCGCTTCAAGAAGAGGCTTGCCAGATGAAGTCCATTGAGCACTACTCCCGAGGCTTGGTCTCGAAGAGCCCCTACTCTTTCGAGTAGAGGTTTGACTGTCTGGATTTCTTCGGCTGACATCTTGTGGCTCCAAGATCTGCGCCTCGCCAAAACTGCGAATGGGTGGAATTCTACAAGCCCACTCGAGTTGTTGTCGGCGACGTAGAACCACTTCTTCCGCCAGCCTTGGGCGGAGTCGAGGAAGTGCATATTGAAGTAGGCATTCTCCTGGCGCGCTTGGATCCCGAAGCCACCCGTGCGAAGTGGCTCACCGGGCTCGGACTCCACCCGCGATCTCTCGCGGAAGATCCGGATCTTGAACAGCGCCTTCCAGAGCGCCCAGTGCGGGCGAATGCCAAGATAGCATTCGCAAAGCGCGATGAAGCACGAGATGTGCTGCACCGCGTTCGGGGGAAGGTCATGGAGCTGTATGCCGTATGCACACAGCAGCCCGATGAAGAAAGGGTGAAGAGGGAAGGAGAGACCTCGAGTCACGTGGTCCACGAAGACCACGCGCTCGTTCGAGTGAGGGTTTGGTACCTCTTCCCTCTTCCCAAGACGGACGCGCTTCTCCGCCTCCGCCGGCAGCAGACCCTCCCGTTGCATCTCCTTGATGCTCTTGGCAGTGGTGTTGGGGGTGCGCCAGTCGCCGGCGCGAGAGGCGAGTGGCGCAGAAGGCTCGCCAGACGCGGAGGTTCCAGCGCCGCGTTTCTTTCCGCCGGCCATTGTTCGCAGCGAGAGCTTGAGCGCAGAGAAGGCAAAGACGAGCGCGAGGTGGAAGACGAAGACTGAGAGCGGGGAAAATTTCACTGCGGCGCTAACACCCTTATTTATATACGGGGTAAAGCAATCTCAGCCGTACGATACGCAACGTGGCACCTATCGCGGCTGCCACGCGTAAGGATGAAACGAAGCGGCGGCGTACGCTGTTTCGTGTCACGATCTTAACAAAAGATCGTGCGCATTTACTGCGCATTTCGCGTAAAAAACGGGAGCGACGTCTCGTTTCCCGGTCAAAAAGCTGACAAGGTGGGCCAATTTCTGCTGCCACTTCGTCACGTCCCATCGGGAGAAGAGGAGCACGCCTTGACGTCATGGCGTTCGTCATTCCGGAAGGAAATTTTTTGCGAATGGAATTTCAAACGCGAAATTATCTTCGCACGAATATCAATTCCTTCGGATAGAACACAATTTTCCATGAAAAAATTCATGAATCAAAGCCTCTTCGAACAAGAGAGACATGCCTTATACACGAAAACTCTTTCGTACAGGCACAATTTTCCAAAACATGAAAACTCTTTCATACGGAACTAACATTTCCAACACGAAACTTTTTCGTACGGAACTCATACCAATCTAATCGGGTAGAAAGAACCCACCTTATGCGTGATATTTACACATCACAAGAACCTGGATCGTACAGCCGACTAGGCACATCCGGATGCCATATTCTTCGAATATGAAGGTAAGACCCAAAAAGATCTTTCTTTTGGGCCTGGAATCGCACTCGAAAGCTGCGTCCTCCGGCATAGTTCCGTGTCAACAACACGAAGAAAAATCCTAGCGGACGCGCCGGGTACCCTCTTAGGTTAAGTTCGACTCGATAAGTCCACAACGGCCCAGTCGTAACGATCACCTCATCGGGTTCGAGTCGGAGGTCTCGAATCTGTGTAGGCCAGGAGTGTTTTTGCCCTAGTCGCAATTAATTGGCCCTGATCTCTCGGGAGAGCCAAGCCACTGTGCCACATCCTTCTGCTAATATAGCCGCAAAAACTGGCACCAATGCTGCTCGATACTCGAGTATTTTTTCGCGAAACAGGGAACACACCTTTCGTAGGCAACAACTGTCGAGCTGAACTTCTAAGATGAGATCAAAGAAAAGGTCTGACCGTCTACCCGACTGAAAGTGAATCCCAGTCGAGCATACGCTCGGGGGCTACTGACGAAGGCATGGATCCTGGGCCCCACGAATAAGGACACCCCCTCTCACACCTTCTGATCAAGGCCCGACAGGAAGCGCCCTTGGAGTACTCTAGAAGGCCCATGAAAAGCCCACCCGCATCAACTTGCGGGCTAAGTTAGGGATTGTAACCGACTCAAACTAGGGTTTGTACCCTCTCCGGGTTGGACTCGAAACCTGGCTATCTATATAAAGCCAGGAGAGCCCCAAAGGAGAGGACCAAGTATTACCGCACGACCACAAAAGCCTTGAAACTCGAGATCTACTCTCGATTCGAGCACCTGTAATCGATCTAATCGTCTAATACAGATCAGCAGAAGGCAGGAGTAAGGGTTTTACCTCTTCGAGGGCCCCGAACCTGGGTAAATCTCGCCTCCCTGTCAAGCCGACGATTCCACCAGCGCCTATGACATCTCCTAGTCGAAACCCGATAGGGTCACCTGAGGGATTTGCGGAGCCAGAGCTTCGACAGGAATAAAATATAAGGATACTCTCCTCTCAGCCGACCAACAGCTTGTCTCCCACTTCTAATTCACGGGATCTCCGATCACATAGAGTGGGTTACCACTGTGGGCAACTTATAACGTGGGTCTCAAGACCATCTCCCTCGATGCATTATCTATCACATTCCGTGATAAACCCTTTGTGAAGGGATCTGCCAAGTTCATAGATGTTTGGATATAATCCAACGCAATAACTCCGGAGTTTTTCAATTTCCTGACAGATTTTAATCTCCTCTTCACATATCTTGATGACTTTGCATTATCCTTAGAACTGTTCAATTTGATGATCACAGTTTGATTATCACAGTTCATTAGGATTGCGGGTATTGGTTTTTCAACCATAGGCAAGTCCATCAAGAGCTCACGAAGCCACTCTGCTTCAACAGTGGTTGTGTCTAATGCTGCGAGTTCTGCTTCCATAGTTGACCTCGTTAAGATGGTGTGCTTGCAAGACTTCCAGGAAACAGCGCCACCACCAAGTGTAAAAACATAACCACTAGTGGCCTTAACCTCATCAGCATCAGATATCCAATTAGAATCACTATATTCTTCCAGAACCCTCGGGTTTCCGGTATAGTGAATTCCATAGCTCGCAGCGCCTTTTAAATAGCGCATAACTCTCTCAAGCGCACGCCAATGATCATCTTCCGGATTGGAAACAAACCGGCTCAATTTGCTCACAGCAAAAGAGATGTCAGGCCTCGTGGCACTCGCCAAATACATAAGAGAGCCTATAATCTGAAAATATCTCAGTTGATCTCTAGCAATCCGTTGATTCTTTCGAAGCAACACACTAGCATCATATGGAGTTGAAGAAGACTTGCAGTCACTATACCCAAAGCGACTCAAGACCTTTTCCACATAGTGAGATTGAAGCAGTGTAATCCCACCATTATCATCTCTCAATAGCTTGATGTTCAAGATAACATCAGCTACTCCTAGATCCTTCATCTCAAAACAGCGAGATAAGAAATCCTTAACTTCCTTGATTAAATCAAGATTGGTCCCAAAGATCAATATGTCATCAACGTATAGACATAGAATAACTCCCTCGCCCCAACCATGGCGATAGTACACACATTTATCAGCTTCGTTTACAACAAAGCCTTCAGCAGTCAACGTCCTTTCGAACTTTTCATGCCATTGCTTAGGTGCTTGCTTGAGACCGTACAATGACTTCAATAACTTACACACCTTGCCTTCCTGACCGGGTACTACGAAACCATCTGGCTGATCCATGTAAATTTCCTCGTCCAACTCTCCATTAAGGAAAGCCGTCTTAACGTCCATTTGATGAACGAGAAGACCGTGCGAGGCAGCCAGTGAGAGTAGGACACGAATAGTGGTCAGTCTAGCCACAGGTGAGTAAGTATCAAAGAAGTCTTCGCCTTCTTTTTGGGTATAACCCTTGGCCACAAGGCTTGCCTTGTACTTCTCAATTGTACCATCAAGCCTAAGCTTTTTCTTGAACACCCACTTACATCCTACGGGTTTACGCCCATAGGGACGATCAGTGATTTTCCAGGTTCCGTTAGCCAAGATGGAATCCATCTCGCAACGGACAGGCTCCTTCCAGTAGTCAGCATCAAGAGACGCATAGGCTTCTGAAATAGTCATGGGTGTGTCATCCACGAGATACACAATGAAATCATTACCAAAGGACTTTGCAGTCCTCTGTCTCTTGCTCCTTACAGGAACTTCATTGTCATCCTCCTCGGGATTCTTAACGTTTTCTATCGGAATGGTGGGTTCAGGAATCTCAGCTAATTCCTGATTAGACGAAACAGGTTTCTCCTGATTTGATGAGCTAGACATATCCTTCATAGGAAATATGTTCTCAAAGAAAGTCGCATCATTCGACTCCATAATCGTACCAACATGCATGTCGGATACCTCAGATTTTACTATCAAGAATCTATAACCAATGCTATTAAAAGCATAGCCCAAAAGAACACAATCAACAGTCTTTGGTCCAAGCTTGCGTTTCTTGGGATTTGGTATATTGACTTTCGCCAAATAACCCCAAGTACGTAGGTAGGAGAGTTTCAACCTTTTCCTTTCCCATTCCTCAAATGGAGTAATGGTTTTATTCTTTGTGGGAACTCGGTTTAGGACGTGACACGCAGTCATTAGCGCCTCCCCCCACCATGCCTCGGAGAGACCCGAAGTGTCTAACATGGCGTTAACCAAATCAGACAACGTTGAGTTCTTTCTTTCAGCCACCCCATTTGACTGAGGTGAGTAGGGAGGCGTCCTCTCATGAATAATACCGTGTTCGGCACAAAAAGAATTAAACTCGTTGGAAAAATACTCTCCACCACGATCAGACCTAAGCCGCTTAATTTTACGATCAAGTTGGTTCTCAGCTTCGGCCTTATAGTTCTTGAAATAAGTTAAAACTTCATCTTTAGATTTCAGAAGATACACATAACAGTATCTAGTGGAGTCATCAATAAGTGTCATGAAATATTTCTTTCCACCTTTTGTCAATACGCCATTCATCTCACAAAGATCAGAATGTATAAGTTCTAGTGGTGCCAAGTCTCTCGCATCCGCAGTCTTGTGAGACTTGCGAGGTTGCTTAGCTTGAACACACACTTGACATTTGGAACCTTTAATCGTACTGAATTTCGGAATTAAACTCATATTTGCTAATCGCGTCATGCAACCAAAATTAATATGACAAAGTCGTGAATGCCAAACATCACAATCATTATCGTGACAAACATTATTAATAACTTTGGTGCATATATCTGACAAGGATAAGCGGAACAAGCCTCCGCACTCATAGCCTTTACCAATAAATTGTCCATACTTGGAAATTACAACTTTATTGAACTCGAAAACCAACTTAAAACCATCTCGACATAAACGTGAGCCGCTGATGAGATTTTTATTGATGGAGGGCACATGATGAACGTTCTTCAGTCGCACGATCTTCCCCGAAGTAAACTTCAGATCGACCGTACCAACACCACGAACAGTAGCATGTGACCCGTTCCCCATCTGCAGGGGGGAAGTCCCTGTGTTCTGATAAGAAGAGAACATGGAAGCATCAGCACAAACATGTATATTGGCACCTGTGTCAATTAACCATTCAGGTGAATGACAAACTGAAAGAATAGTAGGAACTGTACCGTACCCAGTATCCTTCATCTCAGTGTCACCAATGACAATGTTAGCGGTCTTGCCGCTGTTCTCTTGCTGCTGCAACTCTGTAACATCCCAATTTTGATAACAAAGGGTTGTGGTGTGTGTCCATCTCATACATGCATCAAACAGAAATTTAAATCATGTTTGAACCAATTTAAAACTATGAAATTGAAATGGTTTCAGAAAATTCCCCAAATAGTACTTATTATGGGTTCCAAAATTTTGTATTGAAAAATATTTCAAACACACCAAAGCAAGTTATGGCAAGATTGGAAATTTCATGAGCTTTTCAAAAATGATTTTTGCCACTTTTTCTTATTTCAAAAAGGCCCTCAAAAGTTTGTTTTCTGTCTGTTTTTCTTAAGAAAAGGACCTCTTCGCCAATCACAAAAACTTCAGGGGGTTACTGAAAAATCCCTTTTTGTTTTGCTTCTTCTTCCTTCAGCCAGAAGGACCAGGTGCGTGGCCGCACTACGGACGTCGACGCCACCTCCTGCCTCTCTCGTGGCTTCGGAGGATAAGTCACAGAAGGTGCCGTGGAGCTTCCCCTCACTCGCCTCGCCCACGGACGCTCCTCTGCCTCTCTATCCGAACGGGAAACCTAACAGGAACCTGACCCTAACCGTACCCGAGACAGCCGCCGCTCGTCGCCGCTGTTCCCGGCCATCCGCGACCACGGCGAGCATGCCACCGGGACCGCAACATCCTCCTCTACTCCCACGTCGACCGCCGCTTCCCGGGACAACCGGAATCAACCGAATCGGGAGGTTCTTCCTCAACTCCGGCCGGCGAGCCTTCCCCGATTCCGGCGCCACCACTGCCTCTCCAGCTTCCCCGTCCACACCAACACGCTCGTGGTGAGCTTCTCCTCCTCCCGGTACCCTCCATGCCCTCCCTCTTGCTCCGTAACGTCTCCGCGCCGAGCTCCGCCGTCGGCCGCCGCGCCCCTCGTCGCCGGCGAGCTTCCGGCGACCTCCAGCAAGCGGCGCCGCCACCCCTAGGGCCCCCTCGATCTCCTCTACGTCGTGGTGCCCTTGGATTCCAATTTGGCGCGCGAATTGAATCAAATTTGATCCTAGCTGTGAAGAACAGAGGGATTTTTATCCTGGGTGATGTCACGCTGACATCATAATGATGTCATATTTTCCCTTTTTAGATATTTCCAGAATTTCAGAAAATGATTCAAAATTGTAAAATCAATATCTCCCAAAATATAATTCAGAAAAATAAAATAAAAATATGGGAGAGATCAGGAAAATGTACTCTTTCCAAATATGCACTTTTCATACATGTTTGACAACCTTTATATTTAGACATTATTTAATATTGTTTAATCATTTAAAATGGAGAAAATAAGTTTTTAACCACTAAAATTAGAAAATTAAAAGTTATATACCAAAATGCTCAAAATGACAAATGCAACCTATTTATGATGTTTTTAACCTTATTTGAGCTTTTAAAATTGCACTCACTTCTAGAATCGCCCGAAACCCCCTCCGGGGTCCATTTCGGGATAATTTCAGTAAAACTGCCTAACTGACATACGAACCCTAGCAACCCAACGATCATGTTTAGGGCTTTATTTCAGTGCATTAATTTGCTCATGCATACATATTGCGCATTGCATAGATGCCATGGTTGAGTGTTCTTCTTTGTTTCGGTGTTATTTCCCCCTCGATAGAATCCGACTCCGAAGAGAAGGACAGCCGTTCCATGACGAATACTTGATCTTAACCGACAAGTCAAGCACTTATCCCTGAAGACTTTATCTGGTTTTCTTATAACCAAGGCAAGCATAACCTCTTATCTGCTCATATATGATTTCAAAGTGATTTGAATCTCGTACTTTGCATTCGGTTCCAAACTATTTGATGTCAGTAGATAGAGTTCTCCTATATACTGCATAACCTAGATATCCTGATCCACTTCACCTAGCAGCTATAGGTTTGTTTGTGCGCGCTTCGCGAAACCTTGTGAGTCTTGCTTAGCCATGCCTAGTTGATGAATCTTGTCAATGCGTGAATCTTCTATGTGAGGTGTTTATGGTTTGAATTACCTTTGATAACTTGACTAATCACGGCATGGATGTGAGGCCACAATGGGTTGTGGCGTTTTGTCCTGTTCATGCCCCTAGGAGTGAGTTCTCGCCTTCGAGCCAAGACTGAGCGTACATCCACACGTGGGCCGATGAACCCCGCCCGGCTGACTAACTTGTTTAACCTTATCCATGAGCCACGTAGTTTGAGCTTTCCATCTGCGTGTGAGTCGGAAAATGTTTTGGAGAAAACTAGGTCGTGACCGGGACAAGTGATGGACGTACACGGATCTTGTTCCCGACTCACAGAACAGGTGCCGTCAGGAGGTGGCCAACTCCCTGTTGACGGGGTGGCCCTGTTTGGGTTGACTCATGGAAATGGTTCGACAAGGTAAAGGCCGGGAATCGACCACCCTCTGCCGGCACTTCCCGGACTAGTGCCAACCCGGTGGCACTAAGAGTCGGTTGGTACGTGTGGGTAAAGTTGTACACCCCTGCAGGGTTAAATCTTTTCGAAAAGCCGTGTCTGCGGTTAAAGACGACTTGGTGACGGATTCTGTGATCATAGACAACATAAACGGAATGCTTAAAACTTGTTGGTAACGAATGAAGGATGCCTCCTCGGAGATGCCAAGAGGGGTTACCTTGTAGCATGAGGTAGTGTGGAACAACTGGAGGAGGTGATCTTTGAAGCACGAGGTGCTGATACGTTTTGGTGGATTAAAAGATGATGATATCAGTAGTTGAGTAGTTTTCTCATCTGTTTTCAAAATACTCCATGAGACGTGCTATTCCTTCCTCAACTTGCAAAACAAAGATTGCTTTACGCAAATCAGCCTTCATGAAACCCTTTTCGAAATAGCAGATATATAATAGGTTAACTAAGTCTTGTTGAGTACCTCCCGTACTCAGGTTTGCTTAATTTTGGTTCAGGAGAAGATCTCACATCGGTGGTGTTTCAACGTGGACATCGACGAGTAGTTCGGGGTTCCCAGGTAGCAGCCTGGAATCTATGGGCTGGGACGTCGCCTTATGTTGCGGCCTCTTAGGCCTTTTTGGTTCTTGTTGATTAGCAACATAATTTGCCTTCTGTTGTCTGATATAATGTTGGGTCGTGTGACCTCTGCTTGTAAGCTATACTCTAGTAACATCTGTTTAATACAAGTTTCATGTCTAGAGTGTTGCTTTGATCGGTTGTTGGTTTCGAGCTCATTGTTATACAGTTTTGGCTATGCCTGCATAGTTGTCGCAGTCGAGGGGTTGTGGAGCCGATGATCCATGTCCGAGCCCGCCTGTCGATTTGATCGGCCTGGGGCGAGGTAACCCCAGTAACCCTCGATTGTTGTTGCACTTTCTGGACACATAGCAGCTCTGTATAACTTTGGTCCCGTTCCTTCAGTTTCATCCGACTCGTGGACGCTTGGGTATGCATAATTGGTTATGACTAGCGTGGATACAAGGAGTAGTAAACCGGGGATCCGGACTACGTGCCGATGAATCCGGTCTGCCTGCCGTTGTTTGTTGCGGCCGGGGCTGGTAACCCTGAAGCCCTTGTGAGTCCATGGCTAGGAGCACATAACAGTATGTATATCTCTGGGTCCGGGGTCTGACAAACTCATATCGTTTAGGGTACTTTGGAGCCCAATGGGTCAGTTCACCGCAAACGTGACATGACCCCTTCCTCTTCTTGAAGTTGGTAGAGTGCGATGGTTTAAACCTGTTATATTTAGACTTGTTGGGCGGGTAGTGTTTCTTCTGTACCACATGAGCAGAAGAACCTACCTCAGCAACCCGAGCACGTGTATCCTTTGCTCTCGCCTTCTCTTCCACATCAAGAGATCCGATGAGGTCCGTAACAGAAAACTCCTGTCTCTTGTGTTTCAGAGAAGTAGCAAAGGTGCTCCACAAAGATGGGAGCTTGGCAATAATGCCTCCGGCCACAAACTTGTCCGATAACATACACTTAAAGTGCTCAACTTCTTTAGCGAGTGACTGTATCTCATGAGCCTGTTGAACAACAGAGCGCTCATCAGTCATCCTGTAGTCATAGAATTGCTCCATGACGTACAGCTCGCTGCCAGCATCCGAGGCCCCAAATTTAGCCTCGAGTGCAGCCCACATATCCTTGCCGTTATCAAACGACATATACGGATCCACAATGGAATCATCAATTATACCGAGGAGGGCACTTTTAAACATAGTGTCCACATTCTCAAAGGCTTCCAGCTGTGCTGGATTGAGATCGCCCTCAGGCTTGCTCTTAGTGGCCGCATAGCAGCGCAAGGTTTGAAACCATAGCACTGCTCTCGTGCGCCACCTCTTATAGTCCACACCCTTGAAAGGGATTGGCCTTGTCGCCGCAATGACAGACGGTGCAGGTGCAAGAAATTGCCTATAATCAGGTTTTTGGATTGTTGAATATATTAGCAATTTAGCACATGATTTAATTCGAAATACTATCAGATAAATTGTGACCGTAGCAAATACAACAACCATGCAAATATCTAGATCTAATACAGTAGACAGACTGAAACAATCTATTGCAAGAACTAGACATAAGAATTCCAGTAATATCTCATACAGATGGAATAGAGATGCGTACGATGCAGCGGCAGCGGCACCGCCGTTGTTGTTGTCCACGTCGGCCATGTCATCCATGAAGAGGTTGCCGAGGTCGGGGAAGAAATTGTCGTTGGGGAAGTAGTCGCCGTCAGCAGTCGCGCGAGTGCGCTCCCCAAAAACCTGATCGCCCCTCTCCCGTACAGGATCACAAGAGGCGGGGTTCCGGAGGCCTGCTGTCCCCACTAGCGGTGCACGCCGGAAGGAGGGATGGAGAAGACTTGATTGGCGGCGCAGTGGATTGGAACGGTGCGAAACCACAAGATGAAGCGGCTGCTAGGGTTTACCGTATGCGCGTATTTATATGCGGCTCGGAGAGACGTGGACGTAACTCCACGTCTGAGTCGGTTCGGTTTCACGATCCAGAAAGGAAACGGAAACAGATTAGGAATTAACGCGTCCGTTAATTACCAAGTTAATGACTCATTAAGTTTTTCCCAACCGACAAAATAGACGCTCTTGGCTCGGCTCATTCCCGCAACCCGCGGCGCGGCGCGTCGTGACGAGGCGAGGCGAGGCGGGCGGCGGAAAAGGAGCGCGCGTGTGGCACACCTCTCCTCTTGCCTTGCCAACTCATACATGAGCTAGAATGACTCACCTTATAAAGTGGTTCCATTCTCTTCAAACTAGCAGTATGGGATTAAACTTTAGTCCCACTCACTCCACTCATTATTCATGAATGGGCCATGACAATTTCAGGATTTATTGGGCTTAGTTGGGCCACACTGCAGCCCATAAATTCCAACATTTATTGCGTCGCAATTGGGAAAAGCCGGTGTTCGGTGCGCTGATAGATAGAGTAATTTATTGTGGGCGCGCATGGTGGCGGACATGGCGACCGTTAGAGGTAGAGCTAATCTAACTTTAATTCGAACCGGTGCTCGCCTTGGACGTGATTGCGCGGTGTCATTATTCCCACGGTCGAGCGGGCAACGTTGATGCCCTTCTTTAAAAAATAAAGATCATATCAACATACACAACAAAGCCAGCTCATTAAAAACCTTCCCATCTTGTTAGATATCTTTTTTTTTACGAGTAAACAGAAATCTATTAACCATGTTGCACAGCAATATCACTGGCAACTAAATCTGATATAAAAGGAGGGGCACTATCAACCCAACCAACACAATCGTTATCAAGAGCTGAACCAAATTTAGCTAGAGAATGGGCTACTGAATTACAAAGACGCGGGCAGAAAGAAAATTCGTGCCCATCCAGAGACCCAATGCAGATACTTCTCGCTTCCCTCAAAAGCACTCCAATCGAAGAGAGTTCATGGCTACTGGAGTTGAGAGCATGTACCAATGTTTGACAGCCTGACTCGAAAATCACTCTGTTCAGACCCAATGCGGCTGCACCTTCAGTAGCCGCCACACACGCCTCAGCTTCAGCTTGCAGCGCATCACGCAGGTGTCTCAGTTTCCCTGCCGCAGCTGCAACAAACTCTCCTGTATCCGTCCTGGCCACAAAACCCCATGCTCCATTGTTCGTGCGCTCGCAGAACGCAGCATCAAAATTGACTTTAACCCAGGAACCCCTTGGTCGTTTCCATCTAACCGTTGTCGGATGTGCTACAGTGCCTTCATGCTGTTGAGGAGGCCCGGGACAGCACTGCCGAGCGAAATCAATCGCGTGCTTCTGAATGATGGAATAGACCTCAGCCACAGATCTCTCCTTCTCACCTGCATTTACTTTATTTCTTGTTGTCCACCAGTCCCAAAGCAGAATATAGACCAATTCTCGTTTCTCTCTTGGCAACGCACCGATCAAATCCATCATGGCTATTGGATTAGGTGCATCAATAAACTTGGTGCGGACATCCTCCATCAGCGGTTATCGCCAAACTTGCCTAACCTTCTTGCATTTTAAAAATAGATGGCCTCCATCCTCATCTGCTCGCTGGCACATTGGACACCTAGTGTCCAGCTCAATTTTCTTCCTCTGAATATTCATACGCAGGGGCAGGCTATTATGCGTCATCCTCCAGAGAAAGATCCTAACCTTCCCTGGTAATTTAAGGTGCCAAATATTGCTCCAGACAGGTACCACGTTAGTGAGATTATCCGAGGTACCTGCATCACGCCCCGCTCTATTGTCCCGGATATCAATCCCCGGCCGATACGCTGATTTCACTGAAAAAACACCCTTTTTATCGAAATGCCAGGCAACGGTATCTTCCATCCCCTCTCTAAGCGGAATAGAACTAATATTCCTGACATCATCCGGTGTAAACACCGCATTCAGAACATCCATATCCCACTGCATTGTTGTCGAATCCACAAGGTCAGAGACCAGTAGTGGTTCTTCCATCTCATTCAGCGTTGACACTCGCCGAGTTCTTCCCCTCGGAATCCACGGGTCACTCCAGACATCAATGTTTTCTCCCGTGCCCACACGCCAAATAATCCCCTCCTTCAGAAGCTCCAAACCCCGTAAGACACTTCTCCAGGTATAATAAATACCCGGCTTTGGTTTGGCCTCAAGGATGGATGTATCCGGGTAATACAGTGCTTTCAAGACCACACAACAAAGGGAGTCCGGGTTTTGCAGCAATCTCCAACCCTGTCTCGCAAGCATTGCTATATTGAAAATGTGTAGCTCACGGAAGCCCATGCCTCCATTATCCTTGGGCTGTGTCATTTTCTCCCAGCTAATCCAATGACATCTGCTCTTCTCGTCCTGTTGGCTCCACCAATATCTGCAAATCATTTGGCTGATCTCCTCGCACAGGTTCTTGGTAAGATCAAAGCATGACATCGCATAGGTCGGGATCGCCTGGGCTATGGCCTTTATCATGATTTCTTTACCAGCTTTTGAAAGAAGTCTTTCTTTCCACCCCTGTATCCGTTGCCAGATTCTTTCTTTCAGGTACTCAAATTCTTTGCTCTTCGAAACCCCAAATGGACTGGAAGCCCCAAGTACCTGTCATTCATTGATTCCCTAGGAATGCCTAAAACACCAAGAACAGCTTGTTTCGCTCTCGTGCTTGTGCCTTTACTGAACATGGCTGATGATTTGTTTTTGTTGATCATCTGTCCTGACTGTGATTCGTAAATGGCCAAAATCTGCTGTAGCTTGCCGCATTCCCAACGTTCGCCTTCATCACAATGAAAGAATCATCCGCAAAGAAGAGATGATTTATCTTCGGAGCACCACGGCAAAGATTAATGCCCTGGAGGGATCCCTCCTCCTCCGCTTGATTCAACATGGCTGAAAGGCCCTCAGCACACAAAATAAACAGGTAGGGGGACAGGGGGGTCCCCCTGCCGTAATCCTCACTCTGGTTGGAATGGATCCATGAGCTTCCCATTCACTTTTACCCGATAGGAGACAGAAGACACACAACCCATGATCACCTTGATCCATTCCTCGGCAAAACCCATTTTTGTCATGATATTCTGGAGGAAAGACCACTCGAGCCGATCGTAGGCCTTGCTCATGTCTAGCTTTACAGCCACTAGCCCATCCTGTCCTCCCTTCTTTTTCCGCATTGCATGGGTGATCTCGTATGCCAACAACACATTGTCAGTGATCATCCTCCCAGGTACGAAAGCGAACTGAGTAGGAGAGATGATATGAGGTAGAATGACCTTTAGCCGATTAGCAAGGATCTTGTTAGATATCCTAATAGAAAGAAGAATGTGAAAAGAAAATTGTTGTTCGGAGTTTAAACAATGGTTACATCATTTGCTAGGGTAATAGAAAAGAGGAGGTTCACCCTGCCATACACCATTCGTTACCCTCCTCGGCAGTGGCGGAGCTTGACAGAGAATGCGGGGGGGCGAAATGCTATTTTTCTTCTCAGTTCAGCCCTCCAAAAAAAAATTTCTTAAGGATTTGGTCCAAACCTGGGGGGGGGGGGGGGCAGTGGCCCCCCTGAAGTACACTAAGCTCTGCCACTGCTCCTCGAACCTAGCTAGTTTGTGAGCTGCCCCATTTGCTTTAATGGGACAATGTTTAAAAACTGACATGAGCAAAACTGCGACACGGGAAAACATATTTTTTTGCAGATTGCCCCCATCGTATCTAGGGAGTTCCCTCCATTCTGCATGACTTCCACGATGTTCACGCAGTCTGATTCAACGATGAACTTGTTACATCCAACTTTCCCGCCAACCCTAACTATCGCTTGTATACGTAGCATACGATGCAAGATGGGTCGGGCCCATTACGTGAAGCGAAACAAAAGTAAAATAGATGACTTCCACGACATCCATGCAATCTGATTCAACGATGAACTTGTTACATCCAATTTTCCCGCCAACCCTATCTATCGCTTATAGCGAGTCCGAACAAGGACTCGCCCTTGTATTCGTAGCGTACGATGCAAGGTGGGCCGGCCCATTACGTGAAGCGAAATAGAAGTAAAATAGACTAGTGCAGGGATCCGAACCTGCGAGCTTCGGGACGGGAGAAGATACGAACTCTGTAACCACCAAGCCACGTACACTTTGTTGTCCATACTCACTTTTTAACAATTTTATTATGTTCTTTTCTGTTTTCGTTTTTCTTTTCTCATTTTTTCCTGTTTCTATTTTTCTTTTTGGGGTTTTATTCTTTCTTTTTTCTGTTTCTATTTTTTATTTTCCTTTGTTTGAAAATATTTTTGATTTTGATATTTTAAAATCTGAATCATTTTTTTCGTTTCTTTGTAATTAACTTTTCCCAAATGTGGAACTTTTTTAAAAAAATGAACCTTTTTTAGTTTAAAACTACTTTTAAAAATCAGAACCATTTTTGGTTCATCGAAATTTTGTTTTGCTATTTTTTTTGGTGCACCAAAATTTTTGGTTCGCTACTATTTTCGGTTCACCAACTTTTTTTGTTTACTCTTAGCTTTCGTTCATCGAAAAATTTGGTTCACTATTTTTTTGGTCCACCATTATTTTTGGTGCATCCGCATATTCCGTTTCTTCTCGTTCTTTTCTTCTTTTCTTTTTTTTGTTTCTATTTTATTTTATTTTTATTTTTCTATCGTTTTTGGTTCACTATTATTTTAGGTTCACGTGTATTTTTGGTCAATTGAAATTTTTTGTTCACCAGTATTTTCTGTTCACCGGTATTTTATGATCATCGGCATTTTCGGCGAATATTTGTTGGTTCATATGCATTTTGTGGACAATTATTTTTGGTTCAGGGGTTCTCGCATTTTCGGTTCGCATGCATTTTTTTTGTGCACTATTATTTTCGGTTCACCGGAATTTTCTATTCACGGGCCATTTTGGTTTTACTATATTTTCAGGTTCGCATACATTTTTAGTTCACTATTATTTTTTTGTTCACCCACACTTTCTGTTCACCGGTAACCGCCATATTCGGCTCACTATAATTTTATGGTACACATTCATTTTTATTTCACTGTTATTTTTGGACCTCGTGTGTTTTCTGTTCGACAACATTTTCTGTTCACCGATATTTTTGGTTTACCGTTATTTTTTGTTCACCCAACCTTAAGTTCCTTTAAACCTTTGTTAATTTTCTTTTTTTTTCACTGTTGTTACATTTCACCCGATTAGTTCGACCGATTTTTTTCTTTTCAAAATTTTATTTCGTATGTTATTTGGTTTACCATAATATTTTTGGTTCATTATTATTATGTGATACCCTAATTTTTTTCATTATTTATTGGATCGGTTTTATTTATCCTCTGCTAACCCCCGGCCTAATATTTCTTGTTACAACCAATACTTCTCGATAATTTATCTACGCATTTGAAGGTTTCTCAAATTTATTCTACAATGAAAACGTCCAAATTAGACTGTGCTACAAATCTTTTTGATTTACCATTTAATTTGGTTCTATGTGTTAAAAAACATTCATTTTTTAAGCAAAAAATGTAAAAGAAAAGAACCTGAAGACTACAAAAGAAACGAGGGCATTCTGGATGCAGGTGGGACCACATGCGGGACGCTCATGAAACGCCCGCATAATTATGTGGGATTATGCGGATAGCCCACATAATCTTTCCGAGTGCCCGCGGTACCACATTACCCGCATAATTTGCATTAAAAAACCGCTATTCCAAATACTAAAAAAAGTCGATACAATTTCAAAACAAAGATAGTTAGGGTCGATCGAGTACGTTTATTTCATTTGCTCTTTCATTTAGCAATAAAGGCAAAAAAAAAGTAATGCAACCTAAGATGCTTGATCGTCCTCGGGTTCGCCTAGAAACTTGATCGTCCTCAGGGCAAGATGCTTTGGACGCGCGCGAGCAGCACTGGCGGTGCTGGGCCAGTTGCCCGACCCATAAAGAGCGAGGCTCTCGTGCATGCGGGCGAGTCGAGCGTGGCACTCGCCACGAGCGATGCATAGGAGCACCCAACTTTCCCGGCTAGGATCAGCTCATCCCTGAGAGCCCAAACTTCCGATGTGGTTGCATCCAGTGGCGGGTCCAACAGGGAGGAAGGGTGGGGCTGGCCTCACCCTAAGAAATTGGCCCAGCACCCCTACTTTATAGTGTATTTTAGATAAAATAAATAAATTACCATCTCTAGGCCGGTAGGCCCAGCCCAGGAAACAATGTGATGCTATGTCAGCCAAATACATACCGAATACGTTTTCTATAATGCAGTTTCCATCTATAATTTTTCTTCAGACGTCCCAGACTTGAACTCCCAGTTGAACTAGAGAAAACCTAAGGCACCGCGGCGAGTGGGCGACAACAGGCGGCCGAGCAGACTAGAGGCTACGCTGCAATTTGGAGACGTGCACGATATACGGCCGTGCACAGCGTACATAGCCGATCGATCGCCTCCATTGAGGATTCCCGACTTAAGGTTTAGGTCTTAATTTACTCTTCTCTGTTTGCAAGTTTGATTTGCTTATCGAGTTGCAAAGTTACAACATCCATCCATCGATGATGCAACTGCATAATCTGACAATCTGATTTCGAATTTTGCATTGTAGAACTATTAGAACATGAAGAGGGTCGGAGATATTGCATCTCTGTTTGAGAAACATACAACAAAGAAGCTCGCATCTTCTGCCCTAGGTACTTCGGATGAGCAAACTTCAGCTCGACGTGAAGATGCCACCTCCACGCCTCCACCACCACCATCGGCTTACAATATTAATCGTCTTCCACATGATCAGGGGGATAGGTTGCCCATTGCAAGCTATAACGTCAATGATCAAGATGCAGTCTGAAGAGCATATATACTTAAGGGTCCATGTCGCCCATATGAACATCAGTTTGAATCAAGGAGAATAGGAGGTAAATACCAACACTTCCGTATTATTTGGTTTGAGAGGTACAGTTGGCTTGAATATAGTATCAAGAAGGATGCATCATTTTACTATGTGTGCTACTTGTTCAGAGAGAAGAAAAGGTAAGGGTAAGGGAACCGGAATATTTGTTGATGGTGGTTGGAGGAATTGGAATAGGGATGATGCACTTGTAAAACATGTGGGAGGTGTAACAAGTGTGCATAATAAAGCTCAGGAGAGATATAACTTATTTGTGAATCCCAATGCTGCGGTTGACGATCTTATTGTGAAGGCAAACCATGAGAAACTACGTCTTTACAAGCTCAGATTGCTTTATTCTCTTAGATGCTTGAGATTTCTTCTTGGTCAAGGATTGGCATTCCGTGGGCATGATAAAAACAAAAATTATCGCAATAAAGGAAATTTTCTTGAACTTCTTGAATGGCTTGCAGAAAACAATGAAGAAGTGAACAAGGTCGTTTTAAAAAATGTTCCAGGTAATTGTATCTTGACTTGTCCCCGACACACAAAGGGAAATTATTCAATGTTGTGCCATACACACTAGGAAGCATATTATTGAAGAACTTGCTTCAGACACTTATGCGATTCTAGCTGATGAGAGCAGTGATATATCACATAAGGAACAAGTAGCTATTTGCTTGCGCTATGTTGATAAAGCTGGAAGGCCAAATGAGTATTTTCTTGGAGTTGTTCATGTAGATGATACTACATCTTTATCACTTAAGGATGCAATCCAGAATCTACTTAGTCATCACCATTTGACTCTCACTCAAATACGAGGGCAAGGTTATGATGGAGCTAGTAATATGAAAGGGGAGATCAAGGGACTGAAAACATTGATCATGAAAGAGTCACCTTCTGCTTATTATATTCATTGATTTGCACATCAGCTCCAATTAGTTCTAGTTGTTGTTGCCAAGGACAATACATATTGCTCATGGTTTTTTGCTCAAATATCTCTGTTGATGAGTATTGTTGGAGTATCTTGTAAGCGTCATGACTTGCTTCGGAATATTAGAGCATCTAATATCTTGAAATCCCTTGAAGCGGGTGAACTAGAAACGGGAAGTGGATTAAACCAAGAGAAGGGGTTAGCTAGGCCCGGCGATACTCGTTGGGGCTCTCATTACAAAACTATTCTTCGCATTATTGTTATGTATCCCACAATTCGAGAAGCGCTTATAATTCTTGGTAAAGATCATGGGGAAAAGAGTGATTGGTCGAAAATACATGTTGTGCTTGGAGTCTTTGAGTCATTTGAATTTGTTTTTAGCGCTCGGTTGATGCTCATCATTCTTGGATACACAAATGATTTATCTGATTGTTTACAAAGGAAAAACCAATATATTGTTAATGTTATCGCACTTGTTGGTATGGCAAAGAGAAGATTGCAAGATACGAGGTCTGATGGGTGGAAATCATTCTATGATAAAGTGATTTTGTTTTGCAATGAACATGGCATCGAGGTCCCTTCACCAGATGGTAACTATGTGCCTTATGGGAGATCAGCACACTTTTCTTCATAGCAAACAAGCGATGACCATTTTAGAAGGGAAGTGTACATTGGCGTCATTGATAAAATTAGTCAAGAGCTTGACAGTCGGTTTGATGAGAACAATATGGAGTTGCTTAGTTGCATGGTGGCTTTGAATCCTAGCAACTCATTTGCTTCTTTTGATGCACAGAAGGTAATCAAACTTACTAAGTTTTATCCCCGAGGATGTTTTTAAAGCTGATTTGGTAAGACTTGAAACCCAACTTGTTAACTACATTGATGACATGAGAAAATATGATAACTTCAAAGTCCTAAACAATCTTGTTTAACTCTCTGTTAAGCCAGTTGAAACAAAGAGGCATATTGTTCATGATGTGGTCTACTCCATTCTCAAATTAGTATTGCTTCTACCCGTGGCGACGGCAAGTGTGGAAAGAGTATTTTCTGCAATGAATTTAGTGAAGCATAAGTTGAGGAATCGGATGGGTGATAGTCTTTTGGATGATTGCCTAGTTACATTCATTGAGCGAGATATTTTCTCCAAGGTAAAATATGATGATATAATTGTGACTTTTATGGCTATTAGAAGGCGTTAACCAGAGAAGAAAAAGAAGATTTTTGTTAAAATTATTGCAATTAGGTAATATTAATATATCCATTTTTTAGATACAATTTGTGAACTCTATGCTACTTCTGAGACCTTATATAAACATATTGTTGCAGTGCTTATAGAAATTTTTATACACGTACATTTTGTGTTATTTTTTTCATAGTGAATAAAATGTTTCTAGTTGCCCCACCCTAGAGCAAAATCCTAGATTCGCCACTGGTTGCATCCTATACATTGTTTAAACTCCACCGTCCTCCAGAAATAAAGTTACCAAGGTGGTCACGTAGTAGATCTCCCGTGGAACCCATACCCAAGTCACATTTAAAGGCAGCATCAAAGTTGATTTTAACGTGGTCATTGGGGGGGGGCTCGGGTTCTTAATTCGTTTGTAATTTAAAGTGAAAGCCATGATTGCTTGAACTGGTCATAAAGAAGAGTGAATTTACTCACCGTGACTGACTTTCCGTCGTTCCCGTTAGATGTACCACGAAGATGTCACCGCTATATCGAACACTCTAATTTCTAGCAGGGAAGGTACCATGGACGAGTCTAATAAGAGAGTCATCGGCATCAGGGCATCTGATAGTTCTTGTACCCTTGCATTCTCCATGATGTTAGACATGCCTAGCCCCACCCAAATATCATTGTCTCTTTCGCGTTTAAAAAGAGCATGATCAATGCTCTCGTATTCTTTTGAGAACATCGTACATAAGCTTGAGATTGGAACAAGTCGGTTCGCAAAAACTCCGAAACAAGGAATTGCTCCCAGCAAAGCCCGCCAACCTCTGATACGTCATAGACATATACTTAATTTCTGATGTTCCATTTTGTTTTCTTATTGTTTCCCACATGTTTGCTATACACTTTATGTCATTTTTATCAATTTTCCGGACTAACCTATTGACAAGATGCCACAGAGCCAGTTCCCTGTTTTCTGTTGTCTTTAGTTTCCGAAAAGTTGTTCTGGAAATATTCTCGGAATTGGCAAATTCGAAGCTCGAAAGTCTTAGAATTCTGAAGGTTCCACGGAGTCCCGAAGAGATCCGGAAGGGGGCCACAAGGGGCCCACACCATAGGGCGGCGCTCCCCCTGGCCGCACTATGGGGTGGTGAGGAGCCCCCCGGCCTCCACCGCCTTTTCCCTTTCGCCTATTTACACCCCCGAGACGTAAACCCTAAAAAGATACCACTTCGTCCCGAGAAACACCCGAGGCCGCCGTCATTGTCATCCCGGGATCTGGAGGGTTCTAGAGCTCTCCCCGGCACTCTGCCAGGAGGGGAATTCATCACCGGAGGGGTCTACACCACCATGCCCTCCTCCGAAGTGTTGCGTCAGTAGTTCATCCCTGGACTACGGGTCCATAGCAGTAGCTAGATGGTTGTCTCCTCCACTTTATGCCTCATGTTTAGATCTTCTGAGCTGCCTCACATGATCGAGATCATCTTTATGTAATGCTACATGTTGTGTTTACTGGGATTCGATAAATGTTGAATGCTATGTCTTCTGGTTATCAATCTATTATGTTATCTTCATGCATATGTTATTTATGATCTTGCATGCTCTCCGTTATTAGTAGATGCTCTGGCCAAGTATATGCTAGTAACTCCGAGAGGGAGTATTTATGCTCGATAGTGGGTTCATACCTCCTTTGCATCTATGCTCGAGTGATATAAACGTGACGGATGGAGGATGTGATGTTGCCATTAGGGATAAAACAAAAATTCTTTGTCTAAGGATGATGTTATTGCTTACATTACACACTTTGCTTACTGTGATTATCTGTTGCTTGCACCTTAATACCCAACGGTTGTTCGGATGATATTCGGAGGGTTGATTATTAGTCATAGATGCATTTGGATGACGGTCTATGTATATTGTTGCAATGCCCGCACGAATCACATAGTAATCTTTATGTATTGCATATGCACTATGGTGCAGCCTTCATTTGTCAATTGCACAGCTGTAATTTGTTCACCACACATGTTATTTATCTTGCACGGAGAGACACCACCAGTGAACTGTGGATCCCAGTCCATTTTCCTCATACCGATAATACAAACCACTGTTTTCACTTATTTCATATTGCTGCTACTATTTTCATACTGTTTTTCACACCATACGTTTAACCTCTTCGTGTTCAGCAAAACCGGTGAGATTGACAGACTCGCTGCTTCGTTTGGGCAAAGTGATTTGATTGTGTTGTGTAGGTTCACGTTGCTTCTAAACCCGTAGTGCGCCCTGCCATCTTAGCTGCATCAACCTTCCGAAGTTACTCCTTCTTCCTACTGGTCGATTCAACCTTGGTTTCTTTCTGAGAGAAACTTGCTACTGTGCTCTTCATACCTTCCTCTTGGGGTCTCCCAACGAACGTGTGTTACACACGTATCAAGCTAATTTCTGGCGCCGTTGCCGGGGAGAAAGAGAATTTCTGCAAGGGGTGTCTCGCAATTCCAATCTGTTTACTTTGTTTTTGTTTTGCTTAGTTTATTTTATTTTGTCTTATTTGCTTCTCTTTATCAAAAACACACCAAAAAATAGTTCTTATAATAGTTGTTATTTTTTATTATCTTGTTGTTTTTATTCATCATGTTGCTTCCTAAGTTTATTCTGAAATATCTTCCAGTTGGTAGTGGTTCTATACTTGGAAAGGATACCATTAAAGAATTATTTAATAATGTTAGTAAGCATGAAAATTTAGAGGAAAAAATCCATAGTAGAACTTTCTCCAAATTATGAAACTGCTGCAACTTCTCTTATTCACATGTTAGAAGCTAGGTTTGTTAACATTCATCCCATATTGCATCATATGTTCCTCAACTTGAATAATATCGAAGACATCGAGAAAAGAAATTTTATTTTAGAAACCATGCTTAAAGAATTTGGAGATGTTGCTATAGAAGTTAGAAAAGTGTTCGATCGTTTCAAAGGGTCGCCCCGGGCGCCAATACGGACGCCTATTGGGGGGCGCGACTGGAGTTGCTCTTAGTAGTGCCAAGTAAGGTTTCTCAAGAGAGTTGGAGTTGGTTTTCAGATTTTTGCGCAGGTAACACATTTCTGTTGTCCACCCTAAAAATCGTATACTTCACAGAAAAATCCATATTACCTGAAATTTCTTGTGCTTTTTCCTCAACTAATTACACAACTTTTTTGTTCTTTAAGTTTTTCTATCTGAGCAACGTAGGTGCCTCGAAAAAAATCGTATTTACATATTGTTCTGGTTTTGACAGATTCTATAATTTTTCTTGCATTTGCTCTTTTACGATGTCAAGTGGACTTCTCTGCTTCACGAAACATCAGTGGCTGTAGCTTATGTTTAAAAGTATCGATAGCACGTGTGTCATACATAACCAATGGATTTTTAATTGTTGCACTAACCCTCTAATTCGAATTACTCTTTGAGTGTTGTGGGAAGGAAGTTTTCAAGGGTCAAGAGAAAAGGGTGATATATGTGATCAAGAAGAGTGCAAGGTCAAAGCTTTGGGATGCCCCCGTGGTTCATCCAAGCATATATTTAGAAGACTCAAGCATCTAAGCTTGGGGATGCCTTGGGCATCCCCTTCTTCATCAACCATCTATGAGGTCACTTTTAGTGAAACTATATTTTTATTCAGTCACATCATATGAAATTTACTTGGAGCATATGTTTATTTTTCGTTTTGTTTTCTTTGCTGAAATAATATAGTTGGACCCTAGCATTCTTTGTTTGGGAGAGAGACACGCTCCGTTTTTTCGTTTGAATACCTGCTATGCTAGTATTCTTAGTTTTTCTTCTAGTTGCTGCGAAAATTCTTGTTTAGCTCTTATTTTCATTCCATATCTTGTTCAGAGATGTTAGTTTTAGTAGTGTTATGTGAGTGCTCTCATGTTTTCTTGTTGTATAATTTAGAGAGTTTTTGTTAAATCATGTTTTGTATGGTGCTTGTTGGGAAAAGAAATTGCTGCTTGAAATAGAATTTTTTATGATGCAAATAGAAGCTTGTATAGACTGTGGCTAGACTTTTTCATATCATGCTAGATGTTATTTTAGTTCTAAAGCCTTGTGGTTATTGAGAAGAAGGATTAGGCTCAAACTTGTGGTGTTCTCTTTTGAATGTTTTATTTGGTTGACTTGGCGCATGCTCACACCATGTTTATGACTATGAACCAGTGAATTATAGCCTCAATGATCATTTAGTTTTTGAACTTGTTGTACCACTTATGTTTTGATTAATGATGTTTATGTCGCTATGCATGATTATGACCATCATTGCTATCTTGATTTGTCGCTCTCACTCGTTTGCTAGCCTCCACCTGTATTGAGTATGAGCTCTACTTGTGCGATCCAACTCCCCAAAACCAAAGTTTTTCCATTGTATCCACCATACCTACCTACATGTGTTATTTAACTGCCACCCCAAGTAAATTGCTCATGTGCTACCTTTAAAACCTTCAAAATTACTCCTGTTTTGTGTTCATGTTTTTGCTCATGAGGACGTAAATAGAGAATCTTTATCTCACTTGTTGATTGGATTTGACGCCCTGGATTAGTGGCTTCAGCCGCATATCTAATTGATAGAAGAGCTGGCAGCGGGGTGCCCAGCCCCAAATTAATAACACAATTTCTCTTTACTATTTTTGCCCCTGATTTATCAGTCAAAACATAATTGTGTAAACAAAAGAGAAACAGGGATGACCTTCTACACCAGTTGCGTCCTTCATATGGGAGCCGCTCTTGTGAAGTCTAGTTGGCTTGTAACGTACTGTATTTTCTGTTTACCATTTGTTGACATTAGCATACACCTCCCTAAAAATAGACACTCCTCCACGGTATGTGATTGTTGGCAGGCACACGAGTATTCGGTTAGCCATGGTTTGTGTAAGATGGACGGGAGGAGTGTCAAACATTTTATACCTCTGTTTAATAAAATAAAAGCTCTAGCACATGAGTGATCCATGCTTCCCTCTACGAATAGCCTTTCTTTTATTTTTATGTTGGGTCTCCATCTTCTAACTTTATGCACAGTTGAGAGAACATTGTTTCCATTTTGAGTTTTATGTGCATTTGTCCCAAAAACATTATTAATTGATTCATGATGTGTTATTGTTTGTTCTCTAATTATTTGTTCTAGTTTTCCTCATAAACATTGAAGGCGTCCAGGCATTTATGTTTTGCCCCACTCTTAAGGACTAGCAGAATATCACTTTGTCATACTTTCTCTATACTTAAAACAAACGTATAACTTTCGATGCACTATTATTCATGATCTTTTATTTGTGTTATTTCTCATGATGCAAGATGATTGCTATGCTTTATTATTAAAATTCTATTTATCATGCTTGTGTTGAAGTTCTATGATCTTGGCTTACTTACGCTTTTACATTATTGATGATCAAGTTTATATTTGTAGCATGTCACGTCAGAAATTATGTGTTTTTATCGTTTACCTACTCGAGGACAAGTTGGAGCTAAGCTTGGGGATGTTGATACGTCATAAACGCATCCTTAATTTCTAATGTTCCATGTTGTTTTCTTATTATTTCCCACATGTTTGCTATACATTTTATGTCGTTTTTATTGATTTTCCGGACTAACCTATTGACAAGATGCCACAGAGCAAATTCCCTGTTTTCTGCTGTTTTTAGTTTCAGAAAAATGGTTCTGGAAATATTCTCGAAATTGAAAAATTCGAATCTCGGAAGTCTTAGAATTTCCGAAATTTCCACGGAATCCCGAAGAGACCCGGAGGGGGGGGGGCACGGGGGGCCACTCCATAGGGTTGCGGGCCCCCTTGCCACGCCATGGGGTGGTGTGGGCCCCTGCCTCCACTGCCTTTGCCCTTTCGCCTATTTACACCCCCGAGACGTAAACCATAAAAAGATACCACTTCGTCCCGAGAAATACACGAGGCCGCCGTCATCGTCATCTCGAGATCGGGAGCGTTCTGGAGCTCTCACCGGCACCCTGCCGGGAAGGGAATTCATCATCGGAGGGTTCTACACCACCATGCCCTCCTCCGAAGTGATGCGTGAGTAGTTCATCCCTGGACTACGGGTCCATAGCAGTAGCTAGATGGTTGTCTCCTCCACTTTATGGCTCATGTGTAGATCTCGTGAGCTGCCTCACATGATCGAGATCATCTTTATGTAATTATACCCTGACGTGGGGATGATTCCTGTACCTATCGGGTGAGCCTACCATGTCCAAGGCCCAAGACCTAGCTCAACACATCAATGAACTATTTGATCAACTTACTATCCTAAGTCATTAGTCCACAAACATTCCACATTTCTATCCACACCGACATTCAACAAGTTAGGTATCTCTGAATACAACTAAGGAATGACAAACTTTGTTTGTTTTATTTAATGATTATTCCTTAATAAGATATTATATTATTACTTGTATAAAAGTGAACAATACTCAATCCATAAATGCATAACATCTTGAAATGTTTAATTACCAAGTAAATGAGCTAAAACACTAATCTTTAATAAATCAATCAACCAACTTATTATCAGCTTATAAAGTTGTTAATGCCATCACTCAAAAATAATGAAACAATTCTAAGTAAAATAAATTTAATACAATCGAAGTATTATAAAACGGAGCTTAATCATGTAAGCTGGGGTATTTTGGAGGGTAAATCACGATGCATCTCATTACTATGCATAACAACATCTTGCCAGTTTTCCAGTAGCCCTTATCGGGACTACTTTGCTGTTTTCAGATCTCGAGATTTCTCTACGTGACCCTAGAACCCAAAGACATGGCTTATTATTGTCATTATTTCAAACTCAGGCAAGTTCATCACTTGCTCATATCCTTTGCAATTTTGCATAACAAACTATTTGCAAAAACCCTATCGTATTATCACCTACTCTCAAGAGATGCATGATCCTATTTTTATAAAAATATGAATAATTGAATGACTACCCGAGTGGTAGTGTTCTGTTTGGTGGGCGGATGGGACCATGGTAAGATGAATAGGTCAAAGGAAGGTTCCATCTGCATGGGAAAGTATTACCTAGGAATTAATCACAAATGCCGTCAGAACTCGGTGCGCCATAAATACCGCGTTAACCATGGGTCTTCTATGGGGGGAGTAAGTCAGCTGTGATCTTCTCTCGTTCGCATGTCAACGGACTGCCAGAGACGTACGCTGTAGGTCTTGCGGGACTACATGCACATGGGTGGGAGCTCTTACGTCCACGGACTCTGGGGTATATGAGTTTCTGCCAGGGGCGCGTAGGTCTCCATCGCGAGGGGTGGAATCAGGCGTTCAACCTGCTGGCGGAAATGGGTGGGCATGCGTTGTGCGGAGAAGCACGGTTTGGCTTGGACCAACAATCGGGCCCCACATCTGAGTGGGAGTGGACAGGAATGCACACCTGGTTGTGCAACATGGTCTTGGTCGTCCATGGGTAAAGTAGCGCACCTCTGCATAGTGTAAAAGGATGTGGCATGTTACCCCCTGTTCCGGGAAGGAACTGCGAACGCTACGGGAAAGGAAACTTCATGAAGTTCTAGTCATGTGATGGTCTGGCGGGCATAGTTTTCAGAATTAAAAGCAACCTCTTGAAAAAAGTTTTACAAAACCTCGCATTAGCTTATGACTCTTTCGAGTCTAAAGCTGTAGTTAGTGCGTCAAACTACCCACTATATATCATGAACTTGCTGAGTAACGCTCGTTACTCGTTCGTTCCCGTTTTACCCCCTGCTTAGAGTTGAAGCCTTTGGAAGTCGTCATCGTGAAGCCATCTCTACCTCCTGAAGATAGGTGGAGGCATCTCTTACTTAGCCGGTAAAGCATCGTCATCAACAACGCTGGTGGAGGTGAATCTATTAAGTTGCCGGTGGAGTCCATTCTTAGACTTATTTGTTTCAAGCCATAGATTAGGGCTGACATCAGCCTTAGTGGATTAGGTTCTGAGCTAGAGTTATTCTCGAGCTTGGAGCTTCGAATTGCTTCTTCTGATGTTTCATTTGCAGGAGATCTTCTTGATTCATCAAAAAGATCCTCAAGATTTTGTAATGAAGTTTGTATCCTATAGCTTTGCTTGGACCCGTTGTGTTTCTGTTGTATCACTCTGAGGGATGTAATATTCACGGATAAGTCCTTCTGTGAGTGTTATGTCATCGACTTGCGCACTACACATGAAGTGGTGTGCTGTGTCATCACACTTTTGGTCTCACATTGCACTTTAGACATAAATAGAACCAAAAAAGCAGATTCATCTTCTACGCTAAGACTAGTAAGGTTATTGTTTTCATTTTGAGTCTTAGAGTTGGGGAAAGATGATACCTCGGTGGCCTTTGCCATGAAGCACTTTGCGAAAAGTTGGGTAAAGTTCTCATTGGGGGATTCAAAGAGTGATGGAGATGATGAAGATGCGATTGCAATAGCGGCCACTTCACTTGTGGTTTCTTCTTCTTCATCATCACCGGAATCATACTCTTCTTGAGTCACGAGCACAAACCTTGAAGATGGTTTCTTGTTGAAACATTTCTTCTTAAAGAGAGGCTTCATGTGAGGGAGATTCCATTTATCCTTGAGAACAAGTTTCCCTCCTTGACTTTCTCTATTCTCAAAAGGGCATTCGGCAACAAAGTGATACTTGTCTTGAAAATTGAAACAAACCCTCACTTTTTGAGTCACTTCTTTTCCATATCTTGACTTGGTCTTCTCCTCAACATATGCCTTGGCCTTGGGAGGGTTCTTCCAAAACTTTTGCACGACAAGAGCAATGAAGTCCTTAAGCACCGGACCATACTCTTGGGCATTTAGTGAAGCCAAGTTTTCTCTCGATACAACCTCTTCTTGATGGTACACCACCTTTATCACAACCTTGCCTTCAAAGCAACGGAGGCCCCGTTGTGCATTCCAATAGCACGAGCACGAGTGTCTTGACAAGCTTTGTTTGACCTTGAAAGGAGCTCATCTATTGCATCACCTCGATTGAAGTCATGATATGATAGTTGTGTCTTCCTTGAGGCTCTTCAAGTCCACGGGCTCAAATGGCATGAGGGCACTCACATACTTCCTCTTGATCCAAGCATCATCCACATGAGTGGCACCATGACCACTAAAGGCGGTGGAAAGGGTCTTGAGTCTTTGGTACATGTCCTCGTGGCTTTCACCATCATGCATATAGAACCCTTTGGCCTCATTACTCAAGGCATCAAACCAATTCCTCTTCATGCTTTCATTGCCCTCAAGCATGGAGACAAGAGCATCCCATGTTTCTTTGGCGGTAGAGTATTTTGAATGTGTGGCATGATCTTCTCACCCGTGGCTTGTTGAATCATATGCAAGGCCACGAATTTGAGTTGACAATCAACCAACTCTCTTCTTGTGAAGTTCTTTGGATCAACGGGCTTGTATCCATCTTCAGTGACTATCCATAGCTCAATGCAAGAACAGTTCACGTGAGTTTTCATGAAATATTGCCATTGACCAAAAGAATATGCATCAATTTTAGGAGGGTCGCCTCTATTGTTTATATGAGCGTGTGGGATAGGAGGATTGGGGGGAGTACCAACTGGGAACCTTATGGTAATCTTCCTTTCCTTCCTCTCCCTTAGAGGACGAAGGTTTCTTAGGAAGTGGAGTTTCACTTTTAGTGTCTTCACCATCATCCTCATCACTTTTGTCATCCGGAATCTCTTCCGGCCGTGTCCTTGGCCTTCAAGAGTTGCGCTATCATTTCACGCAAGTCGTTCATTTGGGTCTCCATGGAGGAGGTCAAAGAATTTTTCAGTTCCTTGAGATCATCCACGGTGGCCGGTGCTAAGGACACGGAGGCTTCCTCTTTCGATGGTCATACTATACTATTAGGCGGTTAAGCCCAAAATAGGAGCAGAGGCTTTGATACCAATCGAACGGATAGTATGGTCACCTAGAGGGGGGGGGGGGTGAATAGGTGCTACCTCCAAATTTTAATATTTTTTGATTTAGGCTTGACACAAAGGTAAATTCTCTAGATACGCAACTAAGGTGAAATGACAAGAGTTACAATAAGTAAGATACAAACACAAAGTAAAGGTAAAGGATAGAAGGAACCGATAGCGGAAGCACGCGAAGACAATGATGTATTCCCGAGTTTCTCCCTTTGAGGGGAGTACGTCTCATTAAAGGGGTGTGAGTTTCTCCACGAAGGCCTACTCAATGTCACAAAGTCTTACCCTATTCTCCGACGAAGTTCGCCACAAAGACATAGTTCACCTTCCACTATTGATTCCCTTCGAGGCGGAAATAAGTGCCTTTAAAATGAACTTGCGGCACACACCCACAACCGAATTGGTGGCTCCCAAGAACATACAAAATCCACTACAAACAACAAGTGAGTAACAATGGAGTAAGAATCTCTCAAACAAATGAGGGGAATGAAGAACAACTTGCTGAAGACGTAGATTGGGGCCTTCTCCTTCAATCATCCAAAGACCAACAAGTTTGGGTAAAGGGATTGAGAGAAATCTAACTTTTGGTGAGCTTAATTAATGGAGACTTTAATTCTTGAACGAACTAACTCACTTGGGGAAGGAGGAGTATTTATACCTACTCAATAAACGTGGCTGTTATTGCAGAAATATGACCGGAAATTCTGGCATCGAAATGAACTGATGGGAGCCGCTGTCACAAAGATTTGGTTCCACTAGGCTTGGCCAGCTCTATCGATCTCACAAGCTTGCGAGATTACACGGTCAATTAAAGTTGTTTCTAAACTTGTTTCGCTCTAGAGCACAGAAACAGTAGATGTTTCGCATACTCGACTCGTTTCAAACAAACTAGGCATTGCTCACTGACTTCTGAGTTCCACATGCATGTTGACAAGTATTTACTACTTTTGATTTGACGAATACTATCAAGTACTCGCTCCGTTCCAAAATACAAGATTTTTATTTATCCAAATAATGCATGTACGAAGTCATGTATTTTAGAACGGAGAGAGTAGTAACGTAAAGCAGAAGCATGAGGAAATATGGAATTTGTGGGATATTTTTCGGGGAGTTGTGGTATTCTGATTACATGTCTTTTTTAGAGAATTTATTACTACTCCCTCTGATCCTAAAAGTGTCAGAAGCTATACCTATAATAATTTGTATGGGATTAGTTTATTTGTGGCGACCATCGGAGGTAGTAGCATGTGTAGAAAAAAGACTAGCATGCGCATGCACACATATGGATCAAACCCAATTCTACGGACATGGAGTAAGCGCTGCCCAATTATTACGGCCAGGGCGCCGACGTTTTGGAAACAGCAAGTGCTGGGCCAAGGCCCAAAGAACTCCAGGCGAGGCCACGTCCAGCGTGTCAAATTCTGCTCCAGTCTTCCCAACAAAAACTGCAAGGAGACAGCGAAAAAAATCTAGAACCTTCCCTGGCTGCGGCGAGCCCACGAAATCCAACAGCTGCCAGACTGCCACGGCCATCCCCGGGAAGTAAGGAACCCGGGAATCGACTCCGGCAGGATCCTGCCGCGAGGGGACGAATCCACGCGAGCGGGGCGAGAAGAGGGAATGGTGTGGGAGTGGGCGGACGGCGAGGAGGCGGCGCGGCCGAGCGAGGAGGTCCCCGTCGATTTCGACTTCATCTCTCTACTCTCCAAACCGAAGGTGAAGCCGAACCCCCAACCCGTCTCAGCCCATTCGATTCATTCGCCGGGAGTATTCGGTTTAGGGGGGCAGATCGTGTAAAGGGGATGCTGTCGCGGGTAATTGAAAGCTTCCTGTCTCGGTTCTTACGGGGGAATTTGTGCGTGCAGGATTACTACAAGATATTGGAAGTCGATTACGATGCGTCAGAGGAGACCATCAGGTCGAGCTTCATCCGTCTTGCACTGGTCAGTGTTCGCTCCAACTCACTAATTTCTTACCTGAAGCTGTACAATGTTACTGCGATGCAAATTTCTTACCTGAAGCTGTGCAATGTTAACAATTACCATGTCAATAAAGAAACTTGGTCCTAGAAGTACTTCTCGATTTTCCGCAAATGCGCTTGCTTCTAGGTTTCTCTTCTAGAATCTATATTTTGTGCTGATGCCTTGGAGTGAGTAGTCATTCCCACCCTTGTCCTGTAGAAATGGCACCCTGACAAGAAACAAGGTGAAGAGAAGGCAACATCCAGATTTCAGGATATTAATGAGGCATACCAAGGTGAGCTTTGTTAACTGAAAGTAGTTTGGCAGGCATTTTTTTAGCTCCGAGAATGCCTAGTGCCATAACATATATCATGACATGCATGCTCAACATAATATTTCATTATACTTTTATTATTTCCAAATGGCATGCAAGCAACATCTAATATAATTACTTCAGTTTACCATTGTTTTTTGCTTATTTCTAATATTCCAAATATGCTAAGAAACATACCAAATCTGATTGTGTACTAATGCGCAAGAGATTATCTATGAGTAGTCCTAAACACTACACTAGGCTACATGGACAATTCATTCGCCCAGTTTAATTTAGATGCTTCTGAACTACTCTGAATTTTGCGGTACCTAGTGGAGTTTAATATGAAGGAATGACTACCACAAGAATAAGAATAATCCTACCATTTGTGTTTAAGAAGATATCAAATTCTGGCCTAAAATTGTAATAAATTTGAATAGGCACACTAGCTGCAGGGAAAATGTGGACAATTACCATATCTCTTGGAAAACTCATCTACTTCCATTTCCCATGAGTCACTCTTTGCCTTGTGCAAACAGGCCATTGGAAAGTAATAAACTAGCGGAAACGTGATTTATTGGTCATCACATTTCAGCCAGATTTGTTGCACACCTTGAACATCTAGGTGGCATGCATCAGTAGCAAAAGCAGGCCATCATTTTTTTATCTTTTTTAGAAAAGAGGCAATTGGCTTTGCTTTATTCGAAAGCAACAAAGTGAACTGGGGTTACCAGTAGTACAGAAGCAGTTTCAAACCAAAACAAAAACATCCATCCAACTAAGAAGGCTGCAACTCCAGTCTCAACAGAAAAAGAAATGCTCGCGTGGGAAATCCAATTTAGCAAAAATAGAATTACTGGAACTGTTAGCCGACTCCCTGTCGAGGAGCAGATATGAAGGACATTTCCTTGCCACAAACTTCAGGCATTCCACCATACTCTCCCACTTCTCCTTACACTATTCCTGCAACATTAACGTCCACTGGTGAAGAGCATGCTTTGTATTAAAAACGAGGTCATTTTACGTGTTCCAAATGGACCAGCACAACTGGACAAGGTTCCAACAATTGCCCACTGAATATAATTGGACCCTGAACCTGGCGATTTCAAAGCAATATCGAAAAAATCTCCAAGTTCCCTTAAGGGCTTCTTAAACACACCACCAGTTAAAGTGAGACAAAGGGCAACCAAAAATAAGATGTGAACTGTGCCAAGCTCGCCACATAGTTTGTGCCCCGGTTCTCCGAACCACCCTTTTGCCTAACTTGTGTACGCCCTCTAAAGCACATCCAAACGAAAATTTTAATCTTCAACGACATATTTGTTTTCTAGAAGTCCATGATCTTAGCATCTCTCATGCCCGGATTTAGGATCTCATCGTATAGCAATTATGAGGTGTCTTTCCATTCTTTGTCAAGAGCCAAAACCCTTCGACCGGCATCTCTGAAAGTTGCACCTTGCTCAACAACAGTTGCTATTCACGCTATTCCCCCAATTCCCGAAGACCCTCCGGCCTTACTATTTCCTTCACAGTTGCGTCCGGATCATCATAATGAGAGTAAATGGTGGGAAAACAAACACTCGAAGGAACCTGCCCACACCATACATCTTGCCAAAAGTTAGCTTTCCACCATCACCTACACGATATGCAAGGCCCTGCCACACCCAATGTTTGATCGAATGGAGGCCTTTCCAGACTTGGGACGACCGCAGTCTCCGAATGAAAAAAAATAAAAACCATCCCCACCATCATTTGTCGATCACTAGGTTATAGAATTATTTGCAGTTTTGCACTGACTGGCGAAACACATTTTCTGTTACAACCAAACATTTTTTTGTATAACGAATTCTCTTTCACATGCATCTGCTTTAGACTCCTACATTACATCACATTTCTTGTTTTTGACAGTTCTCAGCAATCCAATAAAACGGCAGGAGTATGACAAGAAAGGTGTTTTGTATGTTCAGGATCAAAATGCAGCAGTGAGACCCCCCCCCCCCTCCCCACACACACCCACACGCACACGCACACCTACCACACAAGAATCCTATTCTGATTACTTCTTTTTTTCTGACTATTTCAGGATTACCTAAACCGACACAAGGGTTTAATACTTACATGCAATGGCCTTGGTGTAAGGTACTCGGTATGGTGAGCTTTCTCAGGGGTACCAGACTCTGCGCCCATCTGCGGTCTTGGATGATGTGTGTAGTTGTAAAATCCCATCTAGTTTGCAAAATTTAGCATGGCACTACCATTTGGGGGGCCTAAAATGACAGCTTGGAGTTCAGACTACAACAGACATGATTTATATTTGTTGACTGTCTGTTTGTAGACTGCTCGTGAAACACTGCTCCTAACCTATGAAATGTCAGCATCAGTTCCTGAATGCCTTGCAATTTTACTCATGACACGAGTGCGGTTGACTGTCAAAAAATGTTACTGTTTTTAGCACATGTTCTTTACTCGCCAAAAATTCTTCCCCTTGCAAGGAAAATCTAAATACACTTATAGTCTAAGTGTTAGTATTTTTTCCTTATCTATTATCTTATGGGGGTGAAAATTGGTCATGAAGCAACATTAGATTATCAAGTTCTTCGAGAGGGTCTTAGTGAAATGAACCGTTTTCTCTTGCCTCATAGGATGGCGCTAGTGCTTATTTTGATGACTCTAGTTTTCGATTAGGCACAAATGCGAAGTGTATGTACCTGACTACGGTATAAACACATCTTAAGAGAGTGAATTTACATATGACAATTTATATAAGCACCATCAAGGAGACCAGGATAGGAGCTTGCACTGGAGCGGATGAAATTTTCATACGTGCTTGGTGATGTGGCTATACTCACTTTTAGCACTCACATGTAAGCCATCTTGTATTGTCATTTGTCAATGCCCTTACAGATCCGGGGATTTGCCAGAAATCCAATGCTTGTCTATGTCATTTGATCAAACTTAGTTCTATGCATCCTTTTTAGCTGAGAATATTGCCCAACAGATTAGAGGGTAAACATTACAGATTATTGCGAGCGAATTTGATTTTGTCAATAATTAGAGATGATGGAAGGTACTCCGCTGAAGCAGATACTCGACCAAACCTATTGACAGACTAAAGTTAATTTTTGGCGTTTTTAGAGAGAGATAGAGATTGTAAACACTAGGTCAAATAAACACAATCAAACAGACTTGAGCAAGCACACTACTAGTAACACTTTAGATGTCTGGTTACGGTTGACGAGAGGAAAAGGCTTACGAGTTACAACACAACCTTTTTCTTTCCTTTTTTTCAGTAATAGTTGAAAAAGAGATGGCCTAAAATAACAAGCTGGCTGTAAAGCCTAACATATGCTAAAGCACCATTCGTCCCCTGCTTAAATGATATTCTCCTTCAGATCTTCAAATTTCGCGAACAGTTCGTCTCTGCTTTCCTGCATATAGTAAAAACCCCTATTATTAAGCACACGACAGTCATGACTTATGCTGGCATTATAGGGATAGTTGGAAATGTACCTTGAAGAGTAGGTACTTTGCGGTGAACCAGATTGAATAGCCAGTTCCTACGAGTTGTAGCAAGTTTGGAAGCTGCAATGAGTAGAACGTGTGGTTTAGCAAACACGGATATTTAGGTTTTAAGTACATATAGATATATCCAACGATAGCATAACCACATACCAGGGGAACAGAATCAATTGCAGAAATAACTTTCGATAGAACCAATAAAGCAAGCAAAGCGCCACTTCCGAAGAGGAGATAAGTGGGTGTCACTTCAATGTCCAACTGAAATGAGCAAGCCCAAATAAGTATTGTGTGAGCAACAAGTAGCATTTAACTGCTTAAGAGTTCATTCAAGTCTGCAAAATGTATTCAACAACAAACAAAAGTACATAATATCCATATTAAGTTAGCCCAAACATAGGTACATAATATCCAAATAAGTAGTGGAACGGGCAAAGCCCAAATAAGCACTGCGTAAGCAACAAATAGCAATTAACTGCTTAAAGTTCATCGAAGTCTGCAATTACCCTGAAGATATCTACATAATATCCATATCAAACGAACAGAAATGACTAATGCAGTATGCTGATATGGCCATACATGATATATAGTCTGGCTTCATTTCAAGATCAGAATTAAGTTAGTTGTGTGGTGTGGCATCTGATTCAGTTAAGACAGTGTAATTTTATGACAGTTAGTGCAATTGGAATTATAGATCTCAGCTAGGTCCTAACCACCCAGCTTGATGATTTTCACACCGCATTTGCAGCGGTAGAGATCAGCTACATTTTTGTTGTTCTAGAACTCATTCTTTTTAAACAGCCATGCCAATATCTTTCATAAGCTTGAACACCATGTTGAGCGAGAAAATTTGCTTTTTTTTCCCCACTCTATTGACATATTCCCCCGCAAAAAACAAACAAACTATATTGGCATATTTTTCGTCTTCTTGACTGCCTTGCAGTAGTATGGATACTATTGACACTCGCAGTGAGATGGTTCAGTTATCATTACTACACTATGTTTTGAGCAGACATTTGTCCTGCTCAAACGCGTTCATCTATTTCTTCCATCAGTCTCTGTCAGACTAACACTAATCCAGTTTCATACGATCTCCCACATAAGGGCTACATGAGGATTTCCAACCAATTTGGCCGAACTACCCGAGCTAGTCCCCAAAGCCTGGCTACCCTGTAAACAAGAAGGCACTTGCTCTGGAAAGCACAACAGGGAACCAGTAAATCAGCCGGCAATACCTTGCTCAGTATGTCATCCACGCCGCCGCCCTCCTCGAGGGTCTCCACCGACGAAGACACAGGCGCATCCACCACCGTCGCCTCCACTGTTCCGTCGCTTCCACCGGAGTCCGCGGCCACCTCGGGCTCCTCAGCGGGCTTGTCCGCGACGACGACTGTAGTCGCGGACGCGGACGCGGGCTCCTCGGACGGTATCGGGTCAGGCGCGGTCGGTGCGGCGGACCGGCAGCGCCAGCCTCGAGCCGGGGCGCGGACGGCCACAGAGGTGGGCGGTCGGCGGCGGTGGACGCGGGCCAAGGAGAAGGGAACGGCAGCGCGGGCGGAGGCGGCGGTGGAGACGAGGACCTCCATTTCTTTTTCCCTGCCTTTCTGTGGAGGCCGACCCTGGCTGGCTGGGGTTTGAGGTTTTCGCGAGCTGCGGAGAGGATGAGGGGTGGTGGGCTGGGCGACTCGCTGACGTACCTGATGTGGACCACTCGCTTGCGTAGCTCGATTTTTGCTGTTCCAGCTTTGGCCGCGCGGCACAGGCGTCGCTCGCTTTCGCTTTCGCTTCACTTGTCCGCGGCCCACGCGTCTGTCTGTGGTTTCGTGTTTCTTGGCCGGCCTCTCTCGTTTTCTTCCTCGTATTTGCTTTTGGGAATTAATGATTGTGGAACCCAACGACAAGCTATGGTACTAGAGCCCCTCCGGAATATGCCGGAATTTATTAGTTATATGCTAAAATACAAAGAAATGAATAGTGGTCTATAGTACGTGCGGAGCGTGTAGGTGTTCTGTTCCTCTCACTTAACATGGATACTTAGTACTAGGTTAAGTTACTATCTCCATAATGGGCAGTAATATTTATGTAGTGTCATGCAAGTTTTTTTTTTGGAGCAACTCTACGGCGGTAAACAGCGTGGATCCGATACAAAAGGTGTTACAGGGGTGGAGCAAGAATAAGAAGTTAAAGCAGGGTATTGTTCAGGGCGGCTCAAAGGGAGTACGCCAATTTATAACTTTATTGGTGATGTCCGAGTTTGAGCAACGATGGGCCCAGAGCCGGATGTCATCAAGGCATCTATTAACAAGGATGTTAAGAGGCTCGTCCACATTATTGAAAACGAGATTGTTCCGGCGCTTCCAAATGTTCCAGGCGATGGCGGTGCAGATAGTTGCAGATGGAAACGAGGTATGCCGCTGACACCAGATCTCCGTGATAGAGTCAGGTGTAGGCGACGTCGGGAAGAAGAAGTCCCATGCTTGACGCGCGCGAGGGCAGCGGACGAGAAGATGATCGACATCTTCAAGGCTGCCACACGAGGGGCAGTCTGGGGAGCTGCCCAATTGGTGACGGAAGCGGCGGTCGTTGGTGGGTAGGCGACGTCGGCGAACCAGCCAGTTGAAGATCCGGCACTTGAGCGGGGCCGCGTTTCTCCATACCATCTTAGCATGGTCATCAGTCGGAAGCTACCTGAAAAAATTATCATAGAATCTTTTGTTCGAAAGGCGCTTGTTAGAGTAGCGGCAAAGGCGCGAGTCGTGGGTATCCGGGTCAAGGTTGAGCTCCCCAAGAGCTAAGTTTAGGTTGAGAAGTTCAGTTGTTGCCGCAGCAGACATGCGGGGGGCTAGAATAGAGGGGAGGGTGGAGGACAAGCCTTTATTTATTGCGCTATAGACACATTTTATCTTGATATATGTGATGTTACAGTAACATACTAGCTAGTTATCGCAAGCACCTCTCTCTTTATTAAATACGTGCCAAATAGGCAAAGTTGTATTGGAGTGTGTGATGTTACTGCTAAGTTCCTCTCCATTGTGACCAGCCTTATATTGAAGTGTGATGTTACTACTCCTAGTGAATTGCATCGCGACCAAGGTAGCATCCTATTGGGGTGATATATCGAGGCATGATCTACCGTTTCCTCTCTAATGACGTGACAATTTTGAATTTTCTTAATAATAGCCATTAATTAGGTCACGCTTATATAGCCAAATTAATGATTACGTCCCTATGGAAAGAGAGGAAGGTGGAGATTTTACATTAATCAGCCACACTTATTTAGGACAATTAGTGGTTAGGGCCTTATGGGAGATAATTTCTGGACAAATAGTTTTTCACTAGGAGACTAGTAATCCTGGACGGATGGGGAGTACCTTAGGCTAGTCACAATGGGGAGTAACATAGACTAGTAACATACACGTTATCCTAAGCTATGTTACCACCTCCATAGTGGGTAGTAACCAACATGTAGTGTCATGCCGAGCTCTATTAATTAGCTTATAGACTCAAAGTGTGTTGGGATATGTAATGTTACGGTAACTAGCTATATTATCACTACCCTCTCTTTCCTCATTAGTTACTTGCCACATCAGTTTTTTTTCCTACGTGGCATCTATATTACTATTAAGTTACTGCTCAATGTGACTAGCCTTAGTTACCTCCATTGTGACTAGCCTTATATAAATTATGAAGAGTTGTCTGGCTAATTTTGCCAGATTCGGTAGTAATGGCTCCTTTTTTAACTAGTAAGCGTGCACATGCAATACACAATTTTTTTTAAATTGAATTAAAGGCAAAGCATGATATGGAAAATAAAAAAATCAAAGGGCATACGGCTACATCTAACTAAGGTAATAAGAACGTGCAACATGGACATACATGGATATTCATTTAGCAGTTTGTTTTTTCCTTTTGTATAACATTAATACCTAAAATCACATTGTACAAGAATAATTTCAGAACAATTTCAGAACATACTTCTGCATACAACCGCCACAACAACTTTTCTTTGATTGAACAAATTATATTTGTTAAAAGGTTGCCAGGGTGTGTAAAGCTCCCAAAACCTAAATATTGAACCTTGCTAAAGACTAACTATTAAAACTGGCAACACAGTTGGCCCAGAAATTCAGATAAGTATACAACCGAAGGATGTCCATCCATCATTCAGCGGGCTCTATTGTTAGTAAATTATATCATATCAGGGTAAGTACATGTTGATGACCACACTCATTCGGTGAATGCTAATGATTTACTACCTGCATGATTCAAAGGGGGGTCTTGGCCTATGTAGACTATACCCATGTTTTCATGTTATTTTATCCATTGTTTACACACGTTTTGACCTGTGAATTTTGTTGTTCATAATTAGGAAAACTGATTCAGTGTGGCTACCATAGTAATTGATCAAGTAAATAAGCTATCGTGGAAGCACCAACTGACCCCTTTATCATCAAACTTACTGGAGTGATAAGTGCACATATGTATCATCTCCATACATCATAGTTTTGGCAACATATGTATATTGGTATTTCCCATGGTCCGTTACAAGGAGCATGCACTGCTTACATGTTATCAAGTTGCAAGGTGAGTTGACTATGAACCAAGTATACAAATATACACAGGAACAACCAAAAGTTCCATTGGCAAGACGCGGCCAGAATACCACACTTCGCACCGCCCGCCCACCCATCCATCGTCCCCTCCCTCCCTCCCACTGCCGACGGCCACTCCGGCCCCGGCGGCCACCTCTCGCCTCCGCGCAGGCGCACGCGGGTGACCATGACCCCCACCTCCCCCACACCCTCTCCCTCCCCCACCCCCTCCCTGTCAGACGACGATGCCTCTCCCCGTGGGCGTGAGGACCGCTGGTGCGGTAGCCGGGAGAGCGACTCGGAGGGGTCGCCACGCTCCTACCGGGATGCGTTGGCCGGCTCCCCTGCGGGCGGCAACGCCGACGAAGCTGGCCCCAGCCAGGCCGCGGTGGAGACAGGCCGCGTGGTGCGCTCTGTGGTGACGCAGGAGGAGCCCGCCGGCGTGGCTTTCGACGAGCTTGACAACTCCGCAGATTCCATGGAAGAGGACCCCAACCAGGCGCCATGGGAGCTTCCGAGGCGCAAGAAGGCCCGCGGCCGCCGCGGGGGAAAGAAGGCGAAGGCGGCGCGCGACGCTGGCGCCGACGCATTGGACGCATACCAGGGGCTCTGCCTGCTCCGCACCCAGCCCGTCCATAGAGCCAGGGACTGCACCACGGGCCCAGTTTGCATCCGTTGCGGCGAGCCCAGGCACATGTCCCGCGGTTGTTCCATGTCGCGCCCGCGCATGCCGCTGGACACTGGTGACGAGCCAGCGAGGAAGCGGTCGGCGGGTGAATCTTCTCGGCCTCCATCGGCTCCGACACCCAGGGTGACCAGACCGGAACGGCAGAGGGCGGGTGATGGCACGGCCACGGCTTCTAGGCACCAGGGTGAGGCGCGGCCCTCGGCCGGACGCCAGGGTGAGGCACGGCTCTCGGACGGACGCCACGGTGAGGTGCGACGCCAGGGTGAGGCGCGCACCACCAACAGGCCACCGCGCGGACCTCAACCAGGTGCTCCCAATGCTCGTCTGGTCGGGGAGACCCCGCCTCGCGCCGTCGCTGCGCCCCTGGGAGCGCACGGACCGCGAACGACGCAGCCGGCTCCGGCATGGTGGGGCCCGCCTTGAAGCCGCGGCCACGCCACGTGCAAGGGAGACACAGTCAGCCCGGCAGATGGACGCCCCACGTCGACCGCAGCCTGAGGCGCGGCGCACCGCGAGGCACGACGAGCGGGCGGTGATCGCCCCTTGCCCCTGGCTGGACGCGATGCACGGGTAGAATCTGGCCGCCACGTCGTGCTTGGTGGTGAGCTCGCATGGAGGCCGGCGCGGACGGCGTGTCTCTTCGCGCGTTCTCAGGAGGTTGAAGATGCGGAGCTCGCCCTGGAGAATGCCCTAGTGGCTATCCCTGTCGGTGAACGCCGTGAGATCGCGGCGGAGGAAGTCGTCCACGCTCTGAATGCGATGTACGATCTCCCCACGGTGGTGTTCTCCGTCCATCGTCACCGGGAGAAGGGGTTCCTCATCTACTTCTATGTTGCTAAAGATCGTCGGATGCTGCTTGCCAGCGAATACATGCAGACACCGTTCTTCCGCCTCGTGTCGGACGGGCGCCGCGGTGGGTGCGCTGGGGGTACACGTAAATATCGAGATCGAAGGTATCCTGGCAAACACATGGAGCGTGGCGGCGGCAGAGACCATCCTCGCGCCCAATTCTTGGGTGGAACGCCTCGACCCGCTGACGCGCAGCCGGGCAGACATGGACGTCTTCCGCCTGTCCGCCTGGTGCCTCGATCCTGCACTCATCCCTAAGGAGGTCGACTTTCACGTTGTGGAACCGGGAGAGCCGCCGTCGGCACAGGTGCTGGTTGCACCGAGCTCGGCCGTTACACCACCGCACGTGCCCACCATGCTCTATCCCCTCATCATCCACGCCCGGAGCTTCACGGACTACCGCCGGCGTGCGCCGGATGGGGGCGAGGACGGTGGAGACGGGCCAATGCCGGGCTGGCCGCTGTCGCGACAGTACGGTTACGAGCCTGGGGTGCCGGACTCGCTCCCGGCCGCCGGCGCCTCGTCGACCACGGGCGGCGCTAGGAGCGGTTCATCTCCCTCCCCCGCAAACGGCCAAAGGGGTGGGGTCAGCCAGGGTGGAGCCCGCCACGACCGGAGGGGCATGGCTAACGTGGCCAATGTTGGGGCCCTGCGGACCCTTTCTTCTGGAGCCACTGTGGGCCTACCTGCTCCAGCTTTGGCAAAGCGCAGGCGACAAGGTCGTGGTCAAAAGAGGAAAGGCAGGGGCAGGCGGGCCCCGCCCTCTGCAGCTCTGCTAGGTGACGAGGCGGCGTCAGGCGCGGAAGGGGGCTTGGACCCGATTCGAATTCGAACAAACCCAGCGAGTGGCCAGGGTGTAGCCACACAGATTCCTAGGCTGCACGAATGCGGGAACTAACCGCGCCCCGCGCGGGAAGCTTCCCTGCACGCGCATGTGGGTGGGACCAGCCACATCGCGAAGGAGGCGGCGGTTGCTGCATCTCCCAGCACGGACGGCGCCGGTTCTGTGCTGGCGGGCCCGACTGCACGGACGGACGCGTTGTGCTCCCTCCCCTCTGTCAATGCTAGGCCCACGGCTGCTGGGCCCCTTGTTGGACTGGACGGGCTGGAGTCTATGCTGTTGGGCCCCTACCGAGCGCGAGACGGGAGGCTGGGCCTTGACGCTTTCACAAGCGAGGCTGCCTCCCAGGATCCGGCACTAGCTGGGCCTGGGGATGATCTGCGAACGCTGGAGCACGACAGGGGGTCCTTCGAGGACACCTCGCCTATACTGGGACCCGGGACACCTGCGGATGCCAGCTCGACGCTGTTTGGTGGGGACGAGTCGGAAGAGGTGGATGAAGAGATCGAGATGGACCCCCCGCCTTCTCCAGCTCGCGCCGCTACCACGGTTGATACGCCTAGGTTCGCCACTCCCCCTGTGGTGTACGAGAGGCCGAGGGCGACAGAGACGTCAGCGACGCACCCTCTGACTGCTTCGGGTCCGCGCACCCTAGGGGAGTTCCTTGCGGTGGCCAAGATGAGGCCTGATGCTCTGCTACAGGGCCCAGCCCTCCATCGCAGGTTGATGGCGCTCGACTTTCGCCCTCGACGGAGCCCTAGGATCGCGGCACAACCGGGGAGGGGGGGGATGAACTCCGAGAAGCGCGCCGTCAGGAACCTCATGAGGAAATTGGGGTTAGCACACGAGGATGAGGCGCCTTCAGAGGCTGCCCTGGAGGCGTACCACAGGATGTTCGAGATGCCTCTCACCGAGGAGATGATCGAGGCCGTCGCGGAGCTCTACGGGTGGTCCCTTCCGACGCTGCGAGGCTGCTCTCCACCGTTGGTTGGCACAACGGGTGTTCGGCTAGTCGAGATCTGACTCTGTTGTCCCACCACCGCGGGTGTTAAAGACTCTCTATGTCTTACGAACCCAAGGTGATGGTGTGTAACGTGCGTGTCTTGAATGACCGCGCGCGTTGTAGGGGTTTTAGGAGTGTAGTAGCTACTACGGGTGCGTCTATTGTATGCTTGCAAGAGATAAAGCTTGTGGTTGTAACCCCCTCGATTGTTATGGAATCCTTAGGCGCGGACTTTGACGCTTACTTCTGCTTGCCGGCGATTGGTACGAGGGGAGGGATCATAGTCGCATGGGTTAGCAGCCTGGCCCCGTCCGGCTGGGACGTCTCATTGCCAAGCTGAAGCGCACGGCGCGTAAGCTCATGAGCTGGAGTGACAAGAAGGTTGGGTGTGTTAGCCTACAGCTGATGACAGCGCCGGAGGTGGTCCTCCGGCTGGATGTTGCCATGGAGTCCCGCCAGCTCTCCCCAGATGAGCGCCTACTCCGGGCCAGGCTCAAACAGACGTACCTTGGGCTTGCCTCCCTGAAGCTCACGATGGCTCGTCAAAGGGCCAAAGTTTCTTGGCTGCCGGAGGGGGACGCGAACATGGCCTTCTTCCACCAGCACGCGTCATACCGCCGGCAGAAGAACATGATTCACGGATTCCAGGTTGAGGGATCCATGGTATCTGACCACGTCGCGATGGCTGAAGCCTCTTTCACTCACTTTGAGAGTCTCCTCGGCTCGACAAGAGACCGCGAATTCTCGCTAAACCTAGACTTTCTCGGCATCCATGCCGAAGACCTCTCCGGGCTAGAGGCCCCCTTCTCAGAGGAGGAGGTGTGGGAAGTGGTACGGCAACTCCCGCACGGGAAGGCGCCTGGGTCAGATGGGTTCACGACAGAATTCTTGCAGTGCTGCTGGAGGGTGGTGAAGGGGGATTTCATGTGTGCCTTTCACAAATTCTTCACTATGTGTGGGCGCGGATTCCAAGGCCTGAACGAGGCACTGTTGATTCTGCTGCCCAAGCAGCCGGATGCGGCCGCACTTGGAGACTACCACCCTATAAGCCTGATCCACATTTTCGCTAAATTGGCTGCGAAAACACTTGCGGCACGGCTTGCACCAAGGGTGGGGCTGCTGGTTGATAATAACCAATGCGTCTTCATACAGAAGCGGTGCATCCATGACAACTTCATGTTGGTACAGCAGACGGTGAGGCTTCTTCACGGCCTCAAGGAGCCGCGGGTGATGCTCAAGCTCGACATTGCTCGGGCTTTTGACTCGGTCTCCTGGAGCTTCCTCTTTGAGGTTATAGTGAGGCTTGGCTTTGGACCACGATTTCGCGAGATGGTCGCGATCCTTTTGTCCACGACCAGTACGAGGGTGTTGCTCAATGGTGAACCATGACCGCCTATCTGGCACAGACGAGGCCTCCGACAGGGGGACCCTCTATCGCCCACCCTCTTCGTGTTGGTAATGAACACGATGAACACGGTATTGGCAAAGGCCATGGAGATGGGTGTCCTCAGACGCCTCGCACGGCGGGAGTTGGTAACCTCCACGTCACTTTATGCGGATGATGTGGTGATCTTCTGCCACCCGGATGAGACGGAACTGCGCGCTATACGCGCAATCCTGAAGCTCTTCGGGCACGCTTTAGGGTTGCACACTAACTTCGCGAAGTGCTCAGTCTCCCCGATTGCATGCCCGGAGCTGGAGGCTGTCCGGGCCGCGGCAGTTATGAACTGCCCGCCCCCCTTCCCGGTCAAGTACCTCGGCATCCCCCTATCCTTCGTGAGATTACCGGGGGAGGCCCTACAACTAGTGGTGAACAGGTTGGCCGATAAACTGCCAACTTGGAAGGCATCCATGATGCCGCGGGCCGGGCGCCTCGCGCTCGTTCGTTCAGTGCTCGAGCTATTCCACTACACCAGCTAGTGGTGCCGAGCCTGAACAAAAAGGTGCTGAAACAGGTGAACAAGATCCTATGTGGTTTCCTATGGGGGGGTAAGCTGGACGCCAATGGGGGACATTGCCATGTTAACTGGGCACGGGTGTGTCGCCCGTTGCGGCTGGGTGGTCTCGGTGTTCCTGACCTATACCGCACCTCCATTAGCCTACGGGTGCGCTGACTGTGGAGGATGCGCGCCGACCCCCTGCGACTATGGCGCGGGCTCGATATGCAGTTCTCTAAGGATGAGAAGGCCATATTTGACGCCTCCACATACATGGTGGTTGGAGGGGGATACGGCTCTATTCTGGGAGGACAGATGGCTGGACGGCCTGACGATCAAGGAGATAGCGCTGGATCTCTTCGCGCTAATCCCTCGTCGCCGTAGGAAACACCGTACGGTGCAGCAGGCGTTGACTGATCGCAGTTGGATCACCGACATCACAGGAGCTCTGAGCCCGCTGGCCTTATGGCAGTATGTTCAACTCTGGACACGGTTACAAGACTTGTAGCTCTCAGGGGATCCAGATAGGCTCATCTGGCGCTAGACGACGGACGCGCAATACTCCTCGCGGTCTTGCTACAGAGTACTATTTGAGGGTTATGTGGGCTCGGGCTCCTGGAAACTCAACTGGAAGACATGGGCGCCACCGAGGGTGAAGTTATTCATCTGGCTGGCCTGCCAGGATAGATGTTGGACGGGGGAGAGGCTAGCGCGCAGAGGCCTCCCCCATGCGGCGCACTGCCCGTTGTGCGACCAAGCGGTGGAGACTATGGACCACCTCCTCACTGGGTGTCCATTGTCACGGACATTATGGCACGAGGCTAGGACGCTTGCCGCCACCCCTAGCGCCTTGCGCAGGGGCACCTCGTCGATCGTCATGCTTTCGGCATGGCGTATCTGGAAACACCGCAACTCCGTGATCTTTGACACGCCCAACCATCCGTGTCCTCCCTCGTCGGTATGATCAAAGCCGAGGCGCGCGACTGGGCGACCGCGGGAGCCTGAGGTCTACGTCAACTTCTCCCCTAGTTAGGCTGAGTTGAGTTTTATGGTGTGGGGTGGCCCTTCTTTGGGTTTGTACAAATATTCTCATTTATCTATCAATGCATCGAAACGCAATTTTTTTTGCGTTTTCGCGAATAAAATAAAATATACACAGAGAAACACGAAGTACTACAAAACCGGAGCAAAAAACAAGTATAAAATACTTGACGCATGAATCATGCCAGCACCTATCTTCAAGCAAGTTGTGTTCTAAGGCACAAGGATGAAGCTATATTTTTGTAACAAATATTTACCTGCAAGTCAATGCCTGAATTTTGATCGTTGTATCTAATTGCAACGAAGCAGTGCCATTTCAAGTGAAGTGGTCAGGTGCAAAAAGGATGTTCGGCGGCCCTGCACAAGAAGCCAGGCAAAGAACCGCACCTTAGAGGGGGCGTAGTTCCGCCAAATGAAGGTGTAGCGGGGGAGAGCTCCCCGTCGGTAGTGCATATGCGGTATAGTTTCACTGTCTTGAACGCCCGGAGGGCTCAACATAGAGAGGCAGAGAGCGTTCGTCGGCTTTGGAGGAGAGGTGGATTGCGCCGACGACACGAGGCATACATGGGAGTTGTCTTGAGGTTGTCGCAGAGAGGCGGGGGAAAAGCAGGAGGCAAGGCCCTTGTCAATTACCCGGCGCACCGTGGCAATGGGGGCTGTCATGTGCGAGTGCAGCTCTGACATGGCCATGCAGAGAGCACCCAGAGAGCTCCATGCGTCCATCCAGAAGGATGTTCGGCGGCCATCATGCAGGCGGACAGTGGAGATTGCACGGTGGAGGGGGGGGGGGGGGCAATAGCATGGACCAGTGGTGCCCGCAGGTGGGAGGAGTTTGACTGGACACATCCTGTAGTGGATCCATGGCAAGGGGAATGGACTGGTTTGAAGGCATGTACCTCTCGTCGTTGTTTGGCATCCTGCATCCGGCCTAGTTCAGCGCACAACATGTGTGTGGAGGAGAGGAACGACAATGGCTAAGTTTCGCGTCTGGCATGACTCGCCACAAAAGTGGAGAGGAGGTCCTGGCGGTGCCATGACCCATCATCCTTAAGGCGAATGCGCCGAAAGAGCAAAAGGGACCTAAATTTTCCGTAAATTCTTCCTATAATGTTTCTCGTAAGGAGTCACTCGGTGGCTGGGTGCAGAACGTTTTGTTCACGGCGACAGAGTTTTCGTCCGCCCGAGGAATTTGCTACGCGTACGTTTCCGGTGAGAGTCTTTCCATGTAGACGTTTAGATCTAATTAAGTGGGGCTGACCGTGAGGTGGAAATTGGACTCCAATGTTCTGTGTACATTATTGGGGTGGGCTTGGAAAAGAATATGTTTGTTCTTTTAGTAGTAGTAGAGATTTGCCGTGGCTCATGTTTGTGTAACACCCGTGCCTGCGCATGTATTGGGCCATGCATACATGGGATATGTGCCCAATGGACTGGACCTAGTCGACACATACAAGATGTGTTTGGTTTGGCTATTTTTCGGTATTTACGCGGTGACATGATTCCCTTAAATAAGTTTGTCCGGCCTATCCCTTAGTCGCTATGCCATGTAAATGGATTACATCACAGCTCAATTTTGATTCTGCCTATCCCCACACCCCCCTTAACAATTGGCGTTACCGGAAGACAAAGGGATGGATCGAAGGAAACCTCCACATCCATATCCTATCGTCTCTTCTCCTGACGGTCTTCTCCCGAGTTCCGGCGCTGGTCACCATGGATCCCCTCCCGGCCTCCCTGTCCCCGCCCCCTCCTCTCAGTTTCCTCTATGTGAGGAGTAGCTCACCGTCGGAAGATCATTGGCGGCCGTCGATCCCCTTCACTGGCCGGTGGCTTCCTGTCTCCCCCTCAACTTCCTCATGTGACGACTCGTCATGGGAGTGAAGAAGCAGCAACTGCATCGCCTGAAGACCAGCGCGTAGCGGCATGGCATGATAAAAGCTTCAGATCATGACTGGTTCTTCGATGTCTTGTTACCATTACCATGGGGTGACGGGGAACCAAACAAAATAGGAAAACGTCCAACTACGATGCAATACCTTTGTAACCTGATTCCCTTACCATCTACATTAATGTTAGATGAAACCAACACATACATAGAGGAAAGCAGAAGCAAAAGGGCATAGAACAGAATGTACTGAACGCGACTCGTCTTGTCCTTCCTCTTCCTCCTGCTCTCCTCTCAATCTTCTTCTTCAAGTCTGGTTGCTACCACAAGCATCGAAGGTTCGGTGCTACCACAAGAATCTTGTATATACCTCACGCCCCGATGATCGCTGGCGGCAACGGGGGTCGTGACAACTTGGTATCAGAGCTAGCGTATCCTCCACGGAAATTCCACACACAAAAAAAATCCCGAAATTATTTTTCCGTTTCGATTGGTCTTCACCAAGGGTACGGAGGCGATGGGGCTTGCAGTGATGACGACGGATGGGGCATTAGAGGCGTCCATTGAGAGCCTCAAGCGGATGGAGAAAATTGCTGAGCGGTCAAAGTCAGCGGATGCAACTTTGGCTCGTACTGCTCGCCTATAGGCTTCCTGGGAGTCTAGGGAGAAGGTGGTGCAGGTGACTACCACGGCCACGCCGCTGTGTATGATGCGTACCGAGGCCAGCCTCAACCTCTCGATCGTGCGAGAAACACCTTCCGCCATGGTTGCCAACAAGGTGTTCGATGCAAGGTAAACCCAACACAAGGTGACTATGAGCAGCGCCATCCATGTCTCTGTAATACATATGGTGTATCCAATGACAAAGATTGAGCTCCGCCAAGTGTTCGAGTTGTATGGTTGCTGCGTGATAAGTTTGGTTGTGTTACAAGGCAATGGGCGGATGGAGGCCTGATGCGCGTAGATATAAGCGCATTGGGAGACCCCAAGAGTAAGGTATGACCAGCACATCAGCAAGTTTTTCCTCGGAAAGAAACCAAGGTTTAATCGACCAGTAGGAGAAAGAAATCATTTCTAAAGGTTGATGACAACTGAAGTTGGCAGGACGCACTACCAGGCTCAGCAGCAACATGGAATCTACACAACACAATCAAGATACTTTGCCCCAATGAAACGGTGAGGTTGTCAATCTCATCGGTTTTGCTAACACAAAGGATTAGATGTATAGTGTGGAAAATAGTACTTGTTTGCCGTAAATGAAAAGAGAACAGTGATGTTGGTGAACGAGAGAAAAAACAATGCTTGCAGTAAAGAAAACAGTGTTTGCAGTGGTTGTATTATTAGTGTAAAAGAATGGACCGGGGTCCACAGTTCACTAGTGGTGTCTCTCCATAAAAGATTGGTAACATTGTGGGTAAAAAAACTACAGCTGAGCAATTGACAAATATAAAGGCTGCACCGTAGTGCATATACATGACATGATGATTACTATATGATTCATGCGGGCATTACAACATAATTCATAGATCGCTATCCAACTGCATCTATGACTAGTAATCCACCCTCGGAGCGTCATCCAATCAAACCTCGGGTATTAAGTTGCAAGCAACAGATTATTGTATTAAGTAAAGTGTATAATGTAAACAATGAAAACATTGTTGTTCTCTCCCTAATGGCAACAACACATCCCCATCCGTTACGTTTCTGTCACTTGAGCGTGAATGAAAGGGAGGCATGAAACCACTATCGAGCATAGATACTCCCTCTTGGAGTTAAAAGTATCAACTTGACCAGAGCATCTACTAGTAACAGAGAGCATCCAAGATCATAAATAACATAAACATGATAGATTGATAATCACTTGACATAGCATTCAATATTCACCGGATCCCAGCAAGCACAACATGTAGCATTACAAACAGATGATCTTGATCATGTTAGGAAGCTCACAAGATCTAAACATGAGGCATAAAGAGGAGAAGACAACCATCTAGCTACTTCTATGAAAACATAGTCCAAGGATGAACTACTCATGAATCACTCAAGAGGCAGGCATGGTGATGAAGAGCCCTCTGGTGATGATTCCCCCTCTCGGCAGGGTGCCGGGGAGAGCTCCAGAACCCTCCCGAACTAGGGATGGCGATGACGGCCGCTACGAAACTTTTCGTGGATGGAGGCTTGGGTATTTAGGGATAACCCGAGGAGGAGCTTAAAGAGGCGAAAGGGCAACATCGATGGGTGGCGAGGGGGGCACACCACCTAGTGGCACGGCCAAGGGGGCGCCACCCTATGGTGTTGTGGCTCCAGGGCCACCCCTCCGGGTCCCCTCCGGACTCCGTGTACGTGACAGATTTCTAAAACCCGGGGATTTTGTTTCGTCCAATTCCGAGAATATTTCCAGAACAACTTTTCTGAAACCAAAAACAGCAGAAAACAGGAGCTGGCTCTATGGCATCTTGTTAATAGGTTTGTCCCAGGAAATCTATAAAAATGACATAAAGTGTATAGAAAACATGTAGCATATGGCATGAAAACAACATGGAACATCATAATTATAGATTCGTTTGAGACATATCAAGCAGTCCCCAAGCTTAGTTCCTACTTGTCCTCGAGTAGGTAAAATGATAAAAACAAAATAATTTCTGAGGTGACATGCTACCAACATAGACTTGATCATCATATTTGTAAAAGAATATGTAAGCTGAGATAATTGTACTTTAAACACAAGCATGATAGATATAATTCTAACAATGAAACTTAGCAATCAAATTGCATCATGAAAAGTAACACAAATAGAAGAACATGAATAACAATGTAATTGAAAGTTATACGTTTTTTTCGAGCATAAAGAAAAACATAGCAAAGTGATATTTCCCTTATCCTTAAAAGTGGGGGAAAAACATAAATGCCAGGACACATTCAAAGTTAAAATGGATGACTAGAACAATAATTTGAGAGCAAGTAATAACATATCATGAATCAATCAATAATAATATTTGGGACTGATGCAAATTATACTCAGAATGGCAACTACACTCTCTTTATTGTGCATAAAGTTAGAAGATGGAGACTCAACATAAAACTAAAAGAAAGGCCCTTCGCAGAGGGAAGCAGGGATTAACTCATGTGCTAGAGCTTTTTGTTTTATAAAACATAGGTATTGAAAACATTTTTTTTAGAGATGTGTATGCTTATGTCAATGAATGGTAATGAAAAACTTATCATAACTCATGCCAAGCAAGGTTTTTAGACTTTTGAGAGCGGTTTCCGTTGTTTATTTAGTTTTGCATCCCCCACCATGCTTTTCACAAACCAGGGCTAGCTGTATCCACAGGTGCCCACCAACTTTCATCCATCCATGGGGAAGTGCCATTTTGGTTATATTAATTGGCACCAGCTCTCTACAAATTTAAATGAGCATAGATTCCATACTCATTGGGTGAAAGAGGGAGAAGACCTTTGCTTGACATGAACCACAATAAACTTTAAACTACTTCCTCGTGAGCTACAACAAGAACACAAAACATGAATAATTTTGAGGTTTTTAAAGGTAGCACATGAGAAATTTACTTGGAGTGGCGGTTAAACACCACATGTAGGTAGGTATGTGATGGTGCATATCTTGCACTCGTTGGGATACCCCAAGAGGAGGGTGTGATGAGCACGGTTGTAGGAGTTTTCCCCTTAGTTAAGAACCAATGCTATCAATCCAGTAGGAGAAAGAAGACCTTTAGAAGGTTGATGCCACTGACGGTGGTGATGGCGCTTCACCGGTGTCAGCAACAACGCGGGACCTGCACACAATACAACCAAAATACTTTGTCCCAACGGTACAGTGAGGTTGTCAATCTCACTGGTCTTGCTAAAAACAAAGATTAGTCATATAGTGTGGAAAATGGTGTATGCTTGCAGTAAGTAAAGAAAGAAGGAAATTGTAGTGGTTTGTTTAACAGTGTAGGAAAATGGACCGGGGTTCATAGGTTCACTAGTGGTGTCTCTCCATTAAAGATAGCATGCTGGGTGAACAAATTACAGCTGGGCAATTGACAAATAAAGGTTGCATCGTAGTGCACATTCATGACACGATGACTACTATGATATTTAGTGCGGGCATTACAACAATATACATAGACCGTAATCCAACTGCATCTATGACTAATAATCTACCCTCAGGTTATCATCCGAACCCCCTTAGGTATTAAGCTGCAAGCAATAGATAACTACATTAAACAATATGTGTAATGTAAGCAATGATTGTACACGCGGGCACTCACACTGCTGTTTTATCCCTAGTGGAAACAACACATCCTCCCCCGTCACATTTCTGTCACTCAAGCACATGCAAAAAGAAGGCATGAACCCACTATCTATCATAAATACTCCCTCTTGGAGTCACTAGCAACTACTTGGCCAGAGCAACCACTAGCAACGGAAAGCATGCAAGATCACAAATAACATATGCAATAAATACTATAATCAACTTGGCATAAGTCCAATATTCATCGGATCCCAGCAAACGCAGCATATGGAATTACATAAGATCAATCACGATCATGATACGCAGCTCACGAGATCTAAACATGGAGGTTATGAGGATAAGACAACCATATAGCTACTGCTATGGACCCGTAGTCCAAGGATGAACTACTCACGCATCACTCCGGAGGCATACATGGTGATGGAGAGGCCCCCGGTGATCATTTCCTCTCCGGCAGGGTGCCGAGAGACAGCTCTAGAACCCCCCTGATCTAGGGTTGACGACAACGGCGTCTACGGAACTTTTCGGGGATATTTGATCAGGTTCCTAGGGTTTTCCATCCGGGGGGGGATAAATAGGCGAAAGGGCAAAGGCGGTGGAGTCCTGGGGGCCCCACACCCATAGCTGGCGCGGCTAGGAGGGAGGGCGCGCCACACTATGGTGTGGCCCCCCGGGTGCCCGTCTTCGACTCTTCTTCGGTCATCTAGATGCTTCCGGGGAAAATAGGCACTTCGTGCTTTGTGGGGTTCAATTCCGAGAATGTTTCCAGAACAACTTTTCTGAAACCAAAAACATCAGAAACAAGGAACTGACACTTGGCATCTTGTTAATAGGTTAGTCTCGGAAAACGTAAAAAATGCTATAAATAAGTAAGAAAACATGTAGCAATTGGCATAATATGATCATGGAGCATCAGAAAATATAGATACGTTGGAGACGTATAAAGCATCCCCAAGCTTAGTTCCTACTCGTCCTCGAGTAGGTAAACGATAAAACACAATAATTTCTGAGGTGACATGCTACTATCATAAACTTGATCATTATAATGTAAAAGCATACGTACGCTGAGATCATAGAAATTCAAACACAAACATGATAAATAGAACTTTAACAATAAAGCATATCAATCACTTTGCACCATGAAGAGTATCTTAAATAAAGGATAATGGATAATAATGCAAAGAAAGATAAACGTTGGTTTCAGGTATAGAGAAAGCATGGCAAAGTGGTGTTTCTGTAGTCCTTAAGAGTGGGACAAAACATAAATGCCAGGACACCTTCAAAGTTCAAGAGCAAGACTAGAGAAAATAATTTAAGAACAAATAATATCACATTGTGAAGCAATTATTGATGTTTATGGGACAAATGCACATAGAACTCAGAATGGCAAAAATGTTATCTCAACTATGCATAAAGTTAGAAGATGGAGACTCAACATAAAAGTAAACGAAAGGCCCTTCGCTGAGGGAAGCAGGGATCACTCATGTGCTAGAGCTTTTTATTTTATTAAACAGAGGTATTAAAAGTTCGACACTCCTCCCATCTATCTTTCACAAACCATGGCTAACCGAATCCTCGGGTTCCTGCCAATAATCACATACCGTGGAGGAGTGTCTATATTTTAGGAGAGGTGTATGTTAATGTCAACGAATGGTAAATAGACAATACAATACGTCACAAGCCAACTGGATTCACAAGAGCGGCTCCAATTGTGAAGGACGCAACTGATGTAGAAGGTCATCCCTGTTTCTCTTTTGTTTACACAATTATGCTTTGACTGATAAATCAGGGGGGTAAAATAGTGAAGAGAATTTGTTTGTATTAATTTGGGGCTGGGCACCCCGCTGCCAGCTCTTCTACATTTGGATAAGCGGACGAATCCACTAGTCGAGGGTGTGAAATCCAATCAACAAGTGAGATAAAGATTCTCTATTGACGTCCTCATGAGCAAAAACAAGAACACAAATTAGGAGTAATTTTGAAAGTTTTAAAGGTAACACATGAGAAATTTACTTGGAGTGGCAGTGAAATGCCACATGTAGGTAGGTATGGTGTACACATTGGGACAACCTTGTTTTAAGGAGTTTGGATGCACGAGTAGAATTCCATACTCAGTATATGTGGAGGCTAGTAAAAGACTGGGAGCGGCAAATCAAGAGAGCATAAGAGCCATAATCATGCATAGCGACATAAGCATCATTAATTAAAAAATAAGCGGTATCACAAGTTCAAAAACTAAGTGGTCATGAAGGCTATTCGTGACTGGTTCGTAGTCATTAACATGGCGTGAGCATGCGCCAAGTCAACCAAATAAAACATTCGAATGAGAATACCATATATTGATACTTTACTATGACAAGAACAAACCATGAATCTTTCAAAACATATTAAACACTCTCAGATATTTCAGGCTATTCATGCTACTCGATAACCACAAGGCTTTAAAAATAAAATAACATTTAGCATGGCATGAAAAAGTTCTAGCCACAGTCTATACAAGCTTCTACTTGCATTGTTATAAATTCTACATCAAGCAGCAGTTTCTTTTCCCAACAAGCACCATACAATATATATTTTAACAAAAATACTATTTATGATACAGAAATAAAACATGAGTACTCTTATAACACTAATAAAACTAAAATCTCTAATAAGAGATGCATGTAAAACATGAGCTAAATAAATGCAGCAGCCAGACAAAGATTAAGAATACAACGTATTCCCATGAAAAAGCGGAGCATGTCACTCTCCAATAAAAGAATGCTGGGGTCCAACCGAGCTTATTGAAAAAATAAAAACAAACTGAAATAAAAATAAAATACGCTCCAAGTAAAGCACACAAGATGTGACCGAATAAAAATATGATTTCACTAGAAGTGATATGATAATTTGTTGATGAAGAAGGGGATGCCTTGGGCATCCCCAAGCTTAGACGCTTGACTATTCTTGGAATTTGATGGGATGTACCACCGGGTAATCCCCAAGCTTTAGCTCTTCACTCTTCTTGATCACATCATATCATCCTCTTCTCTTGACCCTTGAAAACTTCCTTCACACCAAATTTCTCACAATCTTCGTTAGCAACGTTAGTGCAATCGAAATAATAAATTCACATGGTTAAGTTTCAACACATTCCTAACACTCAAAAACACATTAGATACTGTCACAACTTATTTTATAACTCTTTTTCTCAAAAGAACACCAAAAGAAAGAGATAAAGATGCAAATGCAATTATTGGCAGAAATCTGTCAAAACATGACAGCAGGTAAAGATGATTTTTTTTCGAAAATCTTATGTTGCTCAAATAAAAAAGTGGTCAACTAAGAAAAGTTGCGTATACAGCCCAGGAGTACGCACGAAAAAGCTCAGGTCATTTTGAATTTTCTGTGATTTTATACGAATTTAACAGTGGACATTAGAAATCTGTTTCCTGCGCAGAAATCCGAAATATAGTCTCAAATTTCCACTAGACTCTTTACTTGGCTCAACAAAAACACAAAACAAAAGATACATATGGGTTTCTAAAGAAACATACAACACCCAGGTGCAAAACACACAAAAGAAAACAAAGAAAAACTTGTTGAAAAAAGTGAAATAAAACGGGTTGTCTCCCGGTAGCGCTTTTATTTAACACCTTTTAGCTAGGCACATAAAGCCAAAAAATGCTCACGTAAGAAATATGAGTTAAAAAAAAGAGAGCATAAAGAGGCAAGTATATAAAAAAATTAAGTATAACCCACTTCCTATGTATAGAAATCTTGTAAAGAAATAAATTAAAGAAGCTCAAACTAGAAATCATGGGAAGGTAGAACAAGAGAATTTTCAAAACTTTCAACAAAAAGAGAGGTGTTTTAGTAACATGAAAATTCCTACAACCATATTTTCCTCTCTCATAATAATTTCCAGTAGCATCATGAACCAACTCAACAACATAATTATCACATAAAGCATGTTTGTCATGGTTTAAAATTACACAATTCATATCAAGCTCAAAAATAGGGGGATCAAAATTTAAAATCAACTCCTCTTTTTCCCCACTTTTAGCAATAGAAAAACAAGATGATTGATCACTCATAAAAGGTATAGGACACATTATAGAAATCCTATTATCAGTAGCATTATGATTTATAACATCAAGTAACATAGGACCATCATCAAGAGCATTATCATATAAATTTTCTAAGCAAACTTCCTCATTATCATGCATATCAATAGTTGGATAAAATAGAGGGTTCTCATAGAATTTATAAAAGTAGCATGGATTATCATAAATAATAGTAGCAATATCATTCTCACAAGTTTCATTCATGGTATTATCAAGGTCACAAGTATAGCAAGTATCAATTTCATCAAAAAGAGATATTTCAAAAGAATCAATAGGATCATCATTTTCATCAAATAATGTATGAGTTAAAGAGTTACTCTCATTGGGAGGTAGACATAGGTAGCTCCATTCTTCCTCCTCTTGATCATCACTCTCCTCCTCTTTTTCATCCAAAGAGCTTCCAGATTCAGCAGTTTCTTCTTCCATAGGTTCCTGCAGAGCATTAGTCTCTTCCTTAGGTTGAGAGCATTTATTAAGATATTCCATTATGTAGTAATTACAATCCTTGTAATTATCAAAGCAATATTCAAGTATAGCATAAATCTCGTATTTATAAGGTGCATCATCAATACTTTCAAGTAAATAAGCAATTTCGAATGCACCCTTCCAAGCAATAAATTATTCAATTTGTTCCACATCATATAATTCATAATTTTCCTTAACATAATAAGATATGGTAACATTATCATTATACTCACATTGAAAAGGGAGGTGTTTATACCTCCTACAGCAGCAAGATTTATCAAAGCAATAAGTAACATCACAGGTAGAGCACAAGTGTTTAGCATAGTCATGCAATTTATTAATTTGCTCCCATAAGTGTATCCCTTTTTGTGAAAAGCGGTGTTCCTTATAATGTTTTTATTGTTCATCTGTGAATCCACTTTTCCTATAAGATCTAGTTTCAAAGACATCAAACATTGATAGCAAGCATGATAAAGAAAAAAAATAACAACTAGAATAAGAACTAATTTTGTGTGTGTGTTTTTGATATAGAGAGCAAAACAAGATAAAAATAAAAACAAGACAATAAAAAAATAAAGAGGTTGAGAGTGAGAGACTACCCTTTCCAGGAGACTTCTTCCTCCCCGGCAACGGTGCCAGAAATTCCTTGCTACGTTTTGTTGGAAACCCCAAGAGGAGGGTTTGATGAGCACAAATGTAAGAATTTCCCTCAGTTAAGAACCAAGGTTATCAATCCAGTAGGAGGAAGATGATCTCGGGAAGGTTGATGCCACTGACGGTAGTGATGGCGCCTCACCGGTGTCAGCAACAACGTGGAACCTGCACACAACACAACCAAAATACTTTGTCCCAACGGTACAGTGAGGTTGTCAATCTCACCGGTCTTGCTAAAAACAAAGATTAGACGTATAACGTGGAAAATGGTGTATGCTTGCAGTAAGTAAATAAAGCAGGAAATTGTAGCGGACTCAAGTGTTTTCGGTGGAAAAGTGGTATATTTTTAGGGTTCACGCATCGGGGGGAATAAATAGGCGAAGGGGTGATGGCTGGCGTTGGTAAACCCCAAGAGAAAGGCTGTGAAGAGTGAAGTGGGAAGTTTTCCCTCAGAAAACAAACCAAGGTTGAATCGACTAGTAGGAGGACAAGCAATCTCTAAAGGTTGATGCAGCTGAGGTGGCAGGGCGCACTACCGGTTCAGCAACAACGTGGAACCTATACAACACAATCAAATCACTTTTCCTCAACGAAGCAGTGAGGTTGTCAATCTCACCGGTTTTGCTGAACACAAAGAGGTTAAACGTATGGTGTGGAAAACAATATGAGAACAGTATGAAAGTAGTAGCAGCAGTGTGAAAACAGTGGAAGCAGTGTGTGTATTATCAATATGATAAAATGGACCGGGGTCCACGGTTCAATAGTGGTGTCTCTCCGGAAAAGATAAATAACATGTGTGGTGCACAAATTACAGCTGGGCAATTGACAAAAATGAAGGCTGCACCGTAGTGCATATGCAAGACATAAAGATTAGTAGATTACTATGTTATTCATGCGAGCATTCCAACAAGATACATAGACCGTCATCCAACTACATCTATGACTAATAATCAACCTTCCGAATATCATCCGAACATATGTTGGGTATTAAGTTGCAAGCAACAGATAATCGCAGTAAGTAAAGTGTGTAATGTAAACAATGTAAACGAAGTAAACATTGTTTTTTCTCCCTAATGGTAACAACACATCCTCCATCCATCATGTTTCTGTCACTCGAGCACATATGCAAAGGAGGCATGAACCCACTATCGAGCATAAATACTCCCTCTTGGAGTTACTATCATCTACTTGGCCAGAGAATATACTAATAACGGAGAGCATGCAAGATCATAAATAATATTTGCATGAAGATAACATGATAGATTGATAATCAGAAGATATAACATTCAACATTCATTGGGTCCCAGCAAACACAACATGTAGCATTACATAAAGATGATCTCGATCATGTGAGGCGGCTCACGAGATCTAAACATGAGGCATAAAGTGGAGAAGACAACCATCTAGCTACTGCTATGGACCCGTAGTCCAGGTATGAACTACTCACGCATCACTTCGGAGGAGGGAATGGTGGTGTAGACCCCCCCGATGATGAATTTCCCTCCCAGAAGAGTGCCGGGGAGAGCTCCAGAACCCTCCCGATCTCAGGATGATGATGATGGCGGCCTGATATGTCTCCAACGTATCTATAATTTCTGACGTTTCATGTTGATATTATGCCAATTGCTACATGTTTTCTCCCTTCTTTATAGCATTTTTACACGTTTTCCGGGACTAACCTATTAACAAGATACCAAGTGCTAGTTCCTTGTTTTCTACTGTTTTTTTATTTCAGAAAAGGTGTTCTGAAAATATTCTTGGAATTGGACCCCACAAATCCTGAAGTTCCTATTTTCCCCGGAAGCATCCAGAAGTCCGAAGAGGAGTCGAAGACGCGCACCAGGGGGCTCTCACCATAGCCAGACGCGACCCCCCTTGGCTGCGCCTAGGGGTGGTGAGGCCACCCTGGTGGCCCACCGGCATCGCCCTTTCTCCCATATATACCCCCGGATGCATAAACCCTAAAAGAATCGGCGAAATTCCACGAAACCTTCTGCAGCCGCCGTCATCGTCAACCCAAGTTTCGGGGGGACATATCTTTGTTCTGGTACCCTTCCAGGACGGGGACGTGCCCCCGGAAGCCATCTCCATCGACTCCACCGCCGTATCCATCGCCGTTGCTGTCTCCTATGATGAGGTGGGAGTAGTTCTCCCCCGAGGCTAAGGGCTCTACCGGTAGCTATGTGGTTCATCTCTCTCTCTCCCATGGTGTGATCTATATGTGATCATGAGCTTTGTAATCTAGTTGAATAAGTAGATGTTACTCTTCATCTTGTGCTACTCAAGTGTTTTATTAATATGAACTTTGGAGTCACCTTGTCCCGCGGTGTGAAGGTGACAGTGTGCACATCGTGTGTGTCTCCTCTATGAATTGTGGTGTTTGTCTAGTACCATCTAGGGCGCTGATGCATGTAAAATGCATAGATGAATTTTTCATATTTTCACATGGTTTTCTATTACATATTGCATCATATAAGGGTATAATTCAATGTTTTATAGTATTTTGGGGTTAAATTACAAAGTCCCCCAACTTTTATGGAATTAACCCTGCCTGTCAGAAACCCCGTTTTCTATATTTTTGACGTTTCAGGGGGCAAACTTCCGCGAAATCACCTGAAAATCTGCGGGGGTCATTTTTTTGGAAGGAGAAGACTTGCGGGCGACGGATCCAAGAGAATTGGGCAAGGAGGCCCAAAAGAGGACCCTCCACGCGGCCAGATTCCTTGGCCCCTGTGGCCCCAATTCCTTCCATCTTCGACTTACCGACTCCGTCTTGACCTAAAACCGACTATAAAAAGGGTCCCCCGTACCCTTACGGAGAGGAGCGCCACCGAAACACCGAAACACCGAAACAGAGACCAGAAGTTCCAGATTGGAGGGGGAAAACTCCGGCGGGGCGCCGCCGGTGTGATCTCCTACCCCTCCAACGTCATCTCCATCGACATCTCCATGAAGAGGGAGTAGTCCACCCCAGGGCTATGGGTTTGTGGAAGTAGCACTTGTATCTCTCTCTCTCTCTCTCTCTCTCTCTATGTGCTTCACTAATTAGATCTGTATGAGCTGCCTCACATGATTACGGGCACCGTTGTAATTCCTATGTGGTGGATCTTTTCTATGAGTTATTGAATCTGAGATTGCAATTGTTTCTCTTGAGTTATTTGAGTAGATGTATCTTATGTACCCCGTTCTTATTTGCTAGCTTTGATCAATCTAGTTCTTGAGAGAGTGTGTGTAGTGATGGGTGCATTAGTTGGAGTAACGAGGGGTGGCTAGTGCTGTGAAAGTGACAGAAGTTCAGCGATCCACTTAGGTTTTGTTAAACCTTTCTTAGTTACCTCATTAGGGATAAAAAGGAGTACCTTGTTACCGGGGATTTGAAGTGACACTAATAAATCTCCATGACTAGATCTAGCAAGTTCTTACTTCAACTTCATGTCACATTACTTAAAGCTATACTCTGGTTTTTCCTTAATTATCGAGGTGTTATGATTTATTTCGCATCTTGGTGGAGTATAAGAGGGATCAATATGACCGTAGAGATCTCTATGCTAGGACGTGATGCCCATATGAAAGTACTCAATGTTAAACATGTTATTGTAATCTCACATGTAATTCTTTATGTCCACCGTCTACCACTTTATTTGAGAGAATGCAAGTGTGAAACCATGAACCCCGGTCCTATTTTAAATATAAGAAAACACTCTAGTTACTTTGCTGCAATTTACTTTACTTGCACTTTACTTTACTTGCATCTCCAATTCGAATTTACATTATCTCCATCACCACTTGCATCACAAAAATACAAAAATAATCCATTGCATATTTATTTTCTCATTTGCATTTAGTAGTAGATTTAATTATTGCACATTTAGTTTTAGTTTTGCATTGCAATTTAGAAGTCTCACACCTTGTGCTTGACAACCACTTGGTGAGGTTGAGGGCACAAAACTCTCTATTTGTTTGCAGGATCCTGGAGGAAGCTTGGAAGACAACAGCTGAAATACTGGCTCCCCAAGAGTTCGATATAAACCCTCGAGTCACCCTCGTGGGGAAGAAGGCTTGCCACTAGCTACACACTCTGCACTTGGAGTCTCAACCTAGCCATCAAGCGTTTTTCTGGCGCCGTTGCCGGGAGCCATAGGTGAAGGAGTTGTCCAAGGGAGCTCACAAGAGTCTTCATCACCAACAAGGTGTGCAAACACCTAAGCTTGGGGAGGTTGCACCTATGTGAGTACCGTCCTTTCTATCTCCACCTTCTTTCAAGTAGATTGTTTTGTTTCTTGTCTTGTTTTTGTTTTTGTTTTTGTTCTTGTTTTTGTTTTGTCTTGCATATTTTATTTTAGATTGCATTTTAGTTTTGCATTTAGTTATCTAGTTTATTTTAGTATTTCGAATTTTCCTAGTTACTTTACTTTTCAGTTTTGCATAAAAAATTAATAACTACATAAAAACTGTTAAAATGGGCGATAGAACTAAATTAAGTGACTACACAAATACACCCAATGACCAATTCATTGCTAGGCCAATTACTACACCTGAAATACAAGTTGAAAGCTATGAAGTAGTCCTAGTTTATTGAATTTAATTACTAGAGAGCAATTTGGTGGTAGTGCTATGGAGGATGCCTCTATGCATCTTCATGATTTCATGGAAATATGTGATATGCAAAAATTAAAAAATGTGGAAATTAGTGTTTTAAAACTGAAATTATTTCCTTTTTCACTTAGAGGAAAGGCTAAAGAATGGTTACTTTCACTACCTACAGCTAGTATAAAGTCTTGGGATGATTTAAAAGAAGCTTTCATTATGAAATATTATCCTCCCGTTTAAATTTTGCAAAATAGGAATAATATCCTCTCATTTAGGCAAAATGATAATGAACATGTAGCCATGGCATGGGATAGAATTAAATTAATGCTTAGAACATGCCCATCACATGGAGTAAATGAATGGACCATACTACACTCTTTTTATAATGGTCTAAACTACATGTCTAGAAATATACTTGATTCTGCTGCTGGAGGTGCCTTTATGAGTAAAACTGTAGGTGAGGCTAAGAGCATATTAGAAAGCATATTACAAAATTATAGTCAATGGAATACTGAAAGAGCACCCAATCCCACTAAGAAAATAAACTCAATTGAAGAAACCAATGATTTGTCTTCTAAAATGGACACTATTCTTGCCTTTATTAATGAACAAAATATGGAGAATGTGCCTTTGCAGGAGCTAGTTGGTAGTAATTCTGAAAGTGTGGATGTTAATTTTGTTAGGAATTATGGTAGCAATGGTTTTGGTAATGCTTACAATTCATATAGTAAACCTCCTTATGTGCCAAATAAACCTTTTGTTCCATATCCTAATGCTAATGAAAATAAGTGGAAGCCTTCTAGTGAAATTTCTGAATCTAATAAATTGCTTATGGAACAAGTTGCTAGTCACAATGCTATGATACATGAGTTAAATGAGTCTATTGCATCCATTAGTAGTGATATTAAAGGATTGCAACTTCAATCTTCAAATTTAGATAAAGCATTGTCAAAATTAGCTGATAATCAAGCAACTCTATTAAGCATGTCAGCAGGAAAGCCACAAGCACAACCTAGTCTAGGAAAGAATTCTATTACTATTGCTGCTCCTATTATTGAAAATATTGATCATATTGCTGATAATACAAGTGAGCATGTCCCTACTAGTTTAGAAGAAACTTTGAATGAAATAGTGAAGTACCCTGAATATTTACTTCCATATATGTCTTATCTTGCTAGCAAAGATGAAATTAGTCCTCATGAATCAAGCATGCTAGCTAAATTAGAGAGTAAAGTAGAGGAAATTATGATGCTTACTGAAATTAAGGATCCATTGCTTGATTTAGAAAAAATTAGCTTGCAAGAACTTATTGCTACTCTACAAAAATTTGCTAGTGATCCCACTATAAATGTTAATCAACCTGGCTTTGGATCTTATATTGCTAATCATGTCTTGCAAGAAAAAATTTCTAGGTACAAGAATGAGGCCATGATACCTCCTAAGCTTGTGGATGCATGGATCCCCAAGGTGCTAGTTTCAATTGGAAAAGAAATTCACCATGCTATGTTAGATCTAGGTTCTAGTGTATCGGTACTCTCTAAAGAATTATATGAATTGCTAGAACTAGAAAATTTAGAAAAGTGCTCAAGTGAATTTGTCCTTGCTGATAACTCTACTAAACATGCTGTAGGACAAGTAAAAGATGTTATGATTGAATTGCACATGACTTTCGTACCCGTTGATTTCATTATTATGGATATGGGGGATAAATCCCCTAGTCCTATTATTTTGGGTAGACCTTTTCTTCGTACTACAGGTGCAATCATAGACTCCAAGGAAGGGAATGTCAAGTTTCAGTTCCCTCACAAGAAAAGCATGGAGCACTTCCCAAGGAAGAGGGGCACGCTGAAGAACAAGCTCCCTCATGAGCTTTATCCCTCTTGATTATCAAGTAAGTAAAGCCTAGCTATATGGCTATAAAGAAAGCGCTTTACGGGAGGCAACCCGGTTGTTTTTGTTTGGATTTTCCTAGTGTTCTCTGCTGTCTCAAGAGATTAGTTTTTTTTTAATTCTGGAGTTTTCAATAAAGAGTCAAGTCAAACCCATTTGGACTTATAAGTTGCTATCCTAGTGCATGAAATTTCTGTTTCAGCACGAGTCTGCTCACCGTATGATTTTACGTTTTTTATTGGTATGTCGTATTGAGCTAATTTTTTAGTATGTTCTGCAACTTTTCGTCCTCTGTAAGCACAAAAATTTGCTTAATTATTGGACGAGTCTAGCTTAGGGAAAAACGTTCGTTTTGCTGCTGCTGCTTTTCTGGACATATTCTGCCTTCTTTTGTTTTATGCACTCTTTGGGCTTGGGAATCAAATTTCCATGATTCTTTCAAGCAAGAGAGTGAACATACAACATAATGAACCTTATTGTCTATCTACTGGAGCATTTGATTTGGAATTTTGCACAGCAAGGATGTGATTTGTTTGTCCTTGCTAATCTCACCCCACAGAAAAAGAATGGGAGAGACATGTTTTGTGAAGTTTTTTTCACAGGGAATAGAGGAGCTGTGCCTCAAGACATCCAAGAATGGTGAAAGCCATAAGCTTGGGGATGTGATGAACACCCCACTGGAGCTACACTCTTTTTGTTAGCACACGTCTACTTTCTGTTTTTCTAAGCAAAGCATTTATCGTAGAGACTTGAAGCGTCTAGTTTTTGTTTTTATTTTTGTTTTGATAAGACCACCACCATCATTTTATATGAGATTGAGCTACTGGAGTTTGGTGTTGGAATGTATTGGATGCTAGTATTATGACTTGGAATAGGGATGCCATGGTTGATTTGAAGAGCTACATATGTTTGCATGATTTATAGGCTTTTTATGTGTAGAAATTTGCAATAATGTTGTTTTGAGCTATCTCTTATTCATGTCCTTGATGTTAATTGCTGGTTTATTTAGTTTTTCATGAAATGAGTAGTTCTATGGACATATGCATGCATAGTAGCTGGTCAACTATCTCCCTCTTGCTAGCCCAAAAATTTAAAATTTCCAACAAGTAAAAATTTGTTTCCAACACTCCTTAGCCAAGTATTTCCAGTGAGTCCACCATATCTTCCCATTAGCTTCATTGCTATTCCGAGTATGTTCACCATGTTATTGTGTTATTTATGTTCTAAATTAAGATATTCACTTTATTAATTGTCATGGGTTGAACTTGGGATAGGACTCTCATGAACTTTTGAAGGCACACTTTACTTTTTATGCATCTAATAAACATGACCCAATAATGGGAGCCACAAGTTTTGCGTTTGACAAGTGTGTGGTTGGGATCTAGCTATAAACGTGTATCACCGGAAAGCTTTCAACATTGCACAAAAAAATTTACATTTGGTTGATATCATGTACTTTTGTTTTTGGACTCCTGCCATGCCGAAATGGAATAGAGGAATAGTAAGTTTTGATGAGTAAGTATCTATATGACTAGAGAAACGCATCGGGCCGCTAACCCAAGGCATGCTTTATCATGTGGAAATTTACTTACAGCTTGAGTGACTCTACAACACATCCTATAATAAAATAAGAAGCTATGCATAATAGTGAATGAAAATAAAAAGGATGATGAATCTACTCCGTTTGTTCATCTTGTCATTGTAAAATGGGCTTGTTTCCATGTCATGGGGCAAGAGGTACCTCTTTGTGGTTCTCTATGATGTCATTAATACTTATTATGATTGTACAAAGCTTATTAGGAATCTTAAGTTGAGTAATCATGGAGTAGGTTTTCACACTCACGGGGCATGAGGCTTTCAACCACCTTGTCATTCTCATTACTTCAATACTCACAATTTTAAGATGCTAAGGGGCAATGAGAGTCCTAGATCAATGGATACCACATTTCAATTAGTAATTTTAGTTGAATAATTTAGAGGCTAAATAAGACTTGATCATGTTTTACCTCTCCTCAATTTTCTCCAAAGTGTCCACCATATTTTCTATTCTCCATTATGCTATTCTTTGACCAATATAGGATTTTATTTTTCATTTTGTGTATGCATTTGGTCCATAGTGCTTTTATTTCATTATACACTTTGTGAACTTTCATGAAGCATCTTTGCTTGCATATTTGATATTTCTTACAACATGAATTGTATATTGCTACTCATTTCTAGTATTAATCATTTGATTATATGTAGCATGAATAATCCTCCTTGATATCCCATGATTGTTTCAATATGCAAATCTCATCTTAGTTTTATCACCTTCATACTCGAGGACGAGCATGGGTTAAGCTTGGGGATGTTGATGCATGTAAAATGCATAGATGAATTTTGCATATTTTCACATGGTTTTCTATTACATATTGCATCATATAAGGGTATAATTCAATGTTTTATAGTATTTTGGGGTTAAATTACAAAGTCCCCCAACTTTTATGGAATTAACCCTGCCTGTCAGAAACCCCGTTTTCTATATTTTTGACGTTTCAGGGGGCAAACTTCCGCGAAATCACCTGAAAATCTGCGGGGGTCATTTTTTTGGAAGGAGAAGACTTGCGGGCGAAGGATCCACGAGAATTGGGCAAGGAGGCCCAAAAGAGGACCCTCCACGTGGCCAGATTCCTTGGCCGCGTGAGAGGCCCCCTTTTGGCCCCTGTGGCCCCAATTCCTTCCATCTTCGACTTACCGACTCCGTCTTGACCTAAAACCGACTATAAAAAGGGTCCCCCGTACCCTTACGGAGAGGAGCGCCGCCGAAACACCGAAACACCAAAACAGAGACCAGAACTTCCAGATTGGAGGGGGGAAACTCCGGCGGGGCACCGCCGGTGTGATCTCCTACCCCTCCAACGTCATCTCCATCGACATCTCCATGAAGAGGGAGTAGTCCACCCCAGGGCTATGGGTTTGTGGAAGTAGCACTTGTATCTCTCTCTCTATGTGCTTCATTAATTAGATCCGTATGAGCTGCCTCACATGATTACGGGCACCGTTGTAATTCCTATGTGGTGGATCTTTTCTATGAGTTATTGAATCTGAGATTGCAATTGTTTCTCTTGAGTTATTTGAGTAGATGTATCTTATGTACCCCGTTCTTATTTGCTAGCTTTGATCAATCTAGTTCTTGAGAGCGTGTGTGGGGTGATGGGTGCATTAGTTGGAGTAACGAGGGGTGGCTAGTGCTGTGAAGGTGACAGAAGTTCAGCGATCCACTTAGGTTTTGTAACCTTTCTTAGTTACCTCACTAGGGATAAAAAGGAGTACCTTGTTACCGGGGATTTGAAGTGACACTAATCAATCTCCATGACTAGATCTAGCAAGTTCTTACTTCAACTTCATGTCACATTGCTTAAAGCTATACTCTGGTTTTTCCTTAATTATAGAGGTGTTATGATTTATTTCGCATCTTGGTGGAGTATAAGAGGGATCAATATGACCGTAGAGATCTCTATGCTAGGACGTGATGCCCATATGAAAGTACTCAATGTTAAACATGTTATTGTAATCTCACATGTAATTCTTTATGTCCACCGTCTACCACTTTATTTGAGAGAATGCAAGTGTGAAACCATGAACCCCGGTCCTATTTTAAATATAAGAAAACACTCTAGTTACTTTGCTACAATTTACTTTACTTGCACTTTACTTTACTTGCATCTCCAATTCGAATTTACATTATCTCCATCACCACTTGCATCACAAAAATACAAAAACAATCCATTGCATATTTATTTTCTCATTTGCATTTAGTAGTAGATTTAATTATTGCACATTTACTTTTAGTTTTGCATTGCAATTTAGAAGTCTCACACCTTGTGCTTGACAACCACTTGGTGAGGTTGAGGGCACAAAACTCTCTATTTGTTTGCAGGATCCTGGAGGAAGCTTGGAAGACAACTGCTGAAATACTGGCTCCCCAAGAGTTCGACATAAACCCTCGAGTCACCCTCGTGGGGAAGAGGCTTGCCACTAGCTACACACTCTGCACTTGGAGTCTCAACCTAGCCATCAGGCGCTCATAGTGACATCGTGGGGTTAACTAGACATGGGAATGCTTACTTTAAGGAATGCTTTTTGTAGCCCTATGCAATGATTAGTGTTTGTTATCCAACCAGAGAGGGTTAAGAGTAGCATAGTGAAGATAAGATATTTAGTTATTCAATTATGTGATCATTGATGAGAGTGTCCACTACTGAAATAGGCCTTGTTTCCAAGCATTGAAACACCATTTTCCGCCTGTTCTGGTACATGTTTGCTTATTGCCATATTTATTTCAGATTGCCTTTATTACTTATAACCATCCATATTACACGCATTTCACTATCTCTTCGCCCAACTAGTGCACCTATATACCTGACAAGTATATTGGGTGGGTTGGGGACACAAGAGACTTCTTGTATATTAATTGCAGGGATACTTGAGAGGGATATCTTTGACCTCTACCTCCACGAGTTCGATAAACCTTGGGTGATCCGTTTAAGGGAAATTTGCTCCTGTTCTATAAAACTCTGCACTTGGAGGCCCAATATTGCCTACAAGAATAGAAGCATGCGTAGACATCAGGACCTCGGGTGTTTTTCGTGTAAAATTGGTCTCTTTTTTGGGTTGATGTATTGGGGGGGGGGGAATAAATAGGCGAAAGGGCGATGGCGGTGGACGCCTAGGGGTCCACACCATCCCCAAGCGTGGTCAGGGGTCACGCCGCCCTATGGTGTGGCCCCCCTGGCCCCTCTCCGGGCCGAACCTTCGGGAATTCTAAGACTTCCGGGCTTCGAATTTTCCAATTCCGAGAATATTTCCAGAACAAATTTCTGAAACTAAAACCAGAAGCAAACAGGGAACTGGCTTTGTGGCATCTTGTCAATATGTTAGTCCCGGAAATCGATAAAAATGATATAAAGTTTATATAGAGCTTGTAGGAAATGACATGAAAACAACATGGAACGTCAGAAATTAAGGATACATTTATGAAGTATCAAGGGGAGACGGCGGTGGGCGCCCGAGGGGCCCACGCCACCCCATGGCGTGGCCAGGGGGCTCCGCCCTATGGTGTGGCCCCCCTTCGGGCCTCTTCCGGACTCCGTGGAACCTTCGGGAATTCTAAGACTTTCTGGCTTCGAATTTTCCAATTCCGAGAATATTTCTAAAACAACTTTTATGAAACTAAAAACAGCAAAAAACAGGAACTGGCGCTGTGGCATCTTGTCAATAGGTTAGTCCCAGGAAATCGGTAAAAATGACATAGAGTGTAAGGAAAACATGTAGCATATTGGATGAAAACAACATGGAACATCAGAAATTAAGGATACGTTTATGACGTATCATTAGATAGCTCACAAGATCTAAACACGAGGCATAAAGAGGAGATAACAACCATCTAGCTACTGATATAGACCCGTAGCTCAAGGATGTACTACTCATCGCTCCGGAGGCAGGCATTGTGATGAAGAGCCCTCCGGTGATGATTCCCCCTCCCGGCAGGGTGCTCGGGAGAGCTTCAGAACCGTCCCGAACTAGGGTTGACGATGACGGAGGCTATAGAAATTTTCGTGGATGGAGGCTCTGGTGTTTAGGGTTAACCCGAGGTGGAGCTTAAATAGGCTAGGGGGCAACGTCGGTGGGTGGACAGGGGGCCCACACCACCTGGTGGCATGGCCAAGGGGGGTCGCGCCACCTTTTGGTGTGCTGGCTCGAGGGCCCCCCTCCAGGTCCCCTCCGGACTCCGTGTACGTGACATATTCTTAAGACCCTGGGATTTTTTCGTCCAATTCAGAGAATATTTCTAGAACAACATTGCTAAAACCAAAAATAACAGAAAACAGGAACTGGCTCTGTGACATCTTGTCAATAAGTTAGTCCCAGAAAATCCATAAAAATGACATAAAGTGTATAGAAAACATGTAGCAAATGGCATGAAAACAACATGGGACATAAGAAATTATAAACACATTTGAGACATATCATGCTACCACAATCACCTTGTATATTCCTCACGTCCCGGTGATCGCTGACGGCAACAGGGGCCGTGACAGTTTGGGCTGTAAAAATACATGATTTCTTATAGGGAAATGTGTCTTTTTGTTTATAGAGGACCTTCTGTTGGCTCAGGATGGTAGTAGAGGGAAGAATATGTCTAGGTCCCAATATACTCCTCACTCCTCATGGTAGTTCAGACCACGACTCGTAGTCAACGATTGAGGCCCATGTTGTATGATGAAATCCAATGTTGCCCGACTAAATAAAATTGGGCATGGCACTACCAAATATGCATACTCACGTATATTGTCCACGAGTAAATTACATGAAACTAACACAATTGGGTTAGGTTAACAGCTCAGTGTCTATTCTGGTATTTTTTTATTCAAAAATCTACCACCGTGTGACAAGAAGATGGCGCTGATCGCCTCGTTGCAAGTGCTAACGTGGAAAAAAAACTTCATTTTCCCCTGCCGTCTAGACCGTGCCGGTTAAGACCGATCTGGTCAGAACCCGACAACTAGCTCTCTCTCTCTCTCTCTCTCTCTCTCTCTTCTCCTGCCACTTTTCCTGCGTGTTTCGGACATGGTCACATCAGTGAATCTAGGAGGCAGCGACGGGAGTGGAAGCGGGAGTGTTGTCGATGGAAGCAGCGAAAGTGTTGGAGTTGGAAGCGTCATCGATGAGGACCCGAATGAGCTTTGGTCGTCTTGGCCATCATCGGTGGTGGCGATGCTTGCGCATATTTGGGTGGCTAATCTAGCGAAGAGCCACAATTTGACCTTTGGTCTCGATGGAGCATAGTAAGCATAATCTCTTCTTAGTACCTCTCGATTGCTATACCGTAGTCACTAATAAATTAGGTTATTTGAGATTAGGTATTACCGAATTGGGGATTTTACTCAAATTGGGCATTTTACACTACTTTGTAGTTTGGATCCTGAAGTTTGGGATGTCATAATTCATTTCAATGGACTGGAAAATTTAGTGAGGAATCTTGGTCGTGATGATATTAAATATTTGAACATTATTGCACTGATTGAGATACATGGATATATTATTAGATATTCAATTTACGTGGAAAGGGTGAGGGAATGGAAATGGTTGAGAAAATGAAAAGATATATGAACTGCTGAAGCATTTTAATTCAACACAAGTTTTAAACTTGACTATAAAAGGCCAGAGCTGTTGTTCCTACGTAGATTAATTATGTTGAACATGAGCCTGGAGGCAGCTAGACAATTTCTTTCTTAGTTAATTATGCAGAGCCAGTTGTGTATGATTCGAGTCCTCCTCATGTCTATGTTGTTGACGATGAAGGTTGTATTTTACAAGTCATAGTGGCAACCAGAATCAATATTGTAGCACTAATCTTTGTGTTTGCACTTAGGGAAGCATCAATGACAAGATGGGAATAACCAATGAATATTTATGATGATGAGTAAATTGGCTTAGACAAGGAACACAATGACAAGGAAGATGGCATTTTAGACATTGACATGTGAGATGCAGAATTTGCTAGGATGGAAGCAATGAGGACACATGAATAATTATAAATTGCTTAGAGGATCGAGGAGATGAGGAGGCAGAGAGAGGATCCCATGCTGTAGTATGAAAGGGACACTCACAATGAATATTTATTTGTAACCATCTCCTAAACCAGCCCATGATACTAAGAACACAAGGAAGTTGCCTGTTAAAAGAGGGCCCAACTCATGTCTCATTCCAATGTTCTATTTGCTGATGGAGATGAATACAAATCCTCACCGAAAAAGATATGTGCCCTAGTTTTTTATAGGAAAATGATGATGGATTTGAACCACTCTCAGTGGTTCCACCAATGGGAAGAAAGAGTAGAGCAAAGAAACTATCAGAGAGGAATTGGTATGATGACATGAGGCAGTCGACAAACGAACAACTGTGCTTGAAAATGTGCTTCACACATGTTAAATTTTTTGGCATCTGAGATAAAAGGGGAAGACGATGAAACTGAAGCACACCTCTGAGACAACAACTGTAAGTACAAGGCCGAGTGCCAAAGGGTTGGCTGAAAACTATGAAGTTATGTTCTGGTCAGACCCTAATACAAATATCTAGTCACTCATAGAAAGTTCTAGGAAACAACATGGGATGAGGTGCCTAAATTGATGGCCTACTTGGCAAAAATATATGGCTCTTGATGTTGGTTAGGTGATCACATCATAAACAATATGTTAGGCTTAGAGATTTTGCACATACATGTATTGATACTAACCCCGAAAGTAGGATAATTGCGCAAACAATCAGTCTAGCACCTAGTAAAGAGAGCCCTCATCCATAGTTAAAAAAATGGGACCGGTAATCGAACCGGTGATACCGTCGGTTCAGCTTTTTACTGATAAGACCACTCGTTCATTCATTGCTTCACTACCCGTTTTTTAAGATATAAATTAATAGTATATTTTAACAAATAATTTCTACAATAATTAAATAATCATATATGCAAAACTATTTCAAGCCTGCAATGATGACATAATTAAGTAGTCAACATAAGGCCCTCCGTAACTATCCAAGTTGTACCGTATCATAAATATCCACGTAGGATTTTTTTGCTTACGTGGAGCCTCTTAAATGAAGACACGGAAAAGAGTTGTCTCTTAGGCTGGTCATAATGGGGAGTAACTTCAACTAGTAACATGCATATGTTACTATCTCCATAGTGGTACGTCTGGTCACGACGGGGAGTAACTTAGAGCATCTCCACTCGTTCGCCCCCCAAGGTCGTTTTTTGAGACAAAAAATCGCCCCGCTGGGGCGGTGCCGACGATTGTTTCGGCTTGGGGGCGTTGGTTCCCACTCGTGATGCACCCAGCCTGCTGAAGGAGCATCCTGGTCAGGGCCTTTTTTGAGAAACATCCTAGTCAGGGCCTAATTTTGAATGATTTGGCAGTTCTGAGCATGTTTCGGCTTAATTCGACAAGTTTGGTCTTGGTTCGCCACAATCCGATACAAAAAGTCATATTTCGGCACAAAATTCAACGCCACATATATTCTCACACGTTCATCACATAATCAATACAAATCAAATAGTTCAACAAAGAAATTTCATAATTTAACAAGTTTTGAATACAAACTAAAACACATGAAACTATGTGTTTCCCTTGCGTCTCCATAGATGCTACACTAGATCATCCTACAATCGTTGATGCATCGTCGAGTCGCGTATCTGCGAACGCATAGTGAGGAAGGCAGCCCATGCTGCAGGCACCTGGTGATCAACCACTGCAAGAGGACCCTGTCTGAAATATGGTTCATTGTCAATCATTGGAACCTTGTTCTCGCTCTCGATGATCATGTTATGCAAGATCACGCAAGCATTCATCACCGACCACATCTGATCTTTCGACCAAGTCAGACCTTGGTACCGGACAATGGAAAAACGAGATTGAAGCACACCAAATGCTCGCTCTACATACACCCCTCAAGTCTCCTCGAACATTGCAAACCAAGAAGTCTTTCCTCCAGGTATGGGGTTTTAGATATTATTCACAAATGTTGCCCACCTGGGATAGATGTCATCTGATTGATAGTACCCCTTGTTGTACTGGTGCCCATTGACCTCGAAGTTCATCGGAGGAGCATGGACTTCCATAAGCTTGACAAAGACAGGATAACACTGCATGACGTTGATGTCATTGTGAGTTCCTGGCATTTCCAAAAAGCAGTGCCAAACATGGAGATCATGTGTTGCGACTGCCTCGAGCACCACACTGCAAGATCCTTTAGCACATTTGTATATTACCTGCCAAGCAAAAGGACAGTTCTTCCAGTTCCAATGCATACAGTCTATGGTTCCAACCATACCGGGGAATCCTCTTGCTTCATTCTATGCTAGGATCCGAGCAACATCTTCAAATTGAGTTTCCTCATGTACTTTGGTCCAAACACTGCCACCATTGCATTGCAGAACTTGTACAAGCACCGAATGGCGATGAACTCGACCATGCATAAGTAGTCATCCTGCGAATCACCGGGAGCTTTGTATGAAAGCATCCTCATGGGCACCGTGCACTTATGGAGTGAGGAGAATCCAACCAATCCGGTGCAATCCTTCTTAAAAATTAAGCAGTTGTCGTAATCCTGGAGCCCATGCATAATCTCGAGGAAGAGCTTCTGGTTCATCCTAAAAAAGCGCCGGAACACTGTGTCACAATGGATTGGATGATCGACAAAGTAGTTGGCATACAACATGCAGTAACCCTCTGCCCGCCTGCCTTGCTTTGCTCTTTCGCAGGCCAGACACCGAGCCACCTTGCTGCGGCTTCGCATTCTCTGCGAGCAGCCCGGCCAACACGGTGAGCATAAGCAGGTGTTCCTCATCGTCGACGCTGATGTCGTCTTCCTCCGCCAACAATTCGGTGATCAACTCCTCGTCGTCAGATTCCATCGTCGAAGCGGCAAATGGCCGAACTTAGTGGTGCACAATGTAATGAGGAGACTCCGAGCATCATCTTGGAGCTCAAAGGATACATTATGGTTAGCCTACTATTTAACTTTGTGCACAATCACTGCCTTTCAAGCCTCACTATCATCAAGCCTCACTGTCTAACTATCTATTTGTCTAACAGTTTTTCGTCCCTAGGATCACCCCAAAGACGCTGAGTTCCTCAACAAGCACATCCAAAACTACAACAAGATGTAGACCATCTTCTCTTTGGTCTTGCGACTAGAAGTCATGCCATGGGATCCTACGAGACTCTTGGTACCCATGATAGACCTAACACACATGAGTTGGAAACCATCTATGTTGATGGTGGTTGTGAGAATTGAGGTGTCAATGCTGGTCCTTGTCTTCGCCAACATGAACGAGGCCGTCAGAGAGGTGGCAAGCGCCATTAGAGAGAGAGAGTACCTATGGAGGTGAACCCCGACCTCTACTACGAGTAAATTTAAAAAAAACTACCACATTGGAGTCACAGGTTGCGAGTCAGTACCGATCTTGGTCAGTTTTTAAAAAATGTGCCAAATTTGGGACTAACAACCACAAATCGCACCGATTCTTCTCTAAACAAATATTAACAACAACGTTGACAGGTGGGACCCATCTGTAAGGCCGACGAGGAACACACGTGGACAAAGAGTTGAGGTGGTTGTGGGACCCACCTGTTAGCAGACAGACAGTCAAAGGGGGTCGGGTCAATGGGGAGGTGCGACTCGGATTCAACACCAAATCAAGATCCTGCTCACCACCCATGGCCGCCGTTGCCGTGCTTCTCGCCACCGCCCATGGCCAGTCTCCACCATCGGCGTCTTGGGCCCACCATAGAGGACGGAGGAAGGTGGTCATCACCTTTGTTGCGCAGGGGACTCACGCCGCAAAGGGCAACAATTCCGACTTGCGTTGTTTCCTAAGAAAGATTCCACGTTGGCTGCCAGAAAAGTAGAAGTAGTCGAAGAGCAGCACGAGCAGCGGAGTGCGCGAGCTGGGTTCGGCCCCCAACACCGGGGCTAGAGGGCGCTCCTTGCGATCTGCAGGACGCTGCCACGAAGGTAACTGTGGGGTAGATGTGATCGCTCATGGGTGTCATGCTAGGGCCAGCAACGAGCGCACACATGGATTCATCGATCCGTTATTTATCAAGCTTGTCTCACATACGCGCACGTACACAATCATTGGCACAAGCAATGCTCGAAACTTGTAATTTCCGACAAGCGCGACGCGGCTGCACCCAGGCGCGTTCGTGCTGCCTCTGACTCGAGTGACCGGCCCACCCGGTCTCCTCCCTCCTTCGTGCTCATATCTCCAGTTCGTCCCCGTCTCTAACCTACCTCGCTAGCGAGCACCGCCGCTCCGTCTGCCTTGCATGGCGAACAGCTCGATCTCCGTGTCGCAAATTTCTTGGACGCCGGAATTTGATATGGGATTGTGCCAGCTCCGATCGCGGTAGTCTACTGCCGGGTGTGGGCAGCGGTCGTCACCCCGACGCGTGTGGACGGATGAACCCACCTGCCACTTACACCGCGGGGCACCACATTGCGTCTTCTTCCCTGACGACCGCGCGTGCGTGAGAAGAAGATAGATATGGGAAATAAGATGAGCTAGCGGGTGGGCCCCACGTACACTCCAGCTCCGCCTCCACGTGTGCTGCCTCGTCAACCTTGCAGATGGAACCACCTGTCAGCGCTGCTGTTAATATTTGTTTAGAGAAGAATCAATGCGATTTGTGATTGTTAGTCCCAAATTTGGCACATTTTAAAAAAATCACCATGATTGGTACTGACTCAAAAACTGTGCCTCAAATGTGGTAGATTTGTATAATTTACTCCTCTACTAAGCCGTCATGACCACATATGGATACAGTGATACCACCTCTTAGCCACCTCCTGGACAACAAGGCCCAAGGTCAAGGATTTGTTATGATGGCCGAGGACCATCAACAACTTTGTCTCCATACCTCTTTTGACCAAGAACTACTACGTGTAGTGATAGGTCTAATGGGATGGTGGTTGTGGTGCAAGGCATACTTGATCATGTTGATGATCATGATGTATATTTTGCATAGTTAGCAGAAAAAACTTTTGATGGAATGTATATTTTGGATACTTGAAGTGGTACAACAGCTAACCCCTCACATGATGGACTTGTGGTGGTAGTATTACACCCTCTTTTGATGTGGTGTTAGGTTGACATCATACTACCGAACTAACATCTGTCGCTAGTAGTGCATTAGGTATATGATCATCAGTGTATGCTTTGATTATGTTGAATTTCTACCTTGCGGTCCTATGTTCCTAGTTTTGCACGTTGTAATCCTATTCTTATGTGTTGTAGAGGTATGTGGTATTCATGTGTAGGTTTCTAAGGAATCTACACCTCCTGGAGCTCTTGCTCAGATCAGGTCGATAATTTTCCCAACAACTACTGCAAGAGGTCTGAGACTCTGGAGGAGTAAGAAGATGCTTACTTCATCTTCTTGTTCGCAAAGACCGTACTATCCCGAGAGGTGAAAAATTGGAGCAAGCACAACTGGTAAGAGAAAATGTGCACGCCCGATCAGGTGCTGCAGCATCAAAGATTTCAAAATCATTGTCATGTTCGTCTTCATTGTATATTTGTGTTAGTCTTATGTCCGTATGTTGTATATGAACATTTGTGAGCTGGTATACTCACCACAAGGGATGCAAGGTAACCATGACGCACACAAGTTGCGCAACGAAACACATCAGTTTATGCCCTAAACACATCAACTAGGCAAACAAATACAATTTGTGCCAAAATTCGTTCCAAGCCGAATGGACCCGACTGGAACATTTTTGGCAACCAAACAAACTACACAGCATGGCTTAGGACTCATTTTTCCATAGCCCGAGCCTAAGTGGGCCATGGGTGCAAATGGCTCAAAATTGGTGCGAGCAACCAAAGACGCCCTAAGTCAAGTCATGTTTCAGGCTGAGTTTTTGGGATTGGATCTAGGTGAGGCCTGAGTTTGGTCGGCTGAATGGATGAACTAGAGAAGAAAATTTAATTTAATTTACACCTCCTAGCTGTCTTGCTGATTCAGCATCCACGTAGAATTACGACTGGGTCCAATCTTTCACGAAAGGGGACAACTGCCTAGACCATTTTCAATATGCTTTTCATATTGGAATTGGAAAATCACGTGATAGAAAGAGGAAGAGAGAAGATTTACAAATCCAAACCAAGTTGTGCTTTGACGGCCTTTGTATATTGATTGCTATGTTTGCACCAAACACACAATGGCGTGTAGGGACAGTTTGTCATAGCCACATTCCCAAACTAGTATAGATACTGACACGTACACGGCACACTAGTTTGCACGTACACACGCACATACATGCGGGTACACTCACATAGGCACGTTCACGCACGCACATGGACACATCCGAGGATACAAGTACACACCATACACACATACGTAGCCACAAAATACACTAGTACACATACCCATTTGTCATTGAGACAAATTGTGGTAGGCGACCATTTTTGGGAGGCTTGCTAAAAATTTATAAAGTGCCATTTGGCTTTGCAAATATGCAAAGTGGGAGGCCATATTTGGCAAGCTTTGTACAATTGTTTTGGTGGGGAACCACTTATACAATGGCCGTTGGAAAAATGTTTTTGGCTAGAATTTATAAAATAGCAATTGAGGAAAAAATATATATAACCTGTTGGAGATGCTCTTATAAGGGGTAAATATTCACACATCGGGAAAAACAAATTAAAAGGGGTAACCCGTGTCACAAAATCACAAATATGTGGTGAAAAATGGAATTCACTCTAATAATAAACATGGTAGATACGTTTGAGACGTATCACATGTGCATACAAACATATAATAAACAATTATCCATATTAATAATATTACCTAAATAAAAAATGCTAAAATAACAAGATTAAAATAGCAATATTTCCAAAATAAACAATTGGCTAAAATAACAAGATTTTCAAAAGTAACAATGTGACCAAAATAATAAATAAATAATTTCATAAATAAAAAGATATAATAAAATTACCAGATGCCAAAATAAATAATGAATAATTTCCTCAAGTTAAATGTTTTCCCAAATAAATAATAAATAATATCCTAAATTAATAAGACCACCAAAATAAATAATGAATAATTGCATAAAAGGAAAATATTATCTAAATAAATAATAAATTATTTTACAAGGTTGGCGAAATAAATAATAAAGTTTTGGCCAAAAAAAAGATTTCCCAAAATTAATAATATAGTCAAAATATAGAATTTCCTAAAATAGCCTATGGCCGAAATAAATAATTTCCTAAAATGACGAGATTGCCTAAATAAATAATTAATAATCACCTAAATAGCAAGATGGTCAAAATAAATAATGAATACTTTTCTAAAGTAACAAGATTAATCAAATACATACATAAGGAATTGTCAAATATAACGATATTGCCTAGATAAAAAATAACCCAACATTACAAGATGCGCGGAAAAAACAATTTTCTCAACAGATTTAACACATCTAAAATATCTCCATGAACTACTAGACAATGATCACCCAAAATTCTAATTTATTTTGCAAAAAATTCCAAAGAGCAAACCCTTACAAAAAAATGAAAATAATATCCATGTTCCTGGTGGTATTCAGCGTGGAAAAAAGTAGCGCTATAGTGCCGCTAATAACACAATACAGCGTGCTGAGAATTTGTCGCTAAACATATCAATATACAATGACTCTTTATTACACGCTAGTGCGATATATCATGCTAATAGCGTATTTTAATGCCGGTGCTATTTTCCAGTAGTGTGTTATTTTTTTTCCTTGTTATTCATGCTTTCTTACTCTAGCATCCACCGGTACCGCATCGTAAGCCAAGCTCGGTGCCGCCTCTAAATTTATGGAACACCATCCATGCTCCTAAAAGTAACATTCTTCTAGTGGCTGAGAAGTCGTTGATGTAAATTAGAATACGTTGGTGCAATCTGTGATGCAGATCATCGCCTCGGGTAAGAAATGTCGGAAACGATTTGAACTAGACGCAAAATCCGACTAGATAGTATTAGGAAACACAAACCTCACACGCTCCTCGACAATGACAATGATGGACAACCATCATTGGTCGTAACTGAAGACGGAGGAACAAAATACATATCAAGGCCATTCTCTGTAGGATAGCGCCATCGAGACAATCAAACATGCAACATACATAGACAAAACGAGAAGGGAGTAGCGACAATATGGCCTCCACCCTTGTCAACACCACCGCGAGACTGTTGCCGACAAGGAGGAAGAGGATATGGGGAAATCTTATCCGCACACCACCGCCATCTATACTAGAGTGATGTTGTCGGTTGACCAAACCCTAACTTCAGAAACCTAACTACGTCAACGAGCACATTTTTGAGGTCTCCACCCCCTCCCACCACTAGAGTGCAAGAGGAGGATGTGGGGACCCAATTATTGTAGGGCGGGGAAGGAGGAGTTTTGGCGGTTGCAAGAGGTTGTGTCTAGGGTTTAGGAAGAGACATAATTATACCATTTTTTAATCTTGGGATCATGTTATGTCGTAGTGAACATAACCAACATGACTACACTGGTGGACTCGCGTATCATCTAAGATCATTACATGCCATGCATTAACTTCTGTCACCTAAATTTTTTACATGACATGTACCACACATTCATAAAAAATTGAACAAAAAATATCCGTGTGACATGCTTAGGTCGATTCTGGTGTTGTAGTTCACGCCACATATTCTTATTCATCATGTGCTTCCATGTCATTGCCTAGCACAGCTAGAATGTATTGGTTGGTGTCAAATGATACCAAAAGATTGTTAATCTTCCCCATTGTAAATGAAGTAATGCTCCTACAAATACAAAACGAGAAAAATAAATTATCGGAATGACATCCTTGATATTTTTTCTGGATCCCCCCCCCCCCCCCGCTCTTCATGATCAATCCGTACATGTTTACATTCACATAGTGCTCGACGTGGCTTCCATATTCCAAGTTGTGGAAGCTAAGGTTCACATGTTTGTGCCCTCCTTCAGCGAGGCTAAGGCGACCTTACCCACAAGGGCCGATTTCGAGGTAGGTGAACATCGAATGGAACTTTCCACAGTCAATGAGGCCAATACGCTTGTTTCTACCGTCACTATCAAAGAGGGTTGAAGGTAGATCACCCACGCCCTATGAGACCAAGTTGGACATGACTAGATCGCGCTTCTCGGTACTGCAAATATTCTTGCCTAGAAAGTAGACTCCTTATCTAGCCCGTCCAAATTCCCCTCGCTGACACCCATTGTGTTGCCCATGCCCTCTCTAAGACGGCCGAGGAACCCTTTGTCGCAACCGGTTAGGCCAAGGCTATCGCGCCTGCTTCGGTACCCTTTGTTTAGGGCCAACTATGTGCATCAAAACTGTCACTTCATGTGATAGAGTTTCTGCCGCGGTATGGTAGGACGAAGGAGCCAACTCTTCTTGCTCTCTCTCCTTGTGTGACAGATTTTCTGTCGCGGTATGGTAGGACGAAGGAGCCAACTATTCTTGTTGTCTCTCCTCCCGTGATTCTGCCGCCATCCCCTCCCCAAACTCTGATCCGTCCTTGAGGTCATGATTGATCTTGTTCTCGTGGTTTATTGAGATCAAACTGATCCATGGCGATCAAAGCTGGTATAGGGAGGAAACAAGGAGCTGCTTAGAAGATTTCTCTCTCGAGTTTTTCCATGGTAAGAGCTCGAGAGGGAAGGTGTTCACACCCCCTTCTCTCTGCCCAAAATTTTGAATCTGTGTACTATTGCATGTTATTTTTGCGGCCCTGCAATTGGTTGAAAAAAAGAAAACCACTATCATATGTGTTACAGTGTGGCATGTGTATTGGATTCCCAAGATTCACACACTCTTTGTGTTATGGCTTCACCGGCGTTGGATTCTCTCTGGCGAGTTCCAGACTACTTAGAGCTCGAAACTAACGGATCTGACGAAACAAGGGGAATCTTGTCAAGAGGTGGGGTATATCATTGTCTTGGGTGTTCCTCGGACCTAACTTAACACAATCAAGCAATTAGTTCCACTTTGCTACCCACTTCCAGCTCACATAGAGGGGACAAAACGACAGTTCCGTCTTTTTCTCCAATGGGCCCAGGGTTTCTTCGGAGAGGGCTCGAGAGCGTAGGTCAGGGAAGCATATGAGATACTTTTCATCAAATTGGCCATCGAGCCTTATAAGTTAGTAACATAACCGAGGGCAAACTTTTTAGGACCTCGTGCCCTTTTTTTTTCTACAACACAGGAGTATCTAGCTAGCTTTAGAGCCTCTTTATTTCGAAGGATTTTTTTCTATGGTGGCTGCTTAACTTGTAGGATAATTTTCTAAGAAATTCTTTGCACCAGATTTAGTAAGAAATCTAATATGTAGTGAAACCTTTTTCCAGAATATAGAATCAAACAATCTTTGCTGTGTAACGAGTATGATACTGCAATCTTTGCGCTTTTATATCGGCCCAACTAGTGACACGCGTCCGTTGCATGCGAGTGGAGTACTTTGACTGGAATGTGAATAGGGGAGTGACTGAGCCGTGGGCCTTCTTCTTGGACCAGCAGTGGAGGTGCACGGCACGAGTACAGCAAGCAATGGCCTGTGACGTGACACTTTATCTCATTCTCTTCTCTGCAGGGCGGAAGAAAGAAGACTTAGCGGCCCATTGGATTTCTTGTCGGACGATCATCGGACGCAAAAGTGTCGTATGCATAGAGGTTTCGAAGGAATAAATAGAGCTGAACCCAGATCAACCCGCCCACTCGCCTGACGCCTCCACTCTCTTCTCTTCATTGGGAAAGAAGGCGAGGCAACCCTCCCCTCGCCATTAAGCCGCCGGGCCTGAGAAGGAGACCAGTCGCGCGCCGAGCCGGTAAGATTCACAGTTAGTCGATAGCTTCCATTCTCTACTTCTTCTTTGCCATTTTCCCATCTCTTTTCTGTCAGTCTAGGTTAGTTAGTATTTCTTTGATTCGATGAACTGCAATGCATCTGATCTGGGTTCTCCTATCTAGTCTAGGTTAGCTTGTTTTTCCCCTAGTGTTGGCTTCCTTTTTTTAGATTTGTTTTCCCCTACGTTTTCTGGGGTTTTTTCCGTTCATATTCCCATATGTTTCTGGGGCTTTTTGGCTAGACGGTGGTGTTAACTAGTACTACTAGTTTGTGGCCACGTACAATACTCTCTCATATTCCCCTATGTTTTCCTTTTTTTATATATTTGTTTACCTCCATGTTTCTGGGGTTTTTCTGTTTCACATTCCCATATATGTTTCTGGGGTTTTTAGGCTAGACGGTGGTGTTGCTACTTACTTTTACTAGTTCGTAGCCACGTAAATACTGGTAATCTCTCATATTCCCCTATGGTTTTCTTTTTTTAGATTTGTTTTCCCCTATGTTTCTGGGATTTTTCGTTTCATATTCCCCTATGTTTATGAGATATTTTAGGCTAGACGGTGGTGTTATTAGTTTATGGCCAAGTACAATACACTTAATCTCTCATTCAAACAAAGTTTACCTTTCCTTTTGTTATTTTGAAATTTAATCTTGTTTTTTGTTTTGTACTAATCAGTAATCACCATCTCTTTTACCCATTGCATCCATAGAGAGCTCACGATGGACCCGCTTGGTGATGAGTTGCCACCACCACCTCCTCTGCCTGCCAACGTGGTGCCCATCAGAACCGAAGATGTCATTGCCAACGAACCGCCGCCTGACAAGCCAGCGAAGCCCAAGAGGCTGCCGATGGCCAGGCCCGGATTAGGAAAGAAAGGAGTCTCTATCCAGCTCCTTGCCAACCACTACAAAGTCTCTGTAAAGAGCTCAGAGGAGTTTTTCCACCACTACCATGTGCGTACATATATGCTATCCCTACTTTTTTTTTTAATATAAATGCTATCCCTACTTCACCACTACAAAGTCTGTTCTTGACCATGCTAATTTCGTGCTTGTTGTTATGCTCTGTTGATTAGGTTAATTTGAAGTATGAGGATGACCAGCCTGTTGAAGGCAAGGGGGTAGGCAGGAAGGTGCTCGACAAGCTGCAGCATATGTACCGCTCCGAGCTCTCAGACAAGGACTTTGCTTATGATGGTGAGAAGAGCCTCTTCACGATCGGCGCTCTCCCGCAAGTAACCAATGAATTCACCGTCGTTTTGGAAGATATTGGAACTGGAAAGTAAGTTCTCCTTCCATGCTATCTGTACCTATCAAATGCCATATTCTCTCCATGTTCTGTATATGACCAAATTCTTACTTGGTTGTTGTAGGATTGCTGCCAATGGGAGCACCGGAAGCAATGACAGTCCTGAAGGTAGTGACAAGAAGAGAGTGCGGAGGCCGTGCCACACAAAGACATTCAAAGTGGAGCTGTGCTTTGCAGCGAGAATCCCGATGGCCGCGATTGCGCAGGCCATTAGAGGACAGGAATCGGAGAACTCCCTGGAGGCCCTCCGAGTTCTTGATATCATACTCAGGCAGCATTCTGCAAAACAGTACGTGTCTTTGTGATTGTCTTTCCCCTAAGCATTCCTATGTGCTTAGGCTTCTATACGATTTTTGTGTCATGGCTGTGGTTGATTCTTCTGACTATACGCAGGGGCTGCCTTTTGGTTCGTCAGTCATTTTTCCACAACAATCCTCAAAGCTTCGTCTACTTGGGCGGTGGTGTCATGGGGTGCCGAGGATTTCACTCGAGTTTCCGTGGTACACAGAGTGGACTCTCTCTCAATGTCGGTATGTATTTCACATTCGCACCCTATATAATATTGTTGTATGGCTCTCATCGTTCACTTTGCTACATCGGATTTTACATGGTCTAACAAACTTCTTTTGACTTTCAGACGTTTCGACTACAATGATTGTTAAACCTGGTCCTCTTATCGATTTTCTTCTTGAGAACCAGAAAGTTAATGACCCTAGAAGGATTGACTGGCAAAAGGTAAGTTACATCTTTGGTGCTCTTAATAGTTTTGCGCAAAAGTCATGTAGCCATGTTTATTTTTTTGATAACTAATTTGGATGTTTGCCTAACAGGCTAAGCGTGCTCTCAAAAACTTGAGGATAAAAGCTGCTCCTGCAAATTCAGAGTTCAAGATTGTTGGCTTGAGTGAAAGAAATTGCAACGAACAGACGTGCGGATTCACGTTTACCCTTTTATTCCTTTTCTACCAGTGCTCAAATTAGCAGTGAAGGGGCATGGCCTATTGTTTCTAGATTGTTCTGCAATTTGTTTATCCTTTCAATTTACTGCTATTTATTGGTTACTTTCTGGTTGTCATGTTTAACTAGGTTCCAATGGAAGCAGAGGAATGGTAACAACGGGGATACTAATACTGTTGAAATAACAGTCTCTGATTACTATAGGGTGCACAGAGGTATAGAGCTCAAGTATTCTGGTAATATTCCCTGTATCAATGCGGGGAAGCCAAGCCGTCCGACGTATTTCCCTGTGGAGGTTTGTTTCAGTTTTTCTATTCTACATCCTGAAAGCCTCCTCATTCTGGAATTTCATCCATTAATCTCAAGTCCTGGTTTGTATGACCAGCTTTGCACGCTTGTTCCTCTGCAAAGATACACGAAAGCTCTATCTACTCTGCAAAGGTCCTCACTTGTCGAGCAATCCAGACAAAAGCCCCAGGAAAGAATGTCAACCCTCAATGATGTGAGTTATCATCTACTAGCTATATAACTCGCTGTTTTTAGTGATATTGGGACTTAACTGATACTTCATGCTACCTTAAATGCAAGGCACTTAAACGCAACAACTATGACTCTGACCCCATGCTGAAGGCATGCGGCATTTCAATTGCACAAAATTTTACTCAAATTGAAGGCAGGATCCTGCAAGCACCCAAGGTTAGTTACCAGACTAAGTTTGGCATGCCCATGCGGCCATGCTCAATGTTCTTCCGATTGTATTTAACTAGTAACACCTCTATCATATAGATGAGAGCCGGTAACGGTGAAGATCTCCTCCCACGCAACGGACGTTGGAATCTTGCAAAAAAGGTCAGCACATTTTCTATTTCTAACATGTCTATCATTTCTTGATCATCAATGAACCTTTTTTTTATTTGCTATTTTTTTTCTCTCTTTCAGGAGCTGGTTCAGCCCCGTTCTGTCAAGAGTTGGGCGGTTGTTAATTTCTCTGCACGGTGTGATATTCAGGGTCTTGTCCGAGACCTTAAAAGGCTTGCAACAGGGAAGGGACTGGTATGTTTTACTTTGTCTACAATATCTTCAATTGTTCTTTTTCTTTTTTCTTTTGTTGAACTATGTTTGTTTGTTTGTTTGTTTGCAGGAAATGGATGATCCTCGTACTATAATTCAAGAGAATCCGTCAATGAGACGAAGGCATGCGTCAGCTAGAGTGGATGAGATGTTTGATCAGATGAAATCCAAGCTAACTGGACCACCCATGTTCCTTCTCTGCCTTCTTCCTGAGAGGAAAAACTGTGAAGTTTATGGTTGGTGCATATTTTTTATTGTTATTATTTGTTACCCTTTCCTATAAGCATGATTACCTGTTGCAGAATATATAAAATATATTTGCTTCAACCAGGTCCTTGGAAGAGGAGGTGCCTTGCCGACTGCGGCATTGTCACACAGTGTCTAGCTCCAACAAGAGTCAATGATAATTACCTAAATAATGTGCTGTTGAAGATAAATGCTAAGGTTTTTTAAAATACCCCTTTTTTCCTTTTTGGTATTTATTATTAGCTTCCGTGCATGCTCACGCTATTTGTCTTTTCGCTGGTTGTTTTCTAGCTTGGCGGGCTCAACACATTGCTGCAAATTGAAGAAAACCGTGCAATACCTATTGTGTCAGAGGCGCCTACAATCATCTTGGGAATGGATGTGTCGCATGGTCAACCTGGGCTATCTGATAGACCTTCCATTGCTGCGGTAAGAGGGATACAGCTTTACTTTCTAAACAGTAGCTCACATATCATCGGAAATATTGTAAAAAAATTTAAGTGTTGCTATAACACTATTTGTAACTGTCGCCTTGGATTCCGTTCAGGTGGTGAATTCTCGCGAGTGGCCTCTCATCTCTAAATACAGAGCAACAGTGCACACTCAGTCACCCAAGCTAGAAATGATGTCCTCCTTGTTTAAACCACAGGGAACTAAAGATTATGGTCTCATTCGGTAAGATCTGTCACTTGGTCCAAACCAAACTTGAGTTCAGTTCACTGTCAGTATTATGTGCATATGTTCTTGTATTGTATGTTTTATTGCACACTTTCCTAATGGAATTATATCATTGCATTTGGGACTTCCAGGGAATCACTTATAGACTTCTACAATAGTTCTGGGCAGCGTAAACCAGAGCAAGTTATTATTTTCAGGTATCAGGTTCTCAAATTCCAATTTTCAAATAACAGTTGATTTTGTAGTAAAGCTACAGGGTTTTTTTTCTACTGAGAAGGGATAGTTTGATTATGTCTTAAGTCTTAACAACCATTGCGTAACTCACGCTAATTTCAGGGATGGAGTTAGCGAAAGCCAGTTTACTCAGGTCATAAACATCGAGCTTGAACAAATCATCGAGGTAGTGTATTTCTTTGATTTTAACATTTCCTTATTATAGATTCAATACAGATTTCTATGTACGAGTAATTATCGGCATTGTCATTTCATCTACTTTTAATCAATTATTGCAGGCATGCAAGTTTCTCGATAATAAGTGGGAGCCTAAGTTCACACTCATCGTTGCCCAGAAAAACCACCATACTAAGGTTTTCCAGACTAGGTCTCCAGACAATGTTCCTCCTGGTAAGCTTTACTCTAATCTACCGACAAGGTTCTCAATTTGTTTTATGGAATGAAACATCACCTTTTGTGACGTGAATTTGAATTTTCTGTGAGATGATGGTAAAAAGCAAGTGTTAATTAATATCATTATGTAGGCACTGTCGTGGATAAGCAAGTCTGCCATCCCAAGAACTTCGACTTCTACATGTGTGCACACGCTGGCATGATTGTAAGCAACCTCTGCTTTCTACTCTGTTTTTTTGGCTTTCATGTGTCAATGCAGTGGTGATGGTGGTTTGCTGTGCAATTTACATGGGGCTAACTGTTTTGTGTTTGTTGTGTGTGCCAGGGAACCTCAAGGCCAACACATTACCATGTTCTGCACGACGAGATCGGCTTCACGGCCGATGCGCTTCAGGAATTTGTGCATTCGCTCTCTTATGTGTAAGTAGACGATACCTCGGTCTGATAAAGGTTGTTGTGAAGCTATGTTTTGAACTTTGTTGCCGTGGCCTTTTCAGGTATCAGAGGAGCACCACGGCGATTTCGATCGGTACTTGAACACCATCCTCACTATTTGTAGTTCGTAACAATGGTAAGTTGGCTTTGATGTTCCTTGTGTATTTATCCTGGTGTTGTTTTGCATGCGTGCAGTTGCTCCGATCAGCTACGCACACCTCGCTGCGGCCCAGGTGGGAGCGTTCATGAAGTTTGACGACATGTCGGACGCGTCGTCGAGCCAGGGTGGAGGCCACACGTCGGCGGGCAGCATCCCAGTGCCGGAGCTGCCGCGGCTGCACAAGGATGTCCGTAACACCATGTTCTTCTGCTGACGCGTTCTCCCTCCCCTGATGATGCTGCTGCTTCTGTGCGGGTGTTGCGGTCTGGCTGCTTCTTTTCTGTCACTGAAAAACGTAGTACATTTGGCCGCATGTCGTGTTGGCGACGAACCAACCAAACCTTCCATGGACGGAGTAGACTTTTGGATGATAATCAAGGATGTTTCTAGTACAATGTTGTTGGTATTGTGGTGAAGAACCTCCGGCCAGTTTGCAGGCTGCTATGATTGGCAAATTCTTATTCTTATTCTTTTGAATGTGAAAAAGAAGATCCTGTCCTGTCCTCTGGGGACGAAGAATTGGTATAGAATTGCAGGGCTACTATCTTCAGTTTTAGTATGTCTTGGCACTACGGGAGACACGGTCATTGCCTGCGCTCAGCTCTTTGCCGTGTGTACTATATTGGGCACACGAGAAACATTATCTTCGCTGTGTGTCGCACACGGCAACGCGCAACACACAATTTAGTATAAAATAATACACGGTAAAGCCAAGCACACGGCAAAGAACAACAAATACGCACAGTAAAGCATGCACACGGCAACGAGCTTGTCTCCCGTAGTGTGGAAAGGAGTCTGCAGTTCTTATTTGCTAGATCCATTTGCTCATGTGCTCATGCGCAGCTTTGTTTGCCTCGCGTCTATGAGTACGCACTTCGCTCCCGGAGAACCAGGAATGTAACTGAATCTTCAGATCATCTAGCACTACTGCCAATTCAGAGAAGTCTGGACCTTGGATATGTTGGTGAATTGCAATTGAGTTTCTCACGGGCCAAAGACCAATACATGTACAAGTGTGGCAAAGTGCTCCTTATACAATAGGGATATACAAATATGAGGGTTATACATCTCTAACACTACTCTCAGACTCATGATGGGTCAACAACACCGAGTTTGGAGAGAAAGAACTCGTGTTATGCTCTAGTCTAGGTCTTCGTGAAGAAATCCATCAACTGTAACTCGGAAAGCACATACTGAAGAGCGAGAATATGATCTTACACAAAAGCACGCACAAAAGAGACATCTACAACGATGTGCTTAGCGAGTTCATGCTTCACCGGGTCACGCGCAATGCTGATAGCAACTGTACTGTATGCTGATTGGGGAGTCGATGACACACCAAAATCCTAACCAGCGTAACCGAGTCACCTCAGACGTCAAAAGAGTCATCGCTCGCAACTCATCCTCTGCACTCAACGAGAAACCACAATTTGTTTCTTTGTCTTCCCGGAAATGAGAGAACCTCCAAGAAAAACACACTAAACCGAAAGTGATCCGAAATATCACTAGCCCGTGTATCATCAGAGTAGGACTGGAGTTGTAAGTAGCTAGAGCGAGGGAAGAAGAGACGACGAGAGATCACGCCACGAAGATATCGTAAAACACGGAGGAGGTGACCATAGTGGACCAAGGTGAGATAAGAAACGAACTGACTCAGAATATAGACATGACATGAAATATCTGGACGAGTGACAGCTAAATAGACAGGACTCCCAACGAGGTGGCGATAGCGTGTGGGATCAGAAAGAGGATTACCATCAGAGGCACGTAGACGGACGTTGAGCTCCCTAGCTGTCTCAGCCGTGCGCTCGTCACCAAGAGCGGCACGAGTAAGGAGATCCTGGATGTACTTTTATTGGGAGATATAGAAACCACCGAAGGTACATTTAGCCTCAACCCCAAGAAAGTACCAGAGAGGATCAGACATAAGAAACTGCTCACGGAGACGGGTCTTAACAAAGGCAATATACTCAGAGTCGTCATCGGTGATGAACATGTCATCAACAAATAGAAGGAGGAGAGTGCGACCACGAAGAGAGGTGTGGACAAACAAAATTTGGCTAGAATCGAAATTTGACTATTATATATCTTGGCCATTTGTGACTCCATAGTATTTGTTCTTTCTTGAAGTCTCTGCAGATCAGTTCTTGTCGGAGGGCTACCCCCGAGTAGGGGCAAGGTTGGTAAGAAATAATGTTTGAGGTACAGCTTACCGAGTTGAGCCATACCGGGTAGAAAGGTTCCGAGTGGGACTGCTACCGGGTGGAAGGCTACCGAGTTGGATTACTACCGAGATGGATCTATCTCAGTAGGAAGAGCAAGGAGTTAAGTGAAGATGTGAGTATCGTCCGAACTGACCGAGTAGCTATTGGTGAGTCCGGATAGGCCTGGTTCTGTTCTTGCTCGGAGGGAAAGTCAATGGAGCCGTTGAGATCCCGTATATCCCGGGAGAGTACATGCATGCGGTTCAACTTACTAGGCATGATGATGCGTATGCATACGCTGGTACAGTATGATGTATGGGCGAGGACACGTCCTCTATCTGAAAAGGGGGACAAGACATGTCAGCGACCAAAGAGCGAAGACTTTCGGCGTCTATCAGCGGAGAAGCGGAGGCGTGCGATAGTGCACAGTGTGTAGTCACCTAACCTGTACCTGTAGTTGGTGGCCACCAGTATATAAGGTGGCCTCCAACCTCCTGCGCGAGGGAAGACCACGAGGTAGCTAATATTCTGAGAGGTGAAGTGCTAGTAGAGAAAGAGAGAGGTAACAGTAGAGATTCATCCTCCTCTATCTCGTTGAGCTTGAGAAGTTCTTGTACTCGGCATACACTTATACATAGAGGGAGTAGGGGTGTTACCTCCACACGAGGGCCCCGAACCTGGATAGATTGTTGTGTTTGCAGTGTAGTGAGCGCCAGCTAGGCGTGCGATCCCTCCCCGGATACACACAGTGTCCATCGGCCCCAACTCAAGCCATCCTATGGCATCTGTCTTCTCCACACCACGACAATTTTCATTGCACTAACCTTTTGGGTTAGCTGATCAACTATATTATCATGATTCTCAACCAGTTTATAAAAGCACTATTCTGCCCAGTTTGAGAATTTATAAAGGATTTAAGGGTATCCTCAAGTGTCTGGAAATTGTCATTGTTTGCTCCATTACTATTGTAGTTGCTATTGTTTGGTCCACCTGCATACTTATACGGGTTTCTGATAGTTATGTCCAAAGTTCGAACCTCTCCAAGTAGGGTTATAATTATTAAAAGATATAAACTATATTTCCCCAATTTGAGTATTGGGGATGGCATTTACGTGAGATTTATTTTTTCCTTTAAGAATAATAGTAAGTAGCACATCTATCTTTGTTGTTAGCTCTTTATTGTTACTTTCACCGACAACATCAACCTTCTTGGCGTTGGTTCTTTCTATATACCACTAGCAATGGTTCTCTTGTATATCATTAAGTATATTCTTTGATACTTCGATTTCTCTACCCATAAAATCCCCTCTTGTAGATGTATCAAGCCTTGATTTGGACATAGGATTAAGTGCATTATAAAATAAATGGATTATTAACCATTCTTCCATTTCATGGTTAGGACAGTTCCTAATAGAATCTTGAATATGTTCCCATGCAGATCTAATGGCTCACGGTCTTCTAGGATAGAATACAATTGCATAATCTTAGCAGGTGAGAAATATTTAGTCAAGAATATATTGCAACCATTATCCCATGTTATAATTTTGACTCTAGGCAATGCTAGTAACCATTTTTTGGCATTTCATCTTAATGAGAAAGGAAACAAACATAGCTTGACTATATTAGAATCAACATACTTCATACGCATCATAACACATAATTGACTGTAAGTGTTTAAGTACATAAATGCACCCTCAAAAGCTGAACCACTAAAATGGTTCTGCTTAATCAAGTTCAAAATATTAGAGTTAACGTCATAGTTCTCTGCAACAATAGTGGGCTGAGTGATGTGTGCACACAAACTGTCATCACCAGGAGTAGTAAACTCCCCGAGCTTTTGTTTGCCATAGTATTTTTTTTTGGATTTTGAATAAGAACAACATGTAAACTAATATGATTGATTTTTCAAATAAGATAAACAATAATAAAATATAAAGACGAAATAAACTAAACAAAAATTAACAAAACTGAAAGGGCTCTAGTGACCTTACCAGGGTAACAGAAATAGTTCTTCGATAACGACGCCAGAAAAAGGGTTGATACCTTCGATCTAGATTTCGGAATGTAGTATGTGTCTTTCCCCTACTGACTCTATATTTATCGAATCGGGAAGTAGGTGCTTGATAAAGTCAGTCTACAAGTATAAGAAAGCATAAATTAATCTTTGTTTTACCGGACCAAACTTGTCTCTATTAAAATGTGTTGTATTCAATGGGTTAAAATAGACTAGGGTTTAAGGTTTCACCTGCAGAAGAGCATTAGTAACATGAGATAAATAAGATAAGATATTAATTGTTAGTGATAATTAATTCATATGATATTTTACATATGTAGGCAATGCGTCCTTGAGTCATTATGGCCCAGAGCACTGGTTAACATAGAGTAATTCATCCAACATTGTCCATATTCCTCACACGGGGATGCCTTGGTTATTAATATTAAACAAAAATAATCATTAATCATATTAACATCATTGTGGTTCCTAAGAGATTCATTTTCAGCTAGTGTACTTCTCCTCAGCTCGTAGAGTTTCACCATCAGCCTTCCATTCATCTCTCATCATACCTATACCTTGATCACTCTTTAGAGTCTTTGGAACCTAACAAGTCCTAGGAGCGAGGCACAAATACAAAAGCAAACAAAAATAATATAATGGACTCACTAAACTAATATCCCAAGAATAAGATAGTTCATATAGCCGCGAGATTAGTCCTTAGCACTTATTGAACAGATAGTATGGGCACCTAGAGGGGGTGAATAGGTGCTTCTTTCTAATATTAATTCTTTTTAGATTTAGGATTGACACAAAGGTAAATTCTCCATATATGCAACTATGGTGAATTTACCTATATGATAGGAGCAACACTAAGAAAGATATAAACATGAAGTAAAGGAGAGGGAACGAGGTACCGATAACGGAAGCACGCGGAGACAAGGATGTATTCCTGAGTTCCCCCTTTTGAGGGGAGTACGTCTCATTGAAGAGGTGTGAGTTTCGCCACGAAGGCATACTCAACGCCACAAAGGCCTCACCCTATACTTCGATGAACTTTGCTACAAAGGCCTAGTTCACCTTCCACTATTGATTCCCTTCGAGGCGGAAATCGGTGCATTTACAATAAGCTTGAGGCACACACCCACAACCGAATTGGGGGCTCCCAAGAATACCAACAATCTTGCTCCAATCAACAAGTGAGCAACAATGGTGTCTAGGTTTTCCACAAGGAAACTAGACTCAAATCCCTCAAGTGAATGAGGGGGAATGAAGAACGGCTTAGTGAAGATGTAGATCGGGGCCTTCTCCTTCAATCCTCTGAAGATCAACGAGTTTGGGTGGAGGGATTGGGTGAAATCTAGGATTTGGTGAGCTCAATAAATGTTGACTTCAATGCTAGATGAGCTAACCCTTTGGGGAAGAAGGAGAGGGGATATTCCAAATCAAGCTGATGCAGGGTCACTAACCCCAGAGTCTCTGGCCTAAAGGGACCGAAATCTCCGGCCTGGGCCGCAAACTTGCAAGTCTCTGGGGAAACTCCGGGGTGCCTCCGGAGTGGGCTTTCCGTCAGTTTCTTCGATGAATAAAACCAGAAGGTCAGAGTCTTTAGACCAGGCATCTGTTAGTTTCACCAAAAACGCTACCAGGGGACTGGAGTCTCCGGGCATACTCCGGGGAGACTCCGGACAGGGCCTCGACGAGATTCTTCAAGGAGCAACATTTTTCAGTAAAGAAAAGCCCAAAATTTCCGGCCTGGAAATTCCAGACACACGGAGAATTTTCTATTCTTTTGCAGATTGTTATCTATGCTTTCATGCTGGTAAAACCTAACCACCTGTGGCACTTGGCACACAGTTAGGTGATCACAAGTGTTGTTATCTAACACTCAAAATAAAAATAGGGAGAACACAAAATGTTCTTTCAATACCCCCTTCTTGGTGTTAGATGACAACACTAGGATTTGCAAAGATAAAGCATAGGAACAGGAATATCATGTTATAAGGGAAAGAAAGGCTCCCCCTAAATGTGTGCCATAATTTAGGAAGAACCACTTTTAGGAGCAAAGCCAAACTAGATAAAACCACCAACATGATAGCCAAGAGACACTATTAATAGATGGTGGAGATCATACCTTTTGAAAATCAAATAAGAATGTAGTAAGGACATCATAGCACTTTAGAAGAGTGATCTTCAACCATTGATGATAATACCATGTCTCACACACAATACCAAGTAACATAGTTCAACAAACACGAGATAAAAAGAAAATGGTTCAATACAAGCACAAGGACGCAAGCTCTAAAGAAATGATAAAAGAAAATGCATGTTCCCAACCCTATAAATCCCCGAGGCCTTCTAGAGAAACTTATCCCCCTTTGGCATCGAGACACCAAAAAGGAGAGAAGAGCGATGCTACGGATCAATAGATTACTCGGAGTCCTCATCCTCCAGGTAATCCTCATCAACATCAAACTCGGAGTCTTCCTCACCATCAACATCTAGATTCCCTTTACCTTTGGCCACATTGGAGGTGGAGGGCTCATAGATAATATCACTAAATGTAACCTAGTTGACAGCTCCGCAGTTCCAATTGTTGCATGGAATGGTCGAGTCAGACTTGTCACTACTCTCAGAACTCTCCCCCTCAGCAGCATGCTTCTTCTTCCCTTGAAGTTCCTCCATATTATTGAAAAGTATACCATGGTTATGGATGCTATTCTTGTTCTGGACATAAAGGTCATGGTTCTCCTTGTGGATAACCATCTGCATGCAAAGCAATGTCTTTTGGAACCAATTGAGCTATTTCACCTTTCCCTTGGTGGGAGGAGAGAGACGGTCAACACCTGAAGAAGAGAAGGGCATGGAATTCTTCCTCCTAGAACGAGGAGCGGGATCCTCATCCTCGGTAGGTGCAAAGGGTGCACGAGCTGGAGAATCATCATGATCCATAACCTAAAGCTTCTTAAACTTGTGAGGAGTGAAGCCCCTAGGGTCCAAACTTTGAACCTTGTTCAAGATAAGCTTCATGACATATGGAGCATACACTGGGGTCTTCTTCTCCATAATAGCAAAGTGCATCTCAGAAAATATGAAGTCCAGAACATCAACTTCCCTTCTCTCACTCTCTGGGCCATCAAGGTATGTCTGATGGGCATGGTACATGAGGTTGACCATCCCACCTCATATCTCATCAAGATTCCCCGCCTATGGAGCAATGTGAACGGATAGTATGGGAACCTAGAGGGGGGTGAATAGGTTCGACGACCAATTTTAATTTTTCTTCAAATTAAGACTTGACACAAAGGAAAATTCTCTAGATTATGCAACTCAGGTGAATTTACCTATATGACAAGAACAACGATAAATACATTACAAGCACAAGTAAAGGAGAAGGAACGAGATAACCGATAACGGAAGAACGCGAAGACATGATGTATTCCCGATTTTGTCCTTGTTAAGGGAGTATTTCTCGTTGGTGGGGTGTGAGTTTCTCCGTGAAGGCCTACTCAATGGCACAAAGGCCTCACCCTATTCTCCGATGAACCCTCTACAAAGGACTAGTCCACCTTCCACTATTGATCCCCTTTTAGGCGGGAGTCGATTCCTTTACAACAAGCTTGGGGCACACACCCACAACCAAATTGGGGGCTCCCAACAATAAACAAGAGGTCTAGGTTCTCCACACAAGGAAACCCTAGACTAGTTCCGGGATGGGGGGATGAAGAACAGGATGGTGAAGATGTAGATCCGGGGTATCTCCTTCAATTCTCCAAGCTTCAACAAGTTTGGGTGGAAGAAATGGGAGATCTAGCTTGGTAGGTGAGCTCAATAAATGGAGAAATAAATTATGGACGAGCTCTCCCTTTGGAGAAGAAGGAATATTCTATTTATATGTCCAATAAAAAACTAGCCGTTTTTTTGCTGTCGACATGCAATCCGGAACATACAGAATGAATCCGGACGCTTGGAATATTCCAGAGCAATCCGGATCCTAACAGAGGCTTTCACGGTCATGTCGGAATGGACCCGGAATAGCCCGGAAGGATTCCGAATTGCAACAGACGTTTCGCAGCAAAGTCGGAATGAATCTGGAATGGATCCAACCCCCAAAATCAGCCGGAATGAGTCCAAATCCTAACAGAGGTTTTTGCGGCCAATCCGGAATCATTCCGAATATTCCGGAATAATTCCGGATGGCAACATAAACCTCTACTTTGGGCAGAAAAAACAGCCCGTGATCTTTTCTCCTTCACCACAACTTCGACACCGCTTTGGTGGTAATATATGTACCTTAATCATTCAGCACACGGTTAGATCTCATTTATGTTGTTAACAAAAACACAAAACTTAAGGGATTAGAAAATTCTCTTTCAATCTCCCCCTTTTTTGTGTTTGATGAAAACATAATGATTCACCGGGAATTCAAGGTGAACAACAAGTAGTGGTCTCCAAAAAATAAACGGTCTCCCCCTAGATATGTGCACCCAAAGGCACATACCACATAGGCTTGGCTGCCCCTATGTTTTATAAACCAAGCAATCTAAGCAAGTTCACAACAATTGCATATAGGATAGAACAATAATAAGCAAGCAAGCATATAGTTCTAAGGATACTAATTTAAGCACGGGCAAGGGTAACACACACGAGCAACCAAGTTTCCACACACAACATAAAGAAAACATTTTCAACAACGAAAGTAAAAACAGAGCACATGCCTATAAGATCGAATCGAAAAGGCAAGAAACTTGTGCCCCACCCTTGCAAATCTTGTGATAGCCTAAATAGGGACTCCTTCTCCGCCTTTGGCATCAAGATGCCAAAAAGGAGAAAAAGTGTCCAACTAGCATCCCAAGAGATCACACAACGTCCTCGTCTTCATCTTGAACACGTTGATCCTCATCATACCGCTCTTCATCCTCCTCATTGCCACCACGGTCGCCAGAAGGATCAAAGTCATACTCTTCTCCGTCTTCCTCATCAGCCGGAGGCACCCCAAAGTAGAAGTCATCATCACAAATCTCTGGCATCTCAATGGGAACAAGGGAACAACAGCTAGAGAGGGAGGATCAACATGCACCTCAATCCTAGCATTCCTCTTGTCGGTGTTCTGAATACACTGAGTCTCCTTGGCTAACTCCCTAGCCTCATGAGCAATATCTCTAGTGTCACTGCACATGTTGAACATTACCTTGAAGAACTTTTCAATGCCACTAGAGGACTGACGTTGAGATCCACCACTAGAGGAACCCGAAGGAGGAGCATATGACATCTTGGACTTGGCTTTAGCATACTCAGGAATCTCTGGACCACAAATAAGCGACGGAATGATCTTCTTTGGCGTGTAAATCGGGAAGTGGTCCATGATCTCATTTCCGATCTTGGAGTTGATGAACCTCTGAATATAGGGACCGTAAGCCGGCTTCCTCCTCTCCATCACTCCCAAGCAAATCTCACGGTAGATAAAGTCCATCACATCTATCTTCTTTTGGTTCTAGGGCTTTGTGAGGACCATGAGGTTGAGCATGAAATCCCTAATAGCTGAATAATCTCCAAATTTGATCATAAGAGTGGAGCGGAAGATCTTGGACAACACATTGTAGTAGGGGTACATGTGAGAGTTGAAGGGCAAGTGATTGAGAGGAGCATCACGAGGATAGAAAAACTCCAAAATAGAGTTATCATACTCAGAATTATCGTGCACACGGTAAGCATGATGACCCCAAGTGGCCTTACAAGTATATCCCGGAGCAATAGCAAACTCATGCAAATTGTTGCTTATATTCTCATCACCAAACATCCAAGTCATGGAGCGCACTGCATCACCCTTGCAGTGCACGGTGCAGTAGAACTGGGCAATCAGATTTGGACAATACTCATGCTCGATCTCCAGAAGTGGTGCAACATTCAACTTCACCAAGAAGTTTTGTACATGACGAAGTTCTCCAGTCTTGTGCTAATTTTAGAAGTCCATATCCACCAGAGACTGCTCACAGACAAGAGGATTCAGAGTGGAATAGAAACCTTCCCATGCCTTGAGCTGAAGAATGGTCCAGAAACGATCATCCTCACAAACGGAATCAGGAAAGCGGTAAGGATTCTTCTTCTTGACATGCTTCCACTGAGCCACATATTATTGATTCATATTTCCTTCTGGCACATACTCAACCATGCCCTCAAAATGACCATGAATAGGACGGCCACCTGAACCGCGACCACGCTGAGAGCGAGAACCCCCGGTGTAGTCACCACGAGAGACGGTCGACTTCCTCTTACGAACAGAACGCCCATGAGAGCCTCCACATGTGAATAGATGACATAGATATGTAGCATGGGGTAAGTGCATATGCCAAACAGGGAATGAAAATCCCTAAGTTAGATGAAGTGCATGTTTTCAAAAGTTCTCAACCCATCCAGATTCAATCCGGGATTTCCGGATTTATTCCGGGATGTCGGATCATTCCGGATGCCCAGAATGGTTCCGACATTTCCAGAATAATTCCGGGAACCTCGTATTGAATCTAGATCTCCAAGAAATTTTGAAAACTTGGCTCAAAAACTTCATCAAACTCAAAGAACATACAGATAGGTCCTAGGTGATGATTTGGGAGACTAATGTGCAGGAAAACATGGATATTTTGACAAAGAGACATGAGATCTAGTCCTAGATTGGTAAGTGGAAAGCTTAAAACTCTAGAGACATGGAATCAAGACGTAGATTAATCATCCTAGATGAACATGTTGAGAGGAACTCGAGAACTAGAACATCCCTAGGTCAATATTGCATCTAGAACGAAATTCAACCAACAAAAACAAAAAAAAAGATGGGCCAATACAAATACCTTCCATGGAGAGATTCCTTGGCAAAGAGGGGATACAAAATTCCTTCCTATGTCAAGGGGACGAATTGGGGAGGAATATGGTGCTAGGGAAGGAGAGGAGGAAGATTTCGAGGAAAAGAAACCTCTCCTATCAGTGCAACTACCTTCTATAGGTGGATCCCGCCACTCCCAGAATGGTTCGGAGCGAATCCAGGTGGCTCGAAATGACTTCGAAAGTCCCGGAATTATTTCTACTGAGTCGAATTCCTGGGAACTATTCATTCTGGCCTACTCGGAATGGTTCCGAGATTTCCGGTTTTGATCCGGAACATGCTAGAAATGATAAAGAAAAATCTTCTAGGGAATGTGTGACTTGTGTGGAGTAAGGCATATGCATTTTAGATGAATAAAGAAGACAAATGGGCATCAAATATAAGATGGGATAAGGTTTCCTAGTCCTACTCCTTGGTAAAAATAATATTACGATCCAAATAGAAACAAGGAGTAGTGTTTGGAATAAACTCAAAACTTCGAGGAGACAAAGAGAACCAACTAAGAACCAACTCTTCAAGAGAAGAGGTTGGTGGCCAAAGACACCATGTAAGAGATTATGGTATGTCACCGCAAAGATATATCTTGGGTGCATTGCCAATTTTCGACATTGAAGCTCACAATTCAACATTAGAAATAGAGAGATAACAATGATTTTTTTTCTTTGGGCATAATGGGGGGAGGGAGAACCCAATGTGTTAGGATAATACTACCCCTATGTCTATGCCTACACCTAAACCCAAACACGTATCAACTATATGGGTGTGTGCAAGATCCTCAAGTCAAACTCCTTGAATCTATGATATTTAGCTCATTCCTCAAAAACACGAATCTTGAATCATCGAGAGGCTTCGTGAAGATATCCGCGAGATTACCCTTGGTTGAGACATAAGCTAGCTCAATATCACCTCTTTCCACATGATCCCGGATGAAATGATGACGAATCTCAATATGATTCGTCCTTGTGTGTTGCACGGGGTTGTTGGCGATCTTGATGGCACTCTCATTGTAACACAAGAGTGGCACCTTATCCAAATGAACATCATACTCTTTGAGGGTTTGCCTCATCCATAGCAATTGGGTGCAAGTACTAGAGGCCGCGTCATACTCGGCTTCAACGATGGAGAGAGCTATACATTTTGCTTCTTGGAGGACCAACTCGCCAAAGACCTACCAAGAAATTGGCATGCCCCGAAAGTAGACTTCCTATCACCTTGATCACCGGCCCAATGAGAGTCTGTGTATCCCTTCAGAGAAAATTGTGCCCCCTTTGGTTACCACAAACCAAATCTTGAGGTATGAACCAAATACCAAAAGATCCTATGGACCACCACTAAGTGACTTTACTTAGGAGCCGCTTGATACCTTGCACACACACCTACACCCTACAGAATATCAGGCCTAGATGCACAAAGATAAAGCAAAGAATCAATTTAACGATACAACTTTTGGTCCACATCTTTACCATCCGTATGGCGCTTGAGGTGGCATTTGACTTGCATAGGAGATGGCTTCTCTTTTTCACCTTGGAAGTTAAACCTCTTGAGCATGTCTTGGGTATACTTGCTTGAGAGATGAAAGTGCCACGAGCCAATTGCTTGATTTCAAAGCCAAGAAAGAATCTCAACTCTCGCATCATAGACATCTCAAACCTGTCTGTCATAAGCTTCGATACTCATTATTAAAAGTTTGTTAGTTGAGCCAAAGATAATATCATCCACGCAGAGTTGGCATATGAAAAGATCTCCTTTTACTCTCTTTGTAAAAAGGGTGGGGTCGATCTTCCCAACTTCAAACCCACGGTCTTCCAACAACTATCTAAGGTGCTCATACCACTCACGTGGTGCTTGTTTAAGTACATAGAGCTCCTTATCGAGATTGTAGACATTTTTAGGGAAGTTGGGGTTCTCGAACCCCGGAGGTTTCTTAACATGTACCTCCTCTTTCAATGGACCATTTAGAAAAGCACTTTTGACATCCATTTGTTGTAATTTGAAATTATGCAAAGATGTGTATCCAATAAGGATGCGGATGGACTCAAGGTGAGCTACAAGAGCATATGTTTCATAAAATCAATGCCTTCCACTTAAGTGTAACCTTGAGCCACCAATCTTGCTTCGTTCCTTATGAAAATACCATGCTCATCTTGCTTGTTCTTGCATATCCACTTAGTGCCAATAACATTGCGTCAATTCTTTATCTTCTCAACTAGCTTCCAAACTTTATTGCGCTCAAAGTTATTGATCTCATCATGCATAGCTTCCAACCAATCCGAGTCATCAAGATCTTCAAACACTTTCTTCGATTCCACCATGGATATGTGAGCTTGATGCTTATAAAAGTGTGCCAATTGGTTTCTTGTGGATTTTTTTGTTTGAACATCATGCAAAACCTTTTCATCGGATGCATAAATACGCTTCAAGGCGCTTCTAATATTTCTTTCATGACAGGCTTCGATCTCCTCATTATTGCGAGGAGGGATCACTTGATCATCTTGATCATTTGGGTCCCCGCATTGACCGGTTTGTTGGCATTGATCATCATCTTCAAGACTTGCTTCAACTTGAGGAGAAGAATATGAAGAAGGTTGGTCTTGTCATTGACCTTGACTAGCATCAATGATAGGAGTGGTTGGTTCTTGCATATCAACTTGGTCAACAAGAGGAGGATCTTGAGTGTCACACCCCAGTTTTTGGGTCACATGTAACACATGAGAGAATCCATTTTTGTGAACCAACAAAACCTTTTTATGCCCTTGTGTAATCCAACATTATGTAATGAACCATGATTATCTATGCAATGCAAGCAAGCCTTTGATTTAAATCATTTATCATTTTTCCTGATGTTTTCTGATTGTTTCTGTATTGTTTTCTATATGATGCTATCATTACTTTTCATCCAAATTCTTGTGACAAGGTTGCTTTAAACTTAATGATAACCTATGACTTTGTTTGAACCAAGAAAACAATTTGGCAAAAGAATAATTGGATGTTTTCTTTTAATTTTTCTATAGAAAACTAGTTTTGAAAAATGAGCCAAGTAGCTGTTTTTAGCTCATGTTATCTATATGTTAGGGAATCATATGTTATGTTTTGTTGGCATTAATGTGTTCTATAATATAAGGACTAAAAATATGTGAGCTTGGTTTGAAAATTGATTTGAGAAAACAATCAATTCCTTGATGGTTTTTGTGTTAAGAAATTAAGGCAGAAAAGTGGTCTTTAGAAAAATAGAGAAAAACAGGGAGTAGCTGTTTTCCCACCTTGTTTTCAGTGCCTATTTGAATTTATTTATTTTTCTTTTGATGATTATGAAAGTACAAATATTTATTAACAAAAACACACATTCAAAACAAATTTTGGAAGGGGTTTGTTCTTGAAAACAGAATCAACATTTGCTTAATCCTGTCTGTTTCCAACACTTAGCCAAATCGACTAAGTCATTTTGACTGAAACTGAAATTCAGAAAAACAGAAAAATGCAATCAACTTTAGATGTTTATAACTTTTGTTTGGAGTGGAGTTAAGCTGTGCCACTTGGACCTTCTAGAAGCCCATTGTTTCCTTAACAAATCCCTAGCCTTGGATGCTCAAGAGGTTGACCAGAGAGGAGAGGGGAAGGTCGATTTCAGAGATGAAAAGGGAGGGGGAGTGGCATGGGCTGCTGATAGAATGCCACTGTGCAGGGGCACTGTCGCCATGCCCGTGCTCTCTTCACCTAACACGGCTATTGCTGGCATTGACTAGCCCTTAGACCACCCCCTGGACACGCCCAACGGGCAGGAGGCACGACATGGGCGCCGGGAGCACGTCCCCGAGCCCATCTCTGCCACCCCGAGCGCACCCTCGTGCACACACCCGTGGCACCGTCTCTATAAAGCCACGGGCACGCCCTCGCGTCGCTAGCACACTCACCACCCTCCACCCTTACACCCATACGTAGAGCACGCACGCCCTGGGCTCTCTGTGAGCCCAGAGTGCTCGTAAACGCCGCCAGCCACCGCGGAGAGCAAAGGCAAGTGGAGCATGCCACGGGCACTCCCACACCTCATCCTTGCCATCACTTCACTCGCATATGTCCGTAGATGAACCCGGACGCAACCCCATGCCCTCTCGTTTGCAGGCATGCCAGGGAGCTCGCCGGAGCCGCCGTGGACCCGCAGAAGCGCGCCGTCACTGGAGTTGTCCCAAGCCGCAACGACACCTCCCCTGCACCGCATCGATCACGTTACACCACCCCAACACCGCGCCATCACCCTACGCAACCCCTAGGTGAGCAAACCGTGGCCTCATCGTCGTTCGGCTTTTCCGATCGCACCGGAGAGAGAGAGAAGAGAGAGGGAGGAGGGAAACGACCGTGCGCCGTTGATCGTGAGATCAACGACCACATTTAACCACAAAACTGTATGCGCGCCGTGCGCGCTCGTGGAAGCGAGTTGCGCCGTAAGGGCTTAGTAGGACGCGCGCGCAGTGAAACCCTAGCCCACACCCGTGTTATTTTTCCTTTTTAAAATTAACAGAAACTTGCACTCTACCTTAATCGTGTTAAAAATAGAAAAACTCAAAAATAAAATCCACAAAAATTCCTAGTGGTATATCTACTAATTCCTGAACGCATGCAACTTGTAGATCTACTTTTGCATCATTATATTGCTTGTGATAAATCTTGTATTACACACTGTCTGTTAGGATAAAAATAGGATAACCTTTTGTATGTGTGCTCAAATTGTGCAAACTAAAATTTTCTGAGTAGCAGTTGACTAGATCTATCAGTAGGTCTTGACCTGAAATCAAGGTAAGCTACCATTTGGAAATTCCATCCATTTTGGTAAATGTCCAGTAGCACCTTTTAGGATTTTTAGAAGTTGTTTAAAAATAATTTTTTATGTGAATCCAACTGGATCTGTTAGTATATGCATAGATCTATCTTATCCTATATTTGTGTGATTTTTAGAGCTCTAGATTTATTTTGGCAACAGATCTAAGATTTTGCACTTTTCTGTTAGAAATAAAATATGTAGAAATATTTTAGAATAATTGCTTGCTAGTTGTTATCTTGTTTTCTATCATGTTTAGATGTTGTTCTTAGTATTAAAAGGTTGTTTACTCACATATATAGCATATTAGAAGGTGTGTGCATGATTGTTTCTAGTTTTTATTTTAATAAATCTTGTGATGCAAGTGTAGCTAGTTTTATTACCTAAATTTTTTGTGATGTTTTCTTGGATCTAGTACCACTTTGGTACTGATTAGAAGTTGTTTTCACCTCTGTTAGGTTGCACTTTATTTCTTAGAGATGCATGTGTAGTTTGAGTGTTATTTATTCATAGTGTTATTTTTCACTAGTATCAATAGTTGTATTTTTTCTTAGTGAATATTTTGTTTTCCACAAGTTGGAACAGATGCTTAGGACCTCTTTAATGGCATGGAAAACCTAGTGGAACACCCACTGGATCCATCTCGTGTTGGTGAGAAATGGCATATCTTAACCATAGTAATAGTAGTAGTGATATTGTTATTTTGGGTGTATACTTGTGGATTGTTGCTTGGTAAACTTGTGTGTTATTTTGTTTATGCATTGCTTGTTGTATTGTTTGGTTTAGTATCATTGCTTGATTTAGTCTGGTTCTGATTGTGTGTCGTTATTTTATTTTTGCAACGATAAAACACGAGGAAGAGATAGTTGGTGCGGGAGGATATTACTATCACTCTTGTTGCTACCACGAGCAAGACCCTCACCTACACCAAGGCAAGCCATCCTTAAAGCTTGCCGTTATACTACTTATCATTACCTATCCTGCATGATCTACTTTTGAAGTTTTAAAAAAACTTGATTACCAAAACTATTTTTGAGTGACTATTATTACTATTAATATTATATAAGTATATTATCACTCTGCCATTAGTCAACTTAGTGTTACCAAGCCTTTAGCCACTATAAGGTATATAAATACTGCCTAAGATAATAATCTTGAGTCCCCAAGTGGACACTTTTAAAATTTTCTTTTGCAAACAAATGAGTTATGAAAAGTCCACGGTGGAAAAGGCGGGACCTTGTTCATCGGGGGAGCTAAAGAGCATTGTTTTCTAAATGGTTTACAAAAGGAACATAACATAGTCTTTGTTGGACAACCAAGAAGTACTGCCACTCTACCCAACATTGGTACTGGGCCTATCTAGATACTTGTTCTTGTTAGTGTGTGTTTTATACCAAGATTCTATAGAGAGGATGATTCTCTGAACCGAAGTGTTGCCAGGAGGGAGAAATGGGACATACATAGTGTGGGATTAATTTTCCCTCCGGATGCGACAGTTGGGTCTCCTGCCGTGGCGGGGTGGAACCTGGTGCCGGGGAGATTACACCCAACTAAAGGGATAAGCATATACTAGCTTGATCAGAGTGGACAGTTAGGATCATTCTTCTGATGCTTGATATCGCTGAGTCGATCCATGGGTAGTTCATGGCAGATGATTGGATCTTGTGGAATGTGTACACCTCTGCAGAGTAAAACCATTCTGAATAGCCGAGCCCTCGGATATGGGCAGTTGAATGGCCATTTAGCTAGCATTGTGTCAGTTTTCAAAAGGGTCGTTTTTGGACAAAGGACTTGTACCATGATGGTACCGATGAAGGAGCTGGAGATGCTTACAAGAAGTTTTGCAAAGAAAATTCTTTTATAAAACAAGTTTTATAAAACCTCTTGGATATGCAATATCTACAAGAGAAAGAAAATTATTATTTTCTTTTGAAGTATCTTCTTCAACAAAGATATAGAGATGTTAAAGAAAACCATGATGTTATCTTAGATACACACCATGGGTAGTGAGCCCTATTTATAGCCTACCTATCCACCATATAAACATATTACATTTGTAAGTGTATAAAGGATGTCTTGCAGAGTACATTCAAATGTACTTATATTGGTTTCGTCCCTGGATATTTACTTGGCCAGACTTTTAGGAGATGCCACCAGAGGAGGAGTACTTTTCCTATGACTATGCGAATTAAGCTCGGTTCCCGGTCAGCAGCCTGTTGGTGAAGGCGTGACATGGGATATCTACGTTATGTTTAGTTTTCCGCTGTGTGTTGTGAGACATTTCCCTGTCCTGCGTGACAGTTGTTAAGACTTGGTCATGTGACCATTTGCTTGTAGGACTCTTTTATTCGTGTAATGGATAATGTATCATGTGTGCCAACTTCGTATGTTGTTCACGACTGAATTCTTGGGATCGTGAATGTATGCATGTGAGGGGTTCCGGACCATCCGGTTTGGGGCCTCTACATTGAGCTTGTACTTAGTTAGGTGTTTCACTTGGCTCCTTGGCTTGATCTTCTATTGTAGACGAGGGCTCCACTTGAGTAGAGCATAATTATTCTCTATCCACCACAAGGTGTTCCTCGATGGGGCGGAAAAATCCCACACCCGTCCTTCCTATGGTTCTTGAGGCATTTCAACATATACATTAGAAACATGAAATTGCTCCACTTGGGAGCCATCATTTTTCTCGAAAACCACACTACAAGATTCTATGACTATCGTGAGCATTTTTCAAAGACTCTATAAGTGTGGGATTCAGCACTGTAACCAACAAATATACCCTCAAAAGTTTTAGATTGGAATTTAGATAACTGAACACCCTTGATCAAATAGAAACACTTACACCCGAATATACAGAATTAGGAGATGTTGGGTTTGTTTGCCAGTGAGTATTTCATATGGAGTCTTCACTAATCCCTTGCTAATGTAGAGCCGGTTGGAGGAGTGGCATGTCGTAGATATGTCTTCGGCCCATAGATATTGGGGAGAAGAATACTCCTCCAACATGGTCCTAGCCATATCCAATAGCGTTCGGTTCTTCCTTTCGGCTACACCATTTTGTTGATGGGTATATGAAGTGAAATATTCATGACGAATACCCTCTTCACTAAGGAACTCATTTAGGGTGTAGCTATTAAACTTGGTGCCTTTGTCACCTAAAATAGCCATGATTAGAACATTGTGTTGACGTTGCACTTGTTTGGAGAAGTCGATGACGGTTTGTTGGGTCTCACTCTTCGACTTGAAGAAATAGACCCAAGTGTATCTTGAATAGTCATCGATAATCACCAAGAGATAATTCTTGCCTCCAAGACTTTCCTCGGGCACTACACCAAAGATATCAACATGGAGAAGCTCCAAGATCCTCTTTGATGAAATAATTATCTTGCACTTATGGGAGGCATCATGAATGTTTCCTTCAACACAAGCCCTACAAACACGATCTTTGGAAAAGGAAACATTTTCTTTTAGTCCGAGGATAAGGCCACCTTTGTGAAGACTTTGCCAAGTTACCATGTTGACATGGGATAGGCAGCGATGCCACAACCATCCCAAATCCGCCTTTCCGAAAAGACACATCGCTTGAGAGTTGGTAGACTTCAAAAAAACCACCACATACAATTCATTTTCGACACGCCCCACGTATGCGACGTCTAGAGTCTTGCTCCACAAAAGGACCACAATGTAAGCTTCAAAGAAGACGGACAAACCCATCTTCCCTAAAGAACGAACTGAAAGTAAATTGAAACCAAGGGATTCGACAAGCATGACATCAATGATAGTGATATCCGGATCAATCACAACCTTGCCATACCATGTTACCTTAGACTTGGACTTATCTCCATAACTTATGGTTGCATCATTTGTATTTGCTTGCAACTCCGTCACAAGTTCTTTGCTTTCGGTCATATGACTAGTGAATCCACTATCAATTATCCATTTAGATCCACCGGAAGCATAGTCCTACAGGAAATCATTGACTAGAGCTAGGACCCGAGGAGGGTCCCCTCATGTTAGCAAAGGGTCTTTGGGACCCAAATAGTATAGTCAATGAAACCATCAATAGGACAACCGTATTTAGCTTGCACAACACTGATGCGTGTGAACACACGTTCGTTGGGAGACCCCAAGAGGAAGGTATAAAGAGCGTAGGAACAAGTTTCCCTCAGAAAGAAACCAAGGTTAAACCGACCAGTAGGAGGAAGGAGTAACTTCAGAAGGTTGATGCAGTTGAGATGGTAGGGTGCACTACCGGTTCAGCAGCAACGTGGAACCTACACAACACAATCAAGTCACTTTTTCCCAACGAAGCCGTGAGGTTGTCAATCTCACCGGTTTTGTTGAACACAAAGAGGTTAAACGTATGGGTGTGGAAAACAATATGAGAACAATAGGAAAACAGTAGCAGCAGTGTGAAAACAGTAATTGAAGTGGTTGTATTATCAGTATGAGAAAATGGACCGTGGTCCACAATTCACTAGTGGTGTCTCTCCATAGAAGATAAATAACATGTGTGGTGAACAAATTACAGCTAGGCAATTGATAGAAATGAAGGCTGCACCGTAGTGCATATGCAAGACATAAAAAATACTATGTGATTCATGCGGGCGTTACAACAAAATACATAGACCGTCATCCAACTACATCTATGACTAATAATCCACCTTCCGAATATCATCCAAACAAACGTTGGGTATTAATTTTCAAGCAACAATTAATCGCAGTAAGCAAAGTGTGTAATGTAAACAATGTAAACGAAGTAAACATTGTTGTTTTCTCCCTAATGGCAACAACACATCCTCCATCAGTCACTATCGAGCATAAATACTCCATCTTAGAGTCACTAACATCTACTTGGCCAGAGAATCTACTAATAACGGAGATCATGCAAGATCATAAATAATATATGCATGAACATAACATGATAGATTGATAAACATAGCATTCAAAATTCATCGGATCCTAGCAAACACAACATGTAGCATTACAATAAGATGATCTCGATCATGTAAAGCAGCTCCCGAGATCTAAACATGAGGCATAAAGTGGAGGAGACAACCATCTAGCTACTACTATGGACCCGTAGTCCAGGGATGAACTACTCACGCATCGCTTTGGAGGAGGGCATGGTGGTCTAGACCCCTCCGGTGATGAATTTCCCTCCCGGCAGGGTGCCGTGGAGAGCTCCAGAACCCTCCCGATCTCGGGTTGACTATGATGGCGGCCTCAGGTGTTTCTCGGTAAAAAGTGGTATTTTTAGGGTTGACGTATCGGGGGGAATAAATAGGCGAAAGGGATATGGCGGTGGATGCCCGAGAGGCCCACACCACCCCATGGCGCGGCTAGGGGGCGCGCTGCCCTATGGTGTGGCCCCCTCGGGGCCTCTTCGGGACTCCATGGAACCTTCGGGATTTCTAAGACTTCGGGGCTTCAAATTTTCCAATTCCACGAATATTTCCAGAACAACTTTTATGACAGCAGAAAACAGCAGAAAACAGGGAACTGGCTCTATGGCATCTTATTAATAGGTTAGTCCCGAAAATCGATAAAAATGACATAAAGTGTATAGCAAACATGTAGCAAATAACATGAAAACAACATGGAACATCAGAAATTAATGATACGTTTATGCCACATCAACATCCCCAAGCTTAGTTCCTACTCGTCCTCGAGTACGTAAATGATTAAAACACATAATTTCTGGGGTGACATGCTATCAAGATAAACTTGATCATCAATATTGTAAAAACATATGTAAGCTGAGATCATAGTACTTGAAACACAAGCATGATAGATATAATTCTAGCAATAAAACATAGCAATCACTTTGCATCATTAGAAGTAGCACAAATAAAAGATCATGAATAATAATGCACTCGAAAGTTATACGTTTGTTTCAAACATAGAGATAACATAGCAAAGTAATATTTCGTTTGTCCTTAAGAGTGGGCAAAACATAAATGCCAGGACACCTTCAAAGTTTAAAAGGAAGACTAGAACAAATAATTGAGAGCAAGTAATAACACATTATGAAGAAATTAATAATGTTTCTGGGACAAATGCACATTAAACTCAGAATGACAACTATGCTCTCTCTCAACTGCGCATAAAGTTAGAAGATGGAGACTCAACATAAAAGTAAAAGAAAGGACCTTCACAGAGGGAATCATGGATCACTCATGTGGTAGAGCTTTTTATTTTATTAAACATAGGTATAAAATGTTTGACAATCCTCCCAACCTTTTTTACACAAACTATGGCTAATTGAATCCTCGGGTGCCTACCAACAATCACATATCGTGGAGGAGTGTCTATTTTCTAGAGAGGTGTATGCTTATGTCAACGAATGGTAAATATAAAATACAGTACATCACAAGCCAACTAGACTTCACAAGAGAGGCTCCCATTGAAGGTCGCAACTGGTGTATAAGTGCATCTCTCTTTCTCTTTTGTTTACACAATTGTACTTTGACTGATAAATCAGGGGCAAAAATAATGAATAGATATTGTTTGTATTAATTTCGGGCTGGGCAACCCTCTACCTACTCTTCTATAAATTGGATAAGAGGATGAAGCCACTAGTCCAGGGTGAGAAATCCAATCAACAAGTGAGATAAAGATTCTCTATTTACGTCCTCATGAGCTAAAACAAGAACACAAAACAAGAGTAGTTTTGAAAGTTTTAACGGTAGCACATGAGAAATCTACTTTGGAGCGGCGGTTAAATACCACATGTAGGTCGGTATGGTGGAAACATTTGACATACTTTGGTTTTTGGGAGTTGTATGCACGAGTAGAGCTCATACTCGGTACAAGTGGAGGCTAGAAAAAGACTAGGAGCGACAAATCAAGAGAGGAATAATGGACATAAGTGGTACTACAAGTTCAAAAACTAAATTATCATAGAGGCTATAAGTGACTAGTTTATAGTCATAAACATGGTGTAAACATGCGCCAAGTTAACCAAATAAAACATTCAAAGGAGAACACCACAAATTTATGCTTAAATATGACAAGAGCAACTCATGATTCTTTTATTGGCACATTAAACACTCTCGGCTATTTGAGACAAATCATGCTACAAAATAACCACTGGAATTTATAATTAAAATAACATCTAGCATGACATGAAAAAGTCTAGCCACAATCTATACAAGATTCTACTTGCATCGTTATAAATTCTACACATGCAGTAGTTTCTTTCTAGTTTCAACAAGCACCATACAAAATATGTTTTAACAAAAACTCTCTGAATGATAAAACAAGCAAGCATGAGAGTACTCACATAATACTACTAAAACTAAAATCTATGAATAAGAGATGCAATGAAAAGAAGAGCTAAAAAGGAATTTTACAGTAGCTAGAAGAAACATTAAGAATACGAGCATAACGAGTATTCAAATGAAAAGGCGGAGTGTGTATCTCTCCCAAACAAGGATTCTAGGTTACAGTGATGATTATTGCAGCAAGGAAACAAAAGAAACCAAAATAACATACGCTCCAAGTAAATTTCACATGATATGACCGAATAAAAATATAGTTTCACTAGAAGTGACCCGATAAATTGTTGATGAAGAAGGGGATGCCTTGGGAATACCCAAGATTAGATGCTTGAGTCTTATTAGAATTTTCTGGGATGAACCACGGGGGCATCCCCATGCTTTGACCTTGCATTCTTCTTAATCACATTATATCACCCTCTTCTCATGACCCTTGAAAACTTCCTTCACACCACACTCAAAGATAATTCGCATAAGAGGGTTAGTACAACAATAAAAAATTCATGGGTTATGTATGGGCACCAGTGATATTGATAATTTTAAATTGTGCTACATTCACTGATGTTTTGTGAAGCAAAGAAATCCATTTGACATCGTAAAAGAGCAAATGCAAGAAAAATGGCAGAATCTGCCAAAACGAGAACAATTTGTAAAAAAAAAAATTCGGGGCACTTACGTTTCGGAATAGAAAAAGTTAAAGAACAAAAAAGTTTCGGAATTAGTCGAGGAATAAACATACAAAATTTCAGGTCATTCTGATCTTTCTGGATTTTAAACGATTTTTTACGGTGGACAGCAGAAATCTGTTTCCTGCGCAGAAATCCAAAACCAACTCCAACTTTCGTTAGAAACTTTACTTGGCACAAATAATACATGAAAAAAGATACAAAGGAGTTTCTATAGAAGTATACAACCCCTTGACTCAAAGAAAACAGAGAAAAACAAAGCAAAAAAATAAAACCATGGGTTATCTCCCAAGAAGTTCTTTCCTTTAACGCCTTTTAGCTAGGCTCGGAAAAGTGGATTCAAGTGTTTTCGAGTGAAGAAGCATACAAATTGTAAATTGTTCGAATAATAGAATCAAAAGGAAACTTCATTATCTTACTAGGAAAGTGTTCCATATGTTTCTTGAGTGGGAATTGAAATTTAATATTCCCCTCTTTCATATCAATAATAGCACCAACAGTTCTAAGAAAAAGTCTTCCCAAAACAATTGGACAAGAAGCATTGAATTTAATATTCAAGACAACAAAATCAACGGTGAAGAGATTGTTATTAACCATGATAAGAACATCATCAACTCTCCCAAAGGTTTCTTTCTAACATTATCAATAAGACGAACATCCAAATAACAAGGTTCCAATGGTGGTAAATCAAGCATATCATAAAGTTTCTTAGGCATAACAGAGATACTAGCACCAAGATCACATCGAGCATTGCAATAAAAATAATTCACTTTCATTTTAATGATAGGTTCCCAACCATCATCTAACTTCCTAGAGACATAGGCTTCACATCTTAATTCATCCTCTCTAATTTGCATGAGAGCATTTGTAATATGTTTTGTGAAAGCCATATTCATAGTACTAGCATTAGGACAACTAGCAAGATTTTGTAGGAACTTAATCCCTTAAGTTATGTTGAAATCATCAAAGTCAAGATCATTTTTATCAAAGGTAATGGGACCATTGTCTCCTATGTTTCTAAAAATTTCAGCACTTTTATCACAAGCATTTTTAGCAGTTTTAGGCAATTTGCATTTTAATAGCAGAAGTGGGAATATTGCAAACACAAATTACTTTTCCATTTATAGTAGAAGCTTTACTAGCATGAGAAGCTTCAGTTTTACTAGAAAAAATGTGGTAATGGTCAAAACTTAGATATATTATTTTTTCTAGCTATTTCATCTTCTCTTCCCCATCTAGCATGCAATTCAGCTAACATCCTAACATTATCATCAATTCGAATTTGGATGGAATTTAGAGTTTTGCTTTCTTTTAACATCATGAGGCATAACCATTAGTTTCAGAAAATCAACATCAAGAGCAAGGCTACAAATTTAGAAGCAAGAACATCAATTTTGCCAAACTTTTCCTCAACAGATTTATTAAAAGCAGTTTGAGTGCTGATAAAAATCTTAAGCATGTTCTCAAGATCAAAGGGTACACTTTTGTTACTGTTGTAAGAATTACCATAAGAACTATTATTATTAGGATGATATGGCCTATAATTATTGCTACCAAAATTATTCCTATAAGCATTGTTGTTGAAATTATTATTTTTAATGAAGTTCACATCAACATGCTCTTCTTGAGAAACCAAAGATGCTAAAGGAACATTATTTAGATCAGTAGGAGAACATCCACTAACAAGTATAGACATAATAACATCAAGACTATCACTCAAAAAGGAGGTTTCTTCAACAGAATTTACCTTCTTACCAGTTGTAGCTCTCTCAGTGTGCCATTCAGAATAATTTACCATCATATTGTCAAGAAGCTTTGTTGCTGCCCCCACGATCATGGACATAAAGGTTCCTTCAGCAGCTGAACCCAGAAGGTTTCTTGAAGAAAAATTCAGTCCTGCATAAAAGTTTTGGATGATCATCCAAGTAGTTAGTCCATGACTGGGACAATTCTTTACTAAATATTTCATTCTTTCCCAAGCTTTAGCAACATGCTCATTATCAAGTTGCCTAAAATTCATAATGATACTTCTTAAAGATATAATCTTAGGAGGAGTATAATATTTTCCAACGAAAGCATCCTTACACTTAGTCCAAGAATCAATACTATCTCTAGGCAAAGATAGCAACCATTCTTTAGCTCTTCCTCTCAAAGAGAAAGGAAACACTTTCAGTTTAATAATATATCCACCTACATCTTTATATTTATGCATCTCACATAGTTCAACAAAATTATTAAGATTGGCAGCATCATCATCAATACTAATACTAGAAAATTGTTGTTTCATAATAAGATTTAATAGTGCATGCTTAATCTCATAAAAATCGGCAATAGGAGCAGGTGGAGCAATAGGTGTGCTAATAAAATCATTGTTGTTGGTGCTTCACACAACTTGGTGTTCTCAGGAGTAGTCATTTTAGCAACATTAAAAACTGGATAAAAATAACAGCTAGAATAAAACTATTTTTTTGTGTTTTTGATAAAGAGAAGCAAACAAGACAAAATAAAATAAACTAAGCAAAACAATAACAAAGTAAAGAGATTGGAAATGAGAGACTCCCCTTGCATAAATTCTCTTCCTCCCCGGCAACGGCGCCAGAAATTTAGCTTGATGTGTGTGAACACATGTTCGTTGGGAGACCCCAAGAGGAAGGTATGAAGAGCGCAACAACAAGTTTTCCTCATAAAGAAACCAAGGTTGAATCGACCAGTAGGAGGAAGGAGTAACTTCGGAAGGTTGATGCAGTTGAGATGGTAGGGCGCACTACCGTTTCAACAGAAACGTGGAAACTACACAACACAATCAAATCACTTTACCCCAATGAAGCAGTGAGGTTGTATATCTCACCGGTTTTGCTGAACACAAAGAGGTTAAACGTATGGTGTGGAAAATAGTATGAGAATGATAGGAAAACAGTAGCAGAAGTGTGAAAATAGTAATTGCAGTGGTTGTATTATCAATATGAGAAAATGGATTGGGGTCCACATTTCACTAGTGGTGTCTCTCCATAGAAGATAAATAATTTGTGTGGTGAACAAATTACAGCTGGGCAATTGATAGAAATGAAGGTTGCGCCGTAGTGCATATGCAATACATAAAGATTACTATGTGATTCATGCGGGCATTACAACAAAATACATAGACCGCCATCCAACTGCATCTATGACTAATAATCCACCTTCCGAATATCGTCCGAACAAACATTGGGTATTAAGTTGCAAGCAACAGATAATCGCAGTAAGCAACGTGTGTAATGTAACAATGTAAACGTAGAAAACATCGTTGTTTTATCCCTAATGGCAACAACACATCCTCCATCCGTCATGTTTCTGTCACTCGAGCACAGATGCAAAGGAGGCATGAACCCACTATCGAGCCTAAATATTCCCTCTTGGAGTCACTAGCATCTACTTGGCTAGAGCATGTACTAATAACGGAGATCATGCAAGATCATAAATAAAATATGCATGAAGATAAAATGATAGATTGATAACCATAAGACATATCATTCAACATTCATCGGATCCTAGCAAACACAACATGTAGCATTATTAATAAGATGATCTCGATCATGTAAGGCAGCTCACAAAATCTAAACATGAGGCATAAACTGGAATATACAACCATCTAGATACTGCTATGGACCCGTAGTCCAGGGATGAACTACTCACGCATCACTTTGGAGTAGGGAATGGTGGTGCAGACCCCTCCGGTGATGAATTTCCCTCCCGGCAGGGTGCGGGGGCGAGCTCCAGAACCCTCCCGATCTCAGTTTGATGATGGCGGCGGCCTCGGGTGTTTCTTGGGAAAAGTGGTATATTTTTAGGGTTGATGTATCAGGGGGAATAAATAGGCAAAAAGGCGATGGCGGTGGACGCCCGAGGGGCCCACACCACCCTATGGCGCGGCCAGGGGGCGCGCCGCCCTATGGTGTGGCCCCACTCCGGGCCTCTTCCGAACCCTGTGGAACCTTCGGGATTTCTAAGACTTCCGGGCTTCGAAAATTCCAATTCCGCGAATATTTGTAGAACAACTTTTCCGAAACTAAAAACAGCAGAAAACATGGAACGGGCTCTGTGGCATCTTGTCAATAGGTTAGTCCCGGAAATCGATAAAAATGACATAAAGTGTATAGCAAACATGTAGCAAATAACATGAAAACAACATGGAACATCAGAAATTAAGGATATGTTTATCACGTATCAAACACCATAATAATCAACATATAAGAAATGGTGTGGATTTTTAGTTCCCGCGGGGTTGCTACGAGTAGTGTCGTCCCTAATGACAATACCACTCGAAACAACATTCTTCTTAGCTTGTGCAGGCTTGGCCTTGTTCTTGGTCTTATCCTTCTTGTTCTTCTTCTTGGCCACATAGACAATACCTTTCTTACCAACTTGTGGTCTAAGAGCAACCACTTGTGGCTTAGAAACCACAACCTTCTCAACACTAGGGCCCTTGCCCTTGATTCTTGCTAGCTCTTCCTTCAACCTAGCATTCTCCTCAATAATAGTTGCATGATCACAAGAAGAAGTAGAGGTACTTGGCACATTGAATTGATTTAGTTGAGTTTTAAGTTCTTCATGTGACTCTTTAAGGGTAGAGTGTTCACTCTCCAAGGCCTTGTGAGCCTTGGTGAGCCTCTCTAGCTCCCCAGTTAGTTTGTCATGACCAACCCCAAACTCAATCTTCTCCTTTTTAGCCTTTTTATATTTAGCAATAGGAAGGTCATCTTCTTTAGTAATGATAGCAATTAATTCATTATGTGACTCTTCAATGGATTCAAGTTCCTCCTCAAGAGAGACTCGGCCCTCATGGTCTTCCTCAAGAGTCATAGAGAGGGATTCCTTTTCATCGACATTCCTCCTTTCAATCTCACCTTTCTTGTCAAGAGCCTCATGGGCCTCTCCCAATTGTCTCATTAGGAGGTCAAAGTACCTCTTGGTATCACCTTGCACGTTCGACATAAAATGTTCCAAAGAGGAAATTTCATCTTTTACACTAGGACTAGCAATGTTATTCATTTCATTTGGAGTCTTAGAGATGATGGAATATGATACCTCCGAGGCCTTTGCCATGAAGCACTTGGCCGAAGGTTGAGGAAGATTATAATTGGGGGATTCAAAGAGAGATGAGGATGATGAAGTTGATGCAATAGCAAGAGCGGCCACTTCACTTGTGGATTCTTCTTCTTCATCACTTCTGGAATCATACTCCTCTTGGGTCAATAACACAAACTTGTAGGAGACTTCTTGTTGAAAGGTTTCTTCTTGAAGTGAGTTTTCTTGTAAGCAACCTTTGACTTGTCCTTGCGAATGAGTTCCCCTCCATGATGTTGTCTATTTTCATAGGGGAACTCTGCAATGAAATGGTGCTTGTATTGACAATTGAAGCAAGCTATCACTTTTTGAGTCCCTTCCTTGCCATAGCTAGACTTGGTCTTCTCCTCAACATATGCCTTGGCCTTGGGATAATTCTTCCCAAACTTTTGCATGACAAGAGCAATGACATCCTTAAGCACATGATCATATTCTTGATCCTTCAAAGGGGCCAACTCCTCAATGCAAGCTTCATGGTGATCAACCTCCCTTGACACAACCTTGGCCTTCAAAGCGACGGAGTCTCCTTTGTGCATACCCATAGCACGAGCACAATTTTCAAGAGCAGTCTTTGTTTGCACTTGGAAAGAGAACATCTCTTGCATAACTTGGGTTGAGGTAAAAGATGCATAGTCATATCTTCCTTGAAGACTCTTCAAGTCCGTGGGCTCAAAAGTCATGAGAGCACTCATGTACTTCCTCTTGATACAAGCATCATCAATATGATTGGCACCAACATTATTGAAAGCGGTGGCAAGAGTCTTGAGCCTCCGGTACATGTCATCATGCTTTTCACCATCATGCATATAGAATCCTTCGGACTCATTTCTCAATGTATCATACCTATTCTTTTGCACGCTTTGATTCCCCACAAACATGAAGACAAGAGAATCCCATGTTTCTTTGGTGGTGGTATATTATTGAAGATGATGCATGTGCTTTGGACCCACGGCCTTTTGAATCATGAACAAGGCGGTGTAGTTGAGTTGACAATCTACGGCTTCTCTTCTTTTCAAGTTCTTGGGGACATGAGGCTTGTATCCACCTGATACCTGATGACGTAGTTACTTGCGTCAAAATAATATAGTTTAGGTTGATACTCCAATTGCAGAGTGTATAGTATAGGAAAGACTATTTTCCCCACGAGGGATGACTTGAGGGTTTATATCGAACTCTAGGGGAACCACTAGGGAAGGATTTATCTTCTTATCCTTCTCTTAAAATCCTACAAGACAAAGTAAATTGTTTTGTGCCCTCAACATCACCAAGTGGTTATAAAGCACAAGATGTGAGTATGATATTTTTTTTTTTGACAAATTTTGGGCTAGAATCCCCCCTATTACGCTTGAGCATATTGATGATTTAAGGCAGGCAAAATATTCGGAAGCGGAAATCATGGAATCTCTACACTTGCCTTGCTTACCTACGCGGGAAAAATGTTTTGAATTACTGGGCCGCTGCGCCATTTGCTCGCTATCATCCCATCTTACTAAACATTGTCCTAGGGTCTGCCCCAATTGCCAAATTCTGGGCTTCTCCTGCGTCGATTGCGAGACCCCCCCTAATACTGCTCCCTGTGCGTTGGACGATTTTGGGCCTCTGAAGGATACCTCTCTTACTGGGCCACTAAGTTGCTGCTACAAATGCCTAGAACTTGGACATTTTAGGCGCAATTGCAAAAATAAGGTTAAGTGCTTGTCTTGCTTTGGTTGGGGCCACATGTCACGCCTTTGCCCCCTTAATTGCTGGTGTTCCTTTTGTCACCAGTCAGGCCATCAAGTTAAGGCATGTCCACAAATTTCATGCAATATATGTCAGGCATCTGGCCATTCTGCTCCTTTGTGCTCTAGACGGAAAGTTTGGGTACGAAAAAATAATCATGAGATTGCCTCCGCTTCCACACGCCCTGTTATTTGGAAGAAAAAATCAATTACGATCAACATTGATACGCATTCTGCTGGCACGCAGGCGTCCCACGCTCGCTGCTTAGTGGGCCCTGTGGTTTCTAATGGTACAATCCCACGACTTCCGCTGCAGATGGTCGCGTTACCTTTCCTTTTTTACCCTGGCGCCGCTTCGTTTCCCCTGGCCTTCCTTCTGCAGTTGACACCTGCCCATTTTGGGGGCCGCCGTATCTCCTTTTCCCCCCTATTAGCATTTACTTCACCGTCCACCCCACCACTCGCCTCCAACCCGTCCCAATCCCCTTTCTCTCTGCTCTGCGCCGGCGTCGACAGCTCCGTGAGCGCCATGGCCAACTTTCCCGCCAACCCTTTCGGCTTCATGCCGGGACCCATGGAGGTGGAGGCGGATGCTGATGGCAGGCTGCAGAGGAACATGGTTGTCGTCGACGACACCCCTCTCTCCCATGAAAGCTTTGCTCTGGTAAATGTCAATCCCCTTGTCCCTGAGCACCGTAAGCAATCCGTCCTTGAGGAGATTGTCCGCATTTTGACAGAAGATTTTGATTTGCAACTTACGCACTCTGAGACCTATCCGTGGGGCGTTGGATTGATTGCTTTTGATTCGCCTGTCATCCGAGACCAACTAGTTCATGATAGCCCCCATGCGCTAGATGAAAATTCCACTTTTAGCATTGTTCGTCACGACGAAGGAATTAACATGCGATTTGCGGTTTTTGAATATGAAGCATGGATAATGTTCTTGGGATTTCCGCTTGATTATCAAACTGAATACTATATCAATAAGGCGGTTTCTTGTTTTGGAAAACTTATTCTTTGGCACCGTCCTGGTACCCGCCACGCTAGAGTTCTGGTTAAAGCTTGGATTAACGATTTGGCTTCGGTCCCCTACAGCTTAGTGATCAAACGTATTGGATCTCTTGGTGGGGTGGGTCGTTCTTGGTCTGTACCTGTTTATGTTCTTAATGGGCGCCATTCGAACACTGCACTGTTCTCTACTGAAGACCCGCTCCCTCTGCATAATGCCACGCCTCACCCGCTGATTATGCCTGGACTTTCTGTCGCTATGCAGAATCAAATGGCGGTGCACAACTGGCTTCAGATGAATGCCCTGAATCCTCAAGAGGGGACTGCCCCAGCTGATGCTCTGCCGGCTGTGATAAACCACTGGGAGCAGCCTACTCCGGTCCCGGACTCCATCCTGGCCAACGGATGGCATGCTTGGCCAGCTGCTAGCTCTTCAGCCTCGGTGATCATTGCTTTCCGTAGTATTAATTTCCGCAGGCTTACTGGGTATGATGGTCCTTCTATGATGGACGGAATCCCACCCTCTGATACTGATCTTGTGGATGGCATTGATCTATGGAATGCATACGCTGCGGAGTCTGATGATTCCTTGTCTTCGGTTATATCCGCTTCCTTTGCTGAAGTTACTGATACGGGACTGATGGCTGGGCTAATGTGGCCTTCTTTTATTCATTACCTTGGTTGGATGCTCTCAATGACTCATCGTCGTCGCATTTTATGTCCAATTGATCCCACTAGTCCCCCCAGTCCGGGAGATCTTCTGAAACTCTATGATGCGTCCAACTGGGCTCTTGAGGATGCCTCCCTGCACCTGTTGGACCCTGTTGCTGCTGTGCTCCCTATGCCTGCTAACCCCATCTGGATTGGGGCTGCTCTACTCCTGCATCCGTATTCTGCTAAGTGTTCGCTTGCTGGTATCATGGACGTGTGCACCCATGCGCAGATTACTGGAGACTTCTGTCAGCTCGCTGACCTGACAGAAAAGGGTGCTACTTCTGACGGCAGCTTTCAGGTTGCAATGTCGTCTGATGGGGATAATGTGATCTCTCCACCACGTCCAGGTCGTGGACGCCCCCGTCGTGCTCCTACTCCGATTCAGGTGGCTACGGTGCGCAGATCTACTAGGAGCAACAATGAAGGCTATAAGTTTGAATCCTTACCATTGGGTCCTTCTCGTCGTAAGGGTACTCAGACCCCTAAAGCCAATGCCCCTCCTGTCACTCTTCTGACAGAGATGCAGCGTATTGGCGTCGAGGAATGCAACATTGCACCTGAGGAGCTTTCGGCTGCCAAGCTCCTCCAGAACAAGCCCATCTAGACGTGCTCTCTACCTGACGATCTGCAGCTACTTTCTTAAGCCTCTGCTAAGATCGTTACCTATCCTTTCGTTTGTGTTTTTCTCGAAAGCGTGATGTCGACTCGTTTTGTTAAACCTAAGTTATCGAACCTTATGTGGCACATTTTATGTTGGAATGTTCGTGGTCTGAATGGTGCGGAAAAATGGCCACTTATCTACGATAAAATTTCAGAAAGTAATGCTTCTATCTTATGTTTTCAAGAAACAAAGCGCGCTAGTTTTGATCTTGCTTTTATCAAATTATTTGCGCCTAGACGTTTCGATCGTTTTGCTTTTGTCCCCTCGGATGGATCTTCGGGCGGAATTATTGTCATCTGGGCTAGCCAAAAATTCACTGCACACGTCCTGCTCGAAGAATCCTTTGCGCTTGTAATGCAATTCACCTCTGTTACTACGTTGGAATCCTTTATACTTGTTAACGTATATGGACTTTGTGATGGCATTGCGCGGGAGAATTTTGTTGCCTGGCTATTCCATCTAGATATTCCTTCTGACGCTCATTGGATCGTTCTCGGGGACTTTAATTTCTATCGCTACTCTGACAGCCGTAACCGACCAGGAGCTAACACTGTAGACATGGCTACGTTTAACGAGATTATCGGCCATCTTGGCCTCATTGAGCTGCCCATCAAAGATAGATGCTATACCTGGAGCAATATGCAATCGGATCCTCTTTTAATTCAACTTGACTGGTTCTTCACCTCACATGAGTGGACAATTAAGTATCCTAACTTTACTGTCCGCACTTTGTCTCGTCCTATTTCTGATCACTCGCCGTGTGTAGTATCTATTGGCACGGATATACCTCGCGGCTCGGTATTTAGATTTGAAAACCACTGGGTTAAGCTCCCAGGCTTCATGGAATTAGTGCAAAGAATCTGGAATATCCACTGCCCAGGGGACAGTGCTCGATCCATCTCGGGCAAGCTCAAACTCCTACGCAAAGCCCTCCGCAATTGGTCAACTAGTATTTCAATGATATCCCTTTATATCGAAAATTGCAATAAAACTATCCTTCGCTTCGATGAAATTGAAGAACAGAGGCCTCTACACATCACGGAATGGAACTTTCGACGCATTGTTAAGCAGAAGCTCAAAATCCTCCTTGATTGCAAACTTGAGTATTGGAAGAAACGTTGCACCACTCGTTGGGCTAAATTTGGTGGTGAAAACACTAAATTCTTTCACTCAATGGCATCTATTCGATACAGACATAATATTATTGCTGCCCTTGACAGAGGAGATGGTACCATGACTATGGAACACTTTGAGAAAGCTGGTATCCTTAGAACAGCATTCAAGCAAAGGCTAGGTGTCTCCTCCCCTATTGATCCTTTATTTAATTTTTCTTCATATATCTCTGCTAGGGATGGCCTTGAGGCCCTTACCTTGCCATTTTCACATGAAGAAATTGATAAAGTTATTGCTGATACTCCTACTGATAAAGCCCCTGGTCCTGATGGTTTCTCTGGAATTTTCTTTAAAACATGCTGGCCAATAATTAAATGGGATTTCTACAAACTTTGTGATGATTTCTGGTCAAACAAGGTCAATCTTCAAAGTATTAATGATACCTATATTGCTCTCATTCCAAAATTGTCTGGCCCCACTGGCCCAAATGATTTCAGGCCTATTTCCTTACTCAATTCCTCCTTTAAGCTGATTACCAAGTTGTTGGCAAATCGACTGCAAAACAAAATTTTGGAGCTTGTACATGCTAATCAATATGGATTCCTTACTAATAGATCAATCCATGACTGCCTTGGCTGGGCTTTTGAGTATATCCACCAATGTAAACAATCCAAAGCTGAGATTGTTATCCTAAAATTGGATTTTGCTAAAGCTTTTGATACTATCGAACATGCTGCCATTTTAGCTATTCTTAAATGTTGGGATTTTGATAACAGATGGCTCAATTGGGTGCAATCTATCTTTAGCACTGCCACTTCCTCGATCTTACTAAATGGAGTCCCTGGTAAGAAATTCCCATGTCGCAGAGGTGTTCGTCAAGGAGACCCTTTTTCCCCTATTTTATTTGTTGCTGGGGCAGACCTCCTCCAGTCCATGATCAATTCACTTATGCTTGTTGGATCACTTACTCCACCTCTTCCAATCCCTGGTGCTGACTTCCCAGTTGCTCAATATGCTGATGACACGCTACTTATCCTCCAAGCATGCCCTACTCAACTTGCTACGCTTAAAACCCTTCTGACCAGCTTCTCTGCTGCCACTGGCCTGCACGTAAACTACTCCAAATCCTGCCTATTTACTATCAATATTACTCAAGAGAAATTGAATGATCTAGCCAACATTCTGGAATGTGCCACGGGTTCTCTGCCTTTTACCTACCTTGGGCTCCCCCTAGGAGACACCCGTCCTACGGTGCAAGACCTTTCTCCTATTGTGGACCAAGTGGAGCGACGACTTAATGCTAGTGTACGATTTCTGGATTATGGCTGTCGACTTACTCTTGTAAATTCAGTCCTCTCATCCCTCCCGGTGCACTTCTTATGCTCTATACGCATCCCTAAAACCACGATTGCTCTTTTTGATCGGGTGAGGAGACAATGCTTATGGAGTAAGGCTGATGAGGGTCGTGTTCAATCACTAGCAGCTTGGCCTCTTGTCTGCAAGCCAAAAATACATGGAGGACTCGGGATTAAAAACATCGATTTGCACAATCAGGCCCTGCTCATGAAACATCTCCACAAGTTCTTCTGCAAGCATGATACCCCATGGGTGCGACTAGTTTGGTCTCTATATGATACCAGCTCGCCGCCTCAAGCCCAATCTGCCAGAGGATCATTTTGGTGGCGAGATATTTTCAAACTCATTGGTACCTACAGGAGTATTACTACGTCAAACGTAAACAACGGGCTTACAACTTTATTTTGGAAAGATTATTGGCTAAACAAGACCTTGCTATGTGATCGTTTTCCTCGTTTATACTCATTTGTGCTAAATGAGAACTCTTCCGTGGCTGAGATGAAGTCCTCCTGGGATATTAACAACATATTTGCCATGCCATTATCCACTCAGGCATTTGACGAACTCAACCAACTTCATATGTTAATGGACTCCATTATGCTCACCAATGAATTGGAAGACACAAAATGCTTCCCTTGGGGTTCTAGTCTCTTCACTTCATCTAGATTCTACAACTACATGTTCTCTCAGCTGCCTAAGCAAGAATCTTTCATTGCAATTTGGAAGTCAAAATGCATTCCAAAGTTAAGAGTGTTTGCCTGGCTTTTGCATATGGACAAATTGAACACTAAGGACCTCATGATCAGGAAGCATTGGTCATTTGATGGGGGAACAAGCTGCACTCTATGTGATCACAATATTTGTGAAACAAGAGACCACCTATTTTTCTCATGCCAGTTTGCTGCCAACTGTTGGAACTTTACCCGAATTAAATGGAACTTATCCCTCCCTTTTTCCCAAAGATTTCTCCAGGCCAAAAAGGATTTCACTGGAGAACATTTTACTGAGATTTTTGTATGTGCCTCCTGGAACATTTGGAGGAGTAGAAATGATTTTATCTTCCAGGGCATTAATCCTACTTTCACCAAATGGAAGAGCACATTCCAGGAAGATCTCCTCCTGCACCAACATAGGATTTCACCTCTTTTACTACAAGGGTTTTTAGCTTGGATTTCTAAATACTTCTCCTAATGTATATTTACTTTCAAGTCCACCTCTTCCCCCCCTAATTGTATTGCTTGTTTTTCTCCAATCCCCCCCTTTTTTCTCCTTGTAAGCTCCTGGCTTTCATATATAATTTGAAAATCACACCATAGGGTTTTTGCCCTATGGTAACACTTTCAAAAAAAATGTGAGTATGATATGAAAAGATAAGAAATGCAAAACAGTAAATAAATACGCGATGATAATAAATAAATATGAAAGGATGGTGGAAGTAATGATGGAAGATATTTTTGGGATTTGTATTGTGAATGCAAGATGTAGAAGTGTTTTTGAATTTCCGGATTTTTTAGATGAAAGAATATGGAAAATGCTTAAAAGTTGTTGGAAAGGTATTTCTTATGATTAAAAATGAACCGGGGTTCATGGTTTCACAAATGCACTCTCTCTTTAATAAAGTGATACATAATGGAACACTAGAATTGACATATTAGATTGCAACAAAAAGGTTTCATGACAAGTTACTTATTATATGGGCATCACGTCCTAACATAGAGATCTTTTGTTTATTAATCTCTCTTATACTCCACTAAGATGGGAATTAAATCGAGTTATCCTAGTATTAAGATAAATCAGAGTATAGCGTTAAGTTCTATGACATGAAGTTAAAATAATAACATGTCAGATCTAGTCATGGAGAAGTGGCAAGGTCACCCCCACATCTCAGGTAGAAAGGTATTTTTTTTCTTTATCCCTAGTGGGGCAACAAAGAAAGGTAAAGTACCCAAGTGGATCGCGGAACTTCTGTCACTTTCACCGCATTGGCCACCCCCCGTTACGCCATATAATGCACATGTTCCCCCTCACACGTTATCGTACACAAGTTTGCTCAGAACAAGTAAACAAGAACGTGGTACATAATATGCATCTACTTTCATAACTGAAATAAAACTATTGCAATCTCAAACATATATTGACTCATAAAAATACCCACCACAAAGGTATTACATAGATGACCTAATCATGTTCAGCAGATCATACAGTGTTAATTAGTGAAGCTCAAGAGAGGATAGATACATAAGTTACTTCCACAAACCCATAGACGGTGGAGAAGTCGTTGGAGGACATGGAAACCACGCCGGAAGCGCCCCGCCGGACTTTTCCCCCTCCAATCTGCAGCTCTAAGTCTCTGTTTCATGGTTTTGTGTTTCTGCCGCGCTCTCTTCCGAAAGACGTCGGGGACTATTTTTATAGTCGTTTTAGGTCAAGACGAAGGCACGGAGATGAAAACGGACGTCATCGGAAGAACGAGGGGGAGAGAGGTGCTCTTACGTGGCCAGGGAATCTATTTGCGTGGGGTCCCCCAAAATTCTCCTCGGACTTCCTTCCATGCGCTTCCTTGGCTCCTACACTTTGTTCCTTCCAAAAAATGATCCCCGCAAAATATTAGGTCATTTGAACATCGTTTGGGTCCCTGAAACATCAAAATATAGAAAATAGGGTTTTCTGCCAGTGCAGGGTTAATTCCAGAAAATAGGAAAACTATGAAATATTCCCAAAATAAATGTAAAACAATGATATAACCCTTTTTTGATGCAAATATGATTGAAATATAAGTAATACAATGCAAAGTTCATGTATGCATTTTAGATGCATCAACATCCCCAAGCTTAGCCTATACTAGTCCTCGAATATGAAGGTGATAAAACTAACATGGACTTTCCTTTTTAATACTATCAATGGATATCGAAGATGATTACTATTGATACATAGAGTCAAATGATTCATTCTCAAAAGAGTAGCAATACACAAGATATATTATGAAGTGATATCAAATATTCAATCTAAGGATGTTCAATGATAATTCACAAAGTGTAACATAGAAGAAAGTACTATGGACCAAATGTATGCATAATGAAAAGTAACAAAATCCTATAATGGTCATAGATTATTCTTGTAAATCTGAATATAAAAGATGTACACTTTGGAAAGATAGATAAATAAGTAGAGGTAGTTTCATCTAGCTTCTAAATGCTTCTACTTAAGTTAATGTTTGCAATGTGGTATCCATTGGTGTGGAGCTCTGATTACCCCTATCATAGCATCTTGAATGGTTAGTTTGAAAGTGAAAGAAAATATGAGTAGTGTGCCTGACAAAGTATGGGTTGCATGCCTCATGCCCCGTGAATACAAGTACCTCTCCAACTGGCTACTCAACTCGGGCCACAAAGCAAGTTCAATTTAAATTCATTGAAAGTAATAATATCATCATAAAGAGCGTCAACTGGGGTACCTATTGTCCTAGAACATGGAAGAAGCCCATGTAAAAATCACAAGACAAACAAACAAAATGAACAATCTCAGCACCTTTTTATTGACCATTGTTATAGCTTGTATTGTGAGGTGCATCACTGAACGTTCACTATAGCATGTAAGTACATTTCCACCATGTATCACATGGCTTGGGTTAGCGGCCCAGGCGTCTCTCTAGCCATTTATACTCACTCCTAAAATTTACCAAGTTTCCACAATTATTTCACTCAATGTTAGGCATCCATAAACAAAAGTACATGATATCAGCTAAATATAATTAAGAGCACTGTTGAAAGCTTTCCATGTGACATAACATATGAGCTAACTGTCAACCAAGACTCTTGTCAAGCACACTACTTCATAATTTTAATCACAATGGTTCATGTTTATTAAGTGCAATAAAAGTAAAGTGCGCATCAAGTTCGTGAGAAATTTTTAACCAACTTTCCCATAACATCAATAACATAAGAATTTTAATTTGGAAACATAGATGATAAAATATAACATGATAAACATACTTGTAATAGCATAAAGCTAATAGTTAGATAAGGTGGACTCAGTGGAAAAACTTGGGTTGAAGGTGTTGGAAAACAAGTTTTTACTTGTTGGAATTTTTGGGCTAGCAAGAAGGAGAAAGTTGACCGTATAAATGCATGCATAAGTGTAAATAGAACTAATAAATCCATGTTAAACAAAGTAAAGTAACATTCAGCATCGAAACATGAAGAAAATATAGCTCTTAATAAAACACTTGCAAATTAATACTCATTAAAAAGCACATGAATCATGCAATTATATGTATCTTTCTGAATCAACTCAAACATCCCTTTCCCAATATTTTTACTAGCATCCAACTTATTACATCCCAAATTTACAGTAGATATTTCATAACATAAATGAAAAGTGTTGGTCTCACAACTAAAAACCAAACCACAATAAAAGACGCTCCAAGTTTATGCGATAAAGTGCATTGATCGAAAAACATAAATTAGACGTGTGCAAACCGAGAGTGTGTTGGTCCAATGGGGTTGTCTTCACATACCCAAGCTTATGTTCTTTACCATCCTTGGATAGCTCTTGGTTCATCTCCTTTAATCCCTGTGAATAAACTTAAAAGCAGGGTTTCTCCCATCTCTTTTCTGTGGGGTGACATTAGTAGGCACAAAACAATTGAGTTGCTTGATACTTGAAATCCTTAAATTAAAGTGTATTCCTTCTCATAAACTCAATTGGATAAAAAAATATTCAACTTAAAAGTTCAAAGAACGCATAAAACAAAATGCGACAGAATCTGTCCAGAAAAACATCAATAACAAAACACATTTTTTACCCCACTTAAATATGTAAAAAAAATATGAAACAATTTATGCTTACAGAGGATGAAAAGTTGCAACTAAAATTCAGCTCATTCAAAGTTACAAAATAGAAATGAAAAATCATACCGTGCACAGATTCGTGCTGGAATAAAATCTCTGAATACAAATAGCAACTTTTTCAAACCAAAACAGGTAAAATTTGGCACTTTATTAAAAATTCCAGAAACAAAACTAAAACCTAAGTCTCTTGTTACAGAAAAAGGAAACAAATAAAATCAAAGATAAAAACAACCGGGTTGCCTCCTGCAAAGCGCTTTCTTTATAGCCATGTAGCTAGGCTTCTTACTTGATATTTATGATGGACGAAGCTCATGAGGGAGCTTGAACTTTGATGTGTCCCTCTTCCTTGGGAAGTTTTACATGCACTTCTTGTGTGGAAACTGAAACTTCACATTACCTTGTTTTGAATCAATGATAGCACCTGTGGTACAAAGAAAAGGTCTTCCAAGAATAATTGGGCTACAGGTTTTATTCCCCATATCCATGATTAGAAAACAAACGTGTACAAATGTCATATGCAACTGTACCATAACATCACTTACTTTTCCTAAAGAATTTTTAATGGAATCATCAGCAAGTGAAAGTTCAATGCAGAATTTTCGAAGATTCTTTCATTCAAGAACTTCATATAATTCTTTAGACAAAATAGAGACACTAGATCCTAGATCTAATATAGCATGGTGTGTCTCTTTTCCAATGGTTACTAGTACTTTGGGAATCCATATATCCCCAAGCTTAGGTGGTATCATAGCTTCTTCGTTATACCTACAAATCTTTTCTTTTAAAACATTATTAGCAATATAAGAACCAAAACTTGCTTGGTTAATATTAAAGGAAGGATCACCTGCAAAATTTTGTAAGATATATATTGATTCATGCAATCTACAATTATCTAAGTCAAGTAGTGGTTCCTTTACTTCACTAAGCATTTTAACTTCCTCAACTTTTCTCTCATTTCTCTTTCTTAATAATGCATCCAAAGCTATTTTGAGATCGTTCTCTTCTTTAACAGATTCTTCAAGATTCCTTTCCAAAAGTTCTTGCATAGAAAATATTTTGTCATTAAATTTCATAGTTTCTCCCTTTTTAGACTTGGCATTGTTTGCTAGCATTTCTATTCTTGAAGCAGTTTTAGAATGGGTGTCATTAGTTTTTTTCATTAGTTTTTGAGTAAAGGATGAAAGAGCGTATTTCATTTTTAGTAGGATACTCTTTCACATAGGTTTGTAGATCTAATATTGACCTATCAATAGATACTTTTAGTTGTTTGATCCTAGTTTAATATTTTGATACTATAGAACTCCCAAATAAAATTTCCATTAAATTATTAGCATGTGAGGGATTACCCGAAGCAAACATTCCATTATTCAATGAGTTTGGAAAACATTTTGACCGACCATCCAGACCATTATAAAAGTTTCTTATCAAAGTAGCAGGGATATGCTTGTTAACATCATTTTTTATTAATATCCTTCATTCTATACCAAGCATCCATTAATGACTCTCCATAATATTGACCAAAATTGTTCATTTCAACACTAGAATCCATTTTGGTAAAGTTTTTTATGTGTTTTTAGTTTTTTTTATTATTTTTTATGCAAACCTGAAAATAAAATCATACTAAACAATGCAAACTGAAATATGCAAGACAATAACAAAACAAAATAAAATGATTTAAAGGTAAAGATGGATATGATGACGCTCACATAGGTGAAACCTCCCCAAGCTTAGGTGTTTGAACAAGTTGGTAATGAAGTTGACTTTGTTGTGAGATACTCTTCTACTAGTCCTTAGGCAACAGAACCAAAAAGTGTGGTGTGTGGCTTGAAACTAGTTGGACATAGCTTTACAGCAATGATTCCCCGGCAACGGCGCCAAAAGACGTCTTGATACCCGATGACGTAGTTACTGCGTCAAAAGAATATGGGTTAGGTTGAGACTCCAAGTGCAGAGTGTATAGTATAGGAAAGACTGTTTTTCCCATGAGGGATAACTCGAGGGTTTATGTCGAACTCTCGGGGAACCAGTAGTAAAAGATTTATCTTCTTATCCTTATCTTGAAAACCTACAAAACAAAGTAAATTGTTTTGTGCCCTCAACCTCACCAAGTGGCTGTAAAGCACAAGGTGTGAGTATGATATGAAAATATAATAAATGCAAAACAATAAATAAATATGTAATGATAATAAATAAATATGCAAGGATGGTGGAAACAATGATGGATGATATTTTTGGGTTTTGTATTGTGAATGCAAGATGTAAAAGTGTTTTGTATTTTCAGATTTTTAAATGGCATAAAAATGGAAAATGCTTAAAAGTTGTTGGAAAGGTGTTTCTTCTAATTAAAAATGGACCGGGGTTCATGGTTTCACAAATGCACTCTCTCTTTAATAAAGTGGTAAATAATGGAACACTAGAATTGACATATTATATTGCAACAAAAAGGTTTCATGACAAGGTACTAATTATATGGGCATGACGTCTGATACATCTCCAACGTATCTATAATTTCTGATGTTCCATGTTGATATTATGCCAATTGCTACATGTTTTCTCCCTTATTTATAGCATTTTTGTACATCCGGGGCTAACCTATTAAAGATGCCATAGAGCCAGTTCCCTGTAATGCATAACAAAGTAAACGCTTGACACATATTACTTTTGCAATATGCAAGCCATGAAGCAATGCTCCATCTGTCACATTGTTAGACAAAGCATTGTTGTTTTCTCCCTAATGGAAACAACACATCCTCCATCTGTCACATTTCTGTCACTCGAGCACAGATGCAAAGAAGGCATGAACCCACTATCGAGCATAAATACTCCCTCTTGGAGTTACTAGCATCTACTTGGCTAGAGCATCTACTAATAACGGAGAGCTTGCAAGATCATAATAACATATGCATGAACATAACATGATAGATTGATAATAAGAAGACATAGCATTCAAAATTCATCAGATCCCAGCAAACACAACATGTAGCATTACATAAAGATGATCTTGATCATGTTAGGCAGCTCACAAGATCTAAACCCGAGGTACAGAGTGGAGAGAACAACCATCTAACTACTGCTATGGACCCGTAGTCCAGGGATAAACTATTTATGCATCACTTCCGAGGAGGGCATGGTGGTGTAGACACCTCCGGTGATGAATTTCCCTCCCGACAGGCTCCCGGGGAGAGCTCCAAAACCCTCCTAGTCTCGCGATGACGATGACGGCGGCCTCGGGTGTTTTTGGGACGAAGTGGAATATATTTAGGGTTAACAGCTCGGGAGGAATAATAAGCGAAAGGGCAAAGGAGGCGGAGGCCTGGGGGCCCCACACCACCCCACGGCGCGGCCAGGGGGCGATGCCCTAGGGTGTGGGCCCCCTGAGGCCCCCCTCTGGGTCTCTTTGAGACTCCATGGAACCTTCGGGAATTCTAAGACTTCCAAGCTTCGAATTTTCCAATTCCGAGAATATTTCGAGAACAACTTTTCTGAAACTAAAAACAGCAGAAAATATGGAACTCGCTTTGTGGCATCTTGTCAATAGGTTAGTCCGGAAAATCAATAAAAATGACATAAAGTGTACAACAAACATGTGGGAAACAATAAGAAAACAACCTGGATCATCAGAAATTAAGGATACGTTTATGACGTATCAACATCCCAAAGCTTAGTTCCTATTCGTCCTCGAGTAGGTAAACGATAAAAAACACATAATTTCTGAGGTGACATGCTACCAACATAAACTTGATCATCAATAATGTAAAAGCATATGTAAGCTGAGATCATAGAACTTTAGCACAAGCATGATAAATAGAATTTTAATAATAAAGCATAGCAATCACCTTGCATCATGAGAAGTAACACAAATAAAAGACCGTGAATAACAATGCAACAAAAGATATACATTTGTTTCAAGTATAAAGAAAGGATGGCAAAGTGATATTTCATTAGTCCTTAAGAGTGGGGAAAAACATAAATGCCAGGACACCTTCACAGTTCATGAAGAAGACTAGAACAAATAATTAGAGAACAAGCAATAACACATCATGAATCAATTAATAATGTTTCTGGGACAAATGCACATAAAACTTAGAATGGCAATTATGCTCTGTCAACTGTGCATAAAGTTAGAAGATGGAGACTCAACATAAAAGTAAAAGAAAGGCCCTTCGCAGAGGGAAGCATGGATCACTCATGTGCTAGAGCTTTTATTTTTTTATTAAATAGAGGTATAAAATGTTTGACACCCCTCCCAACCATCTTACAGAAACCATGGCTAACCGAATCCTCGGGTTCCTGCCAACAATCACATACCGTGGAAGAGTGTATATTTTGGGAGGTGTATGCTAATGTCAACGAATGGTAAACAGAAAATACAGTACGTCCCAAGCCAACTAGACTTCACAAGAGTGGCTCCCATATGAAGGACACGGCTGGTGTAGAAGATCATCCCTCTTTCTCTTTTGTTTATACAATTATGCTTTGACTGATAAATCAGAGGCAAAAATAGTGAAGAGAATTTGTCTGTATTACTTTGGGGCTGGGCACCCCGCTTCTAGCTCTTCTATCAATTGCATAAGCGGATGAAGCCACTAGTCCAGGGTGTGAAATCCAATCAACAAGTGAGATAAATATTCTCTATTTACGTCCTCATGCGAAAAAACAGGAACACAAAACATGAGTAATGTCATGGGATAATCACGGAAGACGTTACCTGGGGTAACTTACTTTGCGGCAAATCGACTCTGGTGTTTGGGAGAGGGTTTAGCTCATGGGAAATCATGTTATCAGGTGATCTGGTAGCTCGGGCTGCAATGTCGCCGAGTCTCCGATCTAGGGTTACCACTATCAGCTCTCGTATCACAAGAATACTTGAATATCGGGTAAAAACTCTTCTGGTCCCTCTTTGTCCTAGGAGCCAGTTTATATGTTACCCGGCTCTCTGGCTTCCTATACAAGACATACCCGGAATCCTACCCGGAAACCGCACACAACCCTAAGTTTCCTAATCGTGATCCTCAAGGCACGGGTTACAAGACCTACGCCCCCCCTTGGGCCTTCTAGAAACTCCTCCACCTTGGGTCGGGTCTTGTGCGATTCGGGCCGGGTTTCACCTGGGCATTAGCCTACCGGGTTACCATCCCCCCATCAGTAGTCCCCAGAATAGCTTGGGCTTCTCGGGATCAACCATGAAGCGCATGCTATTCCCTGCAAAACAATAAACATTCAAATACATAATATACCGGGTTAGAGTGCTTTGATCGTAGCTAGGCCTGCTCTTTGGGCGGTCCATATAATAACCCGGTTTTTCCCGAGTCAGGGTATCATTTCCCGGGTCAACACTCCGAAGAAACGTGACAAGACCCGACATTCATACTGCTATCAGCTAATCCGAATAATACGCTCTAAATTTATCTCAATCCTTACCCGGATATCTCGCAACGATTACCTCGATGCCTATCCCCAAAAATCCGGGCCGGATCAATCTATTCCGAAATTTTTTCACTTACCGCCCAAACCTAGGGTTTCTCTTCCGCGCCTATAAATTGGCCCCAGGGGTCAACCCTAGATCCAAACACCACTTCCTCTTTTCTTCTTCCTCTTCACTCCACCTCCACGCCCACGAGCCCTAAACCGAGCCCGCGCCCGCCGGAGCTGTGCCATCGTCCAGAAGGTCGCCGCCAGTCGCTGCCGTCAACGCCCGCAAGGTCGCCGCCGGTCGCCGCCCGTAAGCACGCCTCCATTCGCGCCACCGAATCTTGCGGAACGGGCCGCCACCGTCAGCGAACCGCCGCCTCCGCGCATCTCCTCCAAGAAACCATCCCGGTAAGTTCCTCCACCCACTAGATCTAGATTCCCATTTTCTTCAATCTCACACTAGCGTTTCGGATCGAACTTTACCCGTAGTCATCCGCCACCACTCTATTGGCTAGGTGTGCTTTCGTATTTCCAATCTCATATTTTCCCACTATTTTCCTTAGCTAGATCCATTTCCATATCCCTTGCAAACATTTAGCCGGTTTACTTCTCCTTTTCCTGCTGTATCAAATAGTTGCACCCTTCGAATTTCTCGGCCTTTACTTATTTACACTTTACCTTTATTTAGATCTACACTCCATGGCTCCTAAGGCTAGCGCCAAGTCGAAGGGAAAAAACCCGGTCGGGAAGCAAAAGTCGGGTCAGTCGATTTCCGCCAATTGGGCGAAATCGACTGTCACCAAAGCCAAACTCGGCGAGCTAGCCGAGTCTGGTGTCCTGCCTGCTCAGCCGGAAATCCATTGGAGGACACCCGGCGAGGAGACCCGGCCTACATCAGGCCCGGATGAAGTAGTTGTCTTCGTCGAGCACGTGATCCGGGGTTTCCGCCCCCCGGGTCACCCTTTCTTCCGGGATCTCCTAGATCATTACAAGCTCCGGGTATTTGATATCGGCCCAAACTCCATGCTAAATATTTGTCACTTGATAGTCCTCTGTGAGGCTTATTTATGCATTCCTCCAAACATGGCTTTATTCCTAGAACTATTCCAATGCAAACCCTGCCGGGAGAGCACGGACGGGGCCCTCCTGGTTTGTGTGGGGGGTCTCGATTCAGAGACATAAAAACTCTCTGATGCCGACTCTCAGTCTTCACTCTCATGTGAAGCACTGGCAGAAAACATTTTTCTATTGCCGAGACATCTTTACCCGGCGAAAAGCGTTTGCCTGGTTTCTCTAACGATATTATTTCTCTATCTGAAAATCTGAACTCTTTCGCACCCGAGGCCGATAGGCGAATTATCCAGCCTCTTCTCCACAAGCTTGCTGTGCTTTCGGCCCAAGGTCTCATTGGGCTTAACCTGCTAAAAACCTGGGTCAGCTGCCGGATCCATCCAAACAGCATCCGGCCCAAGCTCATGTGCGATTATTCCGGGCACGTCACCGACTCTCTCCGACACTCGGAGAAAACCTATCCGGCCGCGGACATAAATAAAACCATGAAGAACTTCTTGGGGGAAAAGCTTGACGTCATCAAGAGCATATCCGGGCTTAGCCCCTTTACTCGCTCTAACCCGGCTCCTCCAGTAAGAACCGACTAACACCCCTTTATCCGACTGATATTTCTTATGCACACATACTAACTTTTGCCTCTGCGCTTCTTACTCAGGAAACTGACAAATTCTGGAAGATAGTCACCCCTCCCCCTTCCGAAAACTCGGAGGAAGACAAGGAGCCGGCTGACAGCGATGAAGGTAAATCCGGGTCTTCTTTTTATTCTTACTTTGTTAACTTGTTAGACCAAAAATTTCCCTCTTCCGACAATGCTCCTTGTTCACCAGAGCTAGAGGACGAGTACGACACTCAGTCGGAAGAAAGCGAAGATGAGCCGGGGGCTGAGGTTGGAGCCAAAAGGAAGACCAGGAGAGTTGTTTTCAAGGTGCCCTATTCTTCCATGACCTCTGAGCCATACTCCTACGCCAATATGTGCGAACTTAACAAGCATCTAACCAGTTCATCATCTCTGAAGGAATCAACTCCGGCCAAACGACAGGCAACCCGGACATCTCCGGGTGACGATCCCCTTCACCCGGGTATCCCTATGTCACCCGCTCGCCGAGCCGGTACTCCCCCAACTTATAAATCCCATAAACCTCGAAAATTTCCATCTCCAAATCATCCCTTAGCCGGACAACTCCGGATCTCACTTTCTGATTCTTTATCAGCATCTTCCGGGTCCAGCAACGATCTCCCAGCCGATTTCATCGTGAATACCGGGTAACTCGCTACCCTTATTAACCAATATACCTTTATTTTCCTTGTCTTCCGTCTATTACTCACTAACTTTTTCCTTTTCTTTCTCAGAGCCAAGGTCACACTTAGTGACCCGGAGGATATGCACATCGATAACCCGGCCATGGAAAACCCGGAGAACATTGTGGAGCCCGCAGCTGGCGGTGAAGAAGAAGAAAAGCCGGAGGACCCTGTTGACCAAGAGGCCGAGTTTCCCCTACCAACGCATCAGTCGGCCGACGCTGATGTCGAGTTTCTGGGAACACAGAGGGGTGCCCCTGCTCCGAACACCCAGGCAACCAGAGTCGACTCGCTAAAGCAGGAAAGGACCCCGCCACCGGGTAACCAGAACCCTAGCTCCTCCTGGCCAAATCTGAGTGCCCTTGACTTTGAAGGGATGCTAGATGAACTTTTTTACCTGAATACCAATGAAAGAGACATCCTCGAGTCCCTAGCTGCTGAGCATCAGGTAACTTCATCGATATTGCTTACATACTCATCTAGTCCCCAAGTTCCGGGTGAACTATACATAGTTTACTCGGTACTTATATAACCTTCCATACTCGGTTTTTACGCTGCAACCGACTAATGTCTCCTTGTCTATTTTTCAGGCTTATGTGACCCGGTCGGAGGAGATGTTGGCGAAAACCAACGAACTTCTCCGAGTCGAGACCAAACTTCGAGAGGAGTTGGAGGTCGAGGTGAAGGACCTTTCTAAGGATTGCAAGAAATACAAGAAAAAGCTCCACCATGCTGAGGACTTACTGAAGAAAATATCAGCCTCTGTTGCTGACACTTACCGCTCCATAATAGGTAAAGGATCCTAACTTTCTGTTTGAAACCCAGGTTTCTCATTTTGCGGGGTCTATAACCCGGGTCTTATCGCTTTACTTTCCTGTTATTCTGCAGGTCCGGGTGAAAATGTTGAAGATGAAGATGATATAGAAAAGTTGAAGACCCTGAAGGCCGTGATCCGACAATTTTCAGCGGGGACCAAGTGGACCCTTGAAGCCATATGGTGGCCTGGTGGTTATGGCGGTGTATCCCAAATGCTCGATGCGTGCTCAACGGTCCCTGCTTGGATCGACCACTGGAAGCGCTCAGCGTGCCGGGTTGGGGTGACCCGTCGCCTTGCGTTGGCCAAAGCCTACTTTCCCAAGCTTGAGCCGGCAACGCTGGTGAATGGGCTCCCCGAATTCAACACAGACGGCTCTCGATTCTCGGCAAAGGACTTCGAGCTATCCATACTCAGATACGCCACTCAGCAAGCTTGATAGCCGATAAACTTGACGTGAACAAGCTTACACCTCCGTACAACGCTGAAGATAAGCCGGTACCTTCTGACTTTCCGGTTCCCTTTGATATGCTAGCCCGGTGGAAGGAGGAAGTTGCCAAGAGGAAGGCCGAGGCCGTCTCTGTGCCATCGTCATCCACTCCAGTCATCCCTCCTCCAGCTCGTGCTGATACCGTGGTTGATCCGGATACGGAGGCAGGGAAGGCTACAGAATAAAACACTGAAGACCCGGCTTCCAAGACTGCTGCTGAAGACTCGGCTATGGATGCTGAGTGAAGTTTTATGATTTTTCGCTCACAAACACTTATTCGGCAGTAGGCATGGTTGTAATATGCCTGATACAATTATTTGTTTAATAGTGCGCCTGTCCACTTTTGATACTATTTCCTCGGTTTGTAACACGCTTAAACTTTAATGGCTTTGATGGCCCTTTTGGCCATCCACCTTGATATGCTTTCTCTAGTCTTAAGATTTTTGCCGTTTTTCTGATCTTTCCTTTTTTTCCATATCTATGAGACTCGGTTTCCGGGTCTCAGGATTTTTGACTGAGTGAACTTTTGCTTCTTAAGTCCCCAGGTCCCCAAGACTCAGATTTTTGGGTTTTAAGCTCGATAGCTAAACAGTTTGTTGCTTTTCTCAAATTCCTAAGTCCCCAAGGCCCGAATTTCCGAGTCTAGGGATTTGTAGTTGTTGAGAAAAAGTTGCCTGTTTTTGCCAGGGCCCAAAATATATAGCTACCCATATAAATTTTGAAGCTATGCTTAATACATTGTGAGTTTCCGGCTGTAGCCTTTTACTCCGCATAACTTGTGGTTTGGATGACCCTTTTGATCCTCTTTGTTATAAGTCGGCTTTCGCATGGATATTCAGTGCTGCTATAACTGTATAAAAACAGGGTCAGGCAAGTCCCAATGGGCATCATGACTGATTGTGATTATACGTTAGCAAGACACGCCACACTATTGCGAGTCACATCAGGCTTAAACAAGAGAAATCAAGAAAGTTTGGCTCTATTGTCCGGTTATAAAATTGTAACCGTACTTATTACAAGTAATCGGTCCTCATAACTTAATGGCATCATGGTCGGGTCTTGAGATTATAGCTGTGCTATTCAAGCAATCATCCCCCAAGACCTATATATGCAATCTATAAATTTTTAAACCTAGTGCGTTATAACTAAACAATAAATACTTACCTGGTATGGAATAAAGTAAAACATAAAAATTAAGAACAAACAAACAGAAAATAAAAAAAAAGAAACAATATCATAGTTTAACCATCTCTTTATTGATATGAGAAAAGTTAGGTCAGCAAGCCGCCTCATTAAAAACCCTCTAGTCCCCTTAGGTACCATGGATAGGAAAAGAGTGCGTCTGAAACCTGCTGCCTGTTACATCGTGCAATTCAGCTTGTAAACCTAGCCTATGCTAAGTGTAGTAGGGACGTAGCTGAGCCACGTTCCATGGTCTTTCCCGCTCTTGCATAGATGAAGTGGTATGGGTGGTGTCATTGACAGTATCTGACTCTTCCCTTGCATCTATTAAGTAGTATGATCCATTGTGCAAATTCCGGCTTATGACGAACGGGTCTTCCCATGGTGGAGATAACTTGTGCTTTCCTTCCTTTGACTGTACTAGGCGTAATACCAGGTCTCCTTCCTGGAAGACCGGGGTTTTGACCCGCCGACTGTGGTATCGCCTCAAATCCTGTTGATATATAGCTGATCTCTCCAAAGCTTGCTCCCTGTGCTCTTCTAACATGTCCACAGCATCCTGCCGGGTCTTCTCGTTCTCCACCTCAACATAAGCCGCCACTCGGGGCGAGTCATGAATAATATCACTCGGAAGAACTGCCTCTGCACCATAAACCATAAAAAACGGAGTCATCTGAGTAGATCTGTTAGGTGTAGTGTTAATTCCCCAAACCACTGATGGTAACTCCTCAACCCACGCTCCAGCAGCTCTGAGGCACGGGACTCGTAGCCGTGGTTTCAACCCACGAAGCAACTCCTGATTTGCCCTCTCCACTTGTCCATTAGCTTGTGGATGGGCTACCGAGGCTACGTCAAGGCGGATGCCATTGTTTCCACAAAACTTCTCCATCTCTCCTAAGGACATGTTGGTTCCGTTGTCTGTTATTATGCTATGAGGATATCCAAACCGATAGATGATCCTTTTCAGGAACTTGACTGATGTGACTGCTTCACAATTGGTGACGGGCATAACTTCAACCCACTTAGTAAACTTATCAATAGCTACCAAAAGATGAGTCTTTTTGCAAGGCGACATGTGAAAGGGGCCCACCATATCCATACCCCAAACTGCAAACGGCCAGGTCAGTGGTATTGTTCGCAATTCCATAGCCGGCATATGGGTTTGGCGAGCATACCTTTGACATCCATCACACCTTGCCACCAAGCGCTCCGTGTCCGCCAAGGCCGTGAGCCAGAAGAAACCGTGTCGATATGCTTTAGCCACAAGGGATCTTGTGGAGGCATGATGCCCACAATCACCTTCATGGATCTCCCTCAAGATCTGTCGGCCCTCCTCTGGTGTTACACAGCGCAAAAAGACTCATGCAGCACTTCTCTTATACAACTCGCCATTGATGATAGAATAACCCTTTGCTCGTCTCAGGATTTGCCTGGATAAAACTTCCTGTGGTGGTAACTCGGCCCGTGATAGGTAGGCCAGAAACGGCTTCGTCCACTCGGGAATAGCGCGTACAGCCGCCACAAGCTCCAAATCCGGGTCTTGCTTAGCCACCTCTTCTTCAGATTCGGTTTTGACAGAGGGCCGCCATAACTCGTCCAGAAAGACATTAGGCGGAACCGGCTCGCGGCGCGAACCGAGTCTTGCGAGCGCATCTGCTGCCTCGTTCTTTCGCCTGTCAATGTGTTCTACCTCATACCCGGAAAAAGACTCGGCCACCCTGTCTACCTCTCTGCGATATGCTGCCATCGTTGCATCCTTCCTATCCCAGGTTCCAGAGACCTGCTGTACCACAAGATCCGAGTCTCCATAGCACCTTATTTGCCTGATATTCATCTCCTTTGCTACTCGCAGTCCGTGTAATAGGGCCTCATACTCGGCCACATTGTTGGAGCAATCAAAGTGAATTTGCAACACATAACTCAACTTATCTCCTTTTGGTGATGTAAGTACCACCCCAGCTCCTGATCCCTCGTATTGTTTAGAACCATCAAAGTGCATCACCCAAGACTCGGAACTTGGCATCATTGTGGGCATGCCTGTGTGAGTCCAATCATTGATAAAATCAGCTAAAGCCTGGGACTTGATTGCAGACCAAGGCTCGTAGTTGATGTGATAATCTCCCATCTCAATGGCCCACTTGAATATTCCGCCTGTCACATCTGAATTTCTGATAATATCTGCCATGGCTATAGAGCTAACCACCGTTATGGGGTGTTCCTGAAAGTACGGCTTCAATTTCCGGCTGGCCATGAAGACCCCAAAAACTAGCTTTTGCCAATGCGGGTAATGCTGCTTTGCTTCCGATAAGACCTCACTCACGTAGTAAACCGGCCTTTGTACCGGATGATCCTTTCCATCCTCCTTGCGCTCAACCACAACCACTGCGCTAACCGCCCGAGGCCCGGCCGCGATGTATAATAACATGGGCTCTTTGGGGCCCGGCGCTGCCAGAATCGGTGCCTCAGATAACTTTTTTTTCAGAGCTTCAAATGCCTCGTCCGCCTCTTGGTCCCACACGAACTTGTCGGTTTTCCTCAAGAGTCGGTATAGAGGTATTGCTTTTTCTCCAAGCCTAGATATAAACCGGCTTAATGCTGCCACACATCCCGTTAGCTTCTGAACATGCTTCAGGCCTTCCGGCTTTTTCAGGCTCTGGATGGCCTTGATTTTTTCCGGGTTTGCCTCAATTCCTCTCTCAGAAACAATAAAGCCGAGTAACTTTCCCGCTGGCACTCCGAATACGCACTTAGTTGGGTTAAGCTTCATCTGGTATCTCCTCAGGTTCTTGAAGGTCTCCTTTAGGTCATCTATGAAAGTTTCAGCTTTCCTTGTTTTAATCACCACATCATCCACATAGGCATGAACGTTGCGTCCAATTTGGTCCTCAAAACACTTCTGGATGCACCGCTGATACGTTGCGCCGGCGTTTTTCAACCCAAAGGTCATGGTCTTATAACAAAAAGCACCAAAGGGGGTTATGAACGAAGTTTTCTCCCAATCCTCCTTTTTGAGCTTTATTTGGTGATACCCGGAATAAGCATCCAGGAAACATAATAAGTCACAACCTGCCACTTCATCAATGATCTGGTCTATTCTCGGAAGGGCAAATGGATCCTTTGGGCAATGCTTGTTGAGACTCGTATAGTCTATGCACATCCTTCACTCATTGTTCTTTTTCAGCACTAGAACCGGATTTGTCAACCATTCCGGGTGAAAAATCTCCATAATAAAGCCGGCCGCAAGGAGCCGAGCTATCTCCGCTCCTATAGCCTTTCTCCTTTCCTCATTCATTTTTCTCAAACCCTGCTTCACGGGTCGGGACCTGGGATCAACATGCAAACTGTGCTCAGCTAACTCGGTCGGGATATCCGGCATGTCGCTGGGCGTCCAAGCGAAAACGTCCTGATTCTCACGAATAAACTCGATAAGTGCTTCTTCCTCCTTGTTGTCTAAGTTGGAACCTATGGCAAATTGTTTGGAGGGATCACCCTCGACAAAAGCCACCATCTTTGTGTCCTAGGCCGCTTTAAACTTTGCTCTCTCGTCCTCCGTATTCGGTCTCTTCAAAGCAGTTCTATCTTCTGGGTCTACTTGAGACCGGTAATACTTGAGCTCTTCCTTCCTGCAAGCCTGTTCTGCCATTGCCGCGTCTCCTTCGTCACACTCTGCTGCCACAGCCCGGTTCCCATGTATAGTAATGGTTTGCTTGGGACCCGGGATCTTTAGCTGTCAGTATACGTAACACGGCCTGGCCATGAACTTGGCGTAAGCCGGCCTTCCGAACAGCGCGTGATAAGGACTGCGCAATTTTACCACATCAAATGTGAGCCATTCCACTCGGAAATTATCCTCGGATTCTCCAAAAGCGACTTCTAGTGTTATCTTTCCTTCAGGGCATGCCAAGTGACCCGGCACAATTCCATGAAAAACCGTGGAACTTTTCTGCAGCTGAGCCTCCTTGAGCCCCATGCGTAGAAACGTTTCCCAATATAAAATATTGATGCTACTTCCACCGTCCATCAAAACCTTTTTCAGCTCGTAACCATTAACCTGTGGTGCAACCACCAAAGCTAATACACCCGGATGTTATATTGTTTCCGGGTGATTCCTTCTGCTCCATGTTACCTCTTGATCTGACCATCTCAGATATCTCGGAACACCTGAAGAAACCGAGTTTACGGCCCTTTTAAGTATCTTTCTATCTTTGTTAGAAGTCCCGGTAGTGTGAACGTGGTACTGTCCTAACTGTTTTGGGTTGGCTTGGAAACCCCCAACACCTCCTTGATTATTACCCGGATTGCCACCTCCTGCGTTGCCAGCGGGGGGTGGTCCGTTGCCCGGGTTTCCACCCGGACCCGGTCCTCCTCCCCGGCCTGCACCTCGTAGGGCCTTATGTATTTCCTCATTCTTCCATCTCTGTAAGTCCACGCACTGCTCCAATGAATGATTAGCCGGCCTGCCATTCCTGCTATGACGCGGACAAGGCATCCTGAAGGCCTCTATATGGTTAGCCGGCCTTGGTGGTCCTTGGTAATTTCCTCCGTTGAAATTTCCCTCTGCCCTGGGTCTTGCAAACCCGGCTTCTGTATTAGCAACAAACTCGGAATTTCCTTCGTATGGGCGCTTGTGCTGGTTATTTCCATTACTTCCTCCGTTATTACCCGGTGCAGCCCCATTGCCGGGTCTTCCGCTGTTGTTTGCGTTGCCTTTCGATTTTTTTGTCATCAACGTCTTCCTCTGTTGTGTCTGTGGCGGCGTGCTTGTTGCATGCGTCCATCAACTCTCTCATTGTAACCTCTGAAGCGTGCCGACTGGATTTCATGCGTGTCAGCTTTTGCACCAAGGGTATGTATTTGCACGTTTTTGCCATAGCTTGCAGTGCATCTTTGGGCTGGATATCAATGGAGGAGTGGAGAATTTCCATGATCCGGCGCACCCAGCTGCGCGCCGACTCTCCCTTCTTCTGGACACATCGCTCTAAATCGTCAATCGTGAATAACTTTCTGCACGTCCCATGAAAGTGTTTGATGAAGTCAGTTTTCAGTTCACTCCATGAATTGATGGATCTTTCAGGCAGGTTGTTGAACCACAACTTTGCTGCTCCTTCGGACATCATAAGGTACATAAACTTGGCTTGGAGATTCTCGGATGCGTTGCGAATTGACATAGCCATCTCGTAACTGCTCAACCAGGTCTCTGGGTCCATGGTCGGCTCATAATTAACCACTTTACCCGGTTCCTTGAATTTATCCAGGTAAGGCTCAGCCCTGATGGCATTCGATGAACACTTAGGCCCGGCGAGGTTTGCCGGTACTGGCATCACTCGGGAAACATGCGATCCTGCAGCGGGCGCAGCGGGGGGTGCAACCGCTACCGGCCCTCTTACCGCAGACCCGGCTGCTCCACACCTGGCTCGAGAACTGTCCACAATGGCTTGCGCCGCTGATGCTGCAGGCGTTGCCGGTCTAGGGGGAGGAGGCGGCATTTGCTGCTGCTCTGCCCTCCGCCGTGCCGAATTTGACTGAATATAACCGGTATTCCCATTCTTCCGACTAACATATGGTGTTCCATGCATGCCACTCCTATTATCCGGGTAATTTGCCTGTTGAGCTACTGCCGTGCGTAACAGGTCTATCGCCCGCCGAGTCTCCACTGCATGGGGTGACTCTCCTACGGGGATGCGATCAAGTGCCAATGTTGCTGCATATACGTTATCCATGGGATTATTGAAGTGACCCGGTGGAGTGTGAAATCGTGGTGGTCGTGGTGGTGGTGCGGCATTGCCAATAGCGATCCCAGTTTGCAACGTGGGTAATCCGGCTTGCACGTTTGCCGGTTGTCCTCCCAGGGTTGCAGCTTGATATCCGGTTTCTTGATTCACAACCGGGATTGGTTGATCCTGAGGGGTAACGAACAATGTAGCTGGCTGTAAATTCCCACCGGTTGCCGGTAATCTCGTCTGGTGCCTCTGATTGTAAATCCTGGTCGACTGAGTTTGAAGATGATTCTCCAGTTCTTCCAACTCGCGCTGGCGCGCGGCCATCCCTTGTTTCTCGGCTTCGATATCTCTCCTTTGTTGATCCAATGCACGGCGAGCCACGTCCAGATCTCGGGCACGTGCCGCCGCGTTTTCTGGGGTTATCACCGTCGCTAACACTGTGGGATCTAAGATTAGCTTATTGTTGAACAGAGCCGGATTTCGCAGAACCGAGGCTCCCGCACCCGGTGTTCTATTTGCCGCGAATCCAAACATGTTCCTTTGTCGTTCGCTTTCTCCGGTATGACTGGTAACAGAAGCCGACTCTCCATCGATCCGGGCTATAACCGGGTTTCCGTCAACCGGTGCCTGCTGTTGGGCCAGCGCTCGCGCCGCTCCGACCGCGGCCGTCGACACATCCCCCTGATTAAGATTGGTTGCAGGGGCTGTGTAGACCGCGACCCGGCGCGCGATGCCTGGTGCAGATTCGTATTCCTCTTCGTCACAGCTATATTCTTCGTACCGGTCTTCAAGCAGGTGCAGGATAGACTCGGTATCATCTTCTCTTGTGTCCCGGCCACACGGGGGCCATACCGGCTCCTCCGGCTGTTCCCTCTTCGTGGTGGGCTCTTCTTCTGGATCAGCTGTCCCAACCGATTCTTCTCCATCCGACTGAACGCAGGTCGCTTCTCCTGACACAGAATCATATTCAATATCATCAGGAACAGAACCAGACGTTGACCCGGCCGATCGTGACGACAGATCCGGTTTCCAGCAGATCCGACTCTGGTCCCCAACCAGAGTCGTCCACCATCTTCTCTCCTCTAGGGTTGGTGATGATCTCGCCGATGACGAGGTTCTTCATGCTTTCCTGAGCTTCTCCCGTGATGTAAACACCCTTGGACGTAGGCCCCATGGTGGGCGCCAACTGTGGGTGGATAATCACGGCAAACGTTACCTGGGGTAACTTACTTTGGGGAAAATCGACTCTGGTGTTTGGGAGAGGGTTTAGCTCATGGGAAATCATGTTATCAGGTGATCTGGTAGCTCGGGCTGCAATGTCGCCGAGTCTCCGATCTAGGGTTACCACTATCAGCTCTCGTATCACACGAATACTTAAATATCGGGTAAAAACTCTTCTGGTCCCTCTTTGTCCCAGGAGCCGGTTTATATCTTACCCGGCTCTCTGGCTTCCTATACAAGACATACCCGAAATCCTACCCGGAAACCGCACACAACGCTAAGTTTCCTAATCGTTATCCTCAAGGCACGGGTTACAAGACCTATGCTCCCCCTTGGGCCTTCTAGAAACTCCTCCACCTTGGGCAAGGTCTTGTGCGATTCCCTTCGGGCCGGGTTTCACCTGGGCATGAGCCTACCGGGTTACCATCCCCCCGTCAAGTAATTTTGAAGGATTTAAAGGTAACACACGAGCAATTTACTTGGAGAGGCGGTTAATTACCACATGTAGGTAGGTATGGTGTACACATGGGAAAACTTTGGTTTTGGGGAGTTGGATTGCACGAGTAGAGCTCATACTCAGTACAGGTGGAGGCTAGGAAAATACTGGGAGCGACAAATCAGGAAAGCATATGAGCCATAATCATGCATAGCGACATAAACATCATTAATCAAAGCATAAGTGGTACCACAGGTTCAAAAAATAAATGGTCATAGAGGATATTAGTGACTGGTTCATAGTCATAAACATGGTGTAAGCATGAGCTAAGTCAAGCAAATAAAACATTCAAAGGAAAATACTATAAATTTATGCTTCAATATGACAAAAAGAACTCATGATTATTTCAATGGCACATTAAACACTCTCAGCTATTTGAGGATAATCGTTATACTAAATAACCACAAGTATTTAGAACTAAAATAACATCTAGCATGATATGAAAAAGTCTAGGCACAGTCTATACAAGCTTCTACTTGCACAGTTAAAAATTCTACCTCAAGCAGCAGTTTATTTTCCCAACAAGCACCATACAAGGCATGCTTTAACAAAAAATATATACATTCTAAAGAAAGAAAACATGAGAATACTCACATAACACTACTAAAACTAACATCTATGAATAAGAGATGCAATGAAAACAAGAACTAAACATGAAATTTTGCAGTAACTAGAAGAAAAACTAAGAATACTAGCATAGCAAGTATTCAAACAAAAAAGAGGAGTGTGTCTCTCTCCCAAACAAGGATGCTAGTTCCAATGATATTATTGAAGCAAGGAAAACAAAAGAAAAAAAACAGACGCTCCAAGTAAACCTCATATGATGTGACCGAATAAAAATATAGTTTCATGAGAAGTGACCTGATAGATAGTTGATGAAGAAGGGGATGACTTGGTCATCCCCAATATTAGATGCTTGAGTCTTCTAAAAATATGCTTGGATGAACCACAGGAGCGCCACCAAGATTTTACCTTGCACTCTTCTTGATCACATATATCACCTCTTCTCTTGACCCTTGAAAACTTCCTTCACACCATACTCAAACAGTAATTCACATTAGAGGGTTAGTGCAACAATCAAAAATCCATGGGTTATTTATGGAACAAGTTCTATTGATACTTATAAAAAATATCTTCAGCCACTGATGTTTCGTGAAGCAAAGAAATCCACTTGACATCGCAAAAGAGCTGATGCAAGAAAAATGGCAGAATCTGTCAAAACCAGAACAACTTTTAAAGACGAATTTATTCGGGGCACTTATTTTGCTCAAATCGAAAACTTAAAAAACGAAAAAGTTGCGCAATTAGCCTAGAAATAAGGGCAAGAAATTTCAGGTCATTTCAATTTTCTGTGAATTATAAGATTTTTTACGGTGGACAGCAGAAATCTGTTTCCTGCGCAGAAATCCGAAAACCAACTACAACTCTCGCCAGAATTCTCAATTGGCACTACTAAAACATGAAAAGAAAGATACAAAGTAGTTACTAAAGAAGTATAAAACCCCTTGACTCAAATAAAACAGAAAAAAACAAAGCAAAAATAAAACCGTGGGTTATCTCCCAAGAAGTGCTTTTCCTTAACGCCTTTTAGCTAGGCCCATAAAAGTGGATTCATGTGTTTTAAAGTGAAGAATATGCTCACATGAGAAATATGAATTAATAAAAAGAGAACATCAAGAAGAAAGTACAAAAAAAATCAAGTCTAACCCACTTCCTATGCATAGGAATCTTGTAAGAAATAAATTAAAGAAGCTCAAACTAGAAATCATGGGAAGGTAGAACAAGAGCAACTTCAAAACTTTCAACAAAAAGAGAGGTATTTTAGTAGAATGTAAGTTCTTACAACCATATTTTCCTCTCCCATAATAATTTTCAGTAGAATCATGAACAAACTCAACAACATAATTATCACATAAAGCATGTTTGTCTAAAAGCACACAATTCATATCAAGCTCAAAAACTGTGGGATCAAAATTTAAAATCATCTCCTCTTTTTTCCCACTTTTAGCAATAGAAAAACAAGATTATTGGTCACTCTTAAAATTTATAGGACACATTATAGCAATCCTATTTTCAGTAGCATTATAATTTATAACATCAAGTAACATAGGACCATCATCTAGAGCATTATCATATAAATTTTCTAAACAAATTTCCTCATTATCATGCATATCAATAGTTGGAATAAATAGAGGATTCTCATAGGATTTATCAAATTAGCATGGATTATCATAAATAACAGTAGCAATATCATTCTCACAAGTTTCATTCATAGTAGTATCAAGGTCACAAGTATAGCAAGTATCAATTTCATCAAAAAGGGATATTTTAAAAGAATCAATAGGATCATCACAGTTACTCTTATTTGGAGGTAGACATGGGTTCCATTCTTCCTCCTGTTGATCATCACCCTCCTCCTATTTTTCATCCAATGAGCTTCCAAATTCAGCAATTTTCTCTTCCATAGGCTCCTTCAAGGCATTAGTGTCTTCCTTAGGTTGAGAGCATTTATTAAGATATTCCATTATATAGTAATTACAATCATTGTAATTATCAAAGCAATATTAAATTATAGCATAAATCTCGTATTTATAAGGTGCATCATCAATACTTTCAAGCAAATAGGCAATTTCGAATGCACCCTTCCAAGCAACAAATTCTTCAGTTTGTTCCACATCATAAAATTCAAATTTCCCTTAACATGAGAAGATATGGTAACATTATCATTATACTCAAATTGAAAAGGGAGGTGTTTATACCTCCAACAACAACGAGATTTCTCAAAGCAATAAGTAACATTATAGGTAGAGCATAAGTTTTTAGCATAGTCATGCAATTTGTTAATTTGTTCCAATAAGTGTATCCCTTTTTGTGACAAGCGGTGTTCCTTATAATATTTTTTTTGTTCTTCCATGAACCCAAAGAAATAACCCATTGATAGCAAGCGTGATAAAACAAGTAAAAAGCAAAACAATAACAAAGTAAAAATGAATGGAGGTGAGAGACTCCCCTTGTAGAAATTCTCTTCCTCCCCGACAACGGCGCTAGAAAAGCTGGTGCGTAGTTGACGAGGGAGCGTTTGCTTCTTGATGACTTTAAAATCCCCGGCAACGGCGCCAGAAAAGCTTGATGGAGTGTGGACACACGCTCGTTGGGAGATCCCAAGCGCAAGGTGTGAGGAGTGCATCAGCAAGTTTTCCCTCGGAAAAGGAACCAAGGTTGAATTAACCAGTAGGAGGAAGGAGTAACTTCAGAAGGTTGATGCAGCTGAGGTGAAAAGGCGCACTACCGGTTCAGCAGCAACGTGGAACCTACACAACACAATCAAATCACTTTGCCCCAACGAAGTAGTGAGGTTGTCAATCTCGCCGTTTTTGCTGAAAACAAAGAGGTTAAACGTATGTGTGGAAAATAGTATGAAAACAGTAACAATAGTGTGAAAACAATGGAAACAGTGTGTGTATTATCAGTATGAGGAAAATGGGCCAGGGTTCATAGTTCACTAGTGGTGTCTCTCTGTGAAATATAAATAACATGTGTGGTGAACAAATTACAACTGGGCAATTGACAGAAATGAAGGATGCACCGTAGTGCATATGAAAGACATAAAGATTACTATGTGATTCATGCGACCATTACAACAAAATACATAGACCGTTATCCAACTTCATCTATGACTAATAATCCACCCTCTGAATATCATCCGAACAAACGTTGCGTATTAAGTTGCAAGCAAGAGATAATTGCATTAAGCACAGTGTGTAATGTAAACAATAACCTCACCCTTGGAAATAGCATTGTTGTTTTCTCACTAATGGCAACAACACATCATCCATCCATCACGTTTCTGTCACTCGAGCGCAGATGCAAAGGAGGCATGAACCCACTATCAAGCATAAATATTCCCTCTTGGAGTTACTAGATTCTACTTGGCCAGATCAACAACTAATAACGGAGAGCATGCAAGATCATAAATAACATATGCATGAAGATAACATGATATATTGATAATCAGAAGACATAGCTTTCAACATTCATCAGATCCCAGCAAACACAACATGTAGCATTCAATAAAGATAATCTTTATCATGTTAGGCAGCTCACAAGATCTAAACATGAGGTACAAAGTGGAGATAACAACCATCTAGCTACTGCTATGGACCCGTAGTCCAGGGTTGAACTACTAACGCATCACTTCGGAGGAGGGCATGGTGGTGTAGACCCCTCTGGTGATGAATTTCCCTCCCGGCAGGGTGCCGGGGAGAGCTCCAGAACCCTACCGATCTGAGGATGACGATGATGGCGTCTAGATGCGTGTGATCACACATTCGTTGGGAGACCCCAAGAGGAAGGTATGAAGAGTGCAGCGGAAAGTTTCCCTCAGAAAGAAACCAAGGTTGAATCGACCAGTGGGAGGAAGCAGTAACTTCAGAAGGTTGAAGTAGCTGAGATGGCAGGGCGCACTACCGGTTCAGAAGCAACGTGGAACCTAGACAACACAATAACATCACTTTGCCCCAACGAAGCAGTGAGGTTGTCAATCTCACCGGTTTTGCTGAACACAAAGAGGTTAAACGTATGGTGTGGAAAACAGTAGGAACATAAACACCATTTTTCTGATGTCCCTGATGATCCAATTTCTTTTGCAATTTGGAGGAGCAAGTGTCAATCTAAGCATAGATTTTTTGCTTGGCTTATCCTGCATGATAGAATTAATACCAGGGACATGTTAATTCGACGACATTGGACCATTAATTCATCATCTGATTGTGTCCTGTGCCCTGACCATGTTCTTGAGGATTGGAGACACTTATTTTTCAATTGTACATTCAGTACAAGGATTTGGAACTACTTGCAGATTCCTTGGATACCTGGCACACCATCTTATGCTATCATGTATGCCAGAAAGCATTTTGCTGGTTCTTGTTTTGTGGAGATTGTGATCCTGGCTTGCTGGTGCATCTGGAAGCAAAGGAATGGATGGATCTTCAAGAACATCAAGCCAACTTTCAGAGGTTGGAAGGCCCTGTTTACACAGGAAGTCACTCTGCTTAAGTACAGGGTGAAGAGTGCAGACTCTGTTTTTTTGACATCATGGATTAATTCACTCCCCTAATCTTCTTGTACATATTGTACATTTGTAAATAACTTTTTTATTTATTTAATAAATGGGGGGCTGTGGGGGTTTCCCCCACAGTAATGGTGTCAAAAAAAAACAGTAGGAACAATATGAAAGCAGTAGGTGTTTATCAGTATGAGGAAAAAGGACCGAGGTCCGCAGTTCACTAGTGGTGTCTCTCCGTGAAAGATAAATAACATGTGTGGTGAACAAATTATAGCTGGGCAATTGATAGAAATGAAGGTTGTACCGTAGTGCATATGCAAGACATAAATATTACTATGTGATTCATGCGGGCATTACAACAAAATACATAGACCTTCATCCAACTACATCTATGACTAATAATCCACCCTCCGAATATCATCCGAACAAACGTTGGGTATTAAGTTGCAAGCAACAGATAATTACATTAAGCAAATTGTGTAATGTAAATTTTAAAATCATCCTTAGACAAAGCATTGTTGTTTTATCCCTAATGGCAACAACACATCCTCCATCCTTCACGTTTCTGTCACTCGAGCACAGATGCAAAGGAGGCATGAACCCACTATCGAGCATAAATACTCCCTCTTGGAGTAACTAGCATCTACTTGGCCAGAGCATCTACTAATATCGGAGAGCATGAAAGATCATAAATAAAATATGCATGAAGATAACATGATAGATTGATAATCAGAAGACATAACATTCAACATTCATTAGATACCAGCAAACACAACATGTAGCATTACATAAAGATGATCTTGATCATGTTAGGCAGCTCACAAGATTTAAACATGAGGTACAAAGTGGAGATACCAACCATCTAGCTACTGCTAAGGACCCGTAGTCCAGGGATGAACTACCCGTGCATCATTTCGGAGGAGGGCATGATGGTGTAGACCCCTCTGGTGATGAATTTCCCTCCCGGCAGGGTGCCGGGGAGAGCTCCAGAACTCTCCCGATCTCGGGCTGACGATGACGGCGGCCTCGGGTGTTTTTCGGGACGAAGTGGAATATATTTAGGGTTTACATCTCGGGGGGTATAAATAGGTGAAAGGGAAAAGGCGATGGAGGCATGGGGCCCCACGCCACCCCAGGGCGCGGCCAGGGGGCGCGCCGCCCTATGGTGTGGGCCCCCTGAGGCCCCCTTCCAGGTCTCTTCGGGACTCCGTGGAACCTTCGGGAATTCTAAGACTTCCGGGCTTCGAATTTTCCAATTTCGAGAATATTTCCAGAACAACTTTTCTGAAACTAAAAACAGGAGAAAATAGGGAACTGGCTCTGTGGCATCTTGTCAATAGGTTAGTCCGGAAAATCGATAAAAATGACATAAAGTGTATAGAAAACATGTGGGAAACAATAAGAAAACAACATGGAACATCATAAATTAAGGATACGTTTATGACGTGTCAACATCCCCAAGCTTAGTTCCTTCTCGTCCTCGAGTAGGTAAACGATAAAAAACACACAATTTCTGAGGTGACATGCTACCAACATAAACTTGATCATCAATAATGTAAAAGCATATGTAAGCTGAGATCATAGAACTTTAACACAAGCAGGATAAATAGAATTTTAATAATAAAGCATAGCAATCACCATGCGTCATGATAAGTAACACAAATAAAAGATCATGAATAACAATGCAACAAAAGATATACGTTTGTTTGAAGTATAGAGAAAGCATGGCAAAGTGATATTCCGCAAGTCCTTAAGAGTGGGAAAAACATAAATGCCAGGACACCTTCAAAGTTCATGAGGAAGACTAGAACAAAAAGTTAGAGAACAAGCAATAACACATCATGAATCAATTAATAAAGTTTATGGGACAAATGCACATAAAACTCAGAATGGCAAATATGCGCTCTCAACTGTGCATAAAGTTAAAAGATGGAGACTTAACATAAAAGTAAAAGAAAGGCCCTTCGCAGAGGGAAGCATGGATCACTCATGTGCTAGATCTTTTATATTATTAAATAGAGGTATTAAAATGTCTGACACTCCTCCCAACCATCTTAAATAGTGAAGAGAATTTGTGTTATTAATTTGGGGTTGGGCACCCCGCTGCCAGCTCTTCTATCAATTGGATAAGAGGATGAATCCACTAGTACAGGGTGTGAAATCCAATCAACAAGTGAGATAAAGATTCTCTATTTACGTCCTCATGAGCAAAAACAAGAACACAAAACATGAGTAATTTTGAAGGTTTTAAAGGTAATACATGAGCAATTTACTTGGAGTGGCAGTTAAATACCTAATGTAGATAGGTATGGCAGACACAATGGGAAAACTTTGGGTTTGGGGAGTTGGATTGCACGAGTAGAAGTGGAGGCTAGCAAAATACTTGGAGCGACAAATAAAGAGAGCATAAGATCCATAATCATGCATAGCGACATAAACATCATTAATCAAAGCATAAGTGGTACCACAAGTTCAAAATCTAAATGATCATGGAGGATATAAGTGACTGGTTCATAGTCATAAACATGGTGTGAGCATGCGCCAAGTCAACCAAATAAAACATTCAAAGGAGAACACCCCAAATTGATGCTTCAATATGACAAGAACAACTCATGATTCTTTCAATGGCACACTAAACACTCTCAGCTATTTGAGGCTAATCATGCTACTTAATAACCACAAGGCTTTAGAACTAAAATAACATCTAGCATGATATGAAAAGGTCTAGCTATAGTATATACAAGCTTCTACTTGCACCGTTAATAATTCTACTTCAAGCAGCAATTTCTTTTCCCAACAAGCACCATACATGACATGATTTTTTAAAAATTATCTACATGCTAAAGAAAGAAAACATGAGAGTACTCACATAACACTACTAAAACTAACAGCTCTGAATAAGATATGAAATGAAAACAAGAGCTAAACATGAATTTTTGCAGTAACTAGAAGAAAAACTAAGAATACAAGCATAGCAAGTATTCAAATGAAAAAGAGGAGCGTTTCTCTCTCCCAAAAAAGGATGCTAGGTCCAATGATATTATTGCAGAAAGGAAAACAAAAGAAAACAAAAGAAAAAAAAACAGACGCTCCAAGTAAACTTCATATGATGTGACCGAATAAAAATATAGTTCCACGAGAAGTGACCTGATAGATAGTTGATGAAGAAGGGGATGACTTGGTCATCCCCAATATTAGATGCTTGAGTCTTCTAAAAATATGCTTGGATGCACCACGGGGGCATCCCCAAGATTTGACCTTGCACTCTTCTTGATCACATATATCACCTCTTCTCTTGACCCTTGAAAACTTTCTTCACACCATACTCAAACAGTAATTCGCATTAGAGGGTTAGTGAAACAATTAAAAATCCATGGGTTATGTATGGCACAAGTTCTATTGGTAATTTTAAACATTAGCTACAACCAATGATGTTTCTTGAAGCAAATAAATCCACCTGACATCGCAAGAGAGCCAATAAAAAAATGGCAGAATCTGTCAAAACCAGAACAACCTGTAAAGATGAATTTTTTTTAGAGACACTTACGTTGCTCAAATCGAAAAGCTTAAATAACGAAAATTTGCATAATTATCCAGAGAATGAGCACAAAAAATTTCAGTGCACAACAGAAATCTGTTTCCTGCGTAGAAATCCGAAAACCAACTCCAACTCTCGTCAGAAACTTTACTTGGCACTACTAAAATATGAAAAGAAAAATACAAAGGAGTTAATACAAAATTATACAACCCCTTGACTCAAATAAAACATAGAAAACAAAGCAAAAAATAAAACCATGGGTTATCTCCCAAGAAGTGCTTTTCTTTAACGCCTTTTAATTATCTAGGCCCAGAAAAATGGAATCAAGTATTTTCAAGTGAAGAAGATGCTCACGTAAGAAATATGAATTAATAAAATAGAGCATCAAGAAGAAAATATAAAACAAATTTAAGTCTAACCCACTTCCTATGCATAGGAATCTTGTAAAGAAATAAATTAAAGAAGCTCAAACTAGAAATCATGGAAAGGTAAAACAAGAGCAACTTCAAAACTTTCAACAAAAAGAGAGGTGTTTTAGTAACATTAAAGTTCTTACAACCATATTTTCATATCTCATAATAATTTTTAGTAGCATCATGAACAAACTCAACACCATAATTAACATATAAAGCATGTTTGTCATGGTCTAAAAGCACACAATTCATATCAAGCTCAAAAATAGTGGGATCAAAATTAAAATTAAAGACCCCTTCTTTCTCACTTTTGGAAATAGCAAAACAAGATGATTGGTAATTCATAAAAGGTATAGGACACATTATAGAAATCTTATTTGTAGTAGCATTATAATTTATAACATCAAGTAACATAGGGCCATCATCTAGAGCATTATCATATAAATTTTCTAAACAAACTTACTCATTATCATGCATATCAATAGTTGCAATAAAAATAGGATTATCATAGGATCTATCCAAGTAGCAAGGATTATGATAAATAACAGTAGCAATATCATTCTCACAATTTTCATTCATAGAAGTACCAAGGTCACAAGTATAGCAAGTATCAATTTCATCAAAAAGGGATATTTCAAAAGAATCAATAGGATCATCACTTTCATCATATAATGTATGAGTTAAAGAGTTACTCTCGTTGGGAGGTAGACATGGGTAGCTCCATTCTCCCTCTTCTTGATCATCACTCTCCTCCTCTTTTTCATCCAATGAGCTTCTAGATTCAGCAATTTCTTCTTCAATAGGTTCCTGTAAGGCATTACTCTCCTCCTTTGGGGGATTTATTAAGATATTCCATTATGTAGTAATTAAAATCCTTGTAATTATCAAAGCAATATTCAAGTATATCATAAATCTCGTATTTATAAGGTGCATCATCAATACTTTCAAGCAAATAGGCAATTTCGAATGCACCCTTCCAAGCAATAAATTCTTCAATTTGTTCCACATCATAAAATTCCTACCTTAACATAAGAAGATATGGTAACATTATCATTATACTCAAGTTGAAAAGGGAGGTGTTTATACCTCCAACAGCAACGAGATTTATCAAAGCAATAAGTAACATTACAGGTAGAGCACAAGTTTTTAGAATAGTCATGCAATTTGTTAATTTGTTCCCACAAGTGTATCCCTTTTTGTGAAAAGCGGTGTTCGTTATAATAATTTTGTTGTTCATCCGTGAACCCACCTTGCTAATAAGATCTAGTTTCAAAGACATTAAGCATTGATAGCAAGCATGATAAAGCAAAAAATAACAACTAGAATAAGAACTATTTTTTGTGTGTTTTTGATATAGAGAAGCAAACAAGACAAAATAAAATAAACTAAGAAAAAAAACAAAGTAAAGAGATTGGAAGTGAGAGACTCCCCTTGCAGAAATTCTCTTCCTCCCCGACAACAGCGCCAAAAAAGTGCTTGATGCGTGTGATCACACGTTCGTTGGGAGACCCCAAGAGGAAGGTATGAAGAGTACAGCGGCAAGTTTCCCTCAGAAAGAAACCAAGGTTGAATCGACCAGTAGAAGGAAGGAGCAACTTCAGAAGGTTGAAGCAGCTGAGATGGTATGGCGCATTGCTGGTTCAGAAGCAACGTGGAACCTATACAACACAATCAAATCACTTTGCCCCAACGAAGCAGCGAGGTTGTCAATCTCACCGGTTTTGTTGAACACAAAGAGGTTAAATGTACGGTGTGGAAAACAGTAGGAACAGTATGAAAGCAGTAGGTGTTTATCAGTATGAGGAAAAAGGACCAGGGTCCACAGTTCACTAGTGGTGTCTCTCCTTGAAAGATAAATAACATGTGTGGTGAACAAATTACAGGTGGGCAATTGACAGAAACGAAGGCTGCACCGTAGTGCATATGCAATACATAAAGATTACTATGTGATTCATTCACGCATAACAACAAAATACATAGACCGTCATCCACTTGCATCTATGACTAATAATCCACCCTCCGAATATCATCCGAACAAATGTTGGGTATTAAGTTGCAAGCAACAGATAATTGCATCAAGCAAAGTGTGTAATGTAAACAGTAAAATCATCGTTGGACAAATCATTGTTGTTTTCTCCCTAATGGCAACAACATATGCTCCATGCGTCACGTTCCTGTCACTCGAGCACAGGTGCAAAGGAGATATGAACCCACTATCGAGCATAAATACTCCCTCTTGGAGTTACTAGCATCTACTTACCCATAGCATCTACTAATAATGGAAAGCATGCAAGATCATAAATAACATGATAGATTAATAATCAAAAGACATAGCATTCAACATTCAACAGATCCCAACAAACACAACATGTAGCATTACATAAAGATGATCTTGATCATGTTAGGCAGCTCACAAGATCTAAACATGAGGTACAAAGTGGAGAGAACAACCATCTAGCTACTTTTATGGACCGGTAGTCCAGGGATTAACTAATCACGCATCACTTTGGAGGAGGGCATGGTGGTGTAGACCCCTCCGGTGACGAATTTCCCTCCCGGATGGTTTCTTGTTGAAAGGTTTCTTCTTGAAGTAAGTCTTCTTGTTGGGGAACTTTGACTTATCCTTGAGAACAAGTTTTCCTCATTAACATTCCCTATTCTCAAAAGGGAACTCGGCAGCAACGTGATACTTGTCTTGAAAATTGAAACAAGCCCTCACTTTTTGAGTCCCTTCTTTGCCATAGATTGACTTGGTCTTCTCCTCAATATATTCCTTGGCCTTGGAAGGGTTCTTCCAAAACTTTTGAACCACAAGAGAAATGAAGTCCTTAAGCACAAGATCATTTAGTGGAGCCAAGTTTTCCCTCAAAGCAACCTCTTCTTGTTGATCCACCATCTTTGTCACAACCTTGGACTTCAAAACAACGAAGGGCCCTTTGTGCATTCCAACAGCATGAGCACGAGTGTCTTGAGCAAGCTTTGTTTGAACTTGAAAGGATTCCATCTCTTGCATAACCTAACTTGAAGTCATGAGATGGTAGTTGTGTCTTCCTTGAAGATTCCAAGTCCACGGGCTCAAAATTACATGAGGGCACTCACATACTTCCTCTTGGTTCAAGCATCATCACCATGAGTGGCACCAACACCACTAAATGCGGCAGCAAGGGTCTTGACTCTTTGATACATGTCCTCATGGCTTTCACCATCATACATATAGAACCCTTAGGCCTCATTGCTCAAGGTATCAAACCTATTCCTCTTCATTCTTTCATTTCCCTCAAACATGGCGATAAGAGCATTCCATGTTTTCTTGGTGGTGGAGAATTGTTGAATGTGCGGCATGATCTTCTCACCTGCGACTTGTTGAATCATGTGCAAGGCGGTTTAGTTGAGTTGGAAATCTACCACTTATCTTATTTTCAAGTTCTTGGGGGTCATGAGGCTTGTATCCATCTTCAATGAATCTCCCTAGCTCAATGCAAGAAGAGTTCAAGTGTGTTTTCGTGTAATATTTCCATTGACCAAAAGAATGTTCATCAATTTTAGGAGGTTCGCATCTAGGGTCAATATGAGGATGTGGGATAGGAGGATCGGGAGAGTACCATCAGGGGACATTGTGTTAGTCCTCCTTTTCATCCTTCCCCTTAGAATATGAAGCTTTCTTATAGGAAGGAGTTTCACCTTTAGTTCCTCCACCCGCATCCTCATCATTCTTTTCATCCAGAATTTCTTCCCGAGGAATCGAAGATGCAGATTCCGGGCCCTTGGTTTTCAAGATTTGCATCATCAAATCACGCAACTCCGTCATTTTGGAATCCATGGATGAGATCAAGGAATCTTTCATTTCCTTGAGATCATTCATGGTGGCCAGTACCACGGGCTCGGTGGTTCCCCCTTCGATGGCGATACTAAACTCTTAGGCGATTAAGACCAAAGTAAGAGCCAAGGTTCTGATACCAATTTAACGGATAGTATGGGAACCTAGAGGAAGGGGGTGAATACGTGCTACTTCCAAATTTTAATTCTTTTTCGATTTAGGCTTGACACAAAGGTAAATTCTCTAGATATGCAACTATGGTGAATTTACCTATATGACAAGAGCAACGCTAAGCAAGATACAAACACAAAGTAAAGGAGAGACAAGGATGTATTCCCGAGTTCCTCCTTTTTAGGGGAGTACGTCTCGTTGGAGGGGTTCGAGTTTCCACAAAGGCCTCACCTATTCTCCGATGAACTTCGCCGCAAAGTCCCAGTTCCACTATTGATTCCCTTCGAGGTGGATATCGGTGCCTTTACAATGAGCTTGAGGCACACACCCACAAACAAATTGCGGGATCCCAAGAACACCAACAATCTTACTCCAATCAACAAGTGAGCAACAATGGTGTCTAGTTTTCCACAAGGAAACCCTAGACTCAAATCCCCCAGGTGAACGAGGGAGAAATGAAGAGCGGCTTGGTGAAGATGTAGATCGGGGCCTTCTCCTTCAATCCTCCGAAGATCAATGAGTGTGGGTGGAGGGATTGGGAGAAATCTAGGATTTGTTAAGCTCAATTAATGCAGACTTCAATGCTGGACGAGGTAGCCCTGTAGGGAAGAAGGAGAGGGGATATTTATACCCCTCTCCAAATCTAGCCATTGCATGGTCACTAACCTCGGAGTCTCCGACCTAGGCCGAAAACTTGCAAGTCTCCGGGGAGACGATGGGTGCCTTCGGACTGGGCTTCTGTCAGTTTCTTAGACGAATAAAACCAGAAGGCTGGAGTCTCTGGGGAGATTTCGGGGACACTCCGGATCAGGCATCTGTTAGTTTCACCAAAAACGCCACCAGGGGGCCGGAGTCTCCGGGCATACTCCGGTGAGACTCCGGACAAGGCCTCTGCGAGATTCACCAAGGAGTAACATTGATCAGTAAAGAAAATCCCAAAGTTTTCGAGGAAACAATCCGGTCCAAGGAGACTGGAGTCTCCGGTATGGGAGACCGGAGTCTCCGACCCGGAGATTCCAGACAGACGGATACTTCACTCTTCTTTTGCATATTGGTAAAACCTAACCACCTGTAGCACTTGGCACACGGTTAGGTGATCACCAGTGTTGTTATCTAACACTCAAAACAAAAATAGGGAGAACGCTAAATGTTCTTTCACTTAGCCCAAGTGGATTGCTCACACATCGTAATCATATCATCAATGGAAAACATTGATGTAAATAGTACTTGTATTGAAAGATTGATAGTTCTCACAATGTGATGTATAGATTATAAAATAGTATGGCTGTAAAGATAGTGATGCTGATGATGGTGGAGTGGTGATGGCGGCAACACTTTGTGGCAGTGGTGAATGATGTTGGCACTCTCTTTAGATGCCTTTTTTCCCTCTCCCCTTTATATTGGCGGCAGACAAAACTAGATTTTCGAGGCCTTTCTTCGTGAATCGGCTCTGGACCCGTTGATGATTTTAGGTTAGTTTCATCTAACGGTCAAAACGACGCATGGTACGGTGGCTGCTATGGTCCCACGCCATTGTACCCATGGTCGTTAAGTGTGCTGTGAATGCACATTGACTTGGAGTTTGCTCATTTGCTTCTTTCCTTCCATAAAGGCTCTATATTCAGTGATTTACTCGTCCAGAACCGCAAGTAATTTTATCATTAGGAGATTTGCAGTTGATTTGCACATTAGTAATTAGCGATAGGTATAGAGTTAATATCTCATCGTTTTTATGAGAGAGATACGATTTAAACATTAAAAAGGTGTGTATAATTTATACACATCACCAGTCGACCTCTTCGACCCTTTTATTAAGTTTATAATATTGACATAAATGATATGTTTTCTAGCTTCGTCCCCGCTTAGCATGACCAACCGAGTCAACATCCATGTCGACATCTACATTGTGTTCGACATGGATCGCAAATTCCATGTCGTCAGAGCCTCGCCTCCAACACCTGCGGCCATATATGAAAGGAACCACGAAGGAAGCTAAGGTTCTTGTGTATGTGCCCTCGTCGTGCGAGGCTGAGGCAGTCTTCCCTACCATGTACGAAACCACTAGATATTAAGAATGGAGTAAGATACAACCACCCTCTTTCTCATCATTAATACGGCGGTAACAAACTTGTATCGGCACCGGCCTAGACTAGTTGAGGAATCATCTCCTGCGACCAGCCAGTTCGAGGCTATCGTGCATGCTCCGGCGTCCATGGTGGATTCATGGAGAGACAACTGCGCACACCGAGGTCGTCATTTCAACCGTCATTGTTTCTGAGCCAGCCGAGCCCACACCTAGTCAAACCTAAGCATAGCCAACCAAGCCCACACCTAGTCAAACCTAGAGCATAGCCACATCTGCGACCTAATACGACCAACCTACCAACTCTTGTTGCTCTCTCCTCCTCTGACGGAGTAATGGACGTGATGGGCCAACCTCTGGTTTGCCTCAAAGTGCTCTTGTTCTCGTGGTTGATTGTGATCAAACTGATCCATGGCGATGAGAGCTAGTATAGTATAGTGAGAAAAGAAGGAGTTGCCTACATGATTTTCTCTCTTGAGTTTTCCATGGCGATGAGCTTAGGAAGTAAGGTATTCACGCGCTCACCTCTTTGCCTGGATTTTTTTTTGGATTAGTGGCAACATATATTACCATCGCATTTTTGCAGACCCCATAATTGGTTGAAAAAGAAAATCCCATACCGGGGAAGCAGAGAAGATAAATTTCATGAAATTGAACATCCTCCTTCACAAGTTAGTAACGTAAACAAAGATCAAACTTTTTAAAATCATGCAGGCCATTTTTGAAATAGAGGAATAGCTAGCTAGCTTTAGAGCCTTTTAGTTCGAAGGATTGTTTCTTATGATGTTGTTTGAATTGTAGGATCTAAAGGATTTTTTCTAAGAAATTCTTTGCACTAGATTTAATAGGATAATCTAATATGTACTCAAAAAATCTTGTTAAGAATATAAAATCAAACAAACTTTGATGTGGTGTGAGCACGACACTACAATCCGGCGTTTTTAGACTGGCCTTCTTCTCGGACAAGCAGTGGAGTACTTTAAGTGAGTGTGGATAGGGGACTGACTGAGCCGTGGGCCTTCTTTGACAGGTGCATGGCACGGGTACAGCAAGTGATGTCCTCTGGCGTGACGTGACACGTTTTCTCTCATCTCTGCGCGACGTGGGATGGGAGTAGTAGAAAAGAAAGGCTGGACCCCACATCGAACTCACCCACCCGCCCCCACTCTCCTCTTCTCTTCATCGGGAAACCAGAGGAGAGCTCCATAGGCCATTTACTCTTCCCTTCTTTAAGAAGCCAAGACCATTAACCCGCTGGACAGGAGACCAGTCGCCGAGCCGGTAAAGCTTCTTCGTCTTCGCCATTTTCCCAATCTCATCCTCATCGTTACTATACTATCCTCATAGAGTAGATAGTAGTTTCCATCTTCTGCTTCTTCTTCTTCGCCATTTTCCCCATCTGTCCTCTATCTAGTATAGGTTAGTTTATTTCTCTCTCCGTGAAGTATGTACTTTCTTTATGTTCCCCCTCACATTCATCTGCGATGATATGCAATGCCATGCATCTGATCTGGGTTCTTCTATCTAGTCTAGGTTTAGTTTGTTTTCCCCCAGTATTGGTTTCCTTTTTGTATATATTTATTAATAAACCCTATGTTTCTGGGGTTTGTTCCGTTTCATATTCCCCTATGTTTCTGGGGTTTTCTTAGGTGTGACTAGTTTGTGGCCAAGTACGAACGTACTCTTAATCTCTCATATTCCCCTATGTTTTCCAGATTTGTTTTCCCCTATGTTTCTGGGGTTTTTCTGTTTCATATTCCCCCATGTTTCTGACCAAGTACAATACTCTTTAGTCTCCCATTCAAAAAAAGTTTACCCTCTCTTTTGTTATTTTCAAAGTAATCATGTTTTCTCTTTTCTACTGGTCAGTAAATCATCATCCCTTTTTATCCATTGCATCTGCAGAGAAATCAGGATGGACCCGCATCCTCTGCCTCCCAACGCCGAAGATGCCGTTGCCAATGAACCGCCCCAGGTGGATCCAACAAAGCCTAAAAGGCTGCCGATGGTCAGGCCCGGATTCGGCAACGAAGGAGAGCCCATCCAGCTCCTTGCCAACCACTACAAAGTCTCTGTGAAGAGCTCAGAGGACTTTTTCCACCACTACCATGTGAGTACATATATGCTATCCCTACTTCACCACCTAGTCTATTCTTGACCGTGCTAATTCCGTACTTGTTGTTATGCTCTGTTGATCAGGTTAATTTGAAGTATGAGGATGACCGGCCTGTTGAGGGCAAGGGGGTAGGCAGGAAGGTGCTCGATAAGCTGCAGCATATGTACCGCTCCGAGCTCTCCGACAAGGACTTTGCTTATGATGGTGAGAAGAGCCTCTTCACGATCGGCGCTCTCCCGCAAGTAATCAATGAATTCACTGTCATCCTGGAAGATATTGGAACTGGAAAGTAAGTTCTGCTTCCATGCTATCTGTACTCTGTAGTTCGGTACCTATCTAATGCCATGCCCGCTTGGTGCTAATTCTTACTTGGTTGTTGTAGGAGTGCTGCCAATGGAGGAAATGGCAGTCCTGGAGGTGGTGACAGGAAGAGGGTGCGGAGGCCGCGCCATACAAAGACTTTCAAAGTGGAGTTGTGCTTTGCGGCGAGGATCCCGATGGCCGCGATCGCGCACGCCATTAGAGGCCAAGAATCAGAGTACTCCCTGGAGGCCCTCCGAGTTCTTCATATCATACTCAGGCAGCATTCTGTGAAACAGTATGTGTCTTTGTGAATGTCTTTACCCTAAGCATTCCTCTGTGCTTAGGCTTCTATAGGATTTCCGTGTCATGGCTGTGGTTGATTCTCCTGACTATACACAGGGGCTGCCTTTTGGTTCGTCAGTCATTTTTCCACAACAATCCTCAAAGCTTCGTTGACTTGGGCGGTGGTGTGATGGGGTGCCGAGGAATTCACTCAAGTTTCCGTGGTACACAGAGTGGACTCTCCCTCAACGTCGGTATGCATCTCACCCTATATAGTTTTGTTGTATTTTTTTAGATAAAGGGCACTTTATATATTTCTGTTGTATGGTTCCATCATTCACTTTGCAATGGCTACATCGGATTTTACATGGTCATTTCAAACTTGTTTTGACCTGCAGATGTTTCGACTACAATGATCGTTAAACCTGGTCCTCTTATCGATTTTCTTCTCGAAAACCAGAATGTTGACCACCCTTGCAGGATTGACTGGCAAAAGGTAAGTTGCATCTTTGGTGCTCTTGATAATTTTGAGTTAAAAGTCATTCAGCCAATTTTTTTTGTGATAATTCTAATTTGGATGTTTTCCTAACAGGCTAGGTGTGCTCTCAAGAACTTGAGGATTAAAGCTGCTCCTGCAAATTCAGAGTTCAAGATTGCTGGCTTGAGTGACAGAAATTGCAACGAACAGACGTGAGGATTCCTGTTTACCCTTTTATTCCTTTTTTACCAGTGCTCAAACTAGTAGTAATTTGGAAAGGGGCATGTCCTGTTTTTTCTAGATTATTCTACAATTTGTTTTTCTGTACAATTTATTGATATTTATTGATTGCATCTGATTGGCATGTTTAACTAGGTTCCTATTGAACCAGAGGAATGGTAACAACGGGGATACCAATACTGTTGAAATAACAGTCTTTGATTACTTCACGGTGAACAGAGGCATAGGGCTTAAATATTCTGGTAATCTTCCCTGTATCAATGCGGGGAGGCGAAGCCGTCCGATGTATTTCCCTGTGGAGGTTTGTTTCAATTTTTCTATTCAACATCCTCAAAGCCTCCTCCATTCTGGTGTTTCATCCATTAATCTCAAGTCCTGGTTTGTGTGACCAGCTTTGCACGCTTGTTCCTCTGCAAAGATACACGAAATCTCTGTCTACTCTGCAAAGGTCCTCACTTGTCGAGAAATCCAGACAAAAGCCTCAGGAAAGAATGTCAACCCTCAGTGATGTGAGCTATCATCTACAGATTTTATATAATTCCCTGTTTCTAGTAATATTGGGACTTAACTAATAGTTCAATCTACCCTAAATGCAAGGCACTTAAACGTAGCAACTATGACTCCGACCCCATGCTGAATGCATGTGGCATTTCAATTGCACGAAATTTTACTCAAATTGAAGGCAGGGTCCTGCAAGCACCCAAGGTTAGTGACCAGACTTTGTTTCGCATGCCCATGCTCGATGCTCTTCCGAATGTACTAACTAGTAAGCCTTCTATCATGTAGATGAGAGCCGGTAATGGTGAAGATTTCCTCCCACGCAACGGACAATGGAATCTTGCAAACAAGGTCAGCACATTTTCTCTTTCTAACATGTATTTATTACTTGATCATCAATGAACCTTCTGTTAATTTGATAATTCTTTTTTCTGTTTCAGAAGCTGTTTCAGACCAGTTCTGTCAAGAAGTGGGCGGTTGTTAATTTCTCTGCACAGTGTGATGTTCAGGGTCTTGTCCGAGACCTTAAAAGGCTTGCAACAGGAAAGGGACTGGTATGTTTTACTTCGTCTACAACATCTTGAACTGTCTTATTTTCTGTTGTTGAACTTTGTTTTTTTTTTGTAGGAAATAGATGACCCTTCCACTATTATTGAAGAGAACCCGTCAATGAGACGAAGGCATGTGTCAGCTAGAGTGGATGAGATGTTTGATCAGATAAAATCCAAGCTATCTGTAACACCTAGCTTCCTTTTGTGCCTTCTTCCTGAGAGGAAAAACTGCGAACTTTATGGTTGGTTCATGTTTCTGATTATCATTATTTTTTACCTTTCCCTATAAACATGCTTGCCTGTTGCCGAATATATAATATATATTTGCTTCAACCAGGTCCTTGGAAGAGGAAGTGTCTTGCTGAATTTGGCATTGTCTCACAGTGTCTAGCTCCAACAAGAGTCAATGATAATTATCTAAACAATGTGCTTTTGAAGATAAATGCTAAGGTTTGTTGGAATGGCCATGTTTTCTTTTTATTTTATGTAATCTATTATTGGCTTCTGCACATGCTCACAATATTGTTTTTCGCTGGTTGTTACCTAGCTTGGTGGGCTCAACACATTACTGCAAATTGAAGTATCCCGTGGAATACCTATTGTGTCAGAGGCGCCTACTATCATCTTGGGCATGGATGTGTCGCATGGCCAACCTGGGCAAACGAATAGACCTTCCATTGCTGCAGTAAGAGAGATACAGTTCTACTTTCTGAATAGTAGCTCACATGTCATATGAATGATTGTAAATACTTTTTAAGTGCTGTTATAACTCTACTTGTAACTGTGGCCTTGGATTCTGTTTAGGTGGTGAATTCTCGCGAGTGGCCTCTCATCTCTAAATACAGAGCAACAGTGCACACTCAGTTGCCCAAAGTAGAAATGATATCCTCCTTGTTTAAACCACGGGGAACTAAAGATGATGATGGTCTCATTCGGTAAGATATGTCATCTGGTCCAAACCGAACTTGAGTTCAGTTCATTGTCAATATTATGTGCATAAGTTGTTGTATGTTATGTCTTGTTGCACACCTTCCTAATGGAATAATATCATCGCACTTGGGACTTCCAGGGAATCACTTATTGACTTTTACACTAGTTCTGGACAGCGGAAACCAGAGCAAGTTATTATTTTCAGGTATCATGTTCTCAAATTACAATTTTCAAATAACAGCTGATTTTGCAGGGAAGCTACAGAATTTTTCTTTTCTACAGAGAATGGATAGTTTGATTATGTCTTAACCACCATCATGCAACTCACGCTAATTTCAGGGATGGAGTAAGCGAAAGCCAGTTTACTCAGGTCATAAATATAGAGCTTGAACAGATCATTGAGGTAGTGTATTTCTTTGATTTCAACATGTCCTTATTACAGATCCAATACAGGTACCTATGTACAAGTAATTATCGACACTGTCATCTCATATGTTTTTAATTCAATGCTTGCAGGCATGCAAGTTAATTGACGATAAGTGGGAGCCTAAGTTCACACTCATCGTTGCCCAGAAAAACCACCATACCAAGTTTTTCCAGACCGGGTCTCCAGACAATGTACCTCCTGGTAAGCTTTACTTTAATCTACCGACAAGGTTCCCTATTATTTTACATCACCCTTGTGACGTGAATTTTAATTTTGTGCGAGATGATTGTAAAAAGCAAGTTTTAATTTATGACATTATGTAGGGACTGTCGTGGATACGCAAGTCTGCCATCCAAAGAACTTCGACTTCTACATGTGTGCACATGCTGGCATGATTGTAAGTGGCCTCTGCTTTCTACTATGTTTTTTATTATCCTGTACCAATACAGTGGTGGTAGTTAAAATTTTGAGTTATAACAAAATGGGCCCTTTATCAAAAAATACAGTGGTGTTGTTGGTTTGCATGTGCCTTGAGTTGCTGTGCAAAGTTACGTGGGGTTAAATGTTTTGTGTTTGTTGTGTGTGCCAGGGAACCTCAAGGCCAACACATTACCATGTTCTGCATGACGAGATCGGTTTCACGGCCGATGCGCTTCAGGAATTTGTTCATTCGCTCTCTTACGTGTACGTAGACGATAGCTCGTTCTGATAAAGATTGTTGTGAAGCTATGTTTTGAACTTGGTTGCCGTGGCCTTTTCAGGTACCAGAGGAGCACGACAGCGATATCGATCGGTACGTGACACCATCCTCACTATTTGTAGCTGGTTAATGGTAACTTGGCTTTTCTGTTATATCAATCCTGGTCTGTTCTTGCATGCACACAGTTGCTCCCATCCGCTACGCGTACCTCGCTGCAGCCCAGGTAGGCACGTTCATGAAGTTTGAAGACATGTCGGACGCGCCATCGATCCAGGGTGGAGGCCACGCCTTGGTGGGCAGAATCCCAGAGCCGGAGCTTCCGTGGCTGCACAACAATATCCGGAGCACCATGTTCTTCTGCTGAAGCGCTCCCCCTCTGTTGATGCTGCTGCTGTGGGGATGTTTTGGTATGTCTGCACGTGTAAAAGCCTAGCGCCTTCAAACCTGCCGCTATATGGGTGGCCGCAGAACTTGTTGTCAGTTCTTTTGTGTCGCTGAAAAACGCAGTAGTGTGTTGAACTAACCAAACCTTTGCATGGATGGAGTAGACTTGGATGATGATAATCAAGGATGTTTCTAGCACAATGTTGTTGGTATTATGGTATAGAGCCTCCAGTCAGTTTGCAGGTTGTGATGGTTGGCAATTCTGATTCTTTTGAATGTGAAGAAGAAGATCCTGCCTTGCCCCCTAGGACGAAGAGTTGATACAGAATTGCAGGTTCACTATCTTCAGTTTCAGTCTGTCCTGGAACGGATTCTGCAGTTTTTCTTTGCTAGCTCGTGCAGCTTTGTTTGCCTCACGTCTACAAGCACGCACTTCGCTGCGGGAGAATGTAACTGAATCTTAAGATCATCTAGAGCTGCGGGAGAAGTCTGGGCTTCAGATATTCAACGTCATTACGAGCTGTGAGTCTGTTTCGAGGACCGCCCTTATGGGCAGCGGCGGAGGATGAAAAAAATTATGGTCGGGCGAACTCTTAAGATAAAAAAAATGTTTGATGCAAAAAACAATCAAAATAGTCTACACATATTAATATTTATATGAACCGAAATATAACCACTTATATATAGTACAATAGCAACATAAGCATATTCTGATAGAATTAGAACTTAAAAACATACTGCTAGTGCGTCTAGAAGTCTCCTGCAAAGGCAAAATTCTACCCTCTTTTTAAAAATCTCTAAAATATTTAACTCTCGTCATATGAACAATGGATAGTTCAAGAGAGCATCGTGTATATTCTCACGCTCATAATGGATAGTTCGGCCCAAGTTAGCTCCGACGGCCATAAGGGCTATTACGGTAAAGGCATCAGCATGTTTCTCTGTTTTTTTCCCTTTTCTCCTAAAAAGAGCAGAAAATGCAGTGTTTTTGTATACACAAAGAGTAAATACCTACATATATGTAGTATTTCGCCAAAAATCAAGGTAGGGCGGGTGCCCTACCTTGCCCTATTGGGTCCTCCGTGTCACACCTCAGTTTTTGGATTCTTGTATAGTTGTTCAAGAAGACAAAAATGAGGGCCAAATTTTTTTTTTCTAACAAACATGCTTGTTTGAACCAACATGTGTTTATTATCTTAATCCTATTTGCAATGCAAGTTTTGTTTCTTTATAAAACCAGTATCAAATTTTCCTGAAAACAATTCTATAACTTTTCCATGATGTTACTTGCGTGATTTTTATTCCAAGACTTGGATCATTCTTGACTTCATCTTTAAATAAACTTTTAGCTTTGTTGGATCCAAGAAACAAAAATTTCAAAATGATTTATGGAAGTTTTATTTTAAGTTTTCTATAGAAACTATTCACTGAAAATATTGCCAAGTACCTGTTTTCCACCTTTGTTTTCACTAGGCTATAATATGTTATTTTATGTTTTCTTGACTTCTATTTGTTCCTTGATATATGGACTACAAAATACATAAGCTTGGTTTGCTTTTTTGAATAAGAGAAACAATCTTTTGGTTGTTGTTTTTGTGGAAGAAAAATAAGGAAGAAAAAGGCATTTTTAGAAAACAGAGAAAAACAGAAAGTACACCTTTTCCCACTTTGTTTTCATAGCCTTAAAATATTTCAAAAAAAAATTCAAAAGATGGTTCTGAAATTTTAAAACATGTTTAACAAACTCCAACTTTGAAAACAAAAATTGGAATCCATTTGGTCTCTGAAAACATTCGAAACTTTTTGCTCATTTCTTCTGTTTTCCAACACTTAGAAAAAATTGCCAAGTGTTAACTGATTTTTTTGAATTTTTGCAACAGTTGTAGATACAGTTATGGACAGATGTTTTCATTGTATTTCTTGCAAGTTTTGAAGTGAGACCTTATCTAGTGTGTTGACCTAGGTATATAATCGACTTTGGATCCTTTGGTGAGCTTCTAGAAGGCTTAGGGAGGAAGAAAACATGTGGGAAAGAGGAGGGGACAATGCTGATGTGGCATGACATGGGCACCCATGCCTTGACCCATTGTGGCCACACCTTGCCCTCTTCTCCACCCCAAAGGCCATTCTGGACGTGCCCCTTGACACCACCCCTTGCCAAGGGACACCAAGGACATGCCCTAGGGAGTCCCAATGCCACTCCATGGCATCAACCCGAGCCCATCCTCATGGCATTGACTCACCCCCGTGGCTATAAGCCACCACAACCGTGTCCCTCTTGCCACTGTGTTCCCACACCTCCCCACACTCACCCCCACTCGAAGAAACCAAATCCCCAAGCCTCTACGAGCGAGCTCGAGCTCGAATTCGCCGTCGGTCACCGTGCGTGTGCACGATGTAGTGCCGCACCTTCCATGCCCTCCCACCCCCCGTGACCCCCTCCGTTTAGCTCCCCGTGATGTGTGGACCCTCCCTGACATGCCCCCTCGTCTACCCGTGTGCCGGAACGCCGCTGCCGTCCGTGACGCCAATGTGTGCGTCCGGGACCGCGCCGGTGCAGGAGAGCGCCACCTCCATTTGTGCCACCACCCAGCCTCGGCCGTGACCTCCAGTAGTGTCTGGAGCACCTCTACATCGCCCAGAACTTCCTCTAGGTGAGCCGCCATGAACACCTAAGTTTTTCTAGGTTTTCTTCCCATGTTTGCATGGCTAGAGGTTGAAGATGCACAACAGCCGTCGATCTGGTCTAATCTCATCCGTCCACTCTCACTTACCTCTTCACTCCACGTCCAAGCCAGCCCAGCCTAGTAGCAGCTCGTCCATAGCAGATCCAGCCCGCTTAGTGTTTTTTTTCTATGAGTTATCTCCTTTCCTGTTTAGGCAAAAACTGACCTGTAGCTTTGGCCTTGGTAAAAATAGAAAGAATCGGTTTTTGACCAAACCAAAACTCAGGGTGGTAGCTACGAAAATTCATAACCATATCCAAGTGGTGGTTTCACTTTTGCATTTTTATTTTTGGAGTAGTATTTATTTCTCCAGAGACTTTTTGTTTAACCATTTGGAGCATAAATTTTTGTGTGTGTCTCCATTTTGTTCAAACCAAATTGTTTTGAGCATCTAGTGAGTAGATATATCCATAGGACCTGGCCTCACATCAAGGTGAGTTACCAAATGGAAATGCCATCCATTTTGGTAAATGACCAGTAGGCATTTCTAGCATTTTTAGAAGGAGTTAAAAAATGTTTTTTGAGGTGAATCCAATTGTATGAGATTGTGTGTGACTAGATCTATGTAATTCTATCTTGGGTGAATTTTTAGAGCTCTAGATTATTTTTGGTGAGCCTTTTTAGGTACACCAGCTTTTCTGTTTTCTTTGTTAGGTGTGTATTTGTTTGTAAACAAATGTGTGATTGCTTGAGACTTGCTTCCTAGAATGTATAGATGTGTTGACACTTGTTATTAGGTTGTTTTCTTGCTGTACATCTACCATATAAAGTGTGTGCATGTTTGGAAATCATTTGGTTATAGAAATAGCATTTGTTTGTTTTCTAGTTTTATTATTTGAATTATTGTGTGAGCCAATCCTTGTAGATTTGTTTTGCCTAAGTTGTGTTATGCTTGAGTTGAGTCCAGTACCATTTTGGTACTGTTATTTTGATGTTATTATCTCTGATAGCTTGCACTTTAGTTTATAGCAAAGCTTGTGTAACATTTGTTGTTTGTTTTCACTATTATTGCTTTCACTAGTATGAATAGCCTTGTATCGATTGCTTTGTTAGCTTAATTTTGTCATGTGTGACCAGAGGCCTTGTTACCTCAAATGCCTTGATATTAGTGTTCCCATAACCCAATGGTCCCATGGCATCTTTGTTAGGGATGCAAATCTCCTACCATACACTTGTGTGAAAATAGCATGCATTACTATATGTTTGTTTTTTTGTTTTCCACCAAGGAAAAAAGGTTGCTTGTTTCACTTATGCAAGTGAATAGTTTAGTATTTCTTTGTGAATACTAGTATGTTTATTTTTGGTTCATTTGTTAACATAATATTCCCTTAGGAGTATCATGTTAAGAAGTGTTCCACCATTGCTTTGTTAAATTGTGTGTTGTGTGCAAATATAATGTTTTCCTTGTGATTAATAATTTATGCGTGGATAGAATTCATTGAGTGTTTGGATTTTGATAGTGTTTATCTAAGCTTGTGTTGAGTGCATAACTACTGGTTGTATAGCCACTACTTTGACTGCTTGTTATTTAAATTTATTAGAAAATCATGTATTATTAGAATGGATTGATGCTTGCTTAGTAGATGTTTTCATAGAGTTATTATATTGTTTATTCTTAATAGCATGTGTAAGGTGTGGTGTGCTGTTAGTAGGTATTTTTATTCATGACTTTCTTGATTATAGTTATGCATCCTTATATTGATGTTTGCTTCTCTAGTGATGAAATAGTGTCACCACTAGATTGTTTGAGTTGCTCTAGTATTGTTGTCTTCTTATTTTATGAGTGTAGGATTATCCTAGCATGTATATGATGTTATTACTTCTTTTATTATAGCATTACTTGTGGAGTTTCTTGTTGCTACTAGTTATAGAATACAATTATTTCTGATAACATGCTTGTGCAGAATTTTCCATACTAGTATGCTATTAGTGCACTCCTGTTATCATGTTATTTGTAGGAGTGTTATCTCTTGTGATGATTGTTTTGTAGATTATATATTATGACTTGTTACCATTGGTAGAGCTACTGGTTTGTTTTGTTTATTTTCATGATTGATGGATTCCATAACTTTGAGTAGACATAAGCATAGTCTATAACTAGCCTATTCATCTATGGTATGTTTGTTTGTTGTTTGGAGATTGTATGAGTGATTGCCTTAGCATGAGTATTATACTTATGATATTGTTGTACTGGTGTTGTTGTTGTGCTTAGTAGTATGTTTTTATCGATGCATTAGTTTAATCATGAACTTGTTTGGTGATGATTGCTTGTGTGTTATTAATACCCACTGCCATGTGTATTGCTTTGATTGATTGTTATTATCTTAGTCGCCTCACCTTTTGTGCCCACAAGCTATATTTTTAGCTTCTTGAATATCTTATTATGATAGTGGTACACCACTCCATATATTGTATGTACGATGTGGGATATGGTTTCTCAACCATATGTTTGTTTGACGACAATTTTGTACCATGAGAGTTTGTGAGATAGTGTTCTCGATAACGTTTGAGTGATTGCGCTAGTATAAGTTTGCTTGTTGTATGTGTTGCTTTGTTTAGTTGTTTTTCCTTTAGTTCTGAGTGTGTGTCTTTATTTCTTTTACGACGTTAGAACACGAAGGAGAAGAAGAAGCAGTTGTGGAGCTGTGCGTCAAGTTCAAGCTACTTCAAGGCCAGGGACACTAAGAGTTTTAAGACAAGCCATCCCGATGCTTGCTACTACACTTATCATTATCTATCATGCATTTTTTACTTCTGAAAAGTTTTACAAAACTTTGATTACCAAAAACTATTTTTGAGTGACTATTACTACTATTAATATTATATCATTACTATGCCAGTAGTTGATACTTGGTGTTTCCAAGCCCATAGCCACCATATGATATTTTATTACCACCAAAGATATAAGTCCCTAATGGAAATCCTAAAAATGTGTGTTTGAAAAACAAATGCTTTATGGAAAACCCGGTGGAAAGGCGAAACCTTATCCACCGGAGGAAGGTTGAAGTGGTCATTTTTGGGGAAAAGGTGTTTTACAAAAATGACACATAACCTAGTCTTCGCCGGACAACCTTTACCGTACTTCCACCCTACCTCAACATGGGCACAGGGCTTAACTTGAAGTTTGTTCTTGTTAGTGTGTGTTCTATCTCAAATTGCTATAAGGGTCGTCGTGCCCTCAAACCGATTGTTGCTAGGTGGTATATACGGGACATAAAAAGTGTGGGATTAATTTCTCCTCCGGTCGCAGCAGTTGGGTCCCCTGACGTGGCGCTGGTGGACAGGATGCTGGGGGAACCAGGCCCAACTAAAGAGATAGACATATTCTATCTTGAGCATAGCGTATGGTTAGGATCAGTTATCTGATGTTCACATACTGTTGTTACAGTCCGTGGTTGTTTACGGCGGATGTACTAGATCTGGTGGATTGTGTACACCTCTGCAGAGTAGAACTATTCGGAATAGCCGCGTCCTCGGATATGGACAGTTGAATGGCCATGTAGCTAGCATTGTGTCAATGTTTTGAAGAAGGAGTTTTCAAAAAGGTGTTGGACTCATGAAGTATTGAAAGGAGGAAATCTTGTACCGTGTAGGTACCGTTGATGAAAAGCCGGAAGTTGTTTTACAAGAAGTTTTGCAAAGAAAATCTTTCTTTTCTAAACAAAAACTGGAAGTTGATTCCAAGAAGTTTTACAAAGAGAAAACTTTCTTTTAACAAAGTTTTACAAAACCTCTTGTACATGTGATATCTACAAGAGAAAGAAAAATATATTATTTTCTTTTGAAGTATCTTCTTCAACAAAGATACAGAGATTTTCAAAATCAACTATGATATATCTTTCATATATCATGGATAGTGAACCCTATGTATAGCCTACCTACTCCACTATATAGCATACTTGCATTTTGGTAAGCTACATGATGGGTGTCTTACTGAGTACATTCAAATGTACTCATATTGGTTTCGTCCCTGGTATTTACTTGCCAGACTTCGAGGAGGAGCCTTAGAAGGAGATCTACGAAGAGGAGTACGGAGCTGATGGCTTTGCGAACTAGGATCATCTCCCGGTCAGCAGCCTGTAGGTTAAGACGTGACTTGGGCTCTGCTACGTTTGTGTGTGTTTAGTCTTCCGCTCTGTGTGTTGTGTGTTGCCCTGTGTGGCAGTTGTGTGGACTTGGTCATGTGACCATGTCTCTTTTGTAAGTGTTTTGTGTAATCGTGTAATGGATATTGTATCTGTGTACCAACTGGATATGTTGTTCACGACTGGTGTGATCTGGGATCGTGAATGTATGCATATTGGAGGTGTCCTTGAACATTGGTTCTGGGGGACCTTACACTCCGCCCCTGCTTATGGGCACCAATCTCCACAGCTATATGTTGTAAATCGAGAATGTCATTACGGTTAGGTCGTATAAATTAGTAAATCGTTGTATGCACCTGTTTGGTGAGGTTTTTTTCTTGATTTTTTAGCTTTTGGCTTATAAGCCACAAAAACAGCTACACCTACATAGTTTAGGTGTTTTTAGCTTTTGATTTGACTAGAAAACATGCCCGTGTGTTGCTACAATTGCCTAATGAGAAGCAAAATTAGAATCCAACTTTTGTTTCATTCTTCTGATTATATTATATGACCACACAAAAAATAATCTGCACTACAATTGAAAATGCACACTGAAATTCTTTGGACGGAAAAATCGAAGATAGAAAATCATGAGATGTGGCATGATATATCCCTAGTAGGAGCAACATCAAATAATTTAAAATACACATTTTTCAATCAACTATATGTCATCTACACAAAGCATTAGAAATATGTCTTCACGCTCCCACTTAATTTCTTGTAACTCTACAAGCATCTTTACCGTTCATGGTGGAATCAAACTCTTTTGATAACTTAATTAAAGTAAAGATTTCAACTTCGTTATTCTCACTTTAACCATTGAAGTTTGCATACCGTTCCAGCAACATTTTGAATTTTACAGAATTCTCAGACCGTGTCAAGTACACATCCTTGATCAAACTTCCTACAGACGAGAATTGGTTTTGTTATTCAACTGCCATATCAAAATATGTAACTTTTGCTAGAACTGTCCGCAAAGACTAAAGTATCACTACGGGAGATCAAAATCTTGTCGTAGTCAACTCCTTGAACTTCGTTGAAAACATCTTTTCAACAAGCCGAACTTTCAATGGATGTAAATATCCATGTCTTGTTGCTATATAGACTCGTTTGCTATCGTTAGGCTTCATGTCTTTCGAAAGGACTACCAAGTCACATGCTTGATATTCATACAGAGGTAATATCTCGGATATAATGACTCATAGACAATTTACGAAGTCAGGGCCCATCATTTGCCTCCTTTTTAAGTTGCATATCCTTTTTTTTTGTCAAAACAACACTTCATTCTAAAACCACAAGTTGGTCTAAGTACAAAGTTTTACGACCTTTATGGTTCAGTTCGCAAACTCATTCGAAGTATCTAGAACACATGTAGTGTCTTCTACTTAGTCAAAATAGGAAACCCTAGAGAAACTTCTAGTGCTATACTACTCTTGACATGATAACTTCTCTCATCTCGTCGATTTTCTATTGTCGTCCCACTAATTTCTTTCACAAGAACAAATTTCTCGAGAAATCAACCCTTTGTGACAAACAACATTTGTCTTTGGTTCGGTGATAGAAGAAATACCCAATGATTTATTTGGGATAACCTTATAAACATATATTTATCCTATTATGGTTGTAAACATTTTACACATGCTATGCATACGAAAATTTAAGAAAAGACAATTCGGGTCACTACCCAAGCCATAACTTATATGGTGTCAATTTCAACGGATCATGATGACGCTATTTTCAGTGTAAAAGCGGTAGTCTCTAATGTATAAACTACAAAAATATAATGACATTTTATTTATCTTTCCATGTCCAACAAGGTTTGATTATGTCTCTCGAACACTCTATACTTATATGGGGTATTCGAGAAGGATAAGTCGTAGAGCAATTCTGCAACTCCTCAAGTATTTTGCTAAATATGTAACTCAAACTTTATCCTTTATGATCCAATCATAAGTACTTGATTATCTTGTTACGATGATTTTTTTTACTTCATACTAACAATACATTGAACTAATTCAAAAAATGTCAAACTCCTTTCTCATTAAATAGATATACTCATATGTCTACTCAAATCATCGATGGAATTTTATGAAGGAAAAGTAATCTACCACACACAACTACAATAATGGACTATATACATCATTATGTACAATCTCCACTAAATTAGTCGTCCATTATACTTTGGCCTATGAACGAAGTTTTAGTAATCTTTTGGAAAAGGTCTCGTGAGCATCAATCTATTAAAAAAACAAAATTGGCTCCTAAAGTCCATCAACATTTCATGTTTTCCTTTCCAATATGAACTAAAATGGCAGTGTCACAATTGAAGTGAAATTATTTAATTATACGTCTTGCGACGTTTAGCATTTAGTTTATAGGTGTTTAATTTACCAACACGATTAATATTAACTCATTCATAAATTATGGAATATGGTCATAGTTTGAACAATCTTATTTGTTCTCACCAAAGACCGAAACAAAATAACAACTTATTGAATTCTTAAAATAAATCTTGAACGATTGGTTCGATACGACAGTGAACTCAATAACACTTCATTTCTGTTCTTGTCATGACCGATTCCACATATTTTAATAGTTCCTTTTAGGCCCTTGTATTTCTTGCATTGTGTTGCTTTGTATTACAATTCATACCAACCAATCTGGTATCAAAATACCCAAAAAATACTTCGTTAACTAGAAATAGATCTATAACTTGTATATCAAGCATATACTCCTAAGCTAGCCTTTTCCAGTTATTTTATTTTCTTCCATATACTTTTTATAATTCTATTTTCAATATTTCCTTTCCTTTACAACAGAATTATTCAACATCAAACAATGTTAGTCGTAGTAGCACATTTCCTTGGCGTGTTAGTCATATACTATCACACATTGATTCATACTTTGAGTTTGATTGTTCTACTAATATCACCATATTATTAGCATTCTTCTGGATTCCACTCTTAGCAATCTCCAAGTATAGTAAACAATTTTTACCCATACTTTTAATTTATCCCATCACAGCAACTTTATGATGAAGCTACTATAACTCGAAGGAAGGAATTTAGAGGATAATATAAGCGCCCAACTTCTTGGAATATTCAAACGCCTAGCGTCTTCAATCCTAGCATATATTCAAATAATATAAGAACACATTATCACACTAAATTACACTCGGTCATGTTTCCACAAACATGGCTCTAGATATCAATAAATCTTTCACTCCTCGCTTGTTTCTGAAAATAATTCTTTTCAGTTCCTAAATCATCTTGATTCTCAAAACATTCTTTTGAAGATCGAGTATTATGGAAGTAAGCATGACATTGGATTCTAAGTAGGAATAATTTTCTCTCTAGATCAATCAATAATTAATCATATGGAGCTAGATAGGTTATACCAAAAATCTACAATAGGACTCAATTTTAAATTTCACTAATACGGTAGCAGTCCAAAATGGTTTTACTAGATCATAATAGTTATATCTCAATTAACAATCTAAGTGTAAGGTAGTTGGTGGATTCCAATGATTAATACAATTTATGAAAATTCACTTTGATAGGTTGTTCATGATAAAATAAGTTCAAGTTAATTCAAAATTACTACATGAACTCCCACTTTAAAACAAAATCCCTCTAGTTGTTTTAGTGATTACACAAACCAAATTCACTACACCAAAACCGGTCATCACGTGAGATGATGTAGCTCCAGAGGCAAACATCAATATGTTTATCATATCATCCGTATGACTCATGCTTTACCTTCGGTTACGTGTTCTGAAGCCATGTATGTACATGCTAGGACCGACAAGTAGAACCGTAGTATTTGCGTGTGTTCCGAGGCCATGTATGTACATGCTAAGCTCGTCAGCACCCGTTGTATGCGAACGTTGAGTATATCACACATGATCATCACGTTGTGTCTCCAAACGACGAACTTCCTTAAAAGTGCATACTAAGGAAAAACACATTATTATTGAAGGGAATATGCCCGAGAGCCGATAATAAAGTGATTATTATCTTATTAATTGTTTATGATGAATGTTTATTTCTCATGCTAGAATTGTATTAACCGGAAACGTTGATACATGTGTGTTTAATAAACAAACAATGGTTCTTAGTAAAGCCTCTCTTTTAACTAGCTCGTTGATTAATAGATGATCAAGGCTTCCTGATCATGAACATTGGATGTTGTTAATAACAGGGTCATGTTATTAAAAGAATGATGTGATGAACATAGACCCAAAGTGAATATAGCAATGCGATCAAGTCATTAAGTTAGTCCATCCAAATGACGGAGAGATATACTCTGTGCCCTCTCGGTGATATCACATCGACACCGCTTGCAAGCACGTGACTAGGTCACAAGGATGTCATATCATAAAATGAGTAAAATAGTACTTGTCAGTAACGAGATTGAACTAGGTATGGTTGATACCAATGATCGGATCTCGTACAAGTAAAATATCGCGAGACAAAGGGAATTGGTTACGACGTGTATGGTTCACACGATCACTAGATTCATCGTTGAATGTGTAGTAGTCATTACGGATCTCCAAGACCCTCTATTGACTATTGATCAGAGAGGTGTCTTGATCATGTCTATATTATTCACGAACCGTAGGGTGGGACACTTAAGGTTCGATGACGCGATTGACTGGATACGGAATATCGGAGAAAAGTTTGGACAACACCGAAATTGTTTCGGGGAATATTGAAATAGTCACCGGAATAGTTTCAGGGAATATTGAAATAGTTCAAGGTGGTATATGTTAATGTTTGATTAACAAATAGTTCAAGGGGTAAGTGTTAATGTTTGTTAACAGGATTAACAAATATTAAAAAAAAGAAATAAAATTGTTTTATTTATTTATTAAAGAAAACCCTTGGAATTTTGAGTGGGTATTGATGAGAGAATGAGTGTGTTGAGTGAAGACCCCACCAAGATGATTAGGGAATAGGTGGATGAACCAAAATATCGTGGTTGCCTCCCTCTCCTATATACATAGGGGTTGGATCTCTCTCTCCACACACAACTTGGTGTCATCTCCATCTCCATCCTCCCGTTGATCCACCTCATGTTCATGCGCTTGGCGAAGCCCTGAACGAAGTTCTCCACCACACCACACCGCCGTGCTTCTGGTTTCCTAGGGATCCTCTACTTCCTCTGCCCCGCTGGATCGAGGGAACGGAGGTCGTCATCGAGTTGTACGTGTGACCGAGTGCGGAAGCGCTGCCGGACTGCAGCGCTCATCTTTGCGATCTTGAGATCGATGTGAGTACGACTACATCACCAACGATATTTGATCTCATAACTGTTTGTGTCTTATAGGGTATGTTCTCCTTAAGACTATCTCTCTATGCCCGTTACCTTTCATCTCCTAGATTAGATCTTGTCCCTTCGGGTTTATCGCGCGTAGGAATTTTTTTGTTTTTTATGCAACGAACCCTTCGATTTTCTTGATATAAGTGAGAGGGATCATCTTAGAATGCTACTGTCGCGTTCTAAGGAAAATAAGATTCATAAAAGTATAAACATCACATGCATGAATATTGTGATATGATATGGCCCTGCTTACATTTGATCTCTATCTTGTGCATCCTGGTATGATATCCATCATACCATCGGTGTGGCACAAAGGTCTGTGGTGCGTACTTCTTGATTGTCTTCCAGAATTACAACATATCACATGGATATAATATAGGGCATGCTTGTGTGATATTTTTTATCAAAGACCAACCCGTAGTCACAATTAGAAAACTCCAACTACGATTACTTAGTTTCTTTTTGTGAATTTTGATCACATTTTTTCTCTCTGGCATATTGGAATAAATGTGATAATACTTAGTGAAACTTTTGGAAATTCCTTGACAAGTATGACCAATTAAGTTTGAACCCTTCAAACCCAATCCTTGACCAACCTATAGCCAATTGCTAAACACAATACCCAATCACAATTATTCCTTTGGTAGAATAATTGTGTGTTAAGTTTGTTAATGGTTATACTTTTTTTCCTTTGTTTGTGAATTGCTTATTTATTGTTGTTTACTTTGTATTGTTTATTGCGAAGAGAGGGTGGTTGTTCTTCACTAACTTATAAAGGAAAGTGACACATCCATACACCTATTATTTTTCCTATGCATTGTTGGAGTTTAGAAGTAGTATGCATGATAGGTGATTTTCTCAAAGTATTATGCTATGCAAAACCCTAGTAGTGTGTAGCCACCCTTACCCTTGTTATTTTTATAGCCTTAGAACTTAGTAGATGATATGCAATGTTACAAATTGTTTTACTTGATGTGGGAAAAAATTCTAAGTATAAAATTGAATGAAACACCTGGGTGGAATTGGATTGATTGGTTTATGTTGAGTGGCTCCATAGGGCCATATCAATGGTGTTTATCAGCAAAGGATTATACTTGTGGATGGTCACCCAGGAACAAAGAGATTCCTAAGTCACTATAAATCTAGTAGCTTCATGTGCATCCTTTACTCATATGTCCTTTGTCTTAATTGATTAAGTTGCGAGGGTTCAACCTGGGCTTGACAAGCAGATGTAGGGGGTTGTAGGATGGAACGAGTCTAGCCAATGGGTTGAATTCATGCTTCTGAAAGATCTCGTCTCAATCTTCTCCTTTCCTTAATGCATTCAGGATGTAGATGTTTGGGTTGATTTTAGTCTAAAGCTGAAAGTGCACAAACTCTTTAGAGTCAACAAACTAAGATCTTAGACGTGTCCCCGGTTATGGACATCTATGAGGAGCTGGACAAGGAATGACGGAAGAATCTCATCATTGCAACTTCTTAATAAAATTTTGATGGGTGAACATGGGTAGGAGTTTTCCCTGGGTTTCTATCATTCGACCTCCTTAATTTAGTTCGAGTTCTATTGAAGATGAAAGTATTTTATGAAAAGAGATAGGAGAAAACTTGCTTTATACAAAGTTAGACAAAGCTCCACTCAGCCAAATATGCATGTAGTATTACTATTTCCATTTATATCCACCATAGTGTTACTCGCCAATACATTAAATTGTACTCATTCCCTTGTGGGTGCATATTCTAGTTTTCAGACGGAACAGATGACGAGTGAGGTTTCGTTCAGGATCTCGATTCTACAACCAACATGTATTTGCCTGTGGCACATGATTGAAGACGAGGCTCATTGATGTACTATATTTTTCTTTGTAACTCCATGTTTCCTGCTAGTTCTAAGACTATGCAAATTGTAATTATGATGTTGTAAGTACTGGATCATGCAATGTAATATATTTTGATGCATTTATATGATATTTGATTTTGTGATGTGGTGCTAGCAATTGATCCAGGGACTAGCACAATAAGACATGTGTTCTTGCATTATTTAAATGTGGGAACGCTACACTAATACATTATTTCTATAATTTAATTGTGAAGTTTTGGCTATTTGATGAGAGCATCATCAATGACCCAACAACTCTTCTTCTTGTTGACTTTCATTATGTGCTTCTGAACTCTAACAAAATTACCCATGAAACAAGTGTTAATTTCATCAAATCTTTCACTCGATATCTCAAACTTTTCCCATCAATAATATGATGTGTTTGAAATCATAGTACCACATGAAGGAGGTGTCAATAAAATCAAAAAAATACTTTAGAACAAATTATATGTCACTAATTCAAAGATGTGTAACTTGATCATCCACGAAGGCAGTGATCCATAATATTATCATAAGATAACCATGAATTTTTTCCTATGAATCCACAAGAGTACACGTCGCCAAACATGTGACCTTATTACAACAACTTGGGACGAAGCTCGTAAATATTTTGAATTATAAAAATAATAGTGGAGATGTCTACATCCTTGGATGATACTTTATGCGCCAATCTTGACGCCCATCAACACCTTTTATTATCATGTCTCCTTACTTTTCGTAGCTCCTATATCGAATGCAAAATACTTTAGCAATTGATATACGATAGATACTAGTAAGAATGAAAATATATAATTTTGGTATGACTCTTATAGCTTTATCACCTTTACTGAATTTATCCTTTTGCTTGAGGTATCTTTTACAGTTCCTCTTCTGATTCCCGCTCTTCTTCCAGAAAAAGCATCTGGACTTGTTCTGAGCAGAAAACTTGGGCTTGTTATATGCCTTGGCACCTTTTCCCTTTTTGTTCCTTTTCTTCTTGAATGGCGTGGTGTGGAAAACCATCAATACTTGATTATTTTCCCTCTTCACACTAGCCTCAGTAGTTTTCAGCATAGAAAGGAGCTCATTTGGTGGTTTATCCATCCCATTCCTATTGTCATTCATGATGAAACCATTGTAAGACCAGGGGAGTGAACCAACACCAAATCTGTATTTAGCTCAGTTGTGATTGGAAATACCAAAGTCTGAAGCCTAGTGAAAGGACACATATGTCGCGCTATAGGGGGGTGAATTCCCATTTTAAAATAATTAAGTTTAAGTATTGAATAAATGCGAAATAAAACTAGCATTTAATTTATCAAGCTAAAACCCAAACAAACTAGGTTCACTTATGTGCACCAACAACTTATGCTAAACAATTCAAGCAACTATGTGATAGCAAGATATGTTACTTCCTCGATGTCTATCACAAAGTAAATTGCATAAGTAAATTGACATGGTATAGAAATAACCGAGACACGTGGAGACGGTGATTTATCCCAAAGTTACTTCCCATTCGAAGATAATCTCCGTTGGAGAGGAGTGGAGTCACAACGACTCCAAGCACCCAATGGCTCACCTTATTCCTCTCGTTCCTCCACCAATGTGGAGTACGACAATCCACTATGGGACCTTTCAGGGTGGTCACCGATCCGATACAAGGTTGGCAACTCAACAAATGATAAGGGGAGAGAAGAGAGGAAGACCAAAGAAGAACCCAACAAATGAATCTCCAAGATCTAGATCCTAAAGGCTTTCCCTCACTAAGAGGAGAGCTGGTTTGGTGGAAATATAGATATAGATCTCCTCCCTCTATTCCCTCTAACTGGAGGAGAGAATCATGGGAGGGATTGAGAGGGGGAAGATTTCTCAAGGGCAACAATGGTGGGAGAGAGAGGGGGAAGCTTGCTTGACAAAGGCTGAAGAAGGGGAGGGGTATTTATACCCCTCCCATGAAAATAGTCGTTGCAGACACTCGGCCCGTAATATCCCCCCCCCCCCAAATAATCCGGCCCAAATTTCCGGGTTTAGCAGAGAGGACACAACTTTTCCTTACCAAAATGACTTCCAGGGCCGGAACCAGTGGAGCAAAAACTGCAATAACATTTTCATCCAGACTCCGGTTTTTATGATCTCGGTCTCATTGAAATCACCACAACAAGAAATACAAGAATATGTAGAGAAACATCATTGTCCAACAATGGAATATAAAACCAAATGGGTAAAGTTTTTTACCTCTCTATAATGAAGAACCGGTAAAACCTCCAACACCGAAAACACAACAAATTTCTTTTACGACATCCGATTTTGGTAAACCTTGGCTTGTCATGAAGATCACGAAAAGCACTGAAATCCCACATAGAGAAAATCCAAATAAGAACCGACAAAGATGATGCCAAGTATGAAAAGGTATGAGCTCTCTACGGATGATACGATCAAGCTGCTAATATGAGAGCCCATCTTGATAGTACGATTATCTATCCTATAGCCCGGTATCCCAAGTAATTATATGGGACCTGTAAAATAAAAAAGCTATCAATACAATACCTTTTCCTTGAGCATTCCACTTTAACTAGTTGATAAATATCTTGAACTCCTCAAGATGGAACATCTTTCTTGATTTGGTTTTGCTTGGTGAAGACACATAGATTACTCCCCCATATGCCACTATGAGAGAGGCTCTCTTATGTCCATATTCACTTGTCCATAATCTCCAAAAGGGTAGAAAGATTCAAGCATATGATCTCATAGATATGCCCTCTTAAACTTGCACGTCACAACCTTGATGCCGATCATCGCTTGGCTTCATCCATCATGGGCTACATGAAATCTTCCTTTTAATGCAAGCCCATATAATTATACCTAACCCCAAGATATACCACACACAAGTATCATGGGTTAGTTGAAAAATCTAATTGCACAATTACTTAGGATACCATGAACCCACATGGTACATCTTCTAGCCTTGTGAGTTGATCAACTTTAATCATCTCTTAGCACTTTTCCTTGATCAACCTGGTATATTTTATTCTATCTTAATTATAATCATTTCTTGAATGTATATTCTTCAAGACATACTTGTAGTATGATGAACTATTTCATTACCATTATTTGTATATTCTCATGAATAGAACCTTGTTCATCACTTGATCATCTTGAATCCAACACATGACCATCAAGCATTACATCTGGACAAACTCTAAAAGTATAACTCAATTCAACCTTTAGTCCATAGAGATTTTCATTAATTACCAAAAGCACACATGGGGCACCATGCTCTTTCCATCTCCCTCATTTTTTTAATTCATGAAAATCTCTTTTACGAGGGTTTATATAATTAATTTGAGAAACCATGCAAAGAAACAAGCAAGGATGCATGAGCATGAAAGTAAAATGCTTAAGAACAAAACCAAAGCATAAACCAAATTCCCTCAATCCCTATAAACTTTCTCCCACATTAGCATCCATTGAAATAATGGGATCATAGAAAATTTAGATGGCCAATATAGTAAGGGTCTCTCCGTGATACGTCATAAACATATTCCTAACTTCTGATGCTCCATGATGATATTATGCCAATTGCTACATGTTTTCTCCCTTATTTATGTCATTTTTATTGATTTTCCGGACTAACCTATTGACAAGATGCCACAGAGTCAGTTCCCTGTTTTCTGCTTTTTTTAGTTTCAGAAAAGTTGTTCTGGAAATATTCTCGGAATTGGAAAGTTCGAAGCCCGGAAGTCCTATTTTCCCTGTAAGCATTCAGAAGACCGAAGAGGGGCATCAGGGGGCCCACACCATAGGGTGGCGCGGTCCCCCCTTGGCCGCGCCAGGGGGTGGTGTGGGGCCCCTGGACCTCCATCGCCTCTGCCCTTTCGCCTATTGAATCCCCCCGGATGGAAAACCCTAAGCACCTGATCAAAATCCCCGAAAAAGTTCCGCGGCCGCCGTCGTCGTTAACGCTAGATCAGGAGGGTTCTGGAGCTGTTTTCAGGCACCCCGCCGGAGAGGAAATCATCACCGGAGGCTTCTACGTCACCATGCCTGCATCCGAAGTGATGCGTGAGTAGCTCATACCTGGACTACGGGTCCATAGCAGTAGCTAGATGGTTGTCTCCTCCTCATATGCCTCCATGTTTAGATCTCGTGAGCTGCCTATCATGATCAAGATCGATCTTATATGTTTGCTGGGACCCGGTGAATATTTACCTTATGCCAAGTTGATTATAATATTTATTGCATATGTTATTTGTGATCTTGCATGCTTTCCATTGCTAGTGGTTGCTCTGGCCAAGTAGTTGCTAGTGACTCCAAGAGGGAGTATTTATGCTTGATAGTGGGTTCATGCCTCCTTGTTGCCTTGCTCGAGTGACAGAAACGTGAAGGGGGAGGATGTGTTGTTGCCATTAGGGAGAAAACAGCAGTGAGAGTGCCCGCGTGCATAATCATTGCTTACATGACACACTTTGTTTAATGCAATTATCTGTTGCTTTCAACTTAATACCTAAAGGGGTTCGGATGATAACCTGAGGGTGGATTATTAGTCATAGATGCAGATGGATGTCGGTCTATGTATCTTGTTGTAATGCCCGCACTAAATATCATAGTATTCTTTATGTTATATTGTGCACTACGGTGCAACCTCTATTTGTCAATTGCCCAGCTGTAATTTGTTCACCCAGCATGTTATTTTTATGGAGAGACACCACTAGTGAACCTATGAACCCCGATACATTTTCCCCACTGTTTAAACAAACCACAACAATTTCCTGCTTTCTTTACTTACTGCAAGCATACACTGTTTTCCACACTATACGTCTAATCTTTGTTTTCAGCAAGACCGGTGAGATTGACACCCTCACTGTATCGTTGGGGCAAAGTATTTTTGTTGTGTTGTGTTCAGGTTCCACGTTGTTGCTGACACCGGTGAAGCGCCAGCACCACGGTCAGTGGTATCAACCTTATGAAGATCCTATTTCTCCTACTGGATTGATAACCCTAGTTCTTAACTAAGGGGAAAACTCCTACCGATGTGCTCATCATACCATCCTCTTGGGGTTCCCAACAAAGTGCATCACTCTGTAGGATGTGCATTTCTCATAATATGAGTGGAATTAACTACACTTATACAATGATGAATAATGGGGAAAATCTGACTATATTGAGGATCCAAATATTGCAAATAATATGTTTATAAAAATCGCTAATCTTATCCAAAGATAAGTGCAATAAAAAAGATGCGACAAACCAAATGAAAAAAAATTATGGTTTGGGCAAGTGAGTGTTTTTTTAAAATAGAGGAGCTCCCAAATATTTGAGCATGATTTGGCAATATCGCATTTTGAATGCAAAGTGCACAAAAATGGAATCATAACTCCCCTACGGTTGTTCAAAACACATAGCAAGTGCAGCTGAGCATAAAACAAAACGAGGCATTGAACTTTGAGAAAGAAGTGGTTGAGCAACAAGAGACGATACCAATAAAGGATGTGACTTAAGACGAGGCTCAACCGAACATATATGTGCGTGAGACAAGACAAGTCATGAGAAAATACTAATAACATGATGAAAATTTAGTCATCGTCGTAGTGTTAATGTAGTGATAGGCATAGATCCAAGATTGTCTTTTCCACACACAATAATAAGTTTTTAAACCAAATGAAAATACCTGGGGTCACAAGCTTAATAGGTTGTAAATAAAGAAGCAAGGATTGTGACACTGTAATGGAAAGTAAAAAATAACATGCTCGCCAAAGAAAGCGAGTGGGTCAAAAATCTTTAATAAATATGAGTGGAAAATAGGTTTTGTTTTCGAAAATATGGAAAATACTCATAAGGAAAATTCTTTTCAGATCCACCCAAAAGTAAATAAGAATGAAAGGATGTCCAACGAACCATTAGGATATTAATAAGTCACATAATTATTCTCATGTGTGTAAGTTTCTAAATATGCCAAAATCATGATGATGTACATCCATACAGAAAACATGTACACACAAAATAATTACAAAGGGAAAAACTACAATATATAGTACAAAGTCCACATGAATATATGCATATAGATATGAAATTGAATTTCATGCACGTCTTAACCGATCTAGGATTTGATGGAGATTATCCTATATATTGTTTCAATCAAAGTAATAAATTCATAACATATACATGATAAAAAAATGTTGTCAAACACTTTCGAGAGCCAAAAGCGATGTAAATTGGACAAAACACCAAGTAAACCAAGATATGCACACAAAGGTGTGACACGGCATAAAGGTTTCCCAAATTATATCAAAGATCCAAATCAACGGATGAAAGTAGATACCAAATGGAACAAACCGAATAAACTCATGATTGATAACATGCCAATTGGAAAACATATCAAGTGAAAATAAAATAACAATGAAATCATTATCACTTGAGGGATACCAAATAAAAGGCACATCAAAGGGCAAAGTATTGAATCCCAAAAAACATCAAATCAACACATGAAAGTAGATACCAAATGGAACAAACCAAATAAACTCATGATTGATAACATGCCAATTGGAAAACATATCAAGTGAAAATAAAATAACAATGAAATCACTATCACTTGAGGGATACCAAATAAAAGGCACATCAAAGGGCAAAATATTGAATCCCAAAACACATAAAATCAAACATGTTAAATTACAAGAGATGTAAATTTAAGAAAATATCTATGAATGAGATATCAAACTCCAATAAATATCAAATGAAGGTAGGAAAGCAAAACCAATGCGCATAAATGATAAAAATATAACATATGCTCAAAGACTTATCTCATTCAAAATGATAGTCCATAAAACAAGGAATGAGATAACCAACTCCTAAAAGAGAGAGAGATTATAAAAAATAAACCAAAACTCTACACTTCTTATGTTGGCACAAAGTACCAAAAATAAAACGTTTGTCTTCCACGGATACACAAGATAGAAATTAAATGACCAATTTAAAAAGATGGAATATTAATTGAAGATAAATAGAGTTCAAAAGAATCTATGATAGCTCCCCTATGATCTATACATGATTTTGCATTTTGCACACATATTGGATCATCACTCTCCATACTCATACACTATAAACATTCATTAAGTGGCAAGAAGATCCAGTTGAAAATATATATAGTGTTCTAATACAAGTAAGATAGCTCTCATATGACTTGTGCATTATCTAGATGTTTCCATTTGAATACAAAATGCACTACACGGGGATACTCGCTTTTCTTACAACCATTATACTAGAATTTTATTTGAATATAACACATAGATATTCAAGAGGCAACAAAGACAACAAGAGTTAATGGAAAACAATTTCTTGGCAAAAAGGTAAGACATATGAAAGCAAAGACCAATGTGAATATGATCAATAAATTCTACCACGAATTTGGATGTCACTTGTCCTAGTACAAGGAGGGTATGGTGTTACTTCTTGGTGGTATATTTCAAAAATATTCATGATCATGTTCACAACACAAAAGCATGTGGAAAAGGATAGGAGTTAATTACCATTCTTACATAGATATTCTTGGTGGCTTCAATTAGTCAAATGATCATGCAAAGCAATAGTTAATATATCTTGAAGCAACCGGTTTCCCAAATAATACATACTAGTGCATATTTTAGGAAAAACCGCACCAAGAAACTCTATCACAATCAAGAAACCAAAATATGAGATACACAACCCATTTAATCAAATATGGAACTTGTTTGAGCTAACCATGCTACATAGGAACAAGATAATTTGGAATATCCATTCTAAGTGGCATTACCTCACATGTTCACATTTTCTACGATCTTAATATGCACATAGGTTTTTACAACCCCCCCCATAATATGATAATCTATTTCTTTTAATAAGAGGCAAGAAAAATCCAACAAGAGATAATTAATGAGCATAGTAGAATTTGAATTTATCGTGAGATTCCATACCACATGGAGACTATATAATCCTCGCATGTCAATAATAAGTGGTATTCCTTATGTAGACACATTTAGGAAACTGGGGGTGCCAAAGGCATATCACTCCCCCAAAATGGGATGGTCCATTAATCTCTCAAAAGATACACTTAAAATAAATAACAATTGCAATAAAGGCTCAACACAAAACAAAAAATTACATGGAGTGAAAACCAACAAACACATACTAGATTACTCAAGATAGGTAGTTAGTAAGCACACCATATACAAACATTATAGATATAGAACTAACACATGCAAGGGACAAGAAACTTTCAATGTACATAATTTAAATACAAGTTACCACAAGGAGACACATTGGATATGAGATAGATATATGATGATCCAAATGACTTGGCGTGAGTTAATATAATTGATAAAGCTCTATTAATTCTTCATGAGATAGCCAAGTCTCCATTGCCCTCCAACAACACCTATTGATCAAGTTTTAGCTTCTTAGTCCCTAACCAAGTTGGGTCATAAGAGGTTACTCACAATAGACTTGGCAACCTAAATGGTTCTTTTCTTGACACCACTTTGAGTGCCAACCTTATCCTAAAGGGAATATGCCAGAGAGGCCATAATAAAATGATTATTATCTTATTCCTTGTTTATGATAAATGTTTATTTCTCATGTTAGAATTGTATTAACCGGAAACGTTGATACATGTGTGTTTAATAAAAACAATGGTTCCTAGTAAAGCCTCTATTTTATCTAGCTTGTTGATTAATAGATGATTAAGGTTTCCTGATCATGAACATTGGATGCTGTTAATAACGGGTTCATGTCACTAGAAGAATGATGTGATGAGCATATACCCAAAGTGAATATAGCAATAAGATCAAGTCATTAAGTTACATTGTTATATCAAACATACGAAGTAACTTATTCCTTAGACCATGAGATCATGTCAATCACTGGTACCGGAAGAGTGCGTTGATGTCATCAAACGTCACACCGTAACAGGGTGACTATAAAAGTGCCGTTAGGTATTCGGAAATTATTAGTTGAGGCTCATGGATCAAGAGTGGGATTTGTCCATCCAAATGACGGAGAGATATACTCTGGGCCCTCTCGGTGATATCACATCGACACCGCTTGCAAGAACGTGACTAGGTCACAGGGATGTCATATCACAGAACGAGTAAAGAGTACTTTTCGGTAACGAGATCAAACAAGGTATGGTTGATACCAATGATCGGATATCGGACAAGTAAAATATAGCGATACAAAGGGAATTAGTCACGACGTTGATGGTTCACACGATCACTAGATTCATCGTTGAATATATAGGAGTCATCACGGATCTCCAGATCCCGCTGTTAATTATTGATCGGAGAGGATTCTCTATCATCTCTATGTTATTCACGAACCGTAGGGTGACACACTTATGGTTCGATGACGCATTTGAGAGGATACGGAATATCGAAGAATGTTTTTGCAGCACCGAAATTGTTTCGGGGAAAATTGAAATAGTTCAAGGGGTTTTTCATCGAATGGTTGTTAGTAGAATTGACAAATGATTCTAGGTGCTATATGAAAAAGTTTGTTAATAGAATTAACAAATGCTGAAATAAAGAAATACAAATGTTTTATTTATTTATTAAAGAAAAACCTTTGGGATTTTTTAGTGGAGTTTAAGTGGAAAATGAGTGGGTGTGAGTGGAGAGTCCACTCACATGATGAGGGAAGAGGTGGGGGCACCACCTTGGGCTGGCCGCACCACCCTTGGGCTGCCTCCCCCCTCCCCTATAAAAGGAGGGTGAGAGCCCTCTCTCCTCCACACACTTGCCCACCTTCCTTTCTCTCCACTCGCTGCTCCATTCCATGGTCTCCGGCTTGGCGAAGCTTTGACCGTGGGATTCTTCACCACCAGCACGCCGTCGTGCTGCTGGAGTTCTGAGGGATCCTCTAATTCCTCTACTCCGCTGGATCGAGGGAACGGAGGTCGTCATCAACAAGTACGTGTGACTGATCACGGAGGCACCACCGGATTGCGGTGCACATCTTCTCGCTCTCGGGATCAGTGTGAGTACGACTACGCCAACAACGGGATTTGATCTCGTAACGCTTTGTTTCTTTGAGGGTATGTTCTCCTTAACCCTCTCTTTGCTCGTTACCTTTCATCTCCTAGATTAGATCTTGGCCCTTCGGGTTTATCGCACGTAGGCTTTTTTTTGTTTTCTACTACCATTCATATCCTTCTGAAGGGAATAAACATCATCAATTATGATAGGGTTAGATAAGGTATCATTAGTGCATGAAGAAGCAAAGTGGCCCTTTGCATGACATAAGTAGAAACATTGGCTTCGTCCTTTCTTCTTAGTTGATTTCTAAACTTGAGGAGTTCTAGATTGATTATTCTTGGTAAGAGGAATTTCTTGAACTTGAGGTTGAGCATAAGATTGAACTTGTGGACGTTTCCCTTGTTGCTTCTCATTAAGAGGCTTCTTCTTCATGGGGAAATCTCTAACATGGTGTCCTTCAACCTTACAATTGAAGCAAACAATCTTGGTCGAATTCTTGACATGTTCTTGTTTATCGTATGATTCTTGTTGATACTGGACTTCTTGTAATTATTGGAGTTAAATCCAAGTCCACTCTTGTCACTGGGAAATCTTTGCATACTCAACTTATTGTCAAGTGCGGACTTCCCATGACGCGTTTCCAAGTCTTTCTTCAAAGAAGTGACTTGTGCCTTGAGATATTTTGTTTCTCTTACATGGTTAGTGGCAACACAAGTAATAGATGAAGTAGATGCTTCATTATTAGAGCAACAAGGAATGGAAAGGAAATCATCACAATATGTAGGGTATTATGAGTGGATGAATTACTAGGACTAACACAAGGCAAAATAGAATTTTCAGTAGAGTTTGTGCTAATGTCCACATGAGGCTCACATAATGTCACCTTGGTAATAATAGCCTCATGATCTAACTTTGGCTTATTATGTGAGAGTAAAATATCCTCATGAGAGCTTGAGATCTTTTCACGACTTCCTTTCAATTTCCCATAATTTCTAATTAACAACTTAAGTTGAGCCCTTATCTCAACATTATCCTTCAATGTAGATGATTCGCAAGAAATAGAGTTAGTAGCACAAGTATCATTATTAATAGCAATAGAAGAAGGAAAATTGGCAAGCTCTTTTGAATATGAAGCTTTAAGTTAAAAAATGTGCAACTTTTAGCTCATCATTTTTTATTTTAAGATAATTAACCACCTCAAGATTTCTATCATGAGATTACTTTACTTATGATAACTCTAGAGTAAAAGTCTCTTCAATAGATTTGTTGGTGGTTAGTTCTTCTACAAGAGCTTCCTCTAGTTTTGCAATTTCATTGGCATAATCACGCTCGCGGCTATAACACTCGTCAATGCATGCTTCCAAATCCTTAATGGTGATATTGCGCCTATCAGATGCACTAATGATTTCTAGTAAATTGGCACAAGCATATTTATCCTCATAAAGGATATTGTGAATCATTTTACCTTTCTCCATTATTTAATCATCATCATCATTGTCATCATCATCATCATGATGATGATCATCATCATCATCACTAGATACATTGGTGTTCAAAGTAGGATCTACCTTTGAACATTTAGCCATAAGGAATAGGTGAGATATGGTATATAATGATGAACTATTACTTGAAGCGCCACTTAAATCCACATCTTGTTCCATGGAATTTTGAGTTTCTTCTACATGGTTGGTAACACAAGGACTAGAGGAAATACAACAATTTTTTTATTATGGAAACAAGATGTATCAAGAATATCATCATAAGATTTAGTTAAGGAATTTCTACATGATATGCATGGACTATAAACACAAACATGTAAATCATTTTGGGTGCTAGATGTGTTTAAGTCTATAGACGAAGCATTGCAATAAGATAGAGATGAATAATCATCAACAATAGTCTCACTATCAAGACTGAAATATTTATCGTACCCACCATATCATTATGTTGTGTCTTGCCACATGTTGGCGAAGTTGAAGAAGTTGAGAACTCATCACACCCGACGGTGGAGGGAGAATAATCATTTGCACAATTTTTGGACACATCATATTTATGTTGAAGCTTGGTCCATATCGCATGAGGTTTCCAAAATGGCATGATTGACACAAGAACTATAATTCTCACTTATTTGAAAAACAAGTTAGTAGCTTGAGAATTGAGATAGAAGTTTTCCTCATCCTATAAAGAATAATTTTATGTCCTTTGGATACAAAAAATCCATATCTACAATTTGCTCTATGTTTGGACCCCATGTCCTTAAAAATATTAAGCATACTAATTTCCAGAGCATCATAATTTGTGCCATTGAATATAAAAATGTCATTATGCACTAATCCCCTAAACGTCATCCTTACTCTCTAGGCGATGGAGCCCTATAAAGAGAGAACCAGATCCGGTGCCAAATGAAAGGACAAGGATGTTGCATAGAGGGGGTGAATAGGCTTTTTAAAATAATTACGGTTAAGGCTTGAATAAATGCGGAATAAAACAAACATTTAATTTATCAAGCCAAAACCAAACAAACTAGGTTCACCTATGTGCACCAACAACTTATGCTAACCAATTCAAGTAACTACGTGATAACAAGATATGTTACTTCAAGATCGATGGCTATCACAAATTAAATTGTGTAAGTAAAGAGATCGGGTATATAAATGACCGAGACAGGTGGAGACGATGATTTATCCCGAAGTTCACTTCCCAATGGAAGCTAATATCCGTTGGGAGGTGTGGAATCATAATGACTCCAAGCGTCCAATGGCTCACCTTATTCTCCTCGTGCTTCCACCAATGCGGAGTGCCACGATCCACTATGGGACCTTTGATTCTAGTCACCGACCCCGTGCAAGGTTGGGCAATCTAAACAACTCAATTGGAGGCTCCCAACAATATCTCGCGAGCTACCACAGCTCTGAGATATCAATAAGGCCTCGAAAAATCCCAAAGTTCCGAGGAAAGAATCAACCGTCTAGGGCACTCCAAGTACCCAAGAGGACAATCTCTAGGGCACTTCAAGAACACAAGAGTAACAAGATTCTCAAACTTTCACTCAAAAACATCCTCGTAGAGAACTCAAACCGATGCAACCTATGCAATGGCAATAACACAAGAAGTGCTCAAATCCTTCACTCTCAAATCCCACCAAAGTAACAAATGCTAAGGGGGATAAGAGAGGAAGAACAAAGAAAAACTCAACAAATTAATCTCCAAGATCTGGATCCCAAAGGCTTTCCCTCACTAAGAGGAGAGATGGTTTGGTGGAAATATAGATCTAAATCTCCTCTATGTTTTCCCTCTAATTGGAGGCAAGAATCATGGGAGGGATTGAGAGGGGGAAGCTTTCTCAAGGTCAATGATGGTTCGAGAGAGAGGGCAAAACTTGCTTGACAAAGGTTGAAGAAGGGGGGGTATTTATACCCCCTCCCACGAAAGTAGTCGCTGCAGCCACCACTCGGGCCGGAATATTCAGGCCCCCAAATAATCCGGCCCAAATTTATGGTTTACTAGGGAACGAAGAAAATTTTACTTAGAGAAAATGACTTCCAGGGCTAGAATATCCGCCCCCAAGGCCGGAAGATCCCCCCCTCTCCGAGAAATTCCGTTTTTTAAAAAACTGACAGAAACATCAGAACGAAAACTACAACAACTTTTTCATACGGACTCCGTTTTTTTTATCTTTGGCTTGTTCCAATCACCACAACCAGAATCACAAGAATATATACAAAAAAAATCATTTTCCAACAATGGGAGATAAAACTAAATGGGGAAAGGTTTTACCTCTCTATAAAGAACAACCGATAAAACCTCCATCGCTAAAAACGCAACAAATTTTTCTTACGAAATGAACTTTCGGTAAACCTTGGTTTTTCATGAAGATCACGACAAGCACCAAAACCCCACATAGACAAAAGCCAAATAAGAACCAAGAAAGATGATGACAAGTATGAAAAGGTTTGAGCTCTCTCTCCGAATAATACGATCAAGTTGCTATATGGTAGCCCCTCTTGATAGTACGGTTATCTATCATATGGAACGGTCTACCAACTAATGATATGAGACAGGTAAAATATAAAACCTTTCAAGAACATACCTTTGCCTTGAGCATTCCACTTGAGGTAGATGATGAAGATCTTGAACTCCTCAAGATGGAACATCTTTCTTTATTTTTTTGCTCAGTGAAGACACGTAGATTGCTCCCCCATATGCCACTATGGGAGAGGATATCTTAAGTCTATATACGTTTGGACATAATCTCCAAAAGGGTAGAAAGCTTTAAGCATATGATCTCATCGAGATGCTCCTCTTGAACTTGCACTTCTTAACCACGATGACGATCACCACTTGACATCATCCATCATGGGATATATGAAATCTTCCTTTTGATGCAAGCCCATGGAAATATACCTAACCCCACATAGATATACCACACACAAATATCATGGGTTAGTTGACAAAGTTAATTGCACAATTACTTATCATACCATTAACCCACATGGTACATCTTCTATCCTTGTGAGTAAATCAACTTTAATTATCTCTTAGCAGTTTTCCTTGATCAACCTGGTATCTTTTATTCTATATTCATTACAATGATGTCTTGAAGGTATATTATTCAAGACATACTTGCAAAATTCTCAACTATATCATGACCATTCTTTGGATATTTCCATGAATAGAACCTTGGTCATCATTTGATCATCTTGAATCCAACACGTGAACATCAAACATTACCTATGAAAAAAATCTACAAGTATAACTCAATTAAACCATTAGTCCATAGTGATTTCATTAATTACCAAAAGCACACATGGGGCACCATGCTCTTTCATCTAGTTTCGTAACCAAACATCTTGATTACATGCTCCTCACTAAGATTCCTTCTGCCATGTGACATGACCGCAAAGCCTTTGTTAGATGATAACTTCAGTCTTGGATTGTGTCTCGTACATGGCCGTGAGTGAAATTATCATTTTGTACACGAACATACGGTCAAATCATTTCTGCAACTCAGGATCCATACATGTCAACATGAGACTTTGATACAAGTGATGAACGCGAACCCCAATTGGTTTGACGGTGCTAAAATTTGAAGAGCACGGTCTACCTTGATATTTTATGAGGAATCACCCTAATAATCACGTCTACTGCGCAATTAAAGGACATAAAAATCAGATAAAACATGTAGAAGTAAATAACTAGTGATGTTGTATAGTATTCCTTCATCTCCAACGGATCCTGCGTTGGTGGTGCCATGTTGAGGTTCACGACAAGTGCAATCCTTATCCTTCTTATCATCGCCATGATCAGGTTTAGAATGGTTTGCTAGCTACAAAACAGTGTTAGGTAAAGCATCTCAAAATTCTAAACTTTGAGACTGTACTGCATCATGTTTCCTGCAAAACAGATTTAGACGCCTCTAACGTTTGTTTGCAACTTTTAGCATGGATGTAGTATCTACAAAACGAACCGTTCAGTAACCTAGGCTTCCATAAGGCATGATCCATTCACGTTTCTAGATTGATTGAAACACAGACTTTACGGAAACGTCTTGAGCCTCAATCTAAACTTATTCATAACAGTGACCACCATATGGATCCAATCCACATGCTCCTTCCACAATGTTGTGTAACAAGAACAACAATAAAGATACCCAAAGCTATTCAAACACTTCTTCGGACTAGATGAGATATGCCAGGGACAACTCGAATGTCCTAGGATTGCCAAAAGATTGTAAAAATCTCGATATGCCATCGGAAACAAAACAAAAAATCTTATGGGGAAGCAATAATAAATAATATGAACGTTGAATCACTTTCCAATGTACTTGCACAAACTTATGCAATGCCCACACTCAACGGTGCTCTAGATCAAATCTTGTACCTACGCATAGACCGCTTTGATACCATTGCTGGGTTTTGCAACAGGAATTAATTTTTTTGCCATGCACGCTACGCAACCGCCAAGATCTATATATGAAGATACAAGTGAATAAAAAATCTAAGATCTAGTTCTCGAGATCGTGTTTCGGGCACCGTAGAAGCGGGATAGGTGTTGGTGACGATGTCGATGAAGCCTGTTGAAGATCCTCAGACACAAGCTCGTGGGTGAGGATGTTGCCGACTCCCCGTATCCAGCACCTTGATCTACCAGAGTGAAGGTCTCACATATTACCCCTCTAAGAGTATGCACACATACGTTGGGAACAATTCTGCAACGCTTCACGGTCCATGACTAGACGTCGTAGTGTATATGAAGGTGGAGTTCTCAACACATGAGAGAGAGAGAGAGAGAGAGTAATTAGAAGCTAGATCTAACTGGGAGAGGACACCTCAGAAACCCAATTAAAAGAAGCTCTAATTCAATTAGAAGGGATCTAATTAGAAGCTCTAATTAGACCATCTAATTCTAATACAGAGAGGCTTGAGACCCAATTGTGTGTTTTGCTTTGATCCTTGGGGTCCTTTATATAGTTGGAGGAGAGTGGAGACATACCAAAGGGGGAGGAGGAGTCCTTTATGGACTAGGAGGGGGTAGCTGCACCCCCTCTCCTTGCCCAACTCGGATTGGAATCCATATGGTGTCCAACTCGACCTCCCTCTTTCCGTTTTCCTTTTTCTCCCTTTTCTTTTCTCCCTTTCCCTCTAATAAATTCAGGAAAAATATTTGGATGTTAAGTAACATTGTGTGGTTCCCTAGGGCCCGCCTGGCAGCCCCTATAAAAATAGGTGCGGCCATGAGGGGCGTTCTTGCCCCCTTTCGACACCCCTTCTCGATTTTTGACCGAAAATCTTCCGTAATCCTGTGACCCATTTAGGTAAAATCATTGATATTATCTAAAGATGTTTGAAAAATATTTCCGACATCCCAGTACGTCTCACGCCCCCCGCACTTGCTCCGTAAAGCGCGTAGCCTCAATTTCTCTCTTAGAACAACTTCGAAATAAATTCCGGTAGTAATAGAAATTGTTTCTATTGCTATGGGATATCTAGTGCTCTCAATATAAATTCTCTCTGATACATAAAATATATACATCACGCATAAACACAGTTCAGATGACACTCCTTGTTAATCCGGACCTACTGATATACACATAAAAACCAACCCTAACTTAAGTGTGTTTCCCCTACAGGTTCGATAGTGTGTGGACATGAAACTAAAAACTCTTTTCTTTTCAATAATCAACAGTTGAGCCATGTAATCCCATATTGACTCCCACATATTAAACGAATAAACCGCTGAACCTGTTGGTCATTATACGACTCCCCCATTACTCACGATACCAAACTTACTCGAGGCTATGGATTCCGGTATTGCTGTGAAACAATCTCTGTTTCCACTATACCTTTTTCTTGTCTCGTTAACTGGTAAGTTTCCTCTTTCTCATTTCGGTATTATGATATCCCACATGATGTATCATCATCATGTATTGTCCGCATAACTTATGGATATCAATAGAACCGAGTGGGCCCACGCTTGTATCTCTCCTTTTACGGAGGAGAAATTCCCATCTCAGAACATCAAGTAAATATCCTAGTGGCTATCTTTATGTTCACCCATTTTACGGTGTGACTTTTGATAGTACAAAAGTAAAAAAACTCTAGAATATATTACCCCGATAACCTCATGGTCAAAGGATGCATTATAATATAACTGTGTTGTGATATGAATCTAAGGACAAGGATGTCTTAGTGGAATCTTTTAGCATATCAACTACTAGGATATACACAACCATATTTTTCCCTTTCAACAATATGCTATTCCTTGATGCCGACATAAACAATGTACACGACCAGTAAAACATGGTCATCAAGCATCCAGTGAATTAGTCTAAAAGGACAGACGAGGGTTTGAGACTTTGTGACACGTGAACGCGAGTTTTTCTCTGAATCTCATATTTAGGAGCCACGTCAGTTATAGGATAGTAATATGAATCATAATTATGAAACATATGTATAAATATTATTCCTTTTGGGCATTCATCCAACAACAGATGCCTCGCGGTGAGTGGTTCCTCTAGGCCCCCGATGGCGTGGTGCGGGTGACGTCCAGGATGAAGTGGAAGGACGAGCTGGCCGAGAAGGAAGGATCGCGGAGCACATTTTATAGCAGGCACAAACCAATCTGAGCTTTGCCATAGCCCTCCAAGAACATGCGGTGCGGTAGGCCAAGCGACCATGTTCAGGAATTGTGCGTGATATATTGGTGGTGGTCTCTATGAACGAGGACCTTCAGCTTTAGGTAAGTCATAGTTTTAGCAAAACTCCAACAAGTATTAGGGGATGGGGTCACAAGTTTGAGCTTTCTAATTGCCGATTTGGTGTATTTCTATCCAGTTTATATATGAAGTTGGGATTTATCTAAGCATAAAGACGGAGGGAGATGATTTGGGGGAGAAAATGTGGAGGCTGAGAGTGAGGTGTCAGGAGCATTTGTCTGACACATTATTGATTTGGTGAGGCATAAAGTTTACTTTTGAGCAATCAACTGTGTGAAGGCTTGGTTATTTTTAGACCTAAATAGTTTCAACGTCATTTGTAGGTTGATAAACCGTGACTCTGTTTAGTCCCTCTTTTATGGCCGAGATATTGCAAAATTAGGACTTGTTCCATCTTTATCTTATTTTTTTTAATATGCCACCAAAATTATTTGGTGAGATGTTCCCCACAAAAAAACATAATTGGTGATGGCACTACAATAGCAGTGTTCATGCCATGTCATACTATTTGCATGGTGTATTTATGCAACAATAGTGCCAAACTAGAGAAGAATAGTTGGTTTTCGTACCAAGCTTAAGTGCTTAAGTAGCTTCAAAAATTAATTTCAGGCAGGTACTAATCAGTCGTTCGAAAATAAGTTTCGACCTTTCAGTTGATGCACCTATTAACTTTCAGTGTCAGCTTCAGCAAGATCCAATTGTGGCATTAACTTTCTTTCACGTGATTTCCTTGTTCTGAATCACAATTTGAGACGGTGACGCTGAAATCCGTGACCGACAACCAGGCGCACGGGCCACACTTCTTACTCAAAATTTCAAAATGAATTTGTATATCTTGCTCCAATTATTTAATTTCATATGTTTTAATGTGTTCTTGATGTGTGCTAAGGCTGACTGATTTCATTTTGGGCTCGATTTGTATTATAGGATGGAGGGCACGCTTGACAAAAATGGAGGATGAATGGTAAAACCCCACAAATATATATATATATATACTTTGGTATCCAAACAACAACCACACAAGTAAGTTCACCAACAACCTAGATATTTAGCATGCTAGTTGGGTTCACGTACGCCATTATATCCATGCTTACAGAATTCAGCAGGTGTTGCTCATCTTCTCCTACCTATTTTGTCCAGCGATTTTGCTTTTGCTGAGCAAAGGTGCAAGACAAATGTCATTCAATAGTCACCGAAACTCAAATGGCTAGGGCTCCGTTTGGCATCAAAGTAATTTTGAAGTATAGAGAAATACGGCAGTTTATGAAAATACTGAAGTATTGAATACTTTAAGGTGTTTGGATCAAGTAAATAATATGGTTTTAAAACTAAATTATTCTCTAAAATTGTATATTTTTTGAAGTATTTTAGAAATAGGTTAGGGCCTAGTTTGGCACCTCAGTATTTCCAAAACCAGAATATTGCAAAACCATAGTATTTTGTTGCGAGGCAAAGCAATACTTCAGTTTTCGAAAATACTTCATTTTGGAAGAAAAAAAAGTGGGTCAGACCTCTTTCTCTAATAGTTAAAAAAAACTGCATTTTAGAGCATACTTCGGTATTAAAACCACATTATTTATTACATCCAAACATGTTAAAGTATTCAATATTTTAGTATTTTCAGAAACCGAAATATTCCATGTATACTTCAAAAATACTTTGATGCCAAATGGAGCCTAGACCCACTTTTTTCTAAACTGAAGTATTGCTTTGTCTGGAAACGAAATACTATGATTTTGCAATACTCTAGTAGTATTAAAAAAGGCGAGGTGCCACTATAGGTCCGTCCGCCGCTTGTCGCGCCACATCCCCGTCTAGCTCTTGTTTGATTTTGGAGCGCGCTGAGCGTCCCCCGGGGGATAGAACCACTCGATCCCCCGGGTAGGGAGCCGTCCGATAGGGCGTACGTGCGCCGCACGATCAACTGGCGCGTACCCCTTCCCCGCTTTTGCTACGAGGAGCAAAAAGGAGCAAGGATAGGAGCAAAAACGGACAGCGACGCAGATCGGGCAATTCCCCATGTTCTCCGGGGGCGGCGCGGGAGGGGATCGACGGGGGCTGCGGGCGGCGATCAACTCGGCGGCGCGCCGCGAGTCAGGCCGCCATGGCTAACCATGTCCGCAACCGCATCCTGTACCCTCCTCCTGGTCATCATCACCATGTCCCCCCGCCCTCCATAGTAGCTTCAAGCTCGGGGGCAAATCCGGCGAGCCGGCGGCGGAGACGGAGTTCCGGCTTGTACGACGGCGGCCTGGGAGCATGGTTTGCTCCGCGCCCGAGTGAGGGTGTCAGGAATCCTCCTGCCTTCTTCGATGAAGATCCAGACGTTGATGAACCAGCCCGTTCTGTGAGTATTTTTGCTTAACTTGTTGTTCCTGCAAAATTTGCTCCCAAATTCTGTGATAGTCGCTCAAATTATGTCTAGGTTTGCTCCTGCAAAAATTGCTACTGCAACTTGTTTGATCATTGGGAGCAAAAAATTCTGTGATTGTTGTTGGAAATTGAGCCCAATCAGTTGTGATTGCTGTTGCTATCCAAAAGAGAATTGCTCCACTTGCTATGGTTTTTTTGATGGTTTGCTTGTAGAAGAAAATTGGTCAATATGCTCTGTTTTTTATGTTTGTACAAAAGTTTGCTCCCATTGTTTGTGTCCACTTGATGGTATGTGTGTCCAATTGGTGTGCTGGCTCCTGGAAGCATTTTCACATATTTGCTACTGCCAGTAATAGAAGCATCGGAATTGCTTGTGTAGAAGAAAAGTATATTAGCAAGTTTAGATTGATCCACATATTTTGCCGAACTTGCTACTTATTGACATGGTGTTTGCTCCAAAGCTCAAAGAAAAATATGTGTGTTATGTAGCATCGAAAAATAAAAAGAAATATATTCTTATATTTGTGGAGCAAATAACCATAAAAAAAGCTCATACACAATTCCCAAACAGTAAATCATGGTTAGAGTACAAAGATTGAGGAAAAATTGCTACCATATCTCAAAGAAACATGTTCTGTTCATTGCAAGTGAAATTCTATTTTTGTAGTTTGTGAGCAAAGTAGATTGATCAGATTTTGTTGTTTTTTGTTTCAGGGATTTGTTGGTGACAGCATATTGGAAGGATTTGACCTTAACACCACACCCGGAGGAGAGGATCAGAACCACTTCGATTGTTGGGACACTACTCCGAATGATTTCGTTGATGGGCCTCGTAGCGCGAATAGTGGGTCTGCTTCAAATGCTGTTGAGGAAGCTGGCGAAGAAATAACATCACAGCCAGTGGAGCCGTTTTTTGGGATGATTTTTGATGATATTGAGGAAGCACAAAAGGTTTACAATGACTACGCGATGAAAATGGGCTTCGGGACACACATTGGAAACACGAAGTACAACCAGACGAGAAATGCTCCTCCGGATACTATATTGAGCAGAGTGTTTGAGTGCGTGCACACAGGTAGACCTCCATCTGAGAAGAAGAAGCCTGGTAGCAATAGTGGTAGCAAATTGCCATTTGAAGACGACAATGACATGAGCATTCATAGCGCGCAAAAGTCTCGTAGCAAACAGGCGTCTGACCAGGTTGACATGTCGGACACAAGGCAACGAATGAAGGTCATTCGCCATGATTGTAAAGCTCACATGGTCGTTGGCATGCGCAATGGAGCTCGGACTGTGACGGTTTTCCGAGAAGATCACGCACACACCATGGTGAAGCAAGTGGGGTAGCGCAGGTTCTACCGTTCACACAGGAAGGTGCCGGAAGAGGACTATCAGTTCATACAAACCTTGCATAACCAGAACATAACCACAACACAACTGATGGGAGCTCTTGGCAGTGTGCACGGTGGTGACCCGAGATGCTTGGGGTATGTTAAAAGGGATGTTTCAAACATCCGAACAATGCTACGCAATGAGGTTACATTACGAGACATGGAAATGACATTGGAGTATTTCAAGCAAAGGCAAGTCGAGAACAGCAACTTCTTTTATGCTACGCAGGTTTTGGTTCTTTACTTATTTCTTGCTACTTTACTTAGTTATGGTTGCTACTTTATTTAATTCTGCTTGCTACTTTACTTAATTCTGCTTGCTACGCAGGTTGATAAAGATGGTGCTGTGAGGGCCTTATTCTGGGTGGATGGTCGAACAAGGTCATTGTATCATAAGTACGTGTGTTTTTTGACACAACTTTCTGTACAAATAGATACAACATGCCTTTTGCTCCCATAGTCGGAATAAATAACCACTCACACACGATTGTGCTAGGCTGTGCTCTGTTAGCAGATCAGAAGATAGAAACGTTCAAGTGGGTGTTCGAACAGTGGATGCTTGCAATGGATGTTGTCCACCCGGTTAACATAATGACAGACCAAGATCAAGCAATGGCAGAAGCAATACGTCAGGTTTTCCCAAACTCTGTACACAGGTGTTGTCTCTACCATGTCCTGCATCTTGCGAGGAAGAAGTTGGGACCAAACTTGGCGGAAGGTAATCCTTTTAGTGATGCTTTCTATGGGTGCATCTATGGAACCGACACGGTGAAGCAATTTGAGGATTGTTGTGAGCATATGCACACCGAGTTTGGCATGTCTGAAAACACTCATCTGCAAAACATGTGGAAGTCTAGAACAACGTGGGCCCCTGTTTATTTCAGAAAAAGGTTCTTCCCTTTCACGAGCACTACTGGAAGGTTTGAAGGGCTGAATTCGTACTTCAAAACACTGATACGTCCAGGGGACTCGGTGTACAATTTTGTGCAACAGTATGAGCTTTGCAAGACATTGATGCTTGACCGGGAGGATAACGTAGGGTTTGCAATGGAGACAACAAGAAGATCGCTTTGGGGAAGGTAAGCAAAAAAGCAGCATTTCTGAAATACAGCACCCATTGTAGCACACCAAAACATACTGTAGTGGGTAGCAACTAGTGCAAAAAAATCTCTGCCTGTTGTGTATGTGTAGCATTCCATATCAGTTAAAGTAGCAACCAAAACATACTATTGTAGCATTTAATTTCATCTAATGGTGCAAAAACTTGTTTTGCAGTTATGCAATTGAGAAGCAAGGACAAGAATTCTACACAACAGAAATCTTTGAAAGGTACCAGAAGCATGTTGCTGCATCAACAAAGTTCTATCCAGTACGGGCAGATGTAGAGGGCATTTGTTTTGATCTAGTTCCAAACCCTGGCCTAGAAGTGAGAACATACCGGGTTCAAGTTGAGTTTGAGGAGGGCCTATACTCGTGCGGCTGCAATGGGTTTGAAATGTGTGGACTGATATGTCCACACATCATTAGGGTCATGGTCCACCTAAATGTCCAGAAAATTCCAGAAAGGTACTTGCTGTACAGATGGTCCTCGGTAGCAACAGCACCAGCGCCTGATCCCGGAGACAACGGGCTCAGATTTGGTGTCCCACCAACCAATACACTGAAATACAACTCTCTATGTAGAAAAATGAATCAGCTTGCCTCTGATGCTTGTTTTGTGGATGAAGCTTATGAAGTTGTTTCAAGAATGGTGAGTGAGGCTAGCAAAAAGGTTGCTGCAATCTTGAGAGCAAAAGGAAATGTAGTTGAAGGAGGTGAAGAAGAGGATGAAGGATTGGATGAAGACCAACAAAATGGACCACAACAAAATGAACCAACAACAATGGTTGGTGACAGCGGGAAATTTGCTACCGGCGGGCAAACACTGACAAATCGTAAACGGGTAAAACCTAAAGGACGTCCCACGATGAAAGAACAGAGGCGGAAGACTTTGGTTGAGCTACGCGATGAAGAAACTTTGAAGAGGCGCAAGAAAGCTGACGATGCCAAAGCAACAAACAAGAAACCGGTGAAGAAGCCCAAGCAACCTAGAAAGAAGAGAGTAATGAAGTGTCCATGGTGTCATGAGGATGGACATGCGGTGAAAGATTGTGTTGCTAAACAGGTGGAGGATGAAAGAATAGCTGCTGGGGCTGAGCTAAGGCTGTAGCTGTTATGTGATGATGTTTTTGAAAACAATTGCTACGAATAAGTTGTTAGGGTGGAAGTTTTAATTGTACATGGCGTTGGTACTATTGGTATAGAATGATTTAAAACATAGTTACCTTGCATTGGAGCAAAAAAATATTCTGTGGATAACTTGTATTCTTGCGTTGGAGCAAATGTAAAAATGTGGTCAGCTATGTGAAACATAAATTATCTACTTTTGTTTGTGGAAAAATGTTGGTAGCAACATTTTATTGTATTTGAAGCATTGCAAATCTGTTATTGAAGCAAATGATTTACTCTGCGAGAGCAAAAAACTGTTCTTGTCCAGGGGTTTCAAAAAATCTCTCTGTAGGATACAAAAATAAAAGGTGTTCTGTAGCAACTAGATTTCACTGTTGTAGCATTGGAAAATACCTATTGAAGCAAACCTATACACCTAATGAAGCAAAAACATGGTCACCTCCAGGAAAAACAGAAACCCACAAAAAAGGTGCCAGGAAAATACACAGAATTCATTTGATGTAAACTAGTAGCAAAAAACCAAGCAGGTGAAAAACTACATTCATTCCCATGGTTAAAAAACATAGTCAACTCTCTGTCATTGATAGCCACAATCATTTGTTCGACAAAATGACACAATCCGTGGATCAGTAGATACCAGCGGGGATAACATATGAAAAAACATATAGAAAGGCTGTTTCATCCATCCAGGCTACACGAAACTAGATGAGGCTAAAGCGAATGTACATGTGGTGATTGTCACTCCAGGCTACATGAAACTACTAATGTCTACACCCCCGGCCGAGGCTCCAAGGAAGCCTCCATGATGTCTACGATGTTGCCTTTGTTCTCTCTATCCTCGATGAGCTTCGCTGCGACAGCCATGCGATATGTAGGAATGTCATCCTTGGAAAAAGGCAACATGGTTTTAGCATCGAAGTGCTGAATGAAGAGCATTGTCTAGAAGCCACAGTCATAGCTGTAAAAAGGAGAAAAGAAAACAAATGAACATAGTTAGCAGCAAACTCGAAAGTAATGTATAATGACTGGTTACATGAAGGTAGCAATTAGTTGAACCTATTGTAGCAAACATAAACTTCTAAAAGAGCATATAAACCTAAGTATGGGAGCAATCCTGCCCCAAAAACAAAAACTTGTACAATTGCATCAAAAGAAGAAAAAAATCTTACAGAGTCTTCTGCTATGGGTGTGCGGGTGTGGAAAGTGTGTAGCGGTCGATGTCTATGTGGTTTGAAACTCCAGAAGCTTTGCAAAGTGCCGCAAAGTTAATAAACTGGAAATAGCAAAAAATTAGAAATTAGTGTGATACAAGACAAAAAATGTAATCCTTGTAGACAGTTCTAACAACAAACCAGGTTCTTTGCTGCTTCCTCGAGAAAGCTCTTGTCCTTGTGGTTCATTGAATCAAACACGTGGAACTGGTCGTGTATCAAGTTGACAGTGCATACCATCTAGTGGTTGTCCTTGACTATAGGGAAGTGTAGCTAGAAATGAAGCGGAACAAAATGAATACCAAATTAGAAAATGTATAATCACTGGATATATGGAGGTAGCAATTATTTAAAACTAATGTAGCAAACAAAAACTTCTAAAAGAGTATATAAACCTAAGTATGGGAGCAATTCTGTCAAAAAAAAACAGAAACTTATACAATTGTCCAAAAAACCTGATTCGTAAAGAAATACCAATGTAATTACAACGTAGCGAAAACAATGTAGTAAGAGGAAAAGCATAGCTCACAAGGTCTTTCTTCATGATCTTGAACTTCACATTTTGCATTTTGAACTCTCTCGCAAGTGCAGCTGGGTTGAACTTCTCTGGGTCAACTATGAGCTTTTGCTACTCATGATGAAACAGAAAAAGAGCAAAAGTTGTATTAGCTCTTAGGACAAAACTGTGGCATGCAGCTAAAAAGTCTTAGGACAAAACTAACCGTTGAGTAGCAATTGAAAACATATCTTTTCAAAGCAGATGTGCTGTTTTCCTCTTCTCTTTTTGCATCCTTATTGAAACTCTCAGACCAAACACACATGACCTGAGTGTCAAGACACTTCCTGGGGCCTAGGGAATTGTGAAAACTCTTGTAGTCACAGTGAGACCCCCCAATCAGAATGAAAGGAGGCCTGAAAAAGAAAAACAAGAAAACATAATCAGAGGTGTCCCGGTTGCTGCAATGACCAAAAGTAAAAAAGCAAAAAAGGAGTAGCTAGTAGCAAAACAAAGAATGTCACGTAATTACAGGACTGTGGTAAAAAAGGCCAAAAAAAAGACTCACGGGTCATCTTTGCCTTTCTTTTGACGGTCGGTCTTGAGATTGCGCGAATGGCGCACAAACTGTTCGTACAATGCAACCATATCTGCAGAGGGCTTCTTCAACTTTTTCGCCACTGGAGCCTTAACATCAGTTTTCATAGCCCTTTTATGCCTAGTCCTCCTTTGAAAAGTTACCACACCAGTGCTGCCATCCTTCTTCTCTACAACACCTGAGCTGCCACCAATGTCTAGGAAAAACAAAAAATAATAAGCTAGTGGTTAAGGTTCCAAAAGGAAAAAGAGCTCTATAGCAACAAAGAAAAATGTGATAATGAAGCAACCAGAATTATGTAAATTAGCAAACCAGAATTATCTAATGAAAGCAAACAGAATTATGTAAAAAGAAGCAACAAAAAAATATGTAAAAGGTAGCAACCATAAGTATCTAAAGTAGCAAGCAGAATGAAGTAAAGTAGCAACCAGAAATATGTAAAGTAGCAACCAGAATTATCTAAAGAGGCAAAACCATAACACTAAGATAGCATTTTTTTTTAAAAGCCAGCAGAAGAACAGCAAGGCGCACAGGGGAGAAAAAAAGCAAACCTGTATTGTCACCATGATCCGGTGTTGCAGCTTCCGGAATCTCCTCCAAATTTTCCGGTATGGGGGTGTCAAGGCAAGGTTTGGGAGCTACACCACAAAGGTCAATCAGAAAAGAATACTTTGAAAAATCTTGTTTTGGCGGGCAGTGCACACAAAACCAAGATGAAAAATGCAAAATGTAACAAATAGAGAAAAGGGGGAAGGAGAACATACACGTGGGAGCAACCTTGTCTCCAACTATCGGAGCAGCAACATCATCCACCTTTTCCGCACACACAACATCGTTCTTGTCAGGGGCTTGGGAAGATTCATTGTCTTGGCTCCACACATTAAATTTCGGTATGTCATCCCAGTAACCTGTTGGTATGTTGCGCCGAGGTGAGGGAGAAGCCGACCTAGGAATGAAAGTACTATCCGCAGTAGCTCTAGGTGGGCTAAGGGCAGTGGGCATGGGTGGAATCACCGCAGCAGGACTGGTTGGACTACCAACAGCAGCAACTTTATCTGGACTACCAACAGCAGCAACTTCATCTGGACTACCAACATCAGCTCTAACCGGACTACCATCAGCAACTTTTTCTGGGCTACCAACAACACCTCTAATCGGACTACTCACAGCGCCCTGTTCCTCACCATCGGCGTCCGTGTGAGAGGACCCTACAACAACTGCTGGTTGCGGGACATCATTGAGATCCGTAGCATTGGTTTGTTCATTCTCTGCTGCACCAGCATTGCCTTCTTCGCAAACATGAGAATCACAGTCCATAGGATCCACAACAACAATATCCTCATCAATATCAAGATCATCGGACTCAGAAGCAGACTTGTCACCATCCATGTTGCCCTGCCCGTCTAGTCCTACCCCAGAAGCTGGAAACACAATACTCGGGCCATCGTCTTCCTTTAGGGCAGGTTCAACATCATTCAACAGCAAGGCCATTTGCTTGGACTGCATTGATTTTAAGCCTACAGCGAGACTCTTGAGAGTAGCATCCACGTTTGAAGCGAAACTGACCCTGTGCTTGTCGTATATGTTCTTGAACCGAGATGGTACCTATAATGAACAAAAAATATGGCTTGCTGTGTGAGTGAAGCAACAATTCTAAAAATAAAAAAACAACATCTATTCATTAAAAAGAAGCAAAAAACCAGCAAACTGATACAAAAACATTGGCAGAACAAAACAAAATAACTAATGGTGCAAACAAAATTCATTATAGTAGCAGACATAAAAAACAACTAAAACAGAAAAAATACGCATGATATAAAAAAATGTAGCAAAAGAAAATAACTAAAACAGCAGTACTTAAACCCTAATGGAGCAAAATTAAATATGTAAAGCAGCAAAATTGTGGAAAAAGCACCTTACTACATGCAGAAAAAATGCTATATGAACAAACAAAATGACCTACAAAACGTCACATTAGAAACTATACAAACCTCCATTTGCTCGATGGTGGGGAAAACAAGCCATTCATTAAGCGATGCAGACGGATTTACATCAACGTCTTCGGGCATTGAACTGTCCACGTGACATGGCGCATACACTATTTTGGATAACGGAAGGAATTGCACAACCAAAAAACCAATCAAAGTTGAGTTCAAAACAAAATGAAATGTGGCAGGGGAACACAAACAACGAAAAAGGCAAAAGAAAACAACAAAGAGAGTCTACTTACAGGACGCCTCCCAAAGACAGTCTTGTTACGCAGGATTTTATTGTCACGGTCGATCTTGACAATGAAACTGAAATCCTCACTGGTCACAAAGCAAACTCTAGGAATCCCATTGTTTATAAAGTGCTCATTCTTTGGGATGAGCAAGTGGTCCATGTACACCAGCTATATATGCAAAAAAAAAAAAACACAAAAATCAATCCTGCAGCTGATTGGACAAAAAATATCATAAAAAGCTATTACAATATCAGAAATTGAAAAAGCTATTGTAACAAAAATGTACAAAAAAACAACTAAAACAAAAACAAAAACACAGAAAAATAAACAAAATGGAGGAACAGAAACTAACTAAAGCAACAATAATATAAAACTATTATAGCAAAAAAAACTATGTAAAGTAGCAAGCTCTGAAAAAAGTGAAAGAACCTACAGCTAGAACATAAACAAAAACAATACACACGGAAATAAACAATGTAGCAACATAAAATAACTAAAGTAACAATAATTTAAGTCTATTAGAGCAAACAAAACTATGTAAAGTAGCAAGATGTGAAAAGGTAAAAACTTAAAGCTAGAACATAAAAACAGAAACAATACACAAAAATAAAACAATGTAGCAACAGAAACTAACTAAAGCAACAATAAATTAAATCTAATGGAGCAAACAAAACTATGTAAAGTAGCAAGCTGTGAGAAAAATGTAAAAACTTACAGCAAGAACATGCAGTGGGCCGGACATCCAGAATTCGAACATGTTCTTAATCTTCTTCTTCTTCGATGGACCGGGTGCTTCCTCAGACTCACCCAGATGCTTACCCTTCTCAAGATTAACACCATCAAGCACAAGCGGTTGCTCCTTCTTCTTCTGAATTTTTTGAATGTAATGCATCAGCAACTCCAGGATGTGCTCCTCCCAGTCATACTCATGGGTCCTCTTTGGGTCACTCATGCACCCTATGTACTCTAACCACATCATGTTGTTGGTGGAAGGATTCAGAACAGTCGCCCAGCACAAAAGGTCCCATGTCCTGATTATGGCATCCTCTTCACCGTCATCGAGCTCCTTCAACATCTTTGCTGCATTCTCTATGGGTAGCCTCGAAAACGTGTCTTTGTATGCCTCTCTGATTTCTGAATGTACACTCTTGGTCAGCAACTCGACTGGCTTCGATCCTGAACGTAGACCAAACACCTTCTTGATAATGTCTCTTGTGAAAACTATCTGTTTTGATCCATAGTGAAACTCACGAAGCTCAACCACAGTGTTGACGGCGACAAAATCAATGAGCTCGTTAGGGACATTGAAAGGAGAAATGTTGAGTAGTGAGGAAAAAACGCTGTGTTGCTCGATAATTTCTCGCTTCCGCGGTGATAGATCATTAGCGCACTTGAGCAAACGCTTCGCAGCGTATCGGTCCTTGCTGCACCAATACTGCCCCTGCTCAGCAAAAAACAGAACACTATGAACAAAAAAAGAAAACAAAAGAAGCACACAAAATGTACAACAGAAACAAACACAATGCAGTAATAGAACAAACTTCCATTGCGCTGCTGATTATAGATTGCTAGCAGATATACTAGGAGGCCCAGTCAGTACACAAATTGCCTGCAAAAAGCATAGTTGAAATTCAGATTTAAATCTACTTGCACATACGGTTCCAACTAAAAATGAAATTTGCTGCAAAACGGGGGATATGTACAGGGGGAGAGGAGTAACTAAATCTGCTCAAAAAGTCTAAAATGTGTTACACTAATTTGCAATTTGCAAAAACAACTCTGCGCAACAGGGGATATGCACATGGAGGTGACCTGCAGTGGAGCAATTTGCTCCAACAATTGCTACAAACACAGGGCAGGAACACCTAAAATCTGATAAAAAATGCTAAAACTGCACACCGGGGTATATGCAGAAGGGGTGTGTGCCTGAAGTGGAGCAATTTGATCCAATAAAATGCTATAAAAACAGAGCAGGAACATCTAATGGAGCAAAAAAGGGGTAAACTGCTCGAAACCAGCGAGTATGGAGCAAAAATAAGGTGGTCGCTGGCATGGAGGCGCCTGAGAAGACGATTGGCCGCAGGCAGGGGAGCGCCGGAGTGCGCACAGACCCGCGACAGCGCCGCTGCTCGCCGCCGCTCGCGGTACCCTAACCACCGAGGATGGAGCAAATAACGCCAAGGTGGTCGCGGGCAGGGGGCGCCTGAGATGACGATTGGGCTCGGGCAGGGGGCCGCCGGAGTGCGCACAGACCCGCGACTGCTACGCCGCTCGCCGCCGCTCGCGATACCCTAACTACGTGCGGTCGTCGGAGATGAAGACGGGGACCTCGCCGGAGAGGAGGAGGGGAGCGAGCGGAACCTCACCAGAAAACACGCGGAACCTCACCGGAGGGGACCTCGTCGACGGCGTCGCCTCTCGTCGCCGCCCGCGTCGCTCACCTCGCCTTCGTCGCCGCCTCCGCGCCGCGCGAGTGGAGCGTAACGGCACGAGACAAAAATAGGATATGCGCACGAACCCAAACGGTGGCTTGTCCTAATCCAGGCGAGGGGGGACGTGGGAGCTAATCCAACCACACGCTACGCGCGCATCGAACGGACAGCAACCCGGGGGACGGAACGCAACGTTCCCCCGGGTGAAACGCAGCGTTTTCCTTTGATTTTCGCCCCTGCAGTGCACCCACGTACACAAAGCACTCAGCACGCGAACGCGATACTCCAACACTCTCCTACGGTCCTACCAACATTAGCTTCAATGAGGTTTTGTTTGGGCCTCTGCTTTGATTAACTACGCGCCAGTTACGGCTTGGCTCAGTGATGATAGGATGGATAGGTCCGCGCACTTGAGCACTAGTATAGGCGCCGGATGGTTACGGGTCACTACACTGGCGAGTGTGCCGCCCCACTACGGGTTGACCCGAGCCGAAATCGTTCCGCGAGTGCGGGCAGAGCACACGCCACGTCATCGGCCGCTTCCCCGTGGAAGGAGTTTTCGCGCACCACCACCCGTCCGTCCCGGCCAAAATGGTGCGCGCTGCCCACCGTGCCGGCCGCATCACTGCATATAAGCGCGCGCGCCCCGGGCAGCGTATATACCACGGTACAGTGCAGGGTTTTACTCACTGTCCGGCCCCTCCGTGCTCCGGCCATGGCCACGCGAGCCAGCTTAGTATTCGCCTTGCTCCTCGTCGCGTCTCTCGGGACAGGGGACGCGAGGAGCAGCGCTCAGGAGGGCGGCTCAGCGTCGCGCAGCCGTGCTTGGGTCGACGATCAGGTCAAGTTCGACTTCACGCCCTTCCTCATCCAGTACAGGAGCGGCCGCGTGCAGCGCCTCATGGGCACGAGCGTGGTGCCGCCGTCGCTGGACGCGCGCACCGGCGTCGCCTCCAGGGACGTTGTCATCGACCCGAGCACGAACCTCGCGGTCAGGCTCTACCGCCCGAGCCACAGCCATCCCGGCAACGGCAACAAGCTCCCGGTGCTCCTCTACTTCCACGGCGGCGCGTTCGTCGTCGAGTCGGCCTTCCACCCCGTGTACCACCACTACCTCAACGCGCTCGCGGCGAAGGCCGGCGTCATCGCGGTGTCGGTGAACTACCGCCTCGCGCCGGAGCACCCGCTCCCGGCCGCCTACGACGACTCGTGGACGGCGCTCCAGTGGGCGCTCTCCGACGCCAACGGCTGGCTCTCCAACCACGGGGACATGTCCCGCCTGTTCGTCGGCGGCGACAGCGCCGGCGGCAACATCGCGCACAACCTGGCGATGCGCGCGGGCCTGCACGGCGGCGGCGCGCGGATCAAGGGCGTGGCGCTGCTCGACCCGTACTTCCTCGGCGCGCGCGTCGACCCCTCGACGGCGCGGGCGTGGGGGTTCATCTGCGCGGGCCGGTACGGGATGGAGCACCCGTACGTGAACCCGATGGCGCTGCCGGGGGATGCGTGGCGGCGGCTCGGGAGCGCGCGCGTGCTGATGACGGTGTCGGGCCAGGACCGGCTCGGCCCGTGGCAGCGCGCGTACGTGGACGCGCTCCGGGGCAGCGGGTGGGACGGGCAGGCGCAGCTGTACGAGACGCCCGGCCAAGGCCACTGCTTCTTCCTCAACAACCTCGCGTCGCCCAGGGCCGCCATGCATATGGCCACGCTTGCGGCGTTCGTTAACCGCACCTAGCTAGGCCCAGCTATATATAGCTCAATCTCTGATCGGCAGCGTGGTAACCTTACCTGGGGAGACGGTTTTATACAGTACATAGCGCAAGTATACTGGTGAGAGTGTGTGTTGGTGTTACCTCTGTTAGAGCATGTCTTATGTTTTCGCCCCCTAAAACGCGTGTAGAGGGCCCTGTATACGCATTTCGCCGGCCAAAAACTCGGGCGAGCTAGCAGACCCCCTACTCCCACCCCGTAAAACAGAATATTCTGTTTTACGGGGTGGGAGTAGGGGGTCTGCTAGCTCGCACGAGCTTTTGGCCCCTCACAAAACAGGGTTTTGCAGGGTTTAGCACAACTACACAAGCATATCAAATATGGCAGATTCAAGATATGCGATGCATAATCCATAGTTTTACATCACAAATAGATCAACAAGTTCATAGGTCATGTTCTAGGTATAGAGGTTCCCAAAAGTACTGCCACCACCAACGCGATCCACATCAATCTTGCAGCCCACCGTCGGCACCACCACTCACCGAAGTTGAAGCACCAAGGTTGGATGCCTCGCGAGCTTGACGCGCCTGCAACTTCCTCGCCATGATCTCGGCCTTGCTCTCCTTCCACCACAGCAGCTGATCCTCGTCCATGTCCTTGGTGTTCATCATCATGATCTCCTTCTCCTCGGCCAAGAGCTCCTTCATGGCTTTGGTTTGTTTGAGAGCCAACATTTGGGCATCCAACTCGGCCTTGCGCATAGCCTCCTCTCTTTTTGCAGCCACATAGTTTGCACAAGAAATCTGTCACAAAACTTACGTAGTCCGTTGCCACACATCCACTTGGTGGATTATCCGCCACTTGGTCCATGGCAGCGCTCCAACGAGAACAAGCTGGCTTGATCGCGTTCCACCTGCCTTCAAGGGAGCGGTAGGATCGATCCGCCAAAGTCTTCGTGCGAGGCTTGAGCTTGTGGTAAAGATCCTCAATTCGTTGCCAATAGCGCTTGCCGGTTTGATCGGTGCCGGTGGCAGCATCCATAGACACTTTGCCCCACGCACGGACCAATGTGACATCTTCAATCTCGGTGTAGTTGGGCTGCTTCCCCGATTTGCTCCGCCGCGCAGTAGCCTCGTCCACCTCAACCACGTCGTCGTCCACCTCTTCGTCCGCCTCTTCATCCTCGCCATAGTCAGCGTACTCGTCGTCGAAGCCACCAATGCCCGAATCCAAGTCCACCGCAGAATCGTTGAGCATATCCATGTAGGATGTCGCGGCAGCAGGCGCAGGCACTTCGTCGAGCACCTGGCGGGCACCAGCGGGCGGCGGCGTGGGCAACCGCGGCGTGGGCGGCGTGGGAGCAGGCAGAACGACCGGTGACGGAACCTCGGCGACCACCTGCGTGGGCGGATCGTCCGCTGCAGGCGTGCCGGCCTTCTTCACCTTTGGCGGCCGCCCCCTCGTCGCGAATGACTTCACCCTCTTGGCGGTAGCAACAGTGGCCGCCGCCGCCCCCGCCGCCGTCGCTACCGCAGGCCCCGGTGGTGTGTCGAAGAAGAGCTTCGGGATCCTCTTCCTCTTCATCGGCATGGTGGCCGAGATGATGGCGGCGACATCGGCGGAGGCCGCGGCGTCGACGGTGGCAGTATTCACCACCTCGGACATGGGTGCCGCGCCGTCGGCGGTGGGAGGGGCTTGCGAGGAGTCCATGGCGGCGAGATCTGGCCACGCGGTGGCCGGGGATGGCGAGGAGGCGGATTTCCGGCGGCGGCGGCGGCGGTTGGGAGGTTCGCGCGCGATGGGGGAAAAGGTGAGGGGTTGGACCTCTATATCTCCTCCCGACCCGCACATGTAGGGGTCGACGGGCCGCCCCCTACCCAAACTTGTAAAAAATCGTCCGGGGTGGTCCATTTACGGGGCGTGCTAGATGGCCGGGTAGAGCCCAAACCCGTATATCGGCGGTTATTATACGGGTTTGGGCCATTTAGGGGGTCTGTTAGACATGCTCTTACTTTCTTGTCCTGGCGACACTGGTGGAACAATATGAATAAACCGCGGGAAGGGGAGCTGCCGATTACAACCCTGAACAATAGGAACAATAGTCATGGCCTCCTGAAGATTAACCCAACGCTGGGGAGTGATTGTCGGAGCAGCGCCTACAACACCGAACTGCGTGCCATGATGAATGCAGTGGATATCCTAGGACTTCTCGCAATGGCGCTGAATATCCGAGGCCAAGACTTGTCCCAGTTGGCGGTACCGCTACACGAACTGAAGATTCAGTTACATTGCTGGTTCTCCTGCAGCTAAGTGCGTGCTTGCAGAATCTCTCAAGAATTCTACCGACAATCTCAAGTTCCAGGATCTAGCTGATCTGCTTCGGAAGATCCAGCCTCTCCTGATCTCCTCCCCTCTGCAACTGCAAGCCAACTCGGCGATCTGGTCACGCTCTTGGGCCGGCCCATGTCATCATCTTCAGGATTCCATGTATCTTCAGCGTTCCCGCGCCATCCTGTTGTCGGAAGAGGAACAGTAGTAGACCTGGGAGGGTCTTGGTTGTTGACAGAGGCACACAAAGCCGCACATGAGCTAGCAAAGGAAAACCGCAGACTCCATTCCACGACCGACTGGAACTGAAGACAGTGAGCCTGCAATACCTAGAGGACAGGTATGATCTTCTTCACATTCAAAAGAATCAGAATTGCCAACCATCACATCCTGCAAAACGACCGGAGGTTCTTCACCACAATACAAACAACATTGTACTAGAAAACATCCTTGATTATCATCATCCAAGTTTACCCCATCCATGCAAGGTTTGGCTAGTTCAACGCCGACACGACGCGCCGTCAAATGTATGGTTTTCAGCGACGGGAAATAACCGACCACTAGTTCAACAGACACTCATAGTGACAGGCCTCAAGGCGCTGGCTAAGCTAGGCTTTAGCCTTTTACACGCGCAGACAGACCGAAACACCCCCACAACAGCAGCAGCAGCATCAAATGAGAGAGAGCGCGTCAGCAGAAGAACATAGTATTCCGGACATTCGCGTGCAGCCGCGGCAGCTCCGGCACCGGGATGCTGCCTGCCGATGTATGGCCTCCACCGTGGCTTGATGACGCGTCTGACATGTCCTCAAACTTCATGAACTTGCCCATCTGGGCTGCAGCGAGGCGTGCGTAGCTGATCGGAGCGACTGCACGTATGCAGAAAAAAAATACCAGGATAAATACACAAGAAACAACAAAGCCAACATCCATTGTTAACAACGACAATAGTGAGGACGGTGTCACGTACCGGTCGATATCGCCGTCGTGCTCCTCTGGTACCTGAAAAGGCCATGACAACAAAGTTCAAAACACAGCTTTTCAGAACAATATATATCAGAATGAGAAAATATCTACTTACACATAAGAGAGTGAATGCACAAATTCCTGAAGCGCGTCCGCCGTGAAGCCGATCTCATCGTGCAGAACATGGTAGTGTGTTGGCCTTGAGGTTCCCTAGCACACACAACAAACACACAAAAAATCAGCCCCACCATAAATTGCAAAGTAAGCAACCTAAGACACATGCAAACCACCACCACCACTGTATTAGTACATGATAACAAAAAACAGAGTAGAAAGCAGAGGTTTCTTACAATCATGCCAGCGTGTGCACACATGTAGAAGTCGAAGTTCTTGGGATGGCAGACTTGCTTATCCACGACAGTCCCTACAGAATGACTCTAGTTAACACTTTCCTTTTACCATCGTCTCACAGAAATTTCAAATTCATTTCACAATGGTGATATTTCACTCCATACAAAAATAGGGAACCTTGTCGGTAGATTACAGTAAAGCTTACCAGGAGGAACATTGTCTGGAGACCCAGTCTGGAAAAACTTAGTATGATGGTTTTTCTGGGAAACGATGAGTGTGAACTTAGGCTCCCACTTATCGTCGAGAAACTTGCATGCCTGAAATAATTGATTAAAAGTAGATGAAATGACAATGCGGATAATTACTCGTACATAGGAATCTATATTGGATTTATAATAAGGACATGTTGAAATCAAAGAAATACACTACCTCAATGATTTGTTCAAGCTCAATGTTTATGACCTGCGTAAACTGGGTTTCGCTAACTCCATCCCTGAAATTAGCATGAGTTATGTGATGGTGGTTAAGACTTAAGACATAATCAAACTATCCCTTCTCAGTAGAAAAAAAAATATGTAGCTTCAGTGCAAAATCAGCTGTTATTTGAAAATTGGAATTTGAGAACATGATACCTGAAAATAATAACTTGCTCTGGTTTACGCTGCCCAGAACTAGTGTAAAAGTCCATAAGTGATTCCCTGGAAATCACAAATGCAATGATATCATTTCATTAGGAAAGTGTGCAATAAAACATACAATACAAGAACATATGCACACATAATATTGACAATGAACTGAACGCAAGTTTTGTTTGCACCAAGTGATAGATCTTACCGAATGAGACCATAATCTTTAGTTCCCTGTGGTTTAAACAAGGAGGACATCATTTCTAGCTTGGGTGACTGAGTGTGCACTGTTGCTCTGTATTTAGAGATGAGAGGCCACTCGCGAGAACTCACCACCTGAACGGAATCCAAGGCCACGGTTACAACTAGTGCTATAACAGCATTTAAAATTATTTACAATATTTCAGATGACATGTGAGCTACTATTTAGAAAGTAAAACGGTATCCCTCTTACTGCAGCAATGGAAGGTCTATCAGATAGCCCAGGTTGACCATGCGACACATCCATGCCCAAGATGATAGTAGGCGCCTCTGACACAATAGGTATTGCACGGTATGCTTCAATTTGCAGCAATGTGTTGAGCCCACCAAGCTAGGCAACAACCAGGGAAAAGACAAATATCGTGAGCATGCGCGGAAGCCAACAATAAATACAAAAATAAAATAAAAAAGGGTCGTTTCGACAAACCTTAGCATTTATCTTTAACAGCACATTATTTAGGTAATAATCATTGATTTTTGTTGGAGCTAGACACTGTGTGACAATGCCGAAGTCGGCAAGGCACCTCCTCTTCCAAGGACCTGGTTGAAAATATATATTATATATTGCAACAGGTAATCATGCTTATAGGAAAGGGTAAAAAAATTAATAACAATAAAAAATATGCACCAACCATAAATTTCACAGTTTTTCCTCTCAGGAAGAAGGCACAAAAGGAACTTGGGTGGTCCAGGTAGCTTGGATTTTATCTGATCACACATCTCATCCACTCTAGCTGACACATGCATTCGCCTCATTAATGGGTTCTCTTCAATTATAACATAAGGGTCATCTATTTCCTGCAAACAAACAAACAAACTAAGTAAGTTAACCAACATAAAAGAAGAACAGCTGAAGATGTTGTAGAGAAAGTAACACATACCAGTCCCTTTCCTTTTGCAAGCCTTTTTAGGTCTTGGACAAGACCCTGAACATTACACCGTGCAGAGTAATTAACAACCGCCCACCTCTCGACAGAACTGGTCTCAACCAGCTTCTGAAACATAAAAAAGAATTAGCAAATTAACAAAAGGGTTATTGATGATCAAGAAGTAATAAATACATGTTATAAAGAGAAAACGTGTGTAGACCTTGTTTGCCAGATTCCAACGTCCGTTGCGTGGGGAAAAATCTTCACCATTACCGGCTCTCATCTACATGATAGAAAGGGTTACTAGTTAGATACATTCGGAAGAACGTCGAGCATGGGCATGCCAAACTAAGTCTGTTCACTAACCTTGGGTGCTTGCAGGACCCTGCCTTCAATTTGAGCAAAGTTTTGTGCGATTGAAATGCCGCATGCCGTCAGCATGGGGTCAGAGTCATAGTTGCTACGTTTAAGTACCTTGAATTTAGGGTAGCATGAACTATCAGTTAAGTCCCAATATCACTAGAAACAACGAGTTATATAAAATATAGATGATAACTCACATCATGGAGGGTTGTCATTCTTTCCCGAGGCTTTTGTCTGGATTTCTCGACAAATGAGGACCTCTGCAGAGTAGATAGCGCTTTTGTGTACCTTTGCAGAGGAACAAGCGTGCAAAGCTGGTCATACAAACCAGGACTTAGGATTAGTGGATGAAATTCCAGAATGGAGGAGGCTTTGAGGATATAGAATAGAAAAACTTAAACAAACCTCCACAGGGAAATACGTCGGACGGTTTGGCTTCCCCACATTGATGCAGGGAAGATAACCAGAATACTTGAGTTCTATACCTCTGTGCACCCTATAGTAATCAGAGACTGTTATTTCGACTGTATTAGTGTCCCCGTTGTTACCACTCTTCTGCCTCCATTGGAACCTAGTTAAACATGCCAATCAGAAAGCAAGCAATAAATAGCAGTTACATGCACAGAAAAACGAATTGTAGAAAAAGGAATAAAAGGGTTAAACCAGGAATGCCCGTTTCCCAATTACTACTAATTTGAGCACTGGTAAAAAAAAGGAATAAAAGGGTTAAACCAGGAATCCTCACGTCTGTTCGTTGCAATTTCTGTCACTCAAGCCAGCAATCTTGAACTCTGAATTTGCAGGAGAAGCTTTTATCCTCAAGTTCTTGAGAGCACGCTTAGCCTGTTAGGCAAACATCCAAATTAGAATTATCAAAGAAAATGGTTGAATGACTATTCACGCAAAATGATCAAGAACACTAACACCAAAAATGCAACTTACCTTTTGCCAGTCAATCCTGCTAGGGTGGTCAACTTTCTGGTTCTGGAGAAGAAAATCGATAAGAGGACCAGGTTTAATGATCATTGTAGTGGAAACATCTGCAGATCAAAAGAAGTTTGTCATGAGTCATGACCATGTAAAATTCGATGAGGCCATTGCAAAGTGAACGATGGAGCCATACAACAGTATTCCCCTCCCTCGTTCTGAAATAGTTGACGTCACGCGACGTCAACTATTTCCAAACGGAGGGAAATACTATATTAGGGTGAATGCATACCGACGTTGAGGGAGAGTCCACTCTGTGTACCACGGAAACTCGAGTGAAATCCTCGACATCCCACCACACCACCGCCCAAGTCAGCGAAGCTTTGAGGATTGTTGTGGAAAAATGACTGACGAACCAAAAGGCAGCCCCTGTGTATAGTGAGAAGAATCAACCACAGCCATGACACGAAAATCCTATAGAAGCCTAAGCACAGAGGAATGCTTAGGGTAAAGACATTCACAAGACACATACTGTTTCGCAGAATGCTGCCTGAGTATGATATCAAGAACTCGGAGGGCCTCCAGGGAGTTATCCGATTCTTGGCCTCTAATGGCCTGCGCGATCGCGGCCATCGGGATCCTCGCCACAAAGCACAACTCCACTTTGAAAGTCTTTGTATGGCATGGCCTCCGCACCCTCTTCCTGTCACAATCTCCAGGACTTCCATTGCCTCCATTGGCCGCACCCCTACAACAACCAAGTAAGAATTAACACCGAGCCGGCATGGCATTAGATAGGCACAGATAGCATGGAAGCAGAACTTACTTTCCAGTTGCAATATCTTCCAAGACGACAGTGAACTCATTGGTTACTTGCGGGAGAGCGCCAATCGTGAAGAGGCTCTTCTCACCATCATAAGCAAAGTCCTTGTTTGAGAGCTCGGAGCGGTACATATGTTGCAGCTTGTCGAGCACCTTCCTGCCTACGCCCTTGCCTTCAACCGGCTGTCCATCCCCATACTTCAAATTAACCTAAATCAACAGACCATAACAACAAGTACGGAATTAGCACGGTCAAGAATAGACTAGGTGGTGAAGTAGGGATAGCATATATGTACTCACATGGTAGTGGTGGAAAAACGCCTCTGAGCTCTTCACAGAGACTTTGTAGTGGTTGGAAAGGAGCTGGATGGACTGTCCTTTCTTGCCCAATCCGGGGTGGATGACCATCGGCAGCCTCTTGGGTTCATTGGCAACGGCATCTTCGGCTCTGATGGACACCACGCTGAGAGGCATAGGAGGCGGTGGTGGGAACTCATCACCATGCTGGTCCATCGTGAGATCTCTGCAGATGCTGGGTAAAAAGGGACGTAGATTACTGATTGATTAATACAGAAACCAAGATTAATTTCAAAATAACAAAGGAAACAATAGGTCCATCGTGAGATCTCTGCGGATGCTCGGTAAAAAGGGACGTGGATTACTGATTGATAAATACAAAAAAGAAAACAAGATTAATTTCAAAATAACAAAGGAAATGGTAACTTCGTTTGAACGAGGGATGAAATCATGAGAAGTATGTACTACTTGGCCACAAAACTAATAACACCACCGTCTAGTCTAGTAGCGTCAAAAACCTCAGAAACATAGGTGAAAACGAAAAAGAAAAATCTCAGAAACATAGAGAAAAACAAATCTAAAAAAAGGAAAACATAGGATGAGATTGGGGAAGCATTACCGGTTCGGCGACTGGTCTCCTTCTCCGGTCCAGCGGCTAGTGGCGAGGGGAGGGTCTCCTCGTATTTGTGCTTCCCGGTGAAGAGAAGAGGAGAGTGTAGGCGGGTTGGTGGGTTCGATCTGGGTCCAGCCTTCTCTACTTATTACTCCCGCTCCGCGGAGAAGAGGAGGAAAGATGTTTGCCGTGCACATCCGCCGCTGGTCCAAGAAAAAGGCCCACGGCTCGGTCACTCTTCTATCCACACTCCAGACAAAGTACTCCGCTGGCATGTAATGAAAGCGTGTCACCAGTAAGGCCAATATAAAAACACTAGATTGCAATATCATACTCATTACATCAATGCTTGTTTGATTCTACATTCTGGAAAAAAAAACTGACTCCATATTAGATTTCTTATTAAATCTAGTGCAAAATAATTCCTGAGGAAAAGAATCCTATAGGATCCAATGCTACAAATCAAACAATCGACATAGAAAACAATCCTTCGAATTAAAGAGGCTCTAAAGCTAGATAGATACTCATTTGTTCCAAAAACAAAAAAGGCGCGCACGCTTTTTTAAAAGTATGTTCTTATTTATGTTACTAAATTATAAGGTTAGAGGGCCAATTTGATGAAAAATAAATGATATGCTTCACTAATCGGCAGTTCCGTTTTTTCTTCTGGCCATTTGGCCGCAGAAATCGCATGCAATAATAAGTTTACGTTGTCACGGATTCCAATATTTCGGGCATAGAGGAGGGCTCACAAATACCTTCCCTCCCGAGCTCACCACATGGTAATAATCGAGAGAGAAAATCTTATAAGCGGATCCTTCTTTCCTCCCTAGACCGGCTCTCATCGCCATGGATCGGTTTGATCTCAAACAATCACGAGAACAAGATCAATCGGGATCTCGAGCACATACCGGAGGTTGGAGATGGAATGACAGTGGAAACCTATCGGGGAGGTGAGGGATCGAGAAGAGTTGGCCGCTTGGGCCTAGCAGTCCATGGGCATGGTCGTGCCCTAGGTTTTGTTAAGGTGCAGACTTGGCTAGCTCGGACACAAAGACGGTGGAAGAGACTCCTTCGATGCACGCAATTGGCACTTCACTACCATGTACAACTTGGTCTCATAGGGCGTGAGTGATCTGCATTTGACTCTTGCGCCAGTGGAAGTTGCTCCAATAGTGGCACAAATCCTAGCAAAGAGCGCATTCTACGTCCGCGGTAGCTTGATCTCTGGTGTGTCAACCATTATAGGGAAGGTTCCTTCAACCTCGCTCAACGAGAGCACGAACATGTCAACTTTAGCTTCCACCGCGGTTCTTTTTCGTATGGACACGGGTGCTGGGCTTGGAGCTGGTCACAACTTGGAATCTGGAAGCCATGTCGGTCACTTTGTGTATGTCGACATGGATGCTAGCGGGGTTGGTCATGACGAGCAGGAGCTGACCTGGAAATATAATTGATGTCATTCCTATAGATCTACCGATGTTGTTTTATATTTCAAAGAGCATTGTTTCATTTACAAAGGGAAATAGTAGCAATGTGTTGGTATCATTTGAAACAAATCAATACATTCTAGCTCCGATCCCAATGATGAGGACGATGACATGGAAGAACATGGCTAAGTAGGAGATGTGGAGTCAATTATAACACCAGAATCAATCCAAGCAAGTCATACATATATTTTGGGTTCAATTATTGAATGTGTAGTGCATGTCCTATAAAAAATTTAGATGTGAAAAATGTGTAATTCATGGCATAGGATAATCTTAGATGATCCTGAATCCACCAATGTAGTCTCATTTGTTATTTTCACTACGACATAGCATATATGATCCTGGTATATGAATGGTATAACTATGTACCCTCCTAAACCATGGACACGGCCTCTTGCAACCGCCGGTCTCCTCCTTCCCCGCCAAACAATCAATGGGTCCTCGCGACCTCCTCTTGCACTCTAGCATGGGAGGGGTGGAGACCTCAGACATGTGCTCATCAATGTAGTTAGGTTCCAAATTTAGGGTTTGGTCAACCGACAACAACACTCTAGTTAAGATGGCGGCGATGTGCGGATAAGATTTTCTTGTCTCTTCTTCCACCACGTCGACAACGGTCTCGCTAGTGGTGTTAAGACGGGAGGGAACCGTTTTGTCGCTACTCCCTTGGAGTGCTGGATCTCATTTGTCTAGGGATGTTGCAGTTTTAATTATCTCGGTGTCGCTACCCTATGGAGAAGATAGCATGGATATGTGTTTTGGTCCCCATCTCTAGTTACGATCATAGTGGTTGGCCAACCTTATCCTTGTCGAGGAGCGTGTGAGGTTTGTGTCTCCTAGTTCTGTCTAGATGGACCTTGGAACTGGTTTGGGTAGTTTTCGATGTTTCATCACCGGGAAGATGTTCTGCGTTGCTGATTACGGTCACCAACATATTATAGTTTGCTTCAAAGACTTCTCAGTCACTACAACAATGTTAGTTTAAGGAGCATGGATGGTGTTCCGGAGATCTAGAGGTGGGACGGAGCTCGGCTCACAGTGCGACACCGATGGATGCTAGAGGAATTAGGCATGGATACTCCCACCAACATGTATATTATTATCAGTTTTTTGTAAGGTTTGTTTTGCTTACTATATGACCTTTGACTTTTTGCAAAATAAAATAGAAATTTAGATGATAATTGTTTTCTAGTTTATAGAGATATTTTACATGTGTTAAGTTTTTTGAGAAAATTGTTGTTCAGGCCATCTTATTATGTTGGCTCATTTTTTTATTTAGGCAATGTTGTTAACATTGACAATTCTTTATTTATATATTTGGGTGTTCTTGTTAGTTTAGGAAAGTATTCATTGTTTATATTGATCATCTTGTTATTTAGGAAATTTATTTAGTAAATCTTGTTATTAAAGGCAATTATTCATTATTTATTTCAATCATAATGTTAATTTAGGAAATTATTTATTTCAGATACGTAGTTAATTAGGAAAATCTTTTTATTTGAGTCAAATCTTTATTATTTATTTCGGACACCTTGTGAAATTATTTATTATGTATTTATAATATTTTTATTCTACGTAATTATTCATCATTTATTTTTGCCACCTTATTAATTGAGGAAATTATTTTTATTTATTTTGTAAACATGTTATTTTAAGAAATTATTGATTATTTATTTTGGTATCCGGCTATTTATTACAACTTACTATTTTAGGATATTATTTATTTATTATTTTGGTCAAAATTTTACTTTAGAAAATCTTGTTATTTTAGGAAATAACTTATTTGTTTATTTTGGGGATATTGCTATTTTTTTAACTTTTTATTTTTAATTTGGGTCATATTGTTAATATAGACAATTGTTTATTATTAGTTAGTATGCAAGTGCAAGTGAAACAGATGAATTGAACAATATAATTTTGTGAAATGCTCTAATAATGTAATTATAGTAGCAACCAATAAGAACCTCTAGCAAATTCTGTGATTATAGTTGCTAATGGTATCGGTTTTTTGTTGACCATTTATGCCGTTAGAGTCGGCAGCTTACTTGGTTTTCTAAATTCATTACAGAGAGATCATCTCGCTGATGATTCATATGGGGCTGGACAAAATGCTTATTACGCTCGATGCATGGTTGCATTTCATCTATTATTATCAGCGTGGCCATTTCAGGACTACAAGTTGGCAATATTTTGGTCTGTATGAGTCAGATCATCATATTTGTGGCTCAAACAATACTCCACTTGGTCAACTCCATCGCCAGCAAAAAAAAGTATCGAATCTCCATCACGTTCTATTGTATTTTACTTTGATTGTTTATGACTCCTAAGATACTCCGTCATAAAAAGAAACTTCGCCCATGATATTTACATCACTTTCTAAGTTTGAGTAAATATCTGAGACGTCCTCAACAAGGTCAACAGTGAAGGAGTTATTCCCTAGAGGCAAATAATAACGATGTTTTATTATCATAACTCATATTATTCATATTGTTCTATACCATGCTATAATTGTATTAATAGGAAAAGTTAATGCACGTGTGGTATGTAAACAACCAAGTCCCTAGTAGCATATATTTAACTAGTCCATTGGGCAAAACATGATCAAGGTTTCTGATCATGGACATTTATGTCAATTGACAATGGAGTCGTATCATTGGATTAATAATGTGATGGTTGCACACCTAATATGTATGTATCACAATAATATCCAGTCACAAGTTCAATATTGTGATAACACGAAACGTAGTATCCAAACCTTCGATTGTGAGATGATATTTAATCCCTGTCTCCGAGGCTAGCTTGACCGCATCAACCGTGACACCTTAACATGGTGATCATAAAGGTGTCTATCGGGTTTCCGGAGGGATATGTAGAATCGTATGCATCAAGAGAGGGATTTGCTACTCCGAGTAACGGATAGACACTGTGGGCCCACTCGGTGAGATTGCATCAAGTAAAGCTTGCAAGCATCTGACTAGGTCACGGGGATGTTATTGGGTTACGTAGCAGAATTTAAAATTTCCCGTCCTACATAACACACGGGATCTACTATGAAGGCAAAGGTGTGGATATTTCTGATTCGTTACCGACACGAAGAGCGGAACAAGTGTCAATGACGATGTCGGTGATGCGTGAGTGAGGGTATCACGTGTTACCCCTCAAAGAGCTCGCACACATACGTCTGTCATAGTACTGCAACACTTCACCGTTCAGGATTAGGCATTACAGGTTCACATTGAGGTGGAGAGATCCCAACACATGGGAGAGAAAGGGGGAGACATTAGATCTAGGTCTAATCGAGAGATGACAATCCTCTCCCAATTAGAAGAAGCCCTAAACCAATTAGAGGGTCTCCATCGGAATCTCTAACCTAATTAGAGATGTTCTAATTAGAGGTTCTAATCCAATTAGAGAGGTTCTAATTAGAGGCTCCAATTCAATTAGAGGGTATCTAATTAGAGTCTCTAATTCTAATTCTAAGAGAGGGTGAGAAAGAGAGAGAGAAAAACCCGAAAGCCAATTGTGTGTCCTCTAAATGAAGGAGAGGGTGGGATTATATAGTGGGATAGAGGGGCACCTACCTTGGAGGGGTGTTCAGTTTGTCTCCCCTTACCTTAGGCGCACCAAGTCCCCTAGGGGAGTTTGGGTTGGACTCCTAGTTGGATTCCAACTCCCCTTCCCTTTTTCCTTTTTCTCCTTTTCCCTTTTTGGTTTTTCTTTTTCTCTGCAAACCAGACATGCAATATTTCTGGGAGGGCTTATGCGCCATGTGTGGGAGCTATGAGTCCCACCTCCCAGCCTCCAAATTAATGGTGGGCACTCCCCCAATCGGTTTTTGCCTGGAACTCCTCGGAACCATATAATCCCTATAAATAAAATTATGGACTCTATTTAATGATATTATAAATACATTATGACATCTCCTGGAAATCTCATGCCCTTCTACACTTGGTCCGTCAAGCGTGCAAAGTATTTCTCTCTCATAATAACTTATCTGAAACGACTTTGATTGAGACCGGACTTGTTTATGTGATATCGTAACGACATCGCCCATGACTTATTGATTTTAGAAACATATTTCCAACATCCATGGACATCCCACGTCCTCTGTAATCTATCTTGAATATTAATTCTATCATGTCAGAATTACCCGCATGATACCCTGCTCTTCTCCGGACCAACCATGCAAACAACGTACTTTGACGCCTTAAGTGTGTGACACCTACAGGTTCGATAACTAATAAACATGATTGAAAACCATTTTCCTAATGAATAATAAATATCGGGGCCGTGGACGTCCATATTAATTCCTACAAGTTACTGTTGAACGTGTTAATTGTTAAGTAAGTTCATGTTACATCACAATACCAAGAAATGCTTCGAGGCGAGATGAATGATAAGACTATAATTAAACTCTTTAAGCACCACATCACATTATTCTCCATGTACGGTATGGTTCCATTTACTTGTTACCGTGTTATATTATCATCGTGACTAGTGTCATGTCTTTGTCTGCGCAAACTTATTTACCGTTACTATTTCACGGAGTGAATCCTGGATGTATCTCTTTTTTATCTATAAGATTAATTCCCAGTCTTGAACTATCATGATGATAAGAACACTTTCGAGACCATCCACTGTTATCCTTTTCGATCACCCAGTTTACAGTGTGATACTTGATTATACCAAAATGATCTTTACATTGAACATCATCGCATATTCTCATGGTCTGAGGAAGCAAACAAAATAACCATCTTGTGACCATACTATTTAGCTAAACAAATATAATAGTATCTCAACTACTTGGGTCTACCCAGCCATAATGTTGAAACAACAATATGCTCCCATTAATATTGACATAACAAATGTCCATGACCAGGAAAAAGCGGTCATCTAATTTTATGTCTATGAGACAAGACAAAGGGTTACAACAGTGTGTTTATGTTTCTACATGTGCGTATGTGTTTTCCTCTGAATATCATATTTAGTGACCACAACAGTTATAGCATAAAAACATAATACACTAATCATGAAACTGATGTATTTTGTTGTCTCTTGGGAATACATCCAATAGTCTCCCACTTGCACAAGGAAAAACAATCCAGTTTCTTATCTTAGCACCCAATGGCTTTGTGGTGTAGACTCCATCCTTGGATCTGACACTTCAGGTCCATTTGTATTTTCGTATCTTGGAGAATCACTTCTCCCTTTGGTCTCTAATGATCCTTATGGTTTTAAATGTTTGGTGCTTTAAACTAAGAAGGAATTATGTTGTTCACAACATTTTTAGTTGTTTTGTAAAGTACCCTATCCAATTCTGTGAAGAATTTAGATCAAAACATTCAATCTTTATAGTTCCAAAGTGTATCCCATCTTACCGCTATTGTTATAGATTCTATCATAGTGTTAAACTTCAGAATTATCCTCCAAGTTTAATCATGGAATTTATTCCATCCCACTATGCCACCTTATTAACACAAAGTTGATTGATTTTGTGACTATGCAACAAACTTTGTATTAGTGCAATAACGTACACTAAGTTGTTTCTGCATTTGTCACAATTGTGAAGTGTGCCTTATATTCCTCGTAAGGTTATTTTCTCCTTGATCATCAACATTATCATATTTAGTTTATGTTCATAATATTCAGAACATAATTCATAGCTGGTTTGTGTACATATTATGGCGTACATGATTGATCTATTCATTCATACGTATCGCATATCATATGTCTCTTTTTCTATTCACTATGAATAGACAAGCTGTGTATACGTATTAAATTTCAAAAAAGAAATCATTACCTTGGTTTGCACCAAGTTCCTAATTGTTGTTTCCAACAATTTAGCACCATGATTTTAACACGTTTGATCCAACATAGACAAGTAATGGAAGACTAGAACCATACTATGTCCCATGCAGACAAGTTTTATCATGAACTTTAAATTCAAAAGTTTATCGCCTACCCACTTCCAAAATGGAAATACTTATATTGTATTTTCCTTAGTCATTTCATTGAAATACTATTTCAACAAAACATTTTAGTATGTCAATAATATTTCCATTGAACAATGCGTTGTTTACATAAAGTATTACAAATATTCTTTAGATCTCTCACTGACTTTCTTGAGTCCACAAGCATCTTCACTGTCCTTGATGATGTCAAACATTTTGATCATTTCATCTAATCTGGTATGATTATGAAGATCTAATCTGATACTTTTGTCTAGCACCACTCTTATATGATTACAAAGATCTAATCTCGTCGAACTGTACTATCCTCCCACTGACTTTCTGAAAAAGTAATTTCTCTAGAACACCCCTCACAAAATCTTTGTCCTTGATGATGGGAAGAATTCCCTATTCTTGGGATAACCATTATAGAAGAAAACATTCATTTTGTGATTTCTTGTAAACACTTTACATCACAAATGAAATTAAATGGCTTTATTTTCAGTATAAAGCATTAGTCTCTAAAGCATGACTTATGAAAGATGTAATGGTATTTTAACATCCTTAATCCATCCCATTGAACAAGGTTGGATAATGTCACTTGTACACTCCATAAAATCATGGTGTTCCTGGTGATTAAAGTTGCAGAATGTTTCCACAACTTTCTGGATGTTCGCTAAACCTTTGTAACTCAAGTTCATGACAAGGCCAGGCATATATCGTTTTACAAAAATGATTGTTACTAATCATTTATTATTTAGCACTTTAATATTATTGATGTATACTTGCATGATTCACTGTATCATATCCACATGGTCATAAGTCAAACTTAATTCCCCAGGGAGGCAATACCATTACAATAAATCCCTAGGTAAATTTAGTGAATGTATTAATGTTAATCCATGACCAATTATTCCTTTACTTTTGCTAGTTCCTTTTAGTCCATAGTAATTCTTGTATCATGTTGCATATAAGAGCAACTGGTATGGTATTCATGTGATTAAATCACTATAACCAAGTACCACATTGACTAGAAACATAAACAACATATACCCGAGCTGGTTTCACCAAACTCTACTTTTATGCCATAAACTTTCCACAGTCCTATTTTGATGTTTCCTTTCTTAGAGAAGAAACATTCAACATTTAAGAATGGCACTAGCTGTACTGGGACATTTTATTAGTGTGTCAATCATGACACCCTTGTGTTCTTAAGTTGAAACCTTTACTCATCATAAACGTGTGATAAGTATTCTTCCAAATTCCAAAGTGTAACGAATAAATTCTTTCACTGTCCTTCTTCTCCTTTATTCATTATTAATGACAAACATCCTAGAGCTTCTACTGGAAAAGAAAACATGATTAAGATCGGTGCCCAATTTCTTGGGGAACTGGGACATCCAATGTCTCCAATCCTCATATGTACTTGTCTTTATACACTTACGTTTTCTTCACCAAATCTAATCTTTTGTTTATCTTGCATACAAACTAGTTCTTGAGATATCTCATATCTTGTTTGTATCTGAAATGAATTTTTCAGCTTCTTGTCTATCCAATATACATATATATCTCAATTGCCCGCATGTGTGTATAATACTATACACTCCCGTCCTTGTGTCAACAACTGCATGTCACACTTCGAAACATTCACAACTTCACAATGCTTTAATTGGGACAATCTTACGGATACTAGATCAATGGGAATCAATGATCTTAGGATTAAATCCATGGTTGTAAAAAATCCCATTCATTGGCATACGTTGAGCAATTCTACCAAAATATTGCAATAGGACTTTACCTTGACATTTTGACGGCAATCCTTAAAGTACGAAACAAGTTCTAAAGTTTCCCTTAACTAGACATCTAACTCAATCAACTAACTAAATGTGTAGGTGGGATATAGATGCCAACTCTATAAAAATATATGAAAAGTACCCTAGTTGTTATCATGATTAATTGCACTTGGTTAAAACCAAATATTTAACCAATTGTGCACTCCCACTGAAATTGATATTCCTCATAATCTATATTTGGTTACTCGAGATCCACATCAGATTTATTATTAGAAGGACGTATCCGTCTATACAACTAACCATAATCCCAAAGGGTAGGTCAACAGGCCAATCACATCTCATGTGACTCTCGTTCATGTTTCAATGTATGTTCTATAAGCTCATGATTTTCATGCCACAACGTCAAGACAACCAACTAATGTTTATTCTTGTATGGTATCAACCCTTGTAACCAACTGAGCAATCCATAGCCACCTATAACGTTCTAAGAACACGTTGATCCATGTATCCAGGTGATGGACGCGAACCTAAACCAGTTTGACAGTGCACAGTTCGGAAGAGCACAATCTCCTTGATATTTTTCGAGTGATGAATCACCCTAATAATCACAATTACTGTGCAATCAAAAGGGTGCATAGAAAGGATTAACCATCACAGAAAGTTTAATGGTGATATAGTATAGTCCTTTTCGTATTCTAGGATTAGAACTCCTTATTTTCTCCATGGATCGTTGTCGGGGTGTACGACATTTGATCGCCATCTCCATGTCCTTCTCTTATCTCTCATATACTTTAATGAAAGCATGTGGCATGCAGGCCAAAGATAGCAATCACATGGTTTGAAACCATCATTCTTTCAATCGACTCACAGGTCAAAATAAATACATTGAATAGAATTTCATACAACTCTTGAATGAGAGAGGATTATACCACATCACATTTCATGCTCTAGAAAAACAAGTTAGACAGATCTAACGCTTGTGTTTACAGCTTTTATGTGTATGTAGGATCTATGGAGTGAACCGTTACTAGCTATGAAGTATGAACAAAATCAGGCATGATTGTTCATGTTGCTAGATTGACATTTCAAGGTGATTGAAGCATAGGCATCTCAAAAATGTCTAGAGCCTTGATCTAAACTTATTCATAACCATGACCCCCATGTGGATCCAATACACATGCGTCGTCCACCATGTCGTCCAAGAATCCAACTATAGCAAGACCCAAAGCTACTGAAGCACTTCTTCGGACTAGAAGAGATATGCCCGGGACAACTCGAATGTCCTTGGATTGCCATAAATTTGTCAAGATCTCACTATGTTGTTGAAAACAAAAAGACACAACTTATTAGGAAGCAATCATAAAAAACACTGAATATTAGAGAAATTTATAATATACTTGCACAAACTTATGCAATACCCACACACATCGGTGCTCTAGATCGTACTTGCACCTACACATAGACCGCTCTGATAGCACTATTGGGTTATGTAGCTGAATTTAAAATTTTCCATCCTACGTAACACACAAGATCTACTATGAAGGAAAAATCTTGGGTAGATATGATTCATTACCGACACAAAGCGCGGAATGAGTGTCTACAACGATGTCGATGATGCCCGATGAAGAGTACCGCGGCTAAGCCTAGCGGTGGGATTGTTGTCGATTCTCTGCATCCCACCTTCTGGATATTGCAGAGTGAGGGTATCACGTGTTTCCCCTGTGAGACATCACACACATATATGTGTCAAAGTCCTGCAACGCTTCGCCGTACAAGACTAGGCACCGCAGTTTCACATTGAGGTGGAGAGAACCCAACACATGGTAGAGAGAGGGAGATACATTAGAGCTAGGTCTAATCGAGAGATGATCATCCTCTCCCAATTAGAAGAAGCCTGAATCCAATTAGAGGGTCTCTAATCAGAAGCTCTAATCCATTTAGAGATGTTCTAATTAGAGGCTCTAATCCAATTAAAGAGGTTCTAATTAGAGTCTCTAATTCAATTAGAGGGTCTCTAATTAGAGTATCTAATTCTGAGAGGGAGAAAACACGAAAGCCAATTGTGTGTCCTCTCAATGAAGGAGGGGGTGGGATTATATAGTTGGACAAAGGGGGGTCACCTGCCTTAGGGGAGGTCGGTTTGGCCTCAAGTTCCCTTTGCTGCAACAAGTTCTCTAGGGGAGTCCGGATTAGACTCCTAGTTGGAGTCCAACTCCCCCCTTTCCCTTTTTTATGTTTTTTTCCTTTATCCTTTTTCCTTTTTATCTTCAAAGAAAACATGGAATATTTCTAGGAGGGTTTATATCCATGTGTGAGAGCCATGGGGCCCACCTGCCATCCTCCAAATTAATGGTGTGGCCATGGGCCAATTCTCCCCCTCTCCGTCACTCGCCCCCCCCCCCCTTCGGTTTTTGCTTGAAACTCTTCCGGAACCATATAATCCCTATAGATAGAATCATAGAATATATGTGAAGAGGATGGTACCTCAACAATCCCCATAGTTAGGGACCTCGGGTTTCATAGGGAGAAATACGCTAGTGGACTGCTCGGCTAGACAGGGTATTGCCCGCTTGATTATTTTTCTGGTGAGATGAAACAGATTACAGGGTGTCGCACAAATTGGATCTGGTGTAGCTATTGTTTAGGGTTTCTTGTCCCGGTATATGACCCCCTCTTATCCCTTATATGGGAATCCAGGTCTCACAAGTTTTACATGAGTAGAACTCAGCCCCAAGTCAGTTCTATCCTACCCTAACTTTCTGGGTAAGTCTTTCCTTGCGCCTGCTCTATCTTGGACCCGTGGTGGGCTCTGACTGCATGGCCCAAAGATCTTTCTGGAGTGCCCGCTAATGGGATGCACCCGGTAGGCCAACCGTGGGGGCTCTCTCGGGCACCCCCCATGTCATTAGCCCCCGAGTGCCTGATGCAGTCGAAGACTCAATCAAGGACTCAAACCCAAAATCGAAGTAACTCGACTCTGTTTCCACACCCTGCTGGTGTGACTGATAAAACTTGCCAGTTAAAGGGCTCTGAAGGATATGACTCAACAGGCTTGACTCACTCGACGGATCAAGGTCAATTAATCTCACTCGGGAGAAAACACCATTGGCCTATTCAGTCTTTAAGTCCCCGGGCTCGAACCCCGAAAAACTTGGGGTAACTCGACTCGTGTCGCTAAGGTCTTACCGAATGGAGTTTCAGTTGTCAGTTTGTTTTACCCAACACGTCGGTCAGGATTTTCATCACACCGGTTGGTATGGAAAACTCCGGGTAGTGCAGTAGGGGTTCGACTCCCATGTCCTTGGAACTGATTTGCGGGTCTTACCTTTATGCAATGAACATGGGATCTAGAATTTTTCAACGCAGTCGTGCGATCTGAGGAACAGAGTTCCTCAGCACAATTCTCTCGAGTCTTAGGTTTGGGCCACAGAGGAATTTTTTTCTTGACTTTTGGACCTTCCTAAAGACTTCATATGCCTTGTTCTAATCAGTTAAAGCCCGAGTGGCTTTTCCCATCACTCGACCCCCTGTTTCTGGAAGATGACAAGATGCTACTGGAGGGTGCTTATCCTGTCAGAGATAACTTGCTGAGTTCTCCTGGGTGAACTCCTATTACTGATTTCTCCCAGGTGAACTCCCAAGATGATATGGTGTGATTCATGTGCACTAAACTTTTAAGAAAATCTGGGGAGCTCAAAGATATGAAGGCTCAACTTGAGATTTCAAAATCCAAGGAGCGGGCTCCTGCTGAGTGTGAATAATTTCTTTTGGCTAAGTTGGCCGCGATAGTTACTGATCTAGACTAAGAGTTCTTAGGGTGCATCCTGTCGAATATGCATCTCAACAAGTCCCTCGGGTGAACCGATAGGGTTTCGATTAGGAAAACGTGTAGGCGCTGGTGACAATCGTCGGCTAACAGGGGGCACGATTTACCCAGGTTCGGGGCCCTCGTAGAGATAAAACCCTTACTCCTACTTCTGTCGATCTGTATTAGCAATAGATCGGTTACAGTGGTGGGTGCTCGAGTCGAGAGTAAGATCTCAATCTCAAGGCTTTGGTGATGCGGTATTTCTTGGTCCCCCTCCCGGTGGTTCTTCTGGCCTTATATAGGTGGCCAGGTCTCAAACCGCACCCGGGGGGTTACAAACCCTAACCTTAAGTCGGTTACAAGTTTCCTTTCTTTACCCTCAAGGCCTTGCGGGTGGGCCCTGATTGGGCCTTCTAGAACTGTCCATGGCATCTCCCTTTGGGCTTAGGTCTTGGGCCTTGGACCGGGTAGCCTAACCCGATAGGTCCATGATTCATCCCCTCGTCAGTAGCCCCCGAGCGTTTACTCAATTAAGAATATATCGGGTAGACGCGCAAATTTCGTCTTGCTCTCTTTCGATTGATTGCTTCAACCATTTAGAGGGCGCATACCCTGTGCGCGATGCGCTTTTTGTTCCCAAGTATTGAGCGATGAATGTGCCTATGTTTTGGCTATTTTCGCAGAAGGATGTGGCTCAGTTGCTTGGCTCTCCCGAAAGCTCAGGACCAATTAATTGCATCTAGGCAAAAACAGTTCTAGCCTACACAAACTCGAGACCTCCGAATAGAATTCGGTGAGGTGATCATTGCGACTGGGCCGTGGAGGTCTTACCGAGTCGAACTTAACCTATAGGGGTACCCGGCGCGCCCGCTAGGATTTGTCTTCGTGTTGTTGACACGGAAATTTACCGGAAGACGCAGCTTGAGTGCGATTCCGGGCCCATAAGAGAGATCTTCTGGGTCTTACCTTCGTACTCGAGAGAATACGGCATCCGGATGTGCCTAGTCGGCTGAACGATCCAGGGTAGGGATGTGTAAATATATCGTATGACAGAATAGCGGGAGCTGCACACTCGCGAGTATCATCTTGAGAATTTTCGAATGAGGAGATTTCCCTTCTTGTTGTACTTATGCAAAAGAGATTTTTTCACTTGTAATATTTTGCCCATACGAAAGAGTTTTCGTGTCTGGAAGCCTTGCTGTACCTATACAAAAGAGATTTCATGTGTGGGTAGTTATGCGAAAGAGTTTCGTTTCTTGACATGCCCATACGAAAGAGATTTTGTGTTAGGGATTTTATGCGAAAGAGTTTTTGCATCTTGATGTGCCCATACGAAAGAAATTTCGTGTCAGGGAACTTATGCGAAAGTATTTTCGCGCCTTGATGTGCCCATACGAAAGAAATTTTGTGTTAGGGGGCTTATGCGAAAGAATTTTCGCGCCTTGATGTGCCCATACGAAAGAAATTTTGTGTTAGGGATTTTATGCGAAAGAATTTTCGCGTTTGATGAGGTATGCAATGATGTCATTGCACACTTGTCCGCTCTGACTCCTCCCGATGGGACGTGACGGACTGAAGTAGAGCACGACGGCCCACCTTGTCACCTTTTGACTGGAAACGAGAGGTCGTTTCCGGTTTTCCCACAAGCCATGCGCTGTAAATGCGCACGATCTGCTGTAAAGATCGTGGCAGAGGCCACTGTTCACCGCCGCCTCGTTTCCACTTCCCGCATGGCAGCCGTGATGGGCGCCACGTCGCCAGATCTACGGTTCAGATCGGTCTAGCCCGTGTATAAGTATCCGTCCTTAGGCGATGGGTAAATTTCCTCTCCATTTACTCCTCTTCTTCCTCCTCGCGCACATCTCATGTTCTGCAAGCACTGAAGAGCTCCCATGGCCGGAGGGAAGAAACACAATGCTGCTACGTCATCGTCGAAGGAGGATGGAGATGCTTCCGCGCCGCCTGCTGTGAGAACGGGCGATTGGCGCTCTGCCAGCACCACCAGGAAGAGCATCAACGAGATGCAACGGGAGGGGGTGTTGCCTCCGGACGGTGACAAGCGTGTTCGCCTGGACAAGAAAGAAGAGGCGCCTAATCCCCGCGCGAACGAGCGCGTGATCTTCGCGGATCACGTCTCGGCGGTCTCTCTCTTCCTCTCCACCCCTTTCTCCTTGGATTGATGTATGTCTATGGCATACAGCTCCATGACTTGCCTCCAAACGCGATTCAGCACATATCGTGTTTTATCGTGCTTTGCGAGTGCTATTTGGGAATTCGCCCGCATTGGGGCCTCTGGAAGTACCTGTTCAAGGTGCGGATCTTCCGGTAGAAATCGTGACTAGGAGAGCAGCTGGGAGAACCACTGCACACCGGCGGGTTCGGGATCCAGGCGAGGACGGACATCCCCTACATGGATATGTACTTCGTCGACTCCGCACAAGGATGGTGAAAGAAGTGGTTCTACGTCATCGACAAAAGCGCGGGTGGAGCTCTCGAGTTCCACCCATTCGTGATTCTGAAGCGGAGGAAATCCTGGGCGCACAAGCTCACCGCCGAAGACAACAAGATCGTTTCACCTCTACTCACGAAGGTGGGGAGCTTCCGCGACAAGGTGATGGGGGTTCTGCTGGATGGATTGCACCTGGCGAGTGACTTTCTTCGGCGGAGGATCCAGCCCCTTCAAGAGAGGCCGTCGACCATGTGGGAGTACCAGAGCACCCAAGATCCGAGCCACGTGTGCGAGGACATCCTATCGAATGCATTCGAGAGGAAGATTGCGGACATCACCAAGCTGAAGAAGGGAGAGGCCTTCTTGGCCTATTCTCTCGAGCCATTTGAGGCTTCGAAACCTCCTCCAGCCGAGGTAAGTTTGTTGTTATTCTTTCTTCGTTTCTTGTAGTCCGAAATTTTGTCGATTGGGAATCTTTTCTTCTTCTCTTTCTATCTACATAGAGCTTGAACGTGGTGACGTGCTACCCGCCCGTTACGGCAGAAGAAGCATCAGACCTTCTCGCGAGTAACATGGACGCTCCTCTTGAGACAAGCGTTGATGAAGCTGACTCGAGCTCTGAGCACGATTTCATGGACGACGAGGAAGAGTCGGATAGCGAGCAGCTCCAGCGCCACAAGCGTCACAAGCCCGAAGAAGACGAAGCCACCTCCAAGAGCAGTTCCTTGGGTGATGAGTCTATCAAGGCGACTGAGCCTCTTCAGGTGCCTCCTCTGAATGTGCGTCCTCCCCTAGGCCACAAGCCGAAGGTTTCCACTTCCTGGAATGTGGACATTCTGGATGACGACGATGAGGACGAGTAAGTTTTTCTTGTGCGTTGTTCTTTAGTTGCGAATCTTATTCTTGTTCTTTGCCCTTGCTTGACTTTTCCTTCAATAGAAGCCTTCAAACCATCAGCCCTGGCCAGTATGCTTCTTCGGTTCCCTTTGTGAAGAGGAAAGAAGTGGCTGCGGGTGAAGCTCGAAGATCTCCAAGTCCTGTACGGGCAGCCGCAGCTCCTGAGTACGGCCTGGCTGGCTTCGCGGGTGGAGCTTCTGCAAACAGGGAGGTTTCAGGCAGCTCAGCTGACCCTCTGTCTACCGCCCAAGGCCAAGTAAGTTTATCCTTTCTTCTCGCATCTTTTGCTTTGCTTGATTGTAATTTCTACCTGGTGCACGACAGTGCTCCCGATGGGAGTAGCCCCCGATGCTGTGGTTAATTGCTTGTGGTTAGCCACGGGCTCAAGCTGAGCTCCTTTCCTCTTTGTTTTCCTTGATTCTATCGGGTGCACGGCAGTGCTCCCGATGGGAGTAGCCCCCGAGGCTATATTCGACTGTGTACATGCGAGTATAGGCTCAAGAGATTTTGTTCCTAACTTGAATTTCTTCCTTGGGTTTTTACAGACTCTCCTTGACTCCCTTGCTGCTATCGGTCGTCGAGTGCTTTCGGCTGAGGAGGATTGCGCTTCCCTTTAGGTGGATCGCGATCGGCTCGTCGAGGACGGCCGCTCCCTTCTAGGTAAGCTAATTCGCCCTGTTTTGCGGATTCTATTGATCGGGAAAGTTGCCTTAGCTGTATTTGTCACTTGCAGATGAAGTTACCCGCATGAAGGCCGAGAAAGTTGAAGCCATTGCTCGGGTGCAAACCCTTGAGACAGAGCTGGAATCCTCCCGAAAGGAGTTGGAATCCTCCCGCAAACATTCGGCTGATCTTGAGGGAAGCTTCTCAAAGGCGCAAGACGCGCTAAAGCAGTTGGAGGAGGCAGGCGCCAAGCATGACAGCGACCTTGTCGGTCTCATCCATCCTCTCGCCCAGAAGTTTGCGGGTAAGTTTTTGTTTTATTATTCTTCTGCTGCAACTCGAACTTTGTTTTGTTGTCTCGGAATTTTATGTTGTCTTTGATGTAGATGCCCTTGGGGTTGGACTGGAGCTGCATGGGAGTCAGCGGCTAGACGCCCTTACGGACTCTTGCACCCAACTCCAGGAACACGCGAGTAGGATCTGCTCCCTCGTCGGTGACGCCACCGGAGTGTTGAAGCAGTTCCACGATCACCTGCTGGTGGATGCGGCGGTTCCTCCTACGCTGGGCGGCCTTGTGAAGGTGTTCTTGGATGATGAAAACCTCCTCCAGGCGTATTCGGTCGCTCAGTCTGAATGCGGGGCCAGGACGGCTATCCAATTTGCACTGGCGCACGGACACTCGGATGACCTGGAGAAGGTGTACTCGAGCATTACCTACGACACCTTAGGCAAAAAGGTAGCGCTCCGTCCCTTTGGCGCTCAGGCTGAGGTCCTCACAAAGAACCTCTCTGAAGTGCTTGCTCGTGCTAGTCGCAAGGGGCAGCCTTCTGCGAGTGGCACTACTTCTGCAGCCCCTTAGGATAGTTTATGTTTTCTTTTGCTAATCGATGTAATGAACCTTGGGATGTATTCACGTATTTTCGTAATCGAAGTGTTTCCTGGAATCTTCAGTGTCCAATTGTTGTATGCTCCCAATGGGAGTAGCCCCCGAGCACCCGAAACAATGGGTGGTATGTTTCTCGAGTGGGGTCTTGTTATTTTTCTGAACTTGCTTCGTTTCTTTCCAGGTAGTGGATCCTGGCGCAGAATCTTCGAGTGGGTCTGCCGCGCGGGTGAACCCCCTTGTTCCTGCTGCTAGCACGTTCGCCTCACTCCGTGACCGTGTTGCAGATGGCGAGCGCAAACTTAAAACTCTGCGGGGTGTGGCTGATGTTGCCAAGTCAAAGCAGAAATTTGCGGCTGAGCGAGAGCAGTTTGTAATGGAAGAGCTGGCCTCCGTTGCAACGGACATGCTTTGTAAGTTGGCGAGCCCCCTAGTACTTCGCTGCTTGTTTACTTTTCTGTTTTGACTTGCTTGTTGTATGTGCCGTTGTTGAGCTTGACGGTCCTTGTGAAACCCACTGGGTGGATAATCACATTGTCTATGAGGCGGGTAGCTTGAAGCCGCATGCGAGCAATTTCCGGTCTGACCGCAGTCGAGGCTTTATCTTGGCCATCTTGAAGTATCGGGTGAGCCAGGCGAAGATACTTGTCGATTCCTGTCGCGAAGCTCTTTCTTCTGTGCACCGGACGTTCTATCCATTGGGTACCGTTCCAGAAGGGTTGAGTTGTTTGCTAAGGATCTTTGGTCGAGTAGGAGAAGTTCGGGAGTGCGTCCACCAACAACTTATCTGTGGAGCTCAAGTAGCGCTCGCTTTTGTTCGGGTGTGGCATCCGAAGATCAACTTTAGCTCGGTGGCGCGGCTTCCCGGCTCTCCAGTTGATTTTTCTATTCATTACGCGGTCGTCCATCCTGCAGCAGAGCAGATTATTAGACTGACTTCCGAGGAGATTGATCAGATGCTTGCGAAAACGACTGCTCGTCGTCAGATGTAATTTTAGAATGTAGATATCACGTATTTTGTTGTAATGTGTTTGAAGGAGTAAGCCTTGTAACCCTGTATAGCTCTCTCGATATGTTTTAAGATGTTTATAAGGTGTGGACCTTGTATTTGAAAAAAATATTTTTATGCTAGTTAGGCGTAGCCCCCGTGTGTTTGGAGTGTATACCTGTTGTTGTTAGCATGTAAGATGAAATATGCGAGAATCCATGTATTTGATCGAGCTACAAAGTGGCTGGTACAGCCTTATTTCTTGCGAGTAGGATAATCCTAAGGGTAGAATTTGTGGAGGTGCGCAACGTTCCATAGGTTGGAGTAGATGTCACCGGTCGTCGGGTTCTTCAATCGGTAAGCGCCTCCTGGGATAACTTCATGTATTATGAAGGGTCCTTCCCATGGTGGCTCGAGCTTGCGTCTGTGGCGTATACGACGACTGTAATAGTTGCGCGGTGATTGTTGATATACTGTGGATCTTGCGAGTGCGATGTCTCGTATCTCATCCAGTGCGTCCACGTCTTATTCGAGTGCCATGTTTGAGGTTTGTTCGCTCTATGCGACGACTCGTGGAGCTTTGAATTTGACATCTTCAGGTAGGAAAGCTTCAGCTCCGTATACCATGAAAAATGGCGTGTAGTTTGTTGATCGATTTGGAGTTGTACGTAGGCTCCACAGTACCGATGGTAGTTCTTTGTCGCAGTGCCCTGCCGCTGGGTGCATTCAATCGAGTAGTCGTTTCTTCAGGCCAGTGCAAACTAATCCGTTGGATCGTTCGACTTGGTCGTTCGTTTGCGGGTGGGCCACCGAGGCGAAGCTGGGGGTAATTCCTTTTTCCTCGCAGAAGTCCTGCGTTTCTTTGGCCGTGAAGTTGCTCCCGTTATCCGTGATGATATTGTGTGGTATGCCAAATCTGCACACGATGGAATTGAGGAATTTCACGGCGCACTCAGCATGTGCGTAGGTGACTGGCATGGCCTCTATCCACTTTGTGAATTTGTCGACTGACACAAGCAGATGGGTGTATCCGCCAAGCGTTGATTTGCGCAGGGGTCCTACCATGTCCAGCCCCCATTGAGCAAAGGGCCAGGCGATAGGGATCATGTGGAGTTCCGTGGCATGGGTGTGTGGCTTGGGCGCGAACCTCTGGCAAGTATTGCATTTGTCGACTAGGTCCTTTACGTCTCTTGCTGCCGTGAGCTAGTAGATTCCTGCCCTGAAAGCCTTGCCTACAATTGCCTTCCAGCTGGCGTGGTGTCCACAAACTCCTTTGTGTATGTCTTGTAGAAGCTCCTTGTCGTCTTAGGGTGCTACGCATCTCTGCAATATTCCTGATATGCTCTGCCTGTATAGCTCTCCGTTGAGCACCCGAAAGGATTTGCTGCGCAGCACTATTTGTCGGGCCTCGCAAACGTCTGCTGGGAGCTGTTTGTTGGACAAGTAGTTGAGGTATATCTGCGTCCAGACTGGCTCGACCCGAAAAACTTGTCTTGAAATGTTGTGGCTGAGCTCGATGACAGCGATTTGCGGGCTGAGGTCCATCTCCAATGCTGCGGGTGCTCCCGCTGACTTTTTGACCTTGACTGAACGCTTGATCATTCTCTCGAAGTATATTCCTAGCGATATGGGTGTGTTTGTGGACCCCATGTTTGCCAGCTTATCTGCTTCCTCATTGCTGGATCGCGCAATGTGCTTCAGTTCACACCCTTTGAAACTTCCTTCTAGCAGATTATACATGTCGCGATAGGTGACCATGTTTCCGCGATAGCATCACATTCCTTCATCGTCTGCTGCACGATGAGGTTTGAGTCTCCGTATATCATCAATCGGGTGGCTCCGCAGGCGATCGATATTTTCATGCCGTGAAGGAGGGCTTCATATTCTGTGTCATTGTTCGATGCTGGGTCATCGGGTGGGAAGTCCAACCTCAGGACGTACTGCAGCTTATTTCCTCTGGGAGATATGAGAACGACCCCGGCTCCAGCTCCTTCGTTTCTCTTCGACCCGTCAAAGTACATGATCCAGTTGCTCGTGTATTCTGGCGGTCCTGGTGTTTGTAGTTCTGTCCACTTGCTTAGGAATTCCACGACTACCTGGGACTTCACAGAGTTGTGTCCTGTGTATATTATGTCCTAGGCGCCTAGCTCGATGCTCCACTTTGCAATTCTTCCGGATGCCATGGGATTGTTCATGATAGTACCGAGTGATGCGTCATTTATCATCGTGACAGTATGTTCTTGGAAATAGTGCTTGAGTTTTCAAGCTGTGAGTACCACGCCATACACGAGTTTCTGGTAGTGAGCGTATCGTTGTTTGCACGGAGAAAGTACCTCGCTAATGTAATATATTGGCCTTTGGACTCCGTATGCCTTTCCCTCCTCTAGACGCTCGGCTACGATGACCGTGCTGACGACTTGGTTTGTTGCAGCTAGGTAGAGGTATAAGGGCTCCTTCTCTTGTGGTGTTGTTAGGACACGCTTACTCTGTAGTACTTGCTTCAGATTGAGGAACGCCTTTTTTGCTTCGGGTGTCCACTAGAACTTATATGTCTTCTTCAACAGCTTGTAGAAGGGCAATGCTTGCTCGCCTAATCTTGCGATGAATCTGCTCAAGGCGGCTAATCGCCCTGCGAGCTGCTGCACGATGTGAAGATTGGTTGGCTGCATCATTTTTAGGATCGCTTGGATTTTCTCCGGATTGGCTTCGATCCCTCGAGCGGACAACAGATACCCGAGAAGTTGTCCTGCAGGGACGCCGAAGACGCATTTGGTCGGGTTGAGCTTAATCATGTACGCGTTCAGAGCGTCGAATGTCTCTCTGATGTCCTCAAGGAGTGTATCCTCCACTCGAGCCTTGATGACGATGTCATCAACGTACACTTGTACGTTCTTGCCAATGAGCTTAGCGAGGCATTTTTGCATGCAGCGCTGATATGTTGCGCCTGCATTTTTTAGCCCGAAGGGCATTGTCATGTAGCAGTAGACACCGTGAGGTGTGATGAATGTTGTCTTTTCCTCGTCTTCCTTCTTCATCCTGATTTGATTGTAGCCCGAATAGGCATCTAGGAAGGAGAGACGCTGGCCGCCTGCGGTGGATTCCACGATCTGGTCGATCCGTGGAAGAGGGAAGTTACCCTTGGGGCAGTGTTTATTCAACGATGTGTAGTCGATGCACACGCGAAGGATGACAGTGTTTTTCTTTGGGACCAGCATCGGGTTTTCTAACCAAGTGGATATCTTTATCTCTCTGATAAATATTGCGCCGAGTAGTCTATTCACTTTTTCCCCAAGTGCTTTTTGCTTTGGCTCTGAGAACCGTCGGGTTGTTTGCTTGATAGGTTTGGCGTCTTTTAGAACTTCGAGTGAGTGCTCGGCGAACTCCCTGGGTATCCCTGGCATATCTGAAGGCTGCCAGGCGAAGATTTCCCAGTACTCACAAAGGAGTTCGATGAGCGCGCCTTCCTATGCTGGTGAGAGGGTGGTGCACACCATCGCCGTCTTCGCGGGCTCCGTCGGGTGCACTTGATGCTTTCGAGTGTCGTTGTTTGCGCTGAACTCGAGTTCTAGAGCATTCTTTTTTGTGAGAGGCATCATGGAGTGGTCCGTGGTTTTTGCCAACTCTTCCAGTTCCTCTTGCATCCCGAAGTATTTCGTGATCTCGTTGAACTCGATGTCGCACTTGTTAGATTTTTTGAAGTCGCCATCTATGGTGATGGTGCCGTATTCCTCAGGTAGCTTGAGCTTCAGGCAGGCGTAGTGTGGTACTGCCATGAATCTTGCGAATGTTGTTCGGTCGAGAATGGCGTGGTACTGTGAGGGCTAGTCGACTACCTCGAAGTCGAGGAATTATCGCCTATAGTTCTTTCGGTTTCCGAGCACCACTTCTAAGTTGATTGTTCCGAATGGCCGGACTTCTTTGCCTCGTAATATCACGTGGAAGTATGTTTCTGACTCTGCTAATCCATCCAGGTTCTTGTTCATCCGATGGAGTGTGTCCACATAAATGATATTTATCCCGCTATCGCCGTCCATGAACACCCGCGCAAGTTCATGATTGCCTATTTGCGCTTGGATGACAAGTGTGGCGTGTCCTCGCCAATATACCCGAGGCGGATGGTCTTCTTTGGAGAAAGTGGTCGACTGATCGGCCATCTTCAAGTATTCGGGTGTGGACGGTGGAGCTTGTACCGCCATGATTACTTGGCGTGTGTTAGTTTTCTATGCTCTACGGGATGGGCAGACTTTTCGTATCATCCCGAGAAGTCCTGCTGGGTTCGGGTATCCATTGCCTCCTTGATTTGCGGCGGGTGGCGCTGGTAGCGTGGCCAACACCGTGTTTGGATGTCCTGGTGGAGGTAGGGGTTGTGGCGGGTGTAATCCCTAATTTCCTCCGCCTGGGAGTTGTGGGTAGCCCTGATTGACTTCAGCTCTATTTTTCTTCGCGAAGGCCTCGTGGATGTCGAGAAACTTTCAGTAATCCTTGAGGAGGTGGGTCTCCTTGGTCTTTCCTCTGCGCTTATCTGTAAATAGATGTAGCGTACAGTAATCGTCTAGGTCCTCCTCGGGGGTTTTATCCTCGGGCTTTGGCTTCCATTCGCGATTTCCACGAGGTCCACCGTCCCGGTTTCTCGTGAACTCTGCTGCAACTAGTTCTTCTCGAACATCATGATCGTAGTGCTTTCTCTTTTTCTTTCGACCATGGCGGTCATCCTCGAGTGCTGGCGAAGATGCCTTCTCGTTGCGTACGGAGTCTTCGCCATTGGCCCATCTATTGGCTATGGCCATCAGCTCCCCAATGGTTTTGGGGGCATCTCTCCCCAACTCTTAACTAAAAGCGGACCGTCGGGCCCCTTTGGTGAAGGCTTCGACTGCAACCTCCTCCGATATGTTTCCCGCCGTGTTTTTTAGCGTAGTCCACCACTGAATGTACTCGCGAGTAGACTCGCCGCTTTTTTGCTTATAGGCCCGCAGCTCCTCGATAGATGCGGGTCGCTTGTAGGTTGCTTGGAAATTTTTGCGGAAATCATACGTTAGATCATCCCATGATCCGTAGCATGCCCTCGGTCTTCCTTCAAGCTAGCTGCATGCAGCGCCCATGAGATGCAAGTTGAGGTACTGCATAGCCGTTGTCTTGTTCCCACGTTGGCATTTTACTACCGTGAGGTAATCCGATAGCCATGACTTGGGCTCGAGCGAGCCGTCGTATTTTGGGACCTTCGTGGTGAGCTTGAATCTTTTGGGCATCGGCGCTTCGCGAATATCGCGGGTAAAACATTATGCACCGCAGGCCTCCTCGTTGGAAGAGGTGGATAGGGACCGTGCGCGGTTTCTAATCATTCGGGCTCTGTCGACCTTGTTCTGAACGATGTCAAATCGCACGTTGTGTTCGGGCCAGTCGCGATCGTCCTCCTTCCATGGCTCTCTGCTGCGGTGTTGCGAGCGGCTGCTGTGATGTCGCGGGCTGCGGTTGCGGTCTCTCGGGTTGTCGTCGCTGCCGCTCGGGCTGTCGCCGCGACGCCGTGCTTCTTTTCCTCGGGCGCGGCGAGGTGACTTCTTTCTCCTGGGTGAGGTGCTCCTGCACCCGTGGGGTATTTATTTATCCTTCCGAGGGGTTTTCTCGGTCTCTTGCGTTGTCGCGTGTTTGCGATTGTGAGCTGCAAGTCTTGCGGCTGCCATGCCCAGCCCATTCTGGACTTGCTGGTATTGTTCCGCGCGGGGGTTTTTTTCTCCTGGCTTGTTCGCCTGCAGGTACGTGGCTGCTGCCAGAACCGCGGCGGTCGGAGTCGTCGGGTGGACATTACCGTCGTCGTCGATGTGCATAAGGGATCTATCAAGCGTTTTGCTGATCCCGCCGAGAGAGTCGTGATCCAAGGCTGTGGTCTTCGAGACATATCTTTTCTTTTAGGGATGGTTCCCTACTAAGTGCGTTTTGGAGAGCGCCGCACGACGTTGGCTTGATTCGTCTGCCAGCTTTTTTCGCTCGTCCAGATCCTTGCGAGCTTCTTTGATCAACGCTGTCACTTTCACTATATGATAGTGGTATGCGGTTAGATCTTCCTGAGGGGCTCCTTCTTCAATCGGCTGGCCCGAGTGTACGGCCGTCTTTGCCTTGACCCAGGCTTCTCGCGATACTTTAATGAGCTCTCTTTCCTTCGCGCTATCTTCCGTTTCTTTGGGTGGGTCGTTCGATCCTGCTATGCAGACCTGAGCCAGATATGGCCCGTGAGTCCTAGGCGCGGATTGACGAGTTTTTCCAACCCGAGAAGGTTCCTCTGTAGCGATGGTGTGGAAGTTGCGAGTGCTGGGGCGGATCGATTCGCCGCTGGGTGCTAGATCGCAACCAGCGTAGTTGGGCAGCGAGTCGGGAGTTTCCGGCTCGAGATCGACTCGGAGTCTGATCCTTCGAGATCGGTTTGCTCGGGCAAGTGCAGGATTCCCACTTTGTTGGCGTGGAAGTGGAAGCTCCCGAACGTCATGGTAACGCTTTTCTCCAATCCACTGAACGCCGGGCGCGATTCCGGCGAGTGAGGCGCGACGACGATCGACCCGAATCGGATCGAATCTGCTGAAGTCGAAGTTCCGGGGCTCCAGCTGAAGGTTGGCGAAGATGAGGCCGAAGATGCTGTAGATCCAGCACCCACTGTTCCCATAGACGGTGCCAGTTGTCGAATATGCATCTCAACAAGTCCCTCGGGTGAACCGATAGGGTTTCGCTTAGGAGAACGTGTAGGGGCTGGTGACAATCATCGGCTAACAGGGGCACGATTTACCCAGGTTCGGGTCCCTCGTAGAGGTAAAACCCTTACTCCTGCTTCTGTCGGCCTGTATTAGCAATAGATCGGTTACAATGGGGGGTGCTTGAGTCAAGAGTAAGATCTCAATCTCAAGGCTTTGGTGATGCGGTATTACTTGGTCCCCCTCCCGGTGGTTCTCCTGGCCTTATATTGGTGGCCAAGTCTCAAACCGCACCTGGGGGGATTACAAACCCTAACCTTAAGTCGGTTACAAGTTTCCTTTCTTGACCCGCAAGGCCTTGCGGGTGGGCCCTGATTGGGCCTTCTAGAACTGTCCATGGCATCTCCCTTCGGGTTTAGGTCTTGGGCCTTGGACCAGGTAGCCTCACCCGGTAGGTCCAGGATTCATCCCCTCGTCACATCCCGTAGTTTGGTTCGACTCAAGGGTGTTGTTTAACCCGAGTACCTATGCTTCTGTAGATATTCCAGTGAAACCGGCTGAAGAGCATCGGTATATTGAGGACGAGTGCCAGAAACTTTTCGAGTACACTTCTTCCTTCTGGCAGATATCAACAAATCCCGCATACTGTTGACTCCCCGGACACATGCTCAACAAGTTGGTGGAGTCGTTGGGTCTTGTCACACGGTCATGTGTAACATTTATGGTGCCCTGCTCCCTCTTAACAGGATGCCAGAAGGACTCTTCAACCTGATTCGGAAATTCAGCAACTATGAGCATGTGAAGGCGCTAGTTTGACGTCAGTTAGTTGGGGGTGCGAAGGTTGATCTTGCGGTTGCAAAGACCCATTACCTTTGCATGAGCTTGAATAAGATTCTTAGGGGTCCCTTTCCTCCTCTAGACCGTCAGCGTGTAAATATGACCTCCCGGTATGAAGAGGTTGTCCTTGCTGCAGTTGCGCTTATGCGCCTAGCAGAAGCAGAAACGGATGTACAACTTGCGAGTGACTGCGCACCTGACTTTTAGGGACTTCACCGTCTCGAGTGATCTATACCTTGTAAACAAATTTGTAATTCTTTATGTTGTATATTAACGTGCTTTACTATTTCGCTTCAAGTGCTGATATGTTTGCAATTCAGCCAAGTACTTTGCGGTGTTAACTTTTTGCAGCGCAGCCTCAAATATTTTGAGCGTATCTGTGGCTGGGAGTAACCCCTAGTTTTATATTTCTAATGTTTTTCGGCGCAGCCCCCGAGTGCTTCGAGTGCGGCCATGGCTGCGAATCACCCTAGGTTTCCTGTTTTTAACTTTTTGTTACGCAGCCCCTGAATATTTCGAGTGTGGCCACGGCTGGGAGTCGCCCTAGGTTTCATGTTTTAACTTTTTGCTGCACAGCCCCCGAGTATTTCGAGCGTGACCACGGCTGGGATTCACCCCATTTTTTCTGTTGAACATTTTGCTCCGCAGCCCCCGAGTGCTTTGAGTGCGACCACGACTGGAAGGCACCCCCTTTTTTCTATTTAACTTTTGTTGCGCCGCTCCCGAGTGTTTCGAGTGCGACCACAGCTGGGAGTCACCTCGATTTTTCTGTTTAACTTTTTACTACGTAGCCCCCGAGTGTTTTGAGTGCGACCATAGCTGTGAGGCACCCCATTTTTTCTGTTTAACTTTCTGCTGTGCAGCCCCTGAGTACTTCAAGTGCGACCACGGGTAGGAGTCACCCCGATTTTTATGTTTAAGTTTATGCTCTTCAGCCCCCGAGTGCTTCGAATGCGACCACGGCTGGGAGTCACCCCATTTTTCTGTTTAACTTCTTTCTGTGCAGCTCCCGAGTACTTCAAGTGTGACCACGACTAGGAGTCACCCCGATTTTCTGTTTGACTTTTGGGTCAGTATTGTATTCCTGACACAATTTTTTGAATTCTTGAGTAGACTGCGGCGAATATTGACCAATTTCCGTGTGGTAAACTGTAAGACAGAAAAATAGAGAAATATCTCGCAGTGGAGAGGTAATTTTCTAATTTGTTCATGCGGGATACATAGGTGGCTAAAGTAGCCTTATTCTAAATGTACTGAAATAAGAAAAACTAGGCATATAAGCGACATATCTGGTGGTGATGTTCCACATATTATTTTAGAAGTTGACCGTCTTCTTGTCCTTGCGTATACGCGACGTTTCCGAGTACCTCCCCTATCACGTAGGGTCCTTCCCATGGGGATGTCAGCTTGTCGTGGCTCTCGTGCTTCAGTCGTAGCACCATGTCTCCAACATTGAAGGTTCTGTTGCGTACTCGACGATCGTGGTAGTTGTGCAATCCTTGTTGGTATAATGTAGTTTGTGCGAGTGCGATGTCCCAAGCTTCGTCTGGCAGATCGATAGGATCTTCGAGTGCTCTGTTAGAGTCATTCTCCCCATAGGCAGCGACTCGAGGATCCTTGTGGTGTACTTCTGTTGGCAACACTACTTCCGCTCCGTAGACCAGAAAAAATGATGTATACTTTGTTGATCTATTGGGTGTGGTTCTTAAGCTCCAAAGTACGGAAGGAAGGTCCTCTATCCATACTCCAGCGGCTCGCTTGAGTGGTGTCAGCAGGCGTTTCTTGAGTCCAGCTGTGATTAGCCCATTTGATCGGTCCACCTTTCTTTTCATTTGTGGGTGTGATACTGATGTGTAGTTAACACTGATTCGCAACTGCTTGCAGTAATCATGGAACTCAATCGCTGTGAAGTTGGTGGCATTGTCTGTGATGATGCTGTGGGGGACCCCAAACCTGTGGACGATGGACCTTATTAATTTCACTGCTGATTTTGCATCTTGAGATGTTACGGGCAAGGCTTCGATCTACTTGGTGAATTTATTGACCGCTACCAACAGCCTGGTATCCCTCCGTTGGACGATCTGCAAAGTAGACCGACCATGTCGAGTCCCCATTGCGCAACGGGCCATGTGAGTGGTATCATCTGGATTCAGTGGCAGGCATGTTGGGTCTTGTTGCGAACATCTGGCACGCCTCATAATGTTGTACGATAGATTTTCCGTTGAATTCTATTGTGGGCCAGTAGAATCATGTTCTAAATGCTTTGCGGACTAAGTTTCTACTTCCCACGTGGTGTCCTCGTGTCACTTTATGGATGTTGACTAGTATGGCTTTTCCTTCCTCTGGAGTGACACACCTATGCAATATATCCGAGGTGTTGTGTTTGTGGAGCTTCCCTTTGTGGATTGTAAATGCCTTTTCTCGACGCATCACTCGACGTGCTTCTGCCTGATACTCAACGAGTTCTTTCCATGTCATGTAATTGATCAGGGGATGCATCCAGGTGGGTTCAACTTGAAAGACTTACTCTGGTATGTCCATGGGTGTGAGTTCTCCTTATTTGTCTGATCGATCTGCTGTTTTGGGCTTTGTGCTCTTGGTGTCAGCTATTTCTGCAGCTGCTACCTTAAGCTTAATTGAGTTGCTTCCTCTTCCAACATGTTGTAGTTCACACCCAGCAAATTCTCCTTCGAGTCTGTTGTATAGCTCTCGATATACGGCCATGTTTTTAGCTGGGGCATCACATTCCTTCATGGTTTGCTATACCACAAGATTTGAGTCGCCGTAAATGAAGAGTCGAGTGGCTCCGCATGCTTTGACCATCTTCATCCCGTGTATGATTGCTTCGTACTCGACTTCATTGTTTGATGCATTCTTTAACTTCATCCATGGTACATATAGCATCCTGTCACCCTTAGGCGATGTGAATACGACTCCTTCTCCTGACTCTTCTTTTTGCTTCGACCCGTCGAAGTACATCGTCAAGTTACTTGACATGTCTAGCTGCCTGGGTTGCTCCACCTCGAGCCACCCTGCAAGAAAGTAAGGGAGTACTTATGATTTGATCCCCTTCCTCATTTCGTAGGGTATATCACGAGGATCCAACTTGATTCCCCACTTGCGACCCGGCCTATCATGTTGTAGTTGTTCAATATCTCTGACAATTGTGTGTTGGGCACCACTGTGATTGGGTGCTATTGAAAGTAGTGTTTCAACTTCGTGGTGGTCATATAGACTTCGTAGGCGAGCTTTGGATGGTATGGGTAGAGTTGTTTAGATGATGACAGGACTTCACTGAGATAGTGGATCGGGCGCTACACTCCATATATGGAACCTTCCTAGGTTCGCTCAATGACGAGCACCGTTCTTACCACCTGCCTGGTTGCTGGAATGTATAGGTACATTGTATCATTTTCTTGAGGTTCTACCAGCATAGGTGGGGTTGACACGGTGCGTTTGAGTGCATAGAAAGCGTCCCGGGCTTCGGGTGTCCACTCAAATTTGTCTGGTTTCTTCAACAGTTTGTAGAAGGGGGTGCTTTTTCCCCAAGCTTGGCTATGAATCTGCTGAATGCTGCGACTCGCCCAGCTAAGTGCTAGACACCCTTCACATTTATTGGCTCCTTCATTGCAAGGATGGCTTGGATCTTTACCGGGTTCGCTTCAATGCCTCTAGCGGACAGAAGGTACCCGATTAAGTCTCCGTAATGCACTCCGAATATGCACTTCTTTGGGTTTAGCTTGATGTGGTACTCGTCTAGTGTTGCGAAGGTTTTGCGGAGGTCGTCAATAAGGTTTTTAGCCTTTTTTTATTTGACAAAAATATCATCCACGTAGACTTGTGTGTTTCTGCCAATTTGCTTCATTGGGCGGGTTTGCATCATTCGCTGGTATGTGGCACCTGCCTTCTTCAACCTGAAAAGCATCATGGTATAACAATATACTGGAAAGGGTGTGATGAACATGGTTTTTTCCTCGTCTTCCTTCTTCATGTGGAATTGGTTGAACCCTGACTATGCATCGAGGAAGGAGAGTCGCTCACAGCCGGTAGTGGAGTCAATGATTTGGTCCATGCGTGGCAATGGAAACCAGTCCTTGGGATAATGTTTGTTCAGCGAGGTGTAATCGATGCACATTTGCAGTTGGTCCGTGTTTTTCTTGGCTACCAGCACAAGGTCCAGGAGCCAAGTTGCTATTTTCATCTCTCGTATGAACTTTGCCGCTAGCAGTCTGTTAACTTCCTCTTCTATTGCTCTTTGATTTCGTTCCGAGTAGCGTCGTGTGGATTGATGTATTGGTTTTGCGTCCTTTTAGATTTCGAGTGAGTGCTTGGTGAATTTCCTCGCGACTCCTGGCATGTTCGCTGAGACCCATGCAAAGATCCTCTAGTTCTCACGCAGAAATTTGACGAGCATGGTTACCTATGTGAAAGGCAGCGTGTTCCACGCGAGCACTGTCTTTATTGGGTCGGTCGGGTGAAATTGATGTGTTATGGTATCTTTCTTTGCATCGAATTCCATCTCGGGTGTTTTTTCCTGAGTCAGCGGGAGGATCGAGTGATCAATCATGGCTGCTATGTCTGTCAATTCCTCGATGTCGCAGCTGTCAGATTTCTTGTAGTTTTCGTACACTCTTATGATTTCCCTGGGTCCTGGCATTTTAAGCATCAGGTACACGTAATGGGGGATATCCATGAACCTCACAAAAGTTGACCTTCCTAGTATGGCATTGTACTGTGATGGCCAGTCGGCTACCTCAAAGTCGATCTTTCCCTTCCGGAAGTGGTCACGATCTCCGAAAATGATCTCGAGTGCTATTGTTCCGAAAGGCCGCACTGCTTTTCTCGGTATGATCCCATGGAATGAGTTTTTCGACTGCTTCAGTTGCTTACTGGTATGTCCATATGCTTCAAGTGTCTATGTAAATGATATTGGTTGAGTTACCTCCGTCCATAAATATGCGACTGAGGTCGTAGCCCCCGATTTAGGCTTCAAGTACCATCGTGGCTTTTCCTGGATAGGGGACTCTAGGTGGGTGATCGTAAATAGATAATGTGATGCTTGCATATGACCAATTCAGGAACTCGGGTGTTGCTGGGGGTGATGTTTCGTCCAGGTTCACGTGCCTAGTGACGAGTTTCTGTCTTCTCTTGGAAGATGCACTTTTCTGTATCATGTATACCTTCCCTTCGACTCTGGGTATCTGTCCTCCTCTGGGTAACCCATCATGTGTTGGTGTTGCACTGTTGCGGACTGATGAGCCCTGGATGCTGGTGGCGCTAGAGGTGGTGGATCTCCTACCGCTAATGCTCCTGGGATCACAGGGAAACCCACATGTTGTGCTTCTCTATGCTTTCTGTATGATGCTTCCATGAGTAATTGGAACCCGCGGCAGTCTTTTAACTTGTGACTTGATTTGCAGTTGTCGTTGTCATCCGCATACGTGTGGTTTGGACAAGGTCCCTCGAGTTGTTGCTAGATTGAAATGGGTGGGTGGCAGTCCATCTGCGCAAATCTTTTAAAGCTACCACTCTCACTTCTATTCTTTTCTGCGCTCACGTGCTGGTTTTCATGCTTTCTTATAGTAGTCGTTGCTGCAATTCCCCGAAAATTCTGCACCTAACATCTCAGTTTCCATCTCATCAAAGCCGCGGTTTTTGTGCTTCCTTCTTCGTCCTGCGTCGTGGATGTATCTTATGCCGCCCTCGTTTGCGTATGAAATGTCCATTGACAGATATATACCGAATAGGGGTATATCAGATGGTAGTCTAAAGTGCCGGATTACCCGGGTGGCCCAAATGGTAGTGGGCTACGGTCCATTGGGCGGCCCAGTAAGATGACGCACAGAAGCCGGATTCTAGAAGAACCCGGATCACGGCCCACGTGATCTGGCTTGGAGTAGAAGGCGGATTCCTTACTTCCCAAGTTAATAGTTGCCGTAGTCTTCTAGGTTTCCTACTCTGTATGCCCTAACCCGGCTATTATATAAAGTCGGACGGCAGATATGATAGAAAGACAAGAAGCTACTAGCTAACTTGCCGAGAGGTTGATCCTCGACGAATAGCTAACCTAACCTCACATTGTACTTTGTATACACATGCTTTAGTCCTGATTAGTGAGATTGCAGGAGTAGGAACGCCGCATTACTGCGACGTACCGAACCTGGGTAAACCCTGTGTCTTTGTCCTTAACTCAACCACGTCCCCCCACGTCTCTACCCTTAGTCTCATGGCACCCCCGTCTATGAATTCTACTACGATGTCTCGACAGTTGAGCCCACCGTGGGGCCGGCGACGTCAGGCGTTAAGTTTCGATCTGGGATACTCGGCGGAATCGGCAGTTCCATAACAATCGGAAGCCTGGAGTTCGACGACGATGTCGGACGCTTCCTCGACAATGGATCTTACATACCGGCGCAAAATCATCTGGTAAGTGCCTGCGTGTTACCGATTGGATCTGCAAATATCTTTAGACTAACTGCGGTTGTCGTGGTGGTGTCACGGCAGATGCCATGGGATGGCTAAAGATGTGGGGACGATGGACGCTGGAGGTGTCCGGGGAGGGATCACGCGACGAGTAGCCGCGTGAGGTAAGATCCACACAACACAAACAACACGATGTACCCAGGTTCAGGGCCCTCGTGAGGAGGTAAAACCCCTACTCCTGCCTTTCTCTATGTATTACGGTGTCTCACCGAGTAGCCACAGTACAAATAGTAACGCTACCGAGTAGCCCCTTGCCCCTCTCCGAGTAGAGCTAGGTCAAGAACTTAGGGTTTCTAGGGTTTCTAGTGAGCCACTATGGGAGCATATCAGCATATGAGCATGCCTCGCGCAGGAGGCGGCGGTGCACCTTATATACATGGTGCCCAGCCGGATACGTCCAAATCCTAGACAAGTGTCGACATAGTGTCCACACTGTCCTTTCTCCGAGCACCCGCTGACAGCTTTGGTCGTTGGTCTTGGCTGCTTCTGTAAAGTCGTTGGGCAAAACTAGGGGACAGACTGGTATCACTGTACCTAGTCACAGAGTAGGCCCCCCTTATCCTGCCACCGACTGCTTCCATGCTGTCACTGTCAGGCAGGCCGTCCCCACGTGAACAGTAGTTCGAATGCTGCCAAGTACGGACCCAGGATACGCGGGATCCTGTGTCAGAACGGCTCCTTTGACTTCCTGCCCGAGTAGTTTCCCGCCAAATGTTCCCGCCAATTGTACTCGGGCCAAACCTTCTACTCGACATGGTAGAAACTGATTGATATCTCCTTCTGGCCATCTTGAGGTGAGACCGGGTAGCAGTCGACCGGGTAGTGAGTACCCGGTAGTCGGCTACTCGGCCAAACCTCTCTTCTGTACGCGGCCTTTACCACCTGTCTTTACCCTACTCGGGGGTAACCCCCCGACAGCAGTCCCCGAAGCTGGTTGAGTCTTGCGAACTTGTTCACTAGGCTCTGCCAGCTTAAAACCAGCCTTTGCATCTCAGCCATCGAACCTCAAGATGCCGAGTAGGTCCTCCGAGTAGCTATCCGGAAAGTATCTTGAGTCTCCCTTTTCCGAGTAGCACTGGTTTTCTACTCTGTATCCGAGTAAAAAGACTTAGCGAAATTTCGCAAACTGAGCCTCTGCAGCGCAGAGCAACATCCAGCCCTTCACGCAGGCTCTGCCTACGTGTCAAGCATCCACGACCTTGTCGTTTGGTTGCCCAGGACACGACGCCACGTGTCCAGTTTTCACGCCGTGGGCCCACCGGCCGTCATGTCCCATCAAGTACATTTACTGGCCACGATCTTGTAGTGGGATCCAATGCGGCCGTTACGCCCGCGGTTCTCGCGTGTGTGCGTTTCTAGCCGGCCACAGGACCCACCACACGCCACAATCGATCCCACTCCCGCAGCGGTAACGGTAATCTCGCTGGGGAGGTATAAATACCCCCGCGGTAACTCTCTTTTCCCCTTCCCTGCTCATTTCCTCTTCTTCCTCCCGTTCTTCTCCGCCACCGAGCGCTCCGCCGCCGCGCTAGCCTCTGCGCCGCCGCGGACTCGCTCCACCACCAACCCCGTTTGATTTCCGATTCTTCCACTCGCAACCATGGCCAAGTCCTGCTGGGCCGGTTCCTCCATCACCCAAGCCAACCTCGCCTGGCTCGTGAACGAGAGAAGGGTTCCCCCCGGCGTGGAGTGCCGGGCACCCGGCGACGAGGTCGTGCCCAAGCCCAGGGACGGAGAGCGCGTGGTGTTCATGTCCCACTTCGAGCGCGGGTTCGGGCTGCCAGCATCGGACTTCATGCGTAAGTTCCTGAATCACTTCGGGCTGCAGATGCACCATCTGCCGCCCAATGCAGTCGTTTTCCTCGCATACCACGCCGTGGTGTGCGAGGCTTTCCTCGGCATCAGGCCCACCGTGGAGACGTGGCTCCACTACTTCCATCTTCGCCAGCAATCCGTCGGGAAGAAGGACAGCGCGGGCGTTCCCCGCGCCACCGACGTCGGCTGCGCCATGATGGTGCAGCGGAACGGGACGAACCACCCCCGCATCCAGGGGCTGGATTCCTGCCGAATGTGGCAGCAAACGTTCTTCTACGTGAGGAACGTTGCCGCCGCTGATGGAGCCCCCGTCGACGATCGGATCAACCTGCCCCCTTGGAGCAAGCGTGCTCCACTCGGGTCGAATTGGAAGGAGAAGCCCGTCAACGACGAGAATGCCACCGAGATAGAAACGCAACTCGCCTGGCTGAAGACGCATGGCCTCAGGAATGACGATCCAGTAGCGTGCTGGATCAAACGCCGGGTGCTCCCTCTGCAGGAGCGATGCCACCTCATGTGTTACATGGGAGGGCCTCGCGATTGCACCAGGACCACCACCGTCGAGATCGACGACGCTGACGTTCCCCGGCTTGCCAGGAACATCCTGAAGACCAGCCTCAACGAGAAGTGGCGGTACGGGTTCCTCCCGTTCAGCCGTAGGACTCCAATCTTACGGGTACGTCTCCCTTACTCTGTTTTCGTCTCTGCCTTCCGAGTAGATAACTTCTCTTTTCGCCTCGACTAGCAATCCCCTTGTGCACCGAGTAGGACACTTAGCTAAATCGCCTTAGGCTTAGTGTGCTTTGTGCCTGCACGCCTCGTCGAGTAGGAAACTTAGAAAAAAGCCTAGGCTCAGTGTGCTTCGTGGGTGCACGCCTACCCGAGTAGAGTTCTTTTCTGGTACTCGGCTAACTTGTGATCCTTCTCTGCCTTTCAGACTCTTACTCGCCAGCTCACTGAAAGCAGCGAGGTCTTCGAGGACAACTGGTCCAAGGATCGCGAGGAGGATGATGTACCCCCCTCTGATGACTCGGAGCAGAGCAGCCCCGTTCCCGAGAAACGCGACGTCCTTAACACTTGGGCGGACGACGGCTCTGACGGTAATAGCATCCTCATCTTGCTTGTTTCCGGGAAGCATCAACTCCTTGTATTGCTATTTCTGATTCACTTCTTCTTTCCTTTGAATTTCTCAGATGAGGCCGCTGCGGGGAAGGACGACGAGGATGAGGGCGAGAACGAGGGCGATGCGCCCCTTGTCGTCAAGCCTCTGTCGGTTGCCCCTCCCGAAACCCGCAAACGGACAGGCGGCGAAGCACAAGCGCCCCCTGCCAAGAAGAAGAAGAAGCCCGCCGAGGAGGGAGAGACCCCCGAGAAGAAGAAGCCCACCAAGCTCACCACGAAGAGAAAGAGGAAACAGCTCTCTTCCACTACCGCGTAAGCTTCCTTCCCGGTCGTCTTTCTTCTCGCGCAGTACCATTTTCCCCATTTTCTTCCAATTCCTGATTCCCTTCTCCTCTTTCCGCAGAGCTCCCCTGGACGTGAACGCCGCTTGCGCATCCGGCCAAGCCAAGGAAACTCCAATTCCTCTGATCAACGTCGATGACGACGAGGAGGACAACACTGCCCACGCTGCTGCCGCCAAAGCACCGATCACTTCCGCTCAGGGAGCAGGATCAGAAGCGGTAGCTCAGGACGCTGCCGTCCACCCCGAAAGACCACCTTCTCCTCCGGCTAGCAATGCCGAGGAGGTCCGAGACCAGGATATGCAAGACACTGCCGCCCCCGAGCGGCCTGAAGTAGAACAAGAGCAAACCAGCACAGAGGCTGGTGCACGAGACAATCTTGCTGCCGAGCAGCAAGTAGGAGACAACACCGCTGCGGACGCCACCGTCACGGATGTTTATCCGTTGCCAGGCGGCGCTCCGAGTAGCGCCCAGCTAGAAACTGCCCTGGGCGACGGGTCTGCAGCGCCACCAACTGCGCAAGACCCTACACCGCCGACATCTTCCTTGTCGCCACAGAGTAAGAACACCTCCAGCCCTCCTGGGCGAGTAACCAGGCAACGGGCCCTTGACGCTCTGAGGGATTACTGCTCCGAGAAGGGCCCTTCTGAGAAGAAGACTGCCGATAAGGTGGCTGCCGAGGAGGCCAAGGCCAAGGAGGAAGCCGCCGAGAAGGCCAAAGCCGAGAAAGAAACTGCTGAGAGAGCCAAGGCCGAGCAGAAGAAGGCCAGGGCTGAACAGAAGAAAGCCGAGAAGCGAGCTGCCGAGGAAGCAGTCGCCGAGAAGGCAAAGGCCAAGACAGAGGGGAAGAAACCCGAGGACCCCGAGAAGCAGAAGATCGAGAAGGAGCAGACGAAGAAAAGGGCCAGAGAGCAAGGCGCATCTGCAGGCGGAGCACTCGTGATCCGCGACTCCGGCCCGATTCCTGCTGCACTCTCTGCGGGCGCTCGCGCTGCTGGCCAGCCTTGCTACCCGGAATATATGATTGAGGTTAGCCACCAACATAGCATCGGCTTCCCTCCCCAAGATAAAGCTGTAGCTATTCAGAAGGGGAGGAAAGCAGTAGCCAGGAATACTCCTCCCTTCGATCCAGCCCAGAATAAACCCGTCAATATTGCTTCTCGAGGACCCCAAGACAAGCCAATAACCTCCAAGGGTCTTGAGCAGGTACTGGATACTGTCGGCTACATCAGCGCCAAGTGGGACAGCGGGGTTCTCGGTGAGGAGAAGTGGCACGGCTTGACCCTTGGCTCCGTCGACCACTACCGCGTGGAGTGGAACAAGATCGACCTGGGACACCAGCCCATGTCCGTCTCCACCGATACCGCAACCCTCGCAGCCAAGATGTTCTTGCATCGCAAGAATGCCGAAGATATCGAACAGAGCTACGCAGTAAGTCTTTTTGCCTTTTCCGAGTTGAATTTTCTTCTCTTCTACTCGCCTTTCTTCTTTCTCACCATCACTCCCAGTCCCCGAGATTTGGGTCGAGTAGGTGGATACTCTCCGAGTAGCCTCCTACTCGGGCCGAATCTTCTCTGCTTTGCCTAACTCATTTTCTTCTCGGTTTTCAGGATAGCGTTCTCAAGCGGACCAACTTGTACCGCATCCTTCTCTGGAACCACTCCATCGCCAGGAGACGCATCACCGCACTGGAGAAAGAGAAGGCAGATGCCGAGGCCGCAAGCAAAAACGCCAATGAGAGCAGCCAGCAGCTGGCTGAAGTGCAGGGTAGGCCTTTTAGCTACGCGGTTTCTGCGTTTTATTTTTACGCCCGCTCCTGCTTTCTTTGGCACTAACCTTTCCTTCTCTGCAGCTAACCTGAAGGTCCTAGTCGACGAGCACGAGAAGTGCCGCGCTTTCGTGGCGAACGCCGAGGCCACCATAAAGAAACTTGAAGGTGAGTTTGCTGTTTTACTCGGTATGTCCTTGAACTCGGTTCTTCTCTGCCCGCTTACTGACCTCATCTTATCTTTTCGCAGAAGATTATAAGTCATTTGCTGAGGCGCACCAAGATTGCGTCCAGCCAGCAGCGGTGGAAAAGCAGCTGTCTGACCAGGCCGTAGCCCTGGTGAAGGACCACACCACCGAGATGGAATCCCTGCAGCTCCGACTTCAGCAAGCACTCCAAGACGCCGTGAAGATTGGCTCCGAGAGGGACGCGGCCATCGCCGAGAAAGCCAAGGCCGAGACCACTTTCAAGGCCAAGGAGAGGGCCCTCGAGGCTGAGTGCGAGACTCTGAAGAAAACCAATGCTGATCTTTTCGCTCAGATGGACACCCTGCGCCAGGTCCAATCAAAGCAGATTAGCAACGAGGAATCCTGGAGAATCAAGCTGCAGCAGCTGCGCCGCCAACTAGTCGGTAAGTTCTTTTCTTCCTTGCATCTTTTCTTCTCGGTCTTATTCCTTCTCGGATTCCTTTTTTCTATCTCGGTTTTTTGATCTTGCCACTTGCTATTTCAGATATTTGGCCTCGTCTTGAGTCTACCTCTGCGCCCACGATAGCCAAGGCCCGAGCAGTTCGCCTCTCGCTGGGTGAGCCGATTGACACCAGGGCTGATATCGAGGACAGCTTGGTGGTGCTCAAAGGTTACTTCGAACAGCTGGCCGGCTGCGGGACTGATTTGATGCATGCGGGCTTTGAGCTCCACCGGCTGTTCTGGCCCCATGATCCTGAGCCAAAAAGCATGCGGGCGCTCGCCCTCAAGCTGGAAGGCGTGAAGGCCGAGTTGAAGAAGTGGCGAGCCTCCGGAGCCCGTGCTGGTGCGGACGTGATGCTTCTCTGCATTGCGTCCTGGTATGAGAACCTGGATATGCAGCTCATCCGCGGGAAGCGCAATAACTCCAAGTGGGAGACTGATGCCGACAGCGTGGCCTTGCGCAAGCAGATTGCATATGATGTCGCAGAGTGCGCCGAGACGGAGGTCTACATCGATGGCGTCCCCGAACCCGACACCGAGTACGAGGACGACGAAGATGACGATGAGGAGGAACTTGGGGAGTACTTCGAATCTCCCAAGGGCAAAGCCGGGAAGGGCAAGGCCACCGTCGTCGCGAGTAGCGATGAAGACGAAGGGGCGCACATCGACAGCGAGCCACTCGACTTCGGCACCTCCTCGGGTGCTGCTCTTGACGACACGGTGCCACCTCCTAGCCATACCGCTGGCTCCTCTTCGGCTCCAGGCCCCATCTCGGTGGCCACAGCTACATCCGAGCAGACGGCCACCCAGGATGATGTTGAGGTGGATGAGTCCGCCGCCATGCAGGCAGAAACGGGCGCCACCAACAACGAAGAAGCTGCCGAGAAAGCCACCGCCGAAGAAACTGCTGCCAAGACAGCCGTCGAGGAAACAACTGCCCATGCCAGCGCCGAGAACACTGCCTCCTCAACCTGAGGCCACCTGCAACTTTTTTAACTTGAACATTTATCAGATCCCCGGGATGCCGGGAGCATATGTATCAAACAATATTTGTTTTCGCTCGCTACTCAGTTTTTATGCCCACTCAGTTTTATTTGACATTAATCAATTTGGACGACAATGGCTTAATGCCGAGTTGTGTTTCCATGCGAGTCCCCGAGTAGCTTTTCTTATTCACCCTGTCTTTTCATCTCTGCTCTACCTGCGACTTGTCGCTTGTTTGGTATTCGAGTCACAAGAATCAAAGAACAAGACTGCAAATACTTAGCCGCTAGAAAACAATCATGATAACGCAGCCCACCACCTAGCCGAGAAGACGAAAACAAGGAACAAAAAGTAACCGACAATCTACTCGGTTCCTGCACTTTTTCTTCCTTAGCGATTTTCGTGTGCTCATTGACCTTTTGCTTGTTCTCTTGCTTGCCATGAAGCCGGGTTTCGGACAGCAGCAGAGTCGAAGAGTTGGCATATAGGTTTAACCACAGTACTCAATGCACTTTTGAGTTCTGAAGTGAAGCAACCGAATAGATAAAGGAACAAGCCGAGTAAAAACACTTAGAGCAATTTTGGGCGAGGGCAGTCCCCGAGAATAATTTTAGATTGCAGAGTAGAATTTCAACTCGGATGAAAGGGTACATACACATCTTTGCTTACGAATGAAAACGACGAAGTAGAGCTACATTCCAGGGACGCTTGGTTTCCTCTCCAGCTTTATCTGCCCTGTTCGCCTGCGATGGGCGCACATCTACAAGATAGTACGCGTCATTGTGCAGCGCTTTGCTGACAATGAAAGGCCCTTCCCACGGAGGAGACAACTTGTGCATCCCGGCTGTGCGCTGCACAAGCCTAAGGACCATGTCTCCTTCTCGGAAAACCCTTGGGTTCACCTTTCGGCTATGATAGCGCCGCAGGTTTTGCTGGTAGATAGCCGAACGTGACAGAGTCAGCTCTCTTGCTTCTTCAAGCAGGTCAACGTCGTCTTCTCGAGCTTCTCTCGCCTCCACCTCAGTGTAGAGGGCTACTCGGGGGGAGTCATGCTCTAAGTCTATTGGCAACACGGCCTCAGCCCCGTATACCAAGAAGAATGGCGTGTAGCCGGTTGACCGGTTAGGGGTAGTCCTTAGACTCCACAACACCGCTGGCAACTCTTCTAGCCAACACCCAGGTGTTTTCAGCAGTGGCTCAATCAGCCTCGGCTTGATGCCTGCCAGTACCATCCCATTCGCTCTCTCAACTTGCCCATTGGAGGCAGGGTGCGCGACTGACGCAACGTCTAGTCGGATATGCTTATCTCTGCAAAATCGCACCATTGCCCCCTCTGCAAAGTTGGTGCCGTTGTCGGTGATGATACTGTGCGGGTAGCCATATCTCATGATCACATCTTTCACAAACTTCACGGCTGTGACTCCATCGCACTTCCGAATAGGCTTCACCTCGATCCACTTGGTGAACTTGTCCACCATGACCAAGATATGTGTCATATTGCCCTTAGCCGGCTTGAAAGGGCCAACCATATCCAGGCACCAAACAGCAAAAGGCCATGTGATAGGAATTGTTTTCAACTCGGATGCTGGCATGTGAATCTTACTTGCGAACATCTGGCAGCCGGCGCACTTCCTCACAATGTCCTCAGCTTGCTGCAATGCAGTGAGCCAGTAGAAGCCATGCCGAAAAGCTTTCTTGACTAAAGCCCGAGAAGAGGCGTGATGTCCACATTCCCCTTGATGTATCTCCACCAGGATTTCTTCTCCTTCCTCTGGGCTCACACAGCGTTGCAGCACACCAGTGGCACTTCTCTTGTGCAGCACGTCTCGGACTAAGGCGTAGCCCTTGGATCTTCTCTGAATCTGCCTCGCAGTCACCTCATCTTCAGGTAAAGTACCGTCCCTTAGAAAGGATAATATGGGCATTGCCCAACTCGGTGTCTCCCGCACGGGAAACACTGGTTCGTCCATTTCCATTGGGACAGGCTCTGGTGGTTGCACAGGAGGAGTAGGAGCGCTTCTCTGCAGCCCAGATCGATTGGCGAGAACTTCTTCAATGAATGCAACTGCTTCTGGGTTAAGGGCGGCAGTCCCCGAGTAAGGAATGGCAGTCCCCGAGTAGGGAGTGGCAGTCCCCGGGTAGGGAACGGCAGTCCCCGGGTAGGGAACGGCAGTCCCCGAGTATAGGACGGCAGTCCCCGGGTAGGGAACGGCAGTCCCCGAGTATAGGACGGCAGTCCCCGGGTTCCCTGCAGCACTCTCCCAGTCAATCTCCATTGGGTCTGATTCTTCACTTGGCAGAGAGGGAACAAAGATGGATTCCGAGTTGGGGGAAGGCTTGATGGATGGCTTCCTCAAATGCTCCAAGGCAATCCCTGCTGGGATGGACTGCCGAGAAGATCCCAACTTGGACAGCTCGTCTGCTGCTTCGTTTTCTGCTCGGTGAATGTGCTGGAACTCACAGCCTTCGAAAAACCCAGTCATTGACTGCACCAGGAAGCGATACGACGCCATGTTGGCATCCAAGGCATCCCAGGTACCTGAGACTTGCTGCACCACCAGATCTGAGTCGCCATAGCAGATAATGCGCTGCACACCAACCTCCTTTGCTACTCGCAAACCATGCACCACTGCCTCGTACTCGGCTACATTGTTGGATGCCTTGAAATGAATCTGCATCACATATTTGAGCTGATCCCGCTTGGGCGATGTAAGCACAACGCCAGCACCAAGGCCTTCTTTCACCTTTGAGCCATCAAAGTGCATCTTCCAATAGTTGGAAACTGGAGCGGGAGGTTCATACTGCATCTCGGCCCAGTCCACAAGAAATTCCGCCAGTACCTGAGACTTGATTGCTTCTCTTCTCGTATACGCGGGAGCATACGCGGCTAGCTCAATTGCCCACTTTGCTACTCGGCCACTTGCCTCCTTGTTGCCCATGATGTCAGAAATGGGAGCCGAGCTCACAACAGTGATGGGATGCTCCTGGAAGTAATGTTTCAGCTTCCTGGCGCCCAGGTACACACCATATGTCATCTTCTGGTAATGTGGATAGTTTTGCTTGGAGCTCGACAACACCTCACTCAAATAGTACACAGGGCGCTGCACACTCTTGCCTTCTTCTTCTCGCTCCACCACTATCACTCTTGCTTGGAGAAGTACCCGGACGTGCGGCTTCTCGGACACGGCTTTGAGCTTGATGGACTTGAGAGCCTGCTCTTGCAGCGTTGTGTTCCTGCCCGGGCTGCTGCGGCACAGCAACCTGTTTCGCGGCAGCAGCCGGGTCATACACCTGCATTTGCCTGTCTCTCCCCGTACGCCCGCTGCGGCTCTTCTCGCGGCTAGGATGCGGAGATGAGGCTTGATCGTTAGATCTAGCCGCGTGCGAGTGCACCACCTGCGAAGCTCCAGCTCCCGGGTTGGCCTTCCGGAACTCCTCGTTCTGCCTGGCGGCCTCCAGCACCAGCTCGCCAAGCCTCTCCTGTTGCCTGCGACGCGCCTCTCCCTCTAGGCGCGGCAACTCGGCAGCCACAGCCTCCGCAGCTCGCAGCGTCTTGGCGGGTGTGCTATACCTTGGCCTTGTGAAGGTGTTCGCGGTGGCGGACTGCGCGGGCTCCTCCGCAACAGTCGCCATCTCGGCGCCTAGGTTGCGCCGCGTAGCGCCTACCCTGCTGGGCCTCCTGGCCACCGGCGTGAAGCCGTGAGCCTTGTTGTACTCGAGCTGGTCTAGACTCAGCTCAAGCCTGATCTTCTCCAACTCCGCCTGCTCGGCGAGCAGTTCCTGGCGTTGCCGCTCGAGCTGCTCCCGCACGGCTAGGAGCTCGACGTCGGTGGGCGTGGGCATGCCGGTTCGCGCTGCAGACGCGGGGATGACCGTAGACGTGGAAGGTGGCAGGTTGCTCTCCTTCTCGTAAGGCCGGTGGGTCCTGCCACCCGCGGGCGGGTCGTCAACCTCCTCGACGACGGCCGCAGCGCCAGTAGCAGCTGCGCCCACGTTTGCCGCCACGCCCGTCACCATCACCTCAGCGCAGCACGCAGAGCTGCATGCAGGCCTTCCACGAGCAGCAACAACCGCGGGAGGATCCTCCGCGTCGTGCACCAGCTCGGGGTAGGCATCGTTGGCGACGGTGGCGACGTAGACGAGATGCGAGCCGAAGGAGATCACCGAGCCGCCCTCCGGCATGGCCTTGCCGCCGAAACAGCCGGCGTTGTCGGTGACGAAGTCGAAGGAGCCGAATCTGTGGACAAGGCCACAAACTACGCGCTCCGCAGATGAAGATCCCGTCCGAACAGTAACTCCAGCCAGCGCCGCTGGTTGCCCCACGGTGGGCGCCAACTGTCGTGGTGGTGTCACGGCAGATGCCATGGGATGGCTAAAGATGTGGGGACGATGGACGCTGGAGGTGTCCGGGGAGGGATCACGCGACGAGTAGCCGCGTGAGGTAAGATCCACACAACACAAACAACACGATGTACCCAGGTTCAGGGCCCTCGTGAGGAGGTAAAACCCCTACTCCTGCCTTTCTCTATGTATTACGGTGTCTCACCGAGTAGCCACAGTACAAATAGTAACGCTACCGAGTAGCCCCTTGCCCCTCTCCGAGTAGAGCTAGGTCAAGAACTTAGGGTTTCTAGGGTTTCTAGTGAGCCACTATGGGAGCATATCAGCATATGAGCATGCCTCGCGCAGGAGGCGGCGGTGCACCTTATATACATGGTGCCCAGCCGGATACGTCCAAATCCTAGACAAGTGTCGACATAGTGTCCACACTGTCCTTTCTCCGAGCACCCGCTGACAGCTTTGGTCGTTGGTCTTGGCTGCTTCTGTAAAGTCGTTGGGCAAAACTAGGGGACAGACTGGTATCACTGTACCTAGTCACAGAGTAGGCCCCCCTTATCCTGCCACCGACTGCTTCCATGCTGTCACTGTCAGGCAGGCCGTCCCCACGTGAACAGTAGTTCGAATGCTGCCAAGTACGGACCCAGGATACGCGGGATCCTGTGTCAGAACGGCTCCTTTGACTTCCTGCCCGAGTAGTTTCCCGCCAAATGTTCCCGCCAATTGTACTCGGGCCAAACCTTCTACTCGACATGGTAGAAACTGATTGATATCTCCTTCTGGCCATCTTGAGGTGAGACCGGGTAGCAGTCGACCGGGTAGTGAGTACCCGGTAGTCGGCTACTCGGCCAAACCTCTCTTCTGTACGCGGCCTTTACCACCTGTCTTTACCCTACTCGGGGGTAACCCCCCGACAGCGGTGGAAGCAAATTTTACCACCCGCCCTATACCCAGTCGAAGATGACTATGATACCGGGTTTTGCTCAGATCGCCGACAAAAAAGTGATTCACACTTTATCGGTATGGTGCAATCCGAGGTCGCCGAAAACACGGATGAAAGCAATCCCGTGCAAGAGGCAGAAAACAGCAAACCCACTACAGAGGTGGAAGACCCGACATCCGTCAATATAGGGATGAACTCGGAAGCTGACTCTGTTTTAGCCACCATTGAGGCGAGATTAGAGTCAGAAACCGGATCAGATGACTTTGATTCTGAAGACGAAGACGAGGACACCTTCGAAAGAAAGGTTAAATCTCTTCAAGAGGGATTCCATGAAGTACTAATGGCAAAACCGGCTGAAAACACGGATGCCGGCAGTCAGGGAAGTCCTAGAACTCCTCCGCCAGAGGAAGAGAGAGAAGACGGAGAAACTTCTCCAATATTTCCCAATGTCAAAGAATTGACAGAGGATGAACCTAAAAAACTCCAATACAAACTCCGGAAGAAGAAATCGGCTGATCCAGCTGATGAAAGCCCGGAAGTAGGAGATGCAAGCGGAATAAAGCCCACGGAGAAGAAAACCAAAGAAATCCTTGTTCTGCCAATGACAGAGCAAGAAGAACAGGAATTGTTGCAAACACCAGTGGGATTGCATGAACCCCCTGAAGTGCTAGAAGCCAAGAGACAAGCTCTCCAAAGGCAACAGCAACATCTATTCAGAACTCGTCAACACCTCCAAAAAACCCAGGATGACATCAAGCTCATGAAGGAAGAAATCGAGGAGTACGAGAAAAAGAATAGATCTGGCATTAAACCTACAAGGTTACCCGGAATCGTAAGACCGGAAGTACTGCCGCCAAAAGAAAGGTTTCACAACCCATCTTGGCAAAAGAAGGTAAACGGCAAAGAAGCCAGAGGCGAACCAATATACAAAACCGCAGTAGAAAACGCGGAAGCAGCATTCGCCATCCTCAACAACGATATGTACTGCAACGGTGAAAAACTTCAAGGGGTGTATGCTTTCCTAGGAAAAGCATTGCAACAACAACAGCGGGGGCAAGAGCGATCAGGGAAGTTGCATGACGACTCCGCCCTATGCAAAACAGCTACTTGCGCTGCTGGAGCACCTGGACCGGAAGAGCCTGGAGATTCAAACAACTCAAAAGAGAAGAAAACGGATCCGAGAAAAGACAAGAAAAATCTCGATAACAAGGATGAAGCATCTAGAACCGGATCCCATCTCCCGAAAGGTGGACTTAATCCCCACGATTGGGAAGAAAAACACCGGGGACGGTAAAGCAATGCCACCTCCGAGACACCCAGCTGAAAAAGCTGGAAGACAGGATATACCTCACAGGCGTGAGAGATCTCGGACACCCCCCAGGGATAAGGAAAGACAAAGGAGTAGAACTCCACCTCATCCAAAAGGGCGTGATATCGGAAGAAATAGAGATGATCCCAGAAAAACGCGTTCGCGCAATAATGGAAAAGAAAGGAGTAGATCGCCTTCTGTCCATTCAGCCGGCAGGTACTCCGCACACATGGACAGGGCGGAAAGGGATGATCTATACTTTGAACCTAAGTGCTTCACAGATAGGATCCGAAGGATAACCCTGCATTCTGGCTTCGCCAAAGTTGGTCCAACGTACCAAAAATACACCGGTAGTACAAACCCGGATACCTGGCTCTCAGACTATTATACAGCCGTCCAGATTAACAATGGGATAGACCTGAAAGCTGTAAAGTTTCTTCCCCTAATGTTACTGGATGGATCCAGAGATTGGATCAATGGATTACCTTCCAGAACTGTCGACAGCTGGGACGATATGGCTCGAGTATTTACTCAGCATTTCCGGGGAACCTATAAACGCCCGAATAGCATCAACCAGCTGAACCGTTGCACCCAATTTGAGGACGAACCATACGTGGATTTCATCTCAAGATGGACTACAATGAAGAATAGCTGCTCTGGAGTAACTGACGTACAAGCAATGCATGCTTTCGTCAATGGCCTAAACCCAGACTTGTACCGTTCATGGTTGGTTCCAAACATCACAAAGATCTCGGATCTATGCTTACAACCGCCAATGAACACGCTGCAGCCGAAGACGACATCGGAGCTAGAGGAGGCAATATCGATACACTGATACAGGACAAAAAGAATCCTCGCCCTGAGAAAAAAGGAACTCCAGACGCAACACAAAAGCCCAAAGAAGTTAACATAGTCTTTGGAAGTGAAAAAGGGAATAGGTGGAAAGGACGCGGTTCAAAACCAGTCAATTACACCAAGGAAGAATGGGAAAAGATTAAGTCGGAACCCTGCGTCCACCATTCGCAATTCGGGAAACCCACCCACACTAACGCACAATGTCGGTTGAACAAACATATGAAAGGCAGTGCAGGATCCGGAAACAAGGGAAAGAATTCCAAAAGGAAATTTTCCAAGCAAAAGCCAGAAGCTGAGAAAAAAGACAGTGAATCGGACACTGACGAAAAAATCCAGGAACAGCAGCGAAAAGGCGAACCCAAGTTTCCGAGAGTTGATGGAGAGTGTGCCCTAACTTTCCTGGCAACTCCATCAGCAAAGGTGGAAAAAAGAACGCTTCAAGAAATAAACGCGGTTGTTCCGGCAACCCCGAAATTCTTGAAGTATTCAAACACACCAATCACCTGGGATCAGTCTGATCATCCCGGGAATATCCCTGAACCCGGCACACAAGCTCTTGTTGTAAGCCCTATTGTCCAAAACACTAGGCTAAAAAGAGTGTTGATGGATGGAGGATCCAGCATTAACATAATGTACCTGGATACACTGAGGCATCTGAAAATCTCCGAGACCCAGCTCAACCACAGCAACATACGTTTTCATGGCATTGTTCCTGGCAGGCAAGCACGATCCCTAGGAGAAATTTCCCTAGATGTCACTTTCGAAGAAAAAGATCACTTCCGTCAGGAAAAAGTATCCTTCGAAGTGGTGCCGTTCGAAAGCGTGTATCACGCGATACTCGGACGTCCAGCTTTCGCCAAATTCATGGCAAGATCATGTTATATCTATAACAAGCTGAAGATGCCAGGGCCAAAAGGAGGAGTAATCACCATATTTGGAGACTTCAAGCTGGCAAACAAGATGGAAAAAGAAAACGCCCTTTGTGCTGAGAAAATCATAGCAAAGGAAGAGTTGAAGGAGCTGGCCAAAGAGGTATCGCCGACAGAAATGCCGGCAGGAAAAGAAACCCGGAAGCCAGCAGACAGCTTCAAGGCCTCAGAGAACACAAGACAGGTAATCCTCGATCCCAAAGATCCGACAAAATTTGTCGTAGTGGGAACCGGGATGACCGACAAATAGGAAAGCGAGCTCATCAAGTTCCTCCGTGAGAACTGGGATATTTTCGCCTGGTGTCCAGCTGACATGCTAGGCGTACCCAGGGAACTTGCTGAGCACCAACTTAAGGTGATTCCAGGCTCCAAACCCGTCAAACAAGGTCTCCGTCGATTTGACGGAAGAAGACGAAGGCTATTGGCAAGGAAATTATCCGGCTTTTAGCAGCAGATTTCATCCAGGAAGTGATACACACTGAATGGTCTGCAAATCCGATATTAGTACCGAAGAAAGATACTACTGCCCTCAGGATGTGTATAGATTACACCGGCTTGAACAAATTGTGTCCAAAAGATAGGTTCGCGTTACCGCGAATCGATCAAATAATAGATGCCACTGCAGGCTCTGAGCATTTATGCTTTTTGGATGCATATTCCGGGTACCATCAAATACGCATGAAAAAGGAAGATCAAATTAAGACTTCTTTTATAACACATTATGGGACGTACTATTACATAACCATGCCATTCGGCCTGAAGAACGCAGGTGCCACCTACCAGCGTTGCATGCAACGTTGTTTGCATAGTCAGATTGGCAAAAATGTCCATGTTTACATGGACGACATTGCTGTTGTAACCAAGGAAAAAGATACGCTCCTTGAGGATTTGCGAGAAACCTTCGAAAATTTGCGCACTTACAAGATGAAGTTAAACCCATCAAAGTGCGTATTCGGGGTTCCCTCAGGAAAACTTCTGGGTTTCATCGTTTCTCATAGAGGAATAGAAGTAAACCCAGAAAAGATCAAAGCAATCTTAAACATCTCTAAACCTACGTGTGTAAAAGATGTCCAAAGATTGACGGGTTCCGCGGCAGCCGTCAGCAGATTTATTAGTCGGCTGGGGGATAAAGCCTTACCACTCTACAAGTTGCTGAAAAAATCCGACAATTTCGAGTGGACAGAAGAGGCAGATGCAGCATTAACCAAGTTGAAGGAAACTTTGATGAAAGCTTCGATTTTGGCATCCCCAAAATACGAAGAACCTATGTTATTGTACCTTACGGCTACAAATCGGGTTATTAGTGCAGTAATTGTTGTAGAACGGAAGAAAGACGAACAGAGCATACCAGACCAGCATCCGGTATATTATGTAAGCGAAGTTTTTTCCGAGTCCAAACAAAGGTATCCACACTATCAAAAACTGGCATATGGCGTATTTTTTGCATCTAGAAAACTTCGCCATTACTTCCAAGGACATTCCATAACAGTGGTATGTAAAGCACCACTAGGGGATATAATAAACAATGCAGAGGCGACTGGCCGAGTAGCCAAATGGGGCATCGAGCTAGCAGCATTCGACATTAAGTATCAGCCCAGGACGGCAATAAAATCCCAGATTTTGGCAGATTTTGTCGCCGACTGGACGGAAGCAATGGAGAAAACACCAATGCCGGAGTCCGAGTACTGGATCATGCACTTTGACGGATCCAAGATGAAGGAGGGCGCTGGAGCTGGTGTAGTTTTAAAATCCCCTAAAGGAGACACAATGGAGTATGTATTACAAATACACTTCAATGCCAGCAACAACGTGGCAGAATACGAAGCTCTGCTTCATGGCTTGCATATTGCAAAAGAAATAGGCGTCAAACGCATCTTGTGCTACGGCGACTCAGATTTGGTACAGCATCAGCTCAAACAAACTTGGGACGCAAAAGGCCCTATAATGGCCGAATACCGGAGAATGGTGAACGAGTTTGCCATTTGTTTCTTCGGATTCGAAGTGCTCCATGTTAAAAGGGAAAAAAATTGGAACGCGGATGCATTAGCCCGCATGGGATCAGAAAGGGTAAAAATCCTACCACCAGGTGTATTCGTCCAACATTTGTACGAACCATCGATAAAAGGTGGAGGCGTTGATTATCCTCTGGCTTCCGAGTCAATTGAAGTTATGCTCGTTAACCCGGATTGGACAATCCCATATTTAAACTTCTTAGTTGATCAGAAGTACCCGGAGGGAGCAGACGAAGTCTTGCAAAGACAAATTCAGCGTCAATGCAAAGGATACACGGTAATTAATAATTGCCTGTATAAACACAGTACTTCCGGAATTTTTCTGCGATGCATTTCACCAGAAGAAGGACGAGAAATCCTGCAAGAAATCCATGCCGGAGATTGCGGACATCATGCTCAATCAAAAAGCATAGTTAAAAAAGCATTCCGTGCCGGTTTTTTTTGGCTAACAGCCAAGACAGATGCTGAGCACATAGTAAATACATGTGCAGGGTGTCAGTATTACGCCAAGCAGACTAATATGTCAGCCCAAGCACTCAAAACTATCCCCATTACATGGCCCTTTGCGGTTTGGGGGCTAGATATGATGGGACCATTCAAAACTGCACGAGGCGGACTCACACATCTACTTGTAGGTGTGGACAAATATACCAAGTGGGTGGAGGCTAAACCCATCAAAAAGCTTGACGGTGTAACTGCCAGAAATTTCATCATTGACGTAGTCATGAGATACGGCGTTCCAAACAGCATAATAACCGACAACGGGACAAATTTCTACATTGGAGAGTTGGCAAAATATTGCCGACAAACGGGAATTCGCCTAGATCTCGCATCTGTGGCACACCCGCAATCCAATGGACAGGTTGAAAGAATGAATAGCTCAATCCTGCAAGGAATACGTCCAAGACTCGAATCTCCTCTTCATAGAGCAGCTGGAGCATGGGTAGAAGAGCCACCTTCTGTGCTTTGGAGTATTCGAACAACACCAAACAGGTCAACTGGGCAAACCCCGTTTTTCCTAGTTTATGGTGCGGAAGCAATCCTTCCAACCGACATGATCCATGATAGCCCAAGAGTGCAGGATTTCGACGACTCGGATGCCGAAAAAGCACGACAGGATGCCGTCGATCTCTTAGAAGAGGAACGAGAGCTTGTGCTTCAACGATCCACCATTTATCAGCAAGGTTTACGACATTATCATAGTCAGAAAATCAGGCATCATTCTTTTAAAGAAGGTGACCTAGTGCTAAGATTGGTGCAGCAAAGAAAGCACAAACTGGCCCCAGTATGGGAAGGACCATTCGTCATCAGTAAAGCCATGAAGAATGGATCATATTATCTTATTGACATTCGCGATACGGAATATGATCCCGAGAAGCCGAATCGCAAAAGAAAGAGAAAGATAGACGATGAACTAGGAGAGACAAAGAGGCCCTGGAGTATCCAGCAGTTACGTCCCTTCTATACTTAGTTCTTTCTATGTAAACATCTTTGAGATCATGAAATAAAGTTGTCGGAATTCTTATATCCATGTTTTTTACAAGTTTATTATAGTGCAAAACATGATTCCACCTTATCTATTTCCCAATGATCTTACAAAGTACTCAATGTTAACCCGAATTGTGCCTGCGTGCTCGGTGTTTAAAAACTGAATGATTTTCAGCCTACTAAAGGCTAAAGGAAACTCGGATTGTGCCTGCGTGCCCGAGTTTCATTCAAAAAATTCCTTACTATTCTCTAAGCATTATCTGATTGTTTATGTGTTGGGTCACTGGAGCTAGTTAGTAAAAATGCCCTTAGTATGATCCATGTTTCCGAGTTTAAACTGATTGGTTTTACCCAGTAGCTCGGCATGAAGATTCATAGTACTATTGAGCCATTTCAAACACTAAGGACAGTTAAAACACATAAGCCAGAGAACTTAGAAGATAAAGGAATATCAAATCCGGAAAACTTGCAAAGAATTTCATAATTAACTGCAAAAGGCGGAGTACTTGTTTATACAAAAGAATAGAAGCATTACAATATAAGTTTACATTGTAAAGTGCAGTAATGCTCCTATTTTCTACTTCCACCATCCAGGTTAAGAAGAATCCTTCAGGCATCCGAGTCCTCTTCGCTGCTATCGTTCTCAGGGGCTTCGGGAATCTCTTCTTCTGGGTAGGTGATGGAGATGTTCACCATGGAGGCGATCTTGGTGGCGTGACCCTTGACCTCGTCGAACATGCACTGGTAGAAAAATGGCCTTCGGTATGCCAGCATCAGTCCCCAAGCGTCGCGCCCCGTGACTAATGAGTCTTTATTCCCGGGTCGCCAGGAGACCCGCGACAGAAGGTCAGACGTCGCGGTTTGGGAAACGCGTTGCCGCGCGTGGAGGGAATTAATTCCGGTTGACCTCGCCGCCCGGGACTATTGGACCTTTATTCCCCGTTCCCGTGGACAACCGGGACCATTGGCTCTTTATTCCCCGTGCCCGTGGCCAACCGGGACTAAACATCGGCTTCTCGCCTTCCCGCGGCGGTTTTTATTTCGCGAAGAGGCAGAGGGCGCCATTTCCACTGCTCGCTCTCTTCTTCCTCTGTTCTTCCTCGTTCTTCCTCTGTTCTTCCTCTCTCGCCATTTCAAGCACACGCACGCAAAATGGCTGAATGGACGGAATACGATGGGAAGACACCATGCGGCAAGGATTTGGACGTGCTCTTCAGCAACAGTTGCGCGCGGCTGCCTGAAGCTCTAGGTCGTTTGGCCGATCTGTATTGGGCAGCTCCCGAAGAACACCGGTTCTTTGGGCTCGATCTGGAGTACACGGCGAATCAGCAGGATGTTGCCGTCATCCAGATTTCGTTCAAGGAGACGGTGTTGGTCTTCCAATGGTCAAGGTACGTAGAAGCTAGCACACGTCCACGTACAAATCTTGCATGCATGCATTTCGGGTTTTTTGGTTGCATGTGAAGAATACATATGTGCTGCAACTAATCTAACACATAGCCTATTTTTGTTGTTACAGTAGCTCAAGGCATTGCCCGGACCTTGTTGATTTTCTTGTCTACAATGGGTTTGACTTTTGCAGCGTTGACATCACGCAAGACCGCGTGAAGTTGGTGCGCATCGGTGTTGTGATACCTGAAGATCACTATATTGATCTTCAGAATCTTATCCAGTTCACCGGGCCAAAGACCGGGATGGCTGTCATGGCAAGCTACTTAATCGACCCCTGCTATCACCGGATGAAGACTGATTTCCACCGGGACAATCACTACTATTGGGAGGAGACCCCATTGCGCATGACGAACCTCAAGTATGCGGCCATAGATGCATATGTTGCGTACGAGTTGTTCCGCATCTACTCGGCGGGGCCATAGATGATGTATGCGTTCGATATTGCGCATGTAATGGTTATCTATAATTAGTAGTATATATATGTAATGGATAACTTTTGTGATCGACTCTATATATATATGTTAATTATGAAATGTGATCGACTCTATGTTTGTGTTATGTGTGATCGACTCTATGCATGTAATTAATATTGTTTGTATTATTGTTCTTTATTTTTTATATATTTTTTCATTTTAAGATTTTAAAATGAATTAGTATTATTTTTCTTCATTTTTTGATATATTATTTGTATTTTTAAGATTTTAAAATGAATTTGTATTATTGTTCTTAATTTTTGATATACTATTTGTATTTTAAGATTTTAAAATTAATTAGTATTATTGTTCTTCATTTTTGATATATTATTTGTAATTTTAAGATTTTAAAATGAATTAGTTCTATTTTTCTCAATTTTTGGATATATTATTTGTATTTTTAGAAATAATACAAATTAAAAGTTAATGTTTATTTATTTGTTCAAAATTATTAATTACATCATTACTTTTGTTTATTAAAAGATTTATTTGCAATTCAAACAATTAAGAAATGTGGCTTCGACTAACATGTTAATAAGATTGATATGATACTACTATCACATACATGCGTGAGAAACACTTGGATTCGGGACGGGATGGAACTCGGAAGTTAAGCGTGCTAGTGCTAGAGTAGTGGGAGGATGGGTGACCGAGCGGGAAGTATGACCATGAGTAAGTAATTTGACTAGGGATAATCTTAGTTAGACACTAAGCAAAGCAAATAATACAAATTGTGAAAAAAAGAAGGGAGTGAAAAAAAAGGGAGAGGGAGTGAAAAAAAAGGGAGTGAAAAAAGGTGAGAAAAATAATTAGAAACCAAATGAATTAAAAAAATTACGAAATAAATCTAGTCCCGGTTCATGTGGCCAACCGGGACTAAATGTCCTCCGACCCCAGGCTCCGCCACCCGCCCACGTGGACGGGCCTTTAGTTCCGGTCCGTAAGTAGCGGGACTATAGGGGGGGCCTTTAGTCGCGCGTAGCTAGTCCCGGTTGCCTGGACGGGATTAATGGGCCTGGCGAACCGGGACTGTAGGCCTTTTTTCTACCGGTGATGGTGGTCCGCTGGGTCTCCGAGTATCCAAGGGGGATACCGGACACCACGCGCCAAGATTTGGCACTAGGGTAATGCATTCGCATAAGGCCTAAGGCCATGCGTGCACCACCCCGTACTGTGGAGCGCAAGGTGGACTCCTTGGACTCCGCCACCTCGAGGATAGCTTCCGGAAGTTTCTCAACTTCCGAGAATTCCCCAGTTCTTGAGGGAAGGAACTTGTTGACCAGCTGCATGCCTGCAGCCCCGATCGCAGTCCATACCTTCCCAAAAGCTCGGATTTTCTCAATCCGAGTGAGATCTGGGCTATCTCTTGTTTTTTCAGACAAACAACCAAAAGGTTAGCGAAAAAGCAGAGAAGGAAATCAAGACATGGAAAACCCGGTAAATGCGAACAACTTACCGAGAATCTTGTCCATCTCGGAGCCTTCCTCAAGGCGCAAGGTTAAGGCATTCTCCAAGTCCTGGATAGTGGCCTTGTCCTTCTCTGCCTGCTGAGAGGCCTTGGACTGAGCAATCCCAAGGGCCAGGTTGCTGGCCTCCAGATCCTTTTGAACCTTCATAAGCTTCTTATGAAGGTCCAAATTCTCCTGTCGGAAACTCGCGGCATTGCCGGCATCTTCAGCTATTTCCTTGGCCTTAGCCAAAGCAGCTGGAAAGCAAGGAATAAAATTCCGAGTTTAGAAAAACTCGAGAAAGTACTTAGACAAAAAACTGGATAAAGAACTTCAGAGAATCAAAATATACCTGTTGTCTCCGACAGCTGTAGCTGAGATGATGCCAGCTCTGCTTCTTTCACGCCAAGAATAGAAAGAAGGTTCCTAACCTCCTTATTCTTGACGGAAAGTTTGTTGAAAACTTCCATGTTAATGGTTTCAGCGGTTTGCTGGAACACGGAAACGAAAAAATCATGATATTGAAAAGCGTCAAGTGAAAAGTAGACATTTTACTTAATGCTTGGGGCCTAGAGATAATACCTGGCTCAACCGCTGTAACCCTGCTAAGTTTTCAGTGAACTCTTTTGCGTACTCCGCAAAAAGGGTCCCGACCGCGCTAAGGCCATCGCTGATGTTCTTGAAGTCCTTGTCAAAGGTAGGGATCTCCTCCTCAGTTATCCGAGAAGGACCTCCCACCTCAGGAGCCGCCCTTTCCCTCGTGTCCGTTTCCGGCACAACGGGCTGGCTGGTCTCCAGAGACTCGGTGGTGGGGGCTACGACATGCTCTTCTGTTGCCGTGATCGGCGTGTCCGGAGCGGTGGCAGGGGAAGGATGAGGGCCTCTGTTGGCCACAGCCTTATGTCTCTTTAGCTTTTTTGGCTTCAGAGTAGATGGAGGCAGGCTAAAAACAAAGCAAAATGCCGGAAAAGTTAAAACTCCGAAGGTGAAAGAAAAACTCCGACAAAGGAAAGTAACCCAGATGTTCAAACCTGGAGGTGGAGACGGGAATTCCGTCAAGATCGATGACTTCCTGGGAAGAGGAGATCTTCTTGCGCTTCCACCCACCGGCAAAGGTGGCACACAACGCCTCCAGTTCGGCGTCGGAAGCAAGTTCCGACTCAGGAAGTTCGGCAATCTGTTAAAAGGAAAAAAGCTGAGTTAAAAACACAAAAACCGAGTAAACGAGAAAGAAGTTGAACCCCAAAAGGCGAAGAGTTATACCTTGGGAGCCGGATTCTCAGTCGTGTACATTGGCCGGCTTTCTTCATATTGGTCGCGCGATGCGACCAACTGATTCACGCGTTTCCGCAAGTCCTTCGCGGCCCAGTCTTTGCTGGTTATCCGCATTTTGTCGCCGGTGCCCGTGTACTCGCAGAGAAGGCGAGCACCATGGTTGGCCAAAGGTTGGATCCGCCTATCCAACCAGCAAAGGACTGTGTCCATGCCGGTTAGAGGCGGATCAGAAGTGACGAGTTTTGCGATGCGCCGCTTGATCCTTTGAAGATCAGGTGCAGAGTCTGGATAGCTTCAGTTCCCCAATTTTCTTGGGGAACAGCAGCGGTGTTCATGAAAGGTGGAACCCCGATGGCTTTCTTAGGGAAAGGGACATCAGGGTGATAGAAGAAGGAACCCGTCCAAAACTTGACGGATTCCGAGGTCTTTATCTTGGGGAACCAATCCTCCCTAAATCTCCGGAGAGTGAAGGAAATGGTTCCGCAAGTTGGGAGTGCGCCCTCCGAAGAGTTCCGCTTAACCCCAAAACAATAAAGCCAGAAATTTAATCTAGGTTCTATACCTAGATAACCCTCGAAAAGGGCCTGAAATCCGGCTAAGTAAAGGATGGAATTTGGTGGTAGGTTGTGTGGCTGGATGTTATAGTGGGACAAATCTAGAGGAAGAAGGTGGATGGTGGAAGACCCATACCTCTGAGAAGGTGGGAGGAGAGAAGAACCCGTTCTCCGTTGTTTGGCATGGCTCGGTCTCGTCCTCCGGGAGCCGCCATTTCCCCTTCAGTACAAGCCCCTCCTTCTCCATTGTCGGAAGGAGGGACGATGGAATACTACAGGCACTCCAGTTGCCGGCAGATTCCGCCTCTTCTTCGGCTCCGGCGGCGGCGGAAGCTGCGGCCTCCATGGCCGCGAGCTCGTGACCAACGAGCGCGATCTTTTCCTCCACCGTTTCGGGAGCGAACGGCAGGGTAGGCGCGGAGGAGGATTCCGCAAGATCAGCAGCGGCGGAAGGGTTTCCTTCGCCCGCCGCGGTGCCCGTGGTCTTCGCCGGCTCGTCGCCGGAGGCGTGCACCGGAGAATCCAATCGCGTATCCATGGTGTCGATAATCTCGTCAATATCCTTGGCGACGGCGCGGGCTGGGGAAGACGACGGTGAGGCCATCGAGTAGAAGCGCTTGGTCGTCTCCGGTGAGGTCTTGGACGCGGTTGTGCGTTCGGGAGCTACTCTGCTGTGAGCTTGGGCGCTGGGAATGGCGTGAGAAGTGAGAGCGGAAGGTTTTCACAGAGGACGAAGACGGCTATTTATAGCCGGAATCTCGTCACGATGCGTGCTAACGGCTCTTTTGACCATTGGATGTTCAACGCGTGTCACTCGCCGAAAATTTCGGGAAATGAAACGACGGGTGATTATTGCTATCTCCTTGTTTCCCACGAGAATCTGTAAGAGATATGTTTCTGGGTTTCCCACTCGAAACCAAACGTCCCTTACGTCAACATGATTGAAGCGCTGACGTAGGAAGTTCCTTCTCCACGAAGGATCGTGCGAGAAAAGCCGGATTTCCTGAATTCCGAGTTTTTCTTTACAACATCCTTTAAAGGACGAAAAAGAAGAATCAAGACTACAGGCCAATATTTCTCGGAAATGATGCATTTGGCGAAAGGCGGAGAATTGAAGTCTTAATCCTTCTTGGGGGCTACTGTCGGATATATACCGAATAGGGGTATATCAGATGGCAGTCTAAAGTGCCGGATTACCCGGGTGGCCCAAATGGTAGTGGGCTACGGTCCATTGGGCGGCCCAGTAAGCTGACGCACAGAAGCCGGATTCTAGAAGAACCCGGATCACGGCCCACGTGATCTGGCTTGGAGTAGAAGGCGGATTCCTTACTTCCCAAGTTAATAGTTGCCGTAGTCTTCTAGGTTTCCTACTCTATATGTCCTAACCCGGGTATTATATAAAGCCGGACGGGAGATATGATAGAAAGACAAGAATCTACTAGCTAACTCGCCGAGAGGTTGATCCTCGATGAATAGCTAACCTAACCTCACATTGTACTTTGTATACACATGCTTTAGTCCTGATTAGTGAGATTGCAGGAGTAGGAACGCCACATTATTGCGACGTACCGAACCTGGGTAAACCCTGTGTCTTTGTCCTTAACTCAACCACGTCCCCCCACGTCTCTACCCGTAGTCTCATGGCACCCACGTCTATGAATTCTACTACGATGTCTCGACATCAGTGCTGTCATCTTTGGGTGAGTGTGGGGAACGTTGTGTGTTGAATCCTCACCCTCGTCCCAACTATTGGCTATCTCCATGACGTCGCTCACTATTTTGACCCAGACTCAGCCAATGTATTCTTTCAGGTCAACTCGACGGAGACCATCTTTAAAACTGGAGACCGTCGTTTTCTCCGAGATGTCCTACATGATGTTCTTTAGCGCTATCCATTGATGTATGTATTGTGGATGTTTTTGTCTGCTTGTTGCCTACACGTCTTTAACTGCCTGACTGTTACTGGTCGCTTGCAGGTAGAATTAATTTTTTTAATGAAGTCATACTTGAAGTCTTCCCAGCATCTGTTTTTGGGTCGACTCTTCAACTAGTTCCTTGCGACCCCCACGATTTGCAGTTGTTTGTACTGCATTGCTGTGTTTCGGCTGCCCTTCTGGAATCTAACGGTGGTTAGGTAGTCATCCAATCAGGCTTTTGGTTCCTGGACGTTGTCATACTTTGGGGTTTCAGCTGTTAGCTTGAATCGCTTTGGCTTCTAGGCCTTGCGAATCTCACGGGTGAAATAGGGTGGTCCGCAGAGTTCCTCCTTGTCCGAGTCGGGGGAACTATGTATTGAGTGCTCCGCTCGAGTCTTGTTGGCTCGCGGCTGCATGTCTTCTGCCTCTCGCTCTCTGCATAATCTATCTACTTTGTTTTGCGCAATCGTGTTGCGTCCATCCTTCGGGTCTTCCTCAATGTTCGGTCCGCAGATACAGGGATATCCTGGCTCGTCTGTTGCGGCCTAGTCCGGTAGGCGTTCACGAGATCATCAAGCCCGCCTCATGGTGGGAGGCCACCTCGGCAAAGCTTGGTCCTCGCCAGAGCCCGACCAGCGGAGGGATGATCCCTCCGAAAGAGCCTCGTCGCCTCATCTTTGGGGAGGAGCTCCACCTCGCCATCCGTTCCTCCCTAGGGAATCCACCTTCTCTAGAGGAGATAGAGCACGTGTGGCTGACGCGCACACCTCTTCACTGACAGAGGAGGCACAGAACCACATAGTTTCTTTGGCGACAGTTGTCGCTTCCATGTATAAAGCGTGGGTGATAACTGCATGCACCAAGGCTCCACCCCGAGATTTCCTTTTTGGTGTAAGAAGACCAAGAAGTAGCTAAAAGACGGAGGAAACATCATCTGACGCCCCCACCGGTCTACCATGGACGCTGGCGATGTCCTCGACAACCAAGACCAACAGGCGACATAGAGCTCCGCTGATCTCCACTTTTGCAACTTGTGGTAGCCATTTCCCGCCAAGAATGAGTGGAGAGGAGGTCCAAACGCTAGTATAAGGGGAGCCCCTTGGCCCAAGTAGAAGGGGAGAAAAACTCATTCTGAGCCCTCCAAGTCTGACCCGAGCACAAACTCACATCTTCTACTGTAACTACAACAATGTGATCGATCAGACAAGCAGGAGTAGGGTTTTACAAGGCAAGGTGGCCTGAACCTGCGTAAACTCCCCGTGTTGCCATTGTCGCTGACACCAAGATTTCATCGTGAAGCCTCTCGAGAGGTGTAGGAAGTGTGCTTAGCCCCTAGTGTTCGAATCTCTTGAGAGTTCATGTCCGTTGACAGACCATTCTCCGACATCTGGCGCACCAGGTAGGGGACGCATTAGACGAGCTAGGATACCCTAGTATCCGTGGACCCGAAAGTAGCCCTCGGGCCCGTGATGGACATGTGGACGATGGATACAAAATGTCTCGGGGATAACCACTTATGTGCCAGTCGCGGGAACGTGGGGCGACGGTTTGCGCATGACACCCTATGACCTATGGACGTGGGTGACAACGGCTCCCTGCGCCGCAGCCTGGCTGTTGTAAGGAATCTAGGAGACCGAGCCAGAGGCCTTTACTCCCTACTCCCTCTTTTGTCGCCTCCAGTTCTCCCTCCCCCTTCGTCTTCTGCTCTGTCGGTGGCACGACATCCTCCGCCCTTTGCGTCCCAGTGGCTCCAACCCCATTCTCGTACATGGCCACCATGCTCCCAATGATCGAAGCCTCGCGCGTTGTCCCTGGCATGATGAAGAGGGCCACGTGCCTAGAGGAACACGCCTCCAATGAGCATGGGGCGACCGTTCTTCACACGGGTACGGCGGAACTTGAAGCTCTATCTCCGCCATCCACTACTAGGGAAAAGGCTACCGCAGGCGCACCAAATTAGGCTACCGCAGGCGAATTTCAGTTCGCCTGGGACCACATCGCCAGCGGTAATGGCTTACCCCAGGCGAATAACACAATGCGCCTGTGGTAAGTTCGCATACCCCAGGCGAATACACCTTGTGCGCCTGGGGTAAAACTCTTACCTGTGGCGAACAAGCGCTGTGCGCCTGGGGTACAGATGCGTCTGGGGTACTGTGTACTGTTCGCCTGGGGTATGGTTTTGCTGTATCAAAAAATAAAAGAAAAACCAAAATAACAGAATTACAGGAAAATGACAGAATAAGTATCAAGCTGACAGAATAACAGCAAAATGACACAATTAAGTTTTATAACATAAATATTTTCGATCATCAACACATAGTCTCGATCATCAACACATAGTTTAACAAAATTACATAGTCTCGAAAAGAACCATGCTACTAATAAATCCAGGAGTTAGCTAGTGAGATGGAAATAATTATTTGTTCTAATTTAATTAAACTCGTCATCTACAGCTCTAGCGGGCTGATGTAGTGGATGACCATCATCATGTCCAAGTTGGGGACGTCACTATTCCTCATGGTGATCAGAATAGCTCGTCCAGCCGCCATACCAACTCTTGCGGAATGGAACTGCCTCCATGCTTGAGAGTTGAGGATGACCCGACCATCAGCATTATCCCTGGTGATCGGAACTGCGGTGACATGTCCGGATTCTCCACGGCGTACTCCAATGGTACCGGGCTCCATGCCAGCACTGTCCGCTACCGCCATGGGTATTTTCTAGAACACAATTCCAAGATAGAATAAAAGCACAAAGTCACATACCGGCCACATTATAACATAAGCAACTATAGGAATAAGAAAGTGTTAAGAAACATACCATGACATGTCCATTGGAGATGTTAGTATTGGTGATGCGATGCACGAAAGGAAAACCGATGTAGCTATCTATCTCGGCAAGTTTCTGAAGGACACGGTCCTTCTCAATCTCGCTAAGATTCGCTCTTTGAGCAACCACCACATGTTTCCATGGGTCCTCCTCGTCCATATCATCCTCAGTGTCCATATCATCCTCAGTGTTCCCAATATCCTCCTCACTCCTGCCATTCTCGCTCGCAATACCGCCCATATACACAATTTTGATACGAGGTTGTGGTCCTTCCATTGAGAAGTGAATGTAATCACTTCCGCTTAAATTGTACGTGGCGATGATAGCCTGCAACTGTTCCCCGTAGAAGTATGTCTTTGTTCTTTCTTTTTTCACTCGAAGAATGTAGGTGGTCCCGTGAACATTGAAGTCCACATTATTGCCAACTAACTGGTTGAACTCTTGGCGAATATTGCATGGAAGAATCTAAAAAAGAAATATAAAGAATAAACACAAGTCTCAAGCTAGATAGTAAAACGAAAGAACAAGTTAACATAAAAAGAATTGTTAATTACCAACGAATCAACGTCACCGTCGTGGAGCTGAAGCATAAAAGAAGTCCCACTGAATCGTCCTTCGGCACATCGGGACCGACATACGCCGCAAGCCATGTTCTATTAAATTAAGAAAGTACACATAGAGGTTAGAGGAGCATAGCTATCACAAAACAAAGACAAATGGCAGCACCTACCTCTAGTAGTATAATAAGGCAATTGACAGCAGTACAAACGAAATGGAACCTGTCGGAGAGTTTAGGTGATACTTCCAACAGTACACTTTCTTATTTAATCTCACAATTCACAATTCACAGTACTCTAGTAGTATAATAAGGCAATTGACAGCAGTACACACGAAATGTTGTTATTGTGCGTGTTTTTACTCCTATTTAATCTCACAATTCACATTCCTTTTTACTAGTGAAACCTGACTCTATGGTATTCATCTAAACGGAAATACACATTCTCTGGATCCACGACGAATCCTGGAGATATAATGCACTGCAAGTGGTGTTGCCGTAGCCCTGGGTGTGTGTGTTGTTGGACTGCTTAAGTAAACTTGCTTTCTTCTTAGCCTTTCGGCTTGCCCACCTGTGTGTGGTGCTGTGTTTTGTTCTACGGCTTTTGCCGTTTGTAAGGAACCTGCTAAAACTTTGTTGTTCGTGATTTCAATGAAATCGGGGGGCAGCCCCTTTTAGTCTAAAAAAAATGCACTACAAAGATCCGCTAAGAGCACTGAATCCTGGAGATATAATGCACATTCCTCTGGATCCACGACGACGGGAGCACCGCGGCCACCAGAAGCAGGCGCACATCCTCCACAACGACGACGGGAGGGCCGGATTGGGCTGGGATGGAGGGGGGATGGGAGGGAGAGGGGCTGACCTGGATCAACGACGACGACGACGACGGAGTGGGCGACGACCTGCTCTGCTCCTCTCGACACTGGCGACGGCGGCGGCGTGTGGGTTCGTGTGGGTGCGGGTGCGGGTGAGATCTGGTCACTTAAAATACTAAAGCATTGAGCTAGGCACATTGGCACCGGTTTCTAATACAAACCGGTTCGAAAAGGATCTGTCCACTGGGCCCCACACCCTACCGCAAATGGCCTCATGGCCTTTAGGACCGGTTTGTAGTACCAACCGGTTCTAAAGGATCTGTCCCCTGGGCCCCCTACCTACCCGCAGCAAATGGCCGCAGGCCTTTAGGACCGGTTTGTGATACAAACCGGTCCTAAAGGCCTGCGGCACCGCAGGCGCGTTACCTAGATAATGCGCCTGCGCTAAATTTCGTAGGATTTTGGTTTGCGCGGTCCCACATGGCATTACCCCAGGCGCATGTCCTGCCAAAAGCGCCTGTGAAAAAGATTACCCCAGGCGCATTTTCTCGATGATGCGCCTGTGCTAAGATTTTCTAAATTACACAGCCCCGCGGCCTGGGACACATCGAGCAATACGAATGCTATAATATGTGACTCCCCCACGTTGGTTTTCACTTAAAAAATACATACATATGAAAGTTAACATGTGCAAAAAAAATTAATGTCGCATCGAGCGTAAATAGATTGGTTTAGCGAGATACCGCAAGTGTTTCTCTCTAAAAACACATTGTACATATAGCTATTAGCATGTTATATCGCGAGTATTTCCCTCTCTCAACCTTTCGTCACAATATTAGTCTTGCCTTTCTTGGTCGATGTTGAATACGTGACCGCCATATTGTGACTTCTTCTTGTGAATGGAAGACCTGCCCTAGGTAGTGTGGTCCTGCTTCTTCTTGTGGTGTATGGTGCATCGTCTTCACCGGGTTCTTCCATCATCGGGTCTCCGACTAAGCCGTCGAAGACCTTCTCATCGGCGACTCCATCCATTCCGACGAGGGCCCTTTTTCCTCTCCTTGCGACAACACGACTAGGCTTTGTCGGGTCGGTTATGAAGAAGCATTGCTCCACGTGCTTAGCCAATACCCAGGGCTCATTTTGCGCGGTGGGGTTCTTGGACTTGGGTTTGTTGGCTTCAGACATCGACATAGTGGTGAAATATTCGTCTTCTTTCGTGACGTTTGTAGCCCATCTGACATGGAACATCGGCAGCTTTACCCCAACGTAGTCAAGCTCCCAGATTTCCTCGATGTTTCCGTAGTATCTTCTAACCTCTTCGCCCGTGTAAGATTCCATCGTTATAGACGAGTTTTGATAGTCGCTACTTTTGTCTCTTTCCTCCGTGTAGAATGTGTACCCATTGATGGCGTATGCTTGATAAGTCATCAGATTGGGCGCGGGGCCATATGACAAGGCCAATACAATTTTATCTTTCTCACATGTCATTGGCGGGGGATCGGCATCAATCTGCTTCTTGAACCATGTCGCGAAAGAGGAGTTGTGTGCTCTAAATATCTCATCTTCCGTCATCGGCCTGCGAGCGCTGTTTTTTATCGCGGTTTTGTGCTCTTCTATCCAAGGGTCGACATCGTCGATGTGTTGTAACACTACTAGGTGGGCCCTTTCAAAGTCGGCTCTCCGACCACAGGAGTCCGCGTCCATTACCCTTTTGCCAGTGTTGTGGCCTACCCCCATGAACCTGTCAAGGTGCTTGTTCGCGGGCAAACCAACAGCTGGCTTCTCATCGCCTAGGAAATTCTTGCAGAAAGAGATGCATTCTTCGGTGAGAAATCCCTGGACGATGCTTCCATCCGGGTGTGCCCTATTACGAACGAATGATTTGATGATCCCGTTCATTCTTTCTAACGCCATCATGTTGTGCAAGAATGCCGGCCCAAGATTGGTGATATCGTCCACGATATGGACCAAGAGATGTACCATAATATCAAAGAAGGCAGGTGGGAAATACATCTCAAGCTCGCATAGGATGGTGACGATCTCTTCCTGCAGCCTTCCGAGTTTCTTCACGCTTATCGACTTCCGAGTGATGACATCGAAAAAGTTACAAAGGCCAGTGAGCGTTTGACGGACGTGCGGTTCCATTATCCCTCTGATTGCAACCGGAAGTATCTGCGTCATCATCACGTGACAGTCATGAGACTTCATCCCGCTGAAGATTTTTTTCTCCGCGTCTAGGTATCTGCTTATCAGCCCCGCGTAACCTAAGGGAAATTTCACTCCGAGGAGGCATGTGAATATTTGCGCGAGCTCGTCGGGGCTTAGAGTGAAGCAAGAGGGTTTCAGGTGGTGAGTTTGGTGTTTCTTAGCCGTTTTCCGCTTGCAGTCGTCCATCTCCTCCACCCCATCCTCGTCCTCCTCCGTCTGTTCACGCGTAGAAGGCGGTAAGTGAAGCTCGCTCCTGATATTCAGGGCCATCAGGTCGTATCTTGATTTTGGCCCGTCTTTGGTCCTATCTGGCATGTTGAACAGGGTGCCAAGCAAGCTCTCACACACATTCTTCGTGATATGCATGACATCAAGGCAGTGAGGCACTCCGAGGATTGGCCAGTACCGCAAGTCCCAAAACACGGACCTCCTTTTCCATACCCCCAAGAGCGGTCCTTCTGGCGGAGGACACTTTTTCTCTCCTCGCTTCCGCTTTTGTACCTTTCCCGACGGAGGACACGTTTTCCAATTCTTCAATAGAGTATCGATCTCTTCTCCTCTTCTCTTGCGTGGAGGTAGATCGAGCTCATCTTTACCGTTGAACAGATCTCCGCGCTTTCTCCACGGGTCGTTCAGTGGTAGCCACATTCGATGCCTCATGTATACGGTTTTAGAAGATCCGGGATCCTTGTGTAGCTGTAGAAACGGGGTAAATTCCATGCACCTGACACAAGCCTTGTGTCCATGGCACACCTGACACGCAATATATCCGTATCCGAGATAGTCCTGCACCGTCGTGATCAGTGCGGCTCTCATACGAAAAGTTTCTTCTTTGAAGGCGTCCCATGTTTCCACCCCTTCCTCCCACAACGTGTCTAGCTCCTCCTTCAATAACTCGAGATACTGGTTGATATCGCTCCCTGGCTGGGTCGGCCCTTGAATCAGCATACTCATGTGTGCTATGTTTGCTGCTCTGATTGCCAAACGGATTGAGACCGTCGGTGCTCGCACCAAGCCTGATGTTCCTTGGGTCGTTCCCGAATTCCTCATCGAATGCGTCTAATGCTTTCCACTGACGTGCATCCGAAGGGTGTGTTAGCACTGGTTTTTCAACACGTTCTGGATCGCTCAGCACCGCCTTCTTTCTGTCCTCGTGCCAGCGCATGAGCTTTGCTTCCTTGGGGTCCACGAAGTACCGCTGCAGACGGGGAATGAGTGGAAAGTACCACACAACTTTCCTAGGAGCTTTCTTCGTCCCCCTCTTGTAACGATCAAGCGTGACTCCTCCGCCCCGCGACTTGCGTCATACAACGGAGTTGCAGAGTCTATCTCTAGTTGCGTGATCTTAGATTTACGTCTGGCGTCGGTCGACGTGTTCTTGAGAAGAAGATCTTGAACATGAGGGTCCCGCACGACTGAAGTTAGCGGAGTGTTCATGTCCTCGTCTGCATGTTGCTGATCACCATGACTCCCTTCTTCTTCATTATAGTCGTCTCCGTGGACAGCCGCCTCTTCGTCCTCTCCATTGCCATGTTCAGACTCCTCCTGATCATCTTCACATGTCGCCGCCCAATTGGTCTCGACGTTATCATCGTCTTCATCGTCATCCATCCACTTAGTGTGGCCCTCCATGAAACTATACCTGAGCAGGTGCTTCTCCACATTACCAGAATCTGGTTTGAACAAAGACCCCAGCTTGCATTTCCGACACGGACACTCTATCTCGGTGCGGTTGTTTCGATGCATCTCGGCCGTCGCGCGTCGCACGTACCTATGCACCACGCTTGTCCTCATCGCAATGACCATTGCTACAAAATGCAAGAGAGAGAGGTTTCATTAACTAGATCCGGTTTTCACGGAAAAATTCGGCATGACCTTCCTACAAAAGGTGTAACGCGGAGCGCCGGAAATTTGCCGAAAAGGAAATGAATCAACATTTCGGCAAAACATTGGCAACTCATCCTCATGGCAACACAATAAAATGAAAAAGAGAACGAATTCTCATCCACCGACCAATCCCACGCACCTATTAAGATGACACACAATGCAAAATATATAGACGCGATGACGACGTCGAAGATCACCGAAGAGACGACCGATAAGAGATTGATAGATCTAGAAGTAGCTAGTGATGCATTTGTGGTGAGATCTAGTGTCCGGTTAGTATATCTAGTGGAGAGATTTGGAAGAGGGAAAGTGGGGTAGCATACTAGCTAAAATATAACAAACATGATTGGTTAAATTAGCTAAAAATGGTGGAGGGGTATGGGGGATTGAGCTAGGAGCACTAATGGCTCGAGTTTGGACTAGTGAGTGAGTGAGTGGGGTGGATAGGGGTGGTGGTGGGTGGCTGGCCGCACTTATATTGGGGACAAATTTTACCCCAGGCGAATATGCTATTGGAAGCGCCTGCGCTAAGTGGTGCTACCCCAGGCTATTCTTTGTCCCAGGCGAACAACGAACCTGTGCGCCTGCGCTAAAGGGAGCTACCCCAGTCCACTTTTTACCCCAGGCGCTTCGTTGCTTACTCGCCTGTGGTATCTGTTATACCGCAGGCGAACTGGGAATCTATTCGCCTGCGGTAAAGGGAGCGTGCCAGGGTCGGCCGTGGTTGGCCCTGCCACACTTTACCCCAGGCGCTTCCGGTTTCTGTTCGCCTGGGGTAACAGTCCTACCCCAGGCGCACTTGCTGGCGCTTCGCCTGCGCTAATTAACCCAGGCGCACAGGCTTTCTTGTTCGCCTGTGGTAGGATATACTGCTATAAGCAAATCTCTAGTAGTGATCGTACCCGTTTTTCTACCATGCGATCCTGGCTGGATTGATCCCCTTCTCCTCCTTCTTTCTTGTTGTCCTTTCTCACTACCAGATTAAACCGCTTCACCTCCACCCCAACTCCATCCTCATCCTCTCCGCATTTGCCTTCTACTATGAGGCATTCCTTGGTGTGAGGCCCTCGGTTGCCATTTTCCGCTACTTCTTTGAGTTGCGCGCGGACACCGAGGAGGCCGACATGGGTGACATATCCTTCCATGCCGGCCCCGGATTGGGAGCGGCGTTCCCCCAGATGGACCTCCAGAACGAGGCTCCTGGCTTCCGTGCGTGATGGCTGTATGATGACACCGGTGAGGTCAACGACCTCCTTGAGTTTCTCTCTTCGTCACCCAGGAGGCTGTCGGGATGGGGTCAGGAGGAGCTTGGTGGCGCCAGTATGAGGCCTCTGATGGAGTGCGTGAACGCGCTGTATGATGAGGGCCTCACCTTCTCCATGATCCTGAGCGAGTTCGTCGAACAACACATTGCCCCTCTGCACCATCACAAGAGGCGTATGTGGATGTACACCAGCGTTGGGGACGCGATGAGGCTTGACGATCGGCATCTTCAGCACATGTCCTTTGCGGGCGCACCACGGATGCTTCTGGCCAAGGTGTCACCGTCGATGTTCCTTCTCGGCATGACCCCCCTCTATGGCCTCCCTATGGAGGAGAGAGAGGCAATCATGGCCACGATTCCATGCTTCGACCCATGGGGACCCCTTGACGAGGGGACGGAGTCGCGCGAGGACAACCCGTATGCGCTAGACTTCACTGAGGAGAGCGTCGAAGGCCATGCCGTTGACCAGGGTGCAGGGTCGGTGGCCTCCTCGTCGAGGGAGCACCGGACGACGGTGGTCTTTTCAGATTAGGAAGGAGGTGAGGCCGGAGATGGCTTCCACGTCATTCCACTTTTAAAACCAATATATTTATTAGTAGTAAATTTCCACTTTAAAACTCCAATGTATCTAACACATTGGATTAAGGAGAAATATGTCTTCTTATTAAAGAGAGTTAAGTCAAGATTGTGAATATTTGGAGAAAGCATTGGATGAAAGGGGAAATATGTAAATGTTTCCAATTCATCTCTTTATCCATGAATTTATGTATGAGATACATTAAATTCGAACTTAATATTGAATAATGGTCACATGAAGAATTTGATGTAAAATTAACTTTGTGATATAGTCATCAAAATACCAAGATAGTGACCATGAAGTTCAAAACAATATAATAATGCTCATATAGATGTGATATTAGATTATCATATAGATCCATGATAAAGGAGGTATTCATGTTAACTCCAATATTTTATCTTGAGAGTAGTTGGAGTGATATTAAATCACAAGAACATGAATATTTTCACAAGAAAAACCATATATAAATATTTTATATTCATAAAGCTAGTCTTGATTAAAACTGTTTTATCAAGAACAAATAAATGATAATAACGAGTTGAGAAACTTATCATGTCAATTTATTGGTGTAGTTATTGAATCAATTAGCAATTCATTTGCTAAATGTAATTAATTTTGGATTACTAGAGTAATCTGAAATATTACAAGTATGAGTATTGAGTCAGTCGTATTAATGAAACAAGAAGGTCTTCTTTTTCATTATATAAAGAGAAGGGACTTACAAGTCACTGGGAGTTGAATATGCTCTTTTAATTTGGATGTGCCTAATTGAAATAAAGTTGCCTCATGAAATGATGAAAAAAAAATTAAATGCAATATCAGAAAGTGTCTTATTAAATTACGAATCTATGAGATAGATTTAGGGGTTTAATTAACATGAATATGATGGGTGTGATAAGTGTAATTCGGAAAGAAATTTCGAATTACAATGAGATAAATCATTTTGTCTCAAAAGTAAACATGACATGATATTTTACAAAAGACATGCCTTCGTAGTCGTTGGTGAGGAAAATATTAAGGGTTGAGATCAAATCATAATTTTGTGATTTGACCAATCTCACAGCCATGAAAAACCACACAAGAATCGGTAGATTTCCGTTGAAATTGTTTAGTAAACCGATATAAAGGAGAATAACTTAAGTAAAAGTTTTTCTCATATAGTTAATTCTTTGTAATAAAACCTAAAAATATTATGGTGAGATGTTCTCAAATAAATATTTATGGTGGTATTGCAAAGTATAAAATGACTTAGCGGAATTTTGTATAGCTACAAATAATATTGTAAGAGGTATTCACATATGTAATTGTGGTGGAATCACGAAATCAAATCTTTATTGATTTTAATTCAGGTTATGTTTCTTCAATTTATAATACCATATGTTGTATAAAGACCAAATTTAGAGTAATATGAGTGGACTCTACAATATATTTCTATGGATAGTTGCAACGTAAGACATTGTTGATTGCAAGTTATTGGATAGAAGTCATTCGACTTAGTGCGGTTTCAAATGATGGTTTGAAAGTTCATTCGGAGATGCTTTAGTTATTAATGTTTCCATGGAATCAGGTTCACACAAATCCAATTTCTAGTAAATTCAAACACAAGTTTATCACGAGTTGATAAGATCAAAATGTGAAAGACAATGGTATAAGGAACCACATGCATAGTGTGAGTAACACCGAAATTCCATAATTGTTATGTCATCATACTAACTAGAGTACTATTGACTTTAGTGCAAGTGGGAGAATGTTGTAGATATGCCCTAGAAACAATAATATTCAGTTATTATTCTATCGCCAAGTTTAGAATTAAGTTTATGTCATCATGCTACAACCGCTATAGCACTTGAAAAGTGAGTTTTCACAAGAAAATCTTTGTGTTAGTGTGAAGACATAAAGAAACAAGAGTTCCTAATATTTTCTATAAGATTAGCTTATGGTTTGTGAGAATTATCATATTTTCCTTATCATGGGCTTGATTAAAATTCTAGAAAAATATAAGAGTTTATTGTTTGGGTAACAATAGTATTGAACCGACCCAGGTATATGATCTTGCTAAAAGATACTAAACAATTGTAATATTTAGGAAAGTATATATGAAGCTTTCATTGACCGTGATTCCTTTTTTTTATGCAAAACAGTAGGGAAGACCCCTACTGTATATTTTCTATTATTTATAAACAAAGCTCAATAAAATTACAAGTGAAAGTTCATAAGGTGTCAATCCATCGGCTCATACCCTCTTTAAGATAAGGTTTATCCCTATGTTTAATAAGCTAGAAAGAGGTAAGAAAATCCTGAAAAGAAGATGCCGCATGAATAGGTACGTTATAAAAAATGCATCTATTTCTATGATTCCAGATACTCCAACAAACAACTAGAATAGATTCCTTGAAGCAAATGAATTTGTATCTCCTCCTTGAATCCATCAACATATTAATAATGTCCAGGTCATTGTTCCATTCAATATTCAGTTTCCACCAAAATTGCTGACTGAAATCACCAAAAAAGAACATATAATATCTAGTGACTGCATGATATAAAGTTATACTTTTGATTTCATAAACCGTCTTGTCGTAACTAGGGATCATAACTGTGATGTTTAGGTATAATCTAGAAAGTGTAATGGAACTAAGATCATCCAAGACTAGTACTTAACTCCTCTAGAAAATAGAGAGATGCATGCTCTGGGCCCTCTCAGTATCACCCATTTCAATCAATCGTCTAGCCATATATAGTGTTATTTATCACAAGGACATCAGGGATATGGATGAGAAAAGAGGACGATATCGGTAACGAGTTTTATATGTGTTATGATCAAAGAAGTTTGATCGGACGTGATCACATAGTTTAACTCGTGATATTGTTGGTATCGTGAAGTTAGGGGAATAAGTGCAATGAGTAACTTATAAGGTTCCCTCGTTCTCCGTGAACACAGAGGAGCCATCATGGGCGTCCACGGTCCCGCTGTTAGTTATTGTTCGGTAAGTTCTCGGAAATGTATGTGTGTTATCGTGCCTTTATGGGTCACACGCTTAAGCCGTGCCAACCTTTCACTGATAGAATTAAGATGTTTTTATTGATTTTATGAATGTTCAATGTCGATACTATGTCAAAGAAACAAGTCTGGTGTCAATCAGAGAGGTTTCGGGGAAGTTACTGTAAGGGAGATATTTTTTCGGTGTTAGGCAAAATTTATATGAGAGATAACGAAGGACATGAGATGTCCCAGGATGTTAGAATCATGTTTCTAACATGAGTATATAATATTGATGATTTTATCTATTGGGCTCATAGAGTTCCGGTAGAGTATCGGGAAAAACCGGGAGGGGGAGTGCAGAAGGGTGGCAATTTGATCCTTAGGCTGCACCAATAGGTGGGGCTGACAGGTGGGCCCCAGGGCCTCCAATCATGTCACTAGGAACCTTCTGGTGTTTTTCCTATTATATTTGAAGGTAAAAACAAAACAAAAGGAAAAAAGGAGAGAGGAGGTGGAGTTGGACTCCCACAAGGGAGTCCAATCTGAGTTGGGCTAGGAGGAGGGGTGCAGCCAAGCCCTCTCCTAGCAAAACTAGGACTCCTCCCCTTTGTAAAATTCTCCCCTCCCTCGAACTATAAAAGGACCCCAAGGCTTGATCTAAATGATAATTTTGTGAGAAATTGCCTTTCTCTCTCTGGTAGAATTAGAGGGTCTAATTAGAGCCCCTCTAATTGAATTAGAGCTTCTTCTAATTGGATTTTGAGGTGTCATCTCCCGATTATACCTATCTCTAATTAGTAGTTCTCTCACGTGTTAAAAAACTTCCAGATTCATATAGCTCTAATCGCAGTCAATTAGTGCTACCAATTAGCAACGCCGAAAGGCTTTCTCTCTTCGTTGGTGCCGAGTCTTGAACGACGGAGAGCTGATGGGTTGACATGAGCATACACGTGCACACCTAAGAGGGATTACATGTGCGATCTTTGACAAGGGAATCTTAAGATACATCCTCGCAACTAAGCCTAGTTGTGAGGATCTACGATTGTTCAGAACTCTTCTACGACTACTTCGATTCCATTGCCCGGTGAGTTGTGATCCTAATCCTTGCATGTATGGACATGCCTCGTTATCTGCATAGTGATCTTGGCGGACTACGAGGGCATTTTAAAAAAAATGCACTATAGAACAGTAGCAGCGTGATCATCGATGTAGTGGCCGACCATGATAATGTTGGATATATGCCCAAAAGGAAATAATATTTATACATTTATTTTATAATTATGATGCATATTACTATGCTATAAATGACATGGCTCCTAAATATGATATTTAGAGGAAAACGTACGCTCACTTGTAATAACATGAACATAGTATTAAACCCTAGTCTTTCATTTTATGACTAATTTACTGGATGCTTGGTGACCATGTTTTCCTGATCATGGACATTGTTTATGTCATCATCAATGAATAGCATATTGTTGGAAAGGAATAATATGACAGAGTATTCCCTAAGTAGATTGATATGCTAAGAGATTCCATTAAGACATCTTTGTCCTTAGTGTTATATTACAACACAGTTATATTACAATGTGTCCTTTGACCATGAGGTTATCGCGGTGATATATTCTGGAGGTTTTACTTTGGTACTATCAAGAGTCACACCATAAAATGGGTGAACATAAAGGTAGCCACTGGGTAATCTAAAGGAGTGTATTACCTCGAAGTTCTGAGATAGGAATAACTCCTCCGTGAAAAGAGACATACATGACTGGGTCCACTCGGTATTCTTGATATCCATAAGTTCTGCAGACAATGCATGATGATGATACATCATGTGGGATATCAAAATTCATTAATGAGTAAAAGTAAACTTACCATTTAACGAGACAGGACAAAGGTATAAGTGAACCAGAGATTGTTTCACGGCAATATAAGAATCCATAGTCTCGGGTAAGTCCGCTATCGTGAGTAGTAAAAAAATTGTATAATGACCAACAAGTTTAGTAGTTTATTCGTATGGTATGTGGGAGTAAATATGGGCGTCCATGGCTCCGCTATTGATTATTGGAAAGGAGAGAGTTTCTAGTTTCATGTCGACACACTATCGAACCTGTAGGGGAAACACACTCAAGTTAGGGCTGATTTTTGTGTATATCGGTAGGCTCGGATCAAGTGGGAGTATCACCGAAACGATGTTTCTGCGTGAAGATATATTATATATATGAGAGATAACTTATATTGAGCATATTTAGATGTCTCGGAGTAATAGAAACAGTTTCTATTTATTGTCGGAATTTATTTCAGAGATGTTCTAAGAGAGAAATTGAGGTTGCACGCTTTACAAAGCAAGTGCAGGGGGCATGAGATGTCTCGGGGTGTTGAAAATATATTTCTGACATAATTAGATAATATCGATGATTTTATCTAAAGGGGTCATAGGGTTCCATGCAAAACCCGAGAATGGGGGAAGTGCCGGAGGGGGACAAGAATGCCTCTCATGGCCGCACCTATTTAATAGGGGCTGCCATGTGGGCCCTAGGGCACCACATAATTGACCTGACATCCAAGTAATTTCCTAATATTTTATTTGAAAAAAGGCGAAAAGAAAAAGGGAAAAGGGAAAAAAAGGGAGGTGGAGTTGGACTCCACAATGAGTCCAATCCGAGTTGGGCAAGGGGAGGGGTGCAGCTAGCTGCCCTCCTAGCCCAACAAGGACTCCTCCTCCCCCTTTGGTATGTCTCCGTCTCCCCAACTATAAAAGGACCACCAAGGCTATAACAAAATCATAATTTTGAGAGCAGCCCTTTCTCTCTCTACTAGAATTAGAAGGTTTAATTGGAACTTCTAATTAGAGCCCCTCTAATTGAATTAGAGCTTCTAATATGTTTTTTGAGTTGACCTCTCTCAATTAGATCTAGCTTCTAATTACTTTCTCTCTCTCATGTGTTGAGAACTCCACCTTCATATACACCTGCGGCGTCTAGTCTTGGACGATGAAAGGTTGTAGAATTAGCCCCCATGTATATGTGCATACTTTCAGATGGGTAACACGTGGGACCCTCACGCTGCTGGATCAAGGTGCCCGATACGGGGAGTCGGCAAAATCCTCACCCATAGGCTTGTCATGAGGATCTTCTACAACCTTCATCGACATCGTCACTAACACCTCTTCCGCTTCTACGGTGCCTAGTACACGATCTCGAGAACTACATCTTGGAATTGTTATTCACTTGTATCTGCGTATTTAGATCTTGGTAGTAGCGTAGTATGCAATTCCAAAAAAAAAAATCATGTACACCCAACCCATTAGAGACTTGGATTTGGCACGCTTTTTTTGGCATGGCAGGATCTCACAATGACATCAATATGCTGCAGCGTTCTCATGTGTTCGCGAAAATTGTTGAAGACCATGCTTCGCTAGTCAACTATGTTATGAATGGCCATGACTACAATAAGGAGTACTACATAGCGGATGGTATCTATCCAAGGCGGTCAACAATTGTGAATACAATCGCCAATCCTCTAGGCAACAAGAGATCCTGATTTTTATCGGTACAAGAGAGCACAAGATAGGATGTCGAGCGTGCATTTGAAGTGCTCCAGCAGAGGTTTTCCATTGTTCGGTACCCTGCTCTCATTTGGTCGATCGAGCAGATACGGGAGGTGATGGATGCATGCGTGATCATGCACAACATGATCCTTGAGGATGAACGTGGAGATCCAGTGCGTGACCCCCTTTCGTTCTACTGCTAGGGTCTTGTCGCCGTTGTTGATCACGACGTGCCAGCTGATTGGACTGCTTTCATCGGCATGCACATGGAGATCCAAGATAAAGCTATACATGATCAACTCCAAAATGATCTAGTGTAGTATTTGCGGGTGCGCAAAGGATTTTTGGCGACATAGTTGTGTTCTTGATTGTATGGATAATTTAATTTTAATTTTTAAGTATGTGCGGAACTATATTTATATTGTCAAAAAACCTAATCTATTTCTAGATATGAATAAATTTCAAAAATATTTACAAATTGCAAATAAATTTCTTTGGGGTGCCTCGATTGGGGGAGGGGGGCGGCGACTGTGGAAGGACATCCCCAACGACGTGTTCCCGTACGGACGCCTCCTTCGATGGCTACTCATCCGGACGGAGAATGCGACGGCAGACTGATATGCTCTTAGAGCATCTCCACTGGCACCTGTCAAATATGTGCCTGACACCCATCATTTATGGCCTCTTTGGAGTGTCGGGCATGTGTCCGTTTCTTTTACGGGCATGTCCTACAGCGACACCTCACGAAGCCATGCCCACTAAAATAGTTATCATTAACACAGCCACCTCGTGGGTAGCTGGCAGCAAACAACATCTAAGCAAAAGATTTTATTTTCATTAAAATTTTAGAACAAAAAATTACAACGGGCGCCCTAAACTACGCCGCCTCGCCGTCACTGTTGTTGTCGCTTCTCTCGGTGTCGTCCTGGCAGCACTCATGCCGGAGCATGGTATCGTCAAACATCTTGATGCGCAGCTTGGGCCCGTCGTGGTGAAAGGTGAGCATTCAGCCCTGCTGCAGCTGGTGCAAGCGGGTGAACGCCGCCTGGCCGTTTCCGAGGAACAACTCGCCGCCGTGCCTAACCACGATGACGTCCACGCGGTGGGGGAAGTCTTCAAGATGCAGAGTGAAAAACTCCGGCTCGTTGCCTACGAGCAGGGCGGCGATTCTATTGAGCAGCCTCAGGAGGTTCCCCAATGGTTGGAAGAGGAGGACGAAGAACTCGGGGATTCTATCCTCGCGCTCCTCTCCCTCCGCGACTGTCTCTTGGACCTTTGGCCATCGCTCTCCGGTGAGAGGGGATTTGTGATAGGTGGGGGAAGGGGCAGAGATGATTCCCTCTCCGGCGAGAGGGGATTTTGTAGAGATACGGATCATAGGACGTGGGCGGCGTAGGGGTGGTGGCTCCTTGGTCTACGCCACACGTTGGGACGTGGGCAGGGTGGGGAAATGGCGGCTCTTCAGTCTCCGCCACGCGTTAGGACGTGCACGCGTGGGTAAGTGGCGACGTCTCCTCGCCTGCCTGCAGCCACGTCGCCTCGGTAGACGACGCATCCCGTCCCATCGATCGGGCCCTTTTTAAGCGTGTCGTAGTGTTCACTGGCACAAATCTCCCACACTCGACGCAATGGCTCTGTCGGAGAAGAATGTTGTGATGTCGCGTGACAAGGAGAAGATCGTCGAGGACCCGCTCTAACCGGAGGACCCGTTGTCGGAGGAGGGAATGGAGAAGGAGGAGGAGGACGAGGGCATGAAAGAGGAGGAGTACGAGGGCGTGGAGGAGGAGGACATGGTGGACAACGAGGAGCCTCTGCCGACGCCAGACCTGGCTGCAGACTGGTGTGATCATTGGCCCACATGGGAGGAAGCCTTGCGCCGTGCATACCCGCAGTGGTTTGCACCGCCATGGGCTTTACCCTTAGCTCCTGCGCTGCGGCCTCCCGGATGTCTACCATCGCCAATGCCGGAGCGGGTGGAGCCTGGAACTACTCCGCCGCCACCATTGGGCGACGACGATTAGAACTTAGACGGGGGTCGTGTTAAATTTATTTACATATATATGTACAAAAAATTATATGGGCAAACAATGATCTAAATTATGTGAAACTATTTAGTGTTTTCTGTGTCAATGACAAGCGGGCCCCACTTGTCGGGTTGGCTGACCGGACAATTTCTGACACCCCCGGGAAGGCCCGCAAGTTTGGCGGGGTGGGTTGGAGGTGCCGGACACAAATTTGTTGCGTGGACACATTTTGGAGGTGCATATGTGGACAGTTTTTGAGTCTGGATCACCAATATGCCATTGGGGGCTGTTTGGGGTGCCGGTGGAGACGTCGTTAGCAATTCTCGTAAGAGCATCTTCAACAACATTTGCATATTTAGATTAGAAAAGCTGGGTTATAGCAACAGGAGAGAGAGTAATTACAAATCCATACCAAGTTGTGCTTTGACTGGCTTTGTATATTAGATCGCTATATTTGCGTAGAACATACAATGACATGTAGGAACAGTTTGTCGCAGACACGTCGCTACACAACACACTGGTGTAACGTGCTACACACATACACGCACGGACACGCATACGGCTGCACACATGTACGACACCCGCAGTCACACATACACAAAACACTGGTTTAGGCAGTGTACACACTAGTCGCTAGTGTACACACGTGAAAAAAAAAATACACACCGAGACCAAAAAATACACACATAAAAAATACACTAGTACAAGAGCAACTTGTCATTAAGACAAAGTGATGTAGGGGCTAATGTTGGGAAAGTGTCCTTTGGCTTTGTAATTTTTGGATAAAGGGAAGTATATTAATGTCGCGGAGATATAAATTACACCCGGCCTCTGCAACAACGCAATGGATGCACACAGCCGAAAGACAATAAAAAGAAGAAATAAAAAGAAAAGTCCCGCTACAGGGTTACAGTCCTCGCGGTATCCGCGCACAACCACCACCTAAACAACAGTTGATGTCCATCTTTTCTAAAACAACGTCTCCAAGAAGAACGGTGCCAGGCACAACCAATTAAGGCCAGACCTTGGGTTTTCACCCTGAAGATAATCCTCACTCTCAAAACAACGGCTCCAAGAAGATCAGTGCCAGTCACAACCAATTAAGGTTAGACCTTGGGCTTTCACCCTGAAAGGTAGGACTTTGGACTTCACGCATGTTGTCGCCCCCTCTTACATACGACTGCAACGAATCTTATAACTCCAAGCCAGTTCCCCATCGATGCAAAAACTCCGAACACCGTTGCTAGTCCTCCAATCTCACCTTCGATGACTAAGCATTGTGACCGAATTCCACCGATCCAGCAATCTTCAGGCGTCGCCCATGGTAGTTCGCCGGCGGAGCCTTTCGGGTCGACACCCGGCTTGATCAAAGAGAACCTATATCAGGATCTTCATCTTCGCGCGATGGGAAACCCAAGGACCACCTCATTTATTCTGATGTCTCGCAGCCCCGACGCCGCGAAACGACTCCCAGCAGGGAATTTGCGGGATGTTCCGCATCCGCCGCCATCGGGAGCCCTGCCGCCGACGGTTCCTAGCACCACCGCCTCCCGCCGCCAAAGACAGAGGAGGCCGCGCCGCCCGGGAGCCAAGCCAATGGCGCTGCCGCCGCCACGCGGCCGGCCGCACCATGGCCGAGCCACCCCAGATCCCATCGGTGGCGCCACCACCCGGCCAGCGCCGGCTGCCCACGCAGATCCAGCCACTAGCCGCCGCCAAAAGAACCAGGGCCGCCGCCCCAGCGTCCGTGCTCCGCCGTCCGCGCAAGCCGTCCAGAGCCGACAAACGCATCTGGCCGGAGGCCTCCCGCCGCGTTTGTGCTGAGGATGCAAGGAACCGCCGGCCGCCGTCCACCACGCTGAGGGTTGTGCCCCCGGTGGCTTCCTCCGGCGGCGGCGGGTGGATGGGGAGGAGGGGGTGTGGGGGCGGCGGCGGCGGCTAGGGTTTCGCCCGTGCCGCCCCCCGCTTTACAAATATGCAAAGCAGGAGGCTAGATTTAGCAAACTTTGTAGTACTGTATAATTTTTCGGTGGGAACCACTTATACAGAGACCGTTAGAGGAGTTTTTTTTTTTGCCAGGATTTATATAAAATATAGTAATTTGAGGGCAAATATACAGAGGGGATGCTTTAACGTGCCCTGACTTTTCTTTCGAAACCCGAAACTCTGGACGCGGGGAGCGCTATGGAACGAGTGAAGTGAGCCACCCCCGAGCAGCGGCGCACACCACCTGTTCGACGGAACACCGCCCCAGAACGGAAGCGTCATCCATGGCGAGCGGGGCGGATCGCATCAGCGCCCTCCCGGAGGACGTCCTCCACAACGTGCTCGGCCTCCTTCCGGCTCAAGAGGTGGTCCGAACCTCCGTGCTCGCCCGGCGCTGGCGCGGCGTCTGGCGGTCCGTGCCCGCCCTCCGCTTCACCGGCGTCAAGGGGTGGGGCAGCGCCGATAGGTTCGCCCAGTTCGTGGACCACCTTCTCCACCTCCGTTGTGCCGGCGGCGGCGCAGGCGCAGCCGCGCTGCTGGATTCCTGCGATTTCGACTTCGATGCCGACGGGTTCATGGAAGTGCCCGCTAACGAGCGGCACGCGAGCCACTGGATGTGGCAAGCCGCGCCCCGTGTCCGGGTGCTCCGGCTCCGTGTCATCGAGTTTGATCAGGAACCCTCGCCGCTGTCTGATCTGCATCTCGTCTCCCAGCACCTCACGAGGTTAGAGCTTGTTGGAGTTGGTGTCAACGACAGCGTTGTTGATTTCTCCGGCTGTCCGGCCTTGGTGGAACTGAGGATGGAATTCTGCGATGTTTTTGTCAAGCAGCTGCTGTCTCCATCCTTGAAACATCTGCACATGGCGCGCTGCTTTACTTCCGACTATACCCGCATTCTATTATCTCTACCGAGTCTCGCCTCCCTGGAGTGGACTGAATGCGAAGGAAGGATTCCATTGCTCGGAAGCTCGTCCCAGGTAGCAAGAGCCGTTGTTATATTTAACGGTAATTGTAGCGACGAATGCTCGCAGGGTCTGTTTGATGGTTGTGGTGTTAGCTGTTATGGTTGTTATTTTTATTACGGGGATCCTGAATTCGGGCCTGGTTATGACCGCAACAATGGCACATTTCTCAAAGGTTTGTCACAAGCTACAGACTTGGAGTTGAGAGCTGGTTCTGATGTGGTATGCTTGCCACTCCTCTCTTAAATCCTAGTAGCAGCTTGCATTTTTGTACTTCAGAGACCAAAAGGGTACTTATTTGATCCGTCTCTTTTGCACTTTCTTAGATTGTTTTCAACAGAGACTTAAGGTGGTGCCCTACATTTACCAAGTTAAAGACTTTGGTACTCAATGACTGGTGTTTGGCTGCTGACCATAATGCACTAATTTGTTTTCTCCAACATTCACCAATCTTGGAAAAGCTCACCCTTCAGCTTTCTGAGGTATGATTTTTGTAATATGGATAGCTATGTGTTATTAAAGTGGCCATCCATGTTTGCCCCATTGATCTAGTTCTCTTTTTTTCATGTTAGGCACCTCCAAATGTAACGAAAAAAGACGGAATATACGAACCGTTGGGACAGTCTGTTGCATCCAACAGTCTCAAGATAGTTGAAATTAAATGCGCAAATGTTGATAAGAGGGTTCACAAAATTTTGAGCATACTGACTACCTACGGCATTCGCCTTGAGAAAATTAATATCCAACATACTAGCAGAATTTCTGGATCTGAATGTGAGTTAAACTTCTGGCTCTCTCCATGCTATTTCTATTTTCTTCCATTTGTCCGACATGTTCATACATCATAGACTAAGAAGTGACGAAAATGTCAAACTAGATAGAAGAATATAATTGCTTGAAATTTTCTAGTATGCGGAGAAAGATTGAGACTCCCCTATTTGATGAAGGGAGAGTGAAACATATTTATGACTGGCTTGCCTTATCCTAAAACATATACCATCAGTTTGTACTTTGAATTGAAGTATGATGTATGCACAGATTAATTAGTAACAATTACACATCAAGCAGCTCTGAGTCAATTCTGTGTTGGCGTTATATAGTGGTTGCACTTTATTGCAAATGAATGGCCTCCAATTTCTACTCTTTGGTAGAAAGCATCCATATATGTGAGTGTTTTCCTGTATCAGGCCATTTTGATGAGCCTGCCGCCATCCAGATTCTGCACAAACTAGCATGTGACTATCTTGATCGGCACGTGAGATATGTTTCCCCTTGTGGGTGTTCCATATTTTTTTGTCCCTTCTCATAGCATATGTTACATGTCAATGATTTTTGTAACATTAAAACTCCACTGCCCTCTGTAATTGTGTGTAAATCCCTGTATGTGCAATGTTGCATGTCAAATAACCAATAGGGTAGACAAATATTTATCATCTTATTTTAATAATGTTTGTCCCACTTTACAATGTTTGGATGTAAAGCATAGAAATCCACTGAAGATTCTCATTTGTCTGCAGTAGGTTCTCTCAATTGATTCTGTGTTTACCTCATCTTTGCAGGTTTCAATTTTGTTTGTACTGGTTTCAGCTAAAACTAGAGGTACAGTGATCTGGACTATTGATTAGGTTCCTTTTATTTTTGTTACAAATGCATGGAGCAAGTTTTGAGGCCGTGGTGTAGCTGTTTGTAGAAGTACGGTTATTATATAACAATATTTTTCAACAAGTGATCTCATGTCTTGCACTGTTGTCTTTGTTAAGTTGGATGACTTGTTACAAAATTTTGCAATGCAACTCTCTTTTAATATCTGGCACTGGCAGTATGTACTAGATGTCCCCTCTCTCACTGTTCTGCTGTTAATTAGAGCTATTTGTCTTGTCATAATCTCTCTTTATTCTTGATATGTGTATATATGATTGTCTAGTTACGATATCGTGCGGCGGCCAGCTCAACCAGAGGAGCGGTAGTGGTACTATGCCGTGTTCAGCAAGCTGCAGGTCATCGTTCACAAGCCCTTATCGGTCCGCTACTCGTCTTCGTTCCAAAGCCCTTCTCCCCCTATGGTTTTTTGTACTCCATACTAGTAGATCATTGCAGTGTGGTACCATGTATGGTAAACAATGATTTTGGTTAATTTGTGAACACTTTGTGTCGAGAAAACTACTCTGAGTTTCTGACCTATGCGACAGTTCGTGCGCTATCATCCTGTGAACGAATGTGTCAATCTCGACAATAGGCTCAATGGACACGGCTTTATTGCTAAGAACAGCGCGGCTAAGTTGCTCAGGATTGCGAAAATGTAAACAGCTGCATCGCAAGGTAGGTTGCTGGTTTGGTTTTAACAGCAAACTGTTGAGGGCAATCTCTCCCCAGTTGCCCAGAATCACACGAAAGGAGTTTGACAACTGGTTCACCTCTTCAGTGCCAGAGTAAAACATATTCCCTTCGTTTCATATCAGTTGTCGCTAATTTAGTACAAAGTTGTATAAAATCAACGACAACTAATATGGAACGAAGGGAGTAGTATAACCACGAGGACATTTGTAATTGATTAGGGATTGGATTATCCAAATCGGCAAACACTAGGGAATAAAACTGCAAGATGAAGCGTAAAGCAGTATAAGTAACGGCATTTCTACATATAACTTGTCTGGTTTCGGTGGGTCTTGAATACATGGAGTCTAGGATAACTCAGTTTGCACAAAGAGACAACGAACGGTCCATCATTCAAGCAGAAAACCGACATTGATTAAAAGGGCATCAATGGCCATAGGAACCTGATGGTGCCAAACAGCTAGCTAGCTACTTCAATGGCCACAGGCACACGGCATCTAGTGCCCTAAACTATTGTTTGCTTATTCCAGTAGCCATGCACTTTGTACCATTCCTCAACTCACCTTTGTACCCAGTCCACAGTGCTTACCATTAGCATTAGCACTGATCTCTCACACATAAAGCTGAGATAATGCTCTCTCACATCACCACATGCATAGGCAATGCTTGTATATAGTACTCTGCCAAGACAGATAGGATCATGTCCGCCGCCTACATAGTTAGTGCCCACCACCTAGGACAGACAAGACACCTTGAGCTTCAGGGTTGCAGAGAATCAATGGTGTCCATGGAGCTGCTGATGCCGGTGGCTGCCATGCTCGCCTTCGACACCCTCTTCGCGGTGATGACGGTGATGGTGAAGAAGGCGCTCGATGGTGGCCTGAACCCAATCGTTCTTATCGCTCTCCGACAGCTTGTCGGTGCGGTTTTCCTGGCACCAATTGCCTACTTCAAAGAAAGGTTTGTAGATACAACTTAGCCTGCAGTGTTCAGTTGCTGAATTGTTTTAGGATGATTTTTAGCACCTATCAACTCAGTGTGCATGATCAACTCATGATGATCCTTTAGCACTTATGCAAGTTCAACTGAAAAGCATGATGTTTTCAGTAACTTGGGAAGTAACTTCTCTTTGATGTTCCATTTTTTTTTTGTACAGTACTTCATACATTTCAGTATCTAAAAAGTGTTTACTGATAAATTTCTCATGCTTATTAATTTTAGTTTGATGTCAGGAATTCAAGACCAAAATTCACAAAGGAGATATTCGCCTACTTGTTCATGAGTGCGCTGCTTGGGTAATGTTTTTTTTTTCCTTTTGGAATCCCAATTGGGTAATGTGACTTTGGTCTTTCTAAATACAATGGAGGAGACAAGTCAAAAGAGTGTCGCAAATACAATGCTAATCTTTTTCCCCGTTTCAAAAAGAAGAGTGCTAATCTTTTTTGTCTGAATGTGTGTATATACAGGGCACTATTTGCTCAGTATCTATTCTTCTTGGGGTTGAGCTACACCACTGCAACACTCGCTGCAACCTTCTCCAACATGACTCCAGTCTTCACCTACTTGATCGCCATCCCTCTCCGGTTAAATTCTTATCCACCTTAATTGATATGTATTCTCAAGTTTACTGTTCCTCCAGACTGAAACTATCTCTGCAGGTTGGAAACACTGGATGTAAGGAGTAAGGCAGGTGTTGCAAAGATCGTAGGAACACTCGTGTCAGTCGGTGGCGCTATGCTTCTCAGCCTGTACAAGGGTGCTGCCCTGACTCATACGACATCTTCTGCACAAGAACATATCAACACCAGTAGCAGCAGAAGCAGCAGCAAGGGGAGATGGATGCTGGGTTCAGCGCTGCTGCTGGTGAACTGCATCACCTTCTCATTATGGATGCTGCTGCAGGGGAAGCTCACCAAGAAGTACCCTGCAGTCATTTCTAGCACTGCATTCATGGCCTTGCTCAGCTCAGTACAAGCAGGGGCACTTGCACTCACCACCCAAAGGCGCCTCTCCGTGTGGCTACTCCGAGGAAGTGTACAGATTGCAACCGTTCTTTTCGCGGTACGTAAGGTATCTCAGATAACCAGTTAACCATCAATTTGCAACGGGTCAATAAAAAGCTTCCATTATCTGAAATAAAAAAGGACTGCAAAATCTTTTCTTTCCTTGAGTACAATTATGGTATCTGAACATAAATCAGAAACAGCAGCTTCTTGACCTGGCTACTCTTGACTTATATGATATTATTTGTTGGAGTTGAATTTCGTAAGTAAGAAAACCTAATCTAGTCCTGCATGGCTCTGATACTTATGAACACATGACCCCACAAGTCAGAGTGTCAGACACATACCTTGGCCCGGCACAAAGAAGTGTAAAAGTTCAGTTAGGAACAGGAATGTTTTCCACAAAGAATGGTTCAGATTCAATGTATGTGCTAGGATTCCACTAAAACTTTGCACTTTTTCTGTGCAGGGAGTGCGCGTGTCGGGGATAGGGTACGTGCTGATGACCTGGTGCATCGAGAAGAGAGGGCCGGTGTTCACCGCAAGCTTCATGCCTCTCATTCAAATCATAGCTGCAGTCCTCGATCTCTTCATCCTTCATGAACAGCTTTACCTGGGAAGGTATTGGATTTTACTAAAAGTTTGTGAAAACAACTATATGACTGAAGTATACAAAATAGGCATGAACACTTGCATATTTTAGTTTTCTGGTAAAACATCATGTGAATTGTGAAATATCATGTTTATTAATTTAGCTTTTCACTTTCTCAAAAATATAGTCCATATCTTATGTCCCAATGAGAAGGAAAAGGAATCCTAGGAAAAAAAGGTTTTAATTATATAGTTAATTACTTCTTTTGCGGGGGAATTATACAGTTATTCGTTGTACACTTGTACTATTATTTATCGCCTATAAGGACTAAGAAGTACGAATTGACAAGTTGCTTAAATGTTGCAAGTGTATTACTCTCAATAGCAACTATCGCTAAAGGACTAACAATTGACATATTGCTCAGAAGTTGCACAGTGCAAGTAACTATCCGCCAAACGACAACTTTGCTTCGAGACACGGAACTTTGTTAAAACACTGGAAAATTCACACATGTGTTTCCCTTTTTGTCCTTGAAGCGTGGTAGGTGCTACTCTTGTCATTGGAGGCCTCTATCTTCTCCTCTGGGGGAAGAGCAAGGAAGCATCATCAGCTGCTATTCTACCAGCCAAAGGAGCGGAAGATCGGGAGAAGCAACCAAATTTATGAAGCATAGGAAGGGAATTCTTAGTAGTTAGTCTTTGGGAAGTCAAGAATCGCCTTAAATGTTCCAACTATGTCCTATATATGTTTCTACAACTTTGAATAAGTCAGTGTCATATTTGTGCACATTGCTTTCTGGTTGTGTGGTGCCTGGTGATGTTGCCTTTCGTATTCAATAGCATACCAACTAATTATTACAGAAAGCACTCGTTGCTGGATTTTACGGTTGAGCAGGAGCGGGATCACACTAAGAAGTGCAAAGGGTGAAGGACCAATAGCGGTGTTTGAGTTGAGAAATTCACTAGTAATTGCTGACCCAACCAATTTCCAATAGTATGGCTGACCCAAAGGTAGTATTTCCAGCCAGCTCTATCAGGTTACTAGTAATGGCAAGTAATTATGTTCTTTTAGATACTTATGGAAAGTATATATGTTGGTGTTAGGAAGGGAGAAGACTAGTCCGCATACATAGAAAGGAGTTTTTGCCATCTCAGTGCTTCCATCTTTTCTCCACTTTGTTGGCAAATACAGGTTTTGGCCGGGCACCTGAAAAGGTAAGGGACTGAATCAGGACATATATTTTACTTGCACATTTGCACTAAAAATTTGATTCCTAGTGTCTCTTGACATGCCATTTTTAGATTATAAATCTTCAGTAGTAGTAACTTTTCACGGTAGTAAGCAAAGCAATTAGTTAATTATGGTGACAGCATATTAGCATTTTCTTTTCTGGCCTCTCAGAGAATGAGAGCCGTCACTTTTGATCAGTGAGTGGCATTGCAGGGCTATATATATAATCAGTCAGTTCATGAGCATATCAGTCATCATCTTGTAGCTACCAGCAATATTACAATGCGGATGGAGGAGTGGAGACCGGTGATGGGAATGCTGGCCTTTGATCTCATCTCGGCAGTGATGACTGCGCTGGTGAAGAAGGCGCTGGAGCAGGGGCTGGACCGCCTAGTCCTTGTAACGCTCCGGCAGCTGGTAGCCACCATCTTCCTTGCTCCAATAGCCTATTACAAAGAAAGGTATGCACATAAATACATCCCTGTACATGCAATCTCTCTTCATTTCCTAAAGCTGCATAGCGCCATGGCATTCCTCAGGAGCACGAGGCCCAAGCTCACACTGGAGATCTTGGCGTACCTCTTCTTCAGCGCCGTGTTTGGTGCCGCGCTCTCGCAGTACACCTTCTTCTATGGCCTGCAGTACACCACCGCCACCTTCGCCATAACCTTCATCAACCTCTCTCCTGTGCTCACCTTCCTTATCGCCGTCGTGCTGAGGATGGAGCCGCTGAAGATGAAGAGCATGGCAGGAGCCGCGAAGATCGCTGGGACACTCATGTCGCTCGCCGGCCTGCTGCTGCTGAGTCTCTACAAGGGTGTACCACTGACACACCAGGCCGCCGCCACTGCACTGAACCCGGCTGCTCACCACAATGATGGCCATGGCGACAGGAGCTGGATGCTGGGCACCATGGCACTGCTGGTCAACTGCCTCTGCTTCTCTTTCTGGCTGCTGCTGCAGACCAGGCTGACCAAGAAGTACCCAGCCATCTACTCCAGCACCGCCCTCATGTTCTTCATCAGCACGCTGCAGGGAGGGGCGCTGACGATGGCTGTCGAGCGGCGCGCATCCTTGTGGATGCTCACTAGCAAGCTGGAGATCGTCACCGTCTTGTATGCAGTAAGCTAAACATCAACATCATCTTCTTCATGCTCTTGACTTAATTATACCACCTTCACAAAGAAAAAAGACAAGAACCTGTCCAAAAGCAGCAAGTACTAATAAAAGCAACTGCCTTAACTTGCAGCTAACACTAGTCTATGCAATTAATCAATACACACCATTTTCCTTGACCAACTTGAATACCGTCTTTGAACCAAAAATAGCTGTGAAAATAATAATAGTAGTAGTAGTTAAGTAGTTGACTGGTTGGTACTACAATAAAATTGCGCCATGCAGGGGATCGTTGGGTCTGGAGCCGGGTACCTGATAATGACGTGGTGCGTGGAGAAGAAGGGCCCGGTCTTCACCGCAGCATTCATCCCCATGATGCAAGTCATGGTAGCCATCATCGACTTTTTCTTCCTCCATGAGCAGATCTACCTTGGAAGGTATAACACGTATATGGTTCTTCTAAGTTTCATGTCTCCCTGTCCTTTTGCGGTAATCATTTGTCATTGCCGAAGTTACATTACATGCATACATTCTTTCCTACTGAATTATTATTTTTGGCTCGAGATAAACTCAAAGTTAATGGTTCCCGCTATCGAATTGCAATGAAGATGTTTCTTCTTGTTAACAGTTATCTTGGCAATGCATTTACAGCGTGTTAGGATCTGTGCTGATGGTGCTGGGCCTCTATCTTGTGCTGTGGGGAAAGAAAAGGGATGAAGCATCGCCTGTATCTTGTGCTACTAACAAGCAAGTGGATGAAGAAGCTGACAACACGCAGTGAAACTGTAAAGATCACACGCTATTGGCCTGGGTTATTACAACACATTATATGTAGTTTTACTTCTCATTTTGCTGCTGGATGCAGCTAGCTCTATTATTATATATAAACTTGTCTCTAGCATGTACTCTACTTCTTTTCTTCTGTCTAAGCTACTGAATAGAATTTAGTAAATGCGTAGAGAGCTCATTTAGCTGTGCTGGAGCTCTGCAGTAGCTAAATATGGGAAAATGATAAGCTGTTATTGATTGTATGACACTCCTGTTTTATACTTCCTCCGTTCCTAAATATAAGATGTTGTAGCTATTGCTCATGTTGTCTAGATACATGCTAATATGAGTGAACATGTGCACTAAAAGTTGTCTAGATACATGTAGATATGTGTGTATATGAAAACGGGCTAAAACATCTTACATTTAGGAATGGAGGGAGTAATACTTTGTGATTTTGATAACATTTTTTTCACAAATACTCGATACCTTGCAATCTTGTTCATATTTTATATATAAATTATCAGTAATTTTATTATGTATTATTTGGTCAACAGAGACAACAAAGTACTTAAGACTTTATCTTTGTTATTATATTGCTTTGTCAAGAGAAACAAGAAAAATATTCCAGCATAAGAAACAAGAAAAATATTCCACCAGAGACAAATATATAAATAAATAAACGGGTAAGTAATATATTCCACCGACAAGTTGAGGCCGAGCTAAGCAATTTGGGTGCTGCTGACGTAGCTAGAGAGATAGGTAGATGTCAGACTGATTTGAACATCCTAGCTGTCCATGTGTGTAAAAAGCAACATTTTGTTGTTTTCCATCCTAGACTCACAGCAGGATGCAACCCACAGAGATATATACTATTATAAGTAAAAATGGTCAAGAGATGATATATTTACAAGGGTAAAAAATTATGAGGGACGAAGCAGCAACTGACAATTAACAACAAATGTCGGCAACAGCAAATCCAAACTGGATACACTTTTCGTTTGTATTTAGAAAGACAGCATTTTCTATGTCGGATATGGAACTGGAGCAGCTTTTAAAAATAAACAGAAAATCTCTAACTATAACACTCTTTACAAGCAAAAGGTGCAGCGCATAAGCACAACATTGGCCTATATATGCACCCATTCAGTTAAAAACAGAAGCATCATAACCCTCTCTTGACTTATCCAATATCATTTGAACTACTGGATATGCAAACCTCCAGGAAATCTAATTTCTAAGTAGACACACTTACTGAGTCAAGATAAATTTGCAGCAGCTGCAGCAGTTTAATAACAACGACGGTTCAGAACCCGAATTCAACACTCAGGTATAAGTAGCGGAAATCAAAAACTGAAACTGGCAAACGTTATCGAAAGGACACACAAAAAAAGTGCCCAGAATGCAACAGAGTACAGATCTTGTTATGCTTTGCTTGACCCAAATGAATTAGCTCCCAGGACATGAAGCAATTGAATCCAGGATGGAAGAACCTATCGGCAGATAGCAATTTCCACGCCTCAGCAAACCAAATAAAACTCCATATACCTGCACAACAATCAATGTCATTGCCCAAAACCAATATGTACTACTCACTCGCTGAAAGGCTGATGAAGCTAAATCTCACAATTCTGCACGATCGCAACAACAAACATCAATTCATAATTCTGGAGATCATACAGCAATACCCAAAGATGAATCATCTCACCATTATTAGACAAACTTAACACCATCCCAACAACAGAGGAACACTTGATATCCAGTTTGTACTGCACACATTCAACCTTTGTTCACAATGTTGTCAAGTTTCTTGCCACACAATTACATATCATCACAGTACAAACTAACAGATCAGTGACTATCACTCAATGCCTCTATCCAAGGAAGATACTGAACTTCCTAGATTATCAAGTGTTATGTGGCGTATAAGGCAGCCAAATTATAGAAGGGCCACGACAGGGAAAGTCCCAAATTATCTTTATAGATTCCTTAATTATTGTTAGTTAGTTTTGGCAGTTAAATCTCTTAGAGATATTTCTTGATTCTCAAGTTAGTTATTTCCTAAAGTTTGTTAGTTCGACTTAGCCTCCAAGTTTGTAAGCTGGCTATATAATGCCTAGCCACATCAATCAATAGACAAGCAAGAAAATAGTCTCAGTTATCCTCCCAAAGGTTTTCTCCCTGCTCTTGTCGTGCGGCAGCCTCCTCTTGGCTGGGCGTCGCGCCTCATCTGTCCAGGGCCATCTCGTACCAGCCTTAGGGCTATTATCCTATCCTCTACCACGTTCATAACATCTGGTATCAGATTCAGATTCGCCATGGCCGCTACCGCTGCAGACCTCGAGAAGATCAACAGCACCCTCATCTCCCTCATGAAGCGTTTGGACGGCATCGACAAGCGTATGGAGGAACAGGGCAAGAAGATCGATTCCCTGTCTGGTGATTTGCGGGACACCATGCAGCAGGTCCGTGCCCACAATCTGGCTATCCTCAAGCTAGAGAATGGTACACCTAGCGGCTCTGGTACCACAGACGACAAGCAGAAGAAATCCGATGCAGTGCTTCTCCAGCCTGAAACGGATCTGAAGGCTACAAACAATCATCCCCCGCGCTTCTTCAAGATGGAGTTTCCCATCTATGATGGGGAAATTGATCCATTGGTATGGCTAAACCGTTGTGACTTGTGAGCAATTTTTTGACACGCAGCGCACACCCTCCACTGAGAAGGTTGGCCTTGCATCCTTTCACTTGACGGGTGACGCGCAGCTGTGGTACCAACAGTACAAGGGTGCTCACGGACCTCCAACCTGGCACCGCCTTACTGAATTAATAAATATTCAGTTTGGACCACCGTCTCGCAGCAATGCCCTAGGAGAACTCATCTCCTTCAAGCGGACAGGAACTGTGGCAGATTTCAACAAGAAGTTCAATGCACTCTTGTGCCGAGCCCCACAACTTCCGGAGGATCAAGTGGTTTCCATCTACACCACTAACTTGCAAGATCCTTTGCAGATTGATGTGGAGATGTGGAGACCGGGCAGCCTGCTGGACGCCATGAGTTTGGCACGCTCCTGCGAGCGCCGTGCACAATGGACTTCCCTGACAGACCAGCCATGCCGAGAGCTCGACGCGCCTGCTGTCCCTGCTGCACCACCTCCAGGAAAGGTGCAAGTAGCAGCTCCAGCAAACCAACCACGGCGCACATTGTCACCAGCAGCAATGGCAAACCGGCGTGAACAAGGTTTATGCTACAATTGCGATGAGCGTTTTGTGCCTGGCCACCGTTGCAAGAAACTCTTTGTCCTAGAGATTGATCCGGATGCAGCTGACGACGTGGAAGGCGCTCATTAGTCCAGCTCGAGGACGAGCTGTTTAAAAAGGAGGGAAGAGATGTTATGTGGCGTATAAGGCAGCCAAATTATAGAAGGGCCACGACAGGGAAAGTCCCAAATTATCTTTATAGATTCCTTAATTATTGTTAGTTAGTTTTGGCAGTTAAATCTCTTAGAGATATTTCTTGATTCTCAAGTTAGTTATTTCCTAAAGTTTGTTAGTTCGGCTTAGCCTCCAAGTTTGTAAGCTGGCTATATAATGCCTAGCCACATCAATCAATAGACAAGCAAGAAAATAGTCTCAGTTATCCTCCCAAAGGTTTTCTCCCTGCTCTTGTCGTGCGGCAGCCTCCTCTTGGCTGGGCGTCGCGCCTCATCTGTCCAGGGCCATCTCGTACCAGCCTTAGGGCTATTATCCTATCCTCTACCACGTTCATAACATCAAGTCATTTAAGAAATACTTTGTGCGCCATGTTCATATGAGGGAGTTATTGAGTACAAAGTAAAATATCATATTCAGAGGCATGTTAGAGAAAATCAAAGCATGCTTGTTTAGTACTGTATTAACTAGACAGTTTAGAAAACTAACCAAATTCATACACTAAAAATAAAAATAAAAATGCATCATCTTATAAACATCGAGTAACCAAACAGAAGATACACACATCCCGAAAGCATAATATTACCTCATTTCTTCAAACAAGGTAGCACATCAGGCAATCGCATGTGTTTACAATGCCAGATCCAACCATTTCACCCAACTCCCCTGCCTTGAAGCAAAATAAGTTTAATAAACCAATGAAAATTCAAAGAGCCGTTAACAATGAGATGTAATATATGCAAATCATTATATATTAATGCAACTTGACCGGGCGAAAGTAGCTTTTGTGACCAGGACAGTAGATGAAGCCACATCTATTACCAGGTCCAAGAAAGAACGATAATAATCCTTTACCAACACATGCTTTAGATGTTCAGAAAAAATGCATTCAACCAGAAGCATTCAGGAGAACTTCTATCAGTTACGCCCAATGGGCCGAAACAAAATATGAACAAATTGAAAACCTCAGTGACAAAATTAGCATTATTTAGTACTCCCTGGTATCGGATGGTTTCACACTTGTAGTGCAGACGTACTCATGCAGAAAGATCAATGGCCAGATATCAAAAGCTATAGTAGTATTCCTGTTCTAGCCTAAATGTAGCCCAGTAATAAAATAAGAAATTACATCACTATAATATCACCACACCAACAAAGAAACAAACAACCAATTTATTCTAATATGCCTTCCTTCCCTAATCAAGAAAAATGTACCGAACATAACTGGAATTGATGTCAGCAAACAGAAACTAATTGGATTTTTGTTGTTTGTGAAGTGTAGATAGAGGGTATTACCTGCAGTATAGAAATTCGTGTAGGGATAAAAGGCCATGTAAAGTTTGTCACTTATTTCAGAAATCTTTCTGATCTGCATGGATTCAAGTTGGAGAACGAACTTGCCAATCCCCGTAGATAGAACAATCACATTTGTGTCCTCATCATACCCCAGCAAAACAACCCTCGTATCATCAGTAGGCGTACCCCGTGGAAGCATCCCTTCTAGCGGAGTGATTTTCTGCAGCAGCCATTTGAAAGCCCCACCACAGTTTGATTTCCTCTCCCATAATTGGATAGTCAGTTCCGACAGAACAGCAAGGCCAAGTACATCATCCTCCATTCGTAAGAGCTGAAAACAGAAGATGTTGGTAACATGATGGTTGTGTGCCGGGTTCTCGATCACACTAAAACTCTGCATTTCAAAATCAAAGGCCAGGACGTCACCTCCATAAGTCAACCAGCAAAGTGCATTCCTGACAAGGATGCTGGGCTTTGCCGTAGAAATCCTATGACTATGAGTAGTTACGGCTGAGATAATATTTCCCCACACACCAGACACCGAGTTGTAGAGAGAACCGAATGCCTGCTTGCATACGGCGTAGATAAAAACCAAGTTAAACGGGCTCAAGAAGCAATTGCCGTGCACATGTCCATCTTCGGTATCAGCACACAACACCGCGGCTTGAAACTGTTCCACCGGTTTGTAGTCCAGGCCCGGTGGAAAGGCCACATGGCGCTGTTGGCCGGTGAGGGGATCCCACACAACGATCTCGCGCCGCAGCGGGTGGACTAGGACAGCGAGGCCGTGGCGGCAGCCGTTGAAGATACATCTCTGGTCTGAGGTGCGGCTCTCTGGCACTGACAAGCGTGTGGAGGGAATGCGATCGGGCGGCTCCAGGACAGGAGTGAAGACGGGGATTCCTCTCAACCTCTTCCCTACGAAGAACCCAAGCAGAGGAGGCTTCCGGTGGTGTTTGCGAAAGCGGCTGAGGAATCGGGGGTCGGAGAGGATGCTGCGCCACCGTTTGCAGACGAGGGATGCGCGAGGGAGGGACGATGGCTGCGGAGAGAGGCGGAGGAGGATCTCCTCCAGGAGTTCCTCGTAATCCAGCGGGGTCGACGGCGCCGGCGAGTAATGGCGGCGACTCATATCCCTTCAGCCGAGTACCATGATAAGCTAGGTTCCCTAAAAGTAAAGAGAGAATAATCATCAAGAGATGTATGCCAAACCGAGATTGGGAAGCAACAGAAAGTAGGGGTGCTGACCGTTCCTCGCAGTCGCAGGGACAGGCCGGAGCGCCGCCGTCGGTCGTCGGGAGGCTCAGGCGAAAGAGCTCGGCGGAGGTCGGGGCCGGGCCGAACGTCAGAGGTCGCGGGGTGGAAGGCAGTGCCGGCGGGATCGGCGGTGGCGGCCGGCGGCCGGCGCTGGGTGAAATCGCGAGAGAATCGACGGACTCGATGCAGGTAGAATGGGTGAATGGGTGAATTGCTAGTTACTACATGACCGAACAGCAGAGGCAGGGCGGTGCGCAGCAAAGGTTCCGGCGGAGGGACAGGCGGGGACGGGCTGAACGAGGAGGCGCGGCCGCCGGCGCTGGGTGAAGTCGCGGGAGTACAAGGGTGCGATGGTCTTTTCCACTTGGCGTAGAAATGTGATAATTCTACTGTACTATGGTTTACTCCCTCCGTTCAAAAATGTATTGCAAACTAGTTTAGCTGGCTAAAAAACCTTATACTAAGCTTAAATCTTCTAATCCCTCAACCAAAAAAACTTAAATCTTGTCATCTTTAAGGTTGTCTTGAAGACGGTGGCCTCTAGAGTTTCTCCGGTAGCTAACAAAGTGACGCAAACGGCCTTCACTAAAGGGAGGTGCATCCTTGATGGCCCGGTGGTGCTTCACGAGATTATACACGAGCTCAAGTCCAAAAATTTGCCAGCGGTGCTGTTGAAACTGGATTTTGAGAAGGCCTACGATAGGGTCAGCTGTCAATTCCTGCAGGAGGTTCTGCTTAAGAAAGGTTTCGATGTCGCGCTGGTGTCTAAGTTCATGCATTTGGTCACTGGTGGGCAGACAGCGATCTCGCTCAATGGGGAGGTCGGGCCCTATTTCAGAAATAAGAGGGGGTGCGTCAGGGTGACCCCTCTCTCCCCTGTTGTTTGACTTTGTGGTGGATGCGTTCGACCTAGTGTTGAGCAAGGCTAACCTTGCGGGCCACATTGCAGGTGATTCTAATCCAAAACTCGCCCCTTGGATTGGCCACTCTCAAGTTCATGTTGATCTGTTTCGAATTGATGTCGGGAATGAAAATCAACTTTCATAGAAGCGAAGTCATACTTATGGGGGAAGTAGAAGGAGAACAGGCCAGGGTGGCCAAGCTCCTCAACTGCGGAAGGGGCCTTTCCATTCACTTTCCTTGGGTTCTCAATGGCGGACCGTAAGCTTACCATTGCTGACCTGAACCTGTAGTGGCTAAGGTGGGTTTTCGGACGGAGCTCTGGCAAGGCAAACTCATGTCGTCCGCTGCCAGCCTGACGCTGGTGGATGCATGCCTTTCTAGTATCCCGATTCACAAGATGGGTCTATTCCAGTTGCCTGAGGGTACGCATGCGGGTTTTGACAAGAACAAAGGCCAGTTATTTTGGGAAGGAAAGGGTAATAAAAGGAAATAACACATGGTTAGCTGGCAGGACATTTGTAAAGCCAGAGACCAGGGTGGGCTAGCGGTGGCAAATACTAGGTTTTTGAATAAGGCACTCATTGCCAAATGGATTTGGCGGTTTTACTCGGAAGAGGGAGACAATAGCCTGACGTATCTTGAGGGCCAAGTATCCCGGTGCTATTGATATTTTTGGGTCCTCGCCTGCTGGCGGTTCCCAGTTTTAACATTCGATTCATAAGGTGAAAGAGAAGTTCAGACAGGGCGTACGCTTCTCTGTGGGTAATGGTGAGTCCATCAAGTTCTGGACCAATCACTGGCTGGGGGGAGCCTCTCAGTATGAGGTTCCCCCACTTGTTTGCCATCTCCTCGGCCCCCGACGCCCTGATTTCTCAAGTGCGGGTGGAGGTGGGTTGGAATCTACACTTCACACGTTGTTTCGGCCCTATGGAGCTTGAGGAGTGGGACGTGCTGGGTCGTGAGGTGGAGGAGGTGGAGCTGCTCCCGGAACGGGACGGTGTGTCCTGGGCGCTAACCCCCTCTGGCATCTTTTCCATAAAGTCCCTATATAGGAAATTGTGTCGCGATAACTTAGACCCTAATGTGATAGATATCTAGCAGGCTCCGGCCCCGCTGAAAATCAGAATCTTTTGGTGGCAGATTGCGAGGGATCGACTTCCCTCTAATGACCAGTTGGTTATCCTCTCATGACCAGTTGGTTATCCGTAAGGGACCTTCTAATGGGCAGTGCGTCCTGTGTGATTGTGCCGAAAATTCTAGTCATATTTGCTTCAACTGCGTTCTGGCCAAGTTTGTTTCGAGTGGGCTGAGGGAGGCTCTGCAGGTTTCCTGGAACCCGAGCACGTTTGCATCCAGATCCTTGCAACGTTTAAAGGCAACATTCGCAACGCAACGTTGTTTGTTGAGGTGTGTTGGGCCTTGTGGCTTATCGGGAACAAGTTCTCGATTGAAGGAAAATTTCCTAATCAACTTGTTGACTGTTTGTTTAAAATCTTAATATTTTTGCAGCACTGGAGACCGCTCCTAAAGGCCAGGGCAACGCCGCTGCTGGACGAGCTCGTCGCCTCTCTTAAGTTCATCTTCACGACAACATCTACGCGCAATACCTCCACTACTTCGCATGTTGGGTATTAGTGCAGCTGCGTCTGGTAGTGGGCACATGTGCCTTGTTTTGGTGTCTCGTCTTGTGTCTCTTGTTGAACTGTTGATACCCTCGTGGTGTGTTGGTACCTGGTAGGAAGTGTGCCTGCAGGTCTGGGGATCAGGTATTTTGTAAGCGTTGTAAGCTGGTGGATGTTGGCATTTGGATTTATTAATTTAAAGTCGGGCATGTGTGCCTTTCGTCTAAAACAACGTGGAAATGTAGATGAATCTAAATCTTCTAAACCAATCTTCAAGTAACTGTATGGTTTAAAATCAATTTAGAGAGAGTGGTTCGTGTCACCACTTCCACGACGCCTCTGGCTCATCGTGTATGTTCAGTGGACCAAGATTTCTAAGGTTCTACCTACATGGTCGGCCTATCGCAAAAAAAGGTAAATGGTCAGTCATCGTTGTATTTACTACTAAATACACATTCGTTGCCACCGAACAACATAAGTACATGTACATATTGTGATTAATTAAAACTCATTTTATTTTACTATGCACTTTGACCGGTAAAAATGAAAATTTTGACCATGTCGTCAAAGCTTAAACAAAATTAACCCTCGTGTTGACATGGAAAATACAATAGTCGAGCAAAACGTTCTGTTCCGCTCCACTCGCCAATGTAGGCGACGGGGTGGAACCCTCGTCTCTTCTCCTTCCCCCATCCTTTTCCCTTCCTCCTCCTCTGCCGCCACCGACGCGAGCCGCCGAGCAAAGCCCGCGCGGTGTCGGCAGTGGTGGGCATGTTTTTCCCCGCTGAGCTTGAAGGAGTCGCGGTGACCCTGATGGCGGCGACGCACTAAGGGCTTCACCTCGATCCGAAGGTGACGGGATGCTAGCGGTGGCGGTGCTCTGCAGAATGGACAACGTATTCAATGGAGCGTTGATGGTGCAGATCTTGCACTCATTGGGATACCCCAAGAGGAGCGTGTGATGAGCACAGCGGTAGGAGTTTTCCCCTTAGTTAAGAACCAAGGGTATCATTCCAGTAGGAGAAAGAAGACATTCAGAAGGTTGATGCCACTGACGGTGGTGATGGCTCACCGGTGTCAGCAACAACGTGAAACCTGCACACAACACAACCAAAATACTTTGTCCCAACGGTACAGTGAGGTTGTCAATCTCACCGGTCTTGCTGAAAACAAAGATTAGGCGTATAGTATGTAAAATGGTGTATGCTTGCAGTAAGTAAAGAAAGCAGGAAAGTGTGGTGGTTTGTTTTAACAGTATGAGAAAATGGATCGGGGTTCATAGGTTCACTAGTGGTGTCTCTCCATAAAAGATAGCATGCTGGGTGAACAAATTACAGCTGGGCAATTGACAAATAAAGGTTGCACCGTAGTGCACATTCATGACATGATGACTACTATGATTTTTAGTGCGGGCATTACAACAATATACATAGACCTAATCCAACTTCATCTATGACTAATAATCCACTCTCAGGTTATCATCTGAACCCCCTTAGGTATTAAGTTGCAAGCAACAGATAACTGCACTAAACAAAGTGTGTAATGTAAGCAATGATTATACACGCCTGAACTCTCACTGTTGTTTTCTCCCTAATGGCAACAACACAGTCTCCCCCTTCACGTTTCTGTCACTCGAGCAAGGCGAAAAGGATGCATGAACCCACTATCAAGCATAAATACTCCCTCTTGGAGTCACTAGCAACTACTTGGCCAGAGCAACCACTAGCAACGGAAAGCATGCAAGATCACAAATAACATATGCAAATAAAGACTATAATCAACTTGGCATAAATTCAATATTCATCGGATCCCAGCAAACACAGCACAGAGAATTACATGAGATCAATCTCGATCATGTTAGGCAGCTCACGAGATCTAAACATGGAGGCATATGAGGAGGAGACAACCATCTAGCTACTGCTATGGACCCGTAGTCCAAGGATGAACTACTCACACATCACTCTGGGGGCAGGCATGGTGATGGAGAGGCCTCCGGTGATGATTTCCTCTCCGGCGGGGTGCCGGAGACAGCTTCAGAACCCCCCCCCCCCCGATCTAGGGTTGACGATGACGGCGGTTGCGGAACTTTTCGGGGATTTTTTATCAGGTATTTAGGGGTTTCCATCCGGGGGGAATAAATAGGCCAAAGGGCATAGGTGGTGGAGCCCTGGGGGACCCACACCACCCCCTGGCGCGGCCAAGGGGGGCATGCCACCCCATGGTGTGGGCCCCCTGATGCCCCTCTTCGAATCCTCTTCGGTCTTCTGGATGCTTCCGGGAAAAATAGGCACTTCGGGCTTTGTGGGGTCCAATTCCGAGAATATTTCGAGAACAACTTTTCTGAAACAAAAAACAACAGAAAACAAGGAACTAGCACTTGGCATCTTGTTAATAGGTTAGTCCCGGAAAATGTGTAAAAATGACTTAAAGAAGGGAGAAAACATGTAGCAATTGGCATAATATCATCATGGAGCATCAGAAATTATAGATACGTTGGAGACGTATCAATTATCCCCAAGCTTAGTTCGTACTCATCCTCGAGTAGGTAAACGATAAAACAATAGTTTTGAGGTGACATGCTACTAACATAATCTTGATCATAAAAAAGTAAAGGCATATGCAAGCTGAGATCATAGAACTTCAAACACAAACATGATAAATAGAACTTTAATAATAAATAAAAGCAATCACTTTTCATCATGAAGAGTATCTCAAATAAAGGATCATGAGAAATAATGCAAAGAAAGATAAACGTCTGTTTCAGGTATAGAGAAAGAATGGCAAAGTGATATTTCGCTAGTCCTTAAGAGTGGGGCAAAACATAAATGCCAGGACACCTTCAAAGTTCATGAGGAATACTAGAGCAAATAATTTAAGAACAAATAATATCACATCATGAAATAATTATTTATGTTCATGGGACAGTGCACATAGAACTAAGAATGGCAAAAATGCTCTCTCAACTGTGCATAAAGTTAGAAGATGGAGACTCAACATAAAAGTAAAAGAAAGACCCTTCGCGGAGAGAAGCAGGGATCACTCATGTGCTAGAGCTTTTTATTTTATTAAACAGAGGTATTAAAAGTTTGACACTCCTCCCATCCATCTTTCACAAACCATGGCTAACCGAATCCTCGGGTGCCTGCCAACAATCACATACCGTGGAGGAGTGTCTATATTTTGGGATATGTATGCTAATATCAACGAATGGTAAACAGAAATTACAGTACATCATAAGCCAACTGGATTCACAAGAGCGGCTCCCATGTGAAGGACACATCTGGGTAGAAGGTCATCCCTCTTTATCTTTTGTTTACACAATTATGCTTTGACTGATAAATCAGGGGCAAAAATAGTGAAGAGATTTTGTGTGCATTAATTTGGGGCTAGGAACCCCGCTGCTAGCTCTTCTATCATTTGGATAAGCGGATGAAGCCACTAGTCCAGGGTGTGAAATCCAATCAGCAAGTGAGATAAAGATTCTCTATTCACGTCCTCATGAGCAAAAGCAAGAACATAAAGCAGGAGTAATTTTGAAGGTTTTAAAGGTAACACATAAGCAATTTACTTGAAGTGGCAGTTAAATACCACATGTAGGTAGGTATGGTGGACACAATGGTAAAAACTTTGGTTTAAGGGAGTTGGATGCACGAGTAGAGCTCATACTCAGTACAGGTGGAGGCTAGCAAAAGACTGGGAGCGACAAATCAAGAGAGCATAAGAGCCATAATCATGCATAGCGACATAAACATCATTAATTAAAGCATAAACAGTATCATAGTTCAAAAACTAAGTGGTCATGGAGGCTATTCGTGACTGTTTTGTAGTCATAAACATGGTGTGAGCATGCGCCGAGTCAACCAAATAAAACATTCGAAAGAGAATACCAAAAATGTATGATTCCTTCTGACAAGAACAACTCATGAATCTTTCAATGACATATTAACACTCTCAGCTATTTGAGGCTATTCATGCTAACCTTCCATGTGAAGCATCAGTTCTGTACTTAACCACACCACTTTCTTGCAGAGCATCTTCGTTTGCGTTCACATCTCGGAGATCATCTCCGGTGAAGAAAATAATTGAGCATTAGCTGCGCACTCTCTTGTCATAGCAAACATGCTCAACAAGGGTACTCTTCCCAACTCTTGCTGCTCCAACTATCGGAAGAACACTCAAATTTGTTGGGCCAGGCTGCAGCAGAAAGCCCACAGTCCTCTCATACTCTGTGTGGCGGCCAAACATGCACATGTCTGAATACAAGTAGCCGCTGTAAAGTTGGCGGCACATCGGAGGATACTCAACATCACAAAGCTTTAGAACTAAAATAACATTTAGCATGGCATGAAAAAGTTCTAGCAACAGTCTATACAAGCTTCTACTTGCACCAGTATAAATTCTACTTTAAACAGCAACTTCTTTCTCCCAACAAGCATCATACACAATATGTTTTAACAAAAACTCTCTAAATGATACAGAAAGCAAACATGAGAGTACTCATATAATACTACTAAAACTACAAACTCTAATAAGAGATGCATGCAAAACAGGAGCTAAATAAATGCAGCAGCCAGACAGAGATTAAGAATACAAAGTATTCTCATGAAAAAGCAGAGCGTGTCACTCTCCAATAAAAGAATGCTGGGTCCAACCAAGATTATTGCAAAAATAAAAATGAACTTAAAGCAAAAAACAAAAACAAACTGAAAACAAAAAATAAAAGATGCTCCAAGTAAAGCACATAAGATGTGACCGAATAAAAATATAGTTTCACTAGAAGTGACATGATAATTTGTTGATGAAGAAGGGGTTGCCTTGGGCGTCCCCAAGCTTAGACGCTTGAGTATTCTTGGAATTTTCTGATATGTACCACCGGGTCTTCCCCAATCTTAGGTTTTTCACTCTTCTTGATCACGTCATATCATCCTCTTCTATTGACCCTTGAAAACTTCCTTCACGCCAAACTTCTCACAATCTTCATTAGCAACGTTAGTGCAATCGAAATAATAAATTCACATGGTTTGGTTTCAACACAATCCTAACACTCAAAAACACATTAGCTACTGTCACAATACTTTTAAAACTCTTTTTCTCACAAGAACACCAAAATAAAGAGATTAAGATGCAAATGCAATTATTGGCAGAAATCTGTCAAAACAGAACAGCAAGTAAAGATAAATTTTTTCGAAAATATTTTGTTGCTCAAATCAAAAAGTGGTGAACTAAGAAAAGTTGAGTATACAACCCAGGATTACGCACAAAAATACTCAGGTCATTTTGAATTTTCTGTGATTTTATACGGAATAAATAGTGGACAGCAGAAATCTGTTTCCTGCACAGAAATCCGAAATATAGCCTCAATTTTCCACTAGAGGCTTTACTTGGCTAAAAAAAACTCAAAAGAAAAGATACATCGGGGTTGCTAAGGAAATAGAAAACACCCATGTGCAAAGAACACAAAATAAAACGAAGGAAAACAGGTTGAAAACAGAAAAATAAAACGGGTTGTCTCCCGATAGCGCTTTTCTTTAACGCCTTTCAGCTAGGCATAGAAAGGAACTCAAGTATTTTCAAGTGAAGAAGCATCAATATCAATAACTTCCTCTAAATCATTATTTGCAGCATTAGGCACTCTAGGTGTTTCTGAAGATTCAACATGAAGGTCACTTTTAGTTTCATTAATTGTTTTAGCAATTTTCAGCACATATTGAGATTTAGGTTTAGTTATCTTGGGAACATACATGAATCTTTGCTCCTTTCCCACAAAGGCTTTATCCTTTTTTAATTTAAGATATGAAAAAATTGAGCTTAAAGTTCCCATAGCCTCCTCTAATTTACCAATCCTAAAATTTTGATCATCATGAGTGTTGCTAGCTTCTAGAGAAGTGATTCTTTTATCAATAGTAATTATTGATTCATTAACTTTGCTAGCATTATCAAGGAAAATCGGTAAGTTCATTTCCAAAGAGTTTAGTTTATTAATAACATCCTCCAAAGTGGTCTCAGTTTTAACAATTGTAGTGGGGGTGCTCCTACTAAACTTTTAATCAAATTGCATGCTTCCAAGGCAGGAGTTCCTAGAAAATTTCCACCCGTAAGATTATCTAACACATGCCTATACCAGCCAGAAATAACAACATAAAAAATAGAATATTTTTTTGTGCACCTATTATGAGCATCATTTATTCTATACCAAGCATCTTTTAAACTCTCTCCCCCTTGTTGCCTAAAAGAACGAACCTCTACTTCAGGAATACTCATTTTCAGCAAAATAAAAGCAAGCAAATAAATAACAGGTATAAAGTAAACTAATTTTTTTGTGTTTTTGATAAAGAGAAGCAAAACAAGACAAAAATAAAAAAAATACAATAAACAAAATAAAGAGGTTGAGAGTGAGAGACTCCCCTTGTCAGAAGACTTCCTTCTCCCCGGCAACGGCGCCAGAAAAAGTCCTTGATGGTGCAGATCTTGCACTCGTTGGGATACCCCAAGAGGAGGGTGTGATAAGCACAGCGGTAGGAGTTTTCCCCTTAGTTAAGAACCAAGGTTATCAATCCATTAGGAGAAAGAGGACCTTCGGAAGGTTGATGCCACTGACGGTGGTGATGGCTCATCGGTGTCAGCAACATGGAACCTGCACAAAACACAACCAAAATACTTTGTCCCAATGGTACAGTGAGGTTGTCAATCTCACTCGTCTTGCTGAAAACAAAGATTAGATGTATAGTGTGGAAAATGGCGTATGCTTGCAGTAAGTAATGAAAGTAGGGAATTGTGGTGGTTTCTTTTAACAGTATGAGAAAATGGACCGGGGTTCATAGGTTCACTAGTGGTGTCTCTCCATAAAAGATAGCATGCTAGGTGAACAAATTACAGCTGGACAATTGACAAATAAAGGTTGGACCGTAGTGCGCATTCATGACATGATGACTACTATGATATTTAGTGCGGGAATTACAACAATATACATAGACCATAATCCAACTGCATCTATGACTAATAATCCACTCTCAGGTTATCATCTGAACCCCCTTAGGTATTAAGTTGCAAGCAACAGATAATTGCATTAAACAAAGTGTGTAATGTAAGCAATAATTATACACGCGGGCACTCTCACCATTGTTTTCTCCCTAATGGCAACAACACATCCTCCCCCTTCACGTTTTTGTCACTCGAGCAAGGCGAAAAGGAGGCATGAACCCACTATCAAGCATAAATACTCCCTCTTGGAGTCACTAGCAACTACTTGGCCAGAGCAACCACTAGAAACGGAAAGCGTGCAGGATCACAAATAACATATGAAAATAAAGACTATAATCAACTTGACATAAGTTCAATATTCATCGGGTCCCACCAAACACAGCACAGAGAATTACACAAGATCAATCTTGATCATGTTAGGAAGCTCACGAGATCTAAACATGGAGGCATATGAGGAGGCGACAACAATCTAGCTACAGCTATGGACACGTAGTCCAAGGATGAACTATTCACGCATCACTCCGGAGGAAGGCATGGTGATGGAGAGGCCTCCGGAGATGATTTCCTCTCCGGCAGGGTGCCGGATACAGCTTCAGAACCCCCCTGATCTAGGGTTGACGGTGACGGCGTCTGCGGAACTTTTCAGGGATTTTTGATCAGATATTTAAGGTGGCCATGCTCGTAGCATAATGGGCTTGAAGGCCCATATCTGGTCCTTTTTGGACCCGATATGGGTTGAGCGGGCCTCGGCAAGAGGTTTCCATTCTCGGTTTGTTCCAGTACCCAACACTCTTCGCGAATGATTTCGACTGGGGGCGATTAGGGCCAGGTAGGTCCAGATTGGATGTTCGGCTAACAGCTCTGTCTTGGGTTGTGTGGGGAGACCTGCAGGTGGCACAGAGGCGTCGTGCTCGTTGCACTCATTTTACCTTCGTTTCCCCCGTGTTGACTGTTGGAGATATGTTCTATATACAATATTATTCAGTTATTATTTTACCTCCAAGTTCAGAATTAAGTTCATGTTATCATGCTACAACCGCTATAGCACTTGAAAAGTGAGTTTTCAAAGGAAAATCTTTGTTTGAATGTGAAGACATAAACAAACAAGAGTTCCTAATTTTATCTAGATTATCTTATGATTTATGATATGATCACGTTTTACTGATCATGGACTTAGTTAAAGTCTAGCAAAAAAACATATCGTTAGGGTAACAATAGTACTTAATCGACCCAAGTATATGATCTTGCTAAAGTATACTAAACACTTGTGATGTATTTAGCAAAGTACATATGGATTTGTCATTAACTATAATTCCTATATTGTGAGAATATCTAGTGGCCGCACGATCGAAAGTTATGATTCGGATGTAATAGGGGGTCTATCGAAGCTTTTTTGATAAATAAGAGTGTCGATACCAACGAGTAGCAAAAGGTATTGATAAATAGTTTTAAGCAAGGTTTCACTATAAACACTAGAGAATAAATGTTTAGAAATTTTTGTAATAGTAAATAAAGCGATAACGAGTAAATAGCAATGAAAGTAAATAGTTGTTGCAAGTAGACTAATCCTTTTTAGCACAAAGGACAAGCTGGTGGTGTTTCTTATAGTGGTTAAAGCGTTCTTGACGACACACGGGAGTTTTTATCTAGTTATTTTCATCACACGCCGTTGATTAATCTTTATCATTTTGGTAAGTGTTATGTGGGTAGACCTATACTAGTGCACCGTCCTATCCAAGACTAATGCACACTTACGATTACACTACTTGCAAGCGTCCGCAAATACAAGAAAGTAATTAAGATATAAATCTAATTGTAGCAATAAACTTTTGTTATCTACTACTCTCTTATATGAAGTATTGCAAACTGGGGTTTGGGTTTCTGTTACTCCGGCAACGCACCATTAGAAATACAACACACAATGCAAGTGAAGTGTTATGTAGTTGACGTTCACATAACACCACTAGAGAAATAACAACATTGTCGACACATCCCACACAGGGGTGCCGGAGGTTGAGGAATAAGCGAGCCCATCCAGCAAGGAGAGCGACCGATGGGCCAGGCGGGTCCGACTGAAGAGAGGCGGTGTCCACTAGGAACCCACCCGGGACGCTGCCATTGGGGCCCACAGATTCCGACGTGGGGATCGGACGGGCTGACACTAGGGAAACGTGGCAGCGTGGCAAGTGGGCAGGAGAACCCATGGGAGTTGTCGTCCCGTGACAGAACGTTAGTGCCACCCGTCTCCTACAGTTGGCGCGTGTCCATACACCCGGAGCGCATGCAACTAGACACGGGTGGTGTCCCTTGAATATAAAAGGAGGCATCGTCCGAACAGAGAGAAGATAGGACGGGTATCCTAGAAGAAGAGTGAGATAAAGAGAGAACATCATAAAGGAAGGGTCACATCCAAAACAGAGTTTTGTCCCGGGAGACAATCCTCGCCCCGGGTCGTCTGAGAACCTTGCTACGTCATAAATGTATCCTTAATTTCTCATGTTCCAAGTTGTTTTCATGCCATGTGCTACATGTTTTTGTCACACTTTATGCCATTTTTTTATCGATTTCCTAGGGCTAACCTATTGACAAGATGCCACAGAGCCAGTTCATGTTTTCTGTTGTTTTTAGTTTCAGAAAAGTTGTTCTGGAAATATTCCCGGAATTGGAAGATTCAAAGCTCAGAAGTCTTAGAATTTCCGAAGGGTCCATGGAGTCCCGAAGAGACCCGGAGGGGGCCCACAGGAGGGCCACACCATAGGGCGGCGCCCCTGGCCACGCCATGGGGTGGTGTGGGCCCCTTGGGCGCCCACTGCCATCGCCCTTTCGCCTATTTATTCCCCCCGAGGTGTAAACCCTAAAGATATACCACTTTTCCACGAAAAACACCCGAGGACGCCGTCATCGTAAACCCGAGTTCGGGAGGGTTCTCGAGTTCTCCCCGGCACCCTGCTGATGGTGCAGATCTTGCACTCGTTGGGAGACCCCAAGAGTAGGGTGTGGTGAGCACAGCGGTAGGAGTTTTCCCCTTAGTTAAGAACCAAGGTTATCAATCCAGTAGGAGAAAGAGGATCTTCAGAAGGTTGATGCCACTGACAGTGGGTATGGCGCCTCACCGGTGTCAGCAACAACACGGAACCTGCACACAACACAACCAAAATACTTTGTCCCAACGGTACAGTGATGTTGTCAATCTCACCGGTCTTGCTGAAAACAAAGATTAGACGTATAGTGTGGAAAATGGTGTATGCTTGCAGTAAGTAAAGAAAGCGGGAAATTGTAGTGGTTTGTTTAACAGTGTATGAAAATAGACCGAGGTTCATAGGTGCACTAGTGGTGTCTCTCCATAAAAGATAGCATGCTGGGTGAACAAATTACAGCTGGGCAATTGACAAATAAAGGTTGCACCGTAGTGCACATTCATGACATGATGGCTACTATGATATTTAGTGCGGGCATTACAACAATATACATAGACCGTAATCCAACTGCATCTATGACTAATAATCCACCCTCAGGTTATCATTCGAACCCCCTTAGGTATTAAGTTGCAAGCAACAGATAACTGCATTAAATAATGTGTGTAATGTAAGCAATGATTGTACACGGGGCACTCACACCGCTGTTTTCTCCCTAGTGGCAACAACACATCCTCCCCCGTCATGTTTCTGCCACTCGAGCACAGGCGGAAAGGAGGCATGAACCCACTATCAAGCATAAATACTTCCTCTTGGAGTCACTAGCAACTACTTGGCCAGAGCAACCACTAGCAACGGAAAGCATGCAAGATCACAAATAACATATGCAATAAAGACTATCATCAACTTGGCATAAGTTCAATATTCATCGGATCCCAGCAAACACAACACATATAGTTACATAAGAACAATCTCGATCATGTTAGGCAGCTCATGAGATCTAAACATGGAGGCATATGAGAAGGAGACAACCATCTAGCTACTCTATGGACCCGTAGTCCAAGGATGAACTACTCACGCATCACTCCGGAGGCAGGCATGGTGATAAAGAGGCCTCCGGTGATGATTTCCTCTCCGGCAGGGTGCCATGACACAGCTTGAGAACCCTCCTGGTCTAGGGTTGACGACGACGACGGTTGCGGAACTTTTCGGGGATATTTGATCAGGTATCTAGGGCTTTCCATCCGGGGGGAATAAATAGGCGAAAGGGCAGAGGCGGTGGAGCCCTAGGGACCCCACACCACCCCCTGGCGCGGCCAAGGTGGGAGCGCGCCACCCCATGGTTCCCCTCTTCGACTCCTCTTCGGTCTTCTGGATGCTTCCGGGGAAAATAGGCACTTCGGGCTTTGTGGGGTCCAATTTCGAGAATATTTCCAGAACAACTTTTCTGAAATCAGAAACAGCAGAAACCAGGGAACTGGCACTTGGCATCTTGTTAATAGGTTAGTCCCGGAAAACGTGTAAAAATGCTATAAAGAAGGGAGAAAATATGTAGCAGTTGGCATAATATTATCATGGAGCATCAGAAATTATAGATACGTTGGAGACGTATCACCTACCGGGAGGGGAAATCATCACCGGAGGGCTCTACACCACCATGCTCGCCTCCAGAGTGATGCGTGAGTAGTTCATCTTTGTACTACGGGTCCATAGCAATAGCTAGATGGTTGTTCTCTCCTCTTTATGCCTCATGTTTAGATCTTGAGCTGCTCTACATGATCGAGATCATATTATTGTAATTTTACATGTTGTGTTTGATGGGATCCGATGATTATTAAATGCTATGTCTCTTGATTATCAATCTATCATGTTATCTTCATGGGTCTGTTATTTATGATCTTGCATGCTCCCCGTTGTTAGTAGATGTTGTGGCCAAGTAGATACTAGTAACTCCAAGAGGGGGTATTTATGCTCGATAGTGGGTTCATGCCTCCTTTGTACCTGTGCTCGAGTGACAGAAATGTGACGGATGGAGGATGTGTTCTTGCCATTAGGGAGAAAACAACGATGTTTGCATTGTTTACATTACACACTTTTCTTACTACGATTATCTGTTTCTTCCAACTTAATACCCAAGGTTTGTTCGGATGATATCCTGAGGGTGGATTATTAGTCATAGATGCAGTTGGATAACGGTCTATGAGTCTTGTTGTAGTGCCTTCATGAATCACATATTAATCATCATGTCATGCATGTTTCATTATCTATCAATTGCCCAGCTGTAATTTGTTCACCATACATGTTATCTATATTATCATTCGGAGAGATTATGGCGGACATGAGATGTCCCGGGGTGTCGTAAATATGTTTCTAATATAGTTATATAAGATCACTGATTTTAGCTAGAGGGGTCACGGGGTTGCGGAAGAATTCTGGAGGACTTTCCATATAAGGGGCAGTGCCGGAGGGGAGGGGCAGATTTCCTCTTGTGGATAAACCCTAATTTTAGGGGATGCCAGGTGGTACCCATGGTCTCACAAAGTGCATTGACTTTCCCTGTGAAATTTTCCTAATTTATTTGAGAAATAAATGAGGTGAAAAAGTGGGGACAAGAAAAAGAAAAGAAAAAAGGAGGGGGAGTGGACTCCATGTGGGAGTCCAATCCGAAATCCCCTAGGAGGGATTGGTGCAGCCAAGGGAGAGGAGGGGATACCGACCTCCTCCTCATGGCAGGTACCCTCCTTTGTCCCACTATATAATCCCACCCCCACTCATTGTTGGGAGACACAATTTAGCTTTCAGCTATTCTCTCTCTCACACACAGGATTAGAGATCTAATTAGAGACCCTCTAATCGAATTAGAGCCTCTAATTAGAACATCTCTAATTGAATTAGAGCCTGCTTCTAATTGGATCAGAACTTCTGATTAGACACCCTATAATTGTTTTAGAGCCTCTTCTGATTAGGAGATGGTGATCATCTCTTGATTAGACCTAGCTCTAATCTCTATCTCCCTCTCTCTATCTCTATCTCTCTCTCTCTTTCCCATGTATTGGGATCTCTCTAACTCATTGTGAGACGATAACGGTTAGCCCTGGACGGTGAAGCACAGTGGGACTTTGATAAACGTACGTGTGCGAACTCTCAGAGGGGTAACACGTGATACTCTCAATCTACTGATCCACAAGGCATGATACAGGGAGACGGCAAAAATCACACCACTAGGCTTAGCCGTGGCACTTTTCATTAAGCATCACCGACATCTTCATCGACACCACTTTCGCGCTTTGTGTCGGTAACGATCATATCTAACCTCTCCCGTGCCTCGATAGTAGATCATGTGTGATATGTAGGAGGTGTTGATCCGGGCTGGGGAGTGTGTGTCCCTTGATGCCATCCATGGCACCGACCAAACCGACAAGAGGTATTGATAAAGGATAGAAGAAAAGTTCTTCCGGATGATGCCGAAGAATGTTGAGAAGACACCACACACCTATAGATCACTCCAAGGTCGTTGGGATGTGATCAAGCCGTCGGTTAGCCGGTGGAGTGGATGTTTGGAGAAAGTTTACAATGCACCTCCAAGTGATACCAATGAAGCCGGTCGGGTGAGTGTTCTTCCTAAATCTTGTTGTTGTTGATGTTGCAAATGAAAGTGTTTGACATAGGTGCTTTGCTTGTAGGAAAAAATTGCAGCCACACAATACAAAGCCATGCCGGCCACCAAGGGAAAGCCTTTTGCATTTGAGCATTGTTGGCTATTGCTTAAAAATAGCAAGAAATGGAAGGTGAGGGACAAAGAAGCACCATCGAAGAGAAGTGCCTTCACCAAGTTGAACGATGATGAAGATGATGGTGCGGCCCTTGGAGGAAGGAGCAAGGACAAGCCGGAGGGAAACAAGAAAGACAAGCAGAATATGAAAAGGGACTCGGAGGCATCAAGTTTGAGAGACAAGATAGATCATATGGTGACCTCAAATGAGTTGATACGTCGAAAACGTATCTCCTTTTCCGAACACTTTTCATATTGTTTTCCTCTAAACTTGTGTGTTTTGAATGCAACTAACACGCACTAACGCTGTTTTTAGCAGAATTACCTTGGTGTCTCGTTTTTGTGCAGAAAAATCAACTTTCGGGAAATGGCCCAGAAAAGACCCCATTGGTCTTAAAACACCGGAAGACCCCGGGAGCCAGAAGGGGGCCAGGAGAGGGGCCACACCACCCCTGGCCCCCCCTCTAGGCCATGCCACCTGGTGGTGTGGGCCACTCCCACACCCCCTCGGGCTCCCCTTTCGACTACATAATTCCTTCAACCCTAAAACCCGAGGGGGTTCGTCATATTCGACAGAAACACAACAGAGCGCCACCGCCACCCCAAACCTCGATTCGGGGATCAGAAGTTCTTGTTCTGGCACCCTGCCGGGACAGGGAATTGGAGGAGATTGTCACCATAGTCATCACCAACGCCTCTCCATCGACTATCCATGTTTCCCCCATCCATGTGTGAGTAATTCCCCCGCTGTAGGCTGAAGGGGATGGTAGGGATTGGATGAGATCGTTCATGTAATAATATCGTGATTGTTAGGGCATAGTTCCTAGTATCCTCTATTAGTGCTATTGACATTGTTGCAACTTGTTATTCTTAATGCTTGCCACTTTGGGCCCGAGTGCCATGATCTCAGATCTGAACATGTTACTGAATTACGATGACAATTATTGTTTCTTGATCATACGTGCAAGTTGTTGACACATATTTTTGTCTGGAACCCGAGGACCCGAAGTTACAGAAATTGGGACAACCGGAGGGGATGGCTGTGATGTGAGGATCACATGTGTTCACGGAGTGTTAATGCTTTGCTCCGGTGTTCTATTAAAAGGAACACCTTAATTACCAGTAGTCCCATTGAGGCCCCGCTGAAAACGGGCTGGTAGGACAAAAGATTTGTGCAAGTTCTCATTGCGAGCACGTACTACTATTTACGGAACACATGCCTATGGTTACTTAGTGCTTGGACGCTTTATCTTATTTATCTGCAATTCCCATGTATTGATTATTATATGAACTATCTTATCCATGCAACACCCATTCATCTATCCCTATGCCTACAGTATTTAATCCCGATGTTCACTTCAAACACTGTTGCTGCTATTTTCATCTCACTTTTGTTATTATTTCACTACTGCTGCTACTATAAAACTGTTACTACTGATAAACCTCTGCGAACAAAAGTAATTTCAGGTGCAGGTGAATTGAAAACTCACTTGTTAAGGCTCACAAATATTCTTTGGATCCCCTTGTGTCGAATCAATAAATTTGGGTTTTACTTCCCTCGAAGACTGTTGCGATCCCCTATACTTGTGGATCATCAAGATTATTTTCTGGCACCGTTGCCGGGGAGCATAGCTTTATTTGCGAGCTCACTGGAGAGTACTATTATCTACTGCCAATCATTCATCATGGGTAAGACTCATTATGGAAAGTTTCCTATATTACCATCCACTACAAGAAGAGGTACAACTCTGAACACCTCTGTTGTTCTTGATTCACCGTCTGTTATGAGTAAGCTGCTTACACCACCACATGTTACACATGCTACTTCTGCTGAATCTGAAAATACTTTTGATGATGCTTCTACTGTGCTTGATGAGAGTGGTTCTCTCGGTCCTTTCTTAGATGCTACTATTGCTAAAGCTAAAAATATTGCAAACACTGAAACTCCTGATAAAAATCATGTTACTCTTTCTGTTTCACCTGATCTTAGAGAAAATCCTAGTGATGATTTTGATGATTCCTATATTAAACTTAATGATGATCTTATTGATGAAATACATGCTATGAAGGATAAAGATGCTGCTATAAGTCTTGTTGAAAGTCGTGTTGTTAAATATAAATTATCTCCTGATGCTAAGTTTTCCACTTCTCCCATTAATATTAGGGATAAGGATTGTGATTTCTCTCTTGATTTATCTTATATATCTATTGTTGAGAAAGAACCTTTTTGTGGTACTGAAAATGAAAGTGTTATGAAACATATGAGTGAGCTCTTCTATTTGAGTAGCTTATTCTCTGATGATCTTAAGAAACGTAGCTTCTTTGTTGCTAAAATATTCCCTTTCTCATTAAAAGATGAAGCTAAAACTTGGTTTAATAATTTGTCTGCGGGATCTATTGATAGTCCTATTGGTTTGGTTAATGTTTTCTTTTAGAAATATTTTCCTGCTAGTGCTCAACATGCTGCTTTACAAAATATATTTAATTTCAAGCAATTGGAAGGAGAGAAATTGCTTGTATCTTGGGCAAGGTTTTTTTATTTGGTTAGGGCTACACTTGGGCATTAGCTAGAAAATAATGAACTTCTTGATATATTCTATAATGGACTAACTATTGAATCTAGGACATACCTGGATAGTTGTGCTGGTTGTGTTTTCAGGCAAAGAACTCCAGATGAAGTTGTGGAGTTAATGGTTAAAATAAGCCAAAATCATGATGATTGGACTATGGTTGAGCCTGAGCCGACCCCTACTCCAGTATTAACACCAACACCCAAGAAGAGAGTAATGATTGAATTAAATGATGAAGTGATGAGAGAAGCCAACAAATCTCTTAAAGAGAGGGGTATTAAATCAGAAGATGTGAATAATCTTCCACATATAGAAGAATTATGTAAGCCAATTCCTCACTCATCCACCATTGAGGTACACTCTCTCCAATATTTTGATAGTGGAGATATTCCCTATAATAAACCTCCTGATCAATGTTTAGATAAATTTGATAAGCAAGATAATTTTAATATGAGAGTGCAAAACCATCTAATGGAAAATTCTAGAGATATTGATAATTTGCATGGTATTATAGAAAGAACCTCTAATGATGTTAAAATGCTTGTTAAACATTTTAAAATGGTTCAAACTCAAATCGATCAACTTGCTAAAGTGAAAAAATATTTTCTAGTTAATGCTTCTAAAGAAAAACATGCTTATGAAATAAGAACTAGAAGTAGTATTGCTACACAAGATCCTTTATATCCTGAGAGACATCCTAAAAGAATTGAACAAGATTCTCAGCAAACTAGTAATAATTTTATTCATACTAAGAAGAAAAAGAAGAAGAAACATAAAACTGATGTAGAATCCTCTGAACTTGCTAAAGATCCTAATAGTATATCTATCTCTAATGCTGAAACTGAAAGTGGTAATGATAAAAGTGAAGCTTATGATAAAGAAGAACATGTAGCTGAAAACCTGAAAAGCAAACTAAAACTGCAAAGTATACTAAGGAGAATTTCATTGCTAGTAAACATGGTAATGAGAGAGAACCTTGGGTATAAAAACCAATGCCTTTTCCCAATAAGAAACACAAATATAAGGAAGAAGAACATTATAACAAGTTTTGTGAATGGATGAAACCTTTGTTCTTGCAAATTCCTTTAACTGATGCTATTAAATTGCCTCCTTATGAAAAATATATGAAAGATATTGTCTCTAACAAAAGGAAGATTCCTAATGAGGAAATCTCCACTATGCTTACTAATTACTCCTTTAATGGCAAGGTTCCTAAGAAGCTTGGAGATCCTGGTATACCAACTGTTCCCCGTTCTATTAAAAAAAAATATCTTAGAACTGCTTTGTGTGATTTGGGAGCTGGAGTTAGTGTCATGCCTTTTACTCTCTATAAAAGACTCCTCCTAGAAAAATTGATACCAACTGATATATCTCTGCAAATGGCTGATAAGTCTACTGCTATTCCTGTGGGTATATATGAGGATGTTCCTGTTCAAGTTGCTAATAATTATCTAATATTAACTGATTTTGTTGTGTTGGGAGACCTTTTCTTAATATTGCAGAGGCTATTATTGATTGCAATCAAGGAAAAATAAATTTTAATGTTAATGATAAAGAGCACACTGTTTATTTTCCCAAGAATATTGATAGAAAATATGGTCTAAGTTCCATTGAAAATACTGAGACCATCAAGATTGGAGAATTTTATTGTCCTATTCCAAAGCCAACCAAAGAATATGAAATTATTATGATTGGGATTATGTCTATCAAAGTTGAGGTAACATAATCATTTAGTGATTAGCAAAGTTTTGCTTCATTATGTTTTCACCAAGACTTGATCACTCTTTGTTAACAAAATGATTTTAAATGAAGTGGGCAATGTTTTCACTATCTTTTCACCTTCCCCATTATGTTTTCACCATGTTTACTTCTGTTATCACATTGCTACTTGAGTACAATCATGTTTTCCACCATCTTTATGCATGTTTTCCTGATGTTTTCACCCTGATTACTGAGGTTATGCATGTTTTTACCATCCATACTTTTGTTTTCACCACTACCACCTGTGTTTTCTTTGGATATTATTCCATTAGAGTGTCATAGAACCTCTGTAGTGCTGGTTTTGGTTTTGTTTTCCACCTTTTCACTTTCATTTTCTTGGTTTTTATTATTTATTAAAATTCTGAAAAAGTCCGAAAAATAAAGTTTCTCGAAAATTCCAGAAAAATTATAATAAATTTTTACGTAAAAAATGAGGCAGAGAGCCACCTGGGAGACCCCAGGGGGACCCACTAGTCAGGCACACCATGGGGTGGCACGGCCATCCCCCGGTGGCGCTAGCACATGGTGTGGGGCCCCCTGGCCCTCCACTTACTCTCTCCATTGCCAAAGTATTCTCTCTCACCCGCCAAACTAAAAACATTTCCTGGAACCCGTATTCTTTATGTTCTTCCTCTGGATTTTCGATCTCCTTCTTCAGCCCATCATTTGTGCTGAGATTTTGTGTGTTTGGTCTCCGGTATGTGACTCCTCCGATGATCCAAGTAGAATTTTGTTTAGTCAAGTATTTCTTGAGTATTTTGGTACTGTAGGTGACAGGTTATGTGAGTTTGCATGATTGATTTTAGTAGAAATAATGTAGTTTTGATGTATTATTAGCTCTCATATAAGTCCCTATGGTAGTTTCCACCTTATAGTTGTTCGAAATTAATTTTTGTGATGATTGTTGAAAACTTTCAGAGATGGAGCACAATGTTCATCAACTAAACCAGCATGAGCTGGAGTTGCATGAGGTCATGCCCGTGCACCGCGAAGAGAGAGTGTTTCCATCAATTTATCTGTGTCAAGAATTCATGAGGATTACAGAAATTTTGCAGGATTTCAACACTCTTGTGCATAATGCAGGCTTGGACCGTTTCATTGAGGATGAACCTATCCAACATGTGAAACTAACTATGTCTGTGGTGCAGGATTTTTGTTTTAAATGGTCCTCAACTAACCCTATGGTCCACTATAAAATTTACAATAAAGCTGTAAATCTGCCTTTTAGTGATTTTTGTGCAGCTATCAAGGTACCAGAGTGGGGTTCTTGTGAGAAGATAAAAGGGAAGCCTAAACCACTGCTGGAATTATATGAGGAGATTTGCCAAGGAAGAAGCTTCACAGGGGAGAGTGGTAAAATTTGAGAAAGTCAACTCCCTAGCATTCGATACTTTGCCTTATTTCTAAATGTGTGTTAGCTAGAAAAACTGCCAACAATCTATCTGTCTATGATTTAGCGTTTATTGCAGTTGCCTTAAGATGTGATAGGTCTTATAACCTTGGCGCTTTGATTTCTTACCGTCTCTCACATAACCGTGAGAAAGGCGGAGTTTATGAGGTCTTATTGCCTCGCGCTTGCTAGCTTTGCATGGTTTGGAGCCGCGCCCTCTAGACCTGCAGTTTCCTATAGAGAGGCTTGATCTTCTTTCCATGGTTCAACATAAGTTTCTTTCTACCCATGCTCACTTACATAATCTATCTTTTGAATTAACTTTCTCCAAACGATCCGGGTGGAGAGTTATTAAAACTGTCAGGGAAGTACTTTTGCCTGCACCTCTTTTGTTTAATCTTAATAGCAGGCAAGGATGGAAGCTTTCTAAGAGTGAGCTGGACACATACCTTGAGCATCACCCCCAGCAAGGGGAGGATGTCGACGAGGGTAACGATGGTGATTTCGTCCATCCCTATGACACCACGGGGATCCCATACCAGCACCCCGATTATGACTATGCGCCCGCTGCTTCATATTCCTCTTGGGCGCCCGAGTACGACCACGCGAGGGACGACCCACCACAGTGGGGATATTTTCCGCGCCATGATTGATCTCCACTTAGGCCAAAAGGCTAAGCTTAGGGAGGGATACCGACATCACACTCATTTATATATCATGTTCGGTCGGTTCTTTGTATATCCATGTATTTCGTTTGTTATCGTTTTCTTTCGTTTCTCTTTGTTTTATTGTTCTGTTCTTGTTTTCCAAAACACAAAAAGACCAAAAATATTTCTGTTGTTTCTCTTTGTTTGCTTATTTAGTTTATTTATTTGGTTTACTTTCTTCTCTTGTTTCGGTTTAGTATTCAAAAATCCAAAAATATTTTGCTTTGTTTGCTTGTTCTCTTTCTGCTATTGTTTTAATTGAAAAACCCAAAAATATTTGTTGTTCTTCTTTGGTTTTGTAAAGTTTGCTGCAGAGTTCAACAGTCGTCCGTGACTCCATTGGAGCTTGGTTTTCATTATATATTATTCGATCCACAAGTGAATAGCAATAATGACGATCTATGACAATTCAAGTTGTGGTGAGAGGCTGGTATGAACTCTGTTTGTTTTCATTTTTGTACATATATCCATCCATGTGAGCATGCTTAGTTTGTTCATATAAGATATATGTGATTTAATGGTTGCTTAATAGTTCGTGCTCTCTCATGTTTTGTTCCAATTTATTAATAGTAAATGACCTGTCGTATAAATATTTGTTCGCATTGTTCTATTCGTAGAAGGGTATGACATTGTGGCAACCTCCTATGACTGTTTCATTTGAATCGACTTGGCACATGCTCACGCATGCTAAGACTGAAAACAAAAAGTCAATAAGCCTCGATGATTTATTTTGCCTCAGAGTTCTAGTACCAATTTTATGCCTCACTTAATTTTGTTTTATCGCAAGCATGATTATGATAGTTGTTGATCTCTTGATTGTCGCTCCCTGTCTATTGCTAACCTTCACCTGTACTGAGTATGATCTCTTCTCGTGCATCCAACTCCCAAAAACCAAAGTTTTCCAAATGTGTCCACCATACCTACCTATATGTGGTACTTAACCGCCACTCCAAGTAAATTGCTCATGTGCTATCTTTAAAACCTGCTAAAATTATTCTTGTTTTGTGCCACTGTTTTAGCTAATGAGGACGCAAATAGAGAAGCTTTATCTCACTTGTTGATTGGATTTTACACCCTGGACTAGTGGCTTCATCCTCTTATCCAATTGATAGAAGAGCTGGCAGCGGGGTGCCCCGCCCCAAAGTAATACACACAAAATCTCTTCACTATTTTTGCTCCTGATTTATCAGTCAAAACATAATTGTGTAAAGAAAAGAGAAAGAGGGATGACCTTCTACACCAGTTGCGTCCTTCAAATGGGAGCCGCTCTTGTGAAATCTAGTTGGCTTGTGACGTACTGTATTTTCTGTTTACCATTCGTTGACATAAGCATACACCTCTCTTAAAAATGTTTTCAATACCTTTGTTTAATAAAATAAACGCTCTAGCACATGAGTGATCCATGCTTCCCTCTGTGAAGGGCCTTTCTTTTACTTTTATGTTGAGTCTTCACATTCTCGCTTTATGCATCTTCTTGAGAGAAATGAATGTTATTCTTAGTGTAATGTGCTTGTCCCAAAACACGGTTAATTATAGTATAACTTTGATACTTGTATCTTTTAATATCTTTACTTCTAGTCTCCCCTTGAACTTCAGAGGTGTCCTGGCATTTATGTTTTGCCCCACAAATAAGGGCAAGCGAGAGACCACTTTATCAGATCCTATTATGAATATTACAATATTGCAAATAGTTATGCTTCATGTTGTTTATTATTAATATGTCGTTATCTCAGGACCGGTCCATACATTTATGGGGCACAGGGGCAAGACGACAACTCGGGGCCCTTGCACGCACATATAAACACAAAATATATTATATTTTAGAAGTGAAATATGAAACCGTAAATGATAATAGATTATCTCTAAACTCTAAAATTGAAAACTAAAACTGTTTTTTATCAAGTCAATCCATGGATGAACAGAAGAGTACTTATGAAAATTTTGAGCCATGAGAGCGAAAAAAATAAAGGCATTTAAATCCGAACAGAGGAATGGAAAGGATGAACTCGCACCATCTCTCCAACGGCTCGTTGATGGGGAATGAGCGAAACGTTGAGGATGGAAGAAGAGCCGATTAGGGTGATTCGATTACGCTGTTGATCTATATTAGTGACTGCATGTGACCTCGGAATCGAGAAGAAGCCACCTTGTTACCAGAAAAGGCTATTGAGAATTTTCAGGAGAATAATCAACAATGAAGTGTCGACCATTTTTGTTCCTGCCTCGTGAGAATAAAGTGTCGACCAAATAAAGCTTTGGTGGGTTCGACTTGGTCCGTTAGACTTGAGCGTCCTAATATTTTAGTACATTCTTTTAGATTTTATACATAATTAGAACTAAGACAAAATTTACACTAACAATACTATAGAAGTAGTACATAGGCTGGGGCCTCTGCCTTTCGGAGGGCCAGGGCGGGCGCCCCGCTTGCCCACCCATATGGGCCGGCCCTGCGTTATCTCTTCATGGTTTGTATAGCTATTAAGTGACATTATCTTCCATGTATCTTATCATGAGCATAATTAAGTATTTGATCATATAGTGAGTATATTTACATCATATGAAATAAATGTGTTCGTAAAACTCTTTTATCGCACTCAGTTGTCACTGAATTGCTTGAGGACAAGCAATAAACTAAGCTTGGGGGGAGTTGATACGTCGAAAACGTATCTCCTTTTCCGAACACTTTTCTTGTTGTTTTCCTCTAAACTTGTGTGTTTTGAATGCAACTAACACGGACTAATGTTGTTTTGAGCAGAATTACCTTGGTGTCTCGTTTTTGTGCATAAAAATCAACTTTCGGGAAATTGCCCATAAAAGACCCCATTGGTCTTAAAACACCGGAATACCCCGGGAGCCAGAAGGGGGCCAGGAGAGGGGCCAGAGGGGGGCCACACCACCCCCTGGCGCCCCCTAGGCCGCGCCACCTGGTGGTGTGGGCCACTCCCACACCCCTCGGGCTCCCCTTTCGACTACATAATTCCTTCAACCCTAAAACCCGAGGGGGTTCGTCATATTCCACAGAAACACAACAGAGCGCCGCCGCCACCCCGAACCTCGATTCGGGGATCAGAAGTTCCTGTTCTGGCACCCTGCCGGGACGGGGAATTGGAGGAGATCATCGCCATCATCATCACCAACGCCTCTCTATCGACCATCCATGTTTTCCCCATCCATGTGTGAGTAATTGCCCCGTTGTAGGATGAACGGGGTGGTAGGGATCGGATGAGATCATTCATGTAATAATGCCATGATTGTTAGGGCATAGTGCCTAGTATCCTCTATTAGTGCTATTGACATTACTGCAACTTGTTATGCTTAATGCTTGCCACTTTGGGCCTGAGTGCCATGATCTCAGATCTGAACATGTTATTGAATCACAATGATAATTATTGTTTCTTGATCATACCTGCAAGTTGTTTAAACATATCGTTGTCCGGAACCCGAGGCCCCGAAGTGACAGAAATTGGGACAACCGAAGGGGATGGTTGTGATGTGAGGATCACATGTGTTCACGGAGTGTTAATGCTTTGCTCCCGCGTTCTATTAAAAGGAACACCTTAATTACCAGTAGTTCCCTTGAGGCCCCGCTGAAAACGGGCTGGTAGGACAAAATATGTTGTGCAAGTTGTCATTGCGAGCACGTACGACTATTTACGGAACACATGCCTATGATTACTTAGTGTTTGGATGCTTTATCTTATTTATCTGCAATGCCCATGTCTTGATTATTATATGAACTATCTTATCCATGCAACGCCCGTTCATCTATCCCTATGCCTATAGTATTTAATCCCGATGTTCACTTCAAACACCAGCTGCTGTTGTTTTCATCTCACTGCTGTTATTATTTCACTACTGCTGCTACTATAAAACTGTTACTACTGATAAACCTTTGCGAACAAAAGTACTTTAAGGTGCAGGTGAATTGACAACTCACTTGTTAAGCCTCACAAATATTCTTTGGCTCCCCTTGTGTCGAATCAATAAATTTGGGTTTTACTTCCCTCGAAGACTGTTGCGATCCCCTATACTTGTGGGTCATCAATGGTTGCCAAGACTTTAGAATAAAAAAAGGAGTTGTCAATGAAGATGTCTCATGAGAAGGAGGAGAAGTGGGACCTAATTAGGGAGGAGAAGTTGCGCAAGGCCCTTGCTGAGCTTCTTGCCGAAGGGAACAAGATCATGACCATCTAACATGATGAGATTGATGAGATCATGAAGGAGTGTCATGATATGGCAAGAAAGGAGATCTTGAAGCGAAGCAGTCTAGCTGACGTCGGTCGTGGTGGTGGTGGTGACAACATTCATGGTGATGAGCGATGGTTGTTCATCACGGTGGTTTCACCACTTTAATGTGATTCTTTTGATGCAAAAATGGTGTATTTGGTTGTCTAGATGATTAAAATTATCTTATTTGCAATTTAGATGTGAGAACTATGTTTAATTTTTGAATTATTAATTGTCTGAATTCCTTTTGAATTGTGCAATTTTGTTTTTGCGGTCTGAGAGTTCCGCAAAGCCGAACGGCAAAACGGAATATTGTTTTTCCGTTTGACTTTGCGGTGTCTCTCGGCCGCGGCCGAAAGCAACCCTCAAAACGCGTTTATCGCGCCCCTTATTCCATGTTTGCAGGCCAGCGGGATGCGGTGTCTAGAGATGCTCTAGAGGGGAGTATGTATATTGAAATTTCTAAACATCGAGACCATGCTTTTTCATGTCACTACGGAGTGAGTGCCACGTGTAGCAACCGGAGGACATTGCAAGGGCGCCTCACCTTCATCCTTCGTATGTCGTGCACAACGAGAGAACAATGTGGGAAACAAAACAAAAATGGAAGTAGCCAGATATAGAAGAGGTGACCTCGCCAATGGTGGCACGATGGTATCGCACGATCTTTGACGTTTTTATTAATATAAAAAAATTCTCTCTGCATCATTTTGATGCGGAGGCTGGGGCCTAAGGGCTTGCATTTTAAAAAAAACTATATGGAGAGCAAAGCCAATACCTGTGTCCCCAAACCATTGCATCATCAACCTATGTGTGTAACATTCCCTAATGATTGCGCCATTCGTGGAGCATCGCCGGTGTTAGAGAAGAGACGTCCAATGGAGAGGAAAAGAGTCATCATATTTCTTTGAGAAACACTTGTAGCTTTGAGAGACATCTAGAGCTAGCCATATGGGACGGGCCACCCGCAAGGAACCTAAAAATGCTTGGTCTGGCCCGACACCGCCCATTTGGGCCGGATCGCGTGATTTTTGGCCTTCTAGATATTTTTAAAAAATTACAAATACAACAAAAAAAAATAAGAAAACATATTGGGCCGTGCCATCCGGTCTTAAGGCCTCATTTCATAGATTGGCCCTTTTAATTCATTGCCATGCCAAAAATCTGTGCCCACGGACCGGCCCGTGAGGCATGGCCCATATGGCCAGCTCTAGAGCCACCCAATCGAGAGGAAGAGAAACATCCACGTGATTAAGAAAAACTCCCACAATTGCTGTAAAAAAACATAACTCTCACGATTCTCAAAAAAAAAACCCACATAAGTGTCACGTGATTAGGCAAGTCGATGGGTTGGTTGGGCACCGAGCGGAGTGCCGATAGAAAGCGAGGCGAACTGCCCCCCACATGATGATCGATCGCGATGGGTGATGAGTCACGGCACACACGACGTGTCGGCGTGGGCTGCCGCCGCTTGAAATCTTGTTTGCCCACTTCCCGAGGGCGGAGACGCGCTTGACCCGCTGGAGAGCCGATCGGCGCCACTCGCGATCCGCAGTAGTAGTACTCGCCACACATGACACTACAGTACGCACCACCGAGACGTACTACTCAGTACCACCCACACATGACAGACCTTTTTTCTTGCCCCCGCGTCGATTCACGTTCAGGAAAAGGAGCGCCCGATCCAGGCACTACGCGCGGTATCGGATCCTCCCCCTGCCTGCCCGATCGTCGTACGCATGGAGCGCTTCTTTTCTCTTACCGGGGGAGGAGGGTCGGTCGACGAGGTGGCGGGCTAGTAGATGGTGTACGCCCCGACGCGCGTTGGAATGTACGGTGGCGAGAGGCCTGAATGTGTAATAGGTTGGGCCGGAGCTGTCTGCACGCACGCGTGTAAGCTAACCGCGCATCTGACCTCTCTCAAAAAACTAACTACGCATAGATCGATCGAGCTGGCGCGCGCGGCATGAAAACGGCGGCGATGCCATGCCCATTTATAAAGGCCTCAGGTCGCACCCGGCCGGGTGTTGCACATGCGCATACACACGCATGCATGAGAGCCCAGCTAGCTAGCGCTCCACATCGTTGCACGTCCTACGCACCACCAAACCGTACGATCGATGCTCTCTCCGTGTTGGCATCTCGATGAAGCGATTCATCGGCCGACCATGAGATCGATCGTGAAAAAAGTTACGGAGCAGTTGAGCCACGCGCAATGCCGTAAAGATCGATTGCTACTACGTAAATTCACACATGCGATGCGATCGATACGGCAAGATGTTGTCGTGGCGAGGGGATCGATCGACCGATCGAGCAGGCCATGCACGTACGTGCGGGTTCTGGCACAGTGGTCCTGCTCTCGATACGGCCAAAGTCCAAAACCGTGCAACAGCAGGAGGGAAAACACCATAATTCTACTCCTACTCTCCTAGTATCACTACCACTTTTGCTTTCACGTACCTAGCAGAGTAGTATTTGCCTGCAGGCTGCAGCCCAACCAAAGTTACAGCTGCTACGTACGAGTAGCATACGACCAACATCGACAGAGGAGAGTATAATTGTATGGCGCCTCACTCACCGTTTCTTGGTGCAATGCAATACGGTTCTTCTACTTTATTCCTTCCTCCAATAGTTTCATACTACTATATCCAGTTGGTCAAATTGGAGGCATGGAGATCATCGATCGAGCTCTGCAAATCTCGAGGAGGACACATTCCCGGCTGCAAGCTTTCCTCCCCGACCCTTTAATTTACTTTTCAGATTTGCGACGAGCTCGCACGTACTTACCTGGATGCACGGGTCCTCCAAGGACATATCGATCGATCGAGAGAATTGCACGTAGATAGATATAGTAATGCTAGCTGTGCACTTGCTGTTTGGTAAGTAGTACTGGAGGCTGCCACGGCAGGCAGCAGACAGAGCAAGGGGGATGAGAAGGATCTACCGCATTAATTCTGCTCCCCGGCCGGACCGATCGATCACGGTAAATTGCGGCAAAAGTCTAGATGCGTGCCAGCACGCACGTTCGTACTACTACTGATGCACGACGTGGCTAACCCGGTGGGCTAGGTGTGCGATCTGCGATGGATGGATCGATGCAAACGGACTCATCATGTCTTGTGCGGGGGCTGCTGCTGAAATAATCAGGGGCACGCACCACCCTTGCCGCGCACACATGGTGGGGGGTGGATTATCAATAATGATTCCACGGTTTTCTTCCTACTGCTACTGCCAATTTATCAATAATAATATATGCCTGCAAAGTATGGCCTCGCCGTTAACTTGAGTTATGGGCGTGTCGACCGACCGACAGGGGCATAGACGGAACTCCAGCTCCACCCAGTTGGAGATCAACCGATCGATCCATCGAGGTCCTCACCAGTCATCAGTTTCTTAGATCTGCAGATGCATCTTTTCCTGAGACGGTCTGCTCATCGATCCGCCAGATTTGCCCCTGCATGCATGTGTCACCCGCTGAGCTAGGTCTTAAGGCCGGTGCATACGCGCATGGACCATCATCTATCCTCTGAACACTAGATTTGAAGCCCCGATCGATGTGCGATTCATAAATCCTGCATTTACGCGCGCTACTCACTCATGATACGGCGGAGCGTTGATAGGCAGCAGTGACAAGTGCTGCTGTACGTGATGGTGATCTTCGTCTTTGCTCCGTATCTCTTGTATCCTTGATGTACAGTACGTACGTGCGTTGCTAGTACATATACTGTACTGTACTAGCTAAACCGTCGATGAACTGGTACAGCGGTGCATCAAATCAGCAGCTGATCGATCGACGAGGAGAAACAGGACTAGACAGCTTCGTGTACTTTGGCTAATTCTAAGATCACAGTTTTACAACACGCCTAATTCAGCGAGTATCGCCGATTTAGGACATTGTTTGGTTCCTGTTTGTGGTTTAGGAGCTTCACCATGTGTGTCTTGTCTAGCTCCCACAAATCAGAGACGGAGGAGCATTGCTCATTGCCCCAGCCGGCCGATCGAGAGCGCGCGTCGAATTATCGGTGCGTGTAATTGAATTTTCCCAAAGCTGGCGGTACGGAGTAGGTCAGAGCGTAGGCAAGCAAGCAATCGATGGAGGCAGACAGGGTTGGCAGAGAGACAGATCAATCGAGAGTCCGGCCGGGGAGAAGATGGATAAATACTCCTCCATGACGAGCGACCAGCGAGTTTGCCTTGACAGACAGCGCCACCATTAATGGCGTCTCAAATCCACGGCCACCGCTGACGGCAAAAAGTGAGCGGCGCCCCTGCCAAAGCTACATAGCTCCGTCCCGGCCCTCTCCCTCCCTCTCTACACACACCTCTCTGTCGCGCGAGCATGCCACTTTGCAGTCGACGGCGGCAGGGAGAGACTGTGGCTGAGCAAGGCCGCCTCTGCGCGCGAGGCTTCTGCCACAACATCCACTATACCCTGGCCGTTTACTTGGCGACGCATAGTAGTACTAGCTAGTACCTCGATCGCAGCGCGCGGAGACAGTCTCTTCATGCTCTCGATCGTCTGCGCGCGCGCGGCCAGCCATGAATGCATTGAACTCTCGCCGCCGGGGCGGGGTCCAGCTTCTGCATGCTCCGCGCCGGCCGCCGTGTGCGAGACAGCCCAGCCCATCGCTGATCCAACGTACGGCGCTCTCCCGTCCCACGTTGACCTCTCTCCAGAACATGCACGAGCTGGCTGCGACGCGCGCGGTGCAGTCTCCGCTTTCATTTCGCTCCGGCGATGAGAGCGAGGGACCGGCCGGGCGGCTGGCACACGCGGCTAGCTGCATGCATGATCCATCCGTATGCATGTCTGGACGCCACGCCTATAGCAAACTCCCGCCAATTTTCTGCCACGTCTACTGTTGGCACGCCTCTCCGACTCCGGCGCGCGCTGCAGATCTTCCTATACACTGTGCGCGCCATGGGCAGCAGTCAGCAGCAGCACACTCTAGCTACCTCCTGCTGCATAGGCCGGCTTTTTATTTTGTTTTGCATTCAAGGTGATGAACAGTGTTATCCGCGAAAGGTCAAAGGGGACCGAATGATTCGCCGCGATGATAAGGAAAATAAATCGAATCGAAGATGCAAACAGAAGGACGAGTCCATCACGATCTCACTCCATTATCTAAAAAGAAATACTAAGCAATATGGATCTTTCAGGAAAATAAATAAATGGGGGGATGACTCACACGATCTCGAATTTTCTTCCGGAGCATCCCCATGTTCGCAGCGAGCGTGCACACACAGTGCATGCACTAAAAGATGTTTTCTTCAACGGTAAGACATGCTACTAGTAGTAGTAGATTCGGGCGCAGAAACGGGCAAGATCTGATCGATGCGCGCGTGCAGCGAGGCGGCCGGCCGTGCACGCACGAGAGGCCGGAAGCCACCACAGCTGTTTCCCTCCGATCGATCCAAGAAGACGCCTCCACGCCATCGATCGCCATCGCCAACTCGATTTGACATTTATTAGTTCATCCTAGTGTGTTTTTTGTGTCCTTCCGTGTACTAGTATTTGCTTTAGTTGTTAGATTATTGGCGCATTTACAGAGTAAGTTCATTCATGCGTAAAGGGGCGAGAGATAAAGCAGAGAAACTTCAGTGGATTTGGCCGTCTAGTAGCAAAAGAGGATCGAACAAAAGGGAGAAGGGGACAATCGGTGCGGGAAATTAACCTTTTGCCCTCGATCGATCGGCTTCTTTTCTACGGGTTTTTTTTTGTGTGTGGATGGTCACCCTTGTGGAAAAACTTTGCTCCTGGCCACCACCTACCAAGCTTCTTTCACGATCGACTCACGAGCATCTGATGCGCGCAAGTGTGCGCCTTTATGTTTCTTGTTTTTCCAGAAGAAATTCTGGTGAATGTGACGCGATGGGGACTAGGGATTATTGCTAGCTAGCACTGGCGGCCGTCCGCTCAATGTTTTTCAACACTCGTGCAAATGCCAAAAAAACAGCCGTACTACACGGGACGATCCCAGCCAAAAAATTCCGTGTGCAACAAAAAGGAAGACACGACAACACGCCCGCGACTTGGTGTTTGGGGTCGTTTCGCCTATCATGCTGATGTGGAAGTGATCGGTAGGAGTATTAACGTTGCCGGCACATAATTATTAGAGATCTACGTTCGGAAAGAAAGAAGAGAGAAAACTTTGCAACACATGGAATGTCAGGCCAGCACCGTGTTCGCTCATGCGAGAACAGCGTCGCGCGACAGATGAAGCGGATCGGCGAAGCAATGCACGTCAGCTATGATGCATGCACATAACTATGGGGGTTGAACGCGGTGGCTCCATCGATCCGTGCCGTTGCGCGCGCAGGACGGCACGAGCAAGGCCAGAGAAGAGGGGTCACGTGAGAATGTGACCGAGGAATCAAAGACTCCATTGCTCGATCGCAGGGGCGGACCTAGTCGAGCAAAAAAATCCGGGTGTCATGAACTAATTCTCACATACTGCCTATTTAAGATATTTTAGTCATTTTCTATATTCACACATGTGGACATACATATAGACAACTATTAGTTTATATTTTCACTCATATTAGTACGCATATAGACAACATGAACAATAGCTACAACATCTTATATTTAGGAACGGAAAGAGTACTTGTTACCTGAAATAGGGGTGTCACACACTGTATGATCATGAAACATATCAAAGAAATTCACTTGTTACCCGGCATCCTGTGCACCTCCTAGCCATAATGTGGGTACGACCCTGCTCGATTGTCTGCTCGACGAAACAGTTAGAGCATCTCCAATGCGCCGACCAATTTAGGGTTCGTGAGCGTGCCGTTTTTGTCCGTTTGGATTGCGAAAGAGACGGCGAAATTTGGCCCCGTCCGCAACCCCGCCGAGTGAATCTAACGGGTATGACCCATTTCACTTTTTTTTAAATAGTATATATTAATACTAGGGCTAGAAGCCCATATATATATTGGGACGGGCCACAAGTGGCTTTTATACATAATAAAAATAAAAATAAAAAATCTACCCGGCGGCGCTTGCTATGGCCTAGCCCTAGTCAAGTTCGATGTACTCTAGCGCCTTTCCATATGTGCGCCGGTGGAAGGAGTGATGGCTCCTGCTCCACCTCCTGCTCCGGTGGCGGCGCTCGGGCCTCTTCTGGGCCATCCCAGCCCTAGTGCTCCCCGTAGAACTCGGCGGGGAGGCGCTGCTCCAGCTCCATCTACTCGTACCAGTGGCGCTCGATGCCCGCTGGATCAAGACGGAGGCGTGGAGCTGCGTGGGCCTGCCCTCCTACTCGGAATCCTCGTAGAGGAGGAATTCCTCGAGGCCACGCTTCAAGGCGAGTGCGTCCTTGTCCCCCTCCTCCGCCTTCACCATGACGGGGTTGTCGATGCACAGTTGTCGCTGGGGAGCCTGGTGAGCGCGGAGGTGCGGCGGCGGCGAGTTCGTGGGCGCCACCGCTAGGGCACGAGCGAACGAGCTCTGACGACGGATGTCGTGCTTGTTGCAAAACCACATGTCCTGGTGCGCCAAGTTCAGTGTGAATGCGGCATCGTCGAGGAACTCGCGGGGAAGGCGGGCCCTTCGTGCATAGATCTCCATCATGCGCCCCTTGGCGGAGGTGGGAACGGCGGGCACAGGAATCCGCAAGGGATTCAGGTGCCACTTCTCCGGCAACTTCACGTCCGCTTATGGTACGGGAGTGGCATGGTCCTAGTACAACCATCAATCTTCGAAGGGGATGTAGCGTCATTCGCCCACGTCCGTGGAGACACATTTCCATCCTAAATTTGTGACAAAAATGGATGCGCGTGAGCATTTTTTACGCACGACGTGTCCGTTTCCCAAATGGATCGGCAGTTGGGTCGCGTTTTCGCAGCCCGCAGATGAATACGACCGTGACCGGATCAAATGGGTCGACACGCCGAAAATGCTCTTAATGTCAGCAAGAATATGTCGCCCTTTGCAACGTGTTGGGGCTGCCGGTCCTCATCGGGAGTCCGGTACTACTATGGGCGGACATAGCGCCCCTCTAGCCGGGGTGGCCGCTCAGACTTGCCGACGGCGCACTCCTGGAGTAACAAATTTGTCCAAAAAATTGGCACCTTACCTTAAGCTCGTCGAGGTTTCTGAAAAAATTTCTGGGTCCGACAAGGGTGGGAACCGTGCGACCCAAGCCTGCATATCGAACTCCGGCGTAGTCTGCATCCGGATTAGGAAATTTGTTTGTGCCATGCAAAGCTCCGCAGTTTCTTTATCTGTACGGCCAAACGGGCGAGAGACGGGATGGCACCAAGCGGTGAGGAGAGCCAAAGCACCCAGCTCCAGTTCTACCAATCAATCCATAGGCAGAGCCAAACACCCAGCTCCAGCTCTATCTCGGATTGCATCACCAGCTCCGGCTCTAGTATCGTAAACGGAAAACATAACGCCGTCTCCAGCTCCAGCTCGGATGCCCGCTCCAGCTCCAGATCGGGCTGCAGCTCCAGCTCCGGCTCAAACTTCAGCTCCGGCTCCAGCATCCTGGACGGAAAACGCAACAGGTCCCCCACCGAGACAGAGCTAATCATACACGTGGTTAACCCACCTACTCTTGGGTGCAATCACGCGCTACTTCTCTGATTATAAACAGTATACATACGTGAAGAAACTCGAAACAACGTGAAAAACATTTAAACTGTATCACGAAGCATGACGCTATGACTGTACAGTGCAAATTCAGTACATATGATTCAACAGAAGAAAAAGGAAGTTGCACCGAAAGTTGCTAGATCTGAAACGAGTAGTGTTATGGTCTAGTTAGAGCAATGTTCACTATTTACAGTCAAACCATTTTGTTCTCGGTTCAACCCAGATTTCTCGGCACTGTATTTTTGTTATCGTTGCAAAAACGATTGAGAATTGTTTATGACAAACTTAGTGCTTGCACCAAATATCAAACAAGTCCATGCAACGACGAATGCTAGGCTGTGTTCGAAATTGAGATTCCGAACATGGGCGGAGCGTGCGCGAAAGAGTGGATATGGAAATCAAATTACTGTAGACAGCGAAGTAGTACGGGCGGTTGCACCGTGTAGTTCGTGGCTCACAGTACATCGCGATATGTGCTCGCGATTGGCCCTGCCGCGCACAACAAAACGCCTGGCCCCTTGGCGAGATCGACGTTCCTTTGACGGTGTCGTTACGTTCACCCGTCCCGGCGCGAAGTTACAACGGCCTCGGGTTTGACCGCCAGAAAGAAAGCGTGCTGGATTACCGGAGGCCGTGCCTGGGTTGGTGCCCTTTGCAGGCATGCGGCAGAGCAGTCAGGCAGGCGCGCGCGGAAAGACAAAACTACCCCTCCGCACCCAGCTCCACCCCTGCTGCCCCACATGGTCACCCTCACATGGCTCTGCGTGCGCAATGGCCGAACTACCCCTCTCCATTCCACCACCTTCCTGGCCCGGCCCATCTGCCGTTCCACATGGGTGCGCAATGACGGAACTGCCCTGCTCCTCCACCTCCTGGCCATATCTCCCGCGCCGGCAATACCTCTGATAAAAAATATTCTGTGGGATAGCGAGGCGCGCCACTGCCACATGGCGTAGGGGCGAGTGGTGCCACCGAAGCGCTTTCCTACGTGTAATCCTCTCTGCTCCTTTTGCACTCAGGCGCCTGTAGTTTTCCCGATTTGTGGATCCTCACTAGGCAAATTATAGCTGTTCAAAGTATAATCCTCTGCCTACGTGTAGTCCGCTCTGCTTCTTTTGCAGGAAACGGCCTGTGGTTCTCCAGATTTGTGGATCTTCACTTGGCAATTTGAGCTGTTCAAAATGCAATCCACTGCCTTTTCGCAACGAGGGTCTTTCGGTTCTTGGAATTTGTGAATCCTCGGATGGCAAACTTTCTTTTTTCTTCGAAGGCTCACATGAGCTGGTGCCAATGCACCGCCCACTATTCACGGGCTATAGCCCCCGCCACGTCACCTTCTCTCACCACTATCACGCCACTCTCACGGGCACGGTGCCAGTGCACGGGCTATAGCCCGGACTGTAAGATTCTCTCTGCCACATCAGCTTTTCTCTCTCCTCCACGTCAACACATATTTTTGAGACGAAAACATTACAAATAATGCAAGGAAATAATTTTATTGAACTAAAATTGTTACCGATTACATACTAATTAATAAAATTGCATAATAAATTGTAAAAATTACATAAAAATAAAAAAAATCTAATCATCGTGCTCGTCGTCGTCGTCGTCATCCTCTAGCAGCCCTAGGTCTTTTTCCACTATCTGTAGGGCCTTGTCATGTTTGCGCTTTTCAGCTTCGGTCATGCCGGCGGTTGAGCGATCTTGCAATTTGTTATATTGCTTCAGTAGCTTAGACCTCAATAAAACTTGATACATTTTCGCCATTCCGAAGCCTGCACTTGATCCCTCGCTCGACGCTTCCTTCTCCTTCTTCTTTCCCTTGCGAAACGCGGCCTTGGCCTTATCGCGGCCAGGAGGACGCGGCTCCTCCTCCGTCGCGTCGCTAGAGTTGTACTCACCTCCGACCCCCAGACGGGTTCTCTTGGAACTGGAGTCAGTCCCACTACCAGGACCATGCTGTGCTCTCCACTTCGCTTCCTTGCGAACAGCTTCCCGCCACTTGAAGCGTTTGAAAGGCTGAGTCACTCTAGGGTCATTTGCGTACCTCGTCAGTGCCGCTTCCATGACCATTGCATCGTCTGCTCCACTCTGACGTATCGCTTCTTCTTGGATGTGGTATCCATTGAACAAGGACACCTCACGGTTGTAGACGTTCCAGTGATCCTTCAGTTGCTTCGCGGTCCTATGGCGGGCAGGATCGGCGGTAGAGTTGAACGTCTTCGCTATTCCACCCCAAAAACTTTCGCCGGTCTTGCTATTGCCACGGCGAGAGTCCTTGGAGTTGAAAATCCAAGCATTCACCTGCAACGAAATAGATATTGTCTTAGTGAAAAATCCAAACAAAAACCAACTCCGAAATAAACATGTCACGGGTAAGAAAATTACCAGTTTTTCCTCGTCCGCACTTTTCCACTCGACCCTCTTTGGACGCGTTGGTACCAGTGTTTCCGCGGCATCGGACCCGTCGCTTGGAGCACTGCTGACGAAGGCATGGATCCTGGGCCCTACGAATAAGGACACCCCCTCTCACGCCTTCTAACCAAGGCCCGACAGGAAGCGCCCTTGGAGTACTCTAGAAGGCCCATGAAAAGCCCACCCGCATCAACTTGCGGGTTAAGTTAGGGATTGTAACCGACTCGAGCTAGGGTTTGTATCCTCTCCGGGTTGGACTCGAGACCTGGCTATCTATATAAAGCCAGGAGAGCCCCAAAGGAGAGGACCGAGTATTACCGCACGACCACAAAAGCCTTGAAACTCGAGATCTACTCTCGATTCGAGCACCTGTAATCGATCTAATCGTCTAATACAGATCAGCAGAAGGCAGGAGTAAGGGTTTTACCTCTTCGAGGGCCCCGAACCTGGGTAAATATCGCCTCCCTGTCAAGCCGACGATTCCACCAGCGCCTATGACATCTCCTAGTCGAAACCCGATAGGGTCACCTGAGGGATTTGCGGAGCCAGAGCTTCGACAATTGGCGCCGACCGTGGGGACAGCGGGCGCTGGATCACCGGCATCTTCGGCTTCATCGACATCCAACTCCCGTTGGAAACCGTCGACTACGGCTCCGAACAATCCTGTACGGATCGGATCCGTCATAGTCACGCCTCACTCGCCGGAATCACGCCCGGTATTCGAGGATCTGGAGAAGAGCGTCACCTTGACGTTCGGAAGCTTTAACTTCATGGCAAACCGAGACGGGATCCTCCACTTCTCGGATGAATCTGAACCCGAATCTGGAGCCGTCAACTCACGCTTCCTTATGGAGAAAAGCGGCGAGTCCATCCGCTTCAACACGATCGACTACCACGCACTTTCGACAGAGGAACCCTCTCGGGTGCGAAGAACCTCCCGATCTACGCCTAGGACGCACGGGCCACAACTGGCCCAAGTCTGCATGGCAGGATCGGAACAGCCCTCGGAAACTGAATATAGCGCAACCGAGCGCGATCTAATCGGCGTCTCGCGGGAAGCCTGGAAAAGAGCAAAGGAATCCATGCGAAAGAGTCAGCCACCCGCAGCAGGTGCTACGCAGGAAGACCTAACCGCCTACCACTATCACCTAGTGAGAGCGGCCTCAAACATCAAGGACGCCCGAGCAGATCTAGCCCGTCGCAGGAGAGCGGCGGATGAGTCAAGCCTACGTCGAGCCGAGCTGTCCCTTGCCCCTTCGGTCGGTACCCGACCCGTGGGAAAAGGACCCGCAGCATCAACAAGGGACCACGAATCCATGGCTGGGACCCACAGGTCTACCACATCTTCTTTCATGAGGGTTGACGACGACGGGAACGTCTACCCGCAAACTCCAGCCGCCGCAATTCTAGCCGCGGCCACCTACATGCAGATGAACCAACCAACGGACAGCGATCCTCGGGTGGAACAATACAAGCACATCCGCAAAGGTCTAGGGCTGGCCGCCGCGAGGCTCGCCTCCCACGATCGCAAGGAACAACTGGAGAAGGCGCGACAAGAGAAGGACAAAGACAAAGACGCGCCCCGCAGGCATAGGAGCTCCTCTCCAAGAAAGGATAAATCGCCACGTCGTGGCCGAGGAAAAGAAGCCCGGCGCCGCGGCGACAGCCGAAGCAGCAGCGAAGACAGCCCGAGAGACAAAGATTCGCGGCATCACAGCAGCCGCTCGAGAAAAAGAAGCAAAGAACCAAGAAAAGATAGCGACCGCGACCGGTCCGGGTACGACGCGCGATCCGATCTCGCCCAGAAGAAAGTGGATAAAGCAAGAGCTTCACGACATCGCGAACGCTCATCATCCGGGTCTTCGGACGACGAAACCTGCGGAGCACTTTGCTTTGCTCGCAGTATTCGCGAAGCGCCTCTACCCAAGAGATTCAAGCTCAGCTCGGAGGTGACAAAATACGATGGCTCACTTGAGCCCTCCCAGTGGTTAAGCGACTACCTCACGGCAGTAAAATGCCAACGTGGTAACAAGAACACGGCCATGCAATACCTCAATTTGCACCTGGCCGGAGCGGCCCGCAGCTGGCTGGAAAGAAGACCACGATCTTGCTATGCATCATGGGACGACCTGCATCGCGATTTCTGCAAAAACTTCCAGTCGACCTATAAAAGGCCAGCTACAATCGAAGAACTACGGGCCTGCAAACAGAAAAGTGGCGAATCCACCCGAGAATACATCCAACGGTGGAACACACTCAGGAACACCGCAGGGACAATCTCTGAAGAAGTGGCGATTGAGGCCTTCGCCAAAGGAGCAAGAAGAACCGCGTTTCGAGAAGAACTCGGCAGAGCTGCGCCCAAAACCATAGGGGAGCTCATGGTTATAGCCGAAAAATGGGCCAACGGAGAAGACGCGGTACGCAACGAAAGAACATCATCGCCCACACATGACGAAGACCGTCATGGGCGAAGAAAAAGAAGAAAATACTACGACCACGACGATAGAGAAGAACTAGTGGCGGCAGAATTCACGCGAAGTCGCGACTCCGGTCGTCGTGGAAGTCGCGAATGGAGGCCAAAGGAAGAAGAAAAATCACCCGAGGAAGACCTCGATGGATACTGCTCGCTACATCTGTTCACAGACAAGCGCACGGGCAAGACTAAGGCAACACACCTTCTCAAGGATTGCCGAAAGTTCATCGGAATCTCGGACGCGCTAGCCAAGAAAAGATTCGCTTCCACCCAAAACTATCCACCGCTACCAGGAGGCGGACAACAATTCCAGCTACCGCCACCACCACCCCTACCAGCCAACCCAAACATGGCACTTGCCGCATTGCCAGCACCGCAACAGCAAAACACGGGAGCAAATACATATCCGACTCCGCACGGACAACTCCTCGGGATGATACAGAAGGTATGCCCCTCTCGCAGAGCTCAAAAAACTAACTCGAGACAAATATGCATGGCAGTGCAGACGCCACCAACGAAGCCCGAGTACCTGAAGATGGCCGAACAGCCAATCACGTTCTCGAAGGAAGACCACCCGCCACGAGTCTATCGACCAGGACACGCCGCCCTTGTCATTCAAGCTCAAATTGGCAATTATGACCTGGCCCGCGTATTCATGGACGGCGGCAGCGGCATCAACATCATCTACGCGGATACACTCCGTCGAATGAACAAAAACCTGGACGGCCTAACGGAATCAGAAACATCCTTCCACGGGATAGTTCCGGGCAAGGCAGTACGTCCACTCGGAACAATCAACCTCGAAGTTGTGCTGGGCTCCCCACGCAACTACAGAAGGGAATTTCTGGACTTTGAAGTCGTCGACTGGCCCTCGCAGTACCACGCCATTCTTGGTCGAACAGCGTTCGCCAGATTCATGGCCGTACCACATTACGCATACTTGAAGCTCAAGTTACCCGGCGAATACGGTGTGATCACCATTGACGGAGACTTCCAGAAATCAGACAAGTGCGACATAGAATTTAATGAGATCGCGAAATCTTTCGGGATGCAAGAAGAACTACAAGAGCTGGCAAAAACCACGGATCACTCCGTCATGCCACTCACAAAGAAAAACGCGCCTGAACTGGAATTCAGCGCCAACAGCGACACTCGCAAGCATCAAGTGCACCCGACGGATTCCGCCAAAACCGCGATGGTTTCCACAACCCTCTCGCCAGCATAGGAAAGCGCGCTCGTCAAACTCCTCCGTGAGTACTGGGAAATTTTCGCCTGGCAACCTTCAGATATGCCAGGTATACCCAGGGAGTTTGCTGAGCACTCACTCGAAGTCTTTCCTAACGCGAAGCCCATCAAACAGACGACTCGACGATTTTCAGAACCCAAGCTAAGAAACACAGAGGAGGAAAATAGCATGGGGGCTACACTACTCACATAGTAACTCCTTTGCAATCGAAGACAGTTCGTCAATCAGAAATTGCTCGCGCTCAGCCGCCAATTTCTGCTTGGATATCGCCACGTCAGCTACCCCGCGAAGCACTTTCAGCCTACGCTCACCCTCCTGAACCTTATCACGGAGGCCAGCGAGAGTGCCCACAGCAGCTACAAGTGGATTTGCTGGACTACCACGTCCACTTGAAGATTCAGCAGCAGACGCAATTGCCTGGAAGAAGTACAAGGAAAGAAGTGAGAAGCCCTACTCGAGTTGTTTCCAGTCGCACATCTGACTAATCGCTCGGGGGCTACTCCCATCGGGAGGCAAAGTATAGACGACAAGGATAAATTTTAAATGCAAAGCGCTTCGATTAAAAGACCAGCAAAGGTACGGGAATATATCCCAAAATTCATTACATCCAAGCAGCAGAAACAAAAGGAAAACAAAAGTCTACGAAGCCGCGTTGGTACTGCCACTAGCAGCGGTCGACCCTCCCTTCTTCCGAGCAAACATCTCAGATAATTTCCGAGCAAGAACAGTGGCTTGCTCAGAAAAACGAGATAGCCGTACCTTCTTGCCCGTGGAAGGGTCGACCGGCATGGACGAATAGGCCTCCTCCAGACCTTCGACTCCGTTCGCCAGAGCGAATTGAATCGCAGTCTTTGCGCCAGCTTCTGATTGAGCAACCGCAAAGGCCTCCAGGAGATCGCCTTCCGAGAAGACCTTCGACAACTCGCTCAGCGCAGGCGCAGGAGTACCGCTGGCGACAAGACGGCCATGCACTCGTGCCAACGCTTTGGAGGCATTATCAATCAGGGAAAATATTCCCTCAGAATGCCTCCTGAGCTGCGCGAGAGTGTCGGTCAGCACGTCCACCCGCTGAATCCCAGGAATCTCCAGAGGAACATTCAGAAGATCTACAGACAGAGAAAATAATGCTTAGCAAAAATCAGCAGAATGAAAAGTTCAAAAACCCAAGATACTTACCCGCAAAGCGCTTGGCGAGAGGACGAAGGAACGCGACAGTGTCGTTGTCAGCCTTACTGCCGGCCTCCTGCAAGTCCTTCACGGTCTTCCGCGACTCCGCAAGCTTCGTATGGAGTTCCTCCGATTGCTTGCGGGAAGCTTCCAGCTCTTGCCGGGTAGTCGCCAGTTCAGCTTCCCGAGCAGTTACCTGCTCTGAAAGTTTGGTCCTTTCAGACTCTGCGAATTCGGCTCGAGCTGCACAGGGGATATTAATCAGAAATCAAGAATGGATGATACACGAAAACCAAGAAGATAACGAAATTTACCTCTAAGGAGGTCGCCTTCAGATTTGAGTCGGTTAACTTCTGATCGAAGCGACTCGCAATCTGTTTCGGCCAGAACGACGCGGCGACCGATCGCCGTAAGGGAATCGACGAGCGACTGCGAAAGCATGAAGATAAAGAGTTAGAAGAAAAGAGGTTTGAGCCTGTACCCGATTATTTACAATCGACTACAGCCTCGGGGGCTACTCCCATCGGGAGCACTGCCGTGCACCCGAAGAAGACAAAATATAGAAGAAGAACAGAAAGAGGTTTTGAGCCTGTACCCGATTATTTACAATCGACTACAGCCTCGGGGGCTACTCCCATCGGGAGCACTGTCGTGCACCCGATAAAATTTGTTTGAGAAAGCCAAAGAGATAGAAGTTTACCTGTCCGGAGGCGCGGGAGAGGGGATCCGCCGAGCTGTCCGTCGCCTCCTTCGAGATCGAGGTTCTAGCAGCGAAGCTGGGGACATCCCGCTCCGCAGTCGCAGCATCAGGCGCTGCCCTGGGAGAGTTCTGGACAGTACCCGCAGTAGGAGTCTCACCCGCGTCCTTCGCTTTGTTCCTCTTTTCGGGAGGAACAGTCGCGGCGAATCTACGCGGGCTGATTGCCTGCAGACTGCAGGAAAGAACAAAGAAACGTCAGCACTGATAAACAGAGTTCAATCGAATTAAAATATGGGAAAAAACTTACTCGTCATCCTCGTCGTCTTCATCCAAGTCATCCGCATTCCAGGCGTTTGTGAATGGAGCCTGAGGAGGAAGAGATTGAAGCGGAGTCGCATAAATTGGAGTTGGGCCAGGTGACGCCTCCAAAGACTTGTCCTTGGAGGTAACTTCGTCTTCGTTCACCCGACGGCGCTTTGGTGGGACGCCACTCGAGTCTTCGACATCATCTGAGGAGTCATGCTCAGAACTCGAGGAAGCGTTGGCCACGCTGGTGTCAACCGCGCCGTCCTGGTGGCTTGACTGAAGACACGAGGCATCTTCGCCAACAACGGGCGGGTAGCAATTTGCTACAGCTAGGCTCTACAAGGATAAGAAGACGATAAAGATCTTATCGACTACAAAAATTCTAAAAATAAAAGCAAGTTAAAGACAGAAGACTAACCGCAGCAGGAGGAGGGTTTGAAGCAGAATAAGCCTCGACTGAGCAATCAGGGAATTGCTCCCCGGCCTTCAGTCGAGTGATGGCCGCGATCTTTTTCTCGAATTCTACATTCGAAAGTTCTTCACGGCTCACTCGGCTGGGATCTTCTGCGCCTTGGTACTCCCACATAGCGGAGGGCCTCTGCTGCAAAGGCTGAATCCTGCGCTTCAAGAAGAGGCTTGCCAGATGAAGTCCATTAAGCACTACTCCCGAGGCTTGATCTCGAAGAGCCCCTACTCTTTCGAGTAGAGGTTTGATTGTCTGAACCTCTTCGGCTGACATCTTGTGGCTCCAAGATTTGCGCCTCGCCAGAACTGCGAATGGGTGAAATTCTACAAGCCCACTCGAGTTGTTGTCGGCGACGTAGAACCACTTCTTCCGCCAGCCTTGGGCGGAGTCGATGAAGTGCATATTGAAGTAGGCATTCTCCTGGCGCGCTTGGATCCCGAAGCCACCCGTGCGAAGTGGCTCACCGGGCTCGGACTCCACCCGCGATTTCTCGCGGAAGATCCGGATCTTGAACAGCGCCTTCCAGAGCGCCCAGTGCGGGCGAATGCCAAGATAGCATTCGCACAGCGCGATGAAGCACGAGATGTGCTGCACCGCGTTCGGGGGAAGGTCATGGAGCTGTATGCCGTATGCACACAGCAGCCCGATGAAGAAAGGGTGAAGAGGGAAGGAAAGACCTCGAGTCACGTGGTCCACGAAGACCACGCGCTCGTTCGAGTGAGGGTTTGGTACCTCTTCCCTCTTCCCCAGACGGACACGCTTCTCCGCCTCCGCCGGCAGCAGACCCTCCCGTTGCATCTCCTTGATGCTCTTGGCGGTGGTGTTGGGGGTGCGCCAGTCGCCGGCGCGAGAGGCGAGTGGCGCAGAAGGCTCGCCAGACGCGGAGGTTCCAACGCCGCGTTTCTTTCCACCGGCCATTGTTCGCAGCAAGAGCTTGAGCGCAGGGAAGGCAAAGACGAGCGCAAGGTGGAAGACGAAGATTGAGAGCGGGGAAAATTTCACTGCGGCGCTAACACCCTTATTTATATACGGGGTAAAGCAATCTCAGCCGTACGATGCGCAATGTGGCACCTATCGCGGCTGCCACGCGTAAGGATGAAACGAAGCGGCGGCGTACGCTGTTTCGTGCCACGATCTTAACAAAAGATCGTGCGCATTTACTGCGCATTTCGCGTAAAAAACGGGAGTGACGTCTCGTTCCCCGGTCAAAAAGCTGACAAGGTGGGCCAATTTCTGCTGCCACTTCGTCACGTCCCATCGGGAGAAGAGGAGCACGCCTTGACGTCATGGCGTTCGTCATTCCGAAAGGAAATTTTTGCGAATGGAATTTCAAACGCGAAATTATCTTCGCACGAATATCAATTCCTTCGGATAGAACACAATCTTCCATGAAAAAATTCATGAATCAAAGCCTCTTCGAACAAGAGAAACATGCCTTATACACGAAAACTCTTTCGTACAGGCACAATTTTCCAAAACATGAAAACTCTTTCATACGGAGCTAACATTTCCAACACGAAACTTTTTCGTACGGAACTCATACCAATCTAATCGGGTAGAAAGAACCCACCTTATGCGTGATATTTACACATCACAAGAACCTGGATTGTACAGCCGACTAGGCACATCCGGATGCCATATTCTTCGAATATGAAGGTAAGACCCAAAAAGATCTTTCTTTTGGGCCTGGAATCGCACTCGAAAGCTGCGTCCTCCGGCATAGTTCCGTGTCAACAACACGAAGAAAAATCCTAGCGGACGCGCCGGGTACCCTCTTAGGTTAAGTTCGACTCGATAAGTCCACAAACGGCCCAGTCGTAACGATCACCTCATCGGGTTCGAGTCGGAGGTCTCGAATCTGTGTAGGCCAGGAGTGTTTTTGCCCTAGTCGCAATTAATTGGCCCTGATCTCTCGGGAGAGCCAAGCCACTGCGCCACATCCTTCTGCTAATATAGCCGCACAAACTGGCACCAATGCTGCTCGATACTCGAGTATTTCTTCGCGAAACAGGGAACACACCCTTCGTAGGCAACAACTGTCGAGCTGAACTTCTAAGATGAGATCAAAGAAAAGGTCTGACCGTCTACCCGACTAAAAATAAATCCCAGTCGAGCATACGCTCGGGGGCTACTGACGAAGGCATGGATCCTGGGCCCTACGAATAAGGACACCCCCTCTCACGCCTTCTAACCAAGGCCCGACAGGAAGCGCCCTTGGAGTACTCTAGAAGGCCCATGAAAAGCCCACCCGCATCAACTTGCGGGTTAAGTTAGGGATTGTAACCGACTCGAGCTAGGGTTTGTATCCTCTCCGGGTTGGACTCGAGACCTGGCTATCTATATAAAGCCAGGAGAGCCCCAAAGGAGAGGACCGAGTATTACCGCACGACCACAAAAGCCTTGAAACTCGAGATCTACTCTCGATTCGAGCACCTGTAATCGATCTAATCGTCTAATACAGATCAGCAGAAGGCAGGAGTAAGGGTTTTACCTCTTCGAGGGCCCCGAACCTGGGTAAATATCGCCTCCCTGTCAAGCCGACGATTCCACCAGCGCCTATGACATCTCCTAGTCGAAACCCGATAGGGTCACCTGAGGGATTTGCGGAGCCAGAGCTTCGACAACTGCCTTCTGGAGCAGACGATAGAGGTGGTTGCTGATACGGAGGAGGTGGTTGCTGATACGGTGGAGGTGGAGCGTATGAACCGTATGGATATGGAGGTGGAGCGTAAGAACCATATCCCGTAGGAGGGTACGGAGGAAGTGGACTCCCGCTACCTGTAGGTGGAGGTGGAGGTGGTGGTGCGTAAGCATACGGAGGATGCTGGTATGAACCATATCCCGTAGGAAGCGGACCATATGGCCCCGGAGGTGGTGTGTTGGAGGGGTACAACACTCGGGGATACGGCGAAGAACCGGTATCCGACCGACGATGTGTGGGAGAGACATCTTCTATGTGAGTAGGTTGTGACCCGTCGGACTGCAAGAGTTCCGTGAACGAGGTGTTATCTGGAGTCCAATCCGACATGGCGGAGATGGTATGAGAGAAGAGAGAAAGAGAGGAGGGAAATGGTGTGAAGAGAAGGGATGGATATGGGGGGGTATTTATAGGACTGGAGCTGCAAATTTGGGTCCAATTTTTTTTTTCCAGCCAGCCACGCTCCCCCCCCAACGGCTAGCTGACGTGGACCAATGGGGGGGCGCCACGTCAGCTAGCCGTTGCCCCCCAACGGCTAGCGGCTACCGCCCCCCCCCGCCAGCGCGCCGCCCCGCCCTCTCTCCCTCTCGCCCCACCCTCTCGCCCCACCCCCTCGCTACCGCCCCGCCAACCCGGGCGGTAGGCCGGGCGACACGGGCTATAGCCCGGGCGGCAGCGCCACCGCCCGCCGCCGCCTACCGCCCGCCCCTGCCGCCTCCTCTCGCCCGCCACCGGGCGGTAGCGCCCCTACCGCCCCGCGCTACCGCCCCGGTTGGCACCAGCCTAAGAGCTCTTCAATTTCGTGGATCCGGTCCATACGAGTTTAGCAGTGGATGGATTTTACGATAGGAGCATAAACAGCTGGACTGGTCGTATGGTCACAAGCAAATACAGTACATGGCCGGAGTACTTTTTTCTGCGCGCTCAGGCTGTGAGCCGATGGACCAGCTAGCAAGCGGTTTATTTTAAAGATTAACTAATTATTGATGGCCACACTAATTTTAAGTGGAGCTTTATCGGTTCTCGCCGGCTCACATGTACTTAACCAAACCAGACGAGGACGTTTTTTTTTGTACAAGAGGTGGCACCGAAGTGCCAAAGCTGCTCAGAGACAGTTTACAGCGTTGATTACATTGCCAAGCGATCTCAAGGAATCAATCGCTGAGATCACAGGACAGAGGGCACTGTCATGAGCTGGGTTCCTGCAAGAACTGATGGGCCTCGATCCAGCTGATCGAAAGGCCTGTTGAGCACAGTTGTGAGCTATTTTGTTGAATTCCCTGTAAGCATGGTGAGCTGAAAATGAGGTATGGCGAAGGTTTTCCATGATCTCTGCAACCTGCTTCCGGATGCTCCAGGGAGTCAAATGAAGATTGGAGGATGAGGACTGGATTGCCGACACCAACGTACTGTTGTCCGAGAATATCTGCACAGGCGAAATGCCAAGAGCCTTGATGATTTTAACAGTCAGGAGCATACTGTCAGCTTCAGCACCGATAGGAGAAACCACAGATGCAGAGCAGGCCTGCACAAAGATATCAGTTGTGCAAAGAGGTTGCTTCCAGCAGATGTAGATGCCTAGCCCAGCAGTGGAAGAGTCGAGATCTTGAGATGGCTTCCAGGCAGCGTCAAGGAATGCAAAAGAATTCTTGGAGATCAGTGGAGCCGAAGGTGTTCTGGAGGCTTGGGGAAGCAAATGTAAATTCACAAAATGTTAATCCGACCGCAAGAAACATAATTGTGCTGACAAAAATATGCAACGACACACATACTTCCTCCGTCCCAAATTAAATGTCATGGATTTGTCAAAATATGGATGTATCCATACACTACAAGATGTTTTGGAATTATTCAGAAAAAATATACATGTACATGTAGGTGTGTTTTATATATCTAGGATATGTGCCCTCCATTTCAATGAATAAGGAGTATAAATTTAGTCAACCATCGACGACATTTAAATTTTTGACAAAAATACACTCCCTACATCCGCGATTAGTTGCCACCAAAACGGATTTATATAGACGCATTTCGATGTTAGATACATCTATTTTAGCGACAACTAAAAACAGACGGACTTAGTAGACACACATATGATTATTTACGATTCCAAATCAATATCAATAGATTTACCATGAAATATATTTTTTATAACATTATAAGGCTTCATATTTTGTTTTGCATATTTGATCAAACTTAGAAAGATTTGACTTTTCACTAAATTTATGCGCCTGATTCATCGAAACAGAGGTAGTATATATTTTTTATACAAATTCATGTGGAAGTCCCTTGAAAGTGATTTTTTTATCCGATTATTGATGAAGAACAACATTCTAATTAAAGAAAATCTCGTGAAAAGGGGGTGGACATGAAATTATCAACATCACTTATGTGGTCAGCAAGATTTTGTACATTGCCAAACTGGTTTGGCGAGTGATCTTGTCTTCTTTTGGGTCGGTGTGACTACCTAGTAGTGTTGAAGACATGGATGGAAACTAGAATAATACTTTCACTATGTCTCAACACAAACATGCACTCTGTGGGGTGTAGTTGCTTGTTGGAATGGATAACTAAATAAGATGCATATATTGAACATCGGTGCCCCGATGATGTAGCAGTGTTGTATACATGCTATGTAATATGATTAACTAATGTATAATATTGTAGAAAATACAGGACGAGAAAATAATAAGGAAAACATGGAGAATGTAAATGTGGTTATATTGAGAAGCATACCCAAGGAACCATGGATGGACGTCAATTACGATGAGATTGATATGACAATAGGAAATCATGCATAGTATTTACATTCTTTGGTTCATTCATGAGTTTTGGGTGTTTGAAACTTGTATCTGCTTGTTTAGATCTAGAGACTTGGTTTCTAAAAAAATTCAATGAAAACTTGTTTAGGTTTGTAATAACTGGGTAGCTCCTTAAAACTTCCATGTCTTTGTTTTCCTTTTATTGTTATTTTGATATTTGGTTGATGCAAATCCAGGAAATCGGCGAGGTGGGATGAGAGGGGGGGGGGGGAGGGCTCGTTCGACAAAAAAAATCTACACAGCCTAATAAATACTTTAATTTGTGACCTTGGAAAATAAATACATGTATCTATAGTAAATTTGCCATTGTAAATCCACATGTTTTCCTTCATTTCTATAGCACGGAAAACAAAATCTTAATGAAATTTTACATGCGTGTACCACACATAGAAATTTGTGTAAACATTTTTTTCTTTGTTTTGGTTTCTGTGTGTGGGGCGGGGGGAGGCTCACTAGATCTTGGTATCCATATGGGATTTGAAGACACACTCCTATTTTTGGAAACTAGCAATAATGAAGCTATGTAGTGTTGTGAATAGTGAAAATTGGTTTTAGCTATGAGCATGTTATGCTTTTGTCATCTCATCGTGTCAGCAGCTCTGATCTCTTGACGATGTGATATTTATGAATTTTTATAATTCTTATAAATATACAAATTGAAGTCACTTGTCATGTTGTAACATTGAGGTTGCAAAATGGACTTTCTCTAATTCTTCTTACACATTATTGTTATTGTATCTATCGTATGTGTTACTTCTCAAGTGTTTATGCACTGATACTAAACCCAATTTAGGATTCCGACAAATATGGAACAAAGCAATTTTTTAGAATCTTGCACATTCTAGACTTCCGATATGATAGTAAACTGATTCATCAACAAACTCATGTTACACAAGGAGCCCTATCCCCCTTTAAAAAAATTATGATGTTGTAAGAAGTATTGATGTTCTATCCATCAAAATCGTCGTTATTAATGAAAAAAGGTGAATGTACGGATTCCATAATCCATCCACGTAGTGCTTGATGTGGAGATTTGAACGGAAGACTCAAACAAATACCCAGTCGCTCACCTCTGTCGACAACACGAGGATCACTAGATCTTGGGATCCATATATGGGTTTCCAAGACACACTCCTATTTTGGAAACAATATATATGTAAAATATTTCATCGCAACTAACAGAAATGAATTCGTGTACTATCATGAATAGCAAAAATCTACTATATATATATAAGCATGTTATGTTTTTTTTTCATCGTGCCACCGACTGTTGCCTCATGATGACGTGATATTATGAAGATTTATAATTATTATAAATATGCAAATGGAACCCACTTGTCATGTGGCAATATTGAAGTTGCTAAATAGACTATCTCTGATTATTCTTAGACATCAATGTTACTGTATCTGTTTTATGTGTTATTTGTCAAGTGTTTATGCACTAGTACTTAACCCAATCTAGGATTCCCGTATATGCAATGAACAAATTTCGTTTCATATTGCATGCTCTAAACTTCTTTTATGATAGAAAATTGATTCATCAACAAACTCATGTTACAGGAGGAGTCATATCCCCTTCAAATTTGACATGACGTTGTAGGAAGTATTTATGTTATATTCATCAAAATCATCACTATAAATGAAAAAAAGGTGTAATTGTACAACCCATTGATGCGTCTAAATACACGTTCGTTGGGAGACCCCAAGAGGAAGGTATGAAGAGTGCAGCAGGAAGTTTTCCCTCAGAAAGAAACCAAGGTTTAATCGACCAGTAGGAGGAAGCAGCTGAGGTGGCAGGGCGCACTACCGGTTCAGAAGCAACGTGGAATCTACACAACACAATCAAATCACTTTGCCCCAACGAAGCAGTGAGGTTGTCAATCTCACTGGTTTTGCTGAACACAAAGAGGTTAAATGTATGGTGTGGAAAATAGTAGGAGAACAGTATGAAAACAGTAGTAACAGTATGAGAGCAGTATGAAAGCAGTAGATGATTTATCAGTATGAGGAAGAAGGACCGGGTTCCACGGTTCACTAGTGATGTCTCTCCGTGAAAGATAAATAACATGTGTGGTGAACAAATTACAACTGAGAAATTGACAGAAATGAAGGCTGCACCGTAGTGCATATGTAAGACATAAAGATTACTATGTGATTCATGCGGGCATTACAACAAGATACATAGACCGTTATCCAAGTGCATCTATGACTAATAATTGTCGCACCCGGACTTCTAGAGGATACTCGCCGTTCCGTTGAACAGTATTAGATTGGATTACGGGGCTTACCGGCACCCGCGTCCTTTTACGAGTAGGCGAACACACGTATGTGTGACAACCAACCCCTATCTGTTCAGCGTCGACGTAAACTATCCCATAGAAATCAGGATACTTCCATTGACGTACTTCAAAACATACACACATGGTACGTCAACGGCGTTTGAACAAGTGATATCACAACAGATCTCTACGACACAAAAGATTGAAATAAGTTGCAAATAGCTCTCATTAGAGCAGAGATAGCAAATACAATCATCCAGAGGACACCTGTCCCAACAATACATCATTACATCACAGCGGAAGCATCCAAAATGTCTGAGTACAGACAAGAACCAAATAGGCCTAAGAGGCCGGAAACGAACAGACGGAGCCCATCCACGAAGTCTCGGATCCTGCCCGGATCCGCTATCTACTCGTCAGTAGTCTCGTCATACTCCACGTAGTAGCCACCATGGATATCCTCAGAAACGTCGTCTGCGGAAACCACAGCCCCAAAGGGGTCAGTACATAAACGTACTGGCAAGCAAGACTCACAATTCACCAAAGTGTAACCCGTCAACACCCAGCACAGATGCTTTGGGTTCAACGGAAGGAAGGGGATATAAAAGATGCTGCAACTGGCTGCTCTAACCAACTACAGAGTTACTACCACTTCCGGCTAACAGAAAGGAGATAAGATCGGGTATCGTAACCAACTATAGCTAACCACCAAACAAACCCATCCTGGATCTCGCCCCTTATCCAAAGAAGCAATCCGAGGATAACTCACACAGTTGGATTAAAGATGGTTCAAATTATTGTGTCATTAAGCCTATTACTAGTCAAGTTGTTAATCATTGGGTGTAAGGTTGTTAATCATTAGGTTTAAGTTGTCCTGAGTACTTGTTAGCCAGTACTTTCACCAAGTAGTCCATAACCGCGGAAAACACGGCTTCTCGAGAAGATTTATCCCTGCAGGGTTGCACCAATTTGGCCGTACACGTATGAATAACCCGCCAGATGGAAAGGCCCTTCCACCAAGCGGGGCACTCAACACAACTCAACTCTTCTCCGCATCAAGCCCAAAGCACCTTGGGCGCACGGCTAATCGAGCCCAGAAGAAAATGGACCCTCATAGCACTCTAAGAACGTGTCCCCCTATATGCCGACTACAAAAGTTCCACCCTGGCCTGGGCTCGCAAAAACATGCATGCGGCAAATGGAAAACACGAACTAAATGAGGCGATTTGGCCGAGATGCGAATCGAATCAAATTGAGGGGGGCGCCCATACTCGCTTCCCACATGCGGTTAGTGCGCTCATCATGGATCAGTAGACAAGACCCTTTCCCTATTAGGGTCGACACTAGCAGGCCTCAAAACCACACAGGGCCTCCTGCCGGTGCCTTATCATCAAATTATTATTTAACAATAACATTGGCATGATTGATTGATTAAACATCGAGCCCCCAGAACATAATAGAAATAGTAACAGAAAGTAACGGGTAACAGACTCGAGCCAAACAACCCTAAGCATGCTAGTAAGACACGGGCAACAAGCAAAAGGTTATAGGTATGGAGGTGAGGCAATATCAGGGTTAAAGGATACATGTGATAGGTTCGTAACAGAATCAACTAATCATAGGTCTAGCAGAATAGACAACGGAAAGTATCGGTAACCAATGTTGAGAGGAACACGATGGTTCATGTGAGTGAATACTTGCCTGCAAAACCCAGTAGCCTGGTACTGAGCTAGATCCTTAGAAGGGGTGTCGTAAGTATCGCCGGTCTCAACGTCGTCGTATATCCGAGAAGAAGCAAACAAACAACGCAGAGAGCAAACAATCAATAACATGGCATAGTGCACAAACATGGGATGATGCATGGCCATTTAATTGATGCATCAAAATAAACTAGTTGACAAGATAATAACATGACTAAATGGACCCACATGCAATTTTGGATTGCATATGGAAAGCCCATGAATTATGGTTGAATTAATTGTTTTACAACTACTCATCATATGAAAGTGGATTAGCATGATGCATGGATGAGGAAAACAGAAAAATAACAACAATACAAACAATATGAAATAAGGTTTAACAAGTTTGGAAAGTTGTTTATTAAGTTAAGAAATTTTGGTTTCTTAAAGGTGTCACACAAACATTTGTTGTTTTCACCAATTTTAACTGTTCAAAATAGATAACAAAGTTCATATTTGAAAAGAACACCAAATTTTAGGTGGATTACATGTTTCACTTGTTGAAAAAGGATTTCAAATAAATTATTTATGAATTAAACAAGTTTAAGCAGGAATTAAATGAATTTAATTCAAACATGAACTTATTTGAATTTTTATTTGTGCAAAACATTAAGTGAGATTCATATCTGAAAAGCTTATACTTTGATGGTTTGAAAACATATTTTATATGTCCCAAAAGAATTTAATTTGATCAAGTTATGAATTTAACAATATTAAATGATTTAAACAAGGTTTAAATCATTTAACCAATTTTAATTATTCAAAACATGAAACAAATTTTATATTTGAAAAGGTGGTTTAATTTTGCATGGAAAACATATCTCATTTGTTGAAATTGGATTTAAAATGACCAAGTTATTATTTTGGCAATTTTAAATAAATTAAACAAGGTTTAAATTATTTAGGCAATTTGAATTATTCAAAACAGGAAACAAAAATTATATTTGAAAAGGTTATTTGAAATAGCATGGAAAACATATTTTATTTGCATTTATTGGATTAATAATGAAGTAGTTATGGATTTTAGCAAATTGCAATTGAATTATTTGAATTCAAATTTAAATTGCATTTGGAAATTTCAAAACAGGAAACAATTGGTACCATTAGATAGAGAATTAAATTTGGACCAGTGCACATATTTTATTTTTGTTATTTGGAATTATAAAACAAAAGTTATTAACAAATTACTTTGAGGGACCATTCTGTAAAAATAAAGGGCTGGTTTTGAAAAACAGAAAGTTAGAAAAACTAATGTTACCGCACTGGAACCTACACTGGACACTGCCAGGAGGGCCCAGGGTTTCGCTGTGCTGGCGTGGCAAGGGAGGGGCTGACAGGGGGCCCTCCCTGTCAGCGGTGCGGTGGAAAAAAGTGTGGTTTAATCGCGGAGCCGTGGGATCGAACCCAGGCCCTCGCGCGCGCTCGCTACGCTCTGAACCACTGGGCTGTTTCGCGTTTCTTGTCAGTAACACACGCGCAGTGAGGTTAACATGGCTATGCGCGTTACTGAACTTTACTGACGAAAACCAAGTCTGAAACTCGACAGTGAACGGAGCGGGGCCGCCGGTGATCACCGTGGCTTACTCGTGCTCGAAGCAGATGCGATCTGGTGGTTGCTGGCGTGTGCAGGGAGACAGGGGGATCTGGAGGGCAAGGTGGCGCTCACCTCCCGAGTGGAGTCGAGCAGAGGCTCGACGTGGATGTGGTCGTCGCTGGCGGCAGAAGCAGCGATGGCGGCGCGCATCCAGCAGGTCTCCGGGGATGATGAGAGGTCGAGGGCGTAGCGGGAGCAGCGGTGAGTCCGTTCCGGGGTTTAGCCAGCGGTGACTCGCAGCCCACCGGCGGCGATCCTCGCCGGTTCAGAGAAGGTGGCTCGGGTGGTGGCGATGGAGGTTCAGAGGAGGAAAAAAAATCGCAGCGAGAAGAGGGAAACTTGGCGGCGCGGGTAGGTAGCTAGGGCCTAGGGTTAGGGCTAGCTGCGCTGGGTCTTAGGTGTTAGTTATAGGGCATCCAGGAGCGCTGGTGGCCGTCGCTGTCGATACCGTGCCGCCGTGGCATGTTTCGATGCGGCGCCGTACAGGTTGAAGACGGGCGAACCGGTACGGGCCGCGCGGAGGGGTGAGTTGGGCTGGGCCGCGCGCGGAAGAAAGAGGTGGGCTGGGTAGGCTAGCCGCTGCGCGCTGTGGTTTTCCTTTTTTTTTTGCCTTAAAGAGAAATGGAAGGATTTGATAGGTTTTAATTTAGTAAAAAATTTGGAAAAATTAGTGTAGGTTATTTAGGTCATTAGCAAACAGATGCTAACTTTTATTTTCAAAAAGTTTGAATATTTACTTGTTGTTTGTATTTCAACCAAAATTTGAATGAATTTTATATTAAGTAAACATTATGAAAACAATCCATTTTAATAGGGTGGACCCTATGGTTAAGTTATTAAATTAGTTGATCAATATGGAATAATATGAAAACAAATGGGTTGTTTTTATTTGAGATTTCTATTTAAAATGTTGTAACAGAGCAAGTATGAAATAAAGTTTGGAAATAAGTTGAATTTCAAATGTGAAAACAATTAAGAACACATTGCAAAACAAGTAGTAAACAAGGCAAACAATGAAATAAACATGATGACATGATGCAATGCTTTGATTAAACAGGAAATCAAACATTCTAAGGGATATTTTCATACTTGGGATGTTACAATAATCCACCCTCCGAATATCACCGAACAAACGTTGGATATTAAGTTGCAAGCAACAAATAATTGCAGTCAGAAAAGTGTAATGTAAACAATAACATCATCCTTAGATAAAGCATTGTTGTTTTCTTCCTAATGGCAACAACACATCCTCCATCCGCCACGTTTCTGTCACTCGAGTACAAATGCAAAGGAGGCATGAACCCACTATCGAGCATAAATACTCCCTCTTTGAGTTACTAGCATCTACTTGGCTAGAACATCTACTAATAACGGAGAGCATGCAATATCATAAATAACATAAACATGAAGATAACATGATAGATTGATAATCAAAAGACATAGCATTCAACATTCATCGGATCCCAGGAAACACAACATGTAGCATTACATAAAGATGATCTTGATCATGTTAGGCAGCTCACAAGATCTAAACACGAGGCACAAAGTGGAGAGAACAACCATCTAGCTACTACTATGGACCCGTAGTCCAGGGATGAACTACTCACGCATCAATTCGGAGGAGGGCATGGTGGTGTAGACCCCTCCGGTGACGATTTCCCCTCCGGCAGTGTGCTGGGGAGAGCTCCAGAACCCTCTCGATCTCGGGATGACGGTGACGGCATCCTCGGGTGTTTCTCGGGTAAAAATGGTATATATCTAGGGTTTTTGCCCCGGGGAGAATAAATAGGCAAAAGGGCAGAGGCGGTGGAGGCCTGGGGGCCCCACACCACCCCCGGCGCGGCCAGGGGGTGCCGCCCTATGGTGTGGGCCCCCTGAGGTCCCCCTCCGGGTTTCTTCGGGACTCCATGGAACCTTCGGGATTTCTAAGACTTCCGGATTTTGAATTTTCCAATTCCAAGAATATTTCCAGAATAACTTTTCTGAAACTAAACGGCAGAAAACAGGGAAGTGGCTCCGTGGCATCTTGTCAATAGGTTAGTCTGTAAAATCGATAAAAATGACATAAAGTATATAGCAAACATGAGGGAAAAAACATGAAAACAAACATGAAACATCAGAAATTAGGGATACGTTTACGACGTATCACCCCTCTACACAATACTTGATGTGGAGATTTGAATGGAACACTCTAACAGGTACTCGGTTACTTACCTTCTACTGATAAATTAGCTAGATAATCCACCTCGTCTTCAACAAGATGTGTTAATGTGCATGTGAATGATCAAAATTTAAGTGTCATCTTCGCCATATTATAGAAAAAAATCTCACCAAATTCTGGGGGTCCATTTTGGATTTTTTATACATATTCGACTATATTTTTTAGCAAACATTACTCATGTTGAATGCATTAAATCAGTTACAACAATAAAGTAGTCATACTATTGTGAGTAGGAGATAATACTTATCATATCGGGATTTTTCATATGACCATGTCACTAATTGTGGCATCATACAAGAAGATACCATGTAAAAATTCAAGTTTTTTTAATAAGAAAACCGAAAACTAAAACAATTGTGATTTGGCGATGATTTAGTATTAACATCATTTAATGGGCTATCTTTGGTTCCTTTACACAAAAATTGTTATGGTATCTATGGTAGGTGTTTATGCAATGAGAAAATACGTACCAGAATAAAACCTTATTTTCCATAAAGTCAAACTTTTATTCATGAACTCACCGGAGACGTTGGGCCATGTCCCCATTCGATAAGAATATGTCATTTGTTCATCGAGATCGTCGGTGTGAAGGAAGTGGAGAATACATGAAGGTCACTATCTACTACTTGTGGTGGAGTATCTAGTGGAACCCTAAAATGGACTTACCCTCCATCGACAACTATGATAATAACTCCTTCCTCCTTCAACGATACTCCTTGTACATGGTGCACAAGAGACTTGAGTTGGTGAAAGCAAACGAGGGTGCAGTGCCAACTCACGGTTGTGGTCCTCAAGAATGCGTCCAACTTCCAATAGCATGCATCCTCAAGAGACAAAGAGGAAGAAATCCCGGAGGAACATGGCACACACCATCTAATGTCTATAAATGCTTGTCGAGTGCATTTTTTTAGGTGCACATTTCTTTCGATTGATCAATTGTGATATCTCTCATAGGGATCTAATTTTAGGAACCAACCGAAATATTTGATACCCAAAATTAAATAAATCTAAATTAGCGATAGGTGTTTATACAGGGAAACTCCACATAACGAATCCATAGATTTCATAGTTTGTCCTTTCAAAAGTTTATTTGTGACGATAAATTAATTCCTCAATGAACTCATACTAGAAGGGTTCTACCCCTCCAAATTAAGGATTGGCATTTTGTTCGTTGAAATA